>OU342656.1:2500000-5000000 GCA_910589605.1 Chrysoteuchia culmella | reverse complement strand
TACTATCAAATATACTGTTGATGTTATAGGTATTTTAGTTTAGTATCTGAATATGGTTAAAATATTTATAAATCTAATACAGTTTACAGATTGAAAAAATATGGTATGTACGGTAACTTATAAAATTTTATAGAAAAGCATAATTTTAGGGAAATGGTTTTTTTGGCATGTCATTAGTATGGCCCGGGGACATTTGTTAACCTCCCAAGAAACCGCCGTTTTTTATTCGCCAACCTACGGATTAGACACACCCGTCTTACAGAATCGCCACCAATCTATCAATAAGAAAAATAAAACAATAAATTCCCCAAAGACGAAAGCCTTAACGCTTAAATTGTCCGAAATGAAATATCTATTCGGTGACAAGTTAAGATCGACTGGAGACTCCCGAGCGATAAATTAAAATCCAAATTTGGGCTCCGACCTTTTTTCTGAATAGCTTAATCTCGGTATCGATGGAACAAAGAGATCGGCAGATCGGCACATTATTTTTCTTTAACTTTTAGTGTCAAACAAGACATCAAATTTTACGGGTTAAGAGCCACTTTTTTATTAGTATAGGAAACTATAATTGTTCTCATATGTTTTTAATTTTGCTTTTTACAATACTATTTTTATGTATGATGTGTACTATTCTCATGTCGCCCTGACCGGATGAGACTAGTTGCTTTTTTCTAGTATATTTTCTTGTTTAATAATTATCACATAAACATAGCATTGTAAAATGCAAAATTAAAAAGTTTTAATTAAATGGCTGTTTCATCTTAATCGATAGTCAAACATCTGTATAGATGTTTCTTTCGAATGCGAGGATATTTCTCTCATTGATGAACACCGTAGAACGGTGAATATACTAGAAAAATTCGACCTCATAGGCCTCTGTAGCATAATTGGTTAGTGCATTGGGCCGGACTCCCAAGGATGCGGGTTCGTGTCTGGTCAGGGCGACATGAGACTAGTTGCTTTTTTCTAGTATATTTTCTTGTTTAATATCTATCATATAATTGTTCTTTTTTTTAGTAATAACTGAGCAGGCATTTGACCACCATCGTGCTTAACAAACTGGATGTGGTCTAAGGTGTTGCATGCTTGCCCAGGAAATGACCATTCACTCTCGCCTTGAAGAGGCCAAGGTTGTAGGAATCGGGGAACACATGAGCAGGCAGCGCATTCCATTCTTTAGCGATTCGCATAAGAAAGTCAGCAAAGCTCTTGGTACGGATCGCTGGAATGTCTACGACACACGGGTAATAAGCTAACCTGCGTCTGGTACCCCGATGGTGGAAAGGGGCTGGAGGATCAAGGTCGTGCAGATCTCTCGCACACTCTCCAAAGTGTATCCTATAAAAGACCGATAGTCTATAATGTTCATCACATTAGCCGTTCTGGATCCAAGCACTATGGATTTTAGTTGTAATTTTATTTAAAGTCAGCTGTACTACTAGGATACTTAATAGAACCTCTAGTACAACCATTACAATTATGTTCTACATAGAGGGCTCGCAATACGGACAGCCGCAAAATAATACATAATTTTCAATAATTCCTAAAACAAAATAAGCCACTTAAACTAAATTTAATCATACTCCGTTAATTTACAGCGATTTATTTAACAAAGCAGTAATAATACATCAAAACATATCCGAATTTGCGTCACAGGTGTTTAATTGTTACATTTAATCATAATCACGATGACGTCACACAAGCAAATGGTGGCATGAACACGAAATTCAGACCAGAATTAATCATAGGCATTCAAATAATTTGTTATTAGTTAAAATCAGATTTGATCATACGTTTACAGTTTACACTCTCGGAAACGTTTTTGTTGCAGGTAAACAAAAAGTTTCAATAAAAAATACATAAAATCAAATATGTGTGGCGCAGTGGTACTAACCCCGCCTTCTGCGCCAGAGGTCCCGGGTTCGATCCCCGGACAAGACAAATATTTGTGTGCATAAACATGTCTATTTGTCTTGGTCTGGGTGTTTATTAAGTACATATTATGTATGTTTTTACAAAAGTATGTTTATCCGTTATCTAGTATCGATAACAAGTTCTTCATGACACTTAACGTGGGCTAGATATTTGTTGTGATTGTATGGAAATATTTATTTATTGAGTTATACATAGATATGTTACGTTCATAGTAATTTGCGTTGAAATCTGTGACCAAAACTGCACACATACTCAATTTGACAAGTAGGACAAAACACGCGAAAAGGCACGGTAATGAAAGAGATAGCAATTTGAATCGGACCCCCATATAGGGTCTTCCCAATTTTCTCAATGGAAGCTCGAATGACATAATATCTACTTCAAGTACACACTTATAATATCATTGTATTGTTCTAAGCTCTTTCTCACAAATCATATTAAAAGCATTTGGGATGGCGGGAATATAAGTGGACTGTATAGCGGCTAACGGGGCGGTTTGTGATTTGTGGTTCAGAAAAAAAATGATGTGGACCTAAGATATTATGGAGAGGGAAGGGGACTCACTGAGCGCGGTTCGATTCAGCTTCTGGAGTATCTTGAGGAAACGCCACTCACTGTCTCACACATGCCGGATGGACAGGAACCCTAGGCCTAGGTTACTCTGCCGGCCGGCTAAGTTCCACCACACTTTAGAACACTAGATCACTTATTACATAGTTTATAATTAATTCAAGCTGCGGTTAATGCATTTTATTTTAAATTATATCAGGAGTCGCACGCACATCGTGGCGACGCGGTTTTGTTGTCGAAACGAAAGGAATGACGCGACGAATCACGATGCACTGCACTTGCTTGATTAGTTCTCTCACTCTGCGCACGATGGTGTGAATAGGAAAGGTATAGGAAGCAAGGAACCACATCATGAAGCTCGCGAATTTAAAATAGGGAAGCCGGAAATGGCGTAAACAGCATTTTTTTTACAATTCGAATAAACGTGGTTGTTACACATAGGTTTAATTACCACGATAACCGTTTCCTTTGAACTATATTAATCGATCGGCCATTAAATAATTAATTAAAAACATTTAAATCACTTTGAGGCCGGCACTTCTATACCTACCTACCTCGTCACCGTAGGAAAACAATATATAAACGAGCGTTCATTATGAAACTTAATTTGTCGAAACACAAAGCTTTCATTAATTAAGCAGTGTAATTAAGCACTAAAGCATATAATATATATAAAATTTGAGGCGGTGGCGTATACAAAACACTTTTTAAGTCGGCGCCGTCGATCAACAGCGCGGGATCAGCAAACACCTGTGTCAAATTAATTACCTTGAGTCCAGCAAATTGAAAATGATGTTGATGTATTATTTCATTCACGATCTTAGCCCTTATAAATAATGGCGGCGAATTTATGGAGAGCTTTGCAGTCGTTCGAGCTTTGCACTCTTTGCCGTTAGACCTACATAATAATATTTCTTTGGTAGGAAAAACTGGAGGCTAATTGTCTAATTTAAAATCTATGACAATCCCAGATCTCAGATATTTACATACTTCAGGCTGTCATTATTTGTCATTAGATAGGGATTTTAATCGGGACGCGATTTGAAAGGTATTGAATAAACGAAATTTAAATATCAAACTATTTTAAATAAAATTAAATTTGGTATCCTATTGCTTCTTGAATATTCTATGTATACTACTAAGTCCAAATAAGTAAAAGTCAAAATATGTAAAAATAAACTAAGTAATGTATGAGGGGTCAAAATATGTAAAAGGTAAACCGGTACAAAAATATCTCCAAAAAACTGTATGGTGCATCGGTGGGGTGGGATTTCTAATGTATGATTCTCACCGAACGGACGCGGACGTAGTTGGCGCGCAGCGGAGAGCATTTTAAATTTGCTGAAGGAAATTGAACCATCCGTAAAAAGTTGAGTTCCCTATTTGAATTCAATCTACTAATAATATAATTTTTATTTATATTAATCTAGCTTCCCGCCCGCGGCTTCGCCCGCGTGGACTACACGACTTATACAATTGTGGGTTATCTATAAGAGATAAACATATACCACCGCGGAGTTTTCTGTAGACTTTTTCAAGGTGTACAAATACTTAGTACATTATTTTGAAAAATCACGTAGGGTTCAGCCTGCGTTTGCAATGTAAGTGGAAAAAATGTAATCATTTACGACATCACATTAGAAACCTCAAAGTTACAGTATTTCTCTACTCGATATTGAAGGTTATTATACATATAAACCTTCCTCTTGAATCACTCTATCTATTAAAAAGACCGCATCAAAATCCGTTGCGTAATTTTAAAGATCTAAGCATACCTACATAGGGACAGACAGCGGGAAGCGACTTTGCTTTATACTATGTAGTGATAAATACCCGCCGCGTTAGCTCGACAGGACTTAGAACAACTTTGATCAAAAAACCTTTATTACCTAACTATTATGTTATTATTATAATCTCCTTTTTCTAATGCAATTTCCAGGAATACCACATCCCACTTTATGATGTTTGGTCGACATATACATAGTTAATGCGCCGAGCATGCGCGTCGTATGCTCGCGCATCCGCTGCTCTGCGTGCCGACTCCGTCCGTTCGGTGTGTATCACACATTAAAGGGAAGCCGATAGGAATCGGTATGTATGGACCCTTCGCCACAGCTACCAACATAATAATATGAATAGGTACTACAATAAAATCAAATATATTCGACTATGTTCCTACAATCTTAGTCTGACAACGCCTGTAATCTGTGTCCACTGTGCTGTGTTTACACTTAACCAACAAAGCCAACACTCGACTAAAGTGACTATATGTTAGTGAATTAGTGCACAAACTAATTAGCTTGTACTACAAATAAGATATACTAACAGAATAATGCTATATTCATACATGTATTGGTCACATCTAATTTGTATTATAGAATGCTAATTAAGGATGCTTTGATATGCAAATCATGCGAGATAGAAAGAAAATTAAGTTTATTGAAGAATATTCAAAGCTATTTGAATAGATTTTTGGTTAAGACACCTTTAGTAAGAAGTACCTTACACTTTATCTTGGAAATAATTCTTGAAGGGCTTTTAATATAGGGTTAAAAATTACAGAAGAAAATTGTAATGTAATGTAAGAAGTTCAGGAGGCCTACTGTCATCTTTTAGAATCCATTATGTCATAAGAACCTTTTGTTTGCATTTTGTTTTCAATACTCTACAAATTCGTACCATGACCCTCCGCAAAGAAAAAAATATAAATTTTAAATAGAAAAATAATGAGAAAAAATTAACTCGGCCACAAGAGAATTCTCAGACGGGAATTCCCGTCGACGAATCATTCCCGTCTGAGAATTCTCTTGTGGCCGAGTTAATTTTTTCCAATTTTTTCCAATATTTTTCTATTTAAAATTTACCATAAGTATAAATAGCATTGAAAAATGCAAAAATTACAAAATAAAAAAAAAAAATATAAACCATCATTGGAACGATGTTAAAAAATAAACTTACAGAGTGGCAGAAAGACCATCAACAAGAACTTCTACTGAGAAGAAGTAGTTATTCCTACTTCGTTCTGCTGCAAACAGGGGTTACTCTTGATGGAATCGAGTAGCGATCGAATTAAAAGTTATTGATTCTCGACGTCGTCGATTCAATTGGTGCTACAATCGATTTACAGAATAATTCTGAAAATTACGTACTTTTAAGTACTATGTCCTGTATTAGTTTAATACATTAAAAGAAGTGGTGCAGGTTAGCGTGACCTTTCCACAATGTTGCCGCCTTTTTTAATTTTGAAAAAAAAATACATAAAAATATAATAAGCAGAACATAAACGTAACGACGGACGGCCCAAAAACTTTTTTTTGTAAATCTTTGCCAATTTGTTGAAAATGTTTGAATTGATATTCCGTAGATCTTCCCCATCTAAAATTAAAAAAAACAACGGTTTGCACTCCGGGAGTGCCGGCAGTAGTGAAAACCGCTTAAACGAAACAGCAGGAGCAGGCATATATTTTCGCCGTGCGGTAGAAAGAGAGGGGGATATTACTTCTTCTCCTACGCCGCGCCGGCGGTCTACTCTTCCTCCGTCTTAAGAGTTTTCGATCAGGTCACGTGTCCTGACGCGACTTTAACATTTTTTACCCATCCCAATTATTTAAAACTCTGATGTGCACAACGCCGGTAAAGAAGTATTCACCTCAAAAAAACTTACATATTAAGATATTAAGACTTTTCAAATTTTTTACTCCAATTTTTGGTTGTTTTGCAGAAAAAACATTGCTCTCATTAAATAAATACGCGACTTTTGATGAGAATGTATGCTGTTTGAGAGGTAATGTTGTATTTTGAAATTGAAGAATGGGTAACAAGAACAATTAACCTTATCCTAAGCTCGGTCTTTCATCCGAACGGTACTTCCTTAAAACATTTTTTATTAGTTTACTACTTAAATCACAAATACCACAGTCTACGAGTATATACAGTCTTTACACTGCCTCTAAACGGCCGAAATGACGCACTCACACAGATACGCGCCGCTACTGTTTTACCAGTGAAAACCAGTGAGATCGAGCGGCGCGTGTGTGTGTGAGCGCGTCGGCGGCGTCGTATCGGCCGTGTGCATCGACTACTTACGTTAAGACTGTGTAATTACTGACTTTAAATTGATCTGATCTCGATTCTGTCAAGAGTAAAGTAACCGAAAACCAAAGTAAAACGCAAAATGAAACCTCTATTATCTTTATCCATGGAGGTTTGTTAGTAAACATGAGATTACAGTTTCGCCTTGGGTGCCCAGGGTACTATGGATATAAATACACGAAGTACTAGGGTAATGACCAGCTTTAACTTGACACAAAGAGATTACTTGTTCCAGAACAACCTAAGTTCGCAAGTTGGCAAACATCGTGAATCTCCGCAAAGTACAATGTGAGGTAAAGAACATTATGTAGGTTAGGGCCTACTACGAAGGACACCACGATAAACGGGCGACGGTCGTTCCGCTTCGCGATATTATTCACTCGAGAATACGGTCCAAAATTAAGTGCGTTTACGATATCGTACCGCGTCTTCTTTTTGTGGTTGACCCTTTGATAAGCTCAGGAATTTTCGGGTTCGACACTGATCTCGCAGGGCATCGATTATTTGATTTTGGAATTTCTCTCCTTATAAAAAGAAGGAACTTTGTAGTACACTATATTCTGTTTTACAGCGCATGCATTTTTCATTATGAACATCGTGGTTATGGTAAATGACTTGGATAAAATGGTGACAGCTAGCCAGGCGGACTTTCACCTAGTCCTACCACTAACTAAACCGAATATGGTTACTGGATCTGATACCAGTGGTGTTACCACATACCACAGAGGCTGTTTTAGTTAAGTTAATTTTCGAACCGAGCCCTCTCTCTCTTTTTGTCTTAAGGCTCTTAAGGTAAATAACCTATTCTTCTTCTTATCGTATGAGGATTAGTGGCCACCTCTGGTGTCAGAGTTTATCAAGCCGCCTAAAAGGCCTCTGACTTGGCTTAACGACTGTTATCAGATGACAACAGCCGGGGCCGACGGTTTAACGTGCCCTCCGAAGCACGGAAGCGCTCAGTTGTAATGCAACTTTATGGTCACCCATCCGACACCTGACCGGACCGAGCGTTGCTCAACAAACGTGATCGATTACGATCAGTCGTCAAGCGCGGCCATGAGCGATTATAATTTGTTACATTATGAAAATATGCTATCATATAGGTATTTCTTTAGTCAGACGTTTGGTATCTGAATCAGTAGGAATTAAATTTCATGTAGAACGCCACTCACAACACATGTCAAAAAGTAAGGTCAGATAAAATCTTTATAAAACGTCTTAAGCCCCTACGTCACACTTTGAAAACTGAAACCCTTTATAAAGCAAGAAGTAAGTAACTTTGACACAGGTGCAACAAAAGCTTGTGAAATGGAAAAATATAATTAAAAAGTGCACGTCAAGTCAGTACGTATCGCTGTATCCATCTTAATAGCGTGCACAGTCAAGCCTTGTTTTGCTTCAGTTCTATGACAATAAAGGGCTGCCACAAGTTCATCGTTGAAAAGAAAAGGTTTAGAAATAATGTCTTAAATATTTTACAAAAATATCAAGTCGTTGCCGAAAAGCTTTGTAAAACATATCTATTTTTCGGCAGTATCTATTTTTAACCGGTTGGACACCATTATAAATGCTTGTAAATGAATTAATTAACAATGAAAGCTACTTACTCACAAACGAAAAATGTAAGTAAGTACTTAGTTTAAATAAACATGTATGTTTTTACGAAAGGACATCATTCACTTTGGGCCTATCAATAACCAGCGATTTTGAAAAAAATCTTACCTAAGAAATGTTTAATTAAATATAAGATAAATATTAATACTCATTTGGAAGTTCCAAAAACATAATAAAAAAAAACTTAAAACAGTATTTGACTCAAACACAACAGTTAATAAAAGCGGCCATTTTAATAATTTTTTTTTGTTAACGGCTTAGGATTAATTTTAATCGAGTACTTTTAAGCCAGAACGTTATACATTTATTTTTGGATTTTGATTTTTTCATAACTTACGAAAATAGTTTTTTTTTTTAATGATACGTCACCTTTACTTCTTGTTACTTATAACCTATACCTCATTACCATGAGCAAAAAATTGTTGAACACATCCACACAGGCGGATGCTCTGTGTAATTTTATTATACAAATAGCCCTAACCAATATAAATATAAGCTTTATTAAGGTAAAAGTTTTCTATATTTAGATTTTTAATTGCTATTTCATAGCTTTAATCAGTAATAGATACCTACATTGTATATTTCTCTTCCTGTGAATATTGACACTCAAAAATTGTTGTAGATTGTTTCTTCAACCTTTACATCTTACCATCTACAATATTAAGAAAAATTTGACTATTTACATTGGGCCCAAAAGGTTCATACAAGGTGAATAATGTCCTTTAATAAAGTAAAAAAAAACTAGTATGTTCCATTTTTCTAAGATACTTAATGATTCAGAATTGAATAGTCATCAGTGGACGTATCAGCATTTCAGAAACATAAAGCTGTCTTATAGCAACAGTAGGTAAATTATAATCCATTCAACTGCATTCACACAGTTTAAGAAGTACAGCCACCTGCAAATCCTCAAAATCATGCCATGTCTACCTACAGCATAACAAAACTCTAACCATAAAACGAAAAAGAACCAGCATAGCTAGGTACTCCACCAACCCTAAGTGCACTTATTACGGCGACGTCAAACCCGGCCGATTTCAATGGGCATTCACACAACTCTACCAGTGCGGCACAGACGGCTCCCGCACTCGGCCGGGTAATACCTTCCGTGTACGAACAATGCATTATTGAAGCCAATCATGAGTCTCGACCAGGTGGCTGTTTACTCCGATTTGCTGATCAATTATTGCCGATTGATGCGCCGATGTGCACAACTGGTGTGAGTGACTTCAATTTTAAAATGGCGATTTGCGGAGACTGCTTGTTTTGGAGGGAGAATGCAATTAACCTCCGTAATAACTCTTTAGTAGAAAAAACATTATTCGTCGTGTCAGCCACATGACACCCACTGCTGAAGACCACTGAGAATTTGTTAAACTGGTCAAGACTCTATATCCATTTAACTTATAAGGCAGCAGACCTCTCCCAGGCAATTTAAAATGTCTGTCTGATGACGACATTCCTCTTTCACCTCACAATCGTGAAGTAATAAAAGAAAATTCTATTACTAAAGGCGTAAAGCTCGTTCATAGCTAAACCACAACAATTAATTAGCGCGGCTTAGATATATCGCTTTGTATGTATATTAGCATAACCAGCACGACTCGTAAGAGCAGAATATTGTATCTTCTGAATTGAATTTTCAATGAAATGGCTTGTGTTAGTTTGTACCACGAAACGTTTAGTGTTCATTGACTGGAGCATTGTGATGTCTGAATTAAAGTTAAATATCTAGCTCTGCATTAATAACTCTGCATGAAAGGTAATTTTTAAATAACTCTCCATACAATCAATTTTTCGTTGTTTTCTCAAAGGAAAGGAGAAATGGCATAGTAGGACCAAATTCCATACGAACTTGGTCCAAATGTCCATCACCAACGAGAGCTACATAATTGTCGACAGTCCATACTGAGTGAGTTTTAGTAAACTGTCAGTAAAAAAAATAAGTGCGTAGTAGTATGGGACTTGGTACAAATGGCCTAAAGACCTCAGCAGACGGCGCAGACAAATTCACAAGCAATCACTAGTGACTAATAAACTTTTATACGTAGGACACTCGTGACGGGCCCGTCACAATGACGCATCGCCCCCTCTCGATTGTTTGCTCTCTGGCACCCGATTCATCCCAATTTGTAAAGAAGGGGGAAAAGGGGGATGCCTAATCATCACACAAGATTGATAAAACAATTTCTTTCCGCCTTATTTTCGGCGCTCGATAGCTCGCAGTGAACGGTAGATATTTTAATATTAGGTAAACGATACCTAGGCTAGTAAAGACAACATTTATGATTATAAAAATATTTATAAAGGTATGGAGAATTACTAGACAGTTAACAGTAAACAATTAAATCAAAATATCAAATCAATAATAATTTGTGCCATAGTAAATGTCTAACCGTATCCGAACGAAAATAAATTAACTTTTCGAGGGTAGACTTATAAGTAGCCAGTCATCCCGTGACCACGGCAGCTGTAAAGGTGCCGAAACGTCGGGAAAATCAAAAAACCCCTAAAAAACCTAAAAATACGGACAATTACAACTTAGTTCGTGGAAATATAGCGCGTTTGATATCCGTAAAAGTTATTTTATTACTAGACAGTTGTGAAAAACGCAAGCAGTGCTGTTTACTTTCGTAAAAAAATAAACAATTGTCAGACAACACAACATTGTTAGTTATTTATTTTTTATGAATGACGGGGAGACTCTTAGCCTTCATCATACATGATGTTAAGTATTGATAAGGCTGAAGATGGAAGCGAGCCTCTCCCGGAATCCTCAACCACTGAGGAACTGGCTATCTTATCTCGAACTGCCGGAACACAACAATGCTGAAAACATTGTTGTTATGGCGTCAGGCTTAGATAAGATGGTGGTAGCTAGCCAGGCGTAAGATCCATACATCCTGGTAATCCTATAGGTACTATTAATATCGTAAATGCGAAAGTTTGTTAGGACGTATGGATGGATTGATGTACGGTTGTTACTCTTTCATGCAGAACCTACTGAGCTGGTTTGGATACAATTTGGCACAGTAAGTCACTAAATAGCCTAGATTAAAACATATAATACTTTTTATCCCGATATTCTGACGAGAACGGCTGCCACTAATTTATTGAAAAAGACTCATTTCTTTAGGTTTATAAATGCATTAAAGCAACAAAATAATCAGAAATAAATTATCAAAAACAATTGAAAATAAAAACATAGGTATAAATTTAATAACACATGAAAGCTATAAGATTTGATGGATTCTAAATGTTACTACTTCATTTAGTTATATTACACCGTCCCAACGTAACTACTGTTGAACTGCAGCGTAGCAGCGTATTATTTTAAATTTCCGTAAAATCTCGTACATTCGCACGTTGCACATTTCCTTAGTTTATAGGTCTCGTGTGGCACCTACCTAAGTGTGATGAATAAGAGACGCGAGGCACGAAATCGGTTTAAAACACGGCGAATAACTTCTCCTTTTTTTGTACAACCTTTTTTGGACACAAAAATATTAATGTTGAATTGTAACTCGCGTGGGTGTTAATGACACAATTAAATGCTGTGTTTTTTAGTGTTCAGTTTAGGTATCTTTTAAAATTTGGATAAGGTAGTTGATTATCTTAATATATATAAATCTCCTGTCACGATGTTTGTCCGCGATGGACTCCTAAACTACTTAACCGATTTTAAATTAAATTGGCACACCGTGAGCAGTCTGGTCCAAATTAAGAGATAGGATAGCTTTGATCCCAAAATTCCCACGGGAACGGGAACCACGTGGGTGAAACCGCGCCCGGCCTCTAGTGGTTATATAAGTTAGAATGTTGGCACAATAAACACAATACTAAGCCGTAATATAGGAAGGCACACCTGTTTTTCAACAACTCTTTTATTTTCGTACAAACCCTTCGTTGAAATAATTAATTTAAATATCTTCAACAACACAAAAACAAAATTGCATCACTAATTGGAACATGACATCCAATTTCGTATAAAATCGAACCACAAAAAATAAAACACATTCGAAATAAAATGTTAGTCTAAATATAAGGCTTCAGTTAAGCTTTGAATCAAATTTTTTTTTTTTACTGGAGCTAACGTGTTTCTCTTGAAATAAGTTATAGTATAAATGTGTAGGATTCCAAAACGTTTTCGATTTTATTTCTTCAACCAACGTTATTTAAGATAATCTTGGGATAAAAGTACCAAATGGAATGATGAGAAAACATTCAACTTGCCCCTACAAACTGAATTACGAAATGACTGATAAGCGAAATGTACAGGCAACAGAACGTAAGGCTTTGCAAAATGCATAATTTATATCCATGGATTTATTATTGGTCACCATGTTGCTACAACTAGATACCGCCCTGCCCTCATACGTCGAGCTCTTGACCGTTTTACTCTGCCACAAACGTTACAGTCTACTGTGACAACGGCATATGGCATCAACAATCATTAAGTTAAGTCTCGGTAGCTCGGTAGCAGTTTGAGTCCCGTCTGAGAATTCACTTGTGACCGAGTTAATTTTTTCCAATATTTTTCTATTTAAAATTAAATTTTTAGCTATAAATATAAAACCAAGTGTAAAATCACAAACTCCTTGTTAAAACGAGTATCTTGGATTAGAAAATTATGGGCCATAACGGTAAAATTCCTATTGCGAACGTCCCTTCGGCGAAGTAAAGCGCTATCGTAATACGTGTTACTGGCGAAATTGTCGACAGTAATGGACCAGCTAATTTTGAACTAGCGAGGTTTTCGCACGACCGGCCATTTTTCAATGGATCGATTCCCTGCGGTGATTACAGCGATCAAATTGTCGAGTAAAAGCTGCAATGTATATTGTGCTAGTCGATTGAGTAATGTATTAGGTACTCTAAGATTGTGTAAGAAATAAGTGTAACATCGGTAGTATTTTGTACTACATCATCATCGTCGCTCTCTGCGCTTATAGTATTTGTTATGAGCTAATGACCTCAAAATATTTGGAAATAAGTCTATTTCAAATTATCAAGAGATTCTCTTCAATACGCTTTTTGAATCCTCAAAGTCAAAATAGTCATTTCGTTCACTACCACGCAAACATTCAAATAGGAGCTAACAAATTCTGAACCACTATACACATTTTCTGCACTTTGCCCTCTTACTATAAGCATATCCAATCAAACATGGTATTTTTTGCTTCGAAATATGCACCACTTCAGGACCTATCTTAGCAGTCTACTATCGCAAAGTTATAAGCCTCTTTGCCAAAGGTTAACTAATCAGAAAAGGAATGTTTGCTTACAAATTGGAACCACTTTTGCACTTTAGGACATCGTGACAGTCTACTATCGCAAAATTAATAGGCCCCTCTGCCACCGCGACCGCAGCCACGAGCGATGAACGCAACCATTAGCGAGCATTACGTATTAATGCGGTTGATGGTACACTGCCATTAAAACCTGATATGCGGAAATTTCGATGAAGTCGAGGTGAGCTATCCAAAATTGATATTGATATTTGTATGATAAGTAGACTGTGTAGAGTCGTCTTTAGGCGAGGATTTGTTATTGAATTTCATTTGGCTCAATATGATATTTATACTGGCTTTGAAGATCTTCATTTATGCTTTCCTAATAAAATACTGACAAGGGTAAGAAATTCAATCAACGATCACAACCATGCTTTTGAAAAATACATGCTTGAATGAGATTGGCAAAAACAATTGGTAGTGATAAAAAAATTGATAAATTTTATTGAATCATCATCAATTATATATTATGCTCCAAGTAAATTGCTTAGCATCAATAAAGAACGATACCACATAAGTTTTTTGTACATAAAAGAAAAGAGAAATATGAATAACGAAGTTGCTACATCTCCAAAAACTAAAATAATCCTTGTGGCAGTTGAATAGACTCATAATTACAACAAGACGGGTAATCAATAGACAGATGGACTCCGCTGGATCCCAAGTTCGATAACTTAGTTCTGCACCAATTAAATGCCGACTTATATCCGTCGAATAAGACGGCAACATTGTATAAGTAACTGAACAAGGCATACGAAATGAATGGATAAGACATTCCAATGTACATTATTTTTCTTGTCCTAAATCTTAGTCACTGTGAAAGGAAACGCTGAATTTGACACTAACAATCTGTTTTGCAGAAAGAGAACTGCAGAAAATCTAGACCCAAACTTGTGTAGTATCCAAGAAAGTTGGCTAAAGTTGCTTCTTCTTTTATTCGCTTCATAGATAAACAAGCAAGAAAAATAAAAGATACCCAACGTATTTTAAGAATAGTAATAGTTGAAAAGTTTTTATCACATATCTATAAATCGTTATCTTTAAATAATCTGCAATCTCCTCTTTCTTCATAGATCGCGGCGCAACGGTTAATGTTATCTATACGAAGCATTACTTGAGGTTTGTCTGTTACAAACTTTCACCAGTCGATTCCCGCAATTCGTTTCGAGTCTATTCATCGCATTGATTTCGCATCCGCTGTGGGGCTCTTAATGTTGGGGCCAGTAGGTAAGCGGTAGTCATAACTTTAGAATTGTGCCCGAAACACCGAAGAAACTTTTCTAGAATCGCTGAACTCTGGAAGACATAGAGTGTAACATATTATAAGACCTGTGGTAAGACTAGATTCAAAAATCGATATCACTATCATTCAATATTTGAAAAAAAAATCGGATAACTTATTGTACAGCTCGAAATGAAATTTTGCAAATTCGTATTGCTTGATATTCAATAGACTATTGATTTGCAATAATAAAAAATCAGTAGACAACTATTTTGAAAGATAAGCAGAGATATACGTAGCGTAGGTAGTATTTAGAGTTCAGACCAATCAAAATTCACTGAATGTCTAACAGAAGATAAACTCATCCAACTTTATTATAGCTCAAGATGTCTGTCTATAGGATAAGACATAAATACAAGGTAAACCTATAATAGATAGTTAGTTCGCGAACCGTAATCCGCTCGCTTTATGGCCCAGTTCTAAGAGAAGTCGAGAGTGCTGGCACTAACTCAATTATAGGCATCCGGCTTCGTGAGGACCAATTCACTGAAAACCATATTTTTTTCTTTACAACTGAATTGCTTAAACCAATGATAAGACAGCATTTCATTGTTTTTTTTAAACTAAGGCGGTGATAATATTGATTATGACAGCACAGAATAATGCAAAAATTCTTGTAACATTTAAGTATCTTCACATAATTTTTTTTATCTTTTATGTCATTTATTATTTACGCCTTCATGGATTTTTAAAGCGTTTATAGAATTTCAACATTTGAAATAGGTTACTGGACAAACTAGAGATAAATGGCAATCGTTTTTTCACAATATAGGATCAAACAAAAAAAAGGACTCTCCTTCGGAGTATTCCACAGTATCAGTTTATAAAGTGCTGTCTTTTGCATTCCCAAAAGTTTGTTGGTTTTTCACAGAATCATTGTTAGCTTAAGGATTACCAATATCAGTTTTCATAGCAACATTCGTCTCAGTGCTCTTTGACGTAGTTCCACAAATAGCAGTCCGCATACTGAGGAGTTTTGGGTATAATAGTTTATGAAGTAGAAATTCAATAGTGTTGAAATTCAACACTAGAGTGGCGGTTCGAAGTTTAAGGCGAGGCTGCTCAGGAACCCTTTGAATCACACGTACTAACCTGATATTTTAGCTACAAAATGAATTATAATGTGTTGTTTTAAATAAAATATTATCCGTTTTAAAATCTTCAAAATGTTTTATATTTTGTTTTCTGTGACTTTACAAGATACAAGATATAGAATAAATCCTTGCAAAGTTGACATTAAACTTTGTCGTTAAGAATACAGAGCTTTAAGATAATTTTCTTTAAATTGAATTAAGATAATTTCCTCTTAATTTTCTATCTCGCCTGTTTAACTGTTTTATAAGGGTTGACTAACGGTCGGTTTCAATAACTTATCTACCGTAAGAGATAGGCTTGCCAGAGCTTTGTTGCCTAGATATTTTTGTTATGCAGCTCAAAATAACAGCGGTTGCTAAGTAACGTTACCTAGATAGGCCTACCTCTTGTTATGGATAGATTATTGAAACCGGCCGTTAGAGTTAACCAATGCCTTAACATGTTGATGCTTCTTGCAGACATATGACAGTGAAGTTTGTATAGTAATAGAACAAATGAAGTTAGAGAAAGATAAAACTATTAAAGGCTCGGTAAACGATCAAATTTATTTGACAAAGGAGATTGGACGATTTTGTATGAGAAGTGGTATATGAACCAATAGCGATACTGTTGTGAAATACGTGTGAAGACACCTCAAATACACCCTTGTGCAAAGAGGCATCAAAATATGCCCCAGCAGTTTTGAGAAAATCTTTAGAAATTCTGTGATTTAGCTTCATATTTTGTCTATGAACCAATACCGATATTGTTGCGATACCTATATGTGTGGCGACACCTTAAATACACGCTTGTGCCAAAAGATATCCAAATCTGACCTGACTTTTGAGAAAAACAGTATTTTATAAATACAAACACGTTCGTCAAATAAATTTCCGGAACTAATACGCATAAAAATACCTGCAGACGGTCAAATAAGACAAACACGAAAATCTGAAGAACTTTGTCAGAAAATTTTGTCGTTTACGGGGCGCTGTAGTGATTAAAATCCATAAACAGACCTGGGTAAATAAGATTTGATTTATATAGTAATGAAATGAAATGAATGAATTATAACGGCTTTAATTGCTCCGTTAAACATCAATAAATTGTTTCTAGTTATTATTAAATAACCTAAATCCGAGGGTCCTGATTAATAAGAGAGGATTATCCCTTGCTATCCCACACTTTGTCTTGACAATTACCCAGTAGAAACTATTATATTGATTTTGGAAGTAAAAGTTGGATGGAGCTTCAATTATTCAATACTTCCGCAGTTAGCTTGTGGTGATCTCAGACTAATAGGTATTTCGTCAAATACCAAGGAATATTTCTTGAAGATAAAACAGAGTATTATAGAAATTCAAATTTAATAACAATACAGGCAGCAAACAAACTCTAACTAAACCTTTAACTGATTGATCATCACAAAACCTATTAGTCAGCAAGTACTTTACTAAAACCATCGCTCGCTCAACCGAAAAGAATTGCTGACCAAAAAGATATTTTGCTGGCCAAAAAGATATTTGCTGATCAAAATATTCATTTCTTTAGCCTAAATATGCTTGCTGAACTCCCCACCAGTATTCTGTACAGTGCAGAAACCCCAAGTTAACCGGTAAGCTAACACGAGACGAGCGTATGGATAAAGTTGGTTAAAATATTTATACTGCCAGTATCGAGTATTTTGATTGAACTTTTGGACAAGCCGATTCCGGGGAGAACTGTTACTGATGTGAAATTTATTAATCCGTATTATTGAGCCTTGAATGTGGTAGGCCCATTCTCCCTTATCCATCCAAAAGTAAAGCCAGGCCCCAGTAGTGGGAACACTAAAAAGATTATGATGACGAAAATTTGAGATAATATGCACAGCTAAACGTGCTCTTTGAACTCCCCATCAGTATGCTGCACAGTGCAGAAACCCCAAGTGAACAGGTAGGTAAGCTAACACGAGACGCGTGTACGGGCGAAGTTGGTGAAAATATTTATACTGCCAGTATCGAGTACTGGGTTTAAACTTTTGGACAAACACGGCCGCGCCCGTAAACGATCCCGGGGAGAACTGTGACTTAATCCGGGAATTTGTCACTTGTTGATACGTGTTTTTTTTATCTATTTTGCTTTACCGGGATAGGGTTTTCTGTCGAAGGGATTTAGTGGTACTGCATAAAAAGTATTTTCTGTGATTATAGTACTTTTGTGTTACTCTTCTGAAAGGTCCAGCTTGAAAGCCTTCAATGTTATTATTGAATATCATTTTGTTTATATTGGCTGCAAGCAAAGGTAAAAATTGTTAACTTGTTTTAGCTTTAAATTATTTATGGAAATTGAAGCAAATGTCTTTCAGCGGTACACAAGTTGCATTGCATGATGTATTGATAAACTGCTAGAGTTATTGGGTACTATTAGAATCTAAAAAACTCACAAAGGGTTAGGATCATTAAAAAATCATATCATGAAGGCACTAAAATGTCGCTTCTTAAAAACTTGCTCCAATTTAATGGCTAAACCTGCTTCTTACTTTATAATGCGCAATCATATTTTTATGAGCAGTTTATAGACATAATCTTGAGGCGTCATTCGTATCTCCCAGACACAGAGACGAGCAGGTGCTTAGTTGTCGCTACGCGCGTAAACCCTGGGTTTCGTGTAATCCAGCTAATGCTTGAGGATTACTAGCGGTTCTCGTGAAAAGGGGTGATAATGCATCGAGAGAGTGAATAACTGTCGAGAATTTACGCCGTAGACTAAGTTCGGTGATTTGGAACTTCTGCGTGTCGAGCTTGTCAATTTACTTGACAGTTTGATTCGAGTTTGAATACGAAGTGTTGAAGGAATTACGTTTACGAATGACATCTAATAATATAGGTGTACATATCCTATTCCCACAGTTACTATATTGAAAAAAGCTGCTAAGATTGCAAGAGGAGAGGCGCTATCGCTAGTACATATCCGGTTTGACAAGTACCTCAAGTAGGAGTTCCGCAAACTATCGCTTTTCTGATTCATATCCATTCAAAATTCAAAATTCAGTATCATTTATTCAGTCTAGACTGTTACAAGCACTTAGGAACTTCAAAGAAGCTACACCATCGGTTCACAAACCCTACGGCGGGAGACCTTGTAACGAGAAGAAACTCGTCAAGGGCTGTTTTTTCTCCCTGTTTTATTTCATACAGAGTCGTCAAATTGATAAATTACCTTAACATAACAGTAAGGTCAATTTCCATCACAAAAAATTTACTGCTTAATCAACATGAGCAGTGAATCCGATAGTTTTCAATAACATTGATAATTAATATCAACTCGTTCTAGGGACACTCTTATGTTACAATTGTCAATTTTAAGTAAACCGACATATGCTGATTATTTAATTAAAAATCATCTTATAACTAGTTTCGTCGCTGTCATGGCTGTCATATTTTCTTATCGTGTGACAACCATGACAGCGACGATAACTGGTTGCTAGGTGTTTTTAGTTAAATAATCACCCTGCCGTAGTTGAGTTTTAGAGAAGAAATAAGCTCAGCTGTTAATAAAAGATTTGTAGTAGAAAGTTTGATTGCAATTAAATATTTAATTTGTTTTATTTAATTGGTCTTGCAAATGAAACAATATTAGTATCTACTAAAGCAGCGATACAGTTAATCACTGACCATTCATTTTCCGTAACGTTCATATTGTATGAAATGAATAGTTCATAGAACCACAAGCGTGATTTCCGTAGTAAGGAAAGTACTTTGTGTGGAGAGCGTATAATGCTGTCTACAGACGAAAATGGGAAATTGCTCTCTGTACTTAATGCCAGCACCGGAAGATTTTAAACATTGTGTTTTATGTCGATGGAACCGAGTTTATAAGCCAAAGGTTTATTCAAAATAACAGCCATATGGAAAAGGGGAAAATCATGAGATTATGTTATATTAGCTAGCTTAGTTTATTTACATAAAGATCTTTAACTAGGATATAAGACACTTCTTATAAATTATAATAGAAACATTAATTATTTAATCGTTAACGTTTCTAGATTGAGTGATAAAATAATAAAAGTTTTTCATGATGAACTTTTTGAAAAAAATTACGCAAGTACGTAGGTACATCCATAATTTACCTTTGCAGTGTCGGAAAATTTAATGGCAATTTACTATTTTACCGTTTTATTTCTATTTACGGGAAAGTTTTACAACGGTAAAAATCCTACTATCTTGCATACAGTGTCCATTGCATATGTTAATTCCTCAAACTAAACTCCTCCGAGTAGAGAATCAGGAATCTATTTCTTCAAACGCCAGTCTTCATGAAGGCTGTTTGGCGAATTCAGTTGTACTGTACGTGAGGTAGTGTTCCCGTATTTTTGTCTTCTACTGCGATCTCAAATTGCACGTCAATCCAATATGCAGCCGCGCGGACTGCGACTCACCGCCCCGGGCCGGTTAGAACCGGAATAGGGCTGGGTACTGAGAGATTTTTAACATGTATTTTAGAACAAAAACATTTTATTAAGCATACCTGTTATGTAGCAGCAGCACAACATGCTTGCAGCTTTCACCCTCATCATCATCTCAGCCATATGACACCTACTGCTGGGTATAGGCCTCCCCTAAGGATCTCCACGACGACCGGTCCATGGCTGCCCGCAACCAGCGGCTTCCCGCGACCTTCACCAGATCGTCGGTCCACCTTGTCGGGGGCCTAACCACTGAGCGCCGTGCAGTGCGCGGTCGCCATTTCAGAAACTCCCGACCCTTCCGCCCCAACGGCCATTGGGTATTCTTGCCTTGTGTCCTACCCACTGCAACTCTGCCACTTCAGCGCTACGCATTAAAAAAGGACTTCTGCGTGTTTTTGGTGATTTTATAAACATAGAAAGTGTTTTTTTGGAACTTAGGACTAATACAGAATGCGTTTACTACTTTATAAGACCGCTCATTTTCAATTTTCTTTTAGGAGGAGACCGAACCTTGCAGTCTGTTTCCACGCGCATGTTTTAACACAAAGAAAAGTTATATTTAGACAAATGATAACTTTATCTCTTATCCTTTTGTTTTTTTAATATAAGGGATCCTAAACTACAATTCATAATTAATACTAGAAACAAGTTCATAATTTTAATACTAGAAACAAGAATAAGCTTGCCGTTCCAAGATTTCGGCTTGAAAAATGCAGTCGCTCGTTTTTGGGGAAAGGCATAGCCTTTTTTAATAAAGTTTCACAACAAGTGATTGAGCTGCCTTTGCATAAATTTAAAATACATGTTAAAAAAACGCTCTTAAGCAAAGGTTATTACAAGGTAGATGATTATTTGAAAGACCAAAATGCATGGAAGTGATACTAACATAAAACATGACTATTGTAATTGTATAAAAGGAAAATATTCTAATAACTGAGTATAAGAAAATTTTCCTCTTATATTAAATATGTTTCAAGATTGTAGATTTGTGTTTGGCAACGACATGTTCCTTTGTAAATATTGTTGCTTCTGTTAAAGCTAATAAGTTTCTTGCGGCCGTTCTTCTTATCAGTTAAAAGATGTCCTGAATGGCTGGTAGGAAAAAAACATTGGACGATTCGAAAGCACTTATCTATAAGTCTATTTGAATAAAAATCTTTGACAAAATATTTGAATTAACCCCATTGATGTACAACCCTGACTGCATAGACTTTAGGGGGGGATTTGCTCGCTGCAATTATTATCTCTTTCGATTACTTGTACAAGTTGAACATATTGTATAGCGAGCGCGTGTACTTCGTTGTTCGTTCGCGTGTAGTTCTAAGAGAATGAATTATGGCAGACTTATACTCTACCTGTAGTAGTTAACCGTGAGTTCCTAGAGTCACTTGTTAATGTTGTTCAAACTTAACACTTACCATCAACTCATTGCGATTCTTTTTAGGTTGTGTGTGACAGTGGGATGCTGCCATACTGCGCGTAAAATAACCTAAAATGAATCGCATTACAGCTGATAATATATATATATATACTAGCTCTGCCCCGGGGCTTCGCTCCCGTGGAATTTCGGGATAAAAAATAGATAGTAGCCGATTCTCAGACCTACTCAATACGCTCACAAAATTTCATGAGAATCGGTCAAGCCGTTTCGGAGGAGTATGGGAACGAAAACTGTGACACGAGAATTTTATATATTAGATAGCATGATAATGCCGCTATGCGCTGCGTATAATTCCCTCCTTTAAGGCGCTATACGACTGAAGCGAGATAGTAATGAGGACGCGCCCAGGAACGAGTCCGATTTTGCAGATACCTAAGGAGATAAAACCACAAAATTGCTTCGAAGTAAATAACTATAGCGACTTAAAAGAAAATTAAACTACACGATGCTAAATATTATTGGTGTCCACTAATTAAACCAATTGAGAATAATCTTTTCGAAAAGAAAAAGTTTTTCGCGTAAAAAAAAAAGAGTCGAAGCAAAATAGTGTTTCTGAAACTCTACAAATCTAGAATAATGTATATCTATCTTATTACCAGATTTGTAACATCTTTAATCATCTTTAATAATCTTTAATCATTTTAACCATCATCCCACTGCTCTAACAACTGAGCTACCGAGACAGTGGGCCGGATACCCAAAGGACGTGCGTTTGATTCCCATCCGAGAATTCACTTGTGGTTAGAAATGTTACAAATCTGGTAATAAGATAGATATACATTTCTACATACATTTATCTAGATTTGTATTGTTTTATCTAGAGTTTCAGAAATAGGATTTTATGATTTTGCTTCGTCAGTTTTTTTTAACGCGAAAAGACTCTTTCCCCTAATAAAATACGAAATTTCCTGATTATTTTCTAAAATTCGTTTAATTAGTGGACAATATTAAGCATTTGTATTGTTTATCTAGAGTTTCAGAAATAGGATTTTATAATTTTGCTTCGTCAGTTTTTTTTAACGCGAAAAGACTCTTTCCCCTAATAAAATACGAAATTTCCTGATTATTATCGTTTAATTAGTGGACAATATTAAGCATTTGTATTGTTTATCTAGAGTTTCAGAAATAGGATTTTATAATTTTGCTTCGTCAGTTTTTTTTAACGCGAAAATACTCTTTCCCCTAATAAAATACGAAATTTCCTGATTATTTTCTAAAATTCGTTTAATTAGTGGACAACAATATTAAGCATTTGTAGTTTAATTTTCTTTTTAGTCGCTATAGTTATTTACTATACCGTCTGTGGCCTAGAAGCGGGGATAATATTAAAAACGGAGGCTCTATAGGTCACTAGGAATTGAATCATTATAGTCCCAACTAATTAAAACCAAATCTTTTTTTTTGTTTTTTTTTTAACTAACTTAATCGTAAATTAATGTAATGCAAACAACAGTACCGTTCAACTTTTTCGGAGCTACACGGAACGTCTTTTTGACAATTTATTTGTCGGCTGATAGAAAAATAATACTGTCTTTCTATCGCACTTCATGAATCCACGTAGGGTTGTATTCACATGCTTTTTACTAGAGTGTTTTTTTGCACTCAAAGCCAATTACAAATTGTGTAAATAAATCCAATTAAATTATCTAAACTGAAACTAAAGAATATCCTATGACAATATTAAAAAAGAATCTGCTTTTAAAAAAGATCATAATGTAAAAAGCGTAGAATCCATGGAATTAATAGGTACTACGTACTAGTACTTAATAATTCCATGGCTGAATCTACTTGGTTACAAAGAGTATAGTAGTATATTGATTGAAATGACATGTCATGCATGATGAATAAAATTATAAACAGATAACTGTCATTGCGATATTTAATAATAAACAACAGATTTTAATTAATTTGAAACAGAGATTTTAAGCTGTGGGTAGTAGTGGGGGCTGTTGCTATTCAAGGAGTTAAAGGTAAATTTTCTAATGGATAGTCATGTCATGTTGTTGTGCGGTAAGTTTTTTTATTGTCCCCTGTACCACGATAAGTTCGCAATGATTGCGATAATTTCGTTTTGCAATTATAGACTCATTATGAATCGGTACTTTAAATTCTTATTGTGCTTAATGCATGGGTTTTGATTAACTGGAATCTTTTCAGAATAAATACTAATACTCCAGAGTCTCTATTTTCAATATTTTACCCGGTTCTAGGCGGTATAGTGATTTTGTAATTTTTTCTACTTATCTGCAAAATTGGTCTCGTTTCTGCGCGCGACCTTTTCTCATGTTTCCAAAATATTGGAAAAATTAACTCGGCCAAGTAAATTTTTACAATATTTTTCTATATAAAACTTATCATAAGTATAAAAATAGCATTGTGAAATGCAAACATTCAAAAATCATAAATCTGTAACTATCCTATAGTTTAATAACAAAAGTACGTGCCTACTTTTCCGTATAGCATCTTAAACAAGACAGCTGGTGAAAAGCCCTCCGGTAGTAAAACAAGAGCTTCAAAAAATTAAAACTCGGAGTCATAAATAGCTTTGTCTAAATCAAAGCGTCGATTAAATCGGTTTCAACTAAAAGCTTGAACTTTTTCAAACAGAGTTGGCAAAATAAAGAACTGCTATTTTCAGCGATGAAACCAGCACTCTGAAAACTAAACTTAACTAAAGCTCAAATGTGGAAAAAGGTCGATCGTTGTGGCAGAAGATAAATGGACAATCGTGGAGGCCGGATTAAAATTAAAATGTCATTTTTCCATTTACAAAAAAAATGTTTTATACCCGAAAGAAATGCGATTTCGCACTGATCAGAATGTAGTGCAGGTCGATATGCATATCCATTTGAATGGGAATGTAGTAGAGTTAGTTGAGAGTACAAATTTCTTGGCATTACATTGAATTCAAGACTACAATGGGATCCACTTGAAGCCTTGTCGAGTAGACTTAGTTCTGCCGCTTTCGCAATAAGGAAAATAATGCTCTTAACTGATATTGAATCGGCAAGACTCTAGTTCTAGGCTCAGCAGCCAATATAGAAAATGTATTTATACTTGAAAAAGTTCAAAAAATTAAAAATAAAACCAAAAGTTTTACAAAGTTATTACAAGGTAGATGATTATTTAAAAGACCAAAATGCATGGATATGATACTAACATAAAACATAACTATTGTAATTGTATAAAAGGAAAATATTATAATAACTGAGTATGAGAAAATCTTACAAAAAAAAACATGATTAAAAAAACGATTTTTTTTAATTAAAATAATAAAATCTCAACAGCCAATCTACCAAAGGTTGCAGTTTCGAGCCCCGTTAGTGACTACTTAGTGGTTTTTTCCTACCAATATAGTAGGAATACTAACTATACGAGATGTAGTCTGGAAATAAGAGCGGCATGTTGTTTCCGCCTTTTCGAATATGCCTGCCAGACCGTTTTGTAGAAAGGCTTTTACTATCAGCACTGGAAAAATAGCAGCTGTAACATTCTGGTTTTTTTTCCTTCTCAGTCTAAAATGTGAGTTTTAACTATTAAAAATAACTAGAAGCCAAATCAAGTATGTAGCATTCAAATTTTCACTATGACCACTTACTGATTCCTTGCTCAACCACGCCAATGTCGTATTTGGTTTTGACATTTTCAAAATTCGTTTTCGTTACGACACTTCCAAATTTTAAAGTTATTTTACTTGTTTAATAACAATACAATTTGTGACTGTCATGTACTTGTACAATCACTTTATAATTTGTGAGTATCATGGAGAAAACGAATTTTGGAAATGTCAAAACCAAGTACGACATTGGCGTGGTTTGAGCAAGGAATCGCTAAGTGGTCATAGTGAATAAGGGCCCAGAAAAGCTATTCTTTTGGCATTACGCGACGTTGCACAATCTTTTCGGTTTGTCCCGTTGAGATTTTTGTTCCTTGCATTAATGTACCAAGCCGCCTATTTTAACCGCCTCCGTGGTCTAGTGGTACAACCACCGGTATCAGACCCAGGGGTCCCGGGTTCGATTCCCAGCGGGGGTACATATTGTATTCGGTTTGGTTGGTGGTATAGGACTTGTTGTAAGTCCGCCTGGCTAGCTACCACCATCTCATCTAAGTCTGACGCCATAACAACAATGTTTTCAGCATTATTGTGTTCCGGCAGTTAAAGATAAGATAGCCAATTCCTCAGCGATTGGGGATTCCGGGAGAGGCTCGCTTTCATCTTCAGCCTTATCAATACTTAACATCAGGTATGATGAAGGCTAAGACGCTCCCCGTACTTAATTTAAAAAAAAACCTAAGTATCAGTGGCGAAGGGTCCATATATACCGATTACTATTGGCTTCACTTTTAGAAATCCCACCCAAGCGATCTTCCATACAGATCATAATAAGTCATTCAATATTGTCAGACATTATCGTCGTGGATGCTAGGCAGTTGCAAAGAGAGCAAAACGATTTATTTTTCATGTGTATTATCTGATTTATGGATATTTCTTGGTCCGGCTTATCTTCGACATACCTTCTATTCGACCCCTTCCCACTGCTAACTAGGTATAATAATAAAAATTGTGTAATGTTATGTGCTATGTCTTGTGTTGTGATGCTAAAAATAAATATTATTCTGGTTCTATAAGCTGGAACCATGGTTTTCTTTATCTCCAAGTCCAACATGGGATATTTTACGGCAGTCGCACAATAACGAAATGTCTGTATTGTGTCTCGCTTTCTGAAGCCTGACAGGTTAAAAATAACATCAAGCCAAATCTAGTATGTATGGCATTCCTAACTTTGTCTCGGAACAGTATCGACCGCATACTCCCGAAATATTGGAGTATCGACCGTACTCTATTTCCGTATTCGGTTCTGCACAGAACTAAATCAACGTTTGCATTTTGTATGAGATCGCTCGGAGCGACTTAGCTCATTATAAGTCTACAGCGAAATTCAAGATTACAACCACGGACTAATATTAATGTTGTTGTAATGAGGCCAAATATGGAATAACTAATTATTTACAAAGCAAGCATTCAAATGTTTGATGCTGTGAAGTTTTTTTTAGATAAAGTCCGACAATATTATGATTTCTTTTCGACTAACGAAGTTTTAACCAAGCCTTATTACAATATTTTTTATTTCATATAAAGGATTAACTCGAAAGTAAATAAATAAAGAATTTCAAAATAAGTAATTTACAACAGTAAATTTACAAATGTGATTCAAGTTAGTTTTGCAACAGATTTTCCAAATGTGATATGTAATAACTATGAACTTACAGCTTGACGTTTCGGCTATGTTGCAATAGCCGTGGTCACAAGAAGTCTGCTTGTGACCACGGCTATTGCAACATAGCCGAAACGTCAAGCTGTAAGTACATAGTTGTACTACATAATAAATGTCGCGTTTTAGTCACGTTGTTTTAATATATAATTATAATGGAACTCGAAAGTTTAAAATCTTATATAGACAAGTACAATACCCACAATCATAGTAAGACCGCTTTGATTCGTCGGAGGAGCAAGCGTTTGCTATTTATTTAAATGATATTGAAAGGGAGTGCAACCGCAGTAAGTTATAAGGACCCGCAAAATAAACAAACAGGAAATCAGAAATTTGGCGAATTATAAACGTTTACTTTTTTTTACTTTAGTAGGTACTTTTATATCTATACTAATATTATAACGCTGAAGAGTTTGTTTGTTTGAACGCGCTAATCTCAGGAACTACTGGACCGATTTAGAAAATTCTTAGACCATTAGAAAGCTACATTTCTCCCAAGTGACAGAGGTTATATTTTATCCCGATATTCGCACAATAACGGGCACCACGCGGGTAAAACCGCGAGGATCCGCTAGTAAGTAATATGTGGTCAGATATTATAGAAAAGCGAAACAAATAAAAAATAAAAACTATCTATCCCATAACGTGAAAAACGTTAAACATAAAATTTACGGTATTTCGATAAATGCTTGATCATTAAAAGAATTCGGTAGTAGTTATTCTGGAATGTTTACATTTTAAATAAACAATGGACTGTAATTTGCTGACAACTCAGTGGTTTTGTGGTTGCAGCGTCATTGACCGCTACGGAATATCAATTATATTCTGTTAAAGTGTGTAATGGTGAACTATTACAGTAGATTATGGATTTTATGAAAAAACCAAATGCTTTTGTAGTACTAATGAAAGATTGTTTTATCACGACATTACTTTTAATTTATATTAATTACGAAGCAACTTCAAAAGTCCGTGTGACGTTCGTTGACAGAAGAAGTAACAAATTCAAAAAGGACATAAAGCCTGAAATTTACCCTATACCATAATTTAACTATAGACTATTATTCAACAGCTTTGTTAATTATTGCAATCAATAAATAAAAGCTGGGTCCTTTTTAATAGGAACAAGTGCTTCCGTTTGTTTCTTATTCATAAAATTAGATCCGAATGACGTTTGACCTTTGATTTCGACACTAATTTAAGAAAATATACATAAAAAAGTTCCCGCATCCCATATACAGTGCGACAAGGCTTTTAATTAACGTGGCAAAAAAGGAACTAACACGAAACGTCATTATTGATAGTTGTGCAGTGCCTTTGCCCGCGTTAATTATAGGTAAGCCTTGTCGCACTTGCGATAAGGTCTTTAATGAACGTGGCAAAAAAACGAACTAACACCGCCATCTTGTGTTTACGTCAATTTTGACAGTTACAGCGCTTCCGTCCGCGTTCATTATAAACTTGTCGCACTGTACCTACCTACCTGCTTTTAAAATATAAGTAGTTGGTGTATCTACTATATTTTGCTTATCATTGTGTGTCAAAGGAATGATTGGGTATAGACAATGATATTACTAGGAACGGCTCCAAACTGCACCACCTTCGGTGGCGCTTTGGAGCCCAAGAGAGGCGGAGCGCCGCGAGCTTTTACAACTTTATGTCGGCATAACTCTGTGAGGGCATGACGGATTTAGACGCGGTTTGTTGCATTAAACGCAGAATTACATTCTGGTCAAATTTGTAATGTATCGCGATGCACAAAAGTCTATACTTTTCGAGCAAAACCCTAAAAACCGAATTTGGCTCTTCTTTGGCGCCAAAAGCTAAGGTTATGGTGATGGTAGGACATCGAATTTTTGTCACCTCCTAGGTATGGTTGATGTCTAAGTATGTGCCAAGTTTCATTAGAATCGGTTAAACGGTCTGGGCGCTATGACCGGGCGGACAGATTTCCAAAAGAGTCAACATAAGAGAGGCTCCGCTACGCTCCGCCTCAATTATGTGTGTACTTAAAGCAGTTATGTCATACGAGCTCGCATTAAGAAACATTGGGGAAGACCCTACATGGGGTCCGATTCAATTTGCTATCTCTTTCATTTCTGTGCTTTTTCGTGTCTTTTGTCCTACTTGTCAATTGTCAATGTGTGCAGTCTGAATCAAGAACTCTTTTTACAACTATAACCTAGGACCCTTTATTTTGTTGCTACCGTTTTCCTGAAAAGTCCAAAGATAGAACTTGGTATATCATTTATACGAAGTATTTTTTTTATTAATGTCGGTGAGACTCTTAGCTTTCATCATACCTGATGTTAAGTATTGATAAGGCTGAAGATAGAAGCAAGCCTCTCAAGGAATCCTCAGCCACTGCGGAACTGGCTATCTTATCTCGAACTGCCGGAACACATCAATGCTGAAAACATTGTTGTTATGGCGTCAGGCTTAGATAAGATGGTGGTAGCTAGCCGGGCTTGCAACAAGTCCAACCACCAATCAAATGTACCGCTGGGAATCGAACCCGGGACCCCTGGGTCTGATACCGTTGCTTGTACCACCAGACCACAGATGAGGTTAAAATAAACATGTGAACGAGATAGCGCATAATCACATATTGCTCGCTTCCTTCTCCTTACGGCCAGTTACGTCACGAAAAGTTTTACGACCCCGCGTGCCACAGACTTTATAACTGTTATTCAAAGCTATGCCATACTTTAGTAATGGTCCTAAAAGTCCGAAAGCAAAGCTAAACCAAGCTAAACTTAGTCGGTATCGATCTAGGACAAAAACGTCCGTCGAGAACCCAATTAGGGCTGACATTGATTTCGTCAGCAACACGATGCGCCGGATGGCGGGACCAAAATAACTGGGACCTACCGCCGCGATCGATGCACACCAGGGATGCTAGTGCGAAAAACCTCGTAGTCCTACCACTGATATTATAAATATGAAAGTTTGTATGTTTGGAAGGTAGAGAAGAACACCCAATGTTTGTATGTTCTGTGAAATACCGTTCCCAATTAGGGCTTGGCAATGAATTTGATATTTATTTCGTCAGTAACACGATGCGCCGGAATGGCGGGACCAAAATAACTGGAACCTACCGCCGCGATCGATGCACACCAGGGATGCTAGTGCGAATAACCTCCTAGTCCTACTACTGATATTATAAATGTGAAAGTTTGTATGTTTGGAAGTTAGAGAAGAACACCCAATGTTTGTATGTTCTGTGAAATACCGTTCCCAATTAGGGCTTGGCAATGAATTTGATATTGATTTCGTCAGTAACACGATGCGCCGGATGGCGGGACCAAAATAACTGGAACCTACCGCCGCGATCGATGCACACCAGGGATGCTAGTGCGAAAAACCTCGTAGTCCTACCACTGATATTATAAATGTGAAAGTTTGTATGTTTGGAAGTTAGAGAAGAACACCCAATGTTTGAATGTTCTGTGAAATACCGTTCCCAATTAGGGCTTGGCAATGAATTTGATATTGATTTCGTCAGCAACACGATGCGCCGGATGGCGGGACCAAAATAACTGGGACCTACCGCCGCGATCGATGCACACCAGGGATGCTAGTGCGAAAAACCTCGTAGTCCTACTACTGATATTATAAATGTGAAAGTTTGTATGTTTGATTGTTAGAGAAGAACACCCAATGTTTGAATGTTCCGTGTAATACCGTTCCCAATTAGGGCTTGGCAATGAATTTGATATTGATCTCGTCAGCAACACGATGCGCCGGATGGCGGGACCAAAATAACCTGGACCTACCGCCGCGATCGATGCACACCAGGGATGCTAGTGCGAATAACCTCCTAGTCCTACTACTGATATTATAAATGTGAAAGTTTGTATGTTTGGAAGTTAGAGAAGAACACCCAATGTTTGTATGTTCTGTCAAATACCGTTCCCAATTAGGGCTTGGCAATGAATTTGATATTGATTTCGTCAGTAACACGATGCGCCGGAATGGCGGGACCAAAATAACTGGAACCTACCGCCGCGATCGATGCACACCAGGGATGCTAGTGCGAAAAACCTCGTAGTCCTACCACTGATATTATAAATGTGAAAGTTTGTATGTTTGGAAGTTAGAGAAGAACACCCAATGTTTGAATGTTCTGTGAAATACCGTTCCCAATTAGGGCTTGGCAATGAATTTGATATTGATTTCGTCAGCAACACGATGCGCCGGATGGCGGGACCAAAATAACTGGGACCTACCGCCGCGATCGATGCACACCAGGGATGCTAGTGCGAAAAACCTCGTAGTCCTACTACTGATATTATAAATGTGAAAGTTTGTATGTTTGATTGTTAGAGAAGAACACCCAATGTTTGAATGTTCCGTGTAATACCGTTCCCAATTAGGGCTTGGCAATGAATTTGATATTGATCTCGTCAGCAACACGATGCGCCGGATGGCGGGACCAAAATAACCTGGACCTACCGCCGCGATCGATGCACACCAGGGATGCTAGTGCGAATAACCTCCTAGTCCTACTACTGATATTATAAATGTGAAAGTTTGTATGTTTGGAAGTTAGAGAAGAACACCCAATGTTTGTATGTTCTGTCAAATACCGTTCCCAATTAGGGCTTGGCAATGAATTTGATATTGATTTCGTCAGTAACACGATGCGCCGGAATGGCGGGACCAAAATAACTGGAACCTACCGCCGCGATCGATGCACACCAGGGATGCTAGTGCGAATAACCTCCTAGTCCTACTACTGATATTATAAATGTGAAAGTTTGTATGTTTGGAAGTTAGAGAAGAACACCCAATGTTTGTATGTTCTGTGAAATACCGTTCCCAATTAGGGCTTGGCAATGAATTTGATATTGATTTCGTCAGTAACACGATGCGCCGGATGGCGGGACCAAAATAACTGGAACCTACCGCCGCGATCGATGCACACCAGGGATGCTAGTGCGAAAAACCTCGTAGTCCTACCACTGATATTATAAATGTGAAAGTTTGTATGTTTGGAAGTTAGAGAAGAACACCCAATGTTTGAATGTTCTGTGAAATACCGTTCCCAATTAGGGCTTGGCAATGAATTTGATATTGATTTCGTCAGCAACACGATGCGCCGGATGGCGGGACCAAAATAACTGGGACCTACCGCCGCGATCGATGCACACCAGGGATGCTAGTGCGAAAAACCTCGTAGTCCTACTACTGATATTATAAATGTGAAAGTTTGTATGTTTGATTGTTAGAGAAGAACACCCAATGTTTGAATGTTCCGTGTAATACCGTTCCCAATTAGGGCTTGGCAATGAATTTGATATTGATCTCGTCAGCAACACGATGCGCCGGATGGCGGGACCAAAATAACCTGGACCTACCGCCGCGATCGATGCACACCAGGGATGCTAGTGCGAATAACCTCCTAGTCCTACTACTGATATTATAAATGTGAAAGTTTGTATGTTTGGAAGTTAGAGAAGAACACCCAATGTTTGTATGTTCTGTCAAATACCGTTCCCAATTAGGGCTTGGCAATGAATTTGATATTGATTTCGTCAGTAACACGATGCGCCGGATGGCGGGACCAAAATAACTGGAACCTACCGCCGCGATCGATGCACACCAGGGATGCTAGTGCGAGTATCCTCCTAGTCTTACTACTGATATTATAAATGTCAAATTTACTATTTATTTATTATGCATTACAAAATTGTTTTACACCCATATTCTAAGTCGTTCCTCCAAAACTTACTCGTCCTCGACTTAACAAAACCTCATTGAAAACCTCTTCAAAATACTCCTCGAAATCGGTATTCTAAGTCAGAACTCCGTAAGAACCTACCTGGAGGAGCCAATAAGTACGTAGCCACTCCGAGTTAGGCCTAGCGCACACTACCATTTTTACCCATGACGAGGTTGAGTGGAGTGTAAAAAGTTTTGGAGGAACGACTTAGAATATGGGGGTTAGTGCTAAACAAAGTCTCACAAAACTGTTTACACGGCTTGACTGTGAGATCGAATGAGTCACTTCAGAATAACAATTTGTATGTTTGGAAGTTAGAGAAGCACACCCAATACAATGTTTGAATGTTCCGTGTACCCAATTAGGGCTTGGCAATGAATTTGACATTGATTTCGTCAGCAAAAAAATGCGCCGGATCCGGATGGCGGGCCAAAATAACTAAGACCTACCGCCGCGATCGATGCGCACCAGCAGTGCTGAGATGAACGCTGCGACTATTTGTGGAGAACCAATCTCGCGCTGTACTATCTGACCAAGAAAATTAGGCGCATGAAAAACTAAAAAAATCTAATTAAATACCAAAATCACAAAAATCGGTAATCAATCAGTTAATCACTGTAACGCTAATTAATCACATAATAACAGAAGTGCGGTGATAGAAGAAGGCTGCAGGTTCCAAAAGTGCAAAACCGCATTCCTGTCATGCGCCTAATTGTCTTGGTCATGTAGTATGTCACGCTCATAAACAGTATTAATAGTACGGTGTGAGCGAGACAAACAGTGCGCTGACGCGAAACAAGTGTCGAGAAAATTTTCATCTAAGGCCTACAGGGAAGGGATGCTAATGCAAAGAACATCCTACTGATATTATAAATATGAAAGTTTGGATGTTTGGGTGTTTTGTTTGGATGTTTCGTATCTAATTAGGGCTGACATTGATTTCGTTCAGCAACAAGAAGCGCCGGATGGCGGGACCAAAATAACTGGGGTCTACCTCCGCGATCGATGATCAACAGGGATGCTAGTGCCCAAAGAACAGCCTAGTACCGTTAGTAATAGTTAGTATTCTTTGCTTCATGTGACTTGATTCGAAAGCACTTATCAATAAGTCTATTAGAATAAAAAAAATGACATGAGACTAGTTGCTTTTTTCTAGTATATTTTCTTGTTTAATATTTATCACATAAAAAAATGACTTTGACTTTGACATTACTAGTACGGCACGCCACTAGTCAGTCTCCCAAACAAATGTTATACCAAAATAAATTAAAATTTGGACATGATTGACGGATTGACGGTACTTGTGGTGTTACTTGGATTAAGACAGCATTTGTCTAGGTTTCTATTAAAAAATAATCAAAAATATCTATCCAATAAAAAAGTAAAGCCAATTAAATGTTTTCATAGAAAATTAGGCAAGTATTTAGATTTTTTTTAATGGAAACCTAGATAAATATTTCTTTAATCCGAATATCGGCACAACAGAAAATAATGCTCTAATTTCAAATAATTTTGGTATTACTAGTATGGGAGCAGACCGGTCGCCTCTTCTTTTCGACTGAAGCGAGATAGTAATGAGAAAAAGACGCGCGCGAGAGCGAGACCGATTTTGTAGATTAGACGATAAAACTACGAAATCACTTTGTAGTAAATATAACTATAGCGATTAAAGAGAAAATGAAACTGTACGATTCTAAATGTTATTGCTGTCCACTAAGTAAACCAATTTCCAATAGTGCCTACCTATATGTACCCATTTAAGAATAATCTTGAAAATTCGTATTTTAAAGGGTCATATCGAAAAGAAAAAGCGTCGAGGCAAAATCATAAAATCGTGTTTCTGAAACTTTACAAATCTAGATAAAGGTATGAAGAAATATTTATATCTTACTAGCTGTGCCCCGGGGCTTCGCTCCCGTGGAATTTCGGGATAAAAAATAGATAGTAGCCGATTCTCAGACCTACTCAATACGCTCACAAAATTTCATGAGAATCGGTCAAGCCGTTTCGGAGGAGTATGGGAACGAAAACTGTGACACGAGAATTTTATATATAAAGATTATCAGCTTTGTAACATCTCTATGTCCTATAGTTTTGTACCAAAAAGTACGTACTTTTTCGATAGGTCGTTTTAATATAATAAGTGTGAAAGTTTGGAAGTTTATTGGTTTAGATGTTTGGAGCAGTTTTTTTTTTTTACATTTTGATAAAGATATTAATAAATAATAGGTCATAAGGTCATAAGAATATGGCATATCGCGAATTTCTTACGAAACACAAAATTAATGTTTGCATTTAAAAAGCTTTCGTCTAATTTACAGGGATTCCACGGATTTATCTCCTTTATTTCTTACCTATAAAACCACAGACATGTTTATGCATGTCATGACAATACCAGCTTTTACTACTCAGCGTGATGGGAAAAGTTCCCTGATGGCGCAGACATGAATGGCTGTTGTTGAATGCTTTAGGGAAGGGATGAGAGGAAAGGTCATGTGTTGGCTATCTCTTTCAGTTGCAGCGTTTAGAAGTTATAAACACCAGACATTTGAAGCGGTAAATTGGTTGAAAGACGCGCTTTTTCATTTAGCCTGAATCAAATGTGACTTTTTTATTTTTGCATTTTCAATGCTATTTTTATACTTTTAATAAATTTTATAAAAAAAACAAATGGAAAATATTAACTCGGCCACAAGTGAATTCTCAGATGGGACTCCATTCATGTCTCGGTAGCTCAGTGGTTAGAGGAGTGGGCCGGATTCCCAAAGGTCGTGGGTTCGAGTCCCATCTGAGAATTCACTTGTGACCGAGTTGATTTTTTCCAATTTTTTTTTATTTAACATTTATCACAAACAAGTTCTAGAGTAAGTACCAACTATTTTCTTTGTTACATTTTGCAATGTTTATTACATTAATTAAATCGAACCTTCGTTTTTGCCCAAAATTCACGATTTTAAGTCAACGAAAATATACCTACTTTGTTTTATAAATAACACAGTGCGACAGATTCAGTAGCAATACTATGTGTGTTTTACTTGAACTTTATTATGTGAAATAATATTGATTGTTTGTTTTACCGCGTAGTGAAGTAAGTATAGCTGTGTAGTGTCGGCTTAGAATAGCACGACCCCCTCTCATCCCGTGGGTTTCGTAAAAGGCGACTAAGGGACTCGGCCTTCAGGAGACGGGTAGCAGCGTCTCCTACAAACTTGGCCATGCTGCGATCGCCAACCCGCCTGCCAAGCGTGGCGATTATGGCAACCCCCCCACACCCCCCCCCCCTTTTGGGGGAGGCCTATACCCAGCAGTTGGTGTCATGTAGCTGAGACGACGACGACGACGAAGTTAGTATTGGTATGCAACAGATTAGTGAATAAAGTATGAGCACATATTATAATTAAATTAAATTAATAATAATTTTATTTAAATTCAGGACACCCAGTAACTTACTGTACCAAAATACTATGTACTACTTTTTTATCTGTAATAAAAAATACTAAGCTAGCATCTACGAGAATATCTGATTTTACTGAATTTGAATAAAAAAGACCGAGCTTAAGTTGTTTAATTTTAAACATAAACGTAATTTACAACGCTATTAAAATGGTAATTACTTACGATTTGCATGTGAATATTCATTCGAACCAGTACTAGAAAACTTTTAAGGAGACTAACTGCATAATTCATAAAGGTTCAATGTAAGTAGCTGTGCGTTTGGTTTAGCAAGAATGCATAGTAAAAATATTAACATTTAAAATATCATAATTGTCATATTAGAAGCAAACGTAACTTTCACCTCACACGCTCGGAAAAGGAGGTTTTGTCATTCAATTACTGCGTGGAAAATCGTATTTCGCGGCCAAGCGTGGTAAAATTTTCTTTTTTAATTTAATACTTAATAACATACTTAATAACAAAATTTAGTTCCGATTACGTCCGGTAGGAACGCTGCCGCTGCTCAATATGACATACTTTTTTTACTTTACTTCCTCGATATTTACTTGAAAGTTTAGTGCTAGTGATAAGTTAAAAAAAAATATTTTTATTCGAAATTCTGAAAATGCACCTTTATATAAAATTGCAAAGGTATTTCAAACGAAAAAGTGTTTTGAAGATTTCCAAACATATCAGATTTTACAAAAAGAAACGCATTTGTTAAACACTATAAAACTTCCCTCAAACACTTTTTGACTAATACCCGACGTAATTCTTCACTTTATTCGCTCCTCCAAAAGTGGCGAGTATTTATTTCCACTTCCGATCGAATCCGATTATCTACAATCTTAGTCGGACTTACAACTGGCCATTTCTAGTCAATTCTTCCACCATTTCCGTAGAGGCTGGTAATTTTTCAGCAGCGGGTTGGCACCTAATTTATGGGTTCCTCAGCCAGGAAGGAAGCTAAATTACCATACGACGTCGGCACCCAACAAAGAAACTGGGCAGTTGCCCCGATACCGATGACGCATAGGAGCAACTGTTTCCTACGCATTCTTATTCACTGTACGAATTTTTAGGTTTCACCTCTTTTCTATAAAAAAAATATACAAAAAGTACAGTTACCAGAAGGACCGCTTTCATAACCGTAGAAAATACTTAGTTACAGTTTGTTTGAAGCTTAATTTTGACAACACGTGTCGCTGGTGACTGAAGATGAGGAAATTCCTTATTATTTTAAGTTCCATTCGCATCATTCCCCAAACTTTCTTCAATTTGCCTGTAAAAGTAATGTCAATGTGTGCTTGCAAGAAAAAGTGCGTTGTTCTGAGTGGTCTCTCTGTTTGGCCTACATACTTCGTGGTTTTGGAGATGTTTTTTTCAGTGTGATACAAACTTTTTGTCAGTTTGCGGTTTCAAATTGGAAGAATGTAAGTATTTAAAGTGTAATTGGTATTTTAACTTCCACATAAAAATCGAATAAGTACCTACGCACAATTTTTTATAAATATATAAGAAAATATGGTAGAAAGAAAACCATTGGTCCATGAGATGCTCAGACGAGACTAGAACTCGCATCCTTAGGAATCCGGCCCGCACCCCAAACCCACACCCTTAGGAATTTACAAAAACATAAAAATAGCATTGTAAAATGCAAAATTACAAAGTTCTAAGGAAATTCTAGTTACATTAAATTAAGAAAATTATGAAAGCTTTCAAAGAAAAGAAAAAAGGGAGCATTCAAATTAGTTTTAATAACATTTTACAGAGGTGTGAAACGGCACAGCCTTTGCGTGACAAAAAATAATAAAGTTAATTCTAAAAAAAGTATTTCTTTTTTAATTGATCATTGTCATATGAGTGTTGGGTTCCAAGAAATAATTAATGACCTCAACAACAATCATTTGCACGAAAATGCTAAAGGTGTAGTAAATTTGAAATAAAATGCTTAACTTTGGAGTAATCTTGGCTCTATTTAACAAGTTAATAATGATGATTCAAACAAATGGAAAAAGCCATGTTAAAAAACAATCAAAACATTTGACCTTGAGCATATCATAAAAACATATTTCCACGCTATAAATAAAATGAATTGGTATTTATGATAAATTTTAAATAGACAAAATATTGGAAGTCTCGGTAGCTCAGTGGTTAGAGCATTGGACCGGATTTCTAAAGGACGTGGGTTCGAGTCCCATCTGAGAATTCATTTGTGGCCGAGTTGTTATTTCGAATATTTTTCTTTTTAAAATTTATCATAAATATAAAAATAGCATTGAAAAAGGCAAAAATTCAAAAATCATAAAAAAAATGGTATATAGCTTCAACAATTATGAATTCATGAATTTACTTAAATAACTTTAATTTTCCTAAGCCTATTTGTACTTACCTAACAACACTGAATATACTGACAAATTACTTGTTTTAGTAATTTAAGACATTTTTTTTATGAAGAATGAATTTGATTTCTGAATTTTACTAGAAAAACTCTAGAAAACAAATTCGCCCAGCTCACAAGTTTTCTATCCCGTGTATTTATTAACGCACAGTAAGAAAACAGGAAATGTGTGTTACCTACGAGTTGCACGATTCTTTTAATATCCACTTTTTATAGGTACTAAAACAGCCACAGACTTCAAAAAATCATTGTTAATTTTCTTTTTTATGAATGACGGGGAGACTCTTAGTATTGATAAGGCTGAAGATGAAAGCGAGCCTCTCCCGGGATCCTCAGTCACTGAGGAACTGGCTATCTAATCTCGAACTGCCGGAACACAACAATGCTGAAAACATTGTTGTTATGGCGTTAGGCTTAGATAAGATGGTGGTAGCTAGGCAGGCGGACTTACAACAAGTCCTACCACCAACCAAGCCGAATCGAACCCGAGACCCCTGGGTCTGATACCGGTGGTTTTACCACTAGACCACAGACGCGGTTTTGATTGTTAAAGCCGTTTCACACTAGTAGTGAAACAACAAGACATTGAAAACGTTTGAAGAGAGTCCACGCAGGCATAAACGAGAACGGCTGCTATTTTACTCATAATCCATGAACCACAAACTCTTAAAGGAATAGATAATCTCTATCTAAGTAAATATTGAAAAAAAATATCATTGCTTCGAATCGTAGTCTTAAGACGACTGTCATTATCTTTCTCTGAAGACACATCTGCAGTGGACACGTTGAAATACGAACAGATCTCCATTTTTTCTCATGACCTCGATTCGGAAAGCTTGGATTTATTTACTTTATCGAGTACGTATTCATTTGTTATTTTGTAACATTGTTTTCTTGGTTTAAATATCTTCAAATCAATAATTTAACACTGAAGTCATATCATATCAATACGAAACTCACTTGTAGCAATGAATATATACACTTAAGCGAACTTGTAGTGAAAAACAATTGACAATCCAAAAAATGTCATAGCTATTCTTAACTAACAGTGAAATCATCTCATCTTGATTCTAAAGCTAAGAACAAAAATGGTAAAAATTATGGATGTATAAAACGCTCAGAGCCCTCGAAACATTTTTATTCAATAAAGCGAAAACAAAACAGCAGTATGAGGGACCGACCTTTAGGTACGAACGACAATATTATTTCAGTTAAAAGTTCCACGCTCATCCGATCCATTTCCCTCGCTCCGGGATATTCAAATAAGATATTTTTCACCATTCGCGACAACCGTTTATCGACTTTAAGCTTATTGAAATAAGGTTTATAGATTTCTGGAGGGGATGCCCTCTCATCGCGGTCATTCGTCTTTTTCCTTTTGGTTTCCGATAGGCGAAACGCTAAGCCGCGGCGTGTTAGATCTAAGTAAAATATACAGACTATCTACCGCCATTGGCTACTTCGGTAAAGTGACGGTTATTTTTGGTTTACGAAGTACGATATCGATAGCTTTCGAAAATTCGGAAATGTTATCGAATACTTCGTTGAATTTGTGTTCATTTCCAATCTTCATTTCAATGTTTAAAAACCAATTGTACCTGTGAATGTGGTAAAGTGGCTTAATCTCATTATGGACGCACTTCATAATCACGCACTATATTTTATTCATACTTAAAATTCTGATACTGAGATCATACGTGTACAAATAAATAAACCTATAGGTACTATAATTAGTATTTTGGGAGAAACGTAACTAGTAGGTACTAATGATTGAAATAACCCAGATCTGAAACATTTTAGGAACGAAGCGCAAATACATATATGTAGTATAAAAAAAAGTAAACAGTCAATCGCCAACGAAATAGTCACATAACATCGCATAAAAACGCGGAATGTCGGACGATATCGGCAACATTGCAGCGAATGTTGTTGTACACAAACTTGCCCAGAGCTGTATTTATGGAGCATAAAGCAGAGCCTTGTATAATACTCAACTAAACGACACACTACCAAAACGACGTCATTTGATTAATTGTAAGGTATAGCATAGATATTTAGATCAGTATTTATCGTGATTGATTTGTTTCTCAGAATATCTATAATAACACTGCTCAATTGTAGAGGTAAAACTTTAAAATCTGTTTGAAAGTGTTTCTATAGGTACTTTAGTTACAGAAACATTTGGGATGTATATTTGTTTAGTAGCTCTATATGACTTGTTTCTAATTAGCATTATTTTTAACGCAAAAAGTGTTAATTGTCGCTTTGGGCTTTGACAGCTTCAAATAGATCAAACTAAAATAGCTAACTATACGAGTAATAAGAGATTTAATGTAGTGACGAACGAATTTCGTTTTTAAGTCACCTTTCCCTAAATTTATGTTAAGGCCGGCGTCGTTTCCTTTATTCGTTCCATTCAACCGCCATTTCACAATTCCCTCCATTCACGCCCATACAGGAAAACAAAACATTACTACAATACAAAATTTGAAGAATCACGCCTTTCAAAACATGAATACAATTTGAAAGCTTTGCAAATCACAAGCAAAATCCTCCCATTTTACCCATGATTATGCGAAGGTAAACAGCTAGAATCTCAACTAGAAAACGCTAGGTCCACCTCAATTGTTCGTGGCACCGAAGGGACAAAAGGGGCCGATGCTTAAGCCGGGTAAGTCACCGACGTGTTTGTTCCGAAGGCAATAATGGACTATGTCACCCCCAACATTTGACTACGCAAACCGGAGGATCGTGATTTTAGTTTCAATCTACCAAATCCCGTCTTCATTATGCATTTGGAATTGAATAATGGAAATAATAGCATGTGTGTTTGTGGTGGATTTGGGCCGGTTGACACATTAACAAATATAAACCTAATAGGGCAGAGGAATGAAGTTAACAGAATAAAACCAGTATGAGAAGAAATAATACAATAAAATTATAAAATGATAATATGAAAGTATGTATGTTTGTTTATTTATTTATTTGTTTGTTGTTACTCTTTCACGCATAAACTATTGAACGGATTTGGATAAAATTTGGTATGTAAGGATTTCATGTAGTGGACTAACATAATAGGCTATATAGGCGCTAGTTTGTTATATCTTCAGCAGATCTTTTTACCGACTTCAACAAAAAAGGAGGGAGGTACTCAATTCAAACCGTTTTTTTTTTGTCCGATGTATGTATACCGATTACTCCGGTGTTGGTGATCCGATTTTAATAGTTGTTTTTTTGTTCGATCGGGTACACTTGTCAATTTGGTCCCATATAAGTCTCATTGAGATCCGATGATAATCTTCGGAGATATGGGGCCTAATGTCATGGAAGTCATGAAACAATTATATCATCCAGGTAATTGTTAGATTCTTGTTCGAGCTGAAGTTTCACGCAATAACTACTGAGCGGATTTTAATGAAACTTTTTTGTTAAATAGCTATTGGTCCTTCGCCAACATACCTATAGGCTATAAACCCTCAATAAGTAACGTCCCTGCACCGGGAAAAGCAGCTTTGTAAAAGGTAATGAGGAGTTGACATAAGGTTATTAGCGTAGGTACGATACCTGTTCTACCTTTAAAAATTGTGAAATAAAAAACTTTTTATAAAAAAAATTAAAACCGACTTCAAAAAACTGAAAAGCAAGAAATAAACCTTTTGGAGTCGGTGCCAGCCAAGGCAAGAAAAATAAAATAGTTGGACCGCAAAGTAGAATGCCTTGGCTGGCACCGACTCCAAAAGGTATATTTTTTGCTTTTTAGTTTTTTGAAGTCGGTTTTAATTTTTTTATAAAAAGTTTTTAATAAATCGAATATAGAAATTAAAAATATAAGCATCCTATTTAACGACATAGGTATGAGAAGTACAAATAATCCATTGAATAAAACTAAACGACAAAGAGATTCCGAAACAACGAATCATTGAAATCACCAAATTCCTCAATCAAAGTCGGCGATCCAAAAAGTTAATGAATGTTTATAGCTGTACCCTCACCAAAGTTATTATAAGCTAACCTCAACTACCAACTAGGAAATACCGAACGCATACCAAAACAACAATAAAGGATCCGAGAAGTTAGCTACGAGTGTTTTATACAATGGCGTGGTGCAAATGAAGGGACCCGGCTTAATTTATTGTACCCCAATTGAATCTTCATTCGACAATCGGGCTTCTGTGGGTTCTCATCTCTTCACTTTATGATCTGTTTCATTATACAGCCTCGATTGTTAATAGAACTCCGCAAATGCTTCAAATGCAAAGAGCACGGGCTTTATGGAAGTATTATTGAATTTAAATACTAATATTTTCACCATTATTGGAGTTAATTATGGCGCTGTACAATCGCAACGCAAACTTTAGGAAGACACTGTTGTCAATATTTTCAATCGGCTCTTACGGTACACACGATGCAAGAAAGGGCATTGTACTGTACTGTTCTCGGGTATTGATACAGCTCGTTCTGTAACATAAAATTTGCGTGTACCAGAAAAGCAATAGACGGTAAAACCAAACAAAATTCAGTTACCTAAAAGTAACAAAAACGGAGGGAATTCGTGCATAACATTTTATTACGTAAACAGACTTAATTTGCATCCGCCTAAACAACGCTAGGGAGCAAAGAATACCATTGGAATTTGGTTCTATTAGATTATTTCCTATCGGGAAATTCAAAACGTAGCTGGGAAATCTCGAAGCTCATTCCCACATCACCAATAGAGGATGCAGTAAGCACTTTTTTAAAAGACAAAATTTTCTGAATCCATTTTGCACCGCTTCAGTGCCCCGTTCATTACGAAAACAGAGCCTTGCAGAATGTCTCCACTGGGAAACGTAACGGAGCTGCACAATGAATATGATTCTCGGACGTCGTCTAGCCTTTAATTAAGCTTAAGCCAAAAATATTTTTTTTTTATTTTTTTTTATTAGTTTATTCATGACCTGGATACAAAGTCCTTCAGTCGCATACATATTATTATAGTAGGTACAAGAGGTAATCAATTTCAACTTAAATCTTGAGAACAATATAAATAACAAAGAGAAAAATTTATTGAAAAATCCTGACAAAACACTTTTGACATGTAAAACAAAAAAAAAAACGACAACTACATACATAAAATACTAACTTAACAATTAAAGTATTGTTTCATAAACTTAAATTTTCTCTACACTATTTACAATATATTTATACAAAGGAATAAAAAAGTCAGTATTGCTAAGAATGTCTTGAACGCGGCGGGGTACACTGATTCGGTTTTGAACTGAAACGAAACTGTCAATGTCACTGAGCATTATTGACCGTTGGTTGGTAAACTTTGAACAATTGAAAACAATGTGTTGTAAATCAGCATCATCTTCAGTACAGCAGTGTGGACATTGTGCATTATTGTAAACCTTGATTCTGTATAGATGCGTTGGAACCAAACAGTGGCCGAGTCTCATTCTTGTGAGAACTGTAATAAATCTTCGGTTTCTTTTAGGATCACCTTTAACATACCAAGGATTCACTGGTAAGTCTTTCTGTATTTCAGCATACCACCTGCCTTTAGTTTCTAACGTAGTGTTCCAATAGTCATTCCACAACTTCCTAATATTTTCCTTGAAGTAAACATAGTAATCAGTAAACGGAAGTTGAAGAGTATGAGTGTGGTCTTGATCATGTTCCATGTGTGTCAAACTGTCGGCAATCTCATTTCCTTCTATGCCACTGTGGGAGGGAACCCAAACAAATTCTACATTTATACCTAGGTTAATAAAATTTTCTATCATACTAAGAATTTTACACAGAATAAAGCTAGATTTGTAAGATGAGGGTCCATCAAATAAAGAAGTTAGTACACTTTTAGAATCAGTTATTACTAAAATATTTACACTATTTACATTATTCTTTATATACATTAAAGATTGCAGAATAGCATAACTTTCAGCTGTGAATATGCTAGAATTGTTATTTAATTTGATACACTCGCAGTAATTAGCTTGAGGGTCATAAAATGCTGATCTAACATTATGTTTGTCTTTAGAACCATCTGTGTATATAAAGTAACTATCATCCCTATTATTTTTAAATTCTATAAAATCAAATTGATTAGATATTATATCTAAGTGGATCTTATTTCTATCATAATTAACAAGACTATTGTAAGAGCATTCATAAATAGGCCATTTATTACATTTGTATGTATTTTGTGATTTAGTTTTAACATTGCTATAAATTTGTATGATTTCAGTACCAGAAAGAAGTGACTGTGGAGTTAGACTAGAACCTGCCATGGAGTGTAACAGTTCTGTCATTTTACTGAGTTTCAAATTTAAACAATTGTCAGAGGATAAAGTTTTTAACAAGAATCTCTCAGCTAACTGGAGACGCCTAATAAATAAAGGAGGTATGCAAGTTTCTACTTCTAATGAGTTAATAGGGGTGGAGCGCATTGCTCCGCAAATTAGTCTAAGACCTATATTTTGTATAACATCTAATTTCCTGAGATGGGTGGTACTAGCATTCAAGTAGGCTAAACTACTATAATCAAAATGGCTTCTGACTATACTTTTATACAGCATGGTCATAGTCTTAGGGTCTGAACCCCAATAAGTACCTGCCAAATGCCGTAAGAGATTAATAGCTTTCATGGCCTTTTTACTGATATAGTCAATGTGTTTATCAAATTTTAATTGTGTGTCGATAATAACTCCCAAAAATTTATATTGAGTGACAGTAGGTATTTCAGTGTTATTGTATTTAATTTTTATATCGGAATAATTTTTACTAAAAGTTAAAACTGAACTTTTCTCTGGACTTACATCTAATTTAAGTTTATCATGGTAATATGTATACAGTTGTTTTAGAGCATTATTAATATTGCTTTTTGCTATATCTATATTTTGGTTAGAACTGTATAAAAGCAAGTCATCTGCAAACTGCAAAATATTAACATTATCTGTATTTACATGTTTTAATATTTCTGATGTGTATAAGTTGTATAATAAAGGAGAAAGTGTAGCACCTTGCATAGTTCCTTTATTAGCTACACTAGGACCATGCAGCTTGTTATTGTACTTTACATAAATGGTTCTGTCCCTTAGAAATTTAAACAGCCATTGTAGTACAGGTCCTGTTACTCCTATATCATGTAGTACTTGGATAAGCTCTTCTATATTGACATTGTCAAAAGCACCCTTAATGTCTAAGAAGACACAAACCATGTTAGAATTACTTAATTTAACTCCTTTATATCATGTATTAATGATACAAAGCTTTCAGAGCAACTTTTACCCTTTCTAAACCCATGTTGCACCTCAGGAATTAGATTATTACTTTCTGAAAAGTAGTCTAAACGTAACTTTATCATGTTTTCAAATAATTTTCCCAAACAAGATGATAATGATATTGGTCTGTATGAAGATGAAATATTTTCTGGCTTATTCGGCTTTAATATGGGAACAACACATTGAGTTTTCCAAGCTTCAGGTATGATGAGATCTTGCCATAATTTATTAAAAATGCAGAGTAATATGTTTTGCGCATTTGGATGTAACTTTTTTATTAATATATATGGAATATTATCCAAACCTGGTGTTGTGTTCTTTCTAGTTTGTAATGACTTAGTTAGCTCATTAAAAGTAAATGGTTCGTTCAGAAATGAATTTATTGTATTTTCATCAGCACTATTGAATAATGAAAAAAGTCTATCTTCATTGAAATTGTTACTGCTGGATAAATTGTCTAAAAAGCCAGGAACCCATTCATCATCAAAGTTTTTATTATGGTTGTTACTCCCAATTTTTTTGAATTTTTTAATGTAATTCCATATTCTTGAAACAGGTGTCATTCTATTAAAACTACTACATAAATTTTTCCAAGATTCTGAGCTCTCATTTTTTATAATGAATTTCTTTTGAGCATCTAATTTTTTATATTGTATATAATTGTCAATGGAGGGATTAAGTTTGTATTCATGTAATGCCTCTTTTGAAGACTTAATAGCATCTTCACATTTTGGATTCCACCAAGGAGAAGGCTTTCTATGGATGTTTTGATTTATATTTTGTCTTTTAGGGATGGTTAGGTCCCTTAAATCATTTAAAATATTTACAAAACTATTATACACTTCTAGACTATCTTCATTTTTAATGTCTAATTCAGAAAACAGAGTTTCAGATAGGGTATAAAATTCTGGCCAGTTAGCTTTATTATAGATATATTTTTCTTCCACAGGACCCACTTCATATTGGGATGGTTGGACATTCAAATGAAGAGATACTGAGTAATGGTAGCTGCCTAAGGGATCATCCTGAACATACCAGTCACACAAATGAGCAATGGAGGGACTAACAAGAGTAATATCTATTGCTGAAGCTTGTCTATTAGGATGTGGACAAGTTGTTGGTGTGCCATCATTTACAATGCATAGATCTAATTCATCTATTAAATTATACAAATTGTTTCCCCTATTATTATTACTGTTGCAACCAAAACTAATATGATGTGCATTAAAGTCACCCATAATTATGCAAGGTTTGGGAATATTATTTAAAATGTTTCTTAACTTATTAGTGTCAAATCTGCCACTATGAGGTGGACAATAAACACAAAGAACTGTAATATCTCCGGACTGTGTCTTAATACTTACTGCTATATTTTGAATGGTTTCATGGAAGTTTGTATTCAACAAATTATATTTCAAACCATGTTTAATGAGAATACCTACACCATTGTGTTTACTAATTGCGTTTTTGTAAATAAAATTGTAGTTAGGAAAATTTGGAATTACTGATTTATCGGTGAACCAAGTTTCATTTAGCAAGCAAATGTCAACTTGTTTACCTATAAGTAACTTCTGTAAAAGTGTTTTTTTGCTCTTTAAACTTTGTATATTAAACTGGACTAAATGTAAATAATTATCCATTAAATTAAGTTTGATATTAATATCTCTTTAATTTTCTTAGTAGTTAAGGGAACTTTGCTATCATTTTTATTACCTAGAGCTATTAAAGATTTTACAATGGCATTCAAAATAATTTCGTTATTAGCTATTTTATTAACATCTAATTGTACATCATTATTTATATTACTTACTCTGTTTAAAGGAGGGTAGGATTTCGTGTCACTAGGGGCTGGTGGAGAACTCACCACAGCGGCATAGTTTTGTGTAGAGTACTTCCTCTTATTTTCTTCAAATTTCTGCTTTTTGATGGGACAGTCTCTAGATATAGCCAAGTGGTTGCCTCCACAGTTGATGCATACAATTTCCTCCACGTCACACTCCTTATACGAATGCTGTCCAGCACATGATGAGCACATCTGTGAACCTCTACAAACTTTGGCTGAATGATTGAATTTAAGGCATTTAAAACATTGCAGGACAGGTGGTATGTATTGGTGAATCGGATAACGGAATAATTGGATATAAGCATACTGGGGTAAGGTTGTTGATGCAAAGGTGACAGCGACAGTGGTTAAGGGTATCAGAGTATTATCTGTTTTTTTCATAAATCTTTTGATGGAAATTACTTCAGCATCACAAACAATATTTTTATAAATCTCTTCATTTGACATATCTTTGGGTACGTACCTCAGTATACCAATCTTTTCCGTTAGATAAGATGGGACGAATGCCCTCATTTTATTCTTTGACAAGAAATCATCCATTTTTAAAAAGTAGTTTGCAGACGTGGCTTTCCTGAATGTTACTCCGATCTTATGTGCATTAATTCTATGCACACCAGTGATATCTTTAACATTTTCGCTGAAGAGTCTGGTTAAAATAATTGGGTTTTTATTCCCTAATCTCTCTTGATCGGTAGATTCTACATAAACCGTGAAGTCTCCCGAGCTGTTTTCTATGAATAGTCTCTTATAGTTCGGTTTAGTATAAATTTTATACTTATCGGTTTGTTGCGATGCCGATGGAGCGCTGGAAACATGCTCGCGTTTACTCTTTCTTTTTTCCGCAGGGTCCTCCCCATCGCTAGGGGGACCCATTTTAAGTTTGTTTTACGTCTTCTGGTGTGGATTTGTGTAATTACGCCGTGAAAATTAACTTTAATTGACAAAGAAAATTTAAAGCTGCCGCTCTGTTTGACTTCCCGCCAAAAAGTCCCAGCCAAAAATATGGACAGTGAGTGTTGCTAACAACCTATAGTATTGCCAATTCAGAAATAAAATCTGGTTTGAAAAATAACCATTTTCATTACTCAGAGCCATATCGATAAACCTGCCCCCTAATTGTCTAATTTCAAAATCTATCACAATCCCTTTCAAAGGTATTGTGATTGTGATTTATGGAATTGTGTAACTCATAGTCACGATCCCTTTCGGAATCCTTTTAAATAACACTTCATTTGACACTTCTCCATACATTTGAAAGATATTTTCGTGTGTCACTTTGCTTAGACAGTTCAATTTCATTCATTCAATATCTTTCAAAACGCGTCCCGATCACAATCCCTATCAAATGTCAAATAGTGACAAATGTCGAATTGAAAGGGATTGCGATAGATTTTAAAATTAGACAATTAGCTTTTTCTACATTGCTGTTTATTTCGTTAAAAGTTTTACGGATTCAAGTTACAAATGCGTTTAGTACGAATAGTCTGTAGCCATAAAAACATTATCGATCGCCGAAACAAACAATTTCATAGGATTGACCGCAAAGCTTTAGATCGAATGTTCATTTGCCCCGGGTTTCTATAACTTACCAACGGACTATTGAGGCTACGGACAGTAAAATTTTGACATTTCTATGGAAAATATGTACAGTAATATACAGGGTGTTAAAAGATCCATACCAAAGCCGTAATATATGCATGCATAGTGTACATCAAACTAAATAACATTATGTAAAAATAATTGCAGGGAAACCCCTTTTATTTTTAGTTTAGAAAAAAAATATTTTTTTACACGCAATGGAACGCGTGCAACAACGTTTGCGTGTGTCTATAAAGTACGAGTAGGTGATCGGGGGCTCCATATTTTTGAGTGGTTTTTAAATTCATAGCGGTTTTAATCCTCAATAACTCCTTAACTATCAGTTTCCCAGGTTTGGCTCCATACAAGAAAATTATAGTAACAATGGGGAGAGTACGTAGTTTTTGATTTCGTTATGGGTCTTTTAACACCCTGTATAACCCCGCGTGCAGCATAGCATATAAATGTCAAATGCAGTTATTTTCTTTGTCACGCGCGGAGTACGCTCTAAGCTCACCAAAAGAAAAAAAAAAAAAAGGTAAGAATGTTTTCTAAAATTCTGTTTTATATAAAGGAATCCACGATAAAGCTATAAAAGTGAGCAGAACACGTCTCATTAATCGGATTGTCAATGCCATCAACAAGATTTTTATAATAAAATCTTAAGTTTTTAAAAGAAAGGAAAACTAATCTCTACACGTTAATAAAAAGAGGTGGGATGGAAGCCATTTGTCATATTCAAAAAGGAATTTCTAGTGGAGGCGTCTAAGCATTTCTAATAAAAACACTGCGCTAGACAGAGCTGCGTAAAACGGGATATTAAACGCTCGTTGGGGGAAACATTCCTTTTATTTTCTACCCTGGGGCAGTTTAAAATATGTCGATAGTGGTCAACTGGTCGTAACATATTGTCTATGGAGTTGAATTAATACTTAACTGTTCTAAATTCAATAATTTGAAACCTCTTTGGTTAGAACAAATGCCAAAAGGATTTTCTTGAAAGGAAAGAATTCACTTGTGGCCGAGTAAATTTTTTCCAATATTTTTCTATTTAAAATTTACCATAAGTATAAATAGCATTGAAAAATGCAAAAATTACAAAATCATAAATGCCAAAAGGATGTTTCTATTTCGTTTGTTTTATTTCTGTGTCGTCGTTTTCACGCGACGTTTGTTTGTTTTTATACTTTTTGCGGCTTACATATAAAGCCTTTTAAGTCTTACTATAGTCAAATCTCTTCACTGTAAATATTAAGGCTGTTTTAAGCTCAGTTTTGGTTTCGGCTAGTTGTATGAATTGTCTCGTCAAAAAAACTTGTTTATTTACTAACTCGTATGTGAACTAAACAGCTGTTTTGTGTAATTGGCTTATAGTATTTTGCCCTTTTCTACTCAAGCAGAGATCCAAGCAAGTAGCGCTAAATACCTCTTTGGAAGACCCCTCAAATTAACAGGTAATCCACAGATGAAAACTGTGTAGGTGCGTACAGAAAATTACTGAGTGCGTTTCTGTACCGTTTGCAAAAAAGTAACTAAAAATAAAATAAATACGTGGCTAGAGATTATCAAGTTAAATAAGGCATAATATAAACTACAAATACACACTGCTTTTTCAGGTAGCCTTTTTGCCAATTTAAAAGCAATTTAATTTTCAGCCTAGAAAATAGGCGATCGTGGCGATCCTTAAATAGGTAAGTACGAAAAGATAAAAGCACTCCCCCACTAAAAAAAAAGTACCTATGAGATAGTTACAACGATTATTTAAAGTTCTGCATAATGTACATGTCTACTGTATCAGTTAGATTAAAAATCACGAGCGGTCAAAAACAAACAGTTGTTATACAGCCATTTTTTTTTAAGTAAAAAGTATAACTTTTCACTTAAGAACAATGGCTGCTATCATTTACTGCTAGTGGGTAATATTACCCATTAAAAGAAACAGTTTTTACGGCGAGTAGGAGGAAGTAAGTAATTTAAACATAAACCGAATCATAACCAAAACAAAAGCTACCACACACCCAGTACACCTTTATATGGCAACACTGAGGGGTTGTGATGTTTCTAAACAATAATTGGGTTACAAGCAGACCCGGAAAAAACTCAAACAGAAGAACAAAACAAGCGGCGCTTTAGTGTTGAGTGCCAGCCGTACGGGGAATTAACGTAATGCGTTCCCGCCGAGGATTGAGTAAAAATTTACACTGTAGTGCTGTGCTTGCACTATACTTGCAGTCGATATCGATTATGACGACCTTATAATCGATACATAGGTATTCATTGTTCCGTTAGAAGTTTTTGGATAAATGAAGTAAATAAATAAATAATGTTTAAATTACACCGCTAAGTCTGTTATAATTAGACTGGATAGTAATTAACGTACGAGAGTTACTAACATGTGTCGAATTCGACAGAAATCTAATTCATTACTTGTCATCTTATTATGATAAATGGTTTGTGATAATTCGTAGGACTAGTCATTTTTAGTGCCATGACTTTTGAGCAAAGCACTGTGTGATTTGATTCGTACGTATATTTCTTTAAAAAGTGTTAAAAAAGCGCATAATTTGCTATCACTGAATAAAATTAAAATTAATGAAACACTTTATTAGGTGTTCACTATAAACATATAAATAGGTATAACTAAACAAGATTAGGTTAATGAAATTCAGACCTGAATCAATGAACACATTAATATCAAGTTTCAATTTACAGTCCGACAGCTTGAATGCACATTGCATAATTAATTTCAAAGCATCTACAGAATTGTATCAAAATGATAACATTTAAATAATTAATTCATCAAAAAGACATTATTTTTATTTCACTAAGTAATTGAAATAAAAAATGGTACCAGTCGTTCGACTGCAACTCCAATATTTCTAGCATTTTTATAATTGAAAAGTTAATAGGACTCTGTGGTACAGCACTATCTTTTACTATCCTTATCCACCCCGTTCATTAGGAAAGAGAGAGCGATAAAGTGATTGCAGAGAGCACATAGTCTGGATATTTGCGGTCCCCGTGCGGCTTTGGCGAACTTCAGGGCAATCGATTGTGATGTTTATGAGAGCTTTAAATTTAGAACTTGTTCTTGTGAAATCGGTTTTGAGACCACGGTATCCACACACAGCTAATGTAGGGTTAATATTTATTGGTTGTCTGTTGTTTTTGTGATTTATGCCGGGTTTCTTTAACATACTAACGGATTGTTTTGGCTACGGACAGCAATTTTTTGACATATTCTAAATAGAAGAAATGTCAAAATTTTACTGGTAGCTATTGTATTTGTCGCCTCTGACATTTTATTGGTAAAAGGAGATTGAACATTATTAAATGCAGACATTTAAAAATTCGAAAACGATCGAACCTCGGAAGAAACTAGAAGACCATTTATCGCATGACACAATTTCTGTATTTTTTTATTATTCTTCTATTTTTCATTGGAAAAATATGAGATTAAGGTACAGTTTAATGTCATATTGTTATAGCTACTTAAATCGTTATGTAATAGGAAACAATTAGGTACTTGAGCTACAACAAATCCGTTTTTATACAAAAAACTATTTACTTGCTGTCTACCTTTTACCTAAGTACATTACAATAAGGCTATTATATATTATATATAATAAAGCTCTTATTATTATATAAGCTCAGGTCCCGAGTCATGAGACACAATAGATTATCCATTGTTCTCTGGACACCGTTGTCCTTTAGAAGGAATATAACATTTCTTCAAAAAAAATATTTAAAATATGTATCCAAGTTCAAAAGCACAACAAGGCTAAGTTAATATAAAACAAAATCAAGTCTGGAAGCTGGCTAGAAATATTTCCTCACAGTGGCAGTGTAGTATAAACGGTAGTTTTTTATATATTTTTTTCCTAGCACCCGTTTCGAGCACTGAAGAGGCTTCAACGTGTTCAAGGGAATGGTTATAAATGGTATTTCTACTATTAGAAACAACTTGTTCACAATGATATCGACAGAATAGTGCCAAGACTTGTCTTCTAAGATTTATCAATTTACAGATTTATTAATATCACACTTTCGTAATATCACATCAACAATATTGATGGACTCCTAAATGGTTATTTTTTTACTTTTTGAAGACGTTTTTTAATTGATTATTAATATTTATTCAGTTTTTTTTTATGCTTTCTATTTCAAAATTTTTCAAGTTAGAATAAGTCAAGCCTACACTTGATATGCTGCTGCGTGCCTCTGCATGTTTTTGCATGTTATGGATATATATCTTTGTATTCTGTTACAGTTACATTTTAGTTTCACAATTTTTCAAGTTAGAATAAGTCAAGCTTAGTTACAGTAAAAATCATTCCATGAACAAAGAGGTCTTAGTGTAACCACTACAAAAACGACAGTATTTTCAAGATTTCTCGATAACAACTAAACTAATTCCACTAATAACAACGTTTAAATCATTTCAATCGGTCAAGCCGTCTTGAATAACGGTACACAAGGATATACACAAAAAAAAATACAGACGAACTTAGAACCTCCTATTTTTTAAGTCGGTTCAAAACCTACTTTAGCTACATAGTGTGCAATGTACATGAAGATAATTCACATTGCACACTAATTGCCATGTAAGTTACAAAAAAGTACCACCACTAAAGTCAAATAATAATATGATGTAAATATTTCACGCGTTGTTGCCAAGGAAAACTTAACATCAAACACCCGTACATCAACGTGGAGTATTTTATACCCCCATAAAATGTAGTACTGATGCTGTCAAATATCAATTTGAGATATCGGGAAACGACATTGCGGCAAGGCATAAGTGGATGTGCATGTTCAGTCGACGCTTATACAATACTAGCTTCCGCCCGCGGTTTGACCCGCGTGATTCCCGTTCCCGTTGGAATATCGGGATAAAAAGTAGTATATTACGCTCTGTCTTTTCAACTAACTCCATGTCAAAAATCAAGTCGACTAGTTGCTTAGTTAGAGCGTGAAGGTAGGACAAACTTTCGCATTCTTAATATTATTTATTTATTTATTTATACTTTATTGTACACACAGAACATAGAATGATAAAAAAACAAACAAAGAGAAACATACAATTGGCGGCCTTATCACTAAAAGCGATTTCTTCCAGGCAACCTTAGGATAGACAGGATAGAGAATAGAGTATGATGAGGGTAGCTACAGGTGAAAACAGTACACTACTGGGCGTAATGTATTAGTTAGGATGTGAAATTTCTTCAGACAATTCCGATTTAATATGAAAAACCAAAAAGTTAATAAAAACCATGCTTGCTCCGTAAAATTGTTCAACAATTCATAAATTCAGGTATTTAACCTCCTCTGTGGTCTAGTGGTACAACCACCGGTATCAGACCCAGGGGTCCCGGGCTCGATTCCCAGCGGGGGTGCGTATTGTATTCGGTTTGGTTGGTGGTAGGACTTGTTGTAAACCCGCCTGGCTAGCCGCCACCATCATATCTAAGTCTGACGCCATAACAACAATGTTTTCAGCATTGTTGTGTTACGGCAATTCGAGATAAGATAGCCAGTTCCTCAGTGGCTGAGGATTCCGGGAGAGGCTCGTTTCCATTTTCAGCCTTAATAATCATCCATACTTAACATCAGGTATGATGAAGGCTAAGAGTCTCCCCTTCATTCATAAAAAAAAAGTTTTTGTAACTATTGAATATGCCACAAATTGGATTGGATCTAAAATATTATTATATTATGATTTACTCTAAACATTCTACAGAGTCAAGAATAAAAACGTACAAATACAAATACAAACTTTTTTATTTGGTACCAAACACAGGACATTTACAAATTAACATTATATTTTACTCCTAGGTATAACAAAGACATACGGTACAAGAACAAGAAACATTTAAAGATATAAAAAATACAAGAAATTTTGTGTCCCACGTCAGTACCTACCTATACCAATTTTCCTATTTTTTAAGATAAATAAATAACATTATAAGTAATTTAATACTAGAAAGAAGGGAATGGAAATTCAATAATTGCGACGTTCAAGTTCAAGCCCCTTCTATAAAGTTTTAAAATTAAATATTCTTTAATAAACTTGATTAAAATCAAAGTCAATCAAAATAACTACTGGAATTAAAAACATTAAAAAATAATGAACGATAGATTTTAATTAAAATATAAGAAAAAACTAACCAAATGTAAAAAAGGTTCATTTTTTTAAATGAACCGCTTTAATGGGCAATCGCAGCCGTTTTATGCGTTTCTATAACAATAAAACTTGATTGCTCACTGTACGTAAGTACAATTTGAATGCAACGAATAATGTCGCTGCACAGTGGAAAGAATATAATAAAATCTATGTGTCACAAATACACAATCACATATCTAACTTTTTTTATAGAAAACATTCTGCTTTTCTTTGTCATTCGATTGGTATTAATGTTATTTACAACGTAATTTTTTTGTTTATCCAAAACCTCGAAACCATTTTGTAAAACTTATCTATTACGTTCTGTATGTATTAAACTTGATTAAAATCAAAGTCAATCAAATTACCTACTGGAATTAAAAACATTAATAAATAATGATTGATAGATTTTAATCAACCTATAAGAATACATTTTAAGCAAACAATTTTTTACGCCCATCTAGTTATAACTTATATCACTCGGTTAGTTCCTAGACACAGCATGGCTGCATTTCGTGGCAGTTTCAGATATCTTGCCACGAAATGCTGGAATCATATTCCACCTCCAATTCAAAACGCCAAACAATTAGCTCTTTCAGGACTAACTTTAAATACCTATTATCTTTTAAAATCAAAATCTTGATATGCTGCTGTGTCTCTGCGTGTTTTTGCATGTTATGGATATACTGTCTTGGTATTCCGTAACAGTTACATTTGGCGACCACGGAAGATCAGTGTTAGGGCAACACACTTAGGTGCCTTAACATAATGCCTTAAGCATAATGCTGAGCGTTATCCTTTTTTGTGTACCACCTATGTACTTAACTATAAGTAAAAAATTGTAATTTGTATTTGGTACACAAAATAATTAATGTTTCTTTCTTTCCTAAAAGCAACCCTGAAATCGCGAATAAAAATCAGCTGTTATTTAGAACATTTTATATGAACTCTGCTAAAATGTATGAAACAGAACAGAACAGAAAAAAATGTTCGTAATGATAAGTTCTACAGATGGTTTTGAGGTTTTGGGTAAACATAAAAGTTGTATATTCGTCCCTTATACATATTTTCATGAACTTGAAGGTTTTTTTTCAAAAGTAGGTGTATTAAGAACAGTCGTGATCTCGCCTCATAATAAGCAGTACCTTCTTGTAGTTTGCACGTACATACAACGGATAAAATACTTTCTTATTTCTTTTTTCGTAATATTCTATTAGTACATTAAGAGCTATATAGTTTACGTCCAACAGTAGCCTGCGATAGGCTGAAGCGATGACGATGAAGAGCTTTGTAGTGCATCTATAAAGCACGCCTTACCCCTAATCGCCTAAGCTCATGTATAGCCGATACATCTAGCACAGGTGCTTCTTCCAAACTACGGCGAGCCTCGACGCGTGGTTTGGTAGCTAAACGGGCAAACAAGTATAGAATATTGAACGAGTTTTATCGTACAGTATCATTATAATATTGGGTGAAATGTTAAATGAATATTGGGTAATTATATGGAAAACTTTACCCATCTGCAATAGTGCAGTCATACTACATGCTTACATTTCGAGTGAGTCATTTTTATCTCGAAGATTCCTTCATTGTATGGCCTATACCCAGCAGTGGGTGTTATGTGGCTGAGACGACGATGTATTATCAAATTGTCAACTTAGAAAAGCTAAACTTCAAAATCTAAAAAGCCAAAAATAATCGCGAAAACTACATCGGGACCAAATGGCAACTTTTCCGCATCGAACAAAAAAGAACCGCCCCGAAGTCTCGGCGTAATCGGTGTACATACATAAAAAAAGAAAAAAGAAACATACCGGCCGAATTGAGAACCTCCTCCCTTTTTGGAAGTCGCTTAATAAAACCTTATTGGTACCTATATATTCAGCTCAATTTAATTCTGGAACAAAATATACTTCTGACTTTAAAAAAAATATATATTTTACGGCACAGAATAAAAATAAAAGGTGCTGTCAAAAAATTTTAGCCTTCAATTGTTTTATTGACAAATATGATATTGCTCCATTAAGTGACCCATTATTTGGCTTTAATAAACCGAAGGGTGGAAAAGGGACCAATTACAAGAATAAAGCGGGCGTTAGGGGTAGCTTTTCGGGAGATTTTTATTATTTCCCCGTTCAAGGATCAATGTGATTAGGTCAATCGGAATTGGAGTTTTGAAAACGTTAAAAGGGTCTTTCAACATTAAATGGATGGATGGTTAAGACGAGATTTGATTGTGGATCGAAACGCAATCTTTGCGATTTAGTTTAACTTATTATCTATTTTATCGGACGCGGTTTTGTGGTCTGAATTCTATAAATAACCTTCAACGCATTGTATATATACCGTGTGAAGCCTACAACCGGGGATAATATTAAAAATAGGCCAAGTGCGAGTCGAACTCGCACATGAAGGGGTTCGCCTCTCACCCAAGGTTGCCTGGAAGAGACTGCTACGTAGCTATAAGGCCGCCTATTGTGTGTTCCTCTTTTTTGACATTTTCTCTGTATGTGTTTGTTTTTGTATCGTGTGCAATAAAGTTTATATTATTATTATTGCCAAAATGCCATTATAATTTTTCGTCTGCAAAAATAAGTTTTCATAGTTATATTTGCGGTTTTGGAAAATATGCTGAAACTAGAGACGCTGCTGCCCGTCTCCTGAAGGCTGAGTCCCTTAGTCGCCTTTTACGACACCCACGGGATGAGAGGGGGTAGTCCTATTCTAAGCCGACACTACACAGCAATAAGTAATTATTGATATTCAATCTCGATCTCAACGCGATCCTGTCAGGAGTAAACCCCCTGATGTGCTGATATCTTTACATAAAGCGAAATGTACAAAAGTCGTTACAGTACCTAACAAAAATGTTTATATAGTTCAAAATTTAATAGAACAGATTCTTTCACCGATAACGTAACAATATCTAGGAACCCTCTACTAATAATTTGGAACTGCCTCAATAAAGTTCAAACGCACTTAAGATCAAGTATAAGTTGTTTAAACGTACAAGGGACGGTAAGGGGGTTCGTTATTTATTAGATAATTGAACAAAGGACACGGCAGATGGTATCGCGGTGGATCGCCTGAACGAGGTGTTTATGTGACCGGCAGGGTGGCCAAACGGCGGAAAGATTAAGGGACTGTCGTTAACGGTTGCGTTAACCCATTGCCAAGTCTTTGGAAAAGATCTACCTCTTTTAATGGACGTGGCTCACTTTGCGTAAGCACATCTTAAAACTTCTTAGCGGGGTAAGCGATACCGCATCATGCGCCAACGCCATATTATATCATATTGCGTGCATTGCGGTGTTCATGCTAGAGGATGGTATCGCGTCGGATCGTCTGAACGAGGTGTTTATGTGACCGTCAGGGTAGCCTAACGGCGGAAAGCTTAAAGGATTGTCGTTAACGGTTTTGTTAAACAATGATTTTGGAATGGATACCTTTTTTAAACGGACTTACGGCGATATTCCCACTGGCGCGCCGCGACGGAGAAGCAGCTGTTGTATTTTAGAAACAATCAAATTAAACCTAAACGCGAGATTTGTATGCGAATGCGGTGTTATTCAAAAGCATTTATTCTATTGTTTCAATACGAATACGACTCTCTCTGACAGATAGCGCCGCGCCACCGCGCAGCCGCGCCGCGGCGCTGTTTCAGTGGGTGGGACAACACGGTTTTTGATGACATTTGCATACAGTAACTAAATCGCGGCGGAGGGCGGAGCAGTGGGAGTGGGAGAAACGCCTAAGATTCTCTTAAATTCTCACGCGTACTTTCATTAAACAAAATCCAGAAGTTCAGTTAAAATCATGTCCCCCTGTAGCCCTAGCTTGAGCGGCTTATTTAACACTCGCAGTTTGATAACGTGTCAACGTGCCCCTCATCTTAGCAGCGAGGTAAGCAAAACAGCATCATGCGCGTTAGGTGCTATATCACAAGATATACCTCTGTTAATAGAAAGTTGTATAATCGTCGGGAAATCCATGAAAGCTTACAATAAGCCGAAATTTAGGAATAAAGGTTTTTTGTTTCTGGCCATGTCTATCACGAATGGCAATGTCGCATTGTGATGGTGTGATAAAAATAAAATCACTCAATGTGCTGTCAATTTAGAAAGAAAATGAAATCTCCTTGCTCGAATTTGATTGACATGTAGCGGAACAACCAAATCAACTTATAAAATTTTTGGTTGATGAATTTCGAAACGTAGGTATTCGCTTTTTTGTCTTGACTACTATATCAAAACACCACTATCTAAATTAGATTAATTGAATGTTGAAAATACAATAATATTGGTACAATCGGGAAACCCCGGTTGACAAGTAGTTTTTTTGGGAAACGTTTTCTCGGAAAGTACTAAGGTTAAAGAAATAATTTATTATTCAAATGAAAAACCTCTCTATTATTTCTGATAATTGAATGAATGAATGAATTATTTATTTCAGTTTAAATATCGTACATTACAAGTAGGGTCCCACAAAACCACATATGTAGTTTGACTGTGGGTACAGTCTCACAGGTTCTTTATCGTACTAGTATGTATATATATATATATATATATATATATATATAATATTTAAAATTAAATAATATATATATATATATATATATATATATATATATATATTATTTAATTTTAAAGGTGAACACAATCAAATACTTATGTTAAAAACTATTTGTATGAATCCAATAACTAACTCTTACGAACTAAGGTAAGGATATAAACGTTATCTGTATATATTTTACTTTTTTAAATAAAGATACCTGAAAAGCTCTACTGGTTAAACGGGAAGTTACCCGACTGTACCTCGTCGTCGTCGTCGTCGCTTGGCAGGCGGGTTGGCGATCGCAGTATGGCCAAGTATGTAGGAGACGCTGCTGGCCATCTCCCGAAGGCTGAGTCCCTTAGTCGCCTTTTACGATACCACAGGAGGTAGTGCTATTCCAAGCCGACACTCCGACTGTACCTACGTGACTAAAATGGGTTGTAGAGTTTTTGCCTTAGCAAAAGAGCTTTTGTGACTTACAATAATGGAAGTAAAATCCAAAGCTGTGTATTAACGAGACCACCAAATATTTTAACGCTAACACACTTCAAGAGAACTAGTCTCTCATTAATACATTGTATGGCTACCCTTAAGTGCGGGATTTACCGATTTCTAGCAAAAAGAGCTTTTTTAACTTATAATAATGGAAGTAAAATCCAAAGCTGTGTATTAACGAGACCACCAAATGTTTTAACGCTACACACTTCTAGAAGTATAAACAAGTCTCTTATCAATACATTGTATGGCTACCCTTAAGTGCGGGATTTACCGATTTCTATCTCAATTCTCTAAGATCCCAGTTAAGAGTTAAGCGATATACTTCTAGTTGTTTACGTAGCCTCTTCGAATTGTTAATTGGAAACGAGAGGTCTTTATTATTATAGATACTGTATTTTAGATTCAAGAATTAATGAACGAATAAATGAGAAGCGATTTGACGCTTCTCTTGTTTAAACATTCATTTGTTTGTTTTGATAGTGAGAATAATAATGAATACCAATAAAATAGTAAAGTGCCCATTTAGGAGTCTCAACAGCTGGTTTTAATATTTGGTTTAATTTAAAAACTAATTTCTGTGAAATGTCTGTCTAGTAATTTTAATGGACCTTGATGTCTTAATGAATTAATTATAAGTAAACTGGACAAGTGTGAGTCGGATTCGCTCACCGAGGGTTCCGAACAAATTTTTAGGAACATGCAGATTATAGGTATATAGTTCAGGAATCGAGTCTCGCAGTATTTTTCCGAATTATTCCCGAAATTCAGTTTCCAAAACTAATGGCTATATTTTTATGATTTAACTACAATAAATGAGCTTTTTCAGATTTTTCCTTGCAAGCAAAAAGTTTGTTTCTTCGCGCACTATTATAATGCATTTTAATAGTGCGCGAAGAAACAAAATGTGATTATGAAGCATTCATGGTTCTGCCTCTATGGACAAATGCACTGGTTTCAGTACTCATCAAAATTGCTAATCGGGCAGTCAAACGCTTAACCTAAACATAAGCATACATATCTTTGCAGAAATATGTTGACATTTTTATGTATAGAGTCGCAAAATGAGCATGTTTGTATGAAAAAAAACGGGGTGAGCCATTTGATGTGCCGATGAGTGTATATTTTTATGACAATGCAGCCGTCTATATCCACGCACGACGGGCCTTTCATTTTTAATTTTATTTCAGATAAAACCAGCCAGCAATGGCGGTGTACCGGCCTCTTGCAGTGCGGAAACATATACGAACTCCACAGTAGGTCCCAACACGCGAAAATTTAATAAAATACCTATGCTTATATAGTTCATTTCCAGGGACATATGAACCTTCAAGAACCTTTCGTTGATGTCAAAAGATGTAAGATAGAATGAAAAAATCCCAGTTTATTGTACAATCTTAAATTTATCTTAAAGCTTAATAGTAGCCCTTTGTATACAAAACGCTGGCTCTATTTTGTTAGGAAACACAGTTTGTTTTCCTGTAATTATAATTCAAGTAAGTAAATAAATGTTAATGAAATTGTGGTCCGCTCTAAATAGAAGAGCGAGCGAGTTCATTATAAATATTTATTTGTACAGTGAGTAGGTGTTAGTATTTTCTTATGATCACAATTTACAGGCGTAGATGAAGGTTTACCTACATCAAAAGCCACGCCTACATTTGCTGTTTCTAAGATTTTTTTATGTACAATTTAGCGGAATTCGCATTAGCTTACTTAACGCGCAAAATCACTAGAACGGATGGACTATTACCTAAAAATCAGCAATTATCGCGCAGATATCGCGCGAACGCCGCGGAACGTCAAAATAAAAATGGTATTACGTATGTGTTTGCTGGTTAATCGCTCACTGATGGTTCGTATAGCGGCTCTCGCACCTAGGTTGGCGGTTGGAGGCGGCAAGTTGGAGGTTGGCGCGAGAGAGTGATACGCCGCGTGTTGCTATGACGCTAGCGCCAAAAAGAATTAGGTAGCAGTAACGGGAACTAAATGAATGCACATTGTAGTTCATCGTTTGTTCCTAGGCCGCACTGTTGAAACGTGACTTAAAGCAATTATCGCGCAATTTCTGCTGTCGCGTTGCTGTTGCAAAGATAGGCAATAGCCCCGCGGCTACCTGTGGGTAACGAAGTAGTTAGCTTATACGATTGTCCAAACCGAGCGCAAGCAAATATCGCCTAAAAATTACTGCGAACCGAGCGCGGCTACACACAGAATTCGCATTACATTACACGAAACATTACACAGTAGAAAAGTAAAAAAGTGGAAAAGTGCATCAGACGGGTCTAGCCGTCTGATGCAGATAAGCTTTACGGCACCCATGGGATATGCGATAGAGTGCAGCAGCGCTAACACAAGAAAGTTCCTGGTGCATCAATAATTTTTGTTTCGTAATGAATAAGTAAGTAATAAGGATGCATCCTTTAAAAGTGTTGTTGCAGTACTTATTTCTTAAATAAGTAAAGAGGATCCATCCTATATTTTTAAGTTTGTAGTATACCTATACTTAAAAATATATGGATGGATCCTCTTTATAAAGGATCCTAATTTTAATGGGTTTTGAATGGAAAGAATGCTTCGAAGAAATGTAACACTTGTCTTGCAAAGATTCCTTGTACCTACATGTATTCTTCAAGTGATCTGTGCTTACACATTTTGATTGCGTTAGAAACATAATTCAATTTTACAATCATCAAGTCTGTTTTTCTTCTGATAAAAACAAAGCGCTAGAGTAAAATCTGAAAATTCACCGTCCACCTGTCCATAAAACAATGAAAGCCCTAAAAGGTGAACGATAATAAATCACATCATCACCTATCTCGTCAGGCACATTCATAACTTATAACTTCAGACAGGGCCGACCACAAATCATAATAACTAGCAATTACCGAGGAGCCACCGAGCCATGCCGTAAATACTCCCGGCTATTACTGCATAGTTCGAAAGAGTGCATGTCTGCTGAGCGTACGAGTAGGTATACATGTAGGTATACACCTAAATGATATGGATCCTCTTTACTTATTGAAATGAAACAAATGAGCAACATCTTTTTAGCATTTTTTTTAAAGCTTTTAATACCACTTTAGTGGTAATAATAGCAAGATTCTTTAAGCACATCTTAAGTTTCTTCGAGCATTCATAAGAAATAAAACAACTTTTGCGGATTATATTTAGCGGAAACATATTTAAAATCCTTACCTACTTGTATTGTAGAATCTAACCTTAATTAGTTGGGTGGGATACTGGAGAAGATACGTTGGGGCTGACGTATCCATGAGGATAAAAGCCCCAAACTAAATAAAGAGAAAAAAAAATATTTAAAATCCGCAAAAGATCTATAAGTTTTTCGAGTATGGCGGGCGTGGGCCTAGGTACAGTTTTCTATTTTGTGCGATACGCACATATTAGTAAATATAAACTTGATGTTTGTAGAACGTAGGAACTGAATCAGTTTCTAACGCAATCAAATGAGGGGAACGTTTGGTGTAGCGATTTATATCAATTTTTGGACCGTTTCGCAAATTTCATTACAACTAGGACCAAGGGACCTCCTAGGAATAGGACCAAGGGTACAGAAGTAAAACTTTTATCACTGCTTTGCTCAAAAGTCTACATAGTTAAGCCTTTTGGAAAATTCAAGCACGTGAAATTCGATTCAAAATTGGTATTTCTTCGTTACTTTTGTTGCGCAATTACTTATCCGCCTCTGTGGTCTAGTGGTAACAACTACCGGTATCAGACCCAGGGGTCCCGGGTTCGATTCGTAGCGGGGGGTACATATTGTATTCGGTTTGGTTGGTGGAAAGACTTGTTGTGAGTCCGCCTGGCTAGCTACCACCATCTTATCTAAGTCTGACGTCATAACAACACTGTTTTCAGCATTGTTGTGTTCAGGCATTTAGAGATGAGATAGCCTGTTCCTCATTGGTTGAGCATTCCGGGAGTGGCTCGCTTCCATCTTCGGCCTTATCAATACTTAACATCAGTTATGATGAAGGCTAAGAGTCTCCCCGTTCGTAAAAAAAAACGCCCTAACTTTGCAAGCTAGGTCTACTGTTCTCACAGAACCACTAGTAATAATTGTTATTCAGTTAGTTCATTCATTATACAAGCACAGCGCAATTAAAATAAAAATTACAACTGTAACATGGTAGAAAATTATTTAGGTACCGATCCGCGTAATTATTGTGCATTTGTGGAATAATCAACATTAGCTTTTGTGGGAGAAACTGCAGATAGCTCGGTGGTTTTGCATCAAGTACTCTGTAGAAATATGTAATTAGTTTTTTCACAAACACTAGCTTCCACTTGTAACTTGGTTTGTGGCGAATTCCATTTTATGAGGGAATTTTGATTACAGTCTACGCGACATATTCAAGGGATAGGGTAGCTTAAAAAAAATATAGAAATTTTTATGCAGTTTAGTTAGTAAAAACTGTACCATAACATACCTAAGTAGGATATATTATATCCTTCTTAGGTATGTCTCATGGTAGTCGAAATCATGGTAGGGCATAGAAAAACTTTCCTATTAAGTATACTACTACTTAAAGTAGATTGAACGGAACGATTTGAGTTTATCCAATACGACTTGACAGCAAAAGGTTTTCCTATCAAAACAATTTATAACTACCAAACTACATTTATTAGTACAGATAAAAAATAACTTAGTTACAACAAAAAAGCTCACAATCCCACAAAACATTTCGACATTCCTTTGCTATCAATAACATCCTTTATCCGAATATACTCCAACATATTTCCCTTTCTTATATACGTAGATCAAAGTGAAAGGGACTTTGTCACGTACAAAGAAAACAAAAAAAAGGGCAGCGAAAGCCTTAATATCTCGACCTCTAGCACAGAACAGGAAAACATTAGCACGGTGTATGCGCAAAACAGAATAAATTCACTTAATCTAATAAAGTGTAACGCAGAGAGCAAAGTAAACACACGACAAAATTAACAAATACCACTAACGTAAGACTACACACGGGTTGAGCGTTCGGCGAGCGACGCACACCTGAGTTTGTCTGAGTGCTGCGAATAACCACTTAAATCAAATACAATGACACTCGGAGAGAGCAGAGCAAACACGCAATGAAATTAACAAATACCACCCGTGGAGTTGGTGACACGCGGCTTTAAAGGATTGCGAATTTTGCAGTACCTACCTACTAGTCTTCTTCACTAAAGTTCGTATGTGACCGAAAGAATACAATAGGTACATATAATAGAACTGTGATAGTCAAATTCAAAATAATAACTAAGCCTGGTTGTAGTAGTTCCTAGTGAGACCGCATTCTCACTAGGAACTACTACAACCAGCGCCACCTACTTATTAATGTAAAGAATATTACGCATTATGTGCAAACAGGATTTATTTTGAGAGCTTGTTTGAGAATTTGCACGCGTAGAAAACACGTCTCGTCGGTACGCACCCTTATATTTCAATTCATCGAAACTTAGTATTTCAGAAATTTAGGTCCCCAAGAGTCGACAGACAGCGTTTTAGTGGTCACTTGCGTAAATCGCGACAGTAGATACCAGTAGACTCTTATACGCAAACTAGATACTAAAAATATTTAAAGTCACCTAAGATATTATGGTTCCGTAGAAATAATAGTAAAGTATCCCGTTTATGAAGAACAAGTGCAATTAACACAAACAAGCAACACCCTCAAGATAAACACATGCTAGCTAGTCAATACGCGAAATGACCAGACATTACCCGTAATGCCTCTACCACTTGTTACGCATTATTATTATGAAACACTTATAGGGAGCGGAAATGGATGTACTTCATACAACAATATAAATATCCGGTGTTATCAAATTACTCGGCTTTCAAGGAACTTCGGTTCGCCACTCGCTAAAAATGTTTTTCTTATATTCTGGTGGAAAAATAAGCGCTCAGGTTTCGCAAATTTGTTTCTCTCATAACGGCCCCTGTAAAATATCACGCTGTTTTATATTTCATACAAGTAAAATGCAGTGAAGTGGCGACAGAAGTGTATCTGCTATTTTCACTTGATGGCCTACCACCATCTCTCAGCGCAGTATTGTTTATTTTTTGACGGAAGGTTTTTGTCATTTTCGCTCTGTCATCGCCTCCAAAGTGTGAAGCGTGTTAAAATATGACAACTTCAATAAAAACAAAACGTTCTAATGATGGTTTTTAATAGATGATGGTAGGCCCACTGGCGTTCATTTAATAAAGAAATTAAGTTGATGGAGAGAGGAAAATCGTTTTGTTCGAGAAAAATACTGTCGTAGGTGGATTGAAAAAAAACGTAAAAGTGGACTGAAAAGGACTTATGCTCGTTTTCACCATCGACCGTTAGAGTGTTCCCTAAATAGCTATCACCTAAGTTAAATGATCCCCTAAACTGCCTTCTAACAATTTCGTTTTCACCTGTCAGCTGACAGTTAAAGGGCCGAAAATCGGGCCTCTATCTTAAAGTGATCCCTTCAGGCCTTAGGTGTCTCTTAAGTGTTGGTGAAAAAGAAATTACTGTTAGGTGTTACCTAAATTTTCATAGGGGTTACTTAAAAATTAGGGATAGATGGTGAAAACGAACAGTACTCCTTTTCAGTCCACCTTTACGTTTTTTTTTTTGCTTGACTGCCTAGTTAGGTGATAATTTAACAAAAGCGATAGGCATCTTTCTTTTGCATATGATGAGCCATCGCAAAAGCCATTTTGCTCAACCGTTGCAAATGACTTTACTATGTAAACATTGCTTGAGTTTTGAACTTATCGTCGAAGTTCGCATACTTACAAAACTTTGACTATACACTATATCCCCGAAGGCTTTTAGTTTCTCATCCACGCAAGATATCGGTACGCCATCACTTATTTTCGCACCTAAGGGACCCCATTTTTAGATAGATTCGCGTTTGCTAAATTGGTTCCTATAAAAATAAATAAATATCAACAATTTTGATCTTTACTTGCCTCGTTTTATTATATTGATAAGCAATCTTGGTTTAAGAGATGAGTTAGTATAATTTTTTCAATAAATTGTATTGAATATGGTAACAGACAATACATCAGGATCTGATAACACGAAATGATGATTGGATGATACGGAGGATAATGTTTACACAGTCCTACTACTACCTAATATAAAAGTTTGAATAATAGAAAGAAGGAAATATTTTATTGGCCATCAGCACAATTATTTTTGACAGACAAAAAGAAATATATGTCGTAGGAGGATTTGATACATAGAATTTTCGCAAAAATCCTAGAGATATTGCAAAAACACGGATAATTACACAATGGTGTTGACATTTCTCAATCTTACTGAAGAAAGATAGCGGTTTTGCAAAATACGGGTTGCTTTAGTAACATTGCATATTCTTTACTCTGATTGCCTTAATTTTTGCTTGCTTGCTAACTCTTATTCTGATTGGTTCACAGAAAGTTTACTACACGTGAGAGAATGGATTGACATACACGACATACAGAACTACACGAGTGAACCCGGGGGAGGTCACTAGAACATTAATGAAATAACTGTTTTCCTAAGCTACTTTAAAACGTTGCCCTATTTCGTCGTGTCAAGCGAATAGTTAACGTAATTATGTTTCGCCCAGCTCCGTGCTAATTGGACACCCAGCAGTGGGCAGTCTGACGCCCAGTAATCTGCCGCGAACTTTGCTGGAACCCGGAAGACGATGTTAGATGTTGCAACTTGCAACCCACTTAGCTTATTATTACTGAAGGACTTGAAAGCGCATCTGTAGGCAATAGTTTCTCAAATAGTTGTCAAAAATTTATCCTTCTGAAAATTTCAGCATCCAGACGTTTATTTTTCTTTAAGTATTGTTACAGATTAAAATACTATATTATATTATATTATTCTAAGAAACTAAATTCTTTAATTATTGCATACCTTAACGAAGAACATACTTAGTCATTCGAGTGAAATTGAATTACTAATTACTTATAGACAATGAAGACAGTCGACAGCATATTTTTACATACGTACCGATATAAAACTTTAAGGCAAACCACAAAACTCTTCATGGGCTTTCGCTATCGCAGTAACCTCAATAACTTTTCAATTCCCTTTGCTCTAAACAAAACACAAGCGACGAATAAAAAGAATCCCGTGTTGAATACCTCGCCTGCAAACGTCAAATATTCGTCTAACATTCAAAATTCAGCATAACTTTGAAAAATCTCTCCGCACTAGACTAGGGACACAGTCTAAACAGTTTTTGCACTGCCTACAAACGGCAAAAATGACGCACTCACACAGATACGCGCCGGCTACTGTTTTACCAGTGAAAACCAGTGAGATGGAGGGGACGGCCGTATAGTGATATAGAGGGGCGCGTGTGTGGGTGTGTGACCATATCGACCGAGTGCAACAACGGTTTATGCTTAGACTGTGACAGACCACCAATATTAGAAAAACAGTGCATATTCAGAAAACACCAATTCTACTGGAGCCAACTATAGTGACATTTTCTGCGTCACTCCGTCTGTCCGACGTCGACGAGACGTGACCAGACCGGAATTAACTCCGACCAACAGTCGGTAACCAAACAATTCAATCGGGGAAACACGGCAAAAGCAACTTTATCTCCAACACATAAAGTCGTTTGCGGTCGCATAAACAACCGTGCTTTCAACGGACATGCAAATTTAATGCTTGCAGTCGACGCAGATGAAAATAGTCCTTGATGTATTTGTGCTTCGTACTGTGTAAGGTTTAAATTAGAAGGCAGCGTGCACGCAACTGAGCGTTGTCACAAACCATGGAAGCGACGTAACGTTTACGTCTTTAGCCGGAGGTTCAGGATCTTGTAGATTTATGGATTCTCTGGTATAGTTAACAATTTTGCGTTGAGATTTGCAAGAAAATCCCCTACTCGGTTAAAATAGCTATTAAAATACTTAATCAAGTCAAAAATCTATTGCATAACAATTACATATTTATAAACACTAGATTTCAAACCTCAATATAATACAAATCAGTATGCGTAGCATGTTGTATGTGTCAGTTTTGGCAGTTAGACAAAGTCTTTTTGAGGTTTGAGTTTAAGAATAGTATACATAAAATATTTATTTTTTTGAAAAATAATTACACATTTACTGATATGAGAAACTTAAAAGACATCTTATCTATCAATTTTAAAATAAGTAACAAGTTGTTACACGAAAATAAAACACAAAATTATTATAAAATAAATTATTGTGATACTGCGCCGAACATTATAATTTTAATAAGAAAATTAATGAAAAACCAGACCTATGTGCCTTCACACCAGACACAACAGTTTTTGGATGCTTCTAGGTATTCAAACCAACTTTTACGAAACTACGAAATTTCTCAATATGGTTTTTTACCATCACGTTGGAGGGTGGGTTCGTAATCGATTGGGGACTATATTTTCCCTAATGGGTATCAACAAACAGGATCATTCGCATACACACATAGTGAAAGTCCACATAATTTCGTGTAACTTTATTATTACAAACGCTGTTTATAAAGCACCCAGCGTCGGCTGATTAAGCAATCAACGCCACCAACTCGGAGATGTTTTATTTCATACAACTGCCATAATCATTTGGGCCGGTTATTAGCTTTGGCATAGGAGGTAATGTTTTTGCCATTACGTAGGCACATTACATTACACTACGCACACAGAACAGGGTTTGTATGAGATGATAAAATATACTTCTTACTTGGTAAGGAGTTTTACAACGGTGACATTTATGTAGGAGGTTACAGGTATGTAAGCGAATCTGCTTTATTGTTGATACTTGATAATTAGTCATTTAAATTTAAACCGTGTTAGTTCCCTTTTCTTTATGATAAATAGATAAATAAATAAATATTTGCATACACACCAATTATCTAATCTAGCCCACGTTTAGTGTCATGAAGAACTTATGTTATGTCTATACAATCAGTTAAGTCAACATTATTTTTTAACATCGACGGGGAGACTCTTAGCCTTCATCATACCTGATGTTAAGTATTGATAAGGCTGAAGATGGTAGCGAGCCTCTCCCGGAATCCTCAGTCACTGAGGAACTTGCTATCTTATCTCTAACTGCCGGAACACAACAATGCCTAAAACATTGTTGTTATGGCGTCAGACTTAGATGGTGGTAGCTAGCCAGGCGGACTTACAACAAGTCCTCCAACCAAATCAAATCAAATAAATCTAACAACATCAGATAAAAACTCAAAAAGTTCATTGAGTAGCTTCTGTATTGTGTACAAAATTACAAATGTGTTAAATATACATAATAATATTTAATAACACCTAGCTAGACACATACAAAATAAATTTTCAATTTGAATAGGTATTCATCGTCAGTGTTTAAAAAATAAACCATAAGCAATACTTATAATATGACAATCATCGTTGATCATTGTATTCATTCATATTCATATATTTTATGTTGTATTTTTAGGCTCTATTTACTCTATTATACCAGATATTTTTCGTGAAATCCCTTAAACATACCAGATTCTCCCCAAAATCCTTCCACCCTCTTCCAAGTACGTAAACCGCACCACGCTATACGTCACAGTTAAGCTTGTTATCACACAGTATTAATATTCAAGTACATAAATTACATTTGAATTTATCCCTCTTATCTTGTGTTATAATAGATCGTTTTCTTATGACATCGATAGTGTCTATGGGCTATCATATGTGTTATGGTTTTGGTATTACCATAATGTGGTTTGGCCCATTGGTCAAATGTTTATTGCTTGGTTGGTCACATTTCTATGTTAATTTGTCGTAGATCGGACAGTTTGGCAGCAATGTATTAAGCTAGTACAGTAGTAGATATAATGGCATCACTGTATTTTATTTATTTATTTAAATTTATTGTACAGAATACAAACTGTCAAGTACAAAAGGCGGACTTAATAGTAAAAGTTATCTCTGCAAATTTTTGTTCTCTTTGTGACTTTGCTATTTTTATGCTTATGATAGAAAAAAATCTCGGTCAAAGAGCATTGGACCGGATTTCCAAAGGTCGTGGGTTCGAGTGTCATCAGAAAATTCACTTGTGGCCGAGTTGATATTTTCCAATATTTTTCTACTTCAAATTTATCATAAATATCTAATAACATATCATTCCCACTTGTCATTCACCTGAATCACCAAATGAACACTAACAAACTTTCCAACAATAATAATAAACACAAATAAAAACAATAGCAAATTCCCAAAAGCAATAACCTTTTCACTACCCATATCTCTTGCGAAATTACGAGCTCCAGTTACACAGACAGGTCGAAACGACCGCACCGAAGTTCGTTTAACAAGTTAACCCTGAAAAATCTACAAATTACAACGAAGCAGTCTTAAGGTGTCACGCGTCGGCCGGTCGCGCGGACCCTAATAACTCGTGACGTGCAGGGTTGACGTTCAAACTTAACCCGTGCATGTTTACAGCGGCCCCTGACGGGGGACGTTAAGGGTTACAGTTTAAACTCTACAGCCTACACATAAATTGTCTAGAAGTGAATTTATATTGCTTTAGCAAGTGACAATACGATTTGCCGAGACAAAGATTCAGATTCCGTTTTCAGCAAAAGTAATCAAAGCCTCTATGTACTCATCAGAATTTAGGATGTGGGATATGACATAATTAACTAGGGGTGACTCGCATTAAGAGCGAAACACTAAATTAACGTCTAGATTCTAGATCCCTAACATATGTAGGGTAGGGTGATGTGAGAATAGATAGAACCTACGAGATATATAACATGAGAACAATAAAAAAGAGGGTACAATATTACGTAGGGTTTATTAGGACGTAACAGGTGGACAAAAAATATGTCTTCAAACTTATGAATGAGAGAGGCATGAATGTTGTTGACTGCTTAAACTATTTGAATTTTGAACCATTTCCTATAAATTTAAGGCATAAAATGTATGAAAAGGACCAAAACGCGCTTCAAGCGGCAAACATAATTTCTCCCTCAGCGCAAGCCCTTAAGTAGATAATTTTACGTGCGCCAGAGTCGCCACCTGGGGGCGCCTAATTGTTTCGACGCGTCCTAGACGCTCGCCCATTTTCACTAAACCAAGCTGAATCGTAAGTTGACACATCTCTACTGACACAGAAAACTCAACCGTAAAATCGACAAAGCAAGGTTCACTTTCGTTATTGTTGAAAAAGAGTTTCTTTTGTTTAGTGGGAATTAGCAGATGTCACATTGTGTTTACGACGCATGACATTTGCTGGAGTAATCAGATTTTGTAGGTAGCCCCTTAACAATCGTAATGTTCCGTGGGCTCTACTTATTTTCGGTGGCCAATTAACTTCAAATGCTTTATTGACAGACAAGGAAAATGTTATTATGAACCTTCCTGCGACGGTAATAGAAGTCATAACTAATATTTTACTAGACAATACTGCAGTCTATTCGGTGATACAAGTTTGAATAAAAAATAGGCAAGTCGAAACGGAAATTCAAGTATCACACGAGTGTATAATTACATCAGAGTAAATAAAAATTACTTAAAAGAATTTTAATAAAACTTCATAGCTAACAAAAGAAACAAACAGGTAAGTACATTTAAAGGGATTTAAAGTTTCATTTAACAAAGAAATATGTGACGGTGTAGAAAAATCTCAATATGGAGTGGCAGAGCACGGGAAAATTTGCATGGATATTTCCCAGAACGGAGTTTAGGCGAATTCTCTCGCGGACCTATCGGGTTCTATTACCTACGCGAATAAGTTTTTAACTTGATGGATTAAAGTAGATTTTTATAAATCGGAAAAACTATAACGAAGCGAACGAACGACACGATACAAAGTAATAAAGAAGAAGCACATAACGGCAACACAAACAAAACAGGAACACATAGTACACATATTCTAACAGAAAGAAACATGTTGTAATCCGGGAAGTATGTTTCTTCATGCATAACGTTACGGAGTACCTAATTAAAGTAAGTTTAAATCACAAGTAAATTTTCATACGAAAACCTTATAAAACCAAAACAAAAACGTAGGTATGTATAAGTAACGAACAAGTAAACAGGAGCAACAACATTCCGTATTTCACGCGGCCATTTTGACTCGCACGAATGATACATTAGGTACATTTCTGACGTAAAAAAATTGTACCCAAATCTAATACGATGAACCATTTGGCAAGGTGCGTACGTAGGGGGAGATAAAAATTGAATATATTCCGGGGTCATGACACATTAGCGGACAGAGATGATCCGACAACGGGCGGATTTGGCCCGGGCCGGATCTGGACGGCGGCGCAGATTTGGACGGATTTGGTCCGTGGAAAATAGCGTATGATCGATGACGGACCAGATGTCGAGATTACGCGTACCTCCATATTTCTATGCAGATTGTCAGGATGAAACATAAATTTTGAGGGTAGGTAAGTAAAAACGTAAAAATTATCAAAGGCTTTCAGGGGTATTGTTGATTTGAAATGTAAAAACAAAGGGAATGAGCAAGTTATTATTCTAATATATAGCACTTCTTAGAAAAATAGCATTGTGAATGCAAATTTAAAATCATAATAAAAGTAAGTAGAGGTACCTTTTGTATTGAGAAACGATGAACGTAAATTCATAAAGCATTTTGTCGTATCGAATTTTATGTCTGAATTTGAATATTGATTCTATTATATTTTATATTAAAGTGACTATCAAATCTTACGATGGTGGCTTGTCGAGTTCTAATGAAAATACACGTAGTCAAAGAAAATAAACAAGACGAACAAACATAAATAGGACTGTAGGAACTGAATCGATATGCAAATCAGTTCAAAACTTAATAGAAACTTGAATAATTTAAAATACAAACGGAGGCAGTGGAAATATTTTCCAAGGCGAATTACACGAGGCGAGGCAGAGGCAGAGAGGCAACCCCAAAACAGATGGGTTGAAATTTCACCCAACGCTAAATCATTGAACTAATTGATATTCTAGTAACCCGATACCCACTCCCGATGTTAGTTAAACTTGACATTCAATTAATAATCAATTATTCTCTGTTGGGGAACTTGGGAAGTTTTTAATTGTTTCATTAAACTGAACACTTGCTAAATGCATTTTATACCATGGTTAAGCTGGTGCTGGTACTCGTCACTCTATCTATACAATATTAAAGTGAATAGTCAGTTTTTAAGTGCGAAGTCAGAAAAATGCGAGCTAAATATTTGCTGGACTATTTTTAACCGCCTCTGTGGTCTAGTGGTAACAACCACCGGTATCAGATTAAGAGGTCCCGGGTTGATTCCCAGCGGGGGTACTTATTGTATACGGTTTGGTTGGTGGTAGGACTTGTTGAAAGTCCGCCTGGCTGGATACCACCATATTATCTAAGTTTGACGCTGTAACAACAATGTTTAAATAAATAAATAAATAAATTAATCTTTATTTCTCATCACAAACTCTTAGTTTACTAATCTCAGGTACTAATCTTAGCTAAGTTTGTGTGAGACTGATGCCTGAAATAGGTAAAAAATACCCGTAAGCACAGGTCATCAGGCTCCCACCATCTCGGACATTTGAGGCAATCGAGATCATAAGATGTGATGGTATAACTAGTAGACTTAAAATTATAATTATCACTATGAACATTTTAGATTTTAGTGTTATAGATACATATATATATTGTGTGTGTGTAAGTGTGTGTGTGTGTGAGTGTATATATGTATGTGTGTGTGTGTGTGTGGGTACGATGTGAGTTTATGTAAATTATATATTACTGTATGGTAACTGAATTTCTGGTGCGTGCTTAATTATTTGTGTTATTTATACAATGGGTTTTATTTTACGGGCACAAGAAGATTTTCTGTGTCAGAGTAGGTCTGCTGCTGTAACCATTGAGAAATTTTCTTTTTGCAAGAATGTCTTGGGAGGTGATAGACTGAGAGACGTGAGTTAATGTTATTATAGAGAAAGCTGCCGAGAAAGCAATAAAAACGTTGGACGAATTGTGTATTGCAGCTCAGGTAAGCACATACTGTTCCTTTTCGACGGTTGTTAATATTAAGAAGTGGATTGTAGTCCAACTGGGAATGTTTGCGGAGCACTATAGATAAAATAAACAGCTGTCGCACAGTCAGAACCTTCCAGAACTCGTATACCTCACTTGACGGAGTCAAGCGGGGGAGAAAAGCACCAACCTTTAACACCATTCTTTGAGCTCTCTCGGCCTTGAGAATATGAGTTTTAGCAGCTCCGCCCCAAGCCGTGATGCAGTATCCTAAAACTGATTGGCACAAAGCGAAATAGACAGATTTCATTACATTGAAATCTGCAACATGGCGGAGATAATAAAATGTTATCAGCATAATAAAATGTTTTCAGCATTGTTGTGTTCCGGCAGTTAGAGATAGAGGATTTGGCTATCTTATAGCCAGATCCTCAGTGATTGAGGATTCCGGGAGAGGCGCGCTTCCATCTTCAGTCTTATGCTGAGTCTCCCCGTTGTTTATAAAAAAAATCATCAGAGTGCTTAGTCAGCTATTTAACGCAGCATGTATTTTGATGAACAATATAAAAATGGTAATGACAACAGCAGATCAGACTTAACAGTTTAACAGAAAAGTACTTACCAGTTAAGTTCATATAACATTACAATAATAATAACGAAACATTTATTTAAAGTGATTATGGTAGTAATCTGCCAGTGATAATCGAGGAATGAAGAAGTCAATACGTACGGTTATAGATTTCATAGCTTTTGATTCATATTTTATTTTTAAGTTTCCATCGCTAACCAGAGTAACTTCATGAATCTGCTCAAAAACTAATTGACACCTAGGATGTCAGTTGCTCTGAACCCAACTCTCTGTGCTAAAATGGTTGACAAATTAAATTGCTGGCGACTGAACAAACTCCATTTTGAAAAAAATACACTGCTGTCGAAATATTCGAAATGCTGTTGCCACCAATTAAGTGTGGATTTCCAACCATTTGAACCTGGCTCGTCAAACGTAAAACGAGTTACTTTTCCATGAGTTAGGACTTTCGTAATTCAATACGATTACTATGTACTGTACTGTCACGATTTGGTAACATTTATTTTCATTTTAATGGCAACACCGGTGACGTACTGTTTCCGGATAAAGGGGTGGGGAGAAAAAGGGTGGTGTGCTCGGTGAGTCGATCGAGCAGTGTAGGTGAGTTGCATGTGATTCTTCAGAGTGATCAGACGTGTAGTGAAATCTATATCAGTTATTAAAATTAGCTTATTGTGATTTATATTTCTATAAAATAAAAGAAGTGTCGCTGGAAGTGTTGCTGGTTTTATTACAGTACATTGTGTTGGAACACAAACCGCGCTCTATCGATTTTTGATTATCGATTTTTTAAACCCCCTACAAGGGTTATCACTTTCATACAAAAACTGCAATAGTGAATCCAATAGGTTTTTTTTATTTTATTTATTTATTTAACAATAAATTTACATTTTTATTTCTTATGCTATGTAGTGTAGCAGAAACCAGTAAGGTTTATTCGTACACTAAAGGTAATTAGAAATATGCAGGAATTAGTCAAAAACCTTATCTTTGAAGGGTTTTATGAGAGTTTGAAGTTTGATAGCTATAGCGATAGGCCTATATAACGTTAGGCGGTCCGGCCGCTGGGCAGTTCATGTTTTGTGATGGAATGGGAAAATAATTTTAGAAGTTCAAAGTGCCTGTAATCTAGTGTATTATTTAAAATACGCAGTAAATAAAGACACATACCATATCTATTGTTTGACTTAACAGTTGCATTCATATTAGCTATTTAAGGACATCACATAAAAATATAAGTTGTAAAGATAGCATATGTACTTGTGTTAAAAAGTCGAGAAATTCAGAACCAGCGATGGTATTGCAATGAATTTACTTCTCTTGTATGTGATGGGTATGACTGATAATAAAAAAAATATTGGTATCTTTATAGTCTATATTTATAACAACCAGACATTAAACAAACAAACACAAATGTTCATCCCACGAATGCTCGTCTTGAATGGAGATCGAACCAACGACCCCTTAGTATGCAACAGTCCAACAGTCCATACCAAGCGTTTTGCTGATACAATTCTTATGCGAACAGCTAAAGAATGGATTGCGCTGCCTGCTCATGTCTTCCCTGTTTCCTACAATATTAAACTCTTCAAGGCGAGAGTGAATAGGCATTTCCTGGGCCAGCATGCAATATATCAGACCACATCCTGTTTATTAACCACGATGTAGGTCAGATGCCTGCCCAATTATTAAAAAAAAAAAATCACTGGCCCATCGCGCCACCAATTCATAACTGCTGAAATAGCGTAGCTAGAAATAATACCTATCCCAACCCAATCGAGACAAAAGTTAAGTTACACGGCCAATTTGAATCCTAGCTGGAACACTTACTCGGCGAGCCGGGTAACTCGCTCTAATATGGCGGGTGATGGCGGTTTGGCTGGGACGATTCTATCAGTCGGGAAACTTGGGGCAAACTAACGGCTTGAAAACCGTGGACTAAACGGTTGTACACAACTGCTTTTAGGCAGGTGAGACTTCAAAAGTAATTCGGGGGCTTTTTAATATCTCTTGCAAATGTTTTTATTTTCTTACCAGTCCTAAAATTAGCTCATAAAAGGAACGAGATATGTACATCTTATGTTAAAAAGAGTGATTGCGTACATAAATTTTTGACTGTACGTTTGTTCCCATCCCACGATATAATTACGCCTATAGATATTTTTAGCTTTCAATCAACGATTGTCGATTGCTTGTTGTGTTACTATTGTCTAGAATGAAAAGTTTGTCTTTTTAATTATTTAATTATCCTAATTATTGTGCTGATTATAATGAAAGTGATCGACAAAGAATGGTTGCGACTTACATGTATTCCCAAGCAGACTTATAAAAATTATTCTAAGCGTCAATTCACACCGAGACGCGACGCGACGACACTCGAAGAGGCCTCAGGCTGCGCCTCGCGGCGTCGCGCGGCACCGCGAGACGCCGCGCGTATCGGCGATGTTCCGCTGCGTCGCGTCGCGATACGTCGCGTTTCGCCGCGAGGCATCTCGAGGCGCAGTGCTGCGTGGTGCAACGTATTCTGAATTCTCACAATGAAATGTGTATCTTTTCGTGGAGTAAATAAGGTATATTTTGTGTCGCTCTATTAAAATGTGCGCGCAGCGTCGCGTCACGTCGCGTCTCGGTGTGAGCTGACCCTAAATAGTACCTACTAACATGATTTTTCTACAAATCATTATTATTAAATTTGCATAACAGGAAAGATAATCTAACAGAACGAATTAACGACAGACAAAGCGTTTAACTGTCATGCAATAATTTACCAACATTAATTACCGTAGTATTAATTAATATTTCAACATGAATTTCAACACTTCTGAAATGCTAGCAACCACACGAGAGCTCACACCTACTGAAGACCATTTCGGGTCGGTAAAGTTTTTTAATGTTTGGTTCAGAAGTGGTTATTGCTATTTCATTAACAAGAAAATATGTGCACAAAATCTAGTACATGAATTAGGTACTTCAAATTAAGTACTAACTTAAACTTCTGAGGAAACAACTAAACGTTTCTATGATAAAAACAGACGATCTTTAGGTAAGTACCTAATTTTTAATACTGTCCTTTAATAAAACATGTGTAATTTCTTTACTGTGTTATTTTCAAACTTATTCTTAAGGCGATTAAGCGAAAATATATAAATACTCAACCTATTGATGTATCCCAAAACATCGTCCATTTTGTCAGTTCAAGTAGGTATTGCCATTGATCAACCAAATTTCCTTTCTTTATTTTGTATAGTAACTTATACGTGTCTATCATAATTCTTTATCAAGTCGCATAACTTAGGCCCTAATCTTAGACTTCCATACGTTAAATTAAGCGCTAACGCAACTCGTCTTGGCAGAGCCCGATGGCTGAGCAAACATAACAGGTGATTCGTACGGGGCTCTGGGTGAAACAGCCGTGATAATTTCTGCTTTGCTAGCTGCGAAACGTGGTAACTTCTGGAGTTCTACAGAACTGGGATTAACCGAATTATGTAGGAACGTAACTGAACGAATAGGTAGGTATATCTGCCATGTTGTATAAACTGTTTGAAATTACATGAACGATGTAATTTTGAATACGACTCATTTACCTAAACGTCTCTCGTTTTGGGTATCCCGACGAAAAATCCAAAAAACTTAATATGCTCGGAAAATAAGATCTCTGCGCTAAGTATTCAGAAAAGTTGTTTTGTTTCAATGAACAGTGCACTCCAAAATTTTAGGTTAACCTACGTTTCATTTAATGACCTTCTTCTAAGCGCATTGAAGTAATATTTGATTTAAACTTAATGAAAATGACGATGATGTGACGCCAACGTCGATCATCTCCCGCGTTCACGAGAAAAGAGTTATGTGGAAAGACAGAGGACTCCTACCTGATTTGGTTATCTTTCTGTTATAAATCATGATTACTGACGCTCTTAGGAAAGATTCTTAAAAGAAGTATAAAGGATACCTACTTCTTTTTCTGCAAAGAATAAAGCGGCTCTTTGTTTTTCTGAAAATATTAGAAAGAAATACGTATATAGAAATACGAATAAATAAATAAACAAAGTAAGGCGGACTTTTACCAACCGATTCTAAATACGTTTAGCGCTATGCATATTTAAATATTGTTCTGTCACTTTTGACTTCAAACGAATGACATAAAGGAAAGAAAGAAAGAAAGAAAAACTACTTATTGGATACACAAAATATTAATAACATAAATAAAAAAAATAAAAAAAGAAAGTGCGCGGCCAACTAGGCCCCCTCCTCAGCAATGTCACAGTGGCATATGGACTTGGACGAATTAACCACTGGACGCGTAACGAGGACTGCGTTCGCCTTTACCCCTCTGTCACTTACCCTGCCTTTTAGACACAGTAAGCAATATGGCGTTGTCAGTATGACGCGAGATCTCGAAGTGGAACAATATCTCAAAAATGGGTAAATACGCTGAGTTAATTTGTAAAAAACATACCGGACAATCAAAACATTTTTCTTTTCACGCGTAAGTATAATTTCAATCTATTAGAGTAGCAATTTTTCGTAAAATAAATCAAATTTGGTATGTAAACAAAATGTAATACGTCATTTCAAAAAGTAATCATTGTACGTGTAAATTCTTCAAAGATATTGCATAAGTAATTTGGTTGGGTTATATGTATCACTCATTCAATCAATTGTCATTTTTATGTCGTATAGGGCTTGAACATATCCATAAACATATCGATGTATGTAAATGAACGAACGAATCCAATTTTAATGTAGGAACTATTCAAATTAATTTCAGATTTACAGTTGAACCCCTAACAAGAAGAAATTGGGTGGAACCGGTACGCAGGGAGATAACATGGACGAGGACTCAGGTCTTAGATAACATCTAAGGTCTGATGATGGAGCCAGAAGATAACTATAGGAACTCTGTAATTATACGACGCAACCCTACGAACTTTGAGCTCGTTATATTTTAAATATAGCTTCAAACTTAAAAAAAGGTGCTTTTTTCACCCGCAATGTTCCCGTTCCCGTGGTAATATCAAAACATCCTTCCTTAGTGCTCGCCAATATCGTTAAAGGAACCTGTATGCAAAATTTCAGTTTAATTGGTTTAGCCGTTTGGGCTGTGCGTTGCCTATCAATCAGCCACGGTATTGTTTTTTAGTATTAGACTTATGTTGTACATTATCATAGTGTGTTGTACATTAACATTTAACATTTATCATAAGTATAAAAATAGCATTGACAACGCAAAAATTCAAAATTCATAAATTATTAGCTGTTGCATCATAATTGATCGTTAAACATTTGTTTTTTTTCTCTTTCGAATGCAAGGAAGGATATTCTTACAGCATATTAAAAGTATAAAAGTATCGGAGAATTTTGACAGTGGTCCGCAAGTCTCGGTAGCTCATTGGTAAGAGCAGTGAGCCGGATTCCCAAAGGTCGTGGGTTCAAGTCCCATCTAAAAAATTCACTTGTGGCCGAGTTCATTTGTTCCAATATTCTTCTTGTTAAAATTTATCATAACTGGTGGTTACATTTATTATTTGTTTCTAACATAGACCTTGTTAGGTCACAGCAAGAATAAAATTTATTATATTTATATTATATAATGTATGTACTAAGCTACATCATACTATTTTTTCATCTTTAATTATTTTAATTTAAATATCGTTTTATTATATTCAAGTAAAATAATCTTAAAACTACAATAAACTATTGGTTGAAATATTCTTGCAATTAGTATTTCAGCTAGTAGTTGCTAGAAAGAAACTGCCTTGGCTTTTTCTTAAATATAGGTAATTTATATGCGATGTTTTGTTGATAACTTCTGGGAGTTTGTTGTTTAAAACTGTCATAGCGTATGCAGGACCATACGCTATCCAAATGCTAGTCTACTATTTCTAATTTGGGTTTAGGTTGTGCTAATTTTATACGGTGGCGTAAGTTTTGAGATCTTTAATAAGTGAAAACAAGTTTATATTTTTTCTTACAAATATGCATATTTCTTAAATGTAAGAAATGAAAGAGAAAATAAAATGTTTTAGTCTTAACGATCTTTGACAATCCTATAATGTCGATGAATATTTTTAGTAAGTTTTAGTATACTTAGATTTTTTGCTCCAAAGAAAATGTCCAATACGAGATGTCACAGCTCGAGAAGCACACAGGGGGCTAATTGTCTAATTTTAAATCTATCACAATCCCTTTAAATTTTTCATTTAAAAGGTACATATTATACGAGCATCGCGCCACAACTATTTGACCTTTGAAAAGGATTTCAATCGATTATAAAATTAAACACTTATGGAGGGGTTGCTATTGTGTATGTCCTATACAAAGGTTCTGTAATGAACTAAATACCCATATTTTGTTTTATATAAAAAAGCTCAAGTGATTGAAGAAGTTAATGTAAATAATGAATTATATTATTATATAAACCAAATATTAATGATTTTTACTCACATAAAGAGTGTTAGTAAGTAATTTGTCAGTCTGCCTGGCTAGGACTACCATCTTATCTAAGTCCGTTCCGGCAGTTAGAGGTAAGATAGCCAGTTCCTCAGTGAATGAGGATTCCGGGAAAGGCGCGCTTCCATTTAGTATCAGGTTGCATGTATCTACCCATTTTTCACGAAAAAAACCCAAACACACGCTTTGGAAACCATATTTTATAGTTTTAATGAATTTGAGGGATTTTTTTAATGAAGTTTTCATATTATTATGTGCTTTTTATTTTTCCACGAAATAAACAATTAACTTACTAATTTCTTTAAAACACACATGATTTATTAAACTCAATAGGTTCATTCATTCACTAATTACTTATCGTGCTTTTTATTTTTCCACGAAATAAACAATTAACTTACTAATTTCTTTAAAACACACATGGTTTATTAAACTTAATAGGTTCATTCATTCACTCCTTACTTATCGATAAAAAAATTATCGATTACTTCAAGCACTACTGTCATTATTTGACATTAGTAATCGCCCCTCACCCCCGCAAGAATTGGTTGATCGTAATTTCATACATTCTTCTCGGGTTTCGTGTCCAGTGGTTAATTCGTCCAAGCATATGGAGCATTCCACTGAGACGCTGGTATTCTGGAGGAGCCTATTTGGTGACAACAGGAATAATACAATATATAAAAACGAAAATAAAACTATACAAAAAAAAGAAATCGACAGGTATTGGAAAGGCAATGTCATTATAAATATGTTTAGCGCTTAATGTGTTTATTGACAGTTGGTTATAGGCGCCATAAGTCTGTGATCCCAGTAAAAGTTGAAAAGTATACGGCGCGTGATATAAAGAGGTTTAATAAAAAAATCGTACCTAGATATCGTAAAAAACGATAACTATAATAATTTACGAATATTATTTTTCCTTTGCTTGCTTTTAATTTCGGCGAGTTTGTTCTGAGATTGGCAACAAACATTAATTCTGTTTTCTTTACTGTAATAGCCTATTAAATCAATGTATATTCTCTCATTTTAAGTGTTTTCTTATAATCTGCCTACGGCGATATTTTATGGGAAACAATCGGATTATGGAAATTATGCAGGAGGCAATTTTGCTGAAGCTACTATATAGGTATTATTCTATATATAGCCCTGTTTATGAAGTAAATATTTATTATACTAGTATCTACAAGTACTTTAAAGTAAACAAAACACTATTGCATCTGTAATTCAATTGGTTTAGTTAGGTACCTATATGATTGTCAATTTTGACATGTTAAAATTTAATTAGCTACTTTAAACGTCCAAATGAATAGGCTAATATAAACTAGCCGTTTTGTCCCCTTACCTCTACAGGGTATATCGGGGAAATTTCCGGTGGACCAGTAGTTTTTTTGGGAAATGCTTATTTAAAAAGTAATAACGTTAAATAAATAATTTATTTATGATAAATTTTAAATAGAAAAATATTGGAAAAAATCAACTCGGCAACAAGTGAATTCTCAGATGGGACTCGAACCCACGACCTTTGGAAATCCGGTCCAATGCTCTAACCACTGAGCTACCGAGACTTGTGGACCACCGTCGAAATTCTCCAATACTTTTTAGGGTTGTCACATCAATGCTAGGAATAGCCTTGCATTCGAAAGAACATCTTTTCAGGTGTTTAAAGATCGATTAAGTTGCAACAGCCAATAATTTATGATTTTTTATTTTTTGCATTTTAATGCTATTTTTATACTTATGATAAATTTTAAATAGAAATCCCACCCCCATCTGAGAATTCACTTGTGGCCGAGTTGATTTATTCCAATATTTTTCTATTTAAAATTTATCATAAGTACAAAAATAGCATTGAAAAATGCAAAAATCAAAAAATCATAAATAATTTATTGTTTAAATGATATACTTACCTATTCATGTTCAATTATTTGGGATTTAAAGTTTTTTTTATCTATTTGTTATTGAAATAAAAAAAACTTGACTGGTCTACCGGGAAGTTCCCTGGCTGTATCAGTGTCGAGATATGGCAAATGTAGGTCAGAACAAAAATTTTTTTAAAATTTTTTCTTAACTGTATGGTGGGTTGGTGTAGTGGGATTCCTAAAAGGGAAGCCGATGGGAATCGTGTTGTATTCGACGTGGTTCGCAAGTCTCGGTAGCTCAGTGGTTAGAGCTTTGAACCGGATTTCCAAAGGTTGAGTCCCATCTGAGAATTTCTTTTGTGGCCAAGTTGACTTCATAAGAAGTCTTTTGTGTTCTATTGTCTGTACAAACATTTAAAGATCGAATCTATTAAAAAAGAACAAACAAATGAGTGGCTTAACATATGTGATATAAGGTTGAATATGAAATAAAAATAAATAGGCACATTCGTCTCCAGCTGCGATGATCCCGGTCACGGGCCACGGCGATAAGTGACCGACCTACGAAGAGATTGATCGGGATTTGAAGGACGAGAACAAACCAGCCAAACAATAACAAACATACAGACCTTCGCTTTAAAGTCGAATATCGTACGTCCCATACACAGAAAAGACGATAAAATAACCGCGTCAAAAAAACTGAATTACAATGCCATTTGATACGGAAAGAAGATAAATTGACTAATTTGTTACTGAAAGGAATTTGAATTTCGAATCCAATTTTTAGTTATTATCCATCAACTAGAAGTCTGATCTGCTCGCATGATCTGAATTAATATATTTTTGTAATTGGAATGAAAAAGTTGGTAGCCCTTAATATTTCGCAAGAAACACCGTGGGCACTGAAATAAAACAAATTTTACGGATATCAAACACGCTATATTTCACGAACTAAGTTGTAATTGTCCGTATTTTAAGGGTTTTTTATTTTCCCGACGTTTCGGCACCTTTTCAGCTGCCGTGGTCACGGCAGCTGATATCCGTAAAAGTTGTTTTATTTCAATGAACAGTGCGCGCCAAAACATAAGATGTACGTACCATGGGCACTCTTCATATTAGTTAAAGCTTACAAGATTATTGCGCCCATTTGTTTCAAAAGTCTTGGATGGTTAGTAGGAAAATATTGACAATTCCAAATACTACGTCTATTTGAATATACAGTGTGAAAAAAAACTGTGGGCCCTGGAGGCGAACTACCTTAAATCTATACTAATATAAAGCTGAAGAGTTTGTTTGTTTGAACGCGCTAATCTCAGGAACTACTGGACCCATTTAGAAAATTCTTAGACCATGAGAAAGCTACATTTCTCCCGAGTGACATAGAAAGAAAGAAGAAAGAAAGAAGAAAGAAAGAAAAACTATTTATTGGCACACACACAAAATAATGATAACATAAATAAAAAAGAATAACAGTAAAAAAAAAAGTGCGCGGCCAACTAGGCCCCATCCTCAGCAATGTCACAGTGACATATGTAGCATGCCACTGAGACGCTAGTATTCTGGAGGAGAATATTTGGTGTCAACAAAATAACAAAACAAAATAACAAACAAAACAAAAATTAAACACTGCAATACAACAAAAGAGAAATTATTAAAAAACAAAAAATAAAACTAATTAAAACAAAAAGCAAATGCATGGAATGGCTGCACAGTCCCGGGTCCCTTTGCCTTGCGAAAATTACAAAAAAAGTTATTGGAGTCTGGTTTTAGTTTGTCTGTGCTAACTTCAATGCGGTGCCATGACATGATATAAAAAAAACAAAAGGATATAAACAGCAGAGAAGGAAAAAAAAAAACGGGCACCACGCGGGTAAAACCGCGAGGATCCGCTAGTCCTTTATAAAGTTAGCTTATTTTACTCAAAGGAAACAAAACTGCATTCATTGAGTTTATATGTTGAGTTTTCATGTGTTTCCTGTAATTTAATTTACTATGTTTGTTAGAGAGAGTTGATCTTTTTGATTGACCCTATCGATTGGTGGCATAAAAGTATATGTTATTTTTTACAGATTTTAGCGGGTTCGATTTCTGGGAGTGGGAAGCGTATTTACAAAAATCTTTGAATGCAGTTTTGCTCTTTTTAAAAAATAAAGGAATGTTTCCTTTCAGTAAAATGAGCTAACACAAGGATTTAAGGTAGTTCCCCCCTCCAGGGGCCATAATTTTTTTCCACCTGTATAATGATTATCTTTTTTTTTATCTCAAGCAGTAGGTAAGCGTGTAACCAAAGACTAAGATTGTAGGTATTTGATTCAATATTTTTACATTTTTGTTCAAAATATGGTAAAATTATTTAAATTTGTTCCTGCTATAATTCACCTTAAGTAAAGTGAGTGAACAACATTTTTCAGTTAGTTAAGTTACAGGTTAAATATAGTTCAGGCTGTTTACCTACTTTTTGATTTGTCTTTAAAACTGTCATTTTTCTATATTGGTTCATTTGTACGTGTACTCGAAATCCCATTCAATAAAGTAATACAATTATTGATCGTTTAATTATAAATAGGTTTGTTTCTATAAAACCGTCGTTACGATTTACTTTTTCAAACACTGAACCTTGGTTTTAAGAGAATTCTTCCATCTTTTCAACAGCGGAACGAACCCCCCAAACCATTTGATGAATAGCTTGGATGAATAGGTACACCAACACTTGAATAAATTACTCCGATCAATATTGTAATACTTCAAATAGGAGACATAACTGAATATTTTATTGCTTCACATGGTCCAAATATGTATTAACTTCTTTACATTAATACCTTACACGTGCCATAATTTTAACAGAAATCATTTTATGGGAATATGAAAGTAAACACCATAGGAATACGTTTATTTTGGAGTAAGCTTATATTTTGTATAGACTTTACGTAGCTATACACAACAATATTGACCTACTTCGTTTTTCAATGGCTTGATAAATAAAAAAATAAGTCTGATGTTCTCTATTAACTTAATAATATTAAAAAAAAATACTAGCTCTTAAGTATTTAAACTCAAATAGGAATATCGTATTGTTAAAATTTACTCGTCTATGTTTCTTGTGTAACACACAATATGGATATCAAGTGAAGAACGTATGAAGTAAATAGGGTATATACTTAATAAAAAAATTGGCCAAGTGCGTGTCGGGCCACGCGCGGACCGACAGACAGACAGCCATGATGAATGAATAAGGGTTCCGTTTTTGCCATTAGGCTACGGAACCCTAAAAAATTAATTATAGTTTATTAGTTTTTGTTATTGTAAAGCAATTTATGGATTTACGACTCTAATAACCATAAAATTAATTAATTAATTACTTTAAAATAAAATTATTAACTATAAAATTAATTTTATAATTCAAAATTATGCGATTGAGCCCCTATCCATCATCAGCTATCTTCATGCCCTCATAGATGGAATGGGACACAGATCTTCCATATGGCTGGAACCCACCCACCACGCGGGTTCAATGTAGATCGGCGAGGACTACAAATTCAGGCGGAACAAACCGCTTAACGTGCCTTCGGAAACAACGGAGAAGCTTTATCATTGTTGGTCACCCATCCCGTGACCGACCATTTCGAAATTCGCTTTACCGGCCAAATCGCAATCATAACCACTGTGATCTGAATCTACTTCGCCCAGTCTCAGTAACGTCGATGCTAGGAACGTGACGTCACATCATAATATTATAAATTTAAATCCGCGCTCAGTACGCCGCTCACGGGCCGTATGCATTTCGTATGAGTTTTCAGACGCGATTGGAACTACCAACTCGTACGAACCGCGCTCTAACAGAACTAAACGGGAAGAGCTAATTCAGTGAACTAAATTAGTTCCCGTTTAGAAATAAAATAATAAATGCATGTTCTAATTAAAATGATAAGCGTAAGTACCTAAAGTCATAAATTGTAGAGTTTTAGAGAAATAGCGTATTAAAATGTTTTACATTTTGCATATTTTAGCGCACAGCGTCCGATCCGAATTCGAGGAATGCTAGGCCGAAGTAAGAAGCAGAAGGTTATGTTATTACTTCGGAATAATAGTACCCAACCTATAATTATACGATTAATTTTAATATTATTATGACAACAATGAAAAAACTTCTAGTGCGCTTATAATATTTAAATACAGAATCTTAAAAAAAAACATAATACATTGCATTCAAACAACCATTCGTTAGCAAAGTTCAAAAGATCGTTATGAAGTTTCCGAATTTTATTCCATGTAAGTATCTAAAACAGCAACAAGATGATCGTAACGAGGCTTATTAAACTTTTAATTTGGATAGAAGCCATTGTATCAGCTAAAACATACCTACTTTGGAAAACAAAAATATAGGTACTTACCTAATTAATTAATGAAAAGAGAATGGAAGGCAACTCAATATACTTATATCGGCTATATTTTGAATGTAAGTATATTGAATTAAAATAATACCTTTTTAATAGAGAATCATGTTAAAATAAAGCGTATGAAAGAGGTGCAGCCGGTTTCATTGGCTCTTTGAAATTTATGTTTGCTAGTTGAATAGGCTATTTGACAGGTTTTATATTATGTAGTGGAGTTTAAGGAACCCAGTAAAAGTTGTTTTTTTTTATTCTGGTACATATTTGCAGAAAAATATCAAATTAAATATTCAATATTTAAATAGCGCGCCAAAACGCTACTTTGACAATATGGCGCTGCAATGGGTTAGGTGACGTTACTTGCCTGTATTCTGCATATCATCCACATACGTAGGCAAACGAGGTTTACAAGCAGGTGACGTCATTATAAACTCGACCAATCAGGGCCCTTATTCACTATGACCACTTAGATTCCACACTTAAACCTTGGCCCTTATTCACTATGACCACTTAGATTCCACACTTAAACCTTACCACGCATAAACCCCGTCAATATCGTATCTTGTCACGGTAAGGAATCTGGCCAACTCTATTCTGTAAGTCCCACCGCGCTCCAAGACACCTCCAAGACAAATTGTCTTTGGTACGTTATGAAGTCACGAGTGCGTTCGAAAACTAAACTTAAAACTTTTAAGATTTTAAATTTATTACTTGCAAAATTTAATTTCACTAACAATTAACCGTGATTTATTATGTTTATATTAATATTTAATCATAACAATGCAATTTTAGCAATAACAAAGAAAAAATATTACACAATAATTTAAACAAACACGCAGCAAAACCAAAACGTTCGAACGTTTTTGAACGTTCCTTTTTACTTTTTTATTTCTTGTTATCGATTTTTACAGTGAAAATTAATTGATTCAATTTTGTCTGTTTATTATATGTTTATTACAAGAAAGAAATAATAATACTTAGTATTTCAATGGAAATATATACATACGCTTCAATACATTAATATTGTACCTACGAGTATATTTTGTTTGAAGAATTTTGATGTACTTAGCGGTATTTTATTTGAAGCGATTTGTTATTGTAAGTACCTAATCGTTTATTACTCCCAAAAATGTTACAAGTTACTTGCCTTATAATATCTAATTTACTTACATAACCCCTAACATATGTCTTTTGCATTTGTTCCAGATTTAAAAGCGATGTAAAACTAAAACATCTTACTTCATTGAAATCAATTTGTTTAAAAATGTGATTTACAAGTTCATTCATAAGTGTAGATCAAGAATGGTCTTCGGTAGTTGCGTGCAAAATACTTACATAAAAGTTCATAATAAAATAGTTTTATAGTTACATGTGGTTTAATTCGATACAAAATCGTAGTAATAGTAGATTATAATATAAATAGCTGACACTAAATTTCACTGAAATACATATGGTGTTTAGAAGGTCTTTGGCCTTAGGTACGTTATAGATTTATTTAAATAGTTTTTAGAACAAAAACAATAAATTTCTTCACAGTCACAACGATTCCTTGCAGATTCCACGTTGATTCCACGCGTTTCTAAAACGTGGAATTTTTGACAGTTCAAACCACGCGCAAGTCACGTTCATATCACACGGTTTCATTTAAGTGTCATAGAGAATACGAATTTTGAAAATGTCGTAACCATGTACGATATTGGCGTGGTTTTGAAGCAAGGAATCGCAAAGTGGTCATAGAGAATAAGGGCCCTTACCACGCATAAACCCCGTCAATATCGTATCTTGTCACGGTAAGGAATCTGGTCAACTCTATTCTGTAAGTCCCACCGCGCTCCAAGACACCTCCAAGACAAATTGTCTTTGGTACGTTATGAAGTCACGAGTGCGTTCGAAAACTAAACTTAAAACTTTTAAGATTTTAAATTTATTACTTGCAAAATTTAATTTCACTAACAATTAACCGTGATTTATTATCTTTATATTAATATTTAATCGTTTATATCATAACAATGCAATTTTAGCAATAACAAAGAAAAAATATTACTCAATAATTTAAACAAACACGCAGCAAAACCAAAACGTTCGAACGTTTTTGAACGTTCCTTTTTACTTTTTTATTTCTTGTTATCGATTTTTACAATGAAAATTAATTGATTCAATTTTGACTGTTTATTATATGTTTATTACAAGAAAGAAATAATAATACTTAGTATTTCAATGGAAATATATACATACACTTCAAAACATTAATATTGTACCTACGAGTATATTTTGTTTGAAGAATTTTGATGTACTTGGCGGTATTTTATTTGAAGAGATTTGTTATTGTAAGTACCTAATCGTTTGTTACTCCCAAAAATGTTACAAGTTACTTGCCTTATAATATCTAATTTACTTACATAACCCCTAACATATGTCTTTTGCATTTGTTCCAGATTTAAAAGCGATGTAAAACTAAAACATCTTACTTCATTGAAATCAATTTGTTTAAAAATGTAATTCACAAGTTCATTCATAAGTGCAAAATACTTACATAAAAGTTCATAATAAAATAGTTTTATAATTATATGTGGTTTAATTCGATACAAAATTTACAAAATCTTAGTAATAGTAGATTAAAATATAAATAGCTGACACTAAATTACACTGAAATACTTAAAGAAAGAGATGGTGTTTAGAAGGCCTTTGGCCTTAGGTACGTTATAGATTTATTTAAATAGTTTTTAGCACAAAAACAATAAATTTCTTCACAGTCACAACGATTCCTTGCAGATTCCACGTTGTTTCCACGCGTTTCTAAAACGTGGAATTTTTGACAGTTCAAACCACGCGCAAGTCACGTTCATATCACACGGTTTCATTTAAGTGTCACAGAGAATACGAATTTTGAAAATGTCGTAACCATGTACGATATTGGCGTGGTTTTGAAGCAAGGAATCGCAAAGTGGTCATAGATAATAAGGGCCCAGGAGCGTTTTGTGTCACGTGACAAAACGTTTAAGAAATGCATTTTTATTTACGGATTTTTAAATAAATTAAAAATTAAATTTAAATTTTCAACTTACGATAATAAAAAACCATTTTTAAACTCATAATTTTATTTTTCGCATTGTCAAATATTATGACGTGTGTTATTGAAAAAATGACAATCAACATATAACTAATATAAGAACAATGAATATCATTGTCCTGTTATATCTAATTGACAATTTTTTAAGCCTGTGGTCTCTCGTGCCCTTTGTTGAATTGGTTGTAAAAAGGCCTAGAAAATATCGGTATTTTTTAAACTCTTTAAAACTCAAACTTTGCATAAGTAACTTACATATTTTGTAAGCCGTGTGAGTACATGATTAAATAATGAAAGCGCCGGTGTTACAATTACAAATAAACAATGAAGATTATCATTGGCCTGTAATTACGATTCATAGATAAGCCTCCATCGACTGATTAAATTGGTCGCTGTTGCATACAAACAGTTTTGTGGTACATTAATATAATTGGTTAGAGCGGATAATACATTGACGGTTGAATGGTTAATTCGTATTGAGGCGCCTGAAGCTGATACCTGAGCCAGGGATCGTAATAGGTTCAATACCAAATCTGGTTAATATGGAATGAATATTTTGTTTTGTGTCTGGGTGTTATTTTATAAATTAGGTAGGTATGTATATTTTGGTTACATTTTCTTCGGTTCAGATGTGTGTAGCGTAACAAATACGTTTTTAATGTACTTAGGTAAATTATCTTATTTGATAGGTCTTATTTCTTTACTTTGTCATTTTACCAATTTTGTCATTAGTCATTTCATTACCTAAATGACAACAGTTCTAAAACGTCATAAAAATCAGATAATATCACTATCTTGTTAATGGTTATTTCTTAACCAAACTAATTACTTAACGAAATCGAACAATAAACACGGTTGTACAATTACTTTATTGAGTGAAACCATTCAATGATTACTTGACAAGTAATAGACAAAAATAGAACTTGGACCAATTGAAATAAGTAATGCTTCAAGACAAACATAAAATTATTATTGATTAAGTAATTAACTTACCAAATGAGTGATATCATTAATTAGTAAACAGACAATGGCTATTTCTCCACCTTTTCTTGATTCATATAAAATTCAGTAGATAACTATTTCATCACTTCAAAAAATATTGAGTAAGTAATTGGCCTTTACTTTGAACGGACAAATATAACAATAATATTTCTATGTAATTTCTGAGACAACTTAAGTAATAATAAGAAATCTTCGTGCAATTTAGACAAAGAAATGATAGTCAAATAAGTTATTTCATCTAATTTGACTCGACAATACTTTCGACGGAATGTTTACTTCTAATTATTTCAGAAGACAGAAGCGAACCGTTTGTCCAATTTGAAAAAAGACCCGTAGAAAAACGTCAAATTAAAATCTGTTCTTTTTTTAAAGAACTGACATTTCAATAAAACATGGCCGCTAATAAGATGAAAGCAAAACTTACAATTGTTTTTTAGCTCGAGAGCACTCGAAAAACAAATAAGGACGAAAGAAAAACATACACTCCACCGTAGATTGAAAGAAAAATTTTTTTTCTCTCTGTATTTATTAATTTAGCCAGGGACGCGCCTCGACAATATTTTCAAGGTTTAAATTAGTTTTGTCTTTATTCGCGCGCTGTAAAATTAAAAATGTTCTCAGCGATCTTTAACAGGTTTATAATTAAGAAAGTTTCGTCTTCGTGCCATATTTTTAGCAAAATTAACAGTCGCCAGTTTGTGATCCCGGGATGAAATCGCAGCAAGTAATCGCAGTAATACAACTGATTGTTTCTATTTACATAATTTTCACTGTGTGAACCAGTCACAGATCACCCCCAATAGATACCGTATGATGAAAATTTTGTACTAGCCCGAAGTCACCATTTTTGGCGGTGGGTGCGGGTTGCGGGGCACGGAACAAATGCAACATGATTGGCCACTTCAAGATCCCACTACTCCGCGCGTGTACACTAGTGATGCGACAGTGTAATAAAAAATATCGATAAAATTTGTCATGATTATTTAGCCTAAGGCAGGTGATTTAATTATTAACAATTAACTTATTTGATTATTAAATAATTATTACTATTTCACTTTAATTCAGAAAGACACGACGTGCACCGACGTAAAGATAGCGTATTATATAAAATTATAAACTCCGCATCGTGGTTCCATCTGTGGCTAAAAGGTTATTTTTTTCGGGAATTTCGAATAAAAATGCATTAATCAGCGTGTAACAAAGATTATTTGTTACACGCTAATTAATGCAGCTATACAGTAGTGAAACAATATTTGAAATAGGTCCAGTAGTAATTTTTGAGTTTATTTGTCGCAAACATACAAAAATTGAAATCTTTCCTCTTTATAGTAAGATAGATATTGATTTCGATTCGGGAATATTATGTTAGTAATAATAATTAATGAATAGTAAGTTGTGTAGATCACAATTACAATTTAATATACAATTTCGAAATGGCACATGTGTGAAAAAAAAACTTTTTAGGTAGTGAAAAACTATAATTTCTTAAAGAAATATAACATAGAAAATACTTAAGTGTTATAAACTCATTTGCAAAAAACCATTTTTTTGCAACTAAGCAATGAACCATTTCAAATGTTAATATTGCTTTGTTTGATTATTATAGGTAGTTTTATCCTCACAATTTGGTAAATTAATAAGAAAATAATCGTTTTCATCAGTATTTCATAAAATTTTGATACAATTTATGGGAAATAATGCTAAACCTCGCTAGTAGTGTATGTTCGCTAGTAGTGCATATACTCATGAAGTAAAAATAAAAAAGTTTTTGTTTGTTTTTCTTTAATAAAGTAAAAGCAGATAAATGTTTAGTATCGAGTGTGACCCCCTCTAGCTAAAATCACAGCTTGAATTTGTCTGGGCATGCTAGCGAGTATATCCCGGATACTTGCTTGCGGAATACGTTCCCACTCCGCTTTTTTCCACTTTTCCACTTTTCTCTATTTTGTGATAATAATTAAAATATTAAATGTTGTGTGCATCATACCAGTACTGGTAAGTATAAACTTGGCAGAGCGGAGACCATAAGCCGGCGGTTCTTCATATTGTGAAAACAATCTTCGGTAAAATGTCTTGAACAGATAACAGCACTTTTGTTGGGAATCCATCCTTCGCCTCGAGAAGTGGCATCGATCCATTTAGACTTTTTTATTGTGCATTTAGGAAATCTTAAACAAAATGAGCAAAAAATTTAATTACTTACGTGTTTCATAGACATAACTTTTGATTAGGTAGGTACGTCTCAATCAAGAAGATTTTATTTAATATAATACACCTCACTATTTAATAATCCTACCCTAGTCTAAAAATATCCTATTCTTGTTTTTCGATTTGATAAATGGTTCATCCGTGAGAATCAGATAATGTCCCACTATTAAAAGTAGCCTATGTGATATTTCATACTATATCACTGTTCCGATTATCATCTGAATCCGTTCAGTCGCTTTACCCAGATTGAGTGATAAACATTCATCCAACCATCCATACTTTTGTATTTATAATATTAGTAAAATTGATAAGATTAAGATAAAAAATAAGAAACAAAATAATAAGAATATGATAAAACTATCGATAACGGTCAGTACGCATAGAAGAAAGCTCGTGTCAATGTACCTAACATATAATACCGTTTTAAAATCCTCGCCTAAAAATGCCTTTTAATAGTTATGAAATATTATAAAAATATCGATACCGGCATTACCGGCCCGAATGCAGAGACGAACAACACTAGCATTACACGTGTCACTGTACGAAAGTGATAGATGCATCTAATTTACTTATGAGAGAAAGGGACCATTTCAAAAAGACATCAACGTGAGCTGAAATTTTTCAAAGGCAACCATTGTACCGGCCACTATATCTTGAACTCCGCAAAAATACAAAATAATTAAAAATTTTACTCACCTATGGAAAGTAATGCCATCTTTCTCGTAGCTAGATGTCCGAGAGTTTTTCCCACACCACTTTATGGCACAAACTGACATTTTTCAGGCTCAGAAAATCGTAAACAATAGGTAATTTTTTTTTATTGAGTGCATGCACGCGGATCCAATACTTGGTCGGTACTGAAGTGGCGTGATTAGTTACTTGCTTATATCAGTGAAAAATCATAGATGTGTGGCGCGCGTCGGCGGCCTTGTATGCGGTATCTATTGGGGGTGATCTGTGGAACCAGTACTTAAGTCGGTTAAATAGGGTTAGTCAGGTTAGTATAGTACCAAATTTTTATGCAACTTTTAGTACCTACTCATAATCTTGTTTCTTGTGTAAATGTAAGTAAAATTACTTAGGTAAATCAACTTTCCTTAAATTGTTCTCAGATTCAGAAGGAAATCGAAAGTCTTTTAGCTCTCCAAGCTCAGCCTTTGGACTGTTATCTTTGTAAGTGTCAAAGATTTTTTTTTTCATTGAACAGACCTGATTTCTTCGTTTCCCTACAAATAATTTTAAGCCACAAATATTTTTGTATAAGTATGTTTGCAAAAATGACGTTTTTGCGAGCCCGTTATTTATGTGGTAAAACATGTCGTTGTTTACCACTAATCCGGACAGGTGTCCGATTAATCTCATTTCGGACACATTTTGAAATGTAGAATTTATGGGTGATTCGAGAGGAACATGAATTAATTTTATAAAAAATACACAACAGGACTGAAGTTTTGCCAATCTAATGCATTATCAATGACAAAGCGTAAATTCTATTATATCCATCAAGTTATTGGTAATTTTTGAAGTTCGAGAACTGGTAAAACTTTGCTAGCATTACCGGTGTCCAGACTCCAGAGAACAATAGAATATCCATAGTGTCTCATAACCCGGGGCCTGAGAGGATGAGATCCTTATCCTAACTAATTAACTAACTAATATTATAAACTAGCTTCCACCCGCGGTCTTACCCGCGCGGTTCCCGTTCCCGTGGTAATATCGCATATCGGGATAAGATGTAGCCATGTTTCTCTCCGTCCTTTCAATTATTTATTTTTCATTAAACCTATACGCCTGGGGTATCTATAGATGGGACTTAAAAATTACCTTAAAGTTCCTAAAACAGTTTTTTCTCAAAGTCAACCGTTTGAAAGATATACACTTCCAAATTGGTAAAATGTCACCGTTAATCTATTCCAAAACTATGAGAATTACACAGTTGAAACTTGGTAGGTATTATGTAAGCCGCTTTACGGTATTGGTATTGGTTATTGGTGATGGGCTCTTTTCTCCCGCATTAAGACTCTCATCTGGTCCGTTATGCGTGAACATAGCATCGGTATGGCTAGTCAAGCCATCCCAGCTCCTTCCAGAAGCGCAGAAGCCTCCTGGGGCGTTCACAGGCTTCTAGGAGCGACCTCACGTCTTTGAGGATTTCTGCCCGTTTTGCGGCCAAACCCACGCACTCCAGGATTACGTGGGCGGCTGTTTCCTCTGCGTCCAGGCATCCCCTACATAGGGGGCTGTCTGTCGCATTCATGATGAATAGTTGTCGGTTTAAAGTTAGGTGACCTATAAGTGTGCCTACAACTATTCGGAGGTCTGGTGGATTAAGGCTGAGCAGTCTACAGGTCAATCGCGGCGAGACTGCACCCAACGCTTATTATGTGCAGCACGGGGTACGCTGTCTTACCCATGAGCGCAGTTGGCTGAATGGGAGTGGCAGAAGTGGCCATTCTACCGCTTTACGGTTTTTACACAAAAACAAAAAATATATATGTATAAAGGGGGGCTGGGCATACATGGAACTGAAACTGAAAATATTTTTTTGAATAAATAATTGAAAAGACGGAGGGTAACATGGCTACATTTTATCCCGATATTACCCGCGCGGATCCCATTCCCGTGGTAATATCGGGATAAAATGTAGCCATGTTACTACCATCTAAAAATCAAGTCGACTGGTTGCTTAGTTAGGACATCAGGAAAAGACAAACAAAGACACTTTCACATTTAGTTAGCTGAAAAAACGGAGAGTAACATAGACGTATTTTTTATCCCGATATTCCCACGGGAACGCGAACCACGCGGGTCAAACCGCGGGCGGAAGCTGACCTAACTGAAGTAAGGTTTATAATCAGTTAACCTTAAAGATTTTCGGTAAACCTGATTTGCCGTCGACTGTACATTTTTTATTTAATGCTCTGATGGCTTCCTCCCGTCATCGTGTCACTCAAAGTGCTATCTGCGTACATATTGTATGTGGTTTTTACTTCCGAGTCAAATCTAAGAAAAGAAAACATTTCGCATCTAGGTTTGGGAAATTCAGAAAGGAGTCATGTTATTTTTATATGCTCGAAATACGCAGTAATAGTATAATATTTTTAATAAACGAGATATCTAGCTTTTTTTTTGCAAAACAAACTTGAATTTGATATTTGGATCAATTTTATAGAAGTCCAATATTTATGTCACTGTGTGTGACATTAACTTTCTGTCAGAGAAGTTGTTAGCTTTTAGATAATTTGATAGTAGGTAGAATAATTCGATGAAATCAAATCTAAATAAATATGTATTATTTATTGATAATTCAGTTACCAGTAGGTATCTATTAATCTAAGTTACACTGCACTGGACACGATCGCAAAGCTTAGAGGCTAACTAATTGGCGACGAAGAACTGGTGAAGAGCAAGTTTCACACCCTAGCTCACCGCTGCAAAGTTGCGTGTCTGTCGGTCTTTTACAGACTAACACCCATATTCTAAGTCGTTACTCCAAAACTTACTCGTCCTCGACTTAACGAAACCTCATTGAAAACCTCTTCGAAATACTCCTCGAAATCGGTATTCTAAGTCATAACTCCGTAAGGACCTGGAGGAGCCAAAGAGTACGTAGCCACTCCGTGTTAGGCGTAGCGCACACTACCATTTTTACCCACGACGAGGTTGAGTGGAGTGTAAAAAGTTTTGGAGGAACGACTTAGAATATGGGGTAAGTATACTTCGGAGAGTGTGCTCAGGAGCTGCATGAGCTCATACCGCCATCCCACTTCTTCTATCGGACATCCAGACCACCCTTTCTTGATATTCCTAAATATCGCATCAAGCGTTAATAAACATGTTTTATATTGCGCACAGCAAAGGATTAGAACTCACTCCCTGAGTCTGTATTTCCGAGTATGCACTGTGGAGATCGTATATGTCCGCAATACAAGCAGGCCGCTACACCGCCGTTGCTGTTTTGTTTTTTGTTTATGATAAAATTAAGAAAAGAGAGACCCGTCGTGCGTAGATATGGACGGTCGCCTTGTCAGATAAAATTATTTATAAATTGTAAAATCACATAATGCATTGTATATAAGAACAATATCGAGTTAAAAATTGTTTCAATTATTAAAGTAGCGCAAAAGTTATGGCCTGCGCAGACGACGGACATTGAAGGACTTTTTGTCCGCGACACGACCTTATTACTAAGAACATAAAGTTGAATAAATAACGAGGACTATCGCGTACTTTTCGCGGATATACGCGGTCTAAGTTGAATCTTATTTGGTTAACAATAAAGACGTGTCGCGGACAAAAAGTCCTCCGTTATACGTCGTCTGCGCTAGCTCTTACAGTACTTATAACCCGATCACCTTCAAAGCAAGGGTGAAAGCACCTTCTGGGTTAGTTCGCTCCACCGTGGATGCTGTCTTAGCCCATTCAAAGTAAAAAAAGTTAGAATGTAGCTTCATAGATAGATTGTAAGATCTATAAAACAAGAATTTATAATAAGCGGTGATAACTTCACAAACTCATTTTTACACAATTCAAGTGTACGAACTTCACACTAAGAGCGTCATAAATATGCAACATCACGGTGACTCAAATCCGGGGGCAAACGGGACCTACAGGGAAATTGGGAATATCCGGGGTACCGCTTGTCAGGGCGACCACGTAGCACAGAATTACCGGGATATCGGTGCCCTGTCACTGTAACGATATTAGGTGGCTGAACTAGAATAACAAGCGATATAATAGATACAATAATGCGGTAGAACGCGATATTAATGGAATTAATGCAGCCATTATCGCGAGAAGACGTAATATTAGGGTCAAAGTGAATGGAAGTTATTATTTCCTCTCCAATCTTAATTTGGTGAAAGATTCGAAAGTTATTGTCAACTCAACGTATCTATCTGAGATTGAGAAAGGATTTCATATTTTGCTCATCGAACAATATGTTTTTTATGATGGTTAGTAGTTCCAAATGATGGTTAAACATAAGAGCTCGACCAAGAGAAGAAAAACTCGCAACAAAACCAAATATTTCATCTACTCGCAAAAGTTGTCTTCATAATTAATCCCCATCCCATCTGATACCCTAGTTATTAGATTATTTTTGGTAGGTACAATGGTACAATCAACGATAAAATGCATACTGCAAATGCAGAATGAGGGGATCGGTTGGGTATAACATTTTTTCGTGGATCAGTCACAAGGAATCCGCTAGGAATAACTCCTCGGAAGAGGAATCTCCACTTCTTCCGGTCTTGTGCAACCACCTCAGTTTTTAATAGAAAGCTGATATAGTCTGACCAGCTGAAACTAAATTATTTACTTATTACAATATTCGTTTTAACTAAACACATAAAATAAAATTGATATTTAAGGTATAAATAGGTATTTAAGCATAACATAGATTTTTCAATATCCGTCATAACGTTTAAAGTTAGGGCCAGTCCTAAAGAAAAGACATATGACCCAGAACAGAAAAAAACGTGTTTGCTCCGAAGAAAAAGTAAAGAAGTCGGGACACTTGACACCAGTATAAAACACACGTAGAACCCCCCCACTTCCCCCCTTGGACATAGAATCGCAAAACTTTATCTTACACAGAAAAACAAGGACAAAGAACGATGTACTCGTACCTACAACTAACCGGACGCCATATTTTTTAAATGTCGGGAAAATGAAAAAAAATAATGTAGGTATTTGCGCCATAAAGCGTTTATGGTAAAGCATTAACTTTTGTTTTGAGTTTAAAATAGAAAGTATTGGAATATTATAATTTAGAACTGTAAAAATATGACGTAATTATTAGATTTATTTAAAGGAACGTTACCAATTTTCTTTTTTTTATCCTTTTCTTACAAAGCCAATCGTTGATTTTGAGTTTTGGAAGAAGAAGAAAACAAAACACATACTTACAATTAATCGCATTAACCAAAAGAGAAAAATATAAGTTCGAAACATAGGGAGCTGTAAAGAAAAGTTTATTTACGGCCGGTTTCACCACTTAATGATAAGTTCTTGATAGCTTAATTGGCAGATGATTTGACAATTCTAATATAAATATGAACAATATGCACAAAAGCTATCCAGAACTTATAAGTAATAATAATCTTTATTTAATAATAACAATCTTTATTTATTTCTTCACAAACAAACAATAAGTATATGGAAAGTAACTACACTATAGCTTACTTAATGACACAAACATGTAGTATAATTTACTAACAGTTAATTTAAGTAAGATTTAAAAAAAATAAAAAAATGTGAAGACTGGTGCTTGAAATAGGTTGTATGAAAACACCCCGTAATACAAGACACCAGGTCTCCACCTCTAGGACTTTTGTACAATGTACTCAGCTTAAAACTAACAAAATACTAAGTTCTTTCAGATAATTATCTCCGAGTTTAAGTAATGTAGTTGTAAAATAATAAAATTATATAATAATTGAATTTCGCGATGCATGCGTGTATATCTAATACTTTGTATTTGTATATTTAATAGTTTGTATTTTGTATAGGCAAGGTAGGTATATATATATATATATATATATATATATATATATATATATATATATATATATGTTTGTATGTTATGGAAATGAAGCGGAAGCAAACTGTATATACTTGTAATTAAATATGTTAAGTAAGTGGTGAATCCGGCACTCAGGGTCAAAGTGCAATGTGCAGACTACTTAAGTATCCTTACATTTCACGCAAGGTCGGCTGTCTCCGACTGCCATGATACCGCTAGGCTTACCGTCCACTGCCGTCTATGCGCCATTAATCACAAGATGATTTATGAATCGGCTCGCTGTAAGAGTTGTCTTGAAAATACTTGGAAAACTGGAGCAGACTTTAGGACTAGTTCTTAGGTAGCCTTGGTGTAACGATGTGTTGGCACTATATGTGCTCGTAATTGGTATTGTTTTGAAAAATCATACAAAATCTCGTAACTTTGCGTGTAGTATTAATCATTTTAAGAAAGAACCTGAAAAAGTACTATATATCTTTACATTGAAAAATAATGTCCTTGCCAAAAGGCAAATAGCTAAAGGGGACAATATTAAAAAAAAACGCTTAAAAAGCGCGCGAAACCTCGAAAAAAGGAACAATACAGGCACCATTAAACAATTAATTATTTACAATCGACCCTACCCTCATTTTTGTTTGGAACATAATTGCATTTATCATTTAACCCTAATAGTGCGAAAACCTAATGAAGATGGACCAAAGGGTCCATTGTATCGTTTTTTGTTTAGGGCAACACAAAACGAAACCGTTTTCGCCCCAACGAAGCAAAGGGTAAGGGCAGGCGTTGCGACTAATTTGCTGTTAAATTATTTATTTTGTCCGCTCTTTATATAATTTATGGGCATTTTTATGTGTTATGTTTAGGAGGTTTAAAATAATGTGCAAGGTGTTCTTCTTAGGCTTAGGTAAGTTGTTAATAAATTCATATATTTTAACCGACTTCAAAAAAAGAGGAGGTTATCAATTCGTGTGTGTGTTTTTTTATGTTTGTTACCTAAGTACTCGGTCATTTATGAACCGATTTGAATGATTTTTTTTTTGTTCGAAAGGGTGTACTTTCAAGTTGGTCCCATTGTCGTTAAGACAGGATCTAATAATGGGATCATGGAAAAATCAAGGGAACTCTACCTTGATCGGTGTTTACTTAAGTAACTCGCGCAGTTGCTTCCATAAAGCACCATTTGGTGTAGTGGAACGGATGATGAAGATCACACATGTTCATCGGAACTATTAAATACTCAATAGATCACGGGTGCGATACGATTCCTAAGCGACTATGCTCCTCACGATGAACATGGTAAAAAGTAGTGAGCTTATCTAACACCAAAAAAAAAAAAAAGATTTAAAACCGACTTCAAAAAAGAAAATATTAAACTGGAAACAAAAATACCAAATAATAGAACGAAAAAAACTTAATGTTTTTTTTCGTTTCTTTTCTTTTCGTTTAACGAAGGCACTTACATAAAAGTCGAAGTGCAATGTAGAATGCACCATTGATGCCCTGGCTGGCACCGACTCCAAAAAGTTTACTTTTAAGACGATTTCTGTTGTAATTATGGGGTTTTATTATTTGGTATTTTTTGTTTTCATTTTTATATTTTACTTTTTTATAGGCAACTATTGAGGAAATTATTAACTATTTTTTATACAAAATGTTGTTTTATAAAAAATACATTAAAAACCTAAGTTTTAAGTATTAAAAAGACGGCTTTTTGACAAAAAAAATAATTAAACCTATTTTAGTGTATCTCAGACGACGTTTTATTGTGAATGTGAACGACATTTCTTTCCAATAGACGGCTGCACAATGAATGGATAGATAGCCGTGCGGCCAGCTGAACCAGTCACCCTGTATCTTTTTGTTCCGAAACTTACCCCTCGGATACAACTTTTGTGAAACACAATGCAGTGAATTGGAGCATGGAGGTCGTGGACTTTTTGGTCCAGAAAAAAAGAGTGTGTTTTGTCCGTTCCGATTGACCTTTCGCAATTAGTGTTCGGGATTTCACAAACTGCTTTTCTTGTTTGAACTTGGATTCTAGTGTACAAGTGTCGAAGTTAGTGGATTTTTTTCTTGGGTTACTTTTGTGTTTGCTAGAATATACCTATATATATCTTTGTCTTTACTTCCTTTGTGCTGGTGTTGCATTTGTTTTTTATACGAAAATTAACAAGTTATTTAGTTTTATGATTTTCAAATTTTTGCATTATTCAATGCTATTTTTATATTTATGATAAATTTGAAATAGAAAAATATTGGAAAAAATCAACTCGGCTACAAGTGAATTCTCAGTAGGGTTCGATAACAAGTTATGTTTCATTCAAGTTCTTCTTCTAGTTTTTATGTAATGACGTTATCCTTTTGGATTTCGCGAATGTCTAGTTTTTGGTTCAGTTGATTGTTTCTACATCAGCACAAAATAGGCTCATCTTGACGGGTGTCATTCGCAAAGATGGTATTACCAAAATGGCAAGAAATTTTATATTACATATTTATTGGAAGCATGTTTAATTACGATGTTTCTAATACATAAATTAATTAACGTAATTTTATGAAAGTTAAAGTTTATTAAGTAGGTAATATAAGTTAAGTTTAATCCAAGTTATCCCGTTCCAATCACAGCATGAGCAATCCGATTCCAAATGAATACCAGAAATAACGGCAGCATTCGGACAGGCGTCGCTGTCACACACCGCCTGTACCAACGATATTGATTTTTATTGCGATAATTACGCCTCTAATTACTTTCGTTTCTATTTCAGTAATTGAACTATCATCATGCACGAGATCGCAAATTTCTTCTTAAGGTAGGTACTCAAAAGTCCTAGTTTGCCCCTTAGCATGGGCGGCAATCCGAACTTTCTAGAATCAGCAGGAGCAGTCGGACAGATGCCCGCTTTTGTCGCTGTCATCCACCGGATGTACGATATTTATTATAATTGCGATAATTACCTACGCCTCTAATTATTTTCGTTTTTACTTCAGTAAGTAGTTGAACTATCATCGTGCCCGAGAACGCAAATTTCTTTTCAAGGTAGGTATGTACTTAAAAGTTCTGTTATCACCTTTAGCATGGACGACAATCCGAATGTTCTAGAAACAGCGGGGGTATTCGGACAGGCGCCCTCAGATCCCCGCATTTGTCGCTGTCACCCACCGCATGTACCAACGATATTTTCAGCAAAATATGCCAACTAACAAGTCTCTATTTGTAACTTTACTCGTTTGGAACCCAACATTTGAATGGCGAATTGCACAAACCTGAAACTAAAAGGATAACTAAGAAATCCTATTTTCTGTTTAAACTTTTTCCAAACATAGGAAGATGGACATTCGTCAAGTTTACCTGCTTATTTGTTCCGATTAACAAAGTTTATAACTGTCAATATATATATTTTTACGTCTATATTGAACCACCATACTACTTAATAAAAGAAGATAGAATGCCTGTAACTCATTTTATCTCCCAGTTTTCTTTAGTTTTAGTTGAAAATAACATAGGAAGCCTGTTTTATACTAACAGCTAAACCTACGTTTACAAACAATACAGCTGACACGAAGAAGCATCTAATTTTATTAAAGTAAATAACAATTTCCGGTCTACCATACAATAAGGGCAGTAAGCAAGGTTCAACATTGTATAGTTCCAGAGGAGATAAACACATAATGCCCCGCGCACACTCAGCGCGTTTCGACCGACGAGTGTTCCCGACGGTTGTCCCGGCCGGCCCGCCCATTCCTAATAAAGTTTTTGTTGGCATATCCGTCTGGCCACAGTTGCCAGTTATTCCTGATTGTTGGAACTTTAAACCCACACCGTCGGTTAATCATAACGGTAGAGTTCAGCAAATTAATGAAACTGAGTGTAATAAATTGTAAAGTCGAAATTATTGGGTTCAATTAGTCGATTTGTTTAACTATGCTTTTGATTTAATATTAAAAAAATACGAATGTAATCTTAAGTTTTGGCGCGCACTGTTCATTGAAATAAAACAACTTTTACGGATCTCAAACGCAAAAGTAAATATCCGTAAAAGTTGTTTTATAAAAAAAATAAAAAAAAGGAATATTAAGAAGTTTAGGGGTGAATTTTCAGCAGTTAGCATTGGGTGGGGCTGAATTGGACTTTGGGAACTATAAATGCACGACTCACAGACCTATATATCGAGATAGACGAAAAGAGCGCTTCCAACTGTTATCATGGCAATGGCCTCAAGTGGACTGACTTCACTTAGGTCGTAAAACTTTGACCGTGGATCAAATTTTTTACACGCAAGGAAGGAGAGAAGTTACACTTTTACCATCTATCTTGATATAGGTCTGTGGCACGACTGCACGAGTAAATTAAGAAGTGTCAAGTGTCTAACACCCAAATTCTAAGTCGTTCCTCCAAAACTTACTCGTCCTCGACTTAACGAAACCTCATTGAAAACCTCTTCAAAATACTCCTCGAAATCGGTATTCTAAGTCATAACTCCTTAAGGACCTAGAGGAGCCAAAGAGTACGTAGCCACTCCGTGTTAGGCCTAGCGCACACTACCATTTTTACCCACGACGAGGTTGAGTGGAGTGTAAAAAGTTTTGGAGGAACGACTTAGAATATGGGGGTAAGTGTTTTGAATAGTTTGCTTAAATACGCTTAATATTGACGAAAATCTTGATTTGCTGCTAACGTATACTTAATAATAAATTCTAAATACATATGGCAATGGCAATAAAAAATAGATGAAGGCTGTGTAAAGACCATTTAATGTTAACTATTCTCCAAATCAAATACGGAAACATAGGTACTTGCAAGAATTTTACTTGCAATCAAGATGACATTTTAAGTCAAAACTATTAATCTTATACCCTTGCTCTTTTACTGTCGTCATCTGTATTGCATTTGAAATGAGCAAAAGAAAGTCTCAAAGTAAACTTTTTACTTCAAACTTCAAAGCTAAAGAGATGGCTTACCTACAGAAAAATATTTCCTTCTATTGAATAAGAAAAAGAAATGCCATCATAAGTTATACAAAAATCTGGGGAGATAAAGAAAATAGTTCCTTCAGAATATTTTAACCCACTTGTTCCTGAATTAACTTTTTTTGCACAATTGATTTGAAATTTCATATACTTAACAGAACGTAAACATAAAACTGATAAAAAATAATTAAAAAAATATTTCAATTCAGGAAAAGCTGGAAAATGCCGTGTCGTAAACGACACAGTAGGAGAATCTACTACTATGATCTTTCACTACGTCGATTTCAGTAGGCTTCGACATAAATAGGAGAAATAAAGTAAAACACCCAAAGAATCACTCTCATATCCACACCTCGACGACGCCATATTTGGCATTGGTTGGGTCGCAGGTATTAAGCCGTTTTTTTATGAACGGCGGGAAGACTCGTAGCCTTCATCATACCTAATGTTATGTAGTGATAAGGCTGAAGATGGAGGCGAGGCCCTCTCGGAATCCTCAATCACTGAGGAACGGCTATCTTATCTCTAGCGGAACACAACATTGCTGAAAACATTGTTGAAATAATAAAATGACTCAACTTATATTCATCAAAGAAGTCATTCATGTTACAAATTCAGCAAGTGCTCCGAGTAAAGGCCCAGGGACATTTTGAAGAAAAACAAAATGTCGTCTCCAGAGTCTTTATCCGTTACTTACAATTTTGCGGTGGCATGATGTAAGGTAACGTCACCCAGCGTGCAATGTAGAAAGACATGCTTGCCGTTTCCCTGCTTGATCGAATCAGAAATGAGGAGTTCCGCAGGAAAACAAAAGTAAACCTTCATCCCTCGAAGAATTGTTCAGGTGAAGTGGCAGTAAGCGGGACACATAGCGAGAAGAACCGTTAGCGGATGGGGCGGGGTAGTTCTAGAATGCTGACTCTGTGAGTAGGCCCCCCAACAAGGTGGACCAATGATTTGGTGAGATCGCGGAAAGCTCCTGGATGAGGGCAGACCGCCAACGACCGATCAACGTGAAGATCCTTAGGCCCTAGAGGATCTTTACGATTGTTCGATGGCTACCCATACCCAGCAGTCGTTCTCATGCCGCTGATATGAATGTGATGATGATAGTTATAGAGTCTGGAACTATTTTTTCATAATTTTGCTCTTATTTCTCAGTAATCTCGTTCAGAGTGAAAGGTTGTCGTTAAGCCCTGTAACAAATATAAGTACTACTGATAGTAGTACATTCTCCTACTGTGTCTTTCACGGAACAGACAAAGTAAACCGAAAATACTTGATGAATATCTTATAAATATACCGTATTTATTTATTTTCGAGATTATTAGGAACCGACTATTGATAATTAGATAACAAATAAATTAAAAACATCATAAAACAATATTTCAAATTACCCTGTATTTATCATTTTAATAAGCACGTAATTTAACCTCATTTCACAAAAACAATAAACTGCATATCACGGTTACCACTCTACTATGACTGACTAAGGCATCAACAGCTAGTAGCAATATAAAATAAAAAAATAAAGTACCCTCGTACAACAGATTTTTTTTTAAATTGGTGTGTCGTTAAAGACACGGTAGGAGCAAGTGGGTTAATTGAAAATTAGCCTCGTATAGGCACTGTTTTCAAAATTGTTAATTGTAAGACGAACTTATTTGTTCCCTACATCAGGTAATTCATTTGATTTGATTCCTGTTTTATCAATGACTAGCGGATCCTCGCAGTTTTACCCGCGTGGTGCCCGTTTCCGTGGGAATATAGGGATAATATATAGCCTATGTCACTCGGGACAAATGTAGCTTTCTAATGGTCTAAGAATTTTCTAAATCGGTCCAGTAGTTCCTGAGATTAGCGCGTTCAAACAAACAAACTCTTCAGCTTTTTAATATTAGTACTTATAGATACAAATTGTTTGTAAAGTTACATAACTAAGTGATACCTATTTTATAGTTACACGCAATTTGTAACTCAATCAAATTATATTAGACTGAATACAATACTATCTATCATACCATATCAGATGACGATTGAGTCTAAATTAATTTCAGTTGAGTGCCTAATAGCCGCCTATCAGAGTTTCTATCTAATTAATTATCGTAAATAAGGACTTTACATTTTTATTACCTCCTCTATTTAGAATATTAAGTACATTTATTGTTTAGTTCACTCGGTGCCTCACATAAAAAAGAAAATCACAATCAAATATGTATAGCCACAAAAATTACGTAGCTTTCTATTGGTAAAAAAAATCAAAATCGGCGGGGTTATTACTTAAACATTAGCAATAATCGTGCAGTCATCGCGCGATCGACACAGAACGTCAAAACAATGGTAATGGTATTACGTATGTGATCACTGGCTTATCGCTCGCTCATGGTTTTAAATTTTGAATGCACTTTTTGCTATGACACTAGCGCTAAAAACAATTTGGTAGCAATAACAGGAACTAAAAGACAGTGTGATAAATGAATGCACATAATAGTTCATCTATTTTTCGGTAGAGGCAGGACTGTAATGACAGTAGGTAACCTTACGTGATATGTGACGTAGAGCAATGCTTGCGCAATTTTTGCTATCGCATTGCTCTTGCAAATATAGGTAATAAATAAGGGGGCCGATCAGTATTTCCAGAGACTACTTCATACAAACAAACTTACAAACTTTACCTCTTTACAAAATAACAAACAGTTTGAATTCATGATCCCTAAAATTAACACACACCATCCTAACTAATTTATTATAATAAAACAAACCAATTAAAAAATATGTCCGAATTTACCTCAAGTGCTTAATCAATCGAAAGAAATTAGACGCTTGACCCCACATTATTCATGTCAAAAATTAATTAAGGCTTCGGACACGGACCGAAGTCTATTGAACCGCGAACGACAATTTTCCATACACATTGCTTTAATGACATGATAGGATGTTGGGGGATGTTGGGCAAAGAGGGCTTGTGTCGTATTAATTAGATTTTTATACTCGTATAAGGATGGTGGTTTTTAGATCTTTCAAATAATTGTCTAAGGGGAATCTCTTTATGAATGGGTGCTACTTACTTGATAAGCAAAAACAAACTCAAATGTGACCAAGCCAACAATTAATTGATCATGAAAAAAATATATTTGGTCAGCAAGTAATAGTTCACCCTGAGTTGTTTTGTGATTATGAATAAACTGCAGAAGTGTTTCATCTCAGTCGACAACTAGTATATCTACATTTATTTAAGTACCTACACTGCACCGCACAACTCTACAGCGGGGCTTTTACCAAAAAAATAGCAATTGTCGCGCATATATCGCGAGATCGCTGCGGAAAGTTAAAATAAAAATGATATTACGTATGATTGCTGGGTAATCGCTCGCTGATGGGTCGTATGGCGGCATCTCACTCTCTCGCGTTCCTACCTAGGTGGAGAGTGAGACGCCGCGGGTTGCTATGACGCTAGCGCCAAAAAGAGTTTGGTAGAAATAACAGGAACTAAATGAATGTATACTTTGTAGTTCATCGTTTGTTTGGTAGAGGCCGCATTGTTGATAGGTGACGTAAAGCAGTAATCGCGCATTTCTGCTGTCGCGTTGCTGTTGCAAAGATAGGTAATCGCCCCGCAGGTTGACTTTGAGAGCGTCGTTATGTCGCTTGCAATAGCGGCGGTTTTTCTAGTGCAGATGTAGACTTACCTGCTGGTAAGTACATTTTTTTATGAACTACGGGGAGACTCTTAGCCTTCATCATACCTGATGTTAAGTATTGATAAGGCTGAAGATGCAAGCGAGCCTATTCTGAAATCTTCAATCACTGAAAAAATGGCTATCTTGTCTCTAACTGCCGGAACACAACAGTGCTAAAAACATTATTGTTATGGTGTCAGACTTAGATAAGATGGTAGTAGATAACCAGACGGACTTAGAACAAGAACCACAAACCAAACCGAATACAATATGTACCCTCGCTGGGAATCGAAATCGCCGGGACCCCTGGGTCTGATACCGGTGGTTGTACCACTAGACCACAGAGGCGGTTAAAGGGCACTAAAATACTAAACTTTGCACATCTGTAACAGAGCCAAGGCGATATATCTCTCGTATTTAAAATATATCTTTCATAAGTCGGTAAATCTATTCAGAAACTTCCATCGTCCGTTGTCGCGAGATTAGGGCTCCTTCAATTTGCGAGCGAAACTTTATTTCGCAAAATTAAATTTTAAATTTTGATCGCGCTCCGTTCGTTTCGTTGCAACTTCGCCCACTTTACTTTTTTATTTTGCGGTAAGATTTTTTTGTAAAAGCAAAGTTGAACGGTTGGCAGGGTAGGTGGCAGTGCGTAAGTTAATCTTAAAATATAAACCATTGATTTTTAAATCTGGTGACTTTAATTTTACACAAGTAAATATAGAAGTAAGAAGAATGCTTTTTATCCGTCATTCATTTTAATGTAGCTAATGACAACCGAGAGATTTTGTTAAATTCTTATTATTGAACTCGTTCATTCATAGCTTATCTTACGGGTCCACTGATCCCAGACTTTATTAATAAAATTAATAATGGTATGCAAGTACGATTATTTATTATTTTTAATATTTTAAAAGCTTTTTACAAGAAAACTTGAAATAATACTTAATTTATTGGACTCGTGTTACTATTAGGGCTTATATTATTTATTTTGTTAGATTTTCTAATGGCGTATTTTTTTTCTTGTACTACTACATAATATCTAGTAAAAAATACATAACTGAATTCTCAGATGGGATTCTGACATCACCTGTTTAATAAACTCCGCTTATTCTATACAATACAAAATACAAAAAACTTTATTTGTTCTTATGGTAACCGGTCCAATGCTCTAACCGCTGAGCTACCGAGACTCGAAGTCTCGGTAGCTCAGCGGTTAGAGCATTGGACCGGATTTCCAAAGGTCGCTGGTTCGATTCCAGCCTGAGAATTCACTTGTGGCCGAGTTAATTTTTTCCAATATTTTTCTATTTAAAATTTACCATAAGTATAAAAATAGCATTGAAAAATGCAAAAATTACAAAATCATAAACTTTATTTGTTCTCTCACACAGATAATCTATAGGGCTGTCAAAATTACCGTCAAGGTAGAAAAAATCTTAACCCGTTGGAAGCCGTACCGGTCTGCAAGCACCTAGGTACATCAGGGGTGATGCGAACGTCCATAACTAAAAACCGACATTACTGTTTAGGTTGTGATGTAATTTTATTTAATGTAATAATAATTGATTTGTAATTGTGAATATGGATCATGGTCTGAAATAAAAGTACTTTATTTTTATGTATTAGTTTACACCCTACTTATTGTATAGGGCTGACAAAAGTACCTACCGACACAAACAACGGTACAAAAATCTTAACCCGTTGGTAGCCGCACCGGCCTGCAAGTAGGAAGGTACATCAGGGTTGATGCGAAAGTCGCAGGAAGTTAGTTAATTATGCAAATTGCGGCGCGTTCCCTGAAATATGGGCGGATTCACTCAGTCGGTCGGCAAGCGGTGCTTATGTGGGCAACGGTAGAAAACCTGACTAATATTATAAATGCGAAAGTGTGTTTGTTTGTCATTCCTTCACGCCCTAACTAAGCAACTTATCGATTTTTAGTTAGTTAGTTTTTAGTTAGTTAGTGAGTTAGTTGAAAGGACGGAGAGTATTATAGGCTACTTTTATCCCGATATTCCCACGGGAAAGAAAACGACGCGGGTGAGACTGCGGGCGGAAGCTAGTTACTAATAATAATTATTATTAGATACCTAGTTAATATAGAATGGGAGGCGTGGCAAAGAAAAGGTATTTAATATTTATGTTTCCCTCTAGTTTTAGACTTCTAAACTCTAAAGTTTAGAAAAGTCTTATAATCCCTCTCTGTCCGTCCGTACGTACGTACGTATGTATGTACGCATCGAGATCTCAGAAACCATAAGAGATAGAGACAAACGGTCAACGGGAATGAGTTTAGGACACCTTGGACATGTGTCAAATGTACTTTTTTAGTTTCTACCACTTCCGGTTTCAAAACTGTCACGTGGTTTAGAAGTCTATTTTGTGCCTGCTAATAGCAGGCGCTGCTAACTTGTTTTTTTATAGTAAATTTTTCAACATCTTTATTTACATTACAATTTACTTAATCTGTATGTATGTGAAAACGTGCGAAAAAGACAGTGCGAACTATTTTTCTTTCCTTATTAAAATACTGGATACTTACCTACACCGTTTATTTAATAATCACGTTAGAAAAGGACGAAACATGAAAAATACTTCAAAGGTAGACTAACTTGTAGATTAAAAAAAAAAATCAAAATCAAATCAAAGAATTTTTATTAAACTCTTTATAATTTCTTCGGAACCTGTGAAACCAGCACTTAGATGTTAAACATTCGATAAGCTTACAATAGCCGTTCCATTTAGCTTTAAGTAGTCGGTAAAACGTAAAACTCTACCATTCGACTCTACTAGCGGTCCGTCGCAAGTCTAGCGATTCTAGTCAAGCACCGTCAAGCAGATAAGGCCGGTTTCGAGCCTAACTTACGGGTTTAGAATTGTATTTAAATTACCATCGGTTATGGGATTTAACGCTGCGTACGAATATTTGTATGGGGAGAGGTACTTTCGCTTAAAACTTGATATTTAGTAGCGCGGATTATGAAACACACATCGTTTGGTTATATTTTTAGGATGAAAATTCTGTGAAACGACCATTGAATCCTTTTTTTACGATATAAGCTCATAGGTTTGAATATAATATTAGAAAAGTCAGTGAGGTACCTACTCTTTTCTTTTACGTAAGTTTTTCCTCCTGAAAGTTACCATTTTCCTTATTTTAATAAACATTTTATATAAAATGATATATTAGTTCCGCCACATTACATATTTATTATCCTAAATAAATTTGTTAATCAACAATATTATATGATCCGATATGTATCACATCATCAGCGTATTCGTCGGCTCAGCCACATAAGACCCACTGCTGGGTATAGGCCTCCCCCAAAAGGGGGGGTTTGCCATAATCGCCACGCTTGGCAGGCGGGTTGGCGATCGCAGTATGGCCAAGTTTGTAGGAGACGCTGCTGCCCATCTGAAGGCTGAGTCCCTTAGTCGCCTTTTACGACACCCACGGGATGAGAGGGGGTAGTTCTAAGCCGACACTACACAATCAACATCACCAGCGTATTATCAATAGGTAATTAATAAATATGAATTTGATACGATTAATTTGATTAAAAGAACAATAAAATTATGTTTTGACTGCATTCTGGCATATGGCAATAAAGTTCACATCCAGACACGCCGAGCTTTACCAACACCAGAGAAAATAAAATATTCACATTAAAATCTGCCAGATGGCGTTTCCTATTAAGTGTCCGGGCACTGAAATTGATATTAAACCTTTATTCCCGACCACAATCCGTCTGGAGCACTCCAACAAATATAAATAGCTATAAATCGGCAACTGTTTGCAAGCAATTTCCTACCGCTTACGAGGAAAAGATTCATGATTCCTTCTGCGAGAGACACAGTAGCGGTGAGAATAACAGTAACTTGTTTGCTGTCGCCTTACTTACAAACATTCGGAACGTCCGGAGAGCGGGATGTATGCATGGATTGTCACTGTCACTTACTTTCAGAAATTCAGAATAGACAAAGACAAAACACAGACTTCGAATTCGTTTTCGAACGGTTGTGATGTTGTGAATCAAGGGGTTGGTTGAGCGTTTATTGCGAAGGTGTACGATCAGAGTTTTTTTAGGGAGCGTTGCTTGTTTTAAAAAGTAATAGATTCATAAAAAATTTACATCACAAATAAAATTACATTAGTTAATAGGTATTTCATTTTAATAAAAAAATATTTCTTTAACCTCATTAATTTTAGCAAACACGCTTCCCAAACAAAACTCTACATCCACCGGTCGACCGGGAACTTATTCGATTGGACATTCAAGGGTGCAAGCAACTGATAAACGTGCATAGATGTACTCGACCCCGGCTTAAAACATTATACCTACGAAGTCTTAACATTTGTTTTTATGTTAAATAGGCTTGCCCTTGGCTTCATTCTGATTCGTCAGATTTAGAACCGAAGATAGAGCGAGCTTGCCTAGAAATAGCCTATTCACTCGAGCTTTAAATATACCAGGGTTAAAGGGTTCCGGGAATACAGACGCAGACAGGGAGTTCGACTCCCTGGCTGTGCGCTTTATAAAATATGAGGAGAAGTGCTTTGTACACAAACGAGGAATATCAACCAGGTGTGGGTGATAGTCTGCGGGCTAGAGAGAGAGCGGCTAGGGCAGAAAGAAACAGGGAGTTCAGCATGCGTAGCATGAGGACCTCGACAAAGCTTTCTCGACACTTTTCTCGCGCGAGCGTATTGTCTGTCCCGCTCACACCGAACTGATATGAGCGGGACAAACATCGCGAGATAAGCGTCGACAGCGAGTCACGATGCTCATGCTACGCTGGCAGGTGTGTCTTGTTTCTTCTATGTCAATATTGATAAAATACACTAATACCTACTTATCATTAAGAGGTGATCTTAATCTCTATAAGCCTTATAATTTTTTTTTTTTTTTGTTTTTGCAATCAAGCTTCTTGTTTCCTCTACACTGTGTATCCAGCAATGCGCGTATCCCATTCTAATCTATGTATATTTTAAGCCATGTTTAAGCTTGAATGAATAAAATACTTTCGCAAATAAATACTTTTCAATATTCCTATAGACGTTTGTACGGAAAACATAAAGGAATATCATATGAAAGTAAAGAATATAATGAAAGGGAAAGGAAATCAATTATTGATCTGATTCTGAGGTAAGTAGTTAGGTAAATCACTGTGTAACAAGACTGCGACTGTATATGAAGGTTCAAACTGAGTTCTGACATTGACGGGACTTACATGTAAACACAAAAACTCCTTCTAATATGATAAATATTAAACAAGAAAATATACTAGAAAAAAACAACTTGTCTCAAGTTGCCCTGCCGGGATTGAACCCGCATCCTTGGGAATCCGGCCCAATCCTTTTAATATCTCGAATATTACTTCAATCTATCAAAATTCATATACCACACACAATGCTTTAATTTACTAGTTTGGTCATAGGACTCGTCTAAGTCCTCCTGGCTAACTATCTACCAGTGCGAAGGGTACATACGAGTACATACCGATTCCTATCGGCTTCCCTTTCAGAAATACTACTCCACCGATCCACAATACAGTTAAGAGATTTTTTTGTGAATTTTTTGTTCCGGTTTACCTTTCCCACTAGTTCACCCCTCACCACTGCTATCTACTACCATTGTATCGTTGTAACATTTTTTTTTTTTTTTTTAAATTGCCCTCTCGCCGCCAAACGTCCTGGGGGACCCTTGTGGTACTCACCCCTATGACTGGTGGCCCGCCCGGCTACCCAGGCCTCGTCGCGGTGGAGAGATGGCCGAGCAAGTGTGGCCATCTCTCCAGACGGTGGGGATCACCTACCTCCTTCCATCTGATCCCACTACAGCGGAATGAGGTGCGCATAGCGCTGCCTCCTTCTGCCTACCCGCCTGCGTCGGATCCGATCCGCGTGAGCATCCTGCTCGCGGATCCGCTCTGATGCCTCCTTTTGTGACATGACATATTCACAAAAGGAGACAGCCGCCTCCCAGCATCTCTCGGTGGCCAGCATGGCGCGTGCCATACCGGGCAGCGAGAGATCCCACCCTGTCGCAGCGACCAGAGCACTGCGCTGCGGAGCCCAGGCAGGGCCCACCGTAATAGTGTGCTCCGTACTGTCCTCCGCAGCGCCGCACTCATGGCACTGCGGGGTCGCTTCCCTTCTGATCCGGAACAGGTACTTTCCGAAGCAACCATCGTTGTAACATTTACAGTAATCTATAGATATGCAGGTCAACGTTATAAAGTGATGAAAACAATTCAAATACATCTTTGGTATCAAGTAAGCTAAGCTATATTGCTCTCAATGTAATATTTTCAACAACAAAATCAGGACAGCGAAACACTATATACAATTTCTCATTCAAAATATTAATGGCTGATAGCTAGAAGCGATAACATTTTAATCCATAAAGCTGTCTAGGAACATCCACTTGGCACTGGGCGGTATCGTATCAAATGATTGATAGTACGTACTCGTGAGGCTAAGTCCTGCTTGAGAAGTCTAATATACAGGGTGGAAAAATCTATGGGCCCTGGAGGCGAACTACCTTAAATCCTTTAGTATCCTTTTAGTTAGCCTATTTTACTGAAAGGAAACATTCCTTTATTTTTTAAAAGAAACAAAACTGCATTCAAGATTTTTGATTTTTTTTCTAAAGAGCCTTGAATAAAAGTGCTTTATCCGTCCCATTGAGTTTATAAGTTGAGTTTTCATGTGTTTCCTTTAATTTAATTTACTATGTTTGTTAGAGAGAGTTGATCCTTTTGATTGACTCTATCGATATATGGTGTAAAAGTACAGAATGTTATGTTTTACAGATTTTAGCTGGTTCGATTACTGGGTATGGGATGCGTATTTTTGTAAATGTTTCAATGCAGTTGTGTTTATTTTAAAAATAAAGGAATGTTTCCTTACAGTAAAATAAGCTTACTTAAGGATTTAAGGTAGTTCCCCTCCAGGGCCCATAGATTTTTTCCACCCTGTATATAGGTTAGCTAGTCTGTGGACGGAAGATACAAAAAGTTATAAAATTAAAGAGGACAGACTATTCCGTTTGCTTATTTAGTCAGCGACGCAAATTAATGATCATAATTTCAATCCGTCAAAGAATACAAACTGTTTCCATTTTAGGTAAGATATGGTGTTTTCCAATTAATTTTGATTAATTAAATAAAATCATGCACTTCCTTAATAAAAATATCAAAACTGCTATATTCTGCGTTGCAATAAGCGGATGCGTGACGTAGTAATTGTACCGATTACTCAGTAGGGTACGAAAAACAATCGAAATAATATCGAGCACGTAATGTCAAAAAATGTAGTTCTGTTTACATCCGGTAGGAACGCTGCTCATACATTTTTTCACTTTACTTTCTCGATGTTTACTCGATACTTATTCGTGATAGGCCTATCATGACTATCTAAGTATCACAAATAACGATTGGTTCATGTCTTAAGCCCTGACAATGCCTATTTTAACCAACAACAACTATAGTCATTATAACCCGTCAATAATGTGCGTTTATCTGTTATACACGCCTACGTACAGTTAACCTCTCTTTCACCGAAAGGTGCCTATTCTCGCCTGTTTATTCATATTCCGAGCACTCTGCCGGAACGCACTCTGTTTAATGGCGGACGGGCCTTAGGGAGCAGGTTTGTCCCCGCTCAAAGGAGCGCCTGATTATAGGAAATTTAGGGACCTTCGTTTTTACATGGATAATTTTAATTTTTATATGCGAAATTTGATAGGGCGTCACATGATTGAAGTCCATATCTATCCGCCTGGCAAGCTGAGCACCTCCACTATCTTATCTAAGTCTGACGGCATAACAACAATGTTTTCAGCATTGTTGTTCCAGAAGTTAGATATAAGAAAGCCAGTTCTCATCTGAGGGTTTTGAGAGACGCGGAACCTTCAGCCTTAGCATACTTAACATCAGGTATGGAGAAGGCTAAGCGTCTCCATAAAGTTCATAAAAACAAAACTATTGGCATAAGTCTTCGTTGTACAGAATATTCAATTAACTATACCTAGCGCGTATAATTTTCAATTACTTACACCACAGTTTGCCAACACTGTCGCCTCATTACTGAAGGTGTTTGCAAGCAACGAAACGTACGCCTCTTAATTATTGCCTATCACGCAAATGTCGCACGTCAAAGTATCGACAAAGTTGTGAACTTGCGCCATTTTGGGATAAGCTCATTTGTACGACAGCATTATGTTTATGTGTTATATAAACTATGGTGAAATTCCAAGCTAATTTCTCTTCGAGAATCCCGAAATGTTGCAATTTTTTATCCGTTTCAGTCGAGTAGGTATAGGTACCACATTTTGGGTCAATATGTAGCTGAGATGGTAATGATGATGGGGCGAGGTAGCACATTTTAATAAAATTGTTTTATTTTTAAAGTCATATCTATAATTTTGTGTTCCTACAAAATACCACCGTATTCCAATGTGGTATTCGTATGTATGAATATAGGTTTACAATGACAGTAAAATAAAAAAATCAATCAAAAGTATAAATTTTTATTGTACAAATTTATATTGATTGATACTTTTACATTTGCGTTAGAATAAATAAATGATATTCTTTAATATTTAACACTAGCAATATAAGGCCGAAGACATAAAGAAAGAGGCGTGTATCTATCATCCGTAATGAATGCCAAATGCTATTACCTGGGTTATCTCCAGCAGGCGGTTTATTACAAGGCAAACGCGATATTGACCCAAGAGATGATTATGAATATGAAGACAAAGCAATGGCTTTAGTTGATGATATCACTTTGGAAGTTCATTTATAAGTCTGGCAGAACAGTATAGAAAACGTTCCCAACTATATTTATAGGTTTTTGTGTAATTATTTCTCTGAAGCTCTACTTAATGTTGAACTTTTCTTTATTTTTAAGACGTCTTTAAAAGGAATCGATAGATAGGTAAGTAGAATAGAATAGAAAATCTTTTATTGACATATCACACACACAATGACATATCGAACACAGAAATTCAAAAAAAAGGAAAAATTTAATGGAGAAATAATTGTATTCGCTTAATAATAAAGATTGAACCATTATTATTATTATTAGGGTCTTAGTAAGGTACCTACGTTATGCTTGTTTGTTAGTGAGCTTACAGTAATTTATAACATTGAAAAGCCACTATTGGAAGCTTTCCGAAGTTACAAAAAAGATAAAAATTACAAGCGAAGTAAGGGCGCTCTCAAAGTCAAACTGTTAAGTTGTACCTGCTATAATGTGCTATAACTTTGGCATGCGGAATAAGTATAGTAACATCCCAAACTCCCAACTCTGGCACAAATGGAGGTAAACAATGTTATCAACGTCGCTTGTCATATCGTCTTTTGCTATTACGTTTCTGCACGTGAGGCTGTAAAGTCCCCAACAATAATCACTAACTATCTTAGGCCAAGATTAGGGGCAAGTTTAATTAGTCGCAAAGTTACGGATGGTCAGCATTTGATGTGGGCTATCTTCAAGAGATATGGTGGAAGTCAAACTTATAGGTAAAGTGGCAGATATGACTCATGACGTCTTATTTGAAAGCCTAATTTTGGAGTTACAACTGCCGGCCTACCATCATCTATTAGTATCCATCATGTCATAAGAACGTTTTGTATGCGTTTTGTTCTTGAAGTGAAAATTTCTTTAGCGGCGTTGTGCACATCAGTTTAAAATTTTTGGGATGGGTAAAAAATGTTAGTCGCTTCAGGACACGTGACCTGATCGAAAATTCGTAAGACGGAGGGAGAGTAGAGCGCGGCCGGCGCGGCGTAGGAGAGGAAGTAACATCCCCCTCCCTTTCGATCACGCGACGAAAATGTATGCCTGCTCCTGCTGCTTCGTTTAAGCGGTTTTCACTTCTGCCGGCACTCCCGGAGTGCAACCTGAAGTTATCACATATTGACAGACTTCACACTTTATAGGCGATGATTGAGCGAAAACGTGACAATACTAAGAGAGAGCAGTAGGCCCCCTGAACCTATTCCCAAGTAATATTAAACCGAGCATACTGTAGCAGCTGTATAGTCGTGGATTATAACACCGTTTTGTTCCTTCACACAAATGACTAAACATTCTTTTGGACAGTTGGTGAAATTGGCTCTAAATAAATTAGGTACAATTGTGGTGTGGAAAATCGTTTTTTTTTTAATGAAATTCTGGATCGTTCTCTCAGTATTGCTGCCCAAAAAACCTCCAATTAATTAGTGATGATGAATTTCTTTTCTCAATAAAAAATACTCTTTGTGGTACTTTATTAATGTACATATGACAATAAATCCTTGCTTATCATTTTCAGACCCCCAAAGCTACAGTACAAAATATGTGTACATGCACATAATTCACACACCAAACGAAACTTACGACAGTTATAACTGTCTAACAAATTTTGAAGCAATACCAATACTTCCTAATGTATTTGAAACGTAAGTTTGGTATCATTGTGTCTTGGATCCGCATTCCATTCACAATCTCTAATACTTCAGACGGAAACACAGTTTTGCCATTCCGCAACTGCGCTTCTGTCTTCCTTACTGAATAATATATGCACTTTATCCCATAAGTTACCTTAAATAGATATCGGATTTAATATAAAAGAAGCCAGTTTCAAACATATACTTACGACTTTACGGTAATGCATTTATAATAGCGATAAGACATACACTCTTACTGCATTCAGTCAGTTCAAATCAATATACAAATTTTGGGGAATAGAGAATCTGTATAAATATTCTGCTGGGACAGGTAAAATGAACTGCTACTTCAACTAATGAAAAAACATAAGCAGGCAAACTATAGATAACTTAAGAATTTTAAACAATACTAGTTTCACCCGGCTGGTTCCCGTTCCTTTGGCAGTTTCGGCATACTACCTATGTATCCTATGTATGTTGTAAAGCTATAATATATAATTAAACTATCCGAGTGCTCAATTTCATTCAAATCCTTTCAGCTTTTTCGCTTGATTGAGCCAACATCCAAACTTCCACATATAAAATAGTAAGATAAATTACGTTTAATAAAACATTTGTATCGTTAAAAAATCTTAAGCTCGGAAGTATTCTGGTGGTTCCAGCTTCCAAGATTGTCTGCTTGCATAAACTTATAATAATAACTGCAAAGCAGGTATTGCCAAGTATAGGTAACTTGCTTTAATCAGACGCTTCGGCTAAGTTTGTGGGGAAGGAAACTTCAATACATAATTCAATGTTCTAAACAGTGGCGTTAAACTTTCCATGAGTATGATGTTTAGATCAATTTGGGTTCGTGCATTAAAGAACAATGTTGCTTTATTTTATACTATTATTTAAAATATTTTGTGAGACATAAATTAAGCAACCATCGTGGTAGAGAAATCCGGTTACTCTAACTACCGCAATATTAATTTCTGTTTTCATTTTTTATTTTTCATTTAATTTCAATGATAATTGAACTTATTTTATTATAATTTACAATTGTCAGTTTCCGATCAAATTATTTTATTTTATTGTATTATATTACATTTTGACATTTAAATTTAACCTTTTTAATAATTGTATTGAATAAATTATTATATTATTTATAATTTTTGTACTTAATTTTCAATTGAATGATTATCATGCATGTATGCTCGTAAGTCACCAACATTATCAATTTTTATTTTCCATAATACTGTTTACTCAATTATTATTTGTACTCGTATAGCACCTATATTTAAGATTGCATTTAGCTCGGATCCTTCATATCGTTATCTTGTATTCATTTCAATGTCAATCTTGTTGGTGTTAGATAAATAAATTAGCTTTTTATGGGCCTGTACCTCTAAAAAGGAACTGTATTATTTAACCTAAGTACAAGTAACTATCATACAAGTTCTAAATTTTTGTTTTTTTTTTCAAAAGTAACGACACCATTTGTATCATAAATTGGCGCCCAAAGTGGTGTTTCTAGTTTCCGATAGTGTGAAATTATTCTGTAAAGAGAAACTCAATTAGAAATATTATATTACTAGTATAGTAGCCGCCCGCGGTTTCACTCGACTGGTTCCCGTTCCCGTGCGAATATTGGGATCAAAAGTATCCTTTGTTTTAGTCTAGCCAGCGTAGCATGCGCACCGCGACTCGCTGTCGACGCTTATCTCGCGATGTCTGTATGGTGTGAGCGGGACAGACAATACGCTCGCGCGAGAAAAGTGTCGAGGTGCTCATGCTACGCATGCAGGCTATAAACTCTGTGCCAACTTTTTTCATCCATATCCGTACAGCCGTGTTCGCGTGTTCAAACACGCGAACACGGCTGTACTGTGCTAGTACAAACATCAAGACATTCACATTTATATTTGTAGAATTTAAATATTTTTTCTGTTATCTCTCTGTATTTGCTGCATCTCGGTATATGTTTAAATCGTGTGCAATAAAGATTTTATTATTATTATTATTTTTATTAATATCTTCCTTCCATAATCGTATTAAAAAGATTTGAGTGTCGGTTACGTCACTAAGGTCCACTTGCAGTTGCAGCTAAAATTTGTTAAATCTCGATTTAACCCATATGAAAGTGTCAAAATATTAAATCTAGATTTAAATATTTGTCATTTTTGTAGGGCTAAATCTAGATTTAACAAAATCGAGATGTAGCCAATTTTCCTGCAAGTGGACCTTAACAATTAAGATTGTCATCGTGGGTGAAAAAGCCTATTATTCCTATTACGGCCCTAAAAACAACTTTCAGTACCTAAGTATATAGTAATTTATGAACGACAAAAATCTAATAATTTCATTAACTTTCAGGACAAAAAGTATCCCAGCTTCCTCGAGGAATTAGATACAATCACGTGACTGTTCATAATTGTGTTTATCATCTGCCAATGCCAATAACAGTTATGTTATCTTTCTGTCCGTGGTAACTGTTGGCGGAAGTACCTAAAAGAAAACCGACGAGGAAACTGTACGTGGTGGGAATGTATATTATGTAACTTTCATGTACTTATTACATAGGTATTACGATTGGTTTTGCTAAGAACAGAGTTAAGGTTTTCGTTGTTAATATTAGACCTTGTGAACTAAATCTCATCTTTTAAGCATCTAACCAAACCAACTTTTAATTGATAATATCCCAACCGGACACCGGTCATCACAACAATGATATGATATCTATTGTGTCTCATTTTCCTGTAACAGACGGGATAACAAACTTTCAATGTGACGATTGAAAACCTTTTTTTCATGAAAATCATCTTCAGAGTTCATATAAAGTTTGTAGAATTATTACCAAAAAATTATTTGATTAATAAAATGTGATAAATGGTTTTTTTGCGACTATCCTAGGAATATTGCGAAAACACGGAAAATTAGACAATCGTGTTGTCATTTCTCAATCCTAGTGAAAAAAGATGGGATTATTGCGAAAAAACTGATTGCCTTAGTTAGATTACGAAAAGAATCGCGCTATTATGAAATAAGAACACTGATTGGCTGGTCGGACCGTCCAAAACAACATCTTCTCTGATTGGTTGACGACTTGACGTTTCAAATGTCAATTCATTCTCTCACGTGTAGTAAACTTTCTGTGAACCAATCAGAATAAAAGTTAGCAAGCAAGAAAAATAATAAGCCAATCAGCCTTATAAATAGGCTTGAGAGTATAGGCATAAGGAATCGATCCCTTGATATATTCAAAGACTATCTTTGTAACCGAAAACAAAGGGTTAAAATTGGCGAAATGGTCAGCTCTGATGCAGACATATCATACGGGGTCCCACAGGGGAGCGTGTTGGGTCCAACATTATTTCTAATTTATATTAACACTCTGTTAGAGTTACCAATTAAGGACGGGCCCATCTTTTCTTATGCAGATGATACTGCAATATTACTTACCGGCAAAACTTGGGAAAGTGTTCATCAGTGATCTTCTCTATTCCTGTGCTGACCTTTTAACAGTCAGAAAACTTTATATATTAAATATAATAGCAAAGAAGCATAAGTCCTTACCTTACAATCCATGTTTCCGGCTTAAAAGAAGGAATTACACGGTGGCTAAAACGGAAACAGTTAAAACTAGCTTTGCAAAAAAACAATACCCTAGACAATCGGCATATCTATATAATATTATTAACAAGGAACTCGACATATATTCACTTACGCACCGAGAATGTAAGAAAACTCTCACCGAATGGCTTAAAACCAAAAGTTATGACGAAATCGAGTCTTTATTACAAAAATAATTTTAAGAGTATAGGACTAGATATACTTATTTATATTACATGCATCCCACCCACGTCCGAAACCCACATAAAACACACAAACATACGTAAACAGAAACAAACAATTACACACACACACACACACACACACACACACACACACTCACAAACACACACACATACACACACACACACGCGAGCGCGCGAACAAACACACACACACACATAAATGCACAATTCTTATTTATTCTTAAAGGGGCATTCTTTTAATTTTGTAGGTAGCTGTAATTGATTTTAGTTTTCATTATTTTGAATTATTTTATTTCTTTTGTTTTTAGTTAGTAGTTTCGCTTAGCTTTCGCTTTCGCTATATTTAAAATGTTTAACAGTAAAACTCTTAAGTATTTTACCATTGAAATTATCTAAGATATGAAGAGCGGAGCATCCTATCGCAAGTACTTCTGTGCTCAAATGGTTGCTCCATTATCTATTACTGTCTTTGTATTCCAGTTATCACAATAAAAATTTTTTTTTTATATATTTTTTTTTTTTTTTTTTTTTTTATTTTTTTTTTTTTTTTTTTTTTTTTATCAGAGTAAAGAATATCCAATGTTACTAAAGCAACCCGTATTTTTGCAAAAACCCTTTATTTTTTCAGTAAGATTGAGAAATGTCAACACCATTGTCTAATTATCCGTGTTTTTGCAATAACTCTAGGATTTTTGCGACAATTCTAATTCTCCTACGACATATATAACATAACAATGTACATAATGTTATCTCTCCTTGCATGCTTAGATAAACTACCTATAACCTTTCAGTATTGATCGCGGGGGCCTACCAATACTCCCGAACAAGAAAGTGATAACAATGTTACGCACTTTCTGATAAGCTACAAATGTTCACACTTCCGCACATTCCAATGTAACATTCTGCTAATACGTCAAATGAAGGTACTTGGGAAGTTGGGAGTGAGAGAAAATGTTGAAGAGTTAAGTAAATATTATAGTACAATATATAAAATAATAATCTTTATTTTTATGAACAACGGGGAGATTCTTAGCCTTTATCATACCTGATGCTAAGTATTGATTAGGCTGAAGATGGTAGAGAGCCTCTCCCGGAATCCTCAATCACTGAGGAACTGGCTATCTTATCTGTAACTGCCGGAACACAACAAAACTAAAAACATTGTTGTTATGGCGTCAGACTTAGATAAGATGGTGGTAGCTAGCCCGTCTAGCTAGCTACCACTATCGTATCTAGACTTATCACATATCTTATGTTACTTTGAACAAGTCCTACCACCAACCAAACCGAATACAATAATTACTCCCGCTGGGAATCGAACCCTGGGTCTGATACCGGTGGTTGTACCACTAGACCACAGAGGCGGTTAAAATCAACTTATCGTGCAAGCGGTATGGAGAAACGGGCGGATATAAAGCATTTGCCATCAAGCAAATTCATTTGCCCAATCAATTCTACAATATTTATTTTGTTTATCTGATTTTTCAATCTTTATCAATAAAATAAATTCATTCGATTAAAGAGTTATTTACAAAAAGTTGATGAATTAACGAGTAGTTTCTTTAAAAGTTTTTTTCATTGTGATATATATTTTTTCAGTTGAAATATTTAAATGTCTGAAACGTACTTATTTACCCTGAATTCAAAATATCTTTCTTGTCTTTTTGGGTGAAATGCAAAAAATATTTTTTTTCCAATCATCCTCTAGACTTAATTTTTTTTGTATTTTTGGGCGAAACGCGACAAATATTTTTTTTCCATCAGCCTCTAGACTAGACTATAAAATTGTCTAATTTTAAAATCTATCGCAATCCCTTTCAATTCGTCATTTGAAAAATACCTATTAGCATACTTCAGGTTGTCACTATTTGACATTTAATAGGGATTATGATCGGGACGCGTTTTGAAAGATATTGAAAGAATGAAATTGAACTGTCTAAGCAAAGTGACACACGAAAATATATTTCAAATGTATGGAGAAGTGTCAAATGAAGTGTCATTTAAAACATCATTCGTTCCGAAATTGATGGCGCCTATAAGTTACATAACTGCATAAAAAACTATCACAATCACAATACCTTTGAAAGGGATTGTGATAAATTTTGAAATTAAACAATTAGGGGGCAGATTGTATTCAATTTACGTCTTCAGGGCTTCACACATTATTTTTTAACAATTATTTTAACAAACTTTTATTTTAATTTTGATAGTCTATCTATGTATATTTATTTATATATTCTTTATTGCATACAATACAACAGCAAAAGGCGGACTTAATGCCCTTTCTCTACCAGTCAACCGGAAAGGGTGTAAAGGAAAGATCCAGCCGGCAATTAAAAAAAAGTCATTGGACGATACGCAAACCTTCAAGAAGAATAAAAATAATAACATAAACTAAACATATTACGTATTTATTACTATAATAATATAATATAGAAACTAATACTTTAATAAATAATAATAATATATCCTGCTTATTAATAAACCATTCCTACAATTATTAACCGCTTTCGTTTCGTCACAACTTTTTTATACCTGCTTTAGTTTTCCCTTTAACAAAAATGAAACTACTCAAAACGCTTACAGCTGTATACTTTCTGTTACAGAATTGGGGCACTCCACATCGTCGAGAAAGCGAGTGTCGCATGTTACAGTCGAGTCAATTATCTGACAACATGACGGCTTAAACAGTAACAAAGGAATCTTGAAGTGGTGCGTCTTCTAGTGTAGGTAGTGCGATAGTTCTACTGTTCAGAGCAATTTCAGGAATCAGAATTATTTTAGTACCTTATCTAATAGTAAGTATCTATTTATAATTATAATAGATTGGATCGAATTAAACATACTTGCCGTTACTTTAAAATGTGGTCTAAAGTTAGACTTGGTTTAAATCTGTAGCTGTCACTTTCATTCACATTCACTAAGGGCGACTTTCACCAACTGCCACAAAATACGTTTAGCGCTAAACATATTTAAAACATTGCTCTGTCACTTTTCACTTCAAACGAATGACTGAAATGACAATGTCACCTTAAGGCGATACTCGAAATAAATATGCTGAAGTGAGATAGCAATAAGAAAACGACGCGCACGGGAGCGAGACCGATTTTGCAGTTTAGGCAAAAAAAACACAAAATCACTTCGTATCAAAAACTACAGCGATTTCAAAAAAATGCTTCTATACGATCCTAAATATTATTGGTGTCCACTTTCCAATAGTGTAAGTAACCCCATTTAAGAATAATCTAAAATTTTCGTATTTTTTAGAGAACTTTTCAAAAGAAAAAGTGTCGAGGCAAAATCATAAAATCGTGTTTTTGAAACTATACGAATCTAGATAAAGGTATGAAGAAATATATATGTTATTACCAGATTTGTAACAACTGAAACCGTGAAATAAAACAACTTTTACGGATATCAAACGCGCTATATTTCCACGAACTAAGTTGTAATTGTCCGTATTTTTAGGTTTTTTAGGGGTTTTTTTGATTTTCCCGAAAATATAATAAATATAGCGCGTTTGAAATCCGTAAAAGTTGTTTTATTTCAATGAACAGTGCGCGCCAAAACATAAGATGTACGTAACTGAAACCGTGCTATAGTTTTATATCAAAAAGTCCATACTTTTTCCGAGTAGCGCCTTAAATATGTTTAGCGGTAAAATGTGTTTAGTGACAGTGGTGAACTCACTAAACACATTTATGGCTAAACATATTTAAAATTACATTGTCAGTCATTCGTTTAAATTCAAAAGTTACAGAGCGAAAACATATTTAGCGCTAAACGTATTTTGTGGCAGTTGGTGAAAGTCGCCCTAAATAGGTAAACTGACAGGAAACGATTTTTATCCTCTTTAATTCGATGTGTATTTTTTTCGTCGGGTACTGAACCAGATATTCGTCATATATTTTTCAATATACAAAGAAGAAAGAAGAAATTTTCATGTCAATTCTTCACCACATCTCAACAAAAGTAATAACTTTAAAACACGAACCAAAGTAAATAACGGCACAGCCCTACGCGTATTGTGCGCAGATGTTTGTTGTGTACAACGTTCAGTTATGTTGCCGTACGTTTATGTAGTATGTTGAACATTTTTATGTTGTGCCGCGGATGAGGGCTTCATCAGGATAATGGACACTTCAATGCAAACAGGGGTTGTGACCGCGCGACTCCCAGCCAGGATACTAGGGTTGTCACTTCGGCTTTAAGTGAGCACATTTATACCATAGCTCAATAAGCTTCTGTTTTTCTTATATGCTTTGCAAAGGGCTTAAATTTGATGTAAGTAATAAACTTTTCAAATTATTCAAAATTCTAAATATCATACTAAAACTTAGACCCTGTTTAATTCTTTGTTGAATATTTTATTTTACTGATAGGTCATCGATTACGATTTCTGTAATTAACCAACTTAAAAAACTTTATTCAGCAGCTTATATAAATTTATAGTTTTGTCTTCTGTAAAACTTTTTATCTTTCGGCCCTGTTAATGTTTTAACACGACGCCTATGATGGTAGCAAAGCCAGCAACCCTAGAGTCGGTATGGCAAAATGGATTTTCCGATTTTAGAGCGCTTAGTCAAGTCAACCTGTATCATCTGTTTTAATATAAACATAATTTTACATTTAGCCTGTATCGCACTGAATTTTTAAGTGAAAATGTCACTGACTGACACTAACCTATCAACGCGAAACTCTAACAAGGAGGCGAGTTATAAGAAATAAATCTTGGTTGCAGTGACTACAATTTTCCTTTCCACTGGAGCTGCATAGTTTCTAAATCGCATAAATAAGTACCTACTAATAAAAGACTGTCATCGCAGAGCTCGAGTTTAAATTCGACGTAAATATAGGTAGGTCCTACTTAAAAGCGTCGCAGCCATCAATATGAAAATATGATTAAAAGAATTGACGATGAAAACATTTTTTACTGAAACTAGAAACTAGATAGGGCAGAGATTTTTAAATCCAGAATTCTGTCTGCATACCAAAAACAAGTCCCAAAAGCCACAACTAACTGAAATAATGCTGAGAAGTTTAAAAACGGAATTCTGATTGCTAATAAAAAAAACAGTCCTAAAAAGTCACAACTATACCAAAATAGGGTTGAGAAGTTTAAAAAGACAAAATTCTGTCTGTTAATAAAAAAACAGTCCCAAAAGCCCACACAATGTTATCAGAAGAAGTGTATATAATTTGCGAAACAGTGAAATAAGCTCCAAAGTCCCGTACATTATTCCATCGCGGAAGATGGAATAGGGGCGCGTCCCTAATGGATGGACGGGAATAATCGGTTGCAACCCTAGCATCTATTTCCAGAACTATGTATATACTCAGTGGGAAGGATTCTTCGCCTTTATTTATTATTACACTCGCGAGTGCTATACTTAGGGAATTATGTATTAATAGACTTTTTACTTTTATGTAGATAGGTCGGAAGTGAAAGTAAGAGTAGGTAAATACCTACTTCTAATGTGGTCGCCATGGTTTAGTCGACAAATGTCAGATTCTATAAATGCCAGATTCTAATAATGCCAGTTTTTGTATCAATTTAGAAAATATCCGTTATCTAGTGTCCATAACACAAGTTCTTAAGGGGCTACTCGACTGAAGCGAGATGGTAATGAGAAAAGGACGCGCGCGAGAACAAGACCGATTTTGCAGATTAGGCGAATAACCGCGAAATCACTTCGCAGTAATTAACTATATATAGCGAAAAAAGGGAAAATGAAACTATACGATCCTAAATATTATACCAATTTCCAATCGTATATGTAACCCCATTTGAGAAAATAATAGAATCTCTGCCATTTATAGAATCTGTGGCATTTATAGAATTTGACATTTATAGAATCTGGCATTTGTAGAATCTGGCGTTTTAAACTCGTCTGGCATTTCTGGAATCTGACATTTGTCGACTTAACTTTTTTAGTTTTTGAAAAAATAACAGCAGCTAAATGGTTCTACGCCATGGTGTCGAAATGCAACATTAAACGGTTCCCGGTCCCCGGTTTTATGGTAATATCAAGTAACTCTACACCAAAAATCAAGTCGATTAGTTGCTTAGTTAGGGCGTGAAGGAAGGACAAACAAACACACATTCGCATTTATAATATTAGTTAGGATTAGAAGATAGAATTAATATTTCCTAATGTTTTACAGGAAGGAATATAACAGTACGACACAAAAGAGTAGAAAACGGGTTATTAAGGAACTAATTAACTTCAATGTAAGGCAACACATGTCACGACTGTCAATTTAGCGTCTTCATAATATTTTGTATTAAAAAGTGGAAATTGTGAAAAAAATGCTAGGTTGCTAGTTATTGACTAGTGGCGCCACCAATTATCTTCTACTCTTTTGTGTCGCACTGTATTTTATGTCATAGGGTAAATAGATGCCCCAGTGGGATAGATGCCTCATTTTCAAAAACCTAACTTCCCAAACTCGTGACTAAGAAACAATAGTATAACTAGGAGCCGCAGTCACCCCGCATCTCAGTTAGCCATGGACCATCGAGGATGCGTTTCGCTCGTGTGTGCATTCATCTCCGTGGCGAACTTTACGAACACGTCAAAGTTTTAAAGGTTAGTATTTGCTATTGTATAACTTTATAAGTAGTAATTAATTCCGTTATATTTTTTATTACCTCAATATACTTATTCATCAAGTATGCATCTAGATGTAAATAGTTGCTCTTTTGTATTTTTATTTATTTAAAAAATACTTGGGCATCTATCCCTATCAAAAAGCTTAGGTGTCCTGATTTTTCGTAGGGTTTCTAAGGGGCATCTATCCCTCCATACACCATGTATGGTTTCAGTGTATATTTTGTGTTCTGTTATATTTTTTGTGTTTACGTATATTTATATTTGAACTTTTTACTGATTTTAGCAGAACCAGATTCAATGTGTAACGTGTCAGAACTGGCTACATGAAACCTACAAGTACACTTTTCAGAAATTATTGCTCAAGATGTGGAAAACTGAAAGCTCTATCCGGCTAAGCATCTAAATAGGATTAGAGAATGAAGATCTTTATTTTTTTTTTTTTAAAGAATGATTCTTATGATTATGCATGTTGATAGTTAATTAATTAATATTTTATAATATTTTAAAATTTGGAATTCCTATTTTTTGTGAACAAATGGTTTTAGAATTTTATTATGGTTATTTTATTTTATCTCATATTAGAATTATATTACTTGCGATGCGATGACAACTAAAGATTTTTAAAACTGCAAAATGTTTTTCATTGTATGGCAAATGTTTCTTGGAGACAATTTCTGTTTTAGGAGTCTGTTTTAGAGCCTTCTACTGCTAAAAACCAATTGTCCTGAAAACCTCATAAAAGTTTGGTTGAGATTTTCGTTTATACAGTATGAAAGGCATCTACCCCTCGCCGCAGGCATCTATCCTTATTAGTATCTTCATGGTGGGGCAACTATCCATACGGGTAGGCATCTATCCTCAGAAAAGGAGTTCCACAAAAAGCTAAAATCTGCAAAATCTGTAATTTATAGGTCCAAAAAAACAAATAACAGTTAAACATAAAAGATTAAACTAGCTAAATTCATAGACATTTTATATATATATATATATAAAATCAATATTTTTAAAATAAGGAGAATATTTCAAAATGTGGGGCATCTATCCTGGTTTTACCCTACTAGTAGCATTGTTGCTCAGTAACAGTATCAACAAAAAGTAAGTGCGGTGTGGTGTGGATGCACCATACCTAAGAACTTGAACTTGTGTTGGACTAAGCGTTATTAAAAAATCTATTCTTTTCTTTATTATTATTCCATTCTCAAATCCTTTAGCAAAGTTTAACTTCTTATTTATTTTAACTGAACAATGTGAACTTAATGTCAGAAAAAAACACTGTTATAATAACACTACAATAACAGTTACTCCGCACAGGTAATATTAAATATTCAATTATCTCACAAAATTAATTCAAATCAAATTCCGTCTCAAAATTTAGTGTAGATAGCAGCTTAAAACTTTGTTAATTAACTTCCCTGATCGCTACATTATTTTACTCTGAGGTAAAGGCAAATTGTTAAATTTAATAAAACTAACTTAAACGTGGCAGTAATAAAATAATAGTAATATCATACAACATAACATCATCAGGATCCGTCTGATCCCGATTTAATCAATTGTTGAATAAAACAACTCTTACTGCTTTATGTTTTTTTTTTATTTTGCATTTTCAATGGTCAACTTTAATAGAAAAATACTAGAAAAATAGATTGATATTTTTTAAAGTTTTTATATTAAAAATTATTAACTTTTATGGATGTGCTTAATGACCATGCAGATATCAGAATCAATGAAGATGTATCTACAAATACCAACAACTAATCACAGAAAAGCTCGATATGAAATTATATTTGGTCACCATCGATCATCATAACCATTTTTATTTTGGTTTTGATGATCGAAGGGTCACCCACCCCACAACCGCACATAGCGAAGTTACAAACTTATCGAGAAATTCTTTAAATGCTAATTTGCTCAAAAAAGAAAAAACTTATCATTTTGTACTGTCCAATAAAGGACATTAGACGACTAACTCGTGAAATGATGATTTTGATTAAAAAGTTTGGAGTTTCAAATACTCAGAGTAGGTAAAGGATGGACTGACGGAATCTTAATTAAATAACTTACGCTCGTCAACTTTTTAGGGATTGTTGTGTAAAATTTTATCGTTTTACAAAATTCTATCATTAAATATATTTTCATCCATTTAAGGCTGGCACATAATTATTGGGACGGATCGCACCGCATCGCATAACAAAAACTTAGGTGACTTTACGTCACCGCCGACAGATATGTTCTGGATAGCTTATAAGGCAGAATCTGACAGTTATAATTTGGTTGTAATATAAAAATATGTGAAATCATCTACCAGTTAGTAAGAAGTCAGTACTAAAGTTAACCAGAACTTACAAGTTGGTAGTGAAACCGGCCCTTAATCTACGTTAGTTTAAAAAATGTTGCAACCAGTAGGTGTAAGTTTCCTACTTTCAAATATTCAAAGTGCACTGAGTGGACTGGGCGAAGCTGGAAAAATCTGTTTCCTCTTTAGATTTTTGTTTATTAAAGAAAAAGGAAAGCGAATATTTTATCTGTGTGTTAATTAAAATAACTTTCTCTCCGATTTTGGGAGCGAAAACAAGTTAGAATTAAAGTTGGTAAAACGTAAGCAAATTTGTCACTTGAGTTTTAGGAATAATCTTAGTGGTGATGATGGAATGACATCAATACTAACGCTTAAATATGTGAAAGTAAGTATACCTATCTGTTTATTCGTAATATTTTACATGTGACCCTCTTAACCGATTTGAAAGAATTTTGGGCAGAACAGATTTTTAACCTTCGTAGGTTCATTATTTTTTGTTTTGTTTTAAAATATTAGTTGCGGTTTACGGTTCTGGGTTCCTAACTGCCTACGTATGACATAATAATATGTTAGGTACTAATAGGTGACTAATTTATCTATTTATATGTAAGTTATGTTGTTAGGTTAGGTTAGGTAGCTCTACTAACGTAGATTATGGAAAATATATAAGGGCCACACTGAAATAAATAACAAAATATTGCCAAGTCATTTAAACTATTCGAAACCTCAAGAGATTTTACCAGAATGTTTAAAACAAATCACCTCACTTCTAAAAGATACACATGAGTAATTAAATATGTATACAACCTTAATCCTAATTTAAATTAACACGTAGTTTGCTTATGCTGTGGTAACGCACACATAAGAAGTTGGTGTTGTCAGCAGCGAACTTTCAATTTATACGAAACGTCGGCACGTTAATAAATAAGTAGGTACGAGTACTTACAACAGGCGTGGAATAGCCCCATTAATAAAATTAATAGTTTAGTACCACCTATTGAAGTCTATTTTTAAGTAAAAAAAAATAGGTCATCAAGATTTAACACAGTAAACGACATTTTTAAGAAAGCCTGAGTATAACTACCACAAAATACTTGATATGATAGTACCTTACCTATAGGTAACATTATAGTGTTGTTTGACCGTTACATGAAACTTAATTAATGAAGCCTGCAGCCTGACCCATCGAATGTCTATCGGTGACAACACTTATGTTTAACAACGAAAAATAAGATACATAACACCGCAGTGCCTCTAATCTTTTTCTCACACTTATGCTTAAAGTTCCCCATCAATGGATGAAAGCCACGGTACACAATTTCAACTATTTTCAACAAATAATCCTAATTCCCCCATTTTGATGTGGCAACACTAGCAAGAGAGTTCGTAAATTAAGCCCACGGCGCACGCTGCGACTTACTCATTAACCAAAAGGTCTCAGAGGCGTAAATTTCAACAACAATTCCTTTATTGAATCGTGGCCTGGCGCGAACAATATTTATTTACCAAGTCTGCCACATAATTTTGTTCTGAACTTATTAAAGCTCCTTCAATGCTGTGAAGTTTGTAGTATTAATCGATGGTGAGAAGTTCCAACTTTTAAATTAACCGAGGCCGATAAATACGAAGTGGCTTGCGTTAATCGGCTGAAGTTTAGTTCGTGACGGATGGCTGACTATGACTAGTCGAGAAAAACTTGAACGTTTTATTCTTTGTAACGATTTTCTTTTATAAACAACTTCACTGTCAAAGTTTTCAAATAATTTTCACGGACTTTTGAGCCTGAATGCCTGTGCCACTAAACATATGAACAAAACTTTGTCACGAGGCAATCGAATTATTAATATGCTAGTGGCAAATTGACAACTTAACCTCGCCTTTATTATCAACTTTCATTCTAAAGTTAAATTTAAATCTCAATATGCACAGATGCGAATACTAATGTAAACGAAAAAGAAAAAACGAACGTACATCATAGAAGCAATGAACCTCCATTAGCGGGACAGCTGGAGAGCGTTGTAAAGCGCAGAAAAGTTAGAATTGCAAGCCGTCGCAGATATAAGCCCCCGACCGCCGATTATATAGTGAATAATTTAATTAAAATCTCGAGACTCAGTGGTTGTGCAACAACGGGACGCGATGGCAATAAATAAAATTATTTTGCGAGCGCGGGAAAAAATGGCGCAAAAAGTTCGAAAAAGCCGAATGGCTTTGCAGTGCGCGCGTCAAAACAAAGCCGTGGCAAACAAATGCGATCAGAAGGTTAGGTCCGAATTCTATTTGATTTGTCTATATTATCAGTTCTCATGTTTTCATGTGATAATCGTTAAATTTAATATTTTTTTAATTAGTCATAATTAGATTTTAGTTTAGTTAATTACTGTGTATACTATTCTATTTAATGCATGCCGTGGCAGCCTCTCAGTAGGGCAACACTATGTCTAGATTAAGGTGAACTGTGTGTGTTTTTAAGCCAAGTTTTTTGTGTATGCCTTGTTGGTTGTCCATAAATAAAAGTAAAAAAAAAAGTGTAATTAACAGAGGGGTGCCTCCTGCCTGTTGGACACTGTAGTATCCGCTGTTGAGAAGATACTTACTTAAAAAACTTTGAGTATGTATAAATGCATGTATCGGGACAGATTACGTGGGTATGTTAATTTTAGCTAAATTTATTTTTTTATTCAAATTATTTTGTAAATTTCGTGATATGGAGAGGAGGAGAGGACCTGCGCAAAATTGGAGCCTCTCAATGCATTCTATATTAGGTAAGCACACCAGGCGCTCAAATCCGCTTGAACACGGCGCGTGTTTGTATTGATGCATGGCCGCGAAGGTGCGAAGGAAGGGATTGCATGGCAAATTGTGCATTACTTTTATTAAATAGTATTAACTATAGTGTAAGTTTTTTTTATATACAATGAAATAAATATATAATTGAAAATCTGTTTTTACTCCAGTAAGATCTCGTGGCAGGATTTATGACCCGACTAAGTATAGTTTGTTCATTGGAGAAACGCGACATTCTGTCTAAATATAAGCAACGTGTGTTATCGGGATCGGGAGTAAGCCATATATTTTGGAACCACGAATTTGAAATATTGAGAGTACCGCCAAAATATAGGCAGTGTCTTGTCAAAGGACTTTTGTTATTTCGTTTTTAACACACTACCTACACTATTTTGTGTGGACATCCGAAAGGGTAAAAATTAAAGCAAATCCACTGCGGTCTTTTCCGGATTTTAGCCTATAGGTAGCTTTAATTTACAGTTGTAGGATTACTATGATTTATAATGCTGACTTAGTCTCCAGCCTCGACACTGCTATATCACGCGATATGATGCGCATGATGCTGTCTTGCTTACCCCGCTAAGATGTGACAAGGACAATGGCAAGTTATCGTGCTAATAGTGTCGATAAGGCGCTCATGCTAGGGATACAAGCCAGCTTAATAGGTTTACCATACCGTGGACCGTCTGATAGGACATTGGAAAAATAAAGTTATCACAAGCAGTGGTTTAGGTAAGTGATTTGTAATATTTACGATAAATCGCTGATCGATCATATATTAAGATCCTGTGATCAAGAAAAAGATTATTTATTATGATCGATTTTTTTAATGTATAATATAAATATATTATAGTAGTTAGACACATTTAAAAAATCACTTTCCTTTAATCTAGGGCATAGAGGCTGCCAAGCCAAGATACTCTTTTGTATATATTTTTTATATCAATGAGTATTTACTATTTGTGGGATACCTATAGGAGGCACCTCCATTTAACTCGCCTCCTAGTTAGTTTCTTTTAGCCTGGAACTTTTAACTAACTAGGAGGCGAGGAGGTGAAAGCCTCCAGGATGTCTAAAATCTTACTAGCTTTCAAAAGTATGGCCACAAAACGTCCTGTCTCCGAGACAAAAGACGCAATTAAAACCGATTCGACGCAACAGAGATGCAGATAAGTAATCGCACAGACTAGAGCAAAGCAGTATTCTAGACGGTAACTAAACTATTTAGTATAATAATGTACCCACTTACAAGCAACTCAAACTGCTAATTTGGAACAAGATAAAAGAAGCGAGTAAAGTATTAATTAAGCATTAGCGAAGATCGTCGTTGCACCAAACATTCAGTAAAATAAGACAATTTTGATTTTTTACCCAACCTTTTTTAAATCATCTTCTAAAATAAAGAATTCAAGAAGAGAACGTCTCAAACTCAATTTATAAAGCAAAATGTACAAACCTTGAAATTTTCCATTCAGAAACCGTTCTAACATATTATGTACTAAAGACCACATGACATAGTGCAATAATTACTTTAATTCAGGATTCTCTAACAAAACGTTGCGCTTAATACAGCAGCATACAGGTGAACAACAAACTGTGGTACAGAATAATTAAGAAAAAGGTTTATATCAAAAGTGCTGCAATAATTATATTCTAATGATCTCATCGGGTAAGCTACACTGGTCCGCCGGAGCGTCCATTAGCAAACCGGGTAAAAACGTTTTAAACGCCCGCGAAACAGCGAAACAATTTCGCACTTTTCGCTGCAATCCCCGCTTCAAACGATGCAATGTGTTAACTCGTTTGATTTAAGTCTATTTTTCAACAACTAACTCTAAAAGCAAGTAACATACGCGTATTCGTTCACAATGCGACGCTCCGATGCTCGTTGGCTGGTCGGTATGACTTTAATTGATATTTTTAGCGTCCACTGCCGGTTCATTGGGTTTTGTGGTAGAAATGTGTTTTTTTGTTGTTTCACTACCTTTTTGTAGCAAGTGAACCGATTTATCGGTCACAGAAGTCTATGGATTTTCCACACTTAAGTATAAACTTAATGCATTGTGTTATGAATGTTATGATTAATTTGACTAAGCTGCTCGTTAAGAAACAAATCACCAAAAAGTACGTCTTTTTTTTTTTCTTTTTTTCTGAATATCGGGGAGACTCTTAGCCTTCATCATACATGATGTTAAGTATTGATAAGGCTGAAGATGGAAGCGAGCCTCTCCCGGAATCCTCAACCACTGAAGAACTGGCTATCTTATCTCGAACTGCCGGAACACAAAAATGCTGAAAACATTTTTACGTCCTATTTAAATAAGACTTTATTGTTTAAAAACATTCATAAATATTTATAGATTGTTATTTATTTCTACGAAAATAAGACAAAATGAGTATTTATCGGGACTGATTAAGGCAAGGTCTGACAGCTTTTATGTAAAACACCTATTCATGGCCAGTAACCATGCAGCGTCAGGAATAGAAATAACAATAACGAAATTTACAAAAAAAAAATCTCAAACCTCTATTGTACATGGAATACTTTCGGAATTTCCCTCCAAATTGGAAGTTAAAATTACCAGAAGCCATTAAGAAGTTTGCGCCAACTATTTTGTCCCGCGAGTCTCAGTTAAAAGTTCGTTTTATCGTGCTGCTTACAATTTTAAAAGTATGCTACAATATGCGGTGCATTATATTTTGCGAAGAACGGAAAGTGCTGTCTCAATAACCTACTAGTGATGTTCCACACTCCTAGACTGACATTATGGCGTGATAAGTTTTTGTACGGCTGGCTGTGTAAGCAGTGTAAGTTAGGACGTCCTTATGTAACTTGTCACATTAATTTGATACTTTATTGGTGACCGCAGATCTAACCTAACTTAATTTAATTTATTTTATCTTAGATAACGTAATACTACATAAAGTACAGATACCTTATCCCATACTTGGAAAATGGAACAGATATGGTGACTTTTCTACAATTAAAATGGGCAAGCATTTGGCCACCAACTGACCTAATGGAAAGCAAGCTGCGGCCCAAGATGTAGCATGTTTTCCGAACAAGTACCTACTCATTCTGCTTTTGAAGAGGTCCAAATTGTAGCATTCAGGGAATACATCAGCAGGCAATGAATTCCAGTCCTTGGCTGTTCGTACCAGGAAGGAGGATGCATAAGACTGCACTGAATGTCACCAATAAGTTTAAATGGGCGATTTGAACTTATTTGCGGCATTCAGAGCAGTCTAGCGCACGTCAAAGACAACAATGTTGTCATATAGCGGGCGAATATGAAAAAGCTATTATATGGAATAGGCCCCACATTCAAGGCAAACGTAAATCCCATCAGTTATTTATTTTGTGTCAAGCACTTCCAAAAACAAAATTGTGAACGTCGCGCGCCGTCAATTTTTTTTACCGCTTATATAGAGGTCTATCCGAAGCGATGTGTATGATACAAGTATGAAACTTAGCATAGTTGTTCCGAGGGCCTGACGATCTTAATCGGCTTATTTTGACCCAGGGAACAACTGTGCCAAGTTTCATACTTGTGTCAAAAAATGTAAGGGTCGGGCGTTTTTAGTCGCTAAACTCCTCTACTATCCTCTACTTGTACTATTTAGTATTATGTGCTTTATGTAGCCTAACCTCAATAATCATAGACTGAAAAAGCTCCTCGACCATATTAGATCATTTCAATTTCAAAAACAAAGTCTTGCTGTTTGTAACTTTATTTGCTTAACTTGGCTTTCAATCAAATTGAAAAATATTTCTATTTCAGTGGTCACTCCAATGTGATGCAAAATGAAAACAATAAGAAAGTCATAAAGTTCACATAGGTACTGCTTGCAAAATATTGACCAAAGCTCGTGTCATTTTAGCGACGTTGTTTCAACAACTAATTAAAATCAGACAATTTACCTCCTTATTCGTGTTCCTCGTACCACAGAATAGTACAAGTCTCGTACGCCTATATAATAGGTAAATAGGTATTTTACGTATGTAGACTCTTAAAGTTTTTATTGCTACTTACATTGCAACGATACTTTTATGGTTATCGCGTACTACTGATAATCGGTAGAAAGACAATATTCAGGCAAATTAAAGAAAACAAACCAAAATTCATATCATCCACTAAATTATGTTTCGTTTACCTTGTGATGTTTATAATAATCTAGGCATGTATAGAACCGCCAGTTGACTACCTAGATACGCAGATTCTGCAATCCAATTATAACAAATTTAATAACTTCTGCAAAATGGTTATTGGCAATACTTATCAATATTAGGCATCCTTTTGTTTTTTCTTTAGCACAAAACCGCTTCAAAAACCATTAATACTTTTTCGCTTCTGCATGCCAACGTGACAAAACGTTAAAATAATAACGTTCAGCCGCTGTGTCGGCACATCACTACGCAGCTAGGGCGGGGAGCTCACGCCTCTGCCGTCGCTCGTAATTTATATATTGACTCTGTGGACCTCGGCTCGTAATTCTTTCGGTCGCGTGTCAATTTGCCACATAAGCTGCATTTACACAGCGTGAATTGCCACGTTTTATACAAAAATAGGAAACGAAGACAAGTGACTTAAGGCTACTATAAATATCGTTGTTCTAACTTTAATTAATGGTACGTACACTTTCGCGTTTTATAAAGAGAGGTACACAGCATTTTTTTTTGTATGGCTACATTAAACGCTAGTTTTATGAGTGCAACTGTTAACTTAAAATGCTGGCGTATTTTAGTCTGATGGAATCTAAATAAGTTTTACTGGTATTAATTATATGGAAATTCAGGTGAATATCACACTTATGTCTTGAATCAAAAAGTTCTAGTACGGCGGGTAAAATGTGCTGTAACTTTAGTTTAAATACATCGGTTTACTCTGTCGAAGCGATTACTGAATTGCTAGTACAGTGAACAGCACGCACAGCATTTTGACCTTGAGAGCGCCCTTATTATCTGAGCAAAACAATAGGCCGCATGACAGCTGAGAAAAAAAATAAAAAACTCTAAAAACCAAGATTTCAAAAAGCGGTAAGTAATCAGTTAATCACTGTAGCGCTAATTAATCAGATAATAGAAGTGCGGTGATAGAAGTAGGCTGCAGGTGCAAAAATTGCAAAAAAGCATACCGGTCATGTGTCTAATTGTCTTGGTCAGATAGTACGTTCGCTCGTAATAGCAGCAGTTTTCGTAGTGCAAATGTAAAGCCGTACGTGATGTTGACTGTACTATTAAGTACTAAATAACACAAAGGTTCCATCCAAGTTCAAACCTCATAAGCTTACTACAATTTAAAGTGCGATTAATTCATGATTCACCGTTACACGACAAGAAGCCACAAACTTTCATATTTTCTGGTTTACGTACTATAAAGTCTTTTTTCGTTAAGAAAAACTAAGTTGCCAATGCGATATTTACGCCTTTTTCTGGAAATAGAAACAGTTTTGCACTGCAATACAACACATACATAAACAGTTTGACATAGCACTAATGGAGAAGGATTAACGATGAAGGACTAGGCATGGAAGTTGGATTATGGCCATAGTATTCAAAATACTGTTGAGCTCTTCGTATGCACAGAGCATACCTAAAATAGCAGAACCAAATACCTATTCTTCTTTGATTGGACCATGTTATAGTATTTCCTTTAGGTGGTTTGTAGTCAATATGCTTGTATGCATTGCTTTGAGCAATTAAGTTCCTGCTGACTGCACCTTAGATTCCGAACTAAATGCGCAAGTTTGTGGCGCCCTAGACACATAACATAAAAATTGCGCCGCAGAATTGCGTGCCTATCATCATTTTTTCCTCGTTTTGTGAACAAACTCCATTACTATATTACCATTCATTATCCAAGCGGTAAATCAAATAGATAGCACGTATTAATAAAAGTTATTTGACTGCTAGGTTTGAAATTCAGTGGAATTTTAATTATTTGAGCGCATCGGACAAAATAGATTTAGTTTTATGATGTAATAAAATTATTCCGACTAATGTTTCTAACATTGGTATTGTTGGACACCATGAGATGACGATTTCAATAATTACAAATAGTATTATTGTTGTATTTAGGAAAGGTATAGGTACTGTTTGTAAATATCATTTGAAAGCTGGTAAATTTTTGTGTACCCGTTTTTTCTTGCCAGCTAAATAATATTTTTATTCATTCATTCAATTTTAAATTATCGTGAATTAACAACATCATAATTTATAATTAACCTAATAAAAAATCAAGTGTCTGTAACATGATTATTAAACCTCATAATCACATTACTTTTGCTTTGCGTTTAGAAAAAAAAACATACGTGCCAATTTCCCGCTTAAAAGTGACATTTAAAACGAAATGGCCGCCGTGATTTTAGCGGGCTCGCCCCGGTAGACATTTACGCCGGGCTGACAAGGGTTACCGGTCATCATTCCGTACAATTTACGAAAATAAAATATAGATCGATCGCTCAGTGGCGCGGCGGCGTCCACTCCACATCTCTATTCCATTAGAGGTCCGAGAGAGGAATACCAAATGAGCGCTGACCCTTGGTATATTTTGTGAGAACGATATAATTGTTTGAAAGGTAGCTAACAATTTGTGGCTTATGATAGGATATCAGCAATCTACATATAGAAATATCTTGAAAAATATATGAAATTAGATGAATAAATCACGGTTTTGAAAATGCCATTACATAACCTTAAATTATGGTAACTAACCCCTCAGGCTCCGGGTTATGTATGAGACACAATAGATATTACATTGTTCTCTGGACAGTGGTGTCCGCATGTTCTGCTAGCAAATGACGAATTAAATAAATTCTAAAATATTAAGTCGAACAACAAAAGAAATTCACCAGTTTTTAGTAAGTTACAGATTTGTAAAGAAAGAATTGGTAAACAAACATCGGTACACTAATTGACAAGCCGTTATCCTGATATTCCATGGTCGGGCTCGCTCTATTGAGAAGGGTTAACTCTCTTATGCCCTAACAAGTCTAATTGGCAGCACATTTTCAATTTTAACCCGTCATTTGCGTTGGCAACTTAATTGAATCGCAGGTATTCATACCGTTTAAAGTTTTGACTGACTAGTTAGTGAGTTTTAGTAATCCTTTTACCGTTGGAATCGCAATTAATTTTATCAGCATAACTTCCGCTTATTAAAGATCGAAAATGCTTCACAACTTCATATCACGTAAATAATTTGTTGGTTTGAAACCGTTTTCACATTAATTCTCTAATGGAACCGATATCATGATATTCGATCATCATTAATAAACTAGGGAATTTCGAGGTAAATAAGTATGTCAGACTAAGCCGTACTCGTAAACGTTTTGTTTCCTTTCATTATGACACAAGAGTCTCATAATGAGAGCCAAAGTAAGGTTTTGCTTTAAAAATGCTCCGCTGCCTTAATAAAGCGTGTGCATTTTATAACGAAGCTTGCTCGTTAATTATATCGGGATAGGCCATTAGTAGTTGACGTATCAACGAATCCACCTACAATGCACTTTGGCTACTCGATGCGTCTCTCATCTCATCTCACTCATGTGATTTCGCACTGCCAGGGGCGCGACAACGAATAAAGTATTTACGATGAGTTTTTTTTTATGTGTAGGTATAGGAAACAACCTAAAACGGGTAGGTACGATTGAGATAACTCATATCTAAGTAATGCTATATTTGCCAAAAAACTATAATTGCCATTTAACTAACAATTTGTTGCTCACATATTTTAATGTGAAATGACGGGAAAGTTAACAGCAGTTGCCTTCTAAACTAGCTGTCCCCTAGTTTACTCATTCTTTCATCCTTAATAAACTTAAGGATATTCTGCTGAATAGAAGAACAACGGCTTTAACGCCCAGCAATTGAAGGTTTTATCTATAGTTTTTAATAAGACTAAGGCAAACATGCGATGAGTCTATGCCAATACCAACTTGTTAAAGATTTTTGACACAATAAAAAATTTACTTAAAAAGTGCTCATGTAAATATTCTCTGAAGTAGCATTACGTTTCTTTCTTCACAAATCAAAGTCTATATTTCGGTCTGTGTCCCAAATTTCTGTCGATCAAACACGCTACGGAGAAATTGGAGGACCGTTTTATGGACCATAGTTCGAACATGCAGGCGGTTAATTAAATCCACTGGACCATTAGCGACATAGTATATTATGCACCGGTTAATGGCGTGTAATGAATGGAGCCAATCGGGGGTGCAGTGACAGCTATCACGGACGCAGCACAACTACCCACAAATCAGTCTATAATCAACGGGCGGAGCGTTCGCACTTCAATACAGTGCGTTGTTAGCGTTAGTTTCCGAAGCCAATAGGATAAATTGTCTTGTTTCATTTGAACATTGATCAACAATTTAGGTGATTGTTTTGCTCTATATTTGACGAAGACTACAAAATAAAATGTCTTATCTCATCAAATATGAGAATTACCTTTTCATATGCCCAAGCTAAAGTAGCCTCTAACTATGAAACGAATGCCTTATCCTTCAAACTTACAGATTTATTACTTACAAGAATCCACTTTAAAAATGCGATGCTTTACAAGGAATAAAGATGTTATTTTCAGTTGTATTCTGAATTTCGTCATTCCACAAGCGTTTTTGTCAATCGACCGACAATTTATATTGGCAGGAAGACATTTCTTTGCATTCTATCAATGCTCCCTCTATTTGCAACAATTGCCAACAAAAGGTATTCCAAAAAATACAGACTATTTTTGTGGAACATTTTGAACCGCATCCCCGATGCGCATCAACGATCAAAGGGGCTCTATAACGAGCCGCTCGTTCCAACTTAGGAGAGTCACATCTAGTCGTCTCGCTCATTCCATGTGTCCGCTTCTTTGCGATTCAATTTGGTTCGACCGCAAACCGGAGGTGCTTGATCGAATGTGAATATCCGACCGCATAGGTACTCGCTTTTCTAGACTTTTAGAGATCATTACTCTGCATAAGGTGGAGTCGATGCGGCGAGAAGATATAGACGTTTAAGTATTCATGAGGCAATTGTGAGTAGGTATATCGGGTAATCTGCTACAATATCAATGAAACAGCTCTTATTCATATTGTATCATACTAAATGTCATACCATACAAATTGCAGCCGATTGAATACGATATGAACTGTCAAATGAATACGATTACCTTTCGCAATCGAACCACAGATTCCATACTTTCTATCCTTTCAATAATATGATGTCCAGGCAGAACAATGTACATTCGTTTTACGTAAAAACATTAGGAAATATAGAAAATGAAATTAGCTGTTATGCAGTTAACTACACCACGATTATGAGTTCGCGCTGGGCCCAAAATATATAGGTATAACTTTACTGATAAACGCTAAAAGCAAATTCTGTAGTGATCATGGAAAACCTTCGAAGCATACACTAAGGAGTCTCAGTTTGCCATATTTCAGCTACATTAATGGGCGGCGCTTTATCTATCGCATCTCAGCTGCGAGGAACGGCTACCGGCACTAATCCCGGATCACCGGGCGCAGGTGCTCCGGCCCGGGCCTGACCGGACATTACGGCCCGCACTTTATACAACGAATTTGGCCCGGAACCTTCCAGCGATGGGTTGAAAGGCCACCGTTTACTTTAAGCGCTTGGATGCTTGACAAATTGGAAATTTCGAGTTTTCGATCACTTTGTCGATATCCGATATAAATTGAGTCCACTCCACGTTTATTAGCGACGAATTCTTTACAAATGGTCAAACATATAATTGACAATCAAATTATACTTTTCATGTTGAAAATAATGTGAGAAAATGATCATAAAGGTTTAATTTATGTTCATAAACATTTTATTTAAAACATAATAAATCTGTTTCTGGAAAATATTTTACACTGAAGCCCAGAGGAGTTCAAGCGTTGCGGGTAGGTGTAGGCGCCGTACTGTGGGTAGATTGATAAATGCGCGGAAGCACTCGCCGACTAATGAATGGGGTGTGGCACGCACGCCGCATGCCATTGCAGTATCTGCAATCCTTGCTAACTGCAATGCCATACCATAGTCGGATATTTTGCGGTTTTAGTTATATTTGTACCCACTTTTGTTGGAAATAATAAGAGATTTTAGTTAAAAACAAATTTATAATACTGTTTTACTACAATAACAAGAAGGATGAAAAGAAATTGCGAAACTTAAGAGGAGTTCAAGCAGGAAAGAATATTTCGTAATTGTACGAGTCTTGAATTTTCATAAACTCAGCAGACGGAATTCTGAAAAATAAAAGAAAAATGTTAAGGAGAGGATGAGGAAAGGAAAGGAAAACAAAAGGTTACAAAATGTGAAAATGTATCACGTGTTGCGAATTTTATGGCAACCGACAGAGCTATATTGAGGGTATTCCGCGTTGACTGTATGTATATTATTCTCACGCATGAACGTCGAAAGGTTTCATTATTTAAAACATCGATTCAGTCCGGTTCAACACACGCAATCATAAATAATAAACGCTTAACAATCGACGTGGGAATACCGCATCCCTTGATACCTCTGACATTAAAACGGAAAGCAATTTCGCACAGAGAACACTTGTACAACGCTCCCATTCCGTTAGGCCGGACAGTAGAGCGATTCATTTCCCTGATGGCCACCCATTACACCGGTCAAGATGGATGGATAACAAACCAGCAATTACACTATAAACACAATGACAATCGAATGTTTTCACTAATTGAAAAAGCCACCCACAGATCGATTCATTTAAGAGCACTATATGAAATGAAAGGCAGCATACGGCATGGCGTGACGTGGTGCTTGATATATGAATACCATTGAGTTTACGAGCGGTGGCGACATTTATTAATCTAGGGGTCACCTCTAACGTATGCTTCGTTTGTTAAATTAATAGAGTAGTTTACTGCTAGGGCGGCGATGCAATACGCCTTCGCTTTATGAACGCAATCATATTAATGCCCGCAGTCACTATCAAGATTTCATGTCAGAACAAGCTGAGATGGAGATGGCACAAAAAGCTTTACAAAAGCTCCACTTCCAGGCCCGAGTGAGCTGAACTAAAACGATAATGAAGGAATTAGCGAGTCTGCGTCACTTGGCAAAGAATCCTAATCATAATAACTCAAGATCGTATCTGGGAGGTGGGCGATGAACAAAAGGCGAAGCGGCGGGCCAACAATGGCGCCCAACGCGGGGCTCACGATCCGCGCTAACAAATTACCAGCCCGCAGATAACTAAGCAATATTAAATCATAGTAATTTGTGGTTGCAAGCCACAGCCCCTTTCCCCACGAGTTATCTTTCAGTTCAAGACCAAGTGAGATATTATTGTCATTGTTACTTTTTTTGTTACATGATAGCGAGACAAAAGCTTAAGAACTGTTTAATGAAAATTAAAACTCGAGCAGTCCGAGATTAAGTGTCGCTGGTCTGACAAAATACAACAGTATTTAAATTAGTCTAAAAGTGCTACTAAAGTTGGCAACTCTGCGTGAAACAGTAATTTCATCGCTCATAAAACAGGAAGCCTTCAACATGGGGAGGGTCGGGTGCAATCGCATCTTTTCACTCGGCTCCTTGTGCATCGCATTAGCAATTCTAATGACTGTAATAGTTGCACAGGAATTGTTATATTTAGTTTTAATAAAGCTATTCCTAACGTTGAATATCCAGCTTTGAAATACTAGCTTGGGGCGGACCGGTTTGCTTGTTTTAAATTATCTGCAGACCATCCACAAGACTAATTTGTACCAATTGTTTTTGTTGTCATATTGATATCAAAAAATTAAAATAAATGAAACAAAATTTTTATGTTAACTACCGGAACTTAAATTTTTTGGCAACTTAATGGCTAATTTAAATGAAAATGGTAACTGAACATTAAGCATTGATGTGAATATGTCGCAGCCATCTGGTTAAATCAGCCATTCAATTAGACAGCTAGCCCATTCATTAAACGCCGGCATCCAATTGAATGCCTAGGACGATAGTTGGCTGATTGTAATCTAGCCCATTGAAGATGGTTGACGTGTATTCAGGTAGGTGATTTAAATTTAGTTTTTTCTTTTGCCACTGCGGCGTTGCGCTGTTGTCACCAAAAAAAATATGGCGTCAGATAGCTCGCTCAGCTGACAATGTTTTGTATATTTTTTCGTTGGAAAATCGCATATTTTTGTTGAATCGCATATCTACTGAAAATAATTAAATATTTTTTTATACCCCTGCTGCCTTAGGTCCTGTAGGTCACGTGATAGGTTAGAAAGTAAAAATTTCGAGGTTATTTTATTTTAAACCTTAGAAGTCTTTTTGCTAATACCCCCCAAAACAACCAAAATAGTGGGTCCATAAAGTAAAACTACTTTACCCTAGCCCATTTAACAAAACATCTAAATATGACGTTTAGCCAAGTAGTTAAACGTTTCATTCAACAACTTGGCTAGTTGTTCTTTAGCCATTTAATTGAATGCCGGCGTTCAATGAACAGGCTAGCCGTTCAATTAAACGGCTGCTTTAACCAGATGGCTGCGACATATATATGTCTAATCTTATAACTTTTATAGTTTTTCGAAAAAACTATATTAAAATATGTATTTGAAAAACTTAACTTTTATCGAGCTTAAATTTACATGTACAGTCCGGAACATCCCGGTTGACCAGTGTAGTTTTTCTAGGAAGCTTTATTAAAAAAGTGATAGATACGTTTTAATCACAAATAATAGAACATTAAAAAGTACTTATACTATTTGAATAATAAATTATTTCCGTATCCTTAGTATTTTGCGAGATAACGTTTCCAGGATACCGCAATAGCTATAACATATCGTATTATCTTAAATAATAGAATATAAATTAACAATTTAGTAGCTTACACACACAGCTAAATCAAGAATTCATATACATTAACAGCCTTACATATAAACAAGAGAATAAAAATTATACCAGGTATAAATTCGGCGTAAGCAATATTTCAACTAATAAACTTGGCATAACTTAAACCTAGCATAACCGTTCTAACAAAAGTTATTACACCGCTATACCGACCTCAAGCCTAGTTTAAGACCAGCATAACTAATGAATAACCTTTGTCAATAATCTAAAAATGAATAAACACACGATAATCATCATGTCATACTAACCTACTAGTTCTGTGAATCCTATCCTATCATATTATCGTACTAATAATATTATTTTTCGAATATTCGAGCCTAAGGTAGTATGGCTATGGTAGATGGCTGGATGTTTGTTATTTTTTCATGCAAAAACTACTGAACCGATTTGTATGAAATTTGGCACACAGGTAGAATATAGCCTGGATGAAAACATAGGTTACTTTTATCCTGATATTCCCACATACAAACATAGCATAATGTCAATAACTGATTTACATTCTGTTGCATCACAAAATTACGCACTTATGATTTATTTAAGGAACACCAAAGCAATAAATACGAAAATTCTCGGTTTTATTAATAAAATACGCACAAACAAAAAGTCTAAATGACGGTTATCTAATTACAGACAAAAAATCATTTTTTCAATATTTTTGCTTGTTTTGTCTTTAATCACAACGTTGCCGTTTCGCGCATCTGACATAACGGTACCATAGTTACAACGACGTTATACTGAGTTTATAAGTAAAAACTATTCTGTTTTTATCATTAGCTTAAACCGAATATAACTGTACCTAGTATAAATTTATAATAATATCCTTAGCATAGACAGTTTTTAAAAGTAAGGCTGTTCACCGGGTTGTTCATAGAAAAAAATATGGTTCCATTTCAATGATCTTATTGGAACCCAGGAGGAAAGTACAATGTAAACTTATTTCGAAAAAAGATTCTGTGAAATTCTCTGTGAAAATGTTTAATAAATACATCGACTCTAGTGCACGAATGGAGAAAAACCGTGAAATTATGCGGAAAATGCTACGTGCGAACTCCATACGAGTTATTACATTAAACCGCAAATTTTGCGACTTATGAATGCGAGGATTTTTACGAGTCTAATAAGCTTCATAATTTTTATAAAATAAAAGATTATATAAAAATATTTAATACATCGTCTTTTACGAATTTATCAACCAAAATGTAAGTTTTGTAGCAAGGTTAGTTTCGTGTACAGGAAAATAATAGCGACCCCTCGCGGAGGGTTTATGAAACGAGTTCGTCCACCTACTGCTGTATTAAGCAAGGCTCGAAAGCGCCACCTGCTTTCAAGTGAAGCGAAGCAGGTGCTCTCAAGAGTCAACGCCACCTAGCGAAACTTTTGGCATTAAATATCTACTCTAATCCCAAGTCTACGCAAGCAGCTTGTGCTATCCTTGAAATCCTTCGTCGTAAGTTTCCGTATTTCAGATAGATGGCGGTAGTAGGCAAAACTTGATGGTTATGATGTGTAAAGTCGTAACCAAATTGTATTTGAAATAATTGTTTTTCTCGATTTTAAATGGAAATATAATAATAATATAATCTAAATACTCACGGGTGTGGTTTTAATGATCATCTCGGAATAACTGCGGCCGGAAACTAAAGTCTGAAACAAAAAGAAGCGATGGGATTTATATTTTTTTTCCTAATGATTGAAAACTTGCTAAATAACATAGAAAAATACATAATATGTATTTCGAAATCTTTTAATTAAATCTGAACTAAAGCGACAAACAAAAGAGTGTGAAGCTTATTATGTAGCTCTTCGAGCGGTAGGCATGTTCGTTAAACAATGTAGGATAGTAGTTAAGTCCCGCGTTTGATTCTCGATGATTTAGGGCCTTTCAGAAACTGCTACTAAACGTTTAGCGTTAGTCTACATTGCATTTCTATTACTTTTGAATTTTTTGAATCGATTTTTATTGTTTTATAAAAAGATTTTATTTCACATTTTTTTAAGTCAGAAGAATACCTGCCGCACTTCGGTTTGACTCAAACTAGTAGTGTAGGCAGCTACTAGTTTGAGTCAAACCGTTTGACCGAAAAAACGACAGCATTATCAAGATTTCCTTAAAACTACTGAACCGATTTCAAAATTACTAAAAATGGAACAAAGTCAATGTTATGACGTTTGAATCTCCTCTCCTTCTTTTTTGAAGTCGGTTAAAATATTGTTCTGCCTTTCCTTTTAACTTCAAACAAATGGTACTTAATTAAATTATACTTACATAATGATAAATTTTAAATAGAAAAATATTGGAAAAAATTAACTCGGCCACAAGTGAATTCTCAGATGGGAATCGAACCCATGACCTTTGGAAATCCAGTCCAATGCTCTATTTAAAGAGCATTGAAATATGTAAAAATTCAAAAATCATAAATTATACTAAATTTAACGACCTCCGTGGTAGAGTGGTACGTACACCGAATTCAAGGTATCGCCTACTCTGTGGTCCTGCTTTCGAGTCCCGATAGGCGCAAATGTTTTATAATGATGAATGCGAGCATATGTACCCGAGTCATGGACGTTTATATATATTTCTACACATATGTACTTATATGTATACCTATGTATAAATTATATCTGTACCTGAGAAGCATAACACTGTAATCTGTAGTTTAGCGTTTTCTGTCTTTTAAGCCAATATTATATAATTTTCCGTACTCTATTCAGCGATAAAACTGTAAGTTCGAAAAGTCCGTCAGTCAGAACACATGATAATGATAATATTACTTTATTTTCTCCACAATAATTACAATGTTTTCATTTTTGAATGGACTGTATACAATAGTTAAATTTTGTTATATTAAATATTGTGGAGACTGGTGCCCTGCTAAACCCGTATTATAGGTCACCACACCAGGCCTCCATTACCCGGATTTGCTGTGATATTTTAATATTATATACAATGCATACATTAGAGTACATTGCTTAGTGCGTAGAAAGATTATACCTATGTTTTATTTTGTACTTAGCTTAGTATTCTATCATTTATACTGATCGCTATAACCGTTATTTTACTTAGGTTACTTATTGAAATAATAATATATATGTATTTGTCATTACTTATTAGTTAATATTATTGTTATTTTTAACTTTAGTATAGGTGTAAATAAATTAACTAGAAATCAACTTAACGTTAACACTCAATTTTATAATTGTATAACAATGTAACAAACAGTCACGGCTTAGATGCGTATTATTGCATTTGCCTTGCAATATTATTAATATTATTGCAAATTATCATACGGTAAAATTATCTGAAACCTATATGATATATTTTATTGTGTATGTGGATTAACATTGTTACGTTACTAATTATATCGCGGCATTGTAATTAAGTGCGGAGTAACAATATTCTGCAACAACCGTTACAGTACCTTTTTATTTTATGTGTGGAGTTACGTTGTTCTGTCGCGAATAACATAATAAAGTACTGATTGCTAATTTAATGAACACCGACAATGAAGCAACTCTTCGACGAAGAGGGAGACTGGAACTAAGAAAGGTACCTACCTAGGTTAGGTTAGGTTAGAACTGTGAACAAAAGACGCGCGAGCCGAGCGGCGAGCGTGCTGCAGCAGCCGGCGGCGAAGCGCCAGAGACGACTTTCTTTAAAAAGTACTAAAATATGATACCAAGCAGAACGCTTCTATTGACGTTTTGTTATTTGTTTGGTTATTATGTTGGTATTGTTATTTGCGTTTTGTTAGTTACGAGACTTAGCAGTAAGTCTCGATAGCTCAGTCGGTGGTTAGAGCAGTGGACTTGTGTTGTGACCAAGTTGATTTATTCCAATATATTTCTATTCAAAATTTATCATAAACATAATAACACATTTATCACCAAGACCAAGACAAATACACATTTTCATGTACATATAAACATAATAACACATTTATCACCAAGACCAAGACAAATACACATTTTCATGTACATACACAAATCAAATAAATGCCTTGTCCGGGAATCGAACTTGGTACCTACCTCGCGCAAGAGGCATCAGGTAATAAATGAAATGCTGTCTATTTCAAAAGTCTGAACTAAAGTTCATAATAAAAAGCTTTAGAAATATATACCTTAGCTGTTCGAGCGGCAGACGTGTTCGTTAAACAATGTAGCAGCTAATATGCCGCTATGGACATTAAAATCAGGTTATTGAATTCAAATGCATTCATTGAGCCGTGCTAGTTTGAAGATAAAACTGAACAGTAGCGAACATTTTATAAAAAATGTTAAAAATTTTCATCCTCCTTAGGTGGAACTCGTAGGTACAGCACTTTTCATGGCGATTGCCATCTAAGATCTTGTATTTGCTTCTCGATGATCTGAGCTCTATTTTCTGAGCTGTTTATCAATTTCGTTTAAGCAGTGATTCAAGGTTACCGGAATGATTCAATGGTAAAAACCGTGTTATTTATCGATTTATATTACACTAGCGGCCGTGGCCGTTCACCCGCGTGGTTTCCATTCCCGTGGGAATATCGGGATAAAAATATTTTACATTCATAAACAGGCTATCTACCAAATTTCATCCATATCCGTTCAGTAGTTTCGGAGCATATTCAATGCAAACAAACAATCAAATCTTTCATCTTTATAATATTAGTATAAATAAAAAAAACTCAACATAAAAACGCTACTATTATGTCAGTCCGCAGTGACGGGTGTGACATTTGAACTCACGGTTTCGGTTTTTAATCTATAAATATTAATGGCACTATCATGATTGAATGGCACTATCATGATGAAATTAAAGAGATTAATATACTAACTTTGGCGGGACAATACATCTATGATAATATAGTATATGTAAGGAAACATCTTGATTTATTTATTAAGCATAGCGATGTCCATAATTTTAATACTAGAAATAAGAATAAGCTTGCCGTTCCAAAATTTCGACTTGAAAAATGTAGACGCTCGTTTTTGGGGAAAGGTATAGCTTTTTTTAATAAAGTTCCACAACAATTGATAGAGCTGCCTTTGCATAAATTTAAAATATATGTTAAAAAGTCACTTTTAAGCAAAGGTTATTACAAGGTAGATGATTATTTAAAAGACCAAAATGCATGGATGTGATACTAACATAAAACATAACTATTATAAATTAGATAAAAGGAAAATATTCTAATAATTGAATATTGGAAAATTTTCCTCTTATATTAAATATATTTCAAAATTGTAGATTTGTGCTTGGCAACAACATGTTCCATTGTAAATGTTGTTGTTTCTGTTAAAGCTGATAAGTTTCTTGCGGCCGTTCTTCTTATCAGTTAAAAGATGTCCTGAATGGCTGGTAGGGAAAAAAATTTTGGACTATTCGAAAGTACTTATCTATAAGTCTATTTGAATAAAAATCTTTGACTTTGACTTTGACTTTGAATAATTTTTCTGTAGATCCCAGTGGCATGTATTTATATTGTAAGTTTCACAGTAATCAGGTGTAATGCCAAAATTGTTACGTACGACCGTTTAAAGCCACGCGGCGGGTGTGACGCCAACTATTGCAAATCGTACTAACCTACTCCGAAATAGTTTTAGCGAAAATAATTAACCACAATCATAACATTTAGTATTAGTTAATTGATGCATTACGAAGTAAACAGTTATTTATGTAAATATTAAATTTTTTATCAGCCATAATACACCAGTGACGGGGGTGACCGGAAATTGTGATGGGTGTGACGAGTTGAGTTAGAGGATACTAGGATACAGAATAGTGTGTGTAATCAACTAAATATTGATATTTAATATTATAATAACAAATATTCAAGTATCTATCAACTTATTAAAAAAAAAACTACTTATTCATAAAATTTGTAGTAAATCGTTTTATAAAAAAATGATCAAATTTTTCAGGCTCTATAAGCGGAAATCGTACAGCACTTTTCATGGCGATTGCCATATCAGATTCTGGATTTAACTCTCGATGATTTGAGCTCTATTTCCTGAGCTGTTTTCAATCTGTTGTTTATCTATTTCGTTTAAGCAATTATACAAGGTTACCGGAGAATCAATCGCACAGTCGAGGAACTTCCCGGTTGACCAGAGATTTTTTAGGAAGCTTTATTTAAAAAAGTAAAATATACATAGAAAACATTTATATCACAACTAATACAACATTAATAGATATTTCATTTGAATACTGTTTTTTTCTATTAGCTCAGTACTTTCAGAGAAAGCTTTTCCCAAAAAACTCTACCAGTCAACCGGGAAGTTCCCCGAGTGTAAATATACAATACAATAAATACAATAACTCTTAATTATAACACCATGTACATATTACATGTACAATAAAGTTTGAATGAATTGAAGCGTTATAAGGACCGCCCTTATAACGCTTCAATTCATTAAAACTTTCGCTTAAAGCTTAAAGCGATCTCTTCCAGACAACCCACAGTATGGAGAGAATGACAGAAAAAAGCAAGCAATATATCCTATAGCAATATATTGTTATTTATCGATTTATATTACATTAAAAAAACTTAACATAAAAAGCCACTATTTCAGCTGTCCATATTTATTTATTATTTATTAGAAACAAACAGTCATATGAGCATGCAGCTTAGGTATTATGGAGCTGTTCGAGAGGGAGGCGTGTTCGTTAAACAATGTAGCAGCTAAAAGGCCGCTATGGCCATTATACTGGTTATTGAATTTAAATGCATTCATTGAGCCGTGCCTTTGCCATAGGCGGACATCAAGCATGAAAGATATAACTGAAAAGGAGCGAACATTTTATTAAAAAAAAAACTTGAAAGTAAATTTTTCGCGACTTTTATGTGATTAAAAAATCTCTCTTCTTTCTCTCTCCTAATGTTCAAAAACGATTTAGGAGGCAGGCGAGTGCCTTTTCAGGGGGATGGTGATCCCATGTTTTCTGGTACTATCCATGTTTTATAAGATCTTATGTAACCAAACATGTTGCAATAAAATATATGACTATGACTATGACTAGGTACATACAGTATTTAATTCCCGGTTTGATCAAGTTAGAAGACCTAGCTGTTCTAAGTTGTGGTTTCAGTCAGTAAAACTCTTGGTTTAATAGCTACATTTTCCCATTGTCCCGTTATATAGACATTATACAAAACTTTTCAAAACAAATAAAATAGTAGGAGCTGGGTAACGCAGTTAGCGATTGTGCGAGTTAAACACTTTCACAACTGTTTCACCATGGTCGGTCACGGGATGGGTGATGATCTCGAGCTTTTCATCGCCGATGACTCACCGTCAGCCATAGGAAAGGCCTATGCTAGTAGTACTCAAAAGTTAACCATAGCCGAAGATGATGACCAGATCAACCTTTAAAACCCCAAGCGGCCTAATAAGGCCTAATAACAATGAAATATTTCTTTGGTCTCATAAAGTCTCATTTTTCTGTATCTGACTGGTTTACGACTTTAAACAGAATACATACCACCAACAATTTCTTTTACATTTATACCAACTATCTCCAGCGTCTTTTTTTGGCAAAAAAAACAACTTATAATCATTAAACTACTTGATAAATATTAAACAAGAAAATACACTAGAAAAAAGCAACTAGTCTCATGTCGCCCTGACGGGATAACGCCCTGATGGGTGACATGAGACTAGTTGCTTTTTTCTAGTGTATTTTAGCATTGTAAAACGCAAAATTAAAAAGTTATAATTAAACTACTTGTTTAACCGTTTCTACTAGAACAGGTGTAGGCGATAAGTTAGCTGGCCGGCTAGATTAAACCAGAGAGTTATGTGTAGCGCGCGTTATGAAATACTGCACCTACTCTACTCGGCTGCATTTTGCAACTCTTGAGAACTGATAAAGTTGGCACAAAAGTAACTGACACTCCTATCACCATACTCGGGTTTGTTCAATAATGGAAATAGGAACGGAAAAATTGCGAAGAGACCTCTTAAAACAGATATTCTAATAATAGACGGTAATAATTTGACTAAGTTCGAAGGGCAGTTGTCTGCAGCGAAAGTTTGCGGGCTGGCTCCTGTCCTGATCCGTCTTAGCTTTTCAAGACAAAAAGTTTTTTTTCTAATATAGGTAAAAATATTCTCCAAATATTCAAGCTGACTGTTAGCACTGTGAGATTAAACTTACTTTTCTAACGAGAAAACTTTGAAATAAAAGTGGGCTTCGTTCGACGTAAGGAGCCATTAGTTAATCTGTGGTTTTGTCATTGATTTTTTTACTCTATTGAGAAAAATCTTTTAAATAGTACGACACGGACCAAGAAATAGTAAGGAGCTATTTGTTGGTCCGTGGCTTTGTCTTAATTTTTTTTTGTAATCTATTAATATAACTCTATCCGCAGACCTACAGTGGTGGTCACATTTTTTTTTTTTATTTATTTATTTATTTGGACCACCAGGGAAAATTACAATAAAGCTTACAAATACTACAAATTATGGAGATCATCATGCATTAGAAGTCACTCTCAACAGTAAAAATACAATTAGAGAAAAAATTAAATAAAAAATTTGCTAAAATAAAAATACAATTGAATTACTTAAGATAAAAATTAAATTTGATAAAATTAAATTCAAATTACAATTAAAATTAACATATTTAACTTACATAAGAAACTGCACAATTAACCATTTTCGTTTCTGAGTGACGCGTGTTTTCATGGCAATGGTCTCAAGCGGACTGACTTAGGTCGGAAAACTTTGACGGTGGATCAAACTTTTACACGCAAGGTGGGTACACTTCTACCGTCTATCTCGATATACAGTGGTGGTCACATAATTAACGACACTAGCCGATTTTCATATAATCGAGGTAACTTTGGAGCCTTGGTTCTCTGCCCAAGGATTGCTGTGAGCTGTGATCTTGATAATGGCCATCCAAGGAGTGAATGGAGGAGATCCAGATTGCTATAGGTACCCACCCAACTGATCTGAACAACATTCTGAGAGATGTATAGAGGGTGTTAAAAGACCCATACCGAAGCCGTAATATATGCGTAGTATGTACATCAAGCTAGATAAGAATTTGTGAAAATAATTGCTGGGAAACGACTTTTGTTTTTAGTTTCCAAAAAATGGGTGTCAGTTTTTATACGCAATGAAAGGTGTGCAACAACGTGTGCGTGTGTCTAGAAGGTACGAGTAGGCGGCTGGGACTCAGTTTCATTGATTGGTTTTGTTATTTATTGCGGTTCTGTAACTTTAAACGATAATCTTTAAAAAATAATTTTGACTTTAATCCTCAATAACTCCTTAACTATCAGTTTCCTAGATTTGGCCCCATACAAGAAAATGGTTGTAACGATGGGTATAATACGTGATTTTCGTTTTCGTTATAGGTCTTTTAACACCCTGTATGTATAATGTAATAGGTACCAAGTTTTCCGTACACTGTGTTGCATGAAACTCCTTCAGTAGGTACGTTTACACCACGTAGAACAAATATATGCACCATTTGTTTTGATTTAACAATATAAATTCCTTTAACAACAACATAAACAGTGTCCGCTATGTTTACTCGACTCGCGATTATGTTTGTGTTTTAAAGAAATTCGGGTTGTGAGATCAACAAAATTTGCATATAATTTATTTGGGTTTCGTTACTATTTTATTAGATGTAGGTACCTATAGAAGATGCTCGTCAATTTAACTAGAACTGAACACAGCAAACCACCAGCAGACATACCGCGACGGAAACTGAACCGAACTATTAGCGAGTTTGAAGTTCAGACTTTGGGGAAGCTCTTACAAACTACGAATACCGCAATACCTACTTCAACTACATATCACTTCGCTTAATACTTTCGCGGAAAACGAAACACAATAGAGGTTTTATCTATTATTATATTTTAAAAAAATACAATGAGCAAGCTAAGCTATTTCATAGCCTCACAAACAGAGATGTGCAAAATACTTTCTAAAATGTATTTGAATAGAAAATGCAAATACTTTAAGATTTTTCTATTTCAAATGCAAAATACAAAATAGTTTCCCATTTTGTATTTGAAATACTAAATGCAAAATACTTTTTAAAATAAAATACTTTCATTACCGAATTTCATATCGTAAAGTTTGAGTTAATTAAACGATTTTATAATGACATGCTTTATGAACTCGTCATTAGGCATTTTTGATGCTTTTGTCCAGCGTGGCTGGCTATACATCACTTAGAATCTCTCACTTAGGGCCGGTATTTCATTGTCACCTTATCTTATGACTTAAGTTAAGTCCAACATTTGAGCTAAGTATCACTTGTAAAAGACAATAGCGTATTTCAATCCGGATATTCCTCGCCTTAGCTAATCTAGGATTCATCGCAATATTGCAACATAACAAATAAAATATAATTGTCTATGAATTTTTATGTCATTTGGTGACATCGAGCGCTCATTGGCTGCGCGTGTGCGTTCGGCGACCAATGAGAATCGTTGTGGAGGCTCCACAGTGAAAAACAGCGCCAAAAAATTTATCACTTTAGAATTTCTTCTCACTTCGAAATTTTTACATTACATTACGTATCATCTTCAAAATTTCGCATAATACTCTTGTACTTTGCCATTATTTCTACACTATAATATTTTTTATGCTACAACTGCCTTTTATTTACTGATAATAAATACCTAAATGTAAAACTAACATATATTTTTGCAAGTAAAAAATATGTAAAATATATAATGTTCGACTTATGTGTATTTCAATAAACGATTGAAATTAAGTGATACTTAAAGTCCATCCTAACTAGCCAATATTTAAGCGGAGGAATTCAGTGACTTATGTGCCGATCCGGGATTCGTTGCTATGGTAACATATTTTTTACTTGCAAAAATATATTTTAGCTTTACATTTAGGTTTTTTTTTCAGAATCAGTAAATCAAATATTCACATTAGGTTATGTAAATTCATAATTTAATTAATTACCTTGCTACAAATTATTCAAACAGTGAATAAATGGCACTACAATTCATGTGGAGAGACATAGTGCCTGCCTCTTTAAAATGGACCTACTGGCAAAGATATTGTTGTTTAAAAAAGAGGCCTACTGGCACATTGATGGTGTCAAAGATAACCTGTTTAATGACTGATAATTAAGCAGACGGATCACTGGTTGTATATTTTCACTGCAACATTACGTACAAAAGTCAAAGCTATCCAATTATATCCTTGGAGTCATAGAATATTTGGTTCATCATCCACACGGCACCACTAATTAAATAATATCCTCATCATCAAAAAGATTTTACCGTTAGATAATCGCCAATGGTGTGAAATGGTGAAGAAAGTTTACAGACAGCAGTAGGTAGGTACTTGTAAAAACTATATTGGGTATAATTAATGCGTAATTTCTTCAATAAAAGCTCTGGATAACAAGAATATTATGCGATTTTCTTTAAGATGATGCGTAATGTAATGTAAAAATTTCGAAGTGACAAGAAATCCTAAAGATGAGAAAATTTTTGGCGCCATTTTTCATCGTGGAGCCTCACACAAACTCGCAGCCAATGTGCGCTCAATGTCACGAAAATGACATCAATATTCATAGATAATTATCATATTTTGTTTGTTATGTTCCAATATTGCGGATGAATCCTAGATTAGCTAAGGCGAGAAATATCCGGATTGAAATACGCTAATGTCTTTCATAAGTGATACTTAGCTCAAATGTTGGACTTAACTTATGTCATAAGATAAGGCGACATTGAAATACCGGCCCTTAGAAACTCTATCATCAGGTAGAACTGTACCACTTTAACGGCGTTTACTGTCCTCCAGAGAGTTAAACACACTGTTATGTATTTACCCCTATTTACTCATATATTAGTCTAAATACAATATCTTATCATAAGATCTTTCTATTGTTTACTATAATCATTGACCGCCTCTGTGCTCTAGTGGTAACAACGACCAATACCAGACCCAGGGGTCCCGGGTTCGATTCCCAGCGGGAGTACATATTGTATTCGGTTTGGTTGGTGGTAGGACTTGTTGTGAGTCCGCCTGGCTACCACCATCTAATCTAAGTCTGACGCCATAACAACAATGTTTTCAGCATTTTTGTGTCCTGGCAGTAAGAGATAAGATAGCCAGTTCATAAGTAGTTGAGGATTCCGGGACAGGCTCACTTTCTTCAGCCTTATCAATACTTAAAATCAGGTAGAGTCTCCCCGTCTCGTGAAGAAGAAAAACAAAGTTCAAAGGACACGTGGAATACGTATCCTTTGAACCTTTGTTTAGTAATTAAGTAATTGTTATGTTTACCTTTCTCAGGACTCTTTTACTATGAATAATCAAGCTTCCTTAGATATGGGACAGTTAAAATTCTCAACTATATCATGTAACATCAATTTTCTCTCGTATTTTTTTTTTAATAAGTTTATCACTTAGCCATTTAAGACCACTAACTGATAACATTTTGCATATTTGCTCTGTTATATATAATTTACTTTTATAAAATCTAATATATAAAATTCTCGTGTCACAGTTTTCGTTCCCATACTCCTCCGAAACGGCTTGACCGATTCTCATGAAATTTTGTGAGCGTTTTGAGTAGGTCTGAGAATCGGCTACTATCTATTTTTTATCCCGAAATTCCACGGGAGCGAAGCCCCGGGGCACAGCTAGTAATATATATAATTTTCGTTAAATACACATATTTTTATAAATATTTTTACCGATCCAAAAAAGTTAAAATAATAATTTTCTATACCGGCAATACTCTAAACTAAAACGTACTTGATCCCTAGACACTTTTGATGTGTGTAGTTTATTACTGAAACAATAACGCACATGTGTGTGTCTACAGCTTCCTCATAAGACATAGAGAAATTCTAAGCATGTCATATTTTAAAGCATATTAGGAGCAATCAAACGTTTCAGTAATATTATAACTTTTTAATTTTGCATTTTACAATGCTATTTTTATGTGATAAATATTAAACAAGAAAATATACTAGAAAAAAGCAACTAGTCTCATGTCATGTCAGGGCGACATGAGACTAGTTGCTTTTTTCTAGTATATTTTCTTGTTTAGTGTCAGTAATATTTTAGAAGCAACCACAACTTCGTTACGAGGAGTTGTTTTTTGTGTGTTAGCTGGAGAAACGTGTCCCCCAGCTGACACATGCCGTTAAGGCAAACCACTCATTGGTTTGGTTTTAGACTAAAGTCAGAAATCCAGAGTACAATTGTACATACCTTGCGTGCCAAAAGTTTGATCTACAGTTAAAGACATCGTCGTAGGTCGATCGTAACCTAAGACAGTCCGCTTGAGACCATATGAAAACACGCGTCACTCAGAAACGAAAATGGTTAATTGTGCAGTGCTTTCTTGGAAGAGCTCGTCAATTACATTTACACGTCATTAAATCTCGCTCGTGACGTAATTTGTATGTACGAAAAATTCGACACGCTTGGTTCTCGTATAGCATGAAGCGCTCTTTTCCTCTATCTCGATATAGGTCTGTGACTGACACGTATGATTGCTCCTAATATGCTTTAAAATATGGCATGCTTAGAATTTCTTTATGTCTTATGAGGAAGCATACACATATAAGGCACAGCGCATACGAGCTTACACTTAGATACAATTTCAAACCGCTTTCTGGTATATACTATATCTCATGTATTTATATGTTAAATATACTTAACAATAAACTAAGACATAGCTTTAGTCATAACAACCTCATTACCTACAAACTAACACGAGAATTTATCTATATACTTAATTCAGGTTCGCAAAACTTGTGACGACTCGATAGGGACTTTGGCGCGTAGTACGCGGCCGAGTAAGGTATCAAATTAAAGGTACTCGAGTCTATTTGTTCCGAAAACTATAAAATATACAAAATGTTAAACGTGATGATCACAAACTGCAATTAAAGATTTTCGCATAATTTGGAATTTTTCGTCGATCGACGAACCCGAGTATCGGGTTGTAACCGCCCTAGTTTATAATTCAGAATAGTCCACTAGACGAGACGCCTTCAAAAACATAACAACACACCATCTTTAACACACCAAAGGTCAAAGATAAGGTAAACTAAATAGAACGTGTGGATCAAAACAAATCACTTTCTTGACAGATATAATAAACACGACCTCACATAACACAATTTCTTTGATCATTAGTCAAGGTCAGAAGAATAAGGAACCAGCGTTGATTAAATGATTGCATTCACTTGACGTCCAGCAAAAGAATATAATGAGGGAACAAAAAGATAATCTATAGGTATACTTAATTCAGGTTCGCAAAATTTGTGACGTCTCGATAGGGGCTTTGGCGCGTAGTACGCGGCCGAGTAAGGTATCAATTTAAAGGTACTCGAGTCTATTTGTTCCGAAAACTATAAAATATACAAAATGTTAAACGTGATGATCACAAACTGCAATTAAAGATTTTCGCATAATTTGGAATTTTTCGTCGATCGACGAACCCGAGTATCGGGTTGTAACCGCCCTAGTTTATAATTCAGAATAGTCCACTAGACGAGACGCCTTCAAAAACATAACAACACACCATCTTTTACACACCAAAGGTCAAAGATAAGGATAAACTAAATAGAACGTGTGGATCAAAACAAATCACTTTCTTGACAGATATAATAAACACGACCTAACATAACACAATTTCTTTGATCATTAGTCAAGGTCAGAAGAATAAGGAACCAGCGTTGATTAAATGATTGCATACACTTGACGTCCAGCAAAAGAATATAATGAGGGAACAAAAAGATAATAATATATTTAGTAGGACTTATTAGCCTAGCCGTCGTCAAGTCTACGGCAGCGGCACCGGGGCGGGTCGATAAATTGTATCTTTTTTCTACTTTTAAATATCTTAGAAAAATAGATTTTGAAATATTATAATTATGAAATCCTGTCCTGAATACGGGCGGTGTGGCGGTTAGTTCACTTCATTCATTTCTCTAGAAGTTTGTCTTATTTCAGTTACAGTACCCTAATTAGTGATAATCCTACCGTATAAGCTGAAAGATCCATCAAGTCTAGCAACAAAATTACACTTCATCGAATAATAATGTACGAATACGAATAATGACCACCTAACAAAATTATATAGATTTTTTTAAATTAAATTTGTACTCGTATCTGAAGTTTGGATGGACTAGGTACTACCAGTCACAATTGAAGACCCTCAGGCTCACAACTATCTCTCTACAGAGCTACAGGTGGAAGAGACAGAGCTAGTGATTCTCAAAAGACTAAATGCGGGCTGCTATCAAGCGTCTAAAAAGCGGAAAAGCCACTGGAAGGGATGCCATACCGATTGAAACCAATAAAGCAGAAGGAAAGTATGGTGTCGATATATGAATGGACCCGAGAATGGGCTCACACTGCCTTTGTTCCCTTACACAAGAAAAGCTCCACTAAGATATGCAGTATGGAAGTTTTACTGCATATTCTGAGCAAGAGATTTAAGTCTTATTTGTCCAAGGAAATTGCCCCTGAACAAGTTGGTTGTAAAAGGGAGGGGTACGACTGTCTACTCTGATTCAGTCTAAAAGATATGCAGCAACCAGAGACACGGTAATTTCCATGACCCGATTCATCAGATAAAGTCTACCTAAAATAATTATACGGTCCGCGAGCGCCCATGAATGGGCTCGGGGTAGGAACTGGAACGTATTGTGGGAAACATATAGATGTACTGCTCTGCATAAACTAATTTTCTACCTCGTCTCGCGATATGTTTTCAATCACACGACGGTAATTCATTTAATTAGTAGCTTTCTGCGTTTTGGTTTTCAAAAGTTAGTATAGTACCACAGCACACTTTTAAATATTATACCTACACGTATTGAAGAAGTTAGAGTAAACAGAACAAGGAAAGAGGTTAGAGTTTTATGGCAAAAGACATCAGGCAATCTCTATGCAAAGTTGGTCTAAAAAATTGCGCCGCGCAAGATATATTTCAAAGACCAGCCCCCATATTGTCTAATTTAAAATCTATCACAATCCCTTTCAGAGGTATTGTGATTGTGATATTTTCGTCTGTCATATTGCTTAGACAGTTAAATTGCGTTTATTCCATACCTTTTAAAACGCGTCCCTATCACAATCCTTTTCAAATGTCAAATAGTGACGGCCTGAATATCTTTCAAATTACGAATTGAAAGGGATTACGATAGATTTAAAATTAGACAATTAACCCCCTGGGATGCGATTGCGTAAGATAATCGTTATTATTTTGACAGTTAAAATCGTATTCAATCGGCTGCAACTTGTATGGAATGACATTTAATATGATACATTAACTGTCAAATGAATACGATTGACTTTACGCAATCGCCTAGCTGGAGGCTAATTGTCTAATTTTAAAATCTATCGCAATCCTTTTCAATTTGGCATTTGAAAGGTATATACGAGCTTCGCGCCACAATTTTCTGACATTGTGATCGGTACGCGTTTTGAAAGTATTGAATGATTGAAATTGAACTGTACCTATAAGCAAAGTGAGACACGAAAATATCTTTCAAATGTATAGTCAATTGAAGTGTCATCTTAATATCATTCAAAACATCATTCGTTCTAAAAGCGAATGCGTTGCGACTAATTGCGAAGTAACACAATTCAATAAATCAAAATCACAATCACAAACCTTTGAAAGGTATTGCGATAGATATTAAAATTAGACAATTAGGGGGCTGAATGCCTGATGTAATTGGCTCTCGTCAACTTTCTTTGAAGATCTATATACTTAATTCAGGTTCGCAAAATTTGTGACGACTCGATAGGGACTTTGGCGCGTAGTACGCGGCCGAGTAAGGTATCAAATTAAAGGTACTCGAGTCTATTTGTTCCGAAAACTATAAAATATACAAAATGTTAAACGTGATGATCACAAACTGCAATTAAAGATTTTCGCATAATTTGGAATTTTTCGTCGATCGACGAACCCGAGTATCGGGTTGTAACCGCCCTAGTTTAGTTTATTGTTAAGTCAACATTAGTCTCTCTAATCGTTTTTATTTTCGGAAATGTATCCAGTGTACTTTTTAAAAGTTAATTGCAATTTGGTAATTGCAAAAGTTTCGTAACGGTAAGTACTAAGTTTTGAGGACCATTGTAGATTCTAGATACAATAATATGCCAAAGCGAACAGTTTATGTTGTGATGTGGTCTAAATATAAATAATTGGTTGACATTATAGCGTTCATATTGAACATATTACGGATGACACAACGGTGTATTAATAGAATCTGTCTGAGTGAATGGGTGACGGTACTGCTGTGCGAGTTAATGAAGACCACGCTTGTAAGCCATCATAACATTACAAAGGCTAAAATTGTTTAATTAGTATCCTGAACTGTTGAGCCGGATATTCTCGCTAAAGAGATAAGTAGACGTTGGCAAAAATAAAACCATTAATGTTGAAAACGGAGATCTCGTACCGTACGAGGCCTATTACGATGATCATTCTCCTTCTTTTTAACCCCCGACGCAGCGCAAAGAGCGATGTTATAAGTTTGAAGCCTATGTCTGTCTGTCTGTCTGTCTGTCTGTACGTATATTCGTAGAGCTTAAACGAATCAAGCGATTTTAATGCGGTTTTTTTTTATTGAAAGCTAAATTAATCGAGATGGTTCTTAGCCACGTTTGATGAAAATCCATCTGGCCATTTATGGAGATGGTCAACTGCCCGCCGAAACGGTAAAAGATACAAAGGTAGTGCTTTGACTAAAATAATGTACACCTGGGCAAATTTAGGTGCAGCAAAAAAAAACAGATTTTGTCTTTCTGTACATAAATATTCGTAGTGCCTAAACGAATGAAGCGATTTCAATGCGGTTTTTTTTTTAATTTTGTGTGTAATTTAAAAAATAAAGAATTAAAATTTTATTTTTTCTAATGGTATGAGGGTTAGTGGAAAGGCGACCTCTGGTGTCAGAGTTCATCAGGCCTCCTATAAGCGACATCTGACTTGGCTTAACGACTTATCAGATGACAACAGCCGGAGCCTGGTCATCTAACGAAAACTAAACTAAACATAAGTTAATTATATTATATCGAGACTCCTGATCCTACTGCCAAATATGTAAATAGTTTTGTAGGACATAATAATAATTGTAAGATACATGTGTGCCTAATAACCTAATATATAAAATTCTCGTGTCACAGTTTTCGTTCCCATACTCCTCCGAAACGGCTTGACCGATTCTCATGAAATTTTGTGAGCGTATTGAGTAGGTCTGAGAATCGGCTACTATCTATTTTTTATCCCGAAATTCCACGGGAGCGAAGCCCCGGGGCACAGCTGATAATTAATAAATAAATGATGACCTCCGTGGTAGAGTGGTACGTACACCGGTTTCAAGGTGTCGCTTACTCTGAAGTCCCGGGCTCGAATCCCGGTAGGGGCAAATGTTTGTATGATAAATACAAGCATTTGTACCTGAGTTATGGACGTTTATATAATATTTCAACACATAAATACTTAATATGTATATTTTTTAGTATTTATATCCGTTACCCTAGTATCCCATAACACAAGCCTTACAGTGCTTACTTTGGGGCTAGGTTAATTGGTGTGAGTGTAAGAAATATTTATCTATTTAAATAACTCGGTTCGGTTTCAGTTTCGTCGCTGTTGTGGCTGTCGCTGTCATACATATTAAAAGATGACAGTGCAAAACTGGTTGTTAGGTGATTTTTGTTAAGTAAACGTCCTGCGGGACCGACGGTTTAACGTGCCCTAAGAAGCACGGAAGCGTTCAGTTGTAATGCCACTTTACCTCACCCAAACCGCCTCTAAACCGCCTCTGTGGTCTAGTGGTAAAAACCACCGGTATCAGACCTAGGGGTCCCGGGTTCGATACCCAGCGGGGGTACATATTGTATTCGGTTTGGTTGGTGGCAGGACTTGTCGTAAGTCCACCTGGCTAGCTACCATCATCTTATCTAAGTCTGACGCCATAACAACAATGTTTTCAGCATTGTTGTGTTCCGGCAGTTAGAGATGAGATAGCCAGTTCCTCAGTGATTGAGGATTCCGGGTGAGGCTCGCTTCCATCTTCAGCCTTATCCATACTTAACATTAGGTATGATGAAGGCTCAGAGACTCCCCGTTGTTCAATAAAAAAAAACCCATCCAACACCTGACCGGACCGGACGTTGTACAGAGTGATCGAATACGATCAGTCTGTCAAGCGCCGCCATGAGCGCTTCTACGATGATCATAAGCAATCAGTACATTAATTATTGTTTGGTGTTCCCAATACAAAACATGGAAGATGTTATTAATGACATGACATGATAATTATCATCAGCCATTTCAAACAGCCAAGCCAGCCAATACGGATTGGTGGGCTTTAACGTTTCCACAGTTGGGACCAACTGGCTTAACGGGCCTTCCGAAGCATGGAGGAGCTCGAATCTTTGGTCACCCATCCCGCGACCGACCATCGCTAAAGTTGGTTTACCGCCACAATTGCATGCTACAGCGTTAACTATTGCGCTATAGCCATGGCTTCTCTATTACTATAGGCTTCTTATATTGAAGTGATTAATCCTAATCTTTCCTAACTACTATTATAAAATGCGAAAGTGTGTTTGTTTGTACTTCCTTCACGCCCCCAACTAAGCAACCAATCGAATTGATTTTTGACATAGAGTTAGTCGAAAGGATGGAGGACTGGAGAGTAACTCGGCTATTTTTTTGTGACTAGTAAGATATAAATGACAAACAGCCGCCATTTGTACCACTCTTGTGATATCTATTTAAATTACTTAATGTGTGTTTAATGCATTTTTGGGTGTACAATAAAGAATATTTAATTCATTCATTCATTCAACCGAATAGTTTTTCTCAAAGCAACATCCTTGATAGCGGGGGCGGATGCAACATCGATGATTGCACCATTTTCCATACTATTTGACAGTTGATGTGACATCTATCATGACAACAACAACGTCGATGTGTATCTCAAAGAATAGCATACATGCTTTGCTGATATTGTAGCTACAACAACAACACTGATTTTCAGTCACCGATATAATGACAAAGATGAAATAAAGCAAACAAAAGGACTTGAACAACTATCATAAATAATAAACGAAATAAACAACCCATTTGACGATAAACTGGAGTGCAACATCATTAATATAAAAATACATTTTTCGCATCGCAGTAAGTTGGCTATAATGAACAAGACGGGAATTATAATAAGGTTAGAATCTGCCTCGTAGAGGCAATCGCGGTAACAAATTGCCTGCAATAAATCTACCGCATGAAGCTGGTATGGAATGATAAAAGTGATATTGATGCCGGCCACTTTTCTAATGCAAAAATAAATACTTGGACACGATCTTCATAAATAATAAAGTTTGTCGTTTAAAACAGAAACTTTTGAATGTTTCAGGAAATATTTCATAATTATTAAAAATCCAGGGGGATAGCGTTCTGCGGTCATAGAAATTCAGATAGGCTCATGAGATGAGTGACTAACGGTCGGTTTCAATAACCTATCCTCAGTAAGAGATAGGCTTACTAGAGCTTTGTTGCCTTGATATTTTTGTTAATCAACCTAAAATAACTTATAATAACAGTGGTTGCTAAGTAACGTAACCAAGATAGGCCTATCTCTTGGTAGGCATAAATTATTGAAACTGGCCGTAAAATATAATTTTCGAGTCGCTCCGCACTTCGAAAGATACGTTGACGGTTCTTTTCTGAGTGTTCTGTCTGACTGCATATGCAGTTTTTAACATAACAGACGAAAATTGTGCATTTTTACGCGCAATTGGCTGTCAAAAGATTTCATTTTTTTTTTTTTCTAAAACGTCCCGTTTCCGTGTCTTGAGAGTGGCAAAGAAGTGGAACACTCTGCCTTTCATTCGTTTATTTATATGGCTATATTATTATATGTTGTATATTAATATCTAATGTATATTATTTATATTTTTTAATTTTGTGTATGTATATGTAGTTATTTATTATATTATTATTATTTTTTTCTCTATTTTTAGAACGTCAGACGTAGCATCCTGGCAGAATAACAGCGCTTCTGTGTTTCATTCCTCCCATCTGAGAATGGCACAGAAGCAAAATGCTGAGCCAGGATATTTATTGGCCCCACACCTGCATATTCCTTATGTTATAGTTTGTAAGGTTTGACTTTAAGATTTTTTATTTTTATTTTTTATTCTATAGTGTGTGTGTGTGCCAATAAATGTTTTTTTCTTTCTTTCTTTCTTTCTTCTTCATTGGGTCCGTGTGGTGTGGGTCTACCAGTGCCCCAGCATTAACAGACTTAAAACATAGGTGATAAATGATGATGCTAATGATCTTTTTAATCGGATAGCAAGATTCGAAGTTCGGACCAACGATCATGGTCCGAGACGAATCTAGCGTCAAATCAAACGTCACATAGGTAGCGTTTCAAATAGATGCTTTACGTCACCTATTCAGACTAGTTCTAGACACTGGGTTTCTAGAACTCCATTTCAAGTATAATATGCAATAGCGGTTGTTAATATGTATGTAGGCAGAAACTGGATATGATAAGAAATAGGTATACAACAGTAAGAACTGTTGGCTGTATGTTAACAACGTTTTTAAGTCTGAAACATTGAGTATATTTTATAATTCAATCAACTTTTAGAGTTAAGACTGAATCTTCGAAATGGATTTAGGCTGATTTGTGATGCGAAAATCTTGAGTAGTGATTTAAAGTTTGTTTGAATGTTCATACTTAGTTTGATTAACATATTAAAATAAGTTTTTGAATATTGAATAAAAGTTTATTTGAATGTTCATATTTTTCGATAAAAAATAAATGAATATTTCATTTGTCCGTATCACAGATATCAGAATGCTCTGTGGTCCGTATGCTAGATCAAAAATAAGTAGAAAATGAGTAAGCGGAAATCTCGTTAGAAATAAACATTTGATGAGTAAATTATCAAAGAATCTTAGAATAATAATATTCTAAGCAAAGAATGTCAGTACTACTGTGACCACAAAGACGGTAAAAGTGTTGACCTTGCGTGCCAAAAATTTGATCCACGGTCAAAGTTTTCCGACCTAAGTCAGTCCGCTTGAGACCATTGCCATGAAAACACGCGTCACTCAGAAACATAAATGGTTAATTGTGCAGTGCTTTCTTGCAAGAGAATAACATTTCCACATCACTAAATCTTGCTTGTGACGTCATCGTAAGTGCGAAAAATGCGACATGCTAAATTCTCATACAGTTTGAAGCGCTCTTTTCGTCTATCTCGATATAGGTCTGTGACTGTGACCTGTCATATGACTGTCATACTAGTAAAATATAATTAAACAGACGCAACTGATTGGCGAAGACATAGAAAAGAATTTGTTGACAACTTTTAACCCAATATTAGCAAATAAAGAATTCTATTCTAATCTAGAAATGGTATAGATAGAGATGAGCATCCTTTCATATGTTCTAATCTTTCGCTAACTTACGAAAATTCATCGCAATCTGAATGATTGACTTATATATTACGATGTTCTAAGATGTAAGCGTTTAAACAAATTTTCATTCATCAACATTCCACATTTTTCAACCCTTATTTATTTATTTAACATATAAATAAAACCTTTTCTACTGTCAGAATCCTTTAGTGTCAATGATCTTTGGCAACTCTATACATTCCAAGATTATTTTCAGTGAGATTTTAAGCTGATTTTTGGCTCCAAATAATTTCGAATCCGAGATGACGAAGCCGCGAGAATCGGCCCCCAGAGCCAGACACATCTCAAAATAAAACTTCTTACTAAGTCAAGTAAGTAAAGGGAAAACGGTTCCCATTATTATTTATCCGTTTAGGGATCCGCCAAGTTGTGAAATAGTTCCTCAAGTTACCAAGGTTCGGCCTATGGGAATTTCAAGGGCATAGGGGCGTGATCTAGAGGTGGGGTGTACCGTCCCCCGAGATAAAATGTCAACGAACTGTGTTACGCGATAACTTGACTTGATCACGCTCAAGGAACGAGTCTCGTGTCTATTTAACATAGCTGTAGCCCGCGATCCCTAGTTCCTGTTGAAATATCGGGATCATAACTATCCTATGTTTAATACAAACTCTCTACTATCTGCGTGCCAAACTTTATCTAAATCCGTGTGAAAGAGGAACTGACATACTTTCACATTTATAATATTAGTAGGATAACTGATGGCATTTGTCGATTCTAGGTTATAGGTAGGTAGTATAAAATAATATAATATGTAATAAATAAATAAATATTTGCATACAATCACACCAATTATCTAGCCCACGTTAAGTTTCATGAAGAACTTGTGTTATGGATACTAGATAACTGATAAACATATTAAGAAAGAAGAAGAATGTAATAATGCTACTAATATAATAAGTATATAATAAAATAAGTCCAATTCCACATCAACATGTCAGTTAATAATAACACTATTTAAGTTCCTTGAGTAAAATAAGAGACAAGAGTGAGTAAGTATACTATTTATAAGGAGCACACCCTTTTTAAATGTCGTTAGCCAACGCAGATATCAAGATGACCTGCATGGCGCAAGGGTAGGTATGCCTGCTTTTTTCGCCAAGTTCGATTCCCGCACAATTTTTGTGAATAAACATGTCTAATTTTGTTTTGGTATAGGTGTATAGTATGTATATTATGTATAAATTTACAACAAAAAAAGTACCTATATAAGTATGTGTATTACAGATACACATCCAGTATCCATAACACAAGTTCTTAATGAATCTCACCTTGGGGTATATAATTGATATGTTTGTATGAAATTTATTTATTAAGCACATCAAAAGTGTTGAGTATAGCAAATCTCTATTTGGAGAAGGCCTATTTGCAAGAGTGGGTTTAAATGGCTGAAAATTAATGGCTGCTTAATTGAATACACATTTTTTTTTATTAATATAAGAAACTAAGGATTATTGGAGAGTACTCTACATATAAAATACAGAAACAATTTAGTATCACTATATTGTCCCGATCCAGTAATAAACAGATGCTTTTTGTTGAGCTTATATAAATGGACATAATAATCTAGGGTTAATACATGTGAGCACCGAAGACTATTAGTTGTGTATTAACATCTCAGGCCCCGGATTATGAGACACAATAGATTTTCCATTAAGGATGAATTAATTCATCAAACCCGAACCGGACACCAGTGTCCAGAGAACAATGAAATATCTATTGTGTCTCATAATCTGGGGCCCGTAAGGTTAATTATTTTTAACATAAGTTTGTTGATGCAAAAACTTTGTTTAATGAAAACTGCATTTTTATTTATTTTATTTATTAGAAAAAAATTAAGTTTGTTATATGTTACACTTATTATTTGCTAATCCAGTTATACAAAAAGTTTATTATAATATTGTTTGCTTATTAAAATCAATATGCATGCACTTTTGTCTTAAATTACTTGAGAGCCCTATTGAGTGTAACAAGTATGAATCTTTTTATAATTAAAAGTGTAACTTATAATATGAATGTAATATCATGTTTTATACTGTCTTAATATTATTGTTACATCTGCCATCTATTTGTATACCTACAACAATCATTTTTATTTGTGTGCGATTGATAACCTAAGACAATTCATACTTATCAGTTGTACTCGGATAAAATCAAGTTTTGAGGGTGTTGTAGATAGTTGTATTATTACTATTGATACTAAGATAAGAATTTAGATGTTTTGAGGGTGTGCTTGTAAATTAATAGATTATGTCTACTGTGTACATAAGCAGTATTACTTTAACAATTCTAAAATTTTTTTTGAGGAACAGGGTAATTTTATTATTTTAAAGAGAATTTTAGGGCAGGTAATTTAATAAGATTACTATCATTGATATGTTATGAGCTTTTAATTGTAAATAATTATGGATTGATGTAAACAAAAATTATTTATAAAATACTAATCAATACTTTATCTAAGAAACATCAGTCATATTAATTTGGTCTATTTTTATACAATCTGCAACCTCACATCACAGCGGGCTCAAAATAAATTTATCTAAGAATGTGCACTTCCGCTCTGCTTTAAATTATCAAGTATCAAAGTTTAATGTCGTTTATAAAATCAGAGACACATATGGTGTATGAGTCACAGTACGAAGATACAGCACATGTTACTTCTCATAAACATACCAACACTCATGCACTAACAAGACATTTCATAAATAATGATTGCCTATGTTTATTATCTTAGTTCCACACACTCAAGTTGTGGCACACATTGTAATGTTTCTGCTCTTTAGTTTATTGTCACAAATTCCTATTTACAAATAAACTTGATAAGATAAGTTTTTTTGTAATTGTTGTATTCATTTATATGAAAAGAACTGAATGTATCAATTATGTATTATTTTATGTAAAAGCAAGACCAAAGACCGAGTGAATGCTGTAGGTTAACCGTAATCACTTTTATTTCAATGTTTTTTTATGTAGCTAGACTTTATATCGCATTTTAAAACTTGTTTCTCGTTAAATGAGAGCTAAGGTAGGATCTATCTATAGTTATACCTGATCTACTGGTTTGAGTTATAAATGAAAATTGATAAATTGGGAAAGGAAAATATATTTTATGTAATGACTAAGATATTAAAAGTTTGTTATTTTTATCTTTTTTGCATTGACTATATACCTTTTGGGTTTAGTGAAGCACCTTTGAGATAAAATGCAAAAAAGTTATCATTTGGCGATAACCTACCAGTCTAACGTCTACACTGACCTAAAACTCGTAAGATAGCTGCATAGGGCAATGACTAACCACGCTTCCTTCAGCATCGAACGGTAAAAAACAATTTCCTATCTATTTACATGATCTTTGTGGAAGAAATCCTAAATTAACTTTGGAAACAGAATAAATACATACCCTTATAAGTATACTGTAGATATCAAGTCATCCAAATGTTCAACAACAAAAAACATCATCACGAAAAAACACACAAATCACAGTTTTCACTGACACATTTTTCATTTAGTAATAAATAAATCCACACCCGCGCAAATGTTAAAAATCAGATTCCTATTGACATAAACACAAACTGAGCATTCGCCATATGCAGGCGCGTTCAAAACATAAGGCAGTGACAAAATAATCTCTCCGCACTAAAGAACACCATGTTCATTTTCGGATACATTTTGTTTTCTCACAATAACACAAACTAAATAAATTGATTCCCTTTTCATTTGTAATTAATTTAATGTCAAAAGAGTATCTTTATTGGCATTTGTAACAATAGATAATAACACGGTGATACGAGACTTCAATAATTCTACTGGATTCGGAACGATGTCCAATCTGCGATTCACTTCACTCGTATGCGAACTACGTGCGAACTTCAGCGTGCTCCAATCCCGACGAGCTTTGATTTCGATTTACGGAAGAGTGTCGATGTACGTGCGCGACAGAGACAGTAGATGTTTTATTTTTTAAGTCAACGGCCTCTATGGGAGTACTGACTTTGCGAGTGAAGTTGTTTTTGTAGACTGTGGCACTCTCGTAGTAGATTAATTTACTAATCTGTGACTCTCGTAGTCTGTAGCTTTTCATACAGCGAGCCGTAGCTCGTAGCAATAAAATTAGAGAAGATAAAGAATTATTGTTTTTATTTTTATACTTCAAATTAATGATGGTCATAAAATATTCGTACAATTAAACTTTTCTCTTTAGCACGGTAGTAATACATTTCGTATAAACAAGTCAGCTTACTTTTTTAATGAAGTGGTCTAGTTCTAAAAGCTTAGATTATTTCCTTGATCTTTGGTAAAGCGATGAATTTGGATGAAAAACATAATTTGTGGCTGAAATGTTGAAGGGTACGAAATATGCGATGATATTATTGTGTGAGGCTAGCTATGTCTCCAAACTTAAAACCAATATATTAATATACTAAATAGTCATCTTTATTATACGCTGTAAGTAAAACTTTCTAATCGGTCAAAAACAAGCAGCTGCAATACAACTAAAGTAGGTCTCTTAGCAATAATAATGAAGCAAAATTGTGGGAACGTTGACCCAACATTCGCAGCCAATATTCACCATGGGTGTGATGTCACTCTGAGAACATCGAAATGTTAGATTTTACCGCTGACCGATATTTCAAGTAGGTAGGTTATTTAGCATTTTTTTCTGGTCATACAAAAAGTTTATTAACTGAGAATGAGATACAATAAATTTATCATTGTTGTGAGGACGTAATGTGGTCGCGTGTGATTTCAAAGTTTAATTTAATACAGAGATGCAACTGGGTACAATAAATGATAAGTACAATTATGAATGAAAACTAATTTTCAATTCGTCCTTCAATACGCTATTATAGTACCTAGTCATTTTTATCAGAGAATTAAAAAATGACGGCCTTTAATACGCATTGAATGACGTCTCTCAACGACTGATGATGTATTCAAGGGAAGAAATGTAATTTACCTTCATAAAATACATTTGGAACTGTAAATGACGAAATACATTTATATACAAAAGAAGCTCAATCACGAAGCATTTTGCTGTAAATATAATAACCATCCAAACCAAACAAATCTTACTTTGTTTGACTGACTCGATATGGCGCAGTGGCGCCTGGTCATGCCTGTAAGCCAGGGGTCCCGTGTTCGATCCCAACGTGGACGAAAATTCAATAAATGACAAACAATTTTCGTGTTATAATAAATTTATAAAAAAATATTGGAAAAAATCAACTCGGCCACAAGTGTATTCTCTGGTGGGATCATCTGAGATCATCTCATTCACTTGTGGCCGAGTTGATTTTTTCCAATATTATTGAAAATTTATCTTATGTATAAAAATAGTAAGTATTAGAAATTGCAAAAAATTCAAAATCATTAAATAATTATCGTCTTACTGCGTATATTAAATAAACTAAGTACATTTTAATTTACCTTTTGGTTCAGTACTTGAGGTGCCTAAGCAGGGGCGTGCATTCCATATAGGCAATTAGGCAGTGCCTACCTCATTCAAAACCTAAATAAATATACGATAAGTGTTAAAGTTATTTTATTTTAGTTTAAACTTCTATTCAACACTCACCCACTAAGATATTCCTTACGCTAAATACTGAATACCTACCGATAGGCAGTCACGAAATTGCCTACTCGAAACAAGCAGCGTTTCATACAAGAATAAAACATATTTAGAAAAAGTATTGCTCAAGTATAAACCGCCCATGGCACGAAGGGCGCTGTTTGTACGTGTAACGTTCTAGCTTAAACTTCCGGAATATATCAGTATAAAGTAAGCATGCCTACCTGACGAATGAATTTGGTCGCGAATTATTTTGTTGAGGAGTTATTTTAAAACTATCATATTTCCTAAGATATTCATTAAAATTTTATGATGTAAAGGACAATTTTGTTCATAATTAAATACTTGTGATGATTATCGTATTTATTTAGATAAGGATTAATATCATGTTTATGAAAACAGCTTCTCAAATAATACATTAGTTTAGAACAAATTTTATTATCTGAAAAATGGTTATAGTGAGTTAACCATAAAACATAGACATATGCTGTCGCGGACTTTTTTTTTTACTTTTGATGGGGAATAATTTCGTCATACATGATTTTTACATAACTTTAACCGTTTACACACCGTCCGCAACGGAAGCTCCCAAAACTATTATTTTTTTCCCGTTTCTGTAACGTTTTACATTAATTATCTGCTCTTATTAATCGTACCGTGATATTAAATATCTTATTACCTTCCGAGATAAATGGACTATCCAGCACAAAAATAATTTTTCAATTCGAACTAGTAGTTCCGGAGATTAGCGTGCTCAAACAATCAAACTCGTCAGCATTTTAATATTCCTACTAAATATTACGAACCTTATCATTTATGACTAGCGGCCGCTCTCGGTTTCACTCGCCGCGTGGTTGCCGTTACCGTGGGAATATCAGGATAATTATAAATATTTGCATACAATGTGGTTTTCTGATATATAAGCTACATTGCTGTAAAGTTTCATCTTAATCAGTTCAGTAGTTTTTGAGTGAAATAGTAACAAACATTCCTCCATCCAAATATCCTCACAAACTTTCAAACTTATAATATTCGGTAGCAGGATAGGATAAGTGCAAATTTACTAGTTAGATCTACAGTGCCTACTACGCTGGAAAACCAATGCACGCCCCTGTGCCTAAGTAAATGGACTTCGTAAGCTAAAGTTCTGAAACAAGTGCTGTTTTTAACCGCCTCTATGATCTCTTGGTCACACCACCGGTAATAGACCCATAGGTTTCGGGTACGATCACCAGTGGGGATACATATTGTTATTGTTGTAAGTCCGCCTGGCTAGTAAACACCATCTTATCTAAGTCTGACGCCATAACAACAATGTTTTCAGCATTGTTCTGTTCTGGTAGTTAGAGATAAGATAGCCAGTTCCTCAGTGGGTGAGGATTCCGGCAGAGGAGCGTGGTCAACCCATCTCGGATCTGGGCGGTGGAGGCATCTGGTCTCTAGATCCCCCTTGAAATTCAGTTCTTTTAACTAACCATAGTGAATATTAGATCCTTAATCGGATGTTACCTATCGATGCGTTATCTACCATACCACTGCAAGTACTGGGCCCAGATGCAGTGTATTATTAGCTGCATCTGCGGATCGCTCACGTGCTCGCCCGTAATGGCGTCCGGACAATATTCCGGTTGATCATATTGCACTTTATTACTCACTTAGTGAGGTGATTGAGGTGACTATTAACTAGATATATTTCGTGAACTGGAGTACTGAAGCAAGTGTCTGATTGATAACTATTAAAAAAACTGAATATAAACAAGCATTTGATTTTGTTTTATGCGCCCCAAAATGTGATAAAACCCAAACATATTATGTTTGGGTTTTTTCTGGTATTTAGTTAGACCAAAAGTTATGTTTTTACGTGGATCCGACGCAATTATGAAGCTATAACAAAATGACTACCTAATGCATTAATTATTGTTAGATTGTAGACCCAGACTTTAGTACCTATCTAAACAATTTTGAAATTTCCCTAGAGTGCAAGAAATTTTGTCAGCTTTAACGGAAGTACCTACCCAGTATACAGTCACAGCCTAGGTTCTGATCTTAAAAACTTAACAAAATGATGTCACTAAAGGCAAAGTATTCTATGCTAAAGGTCACATTTATCATACTATGACTAGCCATGGTACCACGTTGGAGTCCCTATGAGTATCTATGACTCAGTAAATTCCTTGTCTGCAATATTCAGTACCTAATGCACGTCTACTATTGAAGGTTTGTCTCACATTACCGAAGAGTCGAAGCGATAATATCAAAAAATCTACATGGCATACTGATGCTCATAATTTCCAGCTATGCACATTTCTAAATATTGCTAGTGGATGATTCGTGCGACTTTTTTATATATCACGTTCGTTGGCACGAATCGTCATCACATCCCTACTTTTTTAACTTTTATTTGCGGTAAGGATTTGATGCGAATTTCTTGAGACATGACAACTCCATCTATTCCAATACAATGACAGATCATCCTTTATCATATAGGTACGAGTAGATAACATTGGAAATACACAAGAATTAAAAAAACATAAAAAAGTTAAATAATAGGAAGCGTTATTTCGAAAAGTAATAGACTTATAGAATACGTTTATATCACAAATAATAGAACGATAATAGTTATTTCATTTGAATAATAAATTAATTCTTTTACTTTATACCTTTTTTTACTAAAATCTACTGGTCAACCGGGAAGTTCCCCGAATGTAAAGTCTCGAGTAATGATAAGTATACATTAAACAACCTTATCGCATTGGCACACACGGAAATAAAGCTCTTTCTGTACACAAATGTCCATTCAATTTGGTAATGTGACAGTCAAGGTTGCTAAGTGTTTATATGTACTGTACTCAAGATATTTATTATACTTAGTCCCGTTTTATATCAACGAACCCTGCCTGACTGACTTCGCATATAGTAAACGTACGTAGGCACCTATAGACGCCACGGCAGAGGTTATTGTCTTCATAGCACCCATGGGAAATACATCAGAGCCTGTCTGTTATGGTGTAGACGAGACTAGGGGTGTAAACTAAAATCGAATGGGGTGCAGATCAAGACAATCGTTACCCTAACTTGAACCATACCTGTTTCTAGCGATAGGATTGTTAGGTAAAGCCTGGGGTGAGACCCCACACTGTTCTTTGATATGTAAGACAATCAATTAAGAGTAAATTATGATTAATAGTGAGGAGTGGTACTTTAATTTAAAAAAGCACCAGGCTGTAGAAAATGAAAAAGATAAAAGGAAATTGGTACCTAACTTTAGTGACCAACTCCACGTGTAACGTTTACATTCAAAAGCACATCTACAAAAACGCGAATTAACTATTTATATAATTACTGAATTATAGTCACGTATCATTAAATTGATAACCTACTAACTGGTATTACGTTTAAAAAGATTAACAACACATAAATTAATAGTTGAAATGCAAAAACCGGCTTTACTACTAACGACTGCTTCACCGGCCCGGCTAAAGAATGGGTAACAGAATTAGCAGATTAAAAAAATATAAACTAAAACAAAAGTTATTATGGATCAAAAATAAAGATTTAACCAACATTTCTATAAACAAATATTTGAATTTGACTTAACTCATACAATGCCGAGAACTTCGCGCGGAGTCGGACACAAATTTAGATTTTAATTGTTATAATATCTTGGGAATGAAGGTGTTAAACAAAAGACTTTAGTTTCTAAGTTAGATAGTATAATGGTAAACTAGGCTATTTAACAAACGTTCTAAAATGTAAGGGGTGGGTTTTGCTCTCTTAAAAAAGAAAATGAAAAATACGGTATTTTTTTAAATCTATTTAAACTAAATCGTCGGTCTGTCGGTCTACTAGAGAAAAGGGGAAAATTTGTGATAGCTGCCCGAAGACGAAGTAACTATTTACTAATCTAGTGCCCGAAGTCGCTTCTCCTCGCCAAAATCAGTATAACAGGTAATTTAGAGAAATGCACGAACAAGAGCGTCGACCGGAACTGCAGAACTACGTAGACCGTTCACAGACTCAAAGTAGGAAAATTGTTAGATGGATAGATGTCTTTTCTTGGAAATAAAACAATGTGTGAAACACCCTCCTCTTCCCTCCTGTAAAGTGCGAAAAAAAACGAAGACGTTACTTAGTAAAATTAAAAAAATAAAATAAAAAAACAAAAATGAGTACGTACCCTTTAATAATCAATATCATGTAATTGTATTAGTATCCGTGCCGTCGAAACCGCCAACTGTTTCGAAGTACAAAAAAGTATGTGAAGCTAAAAAACATCAAACATCAACATTTACTGACATAAATATTTGTATAGAACTTATGAAAATCAATATTCATTCTCTTTTAAAACACTTACCAACAAAATATTGTTGATTTTTAAAAGAAATCGACAAAATTAAAATGTCTCTTACAAATTCTGAGCAAAAAAGGCTGCGCGCCTTAAAAAAAGTATTTTCAAAGCGCGCCACGAAAACGCGGGAAAAGCCACGAAGACAGCCAACGCCAGAAAAAAAGAAAAGAGTAAAAAGGGTGAATGATAAATATGAGTGTGTGAAAAGGATACAAAGAATAGTTGAATATTTTAAATGAGTTCGAACATGATTTAAAACTTATAATTATAAAATATTAATTAGGTATATACTTGGACGAATTAACCACGTGGTTAATTCGTTCAAGGGTATATACCAAGGAGTTTTATACAATGAGGTTGATAGTTTGAAAAAAGAGTATGGAAGAAATGAGGTCGCATATGAAATAAATATAAAATAAGGAAAATTTGTGGAAAATGTGAATAAATTATTGTAAATAAATAAATAAAATGGAATATAAATAAATATATATGTAACGTTGTTTTGAAAAGTACAACGTTACACTACACACGTACGTAATAGCGTGCTCAAAGTCAACATGTTAGACAAGCTACCGACTTCTTCTTTTCTTAATTAATGGCTTGCTCGCGATAAAGCAACCGATTTTGAAATTAAATTGCAAAGACAAAACAAAAGACTGAAGAAGAATTGAACTCAAGAAAAAATGAGAATCGTGTCAAGGTCGACCTAGAGACGGAACACAATTAGAACCTCGCTGATAGTCTGTATGTATGCAAACGACGTTGAATGTTGTGGATGAAAAATCTCGTAATGTCTGAGGAGATAATGGCATGCTCTTTTTGCTTACTAAGGTTATGTGAGGAAGTTGCAATTTAAGGCTTTTTTTTTATTATTATTTGTTTTTCTTTATGAACGAGACGGGGAGACTTTTAGCCTTCATCATGCCCGATGTAGTATTAAGTATTGATAATAGTAGTAGAAGTAGTAAAAGTAATAGTTTGCAGCTGTGTAAAATTAGTTAAGCTTTCATAACAAGAAAATGAATACGCAATAGGAAATTTTCACGGGAAGTGTTCATTGAAATAAATTAACTTTTTTGGACTTGAACACTCTTGATACTTGATACTTGATACACAGAAGGAAACTTGAGGAAAGATTGTGTTTGTTTTTCATGGATTTCCCCACGTTTCGGTAGCGTCAGCCAATGAAGAATATGTGAATAATAATGTTGAACGTTACGGCTATCTGACACGCAGAATCTCTCTAATGCTTGCTCAAAGCTTGCCAAGCCTTAAACACTTTTAACAGCCTCTGTGGTCTAGTGGTACAACCACCGGTATCAGACCCAGGAGTCCCGGGTTCGATTGCCAGCGGGGGTACATATTGTAATCGGTTTGGTTGGTGGTAGGACTTGTTGTAAGTCCGCCTGGCCTTCTACCACCATCTTATCTAATTCTCACGCCATAACAAGAATGTGTTCAGCATTGTTTTGTTCCAGCTGTTAAAGATAAGATAGCCAGTTCCTCAGTGATTGAGGATTCCGGGAAAGGCTCGCTTCCATCTTCAGCCTTATCAAAATTTAACATCAGGTATGATGAAAGCAAAGAGTCCCCTGCCCGTCGTTAGCAAAAAAATAAGAATATTGACTATTTAAATCGTGTGTAGCGTTTAGTTTGCCTAAAGTTTATTGTGAATGCGGTTAAGAAACTCTCGCAATGGTTAGTTTCGAAATGTGTGACCAATTAAAATTGTTTAGTTAAAAGGCAATTCTAAAAAACCAAAAAACATTAAAAAAATGTATTATAAAATCGCTGACTTCCTTAGTGATAAAATTTGACATTCCTTTTAACTGTATTTTTTTTGTTTCATTAATGTTGTTATTAAATTTTCTGTTTTAATGATTATTGTATCACAAAATAGAATTACTGGTAATTTTGACATTGTTTATTTTCTATTGACATTTTTTTTTATAATTTTGGCTAGTGTTCGTAAAACTTATAATATTTTTGTTCCTACTATTATTATTTACAATTAGATTATTTTATTGTGAAAATTAATAATTGCACGTCGCTAAATACTAAATAATATGTTGGAAACTAGTTATTTAGGATCAATATGTAACCATATTCAAGCAAATAAATTTTATCTTATCTTATCATAAAGCCGTTGATTCCGGCTGTATATGCAGTTAAAACCCACCACTCCGCATTGGCACCGCGTGGTGGGTCGTGCATGGCTCTTCACCTCATTATAAAAAAGGCCAACAGCCAGCGGCCAGCAGGCTCCAGCAGTTGGGACATTAAAAAAGGTTAATCATGAAGCAATTTGTTTAGCCGTTCAGCGCGTAACAGTAGGTCAACTACTGAACATTGTTATGAAAATCTTTTGAGATGATAACAATAAAGTTGACTAACAAGCTGTATAAAACGTTCTTCAATTATAGTTTTGTAGAGCGGCGACCGTCCCAGCGCAATACAGCCATAATTGTATTTGAAGCCCTCTCGCGCGATATTGCCTGCACTCTGCACTTTGCGCAACTATAGGTCTATACATACTTATATTGTGGTACGAACAATGCGTAAATGGATTGTGACGCGTTGTTGTACTACAATATGTATGTGTATTATATATTACCTGTGACTAAAATGACCGCCTCTGTGTTCTAGTGGTACATCCACCGGTATCAGACCCAGGGGTCCCGGGTTTGATTCGGTTTGGTTAGTGGTAGGACTTGTTCTAAGTCCGTCCGGCTAGCTACCACCATCTTATCTAAGTCTGACGCCGTAACAGCAATGTTTTCAGTATTTTTGTGTTCCGGCAGTTAAAGATAAGATAGCCAGTTCCTCGGTGGTTGAGGATTCCGGCAGAGGCGCGAGGCATCTGGTCTCTAGAATTCCGTTGAAATTCAGTTCTTTTAACTAACCAGAGTGAATATTAGATCCTTAATCGGATCTTACCTATCGATGCTTCATTTACCATACCACTGCAAGTACCGGGCCCAGATGCATTCATTATTTGCTGCATCTGAGGATCGCTCACGTGCTCGCCCGTAATGGCGTCCGGACGATATTCCGGTTGGTCATATTGCACTTTATTACTCACTTAGTGAGGTGATGGAGGTGACTAAGTAACTAGATAGATTTCGTGAACTGAAGTACTGAAGCGTGATTGAGGATTCCGGGAGAGGCCCGCTTCCATCTTCAGCCTTATCCATACTTAACATCAGGTATGATAAAGGCCATGAGTCTTCCTGTCGTTCATAAAAAAGATAACTAATGAGTTTCATTTTTGTTGTCACTAATTAACGTTTTTTTTTTAAATCAAGTCTAAAATCATTAAGTTTTTACTCTAAGAAGTAAGAACTGACAACCAGATAAATCTCGTCTCAGGCACTGGTGTTTTGGGTAAGGATTGAATCCATAACCCACTACATGATGTGACATGACTAGTAGCAATCATCTCATCTATCATGAATGAGTTCGTAGTCCAAGAAGTGTCTATTTGTAACTTCTTTGATAGGTTATTCTCTAAGCAAGCTCCTTGACATTGACGGCTGAAACAGTGGAGATCGCCCCATTTTCAATACTGATTCACAGCTGACAACCAGATAAATCTCGTCTCAGGCACTGGTGTTTTGGGTAAGGATTGAATCCATAACCCACTACATGATGTGACATGACTAGTAGCAATCATCTCATCTATCATGAATGAGTTCGTAGTCCAAGAAGTGTCTATTTGTAACTTCTTTGATAGGTTATTCTCTAAGCAAGCTTCAACAGCAGCATGACAACAGCGTCAATGTTTGCATAGAGAATAGAGTGCGTTTCATCTATATTCCCCTTTTTGTTAGGTTGGTACCCCTGTCGATTTCTGTCAAAAGGTTATGTTATTTTAAGATTACAATTTGATGCAGATATTTTAAGTTTTTAATTCTGTGCTAAAATCATGCTCAAAACATTAGAAAAGGGTGAAAGAAAAATGGTTTTGATTTGATGTTTCTAAAACATTCGCGCCTTCTTGACATACAGGGGTACCTTAACAAAAAGGGAATATAGGATGAAACGCACTCTAACCCCTCTGCACCTTCGTTGGTTGACAGTAGAAGCTAAATGGTTTTCCATGTCAAACCGGAAACTGTGTACCAAGATGATTGCGGTTACATCGCCGCTTTGATTTCCATAATAATACGACTGTTCTAGTTACATCTTGTGATTGGATTTATCAATGTGATATTAGATAGGATGGTGAATTTAAGATTAGTTTAGAGCAAAAGGAAGTTTTTGGATTAAACAACGTTTCTGAAACTTTCAGGACCCGTTTTTATTTTTTAAAATCCCATGTGGCTTCATGTCCTTCTAAAAATAAATCTTCTTCTTCTTATAGAATAGAAGTTTCAGAATAGAATTTCCGAAACTGAAAACACTAATAATTACATCTTTTAGAATGTTGATCAGATCAGTTGGGTATGTATAGCAATCTGGATCTCCTCTATTCAATCTCTGTATAGCCATTATCAGATCACAGCTCGGTTAATCCTTGGCAGAGAACCAAGGTTCCAAAGTTAGCTAGATTGTATGAAAATCGGCTAGTGTCGTTAATTATGTGACCACCACTATATGTCACGGTAAATGAAGTTTAATCTAAATATACCTTATTCTCGTTGTTTTAATGATATAAAAAACTAAATAATAAAAAAGGGAGTATCTATATACTTAATTCAGGTTCGCAAAATTTGTGACGACTCGATAGGGACTTTGGCGCGTAGTACGCGGCCGAGTAAGGTATCAAATTAAAGGTACTCGAGTCTATTTGTTCCGAAAACTATAAAATATACAAAATGTCAAACGTATGTACGTAAATGTATGATCACAAACTGCAATTAAAAAGTGTCATTATTTTCGCATCATTTGGAATTTTTCGTCGATCGACGAATCCGAGTATCGGGTTGTAACCGCCCTAGTTATAGTTAATTCAAAGTAATTTAAAGTAGGAATATATTGTTACTTTTTAATAGTTTAAACATTATTAATAATAACCGGTAAATTTTAGTACTGACTACGTGATTTGGTCAATGTGATTAAAACTATGAAAATTATCACTTTACGAAAGGTACCTCTAGGTTAGGTTAGGTTAGAACTGTGACTAAAAGGCGCGGGAGCTGAGCGAGCGAAACGAACGTGCCGCGAAAGCGGCAGGCGAAGCTGCAGAGACGATTTTCTAAAAAAAAATACTAAAATATATACCAAGCTCCTCCTACTTCTCTATTGACGATTTGTTATGTAAAAAGGCTGTAAGTATCGATATTTCTAACCGACTTCCATTGAACAATCAAAAGTAAGGTGCAATTATTAATAATGTGCGGTAAAATGAATTAATTAATCACGTTTACCTTTAACCATGGTAATTATTAATGATTGTTGGTAATTATTAATAATTGAAAATGATTAACATTTACCGTAACATATACACATCAAAAGTGTCTAGGGATCAAGTAGGTACTTTTAACTTTAAAAAGATATCCAATTTATAGTTGCAAATGTACTTGGTTTTTGCTTTAAACCTTTTTTTATCCAAATAGTAAAATTTCCAAAAAATAATCACTAACAATTCAAAGAAGTTGAAATAATAATCCTCTATAGCGGGGAAACTTTACCTAAAACGTACTTGATCCATAGACAATTGATGTGTGTATTAAACAATATAGTTGAGGTGCATTGAAATCATACATAAATACTTACAAAGGAATGTTATACGACTAAAAAGAAAAACAGCATTTAAAATAGCCAGAAAGATTTATCGCGTGTGAGTTTTATTTTATTTCGCTTAGTATCTAAGTTAAAATATCTTTAAATACAGTAGAGTTAGCACGAAAAACTATGGTAATAGTATCAAGTAAGTATCGTGCACGTAATGTCAAAAAATGTAGGTATAGGAAAATGAAGTTCAGCAGGGTTAGCACGAATAACCATCGAAATAGTATCGAGTAAGTATCGAGCACGTTATGTCAAAAAATGTATAGGAAAATGTAGTTCCGTTTACGTCCGGTATAGGAACGCTGCTCAATATCTCATACATTTTTTTACTTCACTTTCTCGATATTTACTCGAAAGTTTTTCGTGCTAGGCCTACAAAAGGGCTCTATACGAACTATGTTAGCTCTATTCTTAGTTTGGCCGTTCCATAATATCCGCTACGTCGATCACAGCTTCCGTATCGCCACATATTAATAAATAGTTACTTCGTCTGTATCGCTCTGGAAAAAACAAGATAGTTATTTTACTAAATCATAACATTATACTACTTTACAAAGTAACTATTAACTATTTATTCGTCGTCTCAGCCACATAACACCCACTGCTGGGTATAGGCTTCTACCAAGGATCTTCACAACGATCGGTCCTGCGCTGTCCGCATCCAGCGGCTTCCCGCGACCTTCACCCGTCGGTCCACCTTGTCGGAGGCCTACCCACGGAGCGTCGTCCTGTGCGCGGTCGCCATTCCAGAACCTTTCCGTCCTAACGGCCATCGGCTCTTCTCGCTATGTGTGCCGCCCACTGCCACTTCAGATGAGCAATCCTTCGAGCGATGTCAGTTACTTTAGTTCTTCTACGGATCTCCTCATTTCTGATTCGATCACGTAGGGAAACGCCGAGCATAGCCCTCTCCATTGCACGCTGTACGATCTTGAGCTTTCTTATCAGACCCATAGTTAGCGACCACGTTTCACTACCGTCGTAAGTCATCACTGGTAAGTTGTACGCGAAGATTTTACGGAACTTCCCGAATGCTGCCCATCCGAGTTGGATTCGACGGGAGATCTCATTCTCGAAGTTGGGCTTACCTAACTGGATTGTCTGTCCAAGGTAAACGTAGTGATCAAAAACATTGTGTCGCAGGCATCGTTTGTATGAGTTTTACTTCACTTCGTCCAGTATCTAAGTTAAAATATCCTTTCAAAAGGATTAAATACATAAGAGCTCTTTTGCGAATATACGGCGAGCTCTATCCTTAGTTCCATAATAACTATCTTCATCCATTCGACTAAAAACTAAATCAGCACTAATAACAAAAAAGTTTTATGGCGGCCTCATTCGGTATGAATTTTATTTTACTTTGCGTCTATGCTAAAATACTCGTATCCTCTCAAAAGGATTAATACAGAAGAACTGTATACAAATATACGTTAACCACGATCCTTAGTTTAGTCGTTTCATAACATCCGAAACGTCGATCACAGCTTCCGCATCGCCCTAGTAGAAGAAACAAGATAGTCCACTCATAACATTACACATACTACCTACTTCAAAAAGTAATTAATCTAGCTACCTCATCCATCCGACTAAAATCAAAATCAACTCTAATAAATTGCAAAAACTGTTTGTATGAGTTTTATTTCACTTCGAGTATCTAAATAAAATAAATATCCTATCAAAAGGATTAATACAGCACTCTATACGAAATACGTTGAGCTCTATCCTTAGTTTTGTCGTGCCATAATATCCGATACGTCGATCACAGTACCCGCGTCGCCCTAGAAATACAAGATAGTTTACAAAATCATAACATTATACTACTTACAAATTAATTAGTCATCATCCATCCGACTAAAAACAAAATCAGCACTAATTACAAAAACTTTTTATCGCGGGCCTCGTTCGTATGAATTTTATTTTATTTTGCTTCTATGTTATAATACTCGTATACTCTCAAAAGGATTAATGCACAAGAGCTGGAGACGTATTTATGAATCATTCGAATTCCTATTCGCAAGATTCGCATGCGAATATTAAAAAAGGTATTTTTGAAATGCCAATTCTTATTCGAATCTGCAACGAGTGGTTACATTCTTCTACTTTTTATGTAGTGGCGGTGCCCTTTTGGTATTCACCAAGTGGTTACATTCGTCCCGACCAGTCTGTTTGATTCGAGCGATAGAAAGTTTGACGTTTAGTACTTAACGTCATTTTAAAATTGACATTGATATGACAGATAGTTTGACAAATTAAATACGTTTCGTTTCACATGATTCAAGTCCGATTCAGTATCTGTTTTTGAATATCTATGGAGAGTTAGTTTACGGTTTTTAAATTTTCTGCGTAAAATGAAATAATGTCAAAAGAGTTTAAGGAAACCCGTAAAAACCGCCTTCGAGTGTAAGTGGGTGAATTTAAATTCAAATGCGAATTGAATTCGTATGAGAATTTCGAATGATTAAAAAATACGCCTCCTGTATACGAATAGATTTCCATAATATCCGATGCGTCGATCACAGCTTCCGCATCGCCCTAGAAAAAACTGGCTAATTAGGTCTTTGAGGATGAAAAAGTTTTTAAAGAATCCTCGCAAAGTTTCCTCTGAATTTTTTTACTGCTTAGCTTTAGAATCCGATGTTTACTTTCGTGTACAAAAATGTTTTGAAAATAATACCTATCTATTTTGTTATTTTCAAAGATTTTTTTACAGCGACATTAATGACAAAATTAAACACTGTTGCACATGTTGACTAACTACTTCATTAGGTATTAGACAATTATTGTAGTCTAACAAAATATTGTCTACCCTCATCGACCTAACATCGTCAATTAAAAACCATCATGTCATAAGAACGTTTTGTTTCTATAGACGTTGACACATTTTATTACACTTCACACTTTGGAGGTGATGATTGAGCAAAAATGTCACAAAACTTCCGTCAAAAAAAAGCTTACTTTTAGATATTTGTAGTACGAAATAGCGTGTTATGATTGAAACAATACTGCGCTAAGAGATGGCGGTAGGCCCCCTGGAATCTGAACTCAAAACGTATTCATGATTAACAACAAAACTACATTCAGAAACATACCTAATCTACAGAACGAATAAAAATAAAACAAAAACGGGTTGCACTCCGGGAGTGCCGGCAGAAGTGAAAACCGCTTAAACGGGGGATATTACTTCCTCTCCTACGCCGCGCCGGCGCCGGCGGCCTACTCTCCTTCCAGCTTACGAATTTTCGATCAGGTCACGTGTTCTGACGCGACTTTAACATTTTTTACCCATCCAAAATTTAAAAACTCTGATGTGCACAGCGCCGCTAAAGAAGTTTTCACTTCAAAAACATTGCATGTATTATCATTTTGTGCAACTCATTTCAAACCTTTTTTTGTAATATCGACACCTTTAAAAATAAAGAATCGTAGATCGATGACCAAATTCAGAGAGATCGTTCTGAAGAAATGGATTCACCATTTTACTTCAGACGTGCTTACTCATTCTACGTCCAAATCGATATGATTCCTATTATGGAAATGTGAAAAGCCACTGAATATACGTTTATGATTATAGGGTTTTGAGTTGAAAACATCGTTACGCTTCCATCACTTTCAAATCATCGAGTTTAAAGAAATCATCAAACAATATGAATAACGATTAATTCTGCTTAAAACGTTTTAATCTTAAGTTAAATTTTAAATAGAAAAATATTGGAATAAATCAACTCGGCCACAAGTGAATTCTCGTATGGGACTCGAACCCACGAACTTTGGAAATCCGGTCCAATTCGCTAACCACTGAGCTACCGAGACTTGCGGACCACCGTCGAAATTCTCCAATACTTTTATATTTTTAATACGCTGTAGGCCAGCGTTGTTACATCAATGCTAGGAATATCCTTGCATTCGAAACAAACAACTATTCAGGTGTATAACGATCGAACGTTAGAGCATTGGACCGGATTTCCAAAGGTCGTGGTTTCGAGTCCCATCTGAGAATTCACTTGTGGCCGAAATGATTTTCTTCAATATTTTTTTATTTAAAATTTAACATAATTATTGACTTGTTAGACTAATAGCTAAAACCTTTTCAATAAATAATAACATCAAATAGTCTTCTTTTTTTTGGCTAGACACAGACTAGGTACTTATTAGTGGTTACTATGTAAGTAGCTTGCTATTCAAGACATCACAAGAAGGGTCGAACGGAATAGTGATTCCAAACGACACCACCGGGGGTGTCATTTTGGTGGTGTCGAGTGGAATGACCGGTCCGAGCGTTTTCTCACTTTTCCGATCCGATATCGGTACCTAAGTATTGGGGCGACAGTCGACATTCGATATCGGCGCCGATGTTATCGGCCGCAAAACCTGTCATCTCAGTGATACATTTTAAATAGAAAATTAATGGAAAAACTTAACTCGGCCACAAGTGAATTCTCAGATGGGACTCGAACCCACGACCTTTGGAAATCCGGTCCAATACTCTAACCACTGAGCTACCGAGACAGATATTTGTATTTTGTATTTGTGTTTGGAGAGCTAGTAGGCAAGATGAGCACCGCGACAAAAGTCTCTCGACCCTTATGTAGCTTTCTTTAACATAAACGCTGATATGAACGCGCCAGACATCGCGAGATAAATTTCGACAAATAGTCGCGGCGCTCATGTTGGAGAAGTTACACTTAAAAAAACATCTTTATTAAACAGAAAGTTAAGATTGTCTTTTGTTGTTTCTTAATGGGAAAAGAGTTTTTTTTATAGTTTGATTTAATATTGATTGATTACAAACCATATTTTATAATCACAACTCTACAGTACAGTGACAACCATATTTATCACATTGAACTTATTCAGTTCAAGTATTTAATAATAAACCTTCTCATCTTTCCTGTCTGCTCGTTGCACAGCTGTAGGTTTATATTTAGTTCTAGAATAAAGCCAGTGTTACACTCATTTCGTCTATTAATCTTGTAAAGTGGCAGAGATAAGCTATAAAAGAAAGTAACTAAGTTTGTCGCTAGTGCAGACCATTCATAACAACTTACATCGTTAAACTACAGACCTATTTCCTCTAGTATCTTTATTATGAAAACGTAGAGTTTAGATTTCTCGAAAGAATTTTATTTATTTGTCAAGTTGTAAAATTATAATAACCTATTTTTTATTTTTCAAACTTTTTCCGTATCGGTGGGAATAAAAAATATTTATATCTTCTTCCTGTTTTTGCAAATTCGAATAAAACACTAAACCAAACCAAAATATATTTTAATTTATATAATATAGTATAACCAGTCACTGAATAACGGATATTATCATGTTAAAAGTAATTTCCCGAAAGACTTGAGGCGCAGTAACTAAAACATGTTTTCTTTATTTAAATTAAAACCTCATATTTTAATAAAATTATATCTTTTAACTTGTTATCAGTACAGAAACGAAAACTCAAAAATCTATTACAGCCCGAAACAGGCACTTATCCGAACGATTGCCTCCACCAAAGGACACTTACTGATTAAACGTTCCAACACAAATCCAGCCGTCATTATTATCTTATAAACCACAATTCCTTATTCCAAATGCAGTATGATTGAAAGTCGAATAACACGATTAACTATATTGTAGCTTCGCTAATCCTTAGTTAACGTTTCGACGCTTCCCTTAATCCCCTAGATTCCAATTAAATGTAAAAAACCACTTAACACAAATACCATTCGTCAATCAAACCTATTTATGTGGTTCTCAAACTGTGGACAAATATCGTCTGTCTTTTTATATATTTTGTCAGGAGCAGCTTTGAAAATTCGAAATAACCCTGATCATGATACCTCTCAGGTTAGAAAAATAAGGCAACCCTTATATTATTCAAATGAATATAATATTTATATGATAACCTCCTTTTTTTTTAAGTCGCTTAAAATAAAACACAACCGATCTTTATTGTTCTCTGACTTTTGATTTTTTTTTACCGAGGGCTGATAATCTAACGAAAAAAATTTTGGCTGTCATACAGTATGAAAATGTGACACTAATGACAGGAACCGAGTTTCCGTTAGTTAACCAGCCTGCCGAGAGGTTTTTCTCATTTATGATAGCCGTGGTCAGTGGATGTTAAAATTTACATTAAAAACGTAAGATTTTTCGAGTGTTAAGTAAGGAACGTGCGTGCATTATTCTGAAACCTTTTATTCGTTTGTACCTAGTTAAGTCATTTGAATAAAATTGTATAAACATTTTCTTTTACCGTCCAAGTAGCAGATAGCAAAAAAATTGCGTATGACAGACCAGTGACAAGTGTTTTACTTTGCCCGCAAATAAAACTAGACAGCCAAAATATACGAAACGATCTTTCACAACACCCATCTGTTGTGTTTCTCGAGTTCCAAGAAAATCGTGATAAGATTGAGGTGCCCGCGTTATTTACAAGAAAAAGAATGAAGATCTTGATCCCAGTTTATCTCCGAGGAAACGTCCGACACACGAGCACAGTACATCATATTAAATAAGCTAATGCAGTATCGCAACTAATAACTCAAAATTAATAGGACTTTCTCTCAAAACAATCCACTCGTCGTGTTTAGCGCCGTGCAGTGTGATTTCGCCGTATAGTTCTTTTGTTAGCTGTTATTTTATGTTTTTTAAAGTTTGTATAATAAAATTTAATTTTGACACAAATTAGAGCTCCTGCCTGAGAACAATTTGTGAGACGAATCAATTTTTTTTTAGTATTTTTCTATTATGCGGTTCGAAATTTTTGGATAGCCTACCTATAAATTTGCCATTTTATAAAAATCCTGCTTCGGCGGCCAGCGATGAAATGCATGACAATCGACAGAGTAAGTGATTACAATCAAAAAGTTTATAAACTCTATACGGTGTCTGAGATTTTTGAGTCTAAAGACAAAAAGAAAGCAAATAAAAATACATCAAGTATGCAGCATACATAGTTCAGGAGCAGGATAAAAAAAAAGTAGTTATTTGATCTCAAAAACCGTGTCACTTAGTGATTTGATTACTGAAAACTGTTTGATTGTAATCACTTATTCTGTCGATTAACATGCGTTTCATCACTGGCCGCCAAAACACGTTTTTTCAAAATGGCGGGTATGCCAACGAGGTTCGATGCTCTTTATCGTAGCCAATTAAATCGAAAGAGGCGCATACTTGAGATACTGCTTTATCTAATATTTACTATAACAGAAGCGAGCCCTATCGGGTGAGCGGCTGTTCCCAGCACGAAAGCCTATTTATGTTGTTTAATAAAACTTGTATTTTAAAAAGATTTACCGATTACTTTTACTTTACCCATAGTTGTTTCGGTACGTTACGCTTGTAAGTATTGTTTTGTTCTGCAGACAACGTTATATTTTTCATCTATTTTCGCAACGTCTATTTTTCCGAAGCTAAGAGACTCCTCGTTGTTCGTAAAAAAAGTTTTCTTCCAAGAGGTAAGAGGTTTTACTGTAAGGTGAAGACTGAAGTAGTGTCGTTCTACAATAAAATTATAGTTCTACCACGATCTACTATTTAACGTAATGATGATTCAAAGATCAAATGATACGCTTAATGATTTCATAGATGCTGAATTAGTATCATCTTTTAAAATTGGCAAACAAGGAAAACAAATCCACGCGTAGTTAATTGTCATGAATCAAATAAACATAAAAAAATACCTGCAAGATTGTAATATTATGGCCAGTCATTTTTGTAGTTACAAATCTTCAATTATATAAAGCTAGGTAACAATCAGACAACAGCTGATTTTAGAAGAAGAAGAAGACCTATTCAAATAAATGACCAAGAAAAGCGTGGCTAAGTAAGTAATAGCAAAAAAATATGTAAAACTGAATCAACACGTAAAACCACACAAACGATTTGAACGACATTAAACGTAACATAAAATCTAAGAAACTCCTAAAGCCCCTTGCATGTCAGCTCGTATCGCGCCATTCTCAGCACCGCTCAAAATGGCCGAATGACGTAGCCGTTACCGCGCCTTTCACATTTCCTTTTTAACTGTTTCACTAAATTATTATTCAGAATTAAGCGTGGTTAATAGATAAAACGAACTGAATTGACATTTAATAAAAACCACATTATGTAAACAAGTCACCTTTTGTCAAGTCAAAAGAGTCTTTTGTTACGTCAGTTATTGAAGTAACTACTCAAATATGGCAATAATTTTAACGTGCAACTAATTTGCAACGTGATTTGTAAGAAACGTAAACCGAAACCTTCCCATTTCGATACTATTTCGAAGACCATTGGCTGAGAACATTGTTCCTGATGGTATAACAAAGGCTCTCTTTCACATCGAAGAGAGCCGTTATTACACCAGTGTTTAAAAAAGGTACTTACTTACTTCATCAGCCTGTGGACGTCCACTGCTGGACATAGGCCTCTCCTAGCTCACGTTGTGGCTTTGATAGGAGGTTATTAGCCTACTGCTACCACGCTGGCCAGACGGGTTGGTAGAGGGTTTGATTCAAGTGTTCCTTCTCTCGCACAAGTGATCAATGCGTCGAGCCTCTTAGTCGACTCTTACGACATCCCAGGCATGTAAGGGCGTGGTGACACTTGTATTCTTAGGCCGTCACCGTCGCCGCCGTCACGGCGGAAAGGGTTAAAAAAGGTAATAAAGCCAATATAACCAACTATAGGCAAATATCCAAGCTCTTCACATCCACACCAACATGATTTCCTTAAAAGCGATTCACCGTTTCCAACTTGATATTGCTAAACTCTTTTATATCTGATGCAATTCCGGTGCGGTTCGTTAACATCGAATATAGTAAGGCCTTTGACAGAATATATCACAAAATCTTAATTTCCAAGCTCTTGCGGATTGGTATATGTGGGGACCTTCTAAGATGGTTGACATCATACATAAAAAATCGATCCCAGGCCGAGGTGGTCAATACATCCAACTGGGTTGTGGTTCCTAGTGGGAGGCCTCAGGGTTTTAACGACTTGGCTGAGCGTCATATTTAGCCGTCTCATTAAATGAGATGTAATTTTAGATTCAAATTATTCATGAAAACTTGTAGCCGGCGGTGCAATATCAGGCACATTTTTATTATATTAATATTGAGTGTAATATATCACTTTAAAATAAGTTGAAACGAAAAAAAGCACATAAAATTGCCAGCTAATGCGAGCTATCTGACGCCATATTTGTTTTCCCGATTACCAGCGCCGCAGTGGCAAATTCAACCAAATTTAAATCACTTGGCTGATTTTACGTCCGCCATCATCAAAGGGCTTACTTATTATAAGCCAACTAGTAGAACGTTAAGTGATTTATGGTAAATTTTAAAATAGAAAAATATGTGAAAAAATTAACTCGGCCACAAGTGTATAATAAATTTTAAACAGAAAAATATTGAAAAACATCAATTCGGCCACAGGTGTCCGGTGTCCATGCAAGGCTGGAAGGCTGGTTATGTAACGGCGAGTTACCTCTATTGAAAGCTGAGCAAGTGAAGGAGTCTATGATTGAATCCTGAGCGAAGCGAGGATTTCAAAGGTACAAGACGCTTAAAACTTTTCTGCCGAGCGCAACACACAATTTTTCACCTCACAACAGCGAGGAACATTTTATGGTTGTTTCCGCGGTCAACTTCCGGTAAAAAAATATTTAAACATAAAGTTTAATCTAAATATACCTTATTCTCGTTGTTTTAATGATATAAAGAACTTAAATAATAAAAAAGGGTGTTGTGGGGTGAAAAATTGTGTGTTGCGCTCGGCAGAAAAGTTTTTAGCGTCTTGTACCTTTGAAATCCTCGCTTCGCTCATGATTCAATCTTTGAACCACTTGCTACGCTCGTGGTTCAATCCTAGAATCTTTAACTTGCTCAGATTTCAATAGAGGTAGCACGCCGCTAATAACCACCTTTCCAGCCTTGCATAACAAATAACTTTTATTTGTATTATTTATTACGGTTTGTTGCTGTTGGTCTTCCTAGAATTAAATATAAGAATTAAATAAAATCTAAGAAACTATTAAAGCACCTTACGCCATGTCACCTCGTTTCGCTCCATTTTCAGCGGTGCCGTGCCGTTCAAAATGGCCGAATGACGAAGTCGTTACCGCGCCTTTCACATTTCCCGCTTGCGAGAGCATTTACGACGCGAGCTTTGGTGTTTCATGATTGTCATTCATGTCATTGTCAGTTCACCAGGGCTGGTGACTGGAGTAATTATTTATCATCTTTTTAACCTTGGCCTACATACATTTTACTATTTGACTCATATAAGCGGAATCAAACAATAAGTATAGAGGTGTGTAGCTTAGAAATACGTTTAAGTATCACACAACTTTTTAAGTCTTATTTAGTAAATTATTACCTAATATTGTGTATTTATTTAATCTGAGGTGGATGACATTTCGTGTAGCAGAAGGATCTCCTCGAATACATCATGGATGGCGGCAGCAAAACATTATGTTATTTAAAATCATAGCTTAGTAGAAACAGAATTGTGAATGCAAAAAACTAAAATCATACATATCTGACACATTTAAAGAAATACCCAATGTTTGCAAATTCCAGCCCTCAGCGGCATCAAACGTGCTCGCACTGGAACTGATTCGGCGATGGAATGGAACATAGCGGATGCGTTTACTGAGCAATGAGTTCAAAATAAGACGTAGACAGCGGAACATTTTGCTCTCACAACTCTTTTAGAATTGCATACAGATGCAACAGAAAAAGCATAGAGGGTGCAAAAAAAAGTATAATTTGGAATTTATTTATTTATCTTTAGTCCATTTAAATATAATACTACATACCAAGTAAATCGGAAAATGCATGAAGGCAATTATATTCCTGCGTAATACCAACCGCAGTTTTGAACGAAGTGTAACACAGCGAACATTGTTACAACTTTAAAGAGCAATAAATAATAATTTGTAAATCTTATTTTTACTTAGAATTTGGTTTATAATTAGTTACACCAAATTATTTATGGAATATATGAGAATAACTTACCGTGTTTTTTCTTTATGCCCAAAGTTAAGCGGGAGAAGAAAGTTAAGAAGTGTTTAATTATTTTTTTTATGTTTTTTATTATGTTTTTTTTATTATTATTTTTTATTTTATCAAGTGTTAGCGTCGTTTCTTTGGATATTACAACTACATAAGCATTAAAAAACAAAGAAAAGAAAATAATAGTAAAAATAACTATTGAGCGTGCATCAAGCTCGGCTCGGCGATATCAGCTGAACAACAGGCTTAAAACCGGAATTATTTTTTTATATTAAAATGTAATTTAACAAAAAAAATCTCCAATTTTTTTTCTAAACACATAACACAACCTCCTCCTTAACTTTGGGCACATAAAATAAAAACACCCTGTATATTTCCGTATGAGGCAGCCCTCGCTATCAAACGCGCCCGCTGCGGAATTGATTCTCGGAACGAGTGTGATGGAACAATGCGGATACGTTTAGTGAGCGTTGAATTCAAATAAGAAATTGCTAGACAATTTTACACTCATACTTAGTAATATTATTAATATTCTTTGCTTATACTATGTTGGCTATGTGAAAGTGGCTCAGTCTGTAGGTATGGCTCTTTTATTTTATTTCATTTTATTTTACATGGAAAACTAACAGCATTTAAAAAAACAACGGTAATAATATAACATGCCTTAACAAGTTATTAAAAATGAAGACAAAAAATTATTATTTTAGTTCTCAAGTGACTGAGTAAACAAATTTGAGTTTATTCCTAATCCTAACTAATATTATAAATGCGAAAGTGTGTTTGTTTGTCCTTCCTTCACGCGCTAACTAAGCAACCAATCGACTTGAGTTTTGGCATAGAGTTAGTTTATGGTAAATTTAAAATAGAAAAATATTGGAAAAAATTAACTCGGCCACAATTTTAATACGCTGTAGGCCAGCGTTGTCACATCAATGCTAGGAATATCCTTGCATTCGAAAGAAACATCTTTTCAGGTTTATGATTTTGTAGTTTTGCATTTTTCAATGCTATTTTTATAATTATGGTAAAATTTTAAATAGAAAAATATTGGAAAAAATTAACTCGGCCACAAGTGAATGCTCTTGGACCGGAGCATTGGACCGGATTTCCAAAGGTCGCGGGTTCGATTCCCGTCTGAGAATTCACTTGTGGCCGAGTTAATTTTTTCCAATATTTTTCTATTTAAAAATTTACCATATCTTTTCAGGTGTTTAACGATCGATTCAGGTGCAACCAATAATTTATGATTTTGTAATTTTTGCATTTTTCAATGCTATTTTTATACTTATGGTAAATTTTAAATAGAAAATTATTAATTATTAAAAATATAAAAGTATTGGAGAATTTCGACGGTGGTTCGCAAGTCTCGGTAGCTCAGCGGTTAGAGCATTGGACCGGATTTCCAAAGGTCGCGGGTTCGATTCCCGTCTGAGAATTCACTTGTGGCCGAGTTAATTTATTCCAATATTTTTCTATTTAAAATTTACCTTAAGTATAAAAATAGCATTGAAAAATGCAAAAAATACAAAATCATAAAATATACTTAGTTTAAAGAACGGAGAGTAACATAGGCATAACCTAACATACTTATATCCCGATATTCACAAGGGACGGGCACGGGAACCACGCAGGTGAAACCGCGGGCGGAAGCTAGTTGAAACAAAAATAAAAAATTAATACTTAAATTATACCCATATCAAAACATTGATAAGAAAAAGAAAGATTAATATCAAATTAGAGTTAATCTTCAAAACAATCGAAACAAAATTTATCATTAAAATAAGTGGACCGATTTAGATTGCTTGATTTATAGGGAAGAACACATAATATATCAAATGATATTGAATTTAAACTACATAAGTAGTTGCAAAGAATGTATGTACTCATAATTCAAGGTATGTATCGTATTGTAAAAATTTTACGATTAGACTACAGGACCCTTTTTTCACTTAATTTATAGAACAGAGACATATTCGGCCTTTTTTGTCATGAAAATAAAACATGTAGACAGTGAGGAATTGCATATGAGTTACTAGAATAAAGTCCAGACGATGTCACAAAAATGACGCCCGCGCCGCTAGTTACTAATAAATTAATTATTACAAAATAGCCGGTGCTTGAAAATACTATTTAACCACGGATCTATGAAAAGCTTATACTACTTCTTGTATTTTTTACAAGTTTTAAAGACACGTCCTTAATTAACGGTGAAAGTCAAGCTAATTAATCGCCTCGCTCCGGCCAACGTTATCCCTATAGACTCAGCCAACCTGATAGAGACTTGAAAATTAAAGTAATATTACTTAGGTACTACACTACAAGGTGCTACTACTATTAAGATCATACTGAATTTCGAATTGGGACAAATTCGATTTTTTTTTAAAGTTGCATCTTCGATAAATTTTGAAAGTTTTGTAAGTAAACTATGTTAACTAAATATTTGCCGTAAAAAATTCATGCGACGCTATTAATCTTAATCAGTAGTTTACGTCAATCATATAATTCACCAAAACTGTGTACACCCCGTCACGAGTTGTTTCATCCCGGCGCAGACATGTCACAACATGTCACGCTTGACGCGGGATGCGCCTCGTTGTCGGCTACAAGGAGTATCCTTGTACTGTGCGTACAGTTAACAGATACACTGGCTTTACATTTGGACTACGAATACCGCCGTTAAACTCAAATTCAATATCATTTATTCAGTCTAGGCTGTTACAAGGAAAGGCGACCGCGCAGCTGACGACGACGCTCCGAGTGTAGGCCTCCGACAAGGTAGACCGATAATCTGGTAAAGGTCGCGGGAAGCCACTGGATGCGGGCAGCTCAGGACCGATCTTCGTGGAGATCCTTGGGGGAGACCTATACCCAGCAGTGAGTGTCATGTGGCTGAGACGACGATGAAGCTTTCTTGTTCACTCCGTTATTGAAATGAAATTTATCAGTATTTATCATAATGATGTATGATTTATTTACTGAGCGTCTAGGGGCGCCTAAAATTTCTTCTCTAGTGTTCAGATATGACATTTTTTATCTGCCGCGAGAAGTCTTCTTGTAATTTGATGGATGGATGGATGCGGGCAGCGCAGAACCGATCGTCGTAGAGGATCGTGGGGGAGGCCTGCCCCCTATAGGTACACCGGTGTCATGTGGCTGATATGATAATGATGACTTTCCAATACTACATCATCGGTTCACAAATCCTACGACGGGAGACCTTGTAACAAGTAGAACAGGCAAGAAACTTGTCATGGGCTACTTTTCTCCCTGTCTTATTGCGTAGAGTCGTCAAATTAAGTAAGGTTACATTCCATCACAATTTATATGCAGTAAAATAAAAACAAATAAAATGTGTACAGAATCCGGTCATCGTAGTAACAAGTAAATAATTTTCAATCACTCTATCTATGCTATCAAAACAACAGCAGTTATTAGTTTAAAAAATGTAGGTACAACTTCTCGCTAACGCTATTACTAGCGACATAAGGGCGCTTTCAAGGTAAAAACTGTAAAAGCTGACCTGCTGTCGTAAGTACAGCCACTGGCTGGCGGCGACAAGCGAAATTGTTGTCCCTCTGTGTTTACATTACACGCTGTATATGAATGTATCAAACAGATGGGGGTCCTTTATATTTCGTTTTGACAAGTTATTTTAAATGGAAAAAAAGACTTGAAGGAGAAAGATCTTTTGGATAAATGGGTGTTTGTGTTCTATCCATGCTTTAGATTCAGAATTATTGTGAAACAGTAAAAAATGACGATACATTATCGTCAGCTGAATAAGGGCTTGCGCATGTATACCTACAACTTATAATTAAACAACAATTTTGTTGTGAATCATATTAACTGGATAATATCTAAATATATAAAAGAAGAAACTGACTGACATATCAACGCACAGCCCAAATCGCTAAGTCTGGAGACTCCAAATTTAGCACATAGGTTCCTTGTGAGGTCTAGGGTTGCACTAAGAAAGGATATTTCGAAATTCTACCCCTAAGGGTGTAAAATTGGGGTTGAAAGTATGTATGAAAGTCCGTCAGTTTTGAAGTTATGATCTTCATATTTTGTATTTAGGTTGACGATTGAAAATAAATATTCTAGGTGAATTCTGGGTGTTTTTAAAAATTCCACCCCCAAGGGATGAAAAGAGGGATGACGTTGTGTAAGAAAAGTCCTTTATTTTCAAAGTAAAAGTGTTGAATCTTCGAATTTTGTATTAATATTGATAATTAAAAATAAACAATTACCTGTCTCGACGTTTTTGAAAATTTTACCCTCCAAGGAGTGAAAAGGGGGATGAAGTTGAGTAAGAATAGTTCTTTATATTCAAAGCAAAAGTCACTCATTTTTTATAAGGATTAAGGTTGGAAATTAAATACTAATAAACTAACCACATCAAAATAATGATTTCCATAATATAGATTTTATGGAAATCAATTCAAAGTGGTAAAAGGGGGTAAATATTGTTAAAATCGATATGGGTGTCGTTATTGAGGTTTTACGGGATGTTGATTACGAAAATGGCATCGATTTTGAAGTCCTAAAGGTTTGAAAAGGACATAGCGACTTTTAACGCTTTGGAATATTTTTTACAATACTTCGTGAGATCAAATACTTCTCCATTCGAACTTATCCATGCTAATACTATAAATGTGGAAGTGATTGTTGTCTGTTCATTCTGTCGAGTAATCGCTGAATAGATTTTAGTGAAATGTGGTATGAACATAACTTGAAACGTGGAGATGGTCATTGGATTGGATTTCGATGAAATTTGACACACACATATCAGATAGCCTATATCAGATATCACGGGAATGTAACTCTCGCAAAACGGCTAAACGGTTTTGAATGAAATTCGGGACACAGATACTTTTTAGCTTGAAACATATGATACTTTTTGTCACGTTAAATATCTCATTCCTACGGGAAAACATAAAAAATTAATGTGGGGTAAAATAGGGCACCAAATAATTTTAGAAATCCTGCTATCCTAATATTATAAATAAATAAAATAAATAAATATTTCCATACAATCACACCAATTATCTAGCCCACGTTAAGTATCATGAAGAACTTGTGTTATGGATACTAGATAACGGATAAACATACTTATATACTTTTTTTTTGTAAATACATACATAATATACATATTAAACATCCAGACCAAGACAAATAGACATGTTCATGCACACAAATATTTGTCTTGTCCGGGGATCGAACCCGGGACCTCTGGCGCAGAAGGTGGGGTTAGTACCCCTGCGCCAAACAGGTCGTCGATATTATAAATGTAAAAGTGTAGATGTATAGATGTTAGTTACTCAATCACCCATATTACCCCGATTAAGATGGAATTCGAGACACATATACTTATTAGCCGGAGAGGGACATTAGATACTTTTTGTCGCGTTAAAACCCCTCATTCCTACGGGAAAGTAAGCACAAAAATCAATGCGGGCTAAAATATATGGCGCCACATAATCTTGGAAAATTTACTATCCTACTTCCTACTTATATTATAAAATTGTGAAAGTTTAGATGTATGTTACTCAATCACGCTAGAATGGTTGAACGGGTTTGGATGAAATTTGGGACACAGATACTTTATAACCTTGAGAGGAGCATAGCTTACTTATTGTCGCGTAAAAATCCCTATTTTCTACGGGAAAATACACTGCGTGGTGGCGTAAGTAGTATTTTTTAAAGATTACTATGGAATTAGGTTAGGGAAAAGAAAGATATTTCTTTCTTTCTTTTACAAAATTTTTCTGGACCAAGTTTTAAAGGCCACGCGGCCGAAGTCGCGGGCGGAAGCTTGTTAATATATAAAAGCGCGCATAATATCAGCTCGATAGTTAATCGACAAAAAAGTCGGCGTCGACTTTTCCACCATCTAAACTGTTGTGTGGAAATCGCTAGAAGTACACAATGTTTTTTTCCCGTTTAGTCGATAGCAAGTTGTATATTATGTGCTATCCCTAATACTGATTTGAACATGGAAACGACCTGCTTTCATAGCCTAACACAATAGATTTTGACAGTTACGTTGAAAAACGCTGTACCAGGTCAGGCCACATAGGGGGCAAACTTTCGCATTTATAATATTTAGGATGTGAATGTCCACATTTTGCTTACATTTTAAATAGACCAGAACTTTAAGCTTTTAGCGCTTTTATTTATTTTAATGGAATCAAAAAATGAATTTGAAAATTCTCCCATAATGTTCCATTCAAAGTTCCATTCAAGTTCCAAAAACTATTCAGCAGAGAAATGAAACGCATTCGTATATAAAATTCCCTATTTTCTCAAACGAAAATGAACCACGCCATTACCGAACGCATTTGTCAAGATTTAAATCCGGACGATTCATTCGAGAGAGAGCCGTTACATCGAGCGTCGCGTCTCAAAAATCCTCTTATCGGTAAAACATTCAAATTAAATATCCCCACTAATGACGCTCTCTTTCAATCTAACCAAAAGGAAATGGCCGAGAGAACTCTTAATAACATTATGTCGTCAGACAATGAGACAATAACACCCTTGAATCGTTTCAGAGAGGATGCCGAGTAAATTACATGTCAAATGGTTGGAAATCCAGAAATATTCCTCGATAATTTTGTCGGGCAGCCAGCGTCGCCCCTCCGATGACAGGATATCTAAATGTCATTATAAGTTTGAGTTGAGCGCAAGGGATTCCGCGCCCAAGGCGGTTTTCAACAGTTTTCTTGTTAACGCTTATTTATTTGCGATTTTATTACTGAGTTACAGCTTTGTTGTGTACTCGTGCTTCTTGTTAGTACCACCGGTATAATGCAATGGATTTTTATGAGGATTGTATTCAAAATTTCACAATAATATTTAAAATGGGAAAATTTTATATGTCTGTCTGTTACTCTGGCACACAATGCACTGAATAAATTTTGATAAATTTTGGTATTTATGAAGGTAAGTCTAATATGCTATTGGTAAATAAGAAATCTTATTGTTGTAATTAAAATTCTGAAGGGATCAAATTGTGTATAAAAGTATGGGAAAACGTGTTAATGTATGACCATTGCCAAGACCACGAGGTCCTGGAAGATATCGGAGGCAACCGCTTATAAAAGGTACAAAAGGTATCTGCTTAGGTTCATTCTTACCACTTCCATACTTCCTCCTCGGAGAGTGTGCTATTGCATGAGCTCATCCCGCCAACTCCTTTTTACCACCGGGTGTGCAGACATACTGCAGGCTGTCACTTTTACCTGGTTGATATTCCGTGTTAGCTACAAAGCGCTTTTCTTCATCCTTTATCGCGCATAATGCGTGGAATTCCCTGCCTGCGACTGTATTCCCGGCAGCCTACAGCCCTGGTATATTTAGAGCTCGAGTGAATAGGCTTTTTCTAGGCAAGCTCGGTCCATCTTCGGCCTCTTTATAATCGTTGATCCAGAATGAGATCAAAAGGCTTTTTTATGAACAACGGGTATACTCTTATCCTTCATTACACCCGATGTTAAGTATGATATAAGGCTGAAGATGGTAGCGAGCCTCTCCCGGAATCCTCATCACTGAGGAACTGGCTATCTTATCTCTAACTGCCGGAATACAACAATGCTGAAAACATTGTTGTTATGGCGTCAGGATTAGATAAGATGTTAGTAGCTAGCCAGGCGGACTTACAACAAGTCCTACCACCAACCAAATCGAATACAATATGTACCCCCGCTGGGAATTGAACCCGGGACCCCTAAGTCTGATACCGGTGGTTGTTACCACTAGACCACAGAGGCAGTTAATATATTAAAAAAATACGTGTGGCACTCGGAGACTGCCGCGCTAAAGCTATTGCATAGCATTTTTTATCATAGATTTTGGTTGCTTAGTCACGATTGTGTATAACAAAATTGTCAATGATGAAAAAAAACCTGTATGAAAATTTGTGTGAAAATATAATTTCTTTTTAAAATCTGGTCCTTACCGCATTTTCTCCGCGACAACTGGAAAAATGCGGTACCAGATTTTAAATGACACGGAGTGGGGGTGTTAGGTTTTTTTCGTTACGGAATTTCTTGATTCGGTCGCCGCGCTCAGAGCCCGCGATAAAAGCTATGCAATAGCTTAAAAATTATATCGCACTTCTAGAGTTATAAAATCTTCTTTGGATATTGAAGTTACCTACCCATCTCTACTAATGCAATACACAAAAGTCAATTCAAGTTCAACAAACTTCAAGAGCCATAAAGATAATGACAATTCAAAAACTGATCTTTCATTCTCACTCCACAGCTATATTCGCGAAATTCAAAGAGGATTTATACCCATACATTAGTGGGGCTTACATTTATTCACAAAGAGGAACTCACAAACGCTTGCCTACAAAACGCGACAAAGCGGAATTCGTACAATATGTAACTTCAAAAACAAGAGAGGATCGTCACTCCGGCCCTCCGCGACCCTCGCACAAACATTCTGACAAATTCGTTTGTCAGTAGCATTAACAAGGGAAAAACATTGATAGGAAAATTATTGATGGATGACATACAAAGTAATTTGTATAGACTATCATAATTTTGAAATAAGTATTTCAGTTTTTTGGGTTCTTGACGTTTGATAATTGTTGCCATAGTAAAAATTATTAACTTTTAATAATTTATGATTTTGTAATTTTTGCATTTTTCAATGCTATTTTTATACTTATGGTAAATTTTAAATAGAAAAATATTGGAAAAAATTAACTCGGCCACAAGTGAATTCTCAGGCTGGAATCGAACCAGCGACCTTTGGAAATCCATTGCAGAGCATTGGACCGGATTTCCAAAGGTCGCTGGTTCGATTCCAGCCTGAGAATTCACTTGTGGCCGAGTTAATTTTTTCCAATATTTTTATATTTAAAATTTACCATAACTTTTAATAAGTAGATATCCAACCGTATCCAAACGCAATAATAAATCAACTTAGTGTAAGTCTTATAAGTAGCTAGTCAACCTGTGAACTGAAAACGTGCCGAAACGTCGGGAAACCAAAAAACCACAAATAAATCGAAAAATACTACCTATATTTCGGGCAAATAAATCGCGAAAATCGCTAAACGAGTGCGCGAAGAAACTTAAGATGTTTCATAACTTTTCATACTTTTTAAACATTATCAAGACCACGAGATGAGATTCTTGATTAATCTACTTACAAAAGCTTTCCTGTTTCATTGTTAAGTCGCGTACTATAAGATAACGTTACTAGCAAGAAACACAATCCTCAATGTAAGTATCAGGATTATCTTAAAGGAAATGCAGATTAAAGATTTAAGTACAATTAATCCAACTTTTAGTCGAAGCAAAAATCTTTGGGTCAGGGAAATTGGTTTGCCTTGTAGCCCTTAAGTGGTATAGTGAGTCGATAATTCTGTGCGTAAACCCTCCGAGCAGTGAAAAAATGCAGAACGGGTGAGAATATAAAACCCCTCCCCCAATCCCGAGACATTTATTCAAATTTATACAACCGCGCGAATTCCACTGCTCCTATTGAACTCGCTTCGAAATTTGTAAGTGGACTGTAGATTTTTCGTAAAGAAAAGGTTTGCCACCCCGTTTATTTGGCCGGTTTAGGTGCGCCAAACCTTTTTTGACGCGATTAGAAATTCTATCGGAGCTCTATAAACATGTTTGACACTTTGTGAGCATTAGTACGGATTAACATGAGCTTTGGGAGAGATTTGTACGAAAAATACAACTTATTTCCTATATCTACTTACTGCGACGTAGATTTTGTTTGGTAGATTAGGTATTGTAAATACCGCAACTATAAACTGATCTTTGAATCTGATACTATATTGTATTTCGTTTTCAATTAACTAATATCACATTTTTTATAATTTATTTTATGACAAGGCGACCGTGTATCTCTTACGCACGACCCGTCTCTCTTTTTTTTAATTTTATTTAAAACAAATCCAGCCAGCAGCGGCGATGTACATACCAGCTTGCATACAGTTCGGAAATAATAATACGATCTCTACAGTACCAATTAAATAATTAAATACTTTTAAAAAGTTACGAATTAGTTTTTAAGAATTGCCATTGTTCAGTTAAATAGCTAACTAACTGTAATAGGTATCTTAGATTCACTAACTGAACAACGAACGAACTGACGCCAAAATTAGAATTTGTTGTTTCAACTTCCAGCTGTTCAAAGCATACATCTGCGTAAATCGACGTCTGCCATACCAAAATCGACCTTACGTGTATATAAATTAAATCTACCCGACCCAGCTTCGTTGCAGCTTAAGGAATTACAACCGCAGCTCTATTATGCACCCAGTGAAATGATTTTTTTGGAAAAGTACTATTATTTATACAGCGTCGTCATTTATATGTCCCCACTGCTAAGGCACTGGCCTTCCTTATTACATAAGGAGAATGGGTTTCTGACCCACTACGCGGGCCCAATGCGGATTGGTGGGTTTTAACGACGCAAGTGCAGCCGGGACCAACGGCCTAACGTGCCTGCCGAAGCACGGAGGAGCTCGAGACTGTAAATTTTTGGTCGCCCATCCCATGAACGACTATTGCGAAAATTGCTTAACCTCAACAATCGCAGGCCGAGCGCGCGAATCACTGCCCCACGGGCTCCTTTCACGGGCCTTTCATCACTCGGTCTAAATACTTTCTTAATTAAACTTTTCGTGGACTGTTAAAACAACTGACTGTGAGAGTCGTTGTTGTCTCAACGAGATTCAATTAATATAACTAATGCGACTTAACACGAAATCGTCCATAAAACGAATACGAAGGCTGAAATAAATGGCTTAACTCGATTATTCGAGTAATTGTAAAATCGATGTGTATGAAATTTAGAATCCCTTTCAGCAAGTTTGAAATGCAAAAGTTCCAACTCATATACTTACTTACTTACTTACTCCGATGGCGCGATGACCCCGAAGTGGATCTTGGCCTCCGACAACAAAAGGCGCCACTTCTCCCTGTATAGCGCGACCTCCTCCCAGTCGGGCAGCAGTAGCTTCCGTAGGTCTTTGGCTACTTCGTCAGCCCAGCGGTACCTAGGTCGACCGACTGGCCTGCGCCCTACTGGCCGGCCCAGGTATGCTCGTTTGACTGCGCGACCGTCCTCCATTCGCACGACGTGGCCTAACCATCGAAGCCTCTGTGCTTTGACCTCACCAAGGATATTTGGCTCGGCGTACAGCTGTCCGGTATGGACCGGTCCTAAAATCTTACGGAGCACCTTTCTTTCCGTGACCAGAAGTTTTGTTTCTTCCTTCTGTGTAAGTGTCCAGGCTTCGCAACCGTACATTAAGATCGGCCTGATCACGGTTTTGTATATTCGGATCTTTGTGCGTCTGCTCAGCAATTTGGAGGTCAGGATTTTGTGTAGGTACCTGAATTTTCGTACGCCTTTATAGGTGGTACTCCCAACAACCAGATCCTCGGGGTTTTGCCTAGTGTTTTTATAACGGCGCATGTGAAGGTATTCCGTCTTCTCGTTATTAATATTGAGGCCGATCCTAGCTGCCTCTTTACGAAGGTATCCTACCGCATCTATCACCTGATGTTTTGATTCTGCAAGTATAGCGAGGTCGTCCGCATACCCGATCACCTTATGTAGTCCGTTTAACTGAACTCCGCCGTTTAGTATGAGCACTTTTCTGATAACGTGTTCGAGCGCTAGATTAAACAGAACTGGTGAAGGAGATGCTCTTTCCAACTCATATAGCAATAAAAATACAAAGAGGTCACAAAACGAATTTTAGTTTTTAAAATTTATTTATTGCTATTATTATTTTGATTGCTACGGTATGTAAGAAAAATGTAAATTAATACTAGAACTCTTACTTTCTGCCCAGGAGATTTAATTTAATTGCAGATGTAGATTAAAATGAGAGTTTTATCACGATCAGTGTGTCAGTGATCCGTGTATCATAATATTTTATAAGTGCAATATCAATGGCTAAGAGACAATTAAAGTTGGATAATTGCTTGATTTTGGGAAAGTTACAGTAGAGCACTACCTCATTCTAAGGCGTGCAAAACCGAAACTTTTATAATTCTCATATATGTATCACATGTTGATTTACAAAGGGCAATACGTATTCAAATTAAACATAAAGCTGGCGTATTTTTAAACTCGTAATATGGTGCAAACAACGCGTTCCTGCCGTGAATGCGTGCCAAATTATATACAATAATGTTGGCCGATATTACATTGCGGTTTGGAAGGTCCGTGTGTGCTTACCCGCCTAACCACCGGCATGGCTGCTAAATATTTGAGCTAAATAATAATTTATTAGTTTATATCAGACAGATCATATGATTCTGAGATAAATTGCTTGATTATTAACTTGTTTACGTTACAGATATCCTATTATTTTCTCTTAAGTAGTTAGACAAATTTCAAGGCAATTATAATGAAATAAAAGTTTTGTTTGGTTGTCATTACTTTTTTATATAAATAATGCTGGCCCTAGGCTATTCTAGAAAGACACTCAAGTGGAGATCTCTTCTCAAGTACAGTTAGAAAGGGATGCAAATACATGCAACGAATACATTTATCCCTTGCTAACTATGCTTGAGAAGAGATCTCCACTTGAGTGTCGTTCTAGAATACGGGCCTATATCAATTATTTAAATTTATGTTAATGTGACTGGCATTTTAGACAAAAGTACAAAACAGATTTGGATGAAATTCGGTATGTACGCTTCACATAGTGGACTTACACATAGGCTACTTTTTATCCCGATATTCCAATGCGAAAGGGAACCACACGTGTGAAACCGCGGGCGGTCGCTAGCTATGCATAACCTTAATGAAACAACGGCCTAAACCTAAACATCGTACGCACTAAACAGTTGATAAGTGTGAATTTGAGTAGCTAAAGAACGCTTCTTGTTGTTGGTCCATACTTGCTGGTCGCCAGCTAACAACTAAATGTATTTAACAGAGCCACTGAACAAGAATTGGACACTACTCGCACTACGCACCTGCACTAATCACCCTCAATTACTAATCACCTGCACTTGCATTAATCAAAGTGAATACAGGCCTTAAGTAATCATTGATTCTATAAACATATAGATTTCGTAGGTAAATTAGGTTAGTTTTGTTGAATAATCAGTATCTCATATTTCTACATAAATGGAAATAGATATTATCCATGTCATTCACGACAATTTGTGATCAAAGCCTAATTGATTTGCAGATTTTCAGCAGGTGGGGACTTCCAAAGAAACTTGTAAGCGTCTCGATAAACAACATGGCAAAAGTTTCGCTCGCAGAAGTGGATTTGGTTAAATTATGCGTTGATTTTAAGCTAATGAAGGGTTTTACTGTATTAAAACTGGTAGATGAGCTTAGCATAAATAATAATCCGATATTAATGGATTCCCATTACACAACACTGTCTTTCTTTACCACTGAATGACAGAATCTTTGGACCCAACTTTGTAATGAGAATGATATCGATTTATTAATTTTTGATAAATTTTAAATAGATGAATATTGGAAAAAGTCAACTCGGCCACAAGTGAATTCTCAGATGGTACTCGAACCCATGACCTTTGGAAATCCGGTCCAGACTTGACCACCGTCGAAATTCTCCAATACATAAATTTTATATTTTTATACTGCATTGTCACATCAATGCTAGGAATATCCTTGCATTCGAAAGAAACTTCTTTTCAGATGTTTTAACGATGGATAAAGATGCAACAGCCAATAATTTAGGATTTTAGATTTTTTTCATTTTTCAATGCTATCTTTATATATATGATATTTTTTTAAATTTAGGCTGTTGCAAGAACATAACACCTCAAATACGTTCTCATATCCTCTGCGGGAGACCTTGTGATGAGAAGAACAGGCAAGAAACTCGTCGAAGGCTGTTTTTGTCTGGTAACTAGTAAGTTATAAATGCTATAATATCTTTTTAATTTTGCATTTTAAAATGCTATTTATATGTGATAAATATTAAACAAGAAAATATACTAGAAAAAAGCAACTAATCTCATGTCGCCCTGCCGGGACATGAGATTGCTTTTTTATAGTATATTTTTTATGATATAACTAATATCGTTGGGATTGGTACATATAATTATTGGAATTTAAGAAAATACTTTTCCTCTTAGTTACCTATGCAAATCATGAAGGTGATGAAACCGAAGATGTATTTTTAACGCCGAAGAAGTGAAACGTCCGTTCGTTTCACTAACGTAAAATAAGAGTTCAATTGCGTTGAATTACGCAAGGAGAGTATCATTTAATTGAGTTCCAAGGGAATGCAGACTTAACTAGTACAGAAATAAACTACATTTACGGGTAGCAAAGAAAACTAGGTTATTGGGAGACAATCGGACAGATGAACCACGAAATTAATGCATTTTTTTCGTTTGAGGAATAGAAACACAGAAATTCGACCCATGTTTCTAGGAGAAAGTTGTTCACTTACAGCAGCTGAGTCGAACTTGATAGTATTTTTAAAATTAACCTGTATAGGAGGCAACGATTGCATGGTAAAGTTTTTAAACTGTTTATTCTTAATGACTTGTTCGTCCAATATATTTAACTAAAAATATATGTATATAATTCATCTTTATATTCTCAATATTTGGATCTGAAATCACTTCTTCTAGGTTTTCATTATTTTTTAATATTTGCTCCACCGTTGACTGTCGACCTTATCATTTGAAATTGGCATAGATAAGGATTCCATGAAATTGAATTTTATTGTTAATATTGAAACTAGTTTCAACTTATTATTACAAAAGTTACCATATTATCCACTTAACTCATATTTAAAGTTTTGATCCTACTAAGCTCTAAGCTATATAGCTTTATTTAGGTACTAATAGTTTATTAAAATAGTAAAATAGTTAATAAATATGGATACGAATTGTAAACCGGGCAAAAAATAAAAAAAATTACAATTGATCTTCCTATTTTTTGTTTTTTATTACTCGTGTCAGCAACTCGTGCCTGTTCGCTCTTCATCTACGCAAAAACTACTTTACATACCTTAACAAAATTACTTTTAGCTATAAAACTCACTACGCGGGTCAACAGCTGTTTAATTTCCATGGGTAAACGCAAAATATCCCGAGTTCCTGACAAACACAGTAAATGAATTTACACTACGGCCTAGTCTACGCAGACAAAGTAGCTGGCAGCTGCTAGTGTATAAAACGGATGGATAATTAGACCTCCTTATTAGCGACGATAATAGCTGGCTCATATTTTTCAGCAAAAAGCTGAGTAAGCGGCAAAGTGCGAGCAGTGCACAATTAATATTATAAAAGTTACCAACTTTGCAAAGCAGCGAACACTATAGATCTAGAATGATATACCTAAGAGAAACACTCAAAAGTTCAAAACAGTCTATGGCACGATTTGATACTCCACGGAATGCATCAATTTAGTTTTTCCTATAATATACTCGTACTTAACCAGAATCACTGAGTGGGGTTTTATGGGATAGAAAATCTTTTTAGTGAACTGGTTAGAGGCTACACATGTTCTGGTATTAAATTCTCTCAAACTCTTTTAAAATCTTTTCTGCGCAAAAAGTCTTTTGAGTGAAACTCGCTGTTTTTTTTCACAATAGTACCTGTATTTATTGTCTTAACAACCCAATTTTCAACCAAAATCAATGTATAATTCTAAGTATGTACTTACTTCAGAATAACAAAGGCCTAAATATATATATGTTCAAATTCCGAAATAAAAAAACAGCCACAAACACGATGACTAAAAAAAATCAATTCCACACTTTAAGATTATGATATAAAAACATAACAGAAATAAAACATATTAATTAAAATCACAGGAGCCCCCTTACAGATTGAGAACTAGTGGCATGAATTCGCTCACGCTTGACCAAATATATAAGAAGCTTAACGATTTTATTGAATTAAGGAATTAACAGGCACGCACTATTTCGACCCATATAAAAGCGATCTTCCCCATCAATCCCACACAAGTGAGAAGCGACTGTTATGTCGAACTACTCACTTCGTCAATAAACTTTTATCTACAATTACATCTTAAATCTGAACATCAGTCAACTGATGACACAATAGTGTTTGAAACGTCAAACAGATTGTTCGGCGCCATTTTGTTAACCCACGCACAAAATGGCGGACAATTACACAGACTTCCAGATCGGCCCCATGGCGCACCCTTTGAAAATGTAAGTATATTTAGTACCTAATTATGCAAATTTAAAATATATCCGCGCCTTTAAATAAATTCAACGGTTGCCTTGCCGCAACTTCCTCAAAGAATATCAAGTTAAACTTTTTAGTACATTTTTATTTTTGTTGCGCTCGGAACTTCTTAACGTTGCCTCATTTAGTTACCGTCATCTCATTTTGTGTGCTGTGCACAAACAGAAGGCTCTTCAGCAGTAAACAACATAGTTCGTCGGCGGCAAACTTGCATGAGTTTAACAATAATAAACTTATATAATATTGAACTATCTTCCTATCATTGGTAGGTGTCATTATTTACAAGTATGAAATTGAAACGTTAACTTTACGTCAAGTTACTCGAAAACGGCGTTAAGTTATTACTTGTTGCTCATGTAAGTTAAAAAAAATGTTTACATTAAAACCAAGCCTGACAATTATTACATCGGGGAAAAGAATTCTTGAGCGGAGACCGCGTATCAGCGATCGTAGTTTAGGTACCCACAGACTTGAGAGCGACGATTTCGCGAGGTTGCTGGCAAGGGCTGTATGAGGGTGCTCGGTAGCGTGCAATTGGAGAACCCTACATCCAGCAGTTCACGATGATGGGCTGCTTATCAATGGACAATTTAGTTAGCATGAGTAATAAAATAATGTACGAGTAGTTAATGAAAATGTATTCTTAGACAATTATTAAGTACTAGCGGCCGCCCGCGGTTTCACCCGCGTGTTTCCCGTTCCCGTGGGAATATCGGGATAAAAAGTAGCCTTTGTACTATCCACTACTTGAAGTCTCTACATACAAAATTTCATCCAAATCCTTTCAGTACTTTTTGCGTGAAAGAGCAACAAACAAACATGACATGACACATTTATAATATAAGTAGGATTTTTTTTCCTGATAAGATGACGGAAAGGAGTTTTCATTATCCAGGGTGTCAAAGGAGGTGGTAGAACACATGCTGGGCTGGAACATCCCAGAAGAGCACCAGGACTTGGTCCACGAGCACTGGCGCAACTTCCCAGCAGTGAGCAAGTACTGGCACTACTGCCTCGCCCTCATCTACACCATGCTGATGGTCACCTCGCTCACAGGAAACGGTATCGTCATCTGGATCTTTGGCACGTAAGTTTTTTACAATGCTAAACTATTTTCTAATTATGATAGCTTTTTGTCTAGTATTTTTCTAGTAAAAAAATATGTAAAATTCCTCTCTCTCTCTCTTTCGTAACTAAATACAACAATTATTTGAAGCTAAACATTCGAGACTACTTGGAAATTAACCAGTTTTTGTATGTATTTGGTTGGTGGAAAAATTATCGTCTTAGTATGGGTATTTGGATATTTCATTAAATTGGTCGTAAAACCATTACGAGTAGAACTGAAGTCAGAAGAAAAATGCGAATTTATAGAGATATGTATAATACCGCCACAAAACAAAAAAAAATCAAATCTTCGATAATCGAATGTGACTGTAATACCGGGAAACAATTGAACATCGCCGGGTCAGCAGTCAACCATTGTCACGCCGAAACTCAGCGGAGCCTGAACGGGGCCTTACAAAAACCGGCGAACGCCGAAAACCGCCGGATTTCCAGCGGCAACCGGGGGGTTAATAACGTGGAACAATTTGACGATCGACTCGAGTGTTGTTGACTGCTCGGCGGTGATTTAATTAAGTTTCCAACGCAGTGTCCTACGTGAACGATCTGGATGCAAACGGGAAGCGGTGCGGTGCGGCGCGAAATAATAAACAGTCGACCTACGCGTCCAAGCGCACTGTGGCGCAGCGCGAACTGAAGCGAACGCGATAATTGGCTTGATATTTTCGCGCGAACTGGACGCACCGCCGCCGTCGTCGCCGCCATTCTTTTATTCTATGTAGTAAATGACAAATATATAATAAATATAATAAAAAATATAATAAATATTCGCATACAATCACACCAATTATCTAGTCCCACGTTAAGTTTCATGAAGAACTTGTGTTATGGATACTAGATAACGGATAAACATACATATATACTTTTTTTTTTGTAAATACATACTTAATATACATATTAAACACCCAGACCAAGACAAATGGACATGTTCATGTACACAAATATTTGTCTTGTCTGGGGATCGAACCCGGGACCTCTGGCGCAGAAGGCGGAGTTAGTACCTTTGCGCCAAACAGGTCGTCAATGTTAGGCCAACTGAACTGAAAAGCACAGGGCTGTGGTCGTGCTAGACGATTCGCGTGCTCGTAGGACAGCTGAGCAGAGTCGCCGCGACGCTCCGCACCGCATTGAATTCTTATCAAATCGCTTCACAATCGCGTTCGCGTTGGGTCGCCCGCGTAGGTTACGGCGGCCTAACGCACAAGGATGCAAACAGATCGGTTGGGCTGAGGAATGGAAGATATCAGACCGGAGCGAAATTTAATTGGTTAAATTAAGTGGGTGGTTTGGTAAAATATAATGTTACAAGTAACTAATTCGTTTAGATTATCCTCCATCCTTTTGTAATGTATAAGAATGTGCCTCAATGGCAAAAAAAGAGTTATCAAGACATTACAACGTAAAAAACTGCTACGAGCTACGATGCCTGCCACAGACAGGTACCTACACAGATGTATGTACCTACAGACTTAAAAACCCTTTTTTGCGTCGGGGGTAAAAAAAATAAGTACATATTTAGAAGTAGGTAGGTATCCACAGATACCGTATTCGTAAATAATAGTACTTTTAAGACATCATAATAAGCGTAGGTAAGTAAAAAGGCGGTTTGGCTGGAAATTGATATTCATGAAATAAACTTTGCCACCGTACTGTTGCGTTGTCGGCGTGCCGTTTCACACACCAATGACTCCGTTCTCGAATGAATAACGACACAAAATAATAACAAGGCAAAAACTTTTTAAAGAGTAACACATATCTAGCAGAAACTTTAGACGAATCGGGGTCCTCAGCCAAAGTAACAATTCAAAAACGATAACGAAGTTCGAAAAGAATTAAATGTATGGGATTGGCGGATTGGCATAGGCAGCGCTAAATCACGTGGTCTTACCGCAAGTTGATTGGCGAATATAACGAATCGAATTGGCGTTTCGCTACGTAACAATGTTACTTTGTTTACGGGCCCTGGTATATACAACACACTTTGGAACAAATATTGAACAAACATATACTCGTAAGTGCAAATACAGTCAACAGCATGTTAGAACGTCAGGTTTGACACTTAATGCACGCACGACCTTATGCCGCTATAGTTTTCGTACTGCATGTGTAAATTGGACATACAACCTAATTGACCTCATGTCTTACGTTCCAATTTTCTAATGGTACATTAATTTCTCATCTACTCTGTTTAAAAATTGATATTGTTTTTTTTTTTACATTTACCATCTTTATAAACTTATGTTAAATGTAAAAATAAGGGTGAAAGCGGAATCGCATATCTCTCGGAATCCTCAATGAACATATAACATGTCTATATTACTGCTCTTTCGCTGTGCTTGTAACTTGTTATTTTGCTTAGATGTCTTCAATCATCAAAACCTGAGGACCTGAGGTCTATAAAGGACGAAAACGCAATATTGCTAATTAATTTATTTGTTTTTTTCCTATGGAATTTGCTTTAAGTAAGTTTTCTTCGACGACCTGTTTGGCGCATGGGTACTAAGCCCTCCTTCTACGCCAGAGGTCCCGGGTTCGATTCCCGGACAAGACAAATATTTGTGTGCATGAACGTCTTGGTCTGGGTGTTCAATATGTATAATTAATAGTAATTCTATGTATTTACAACAAAAAAAGTATATAAGTATGTTTATCCGTTATCTATAGTATCCATAACACAAGTTCTTCATGAAACATAACGTGGGCTAGATAATTGGTGTGTTGTGTAGATTTTTTTTATTTTTTTATTATTTCTTGCCTTCAAAAATTAAACGCAAATTCTGCTACTACACTGGCACTGACACAGTTCTAAACTCCAAAGAAGATAAACAATTAAATGAAGTGCGAGTGAATTCACTTTTTAGCCCTCCTGATCGAAAATACAATAAAACTCTAAAGTTTCAGTCTTTATTTGTTCAAAGTTCTATCAGCTCTGTTGCTGAAACGCGCCCGATGTTCAACGGAAACATTTTTATATCTCATTGTAGTATAGGTCCTATTCATCTTGCCACTGGGAACTGTGCCACTAGGCGCCCGGTACATTTGCACCGAACGTTTGTGGACAAATACACAGTTCGAATCTTTATGACAGGATTTGTGATAGAATGTTTAAGTCTTCTTTATGATTAATATGGAATATTATTTTATCTGTATCGACTAGAGGCAAAAAGTGAAACTTCAACTTTAGGAATATGAGCAAATAGGAATACAAAGAATTACTTCAGCAATGTTATAAAATGCCCGCAATATAAAAAACATATTTCTCCAAATATTTGTCAAACGATAAATAATTTATTTTTCACCGCACACGCTCTGAAAAGGAGGTTTTGTCAATCAGTTTAGGCGTCGCTTTTTGCGGCCTAGCGCGGCAAAGTACTTTTTTAATTTAATACCTAAAAATATGTCTTAAGGTGGAACGATTTTCATACAAAAAACAGTCGAGATAATCTTGGTAGATTAACAGAATTAATACTTAAATATATGTGCAACTATTTATTCTCGGGTATTCATTTGCGCTTAATTAATAAACAAACATTGTTTCATTCAGAAATCACCTATAAATGAACACTAAATTATTGCAAAAATTACGACTGTGTATGTGACAAATGTCGTGTACGTATACAAAAATCGCGACGTTGCCATTCCATGCGGCTAAGACGCGCAACGCGCGAAGTTGCCGCTCTTACGTTTGTCTCGATTTAATAATTGTTTAAATTTCTCTTTACTAGATTTTTCAGCTGTGTTGCCGTTGCGTCCCAAAAGAGATGAGTTTCGTCAGTAATAATTTACTTTGGGATTATGATATAAAGTTGTGATTTGTAGGATTTATCTTGACTCCGATTTTAAAAAATGCTAAACACGACTTATATTTTGTTTTTTATGCGTAAATCTTTTTTTCTCTCATCACTGTAAAAAAATAGAAAATAAGATTTTATAAAGGAAAAAAAAGAAACGAAAATTGTATCTGCTTCGTGCAAATAAAATTTACTTGTATTATGTAACGTACTTACTTAATATTTTTATTTTTTTTTATTTAGACAAATGTCATGTGGTCCCTTTTCAAATATTAAATTGTCCGCAATCACATCTACGTACTGACAACACCGTTCCGTATTTGTCATTTGTTTGTAGTGTTTTTTCATTGTGACTAGGGAATGGGTCCAGTAAAAATTTCACTGAAATGAAAATTAAATATAAACGAAATTTATGAAATCTTTCAAAACGGGTGGAAATATTTCAGTTTTGAGTGAAATTTATTTTCTGACTAGAAATGATTTATTTTACGTAAATCTTAATGATTTAACGATCTTAATGATTTATTTTATTTTTAATTTTACAATGTTAACGTATTAAATGTTCACTTAGCTATTCAAAACATCATAAGAATGATGATAGCATAGAGATAAACATAGACTAAGCCAAATACAAAACATGAATTTGACGTCACATATCACTTGACTATTGTTGTTTCGACTATGAATCAGGACATTTGCGCGAAAAGCTAATAACGCGAAAGACTCTTACACGAAAAGCCGTTTGCTCGAATAAACATTTGCGCGAATAGTGCACAAATGTAATTAAATTTGCCTCAATTATTGGTCATCAATGGTCAAAAACATTTTCACCGTATAGCGCATGAATGAATGTTAGCGCTATCTCAGCACTTTTTTTTTCTAGATTGTACTTAACATTACATAATACATATTTAAGATACACAAGAGGTTAGCACTTTTTATTTTATAACCTCTCAGGCATCGGAAAACGAAACACAATAGATATTTAATTGTTTCCAACCCCGGTGTTCGCTGCGCTGCTTTACGAATTAAGTATTTGTTGAATAATACAATTTCATTTTGAGGTAAGTACTTAATAGTAATTTTTTTTGGGGAATTTTTGCTTACTTACATGTTTTATGTATTAATATTTTATAATATCAGTATCTTTATAAATTAAAACACGAAATTAGTTATATGCACATAAGTACCTTTAAAGACTCAATGCTCAGAAACACGTGAAGTATCAAATTGATATTAATAAAGATTAAAGTCTATGGTTCCCCCGAACTGTAAAAATCAAGCTTCTAAGTTTTTACATCACCATAATAAATTATCGCAGTAAATTAAAGCTTTAAAGGTAGAATTTAACAAGATTTACAAGATGTAAAATTTCACCACATAAGTAAACAAAAAGAGTAAGTATAAAAATGGCGTCTCGAGCTTGATTCCAAAACTATTATAATATAAAATGGAGATTGTAACTAACAAACAAGTAGACAAAATATGATCATTTGCGCAAATTTATATACGCGCCAATATACCGAAAGGAGCTAAATGTATTGATTTTAAATAAAACTAATATAATAGTATTGTAGTATTGTACTAGCGGATCCTCGCGGTTTTACACGCGTGGTACCTGTTCCCGTGGGAATATCGGGATAAAATATAGCCTATGTTAATCAGGGATAGTGTAGCATCCTAAAAGAATTTTTGAAATCAGTCCAGTAGTTTTTGAGTTTATTCATTACATACATACATACACATCTTTCCTCTTTATCACTACATAGTATAAAGCAAAGTCGCTCCCGCTGTCTGTCCCTATGTATGCTTAGATCTTTAAAACTACGCAACGGATTTTGATGCGGTTTTTTTTAATAGATAGAGTGATTCAAGAGGAAGGTAAAATAACCTTCAATATATAGTAGAGAAATACTGTAATTTTTAAGGTTTCTAATGTGATGTCGTAAATGATTACATTTTTTCCGCTTACATTGCAAACGCAGGCTGAACCCTACGAGATTTATCAATATAAGGTAATAAGTATTTGTACACCTTGAAAATGTCTACAGAAAACTCCGCGGTGGTTTATGTTTAACCCACAATAGCATAAGTCGTGTAGTCCACGCGGGCGAAGCCGCGGGCGGGAAGCTAGTAATATTATATAGTATAGAAGTATAGAAAACGGTAACATGATGATCCAACAACCACCACCACTTTTTTTTTGATTCAGGAAACACTGCAATTTTAATCAAAATCTGTTCAGCAGTGGTTTAAAAAAAAGATATTATAATGGGCAAACACACTAAGAAATCTTAAAATTTAGAGTATCAATTACATTCTTGTCACTTGTGCAATTTAAAAAAGTTGCAATTGCATTTGTTGCAATTTATACATCAAAATTAATATTGTGATGTTATTTAAATAAACAATAATATAAAATAAATAATAAAAAAAAATCTACCATCAGAAGTCTCGAACCTTAACTCTTTGATATCTAAGCCGAGTACGTAGACCGCTGGGCTACTATATCATTTTCAGCTGGGTCGAAATATTCTACTACAAGAAACTCAGAAATAAGGTATGCATGTGTGAGTGATTAGTAAAATTGGGAGACAGAAACACTCTCTCGAGATATTTGGATGATTTATGTACTACAAAAAGATAAATGTTGGTTTCGAAAATTCAATATTTATTTATAGAATGCGCTTATAGTATTTTGAGTTAAAAAGATACAAAGAACAATTAACAAATAAATAAAAACTACTAAATAGCGAAAGTAGCGCCATCTAACGACCGTTCAGCTTTTTGTAACTTAATCGTTCCACCTTAATGCGTTCCGAATCGCACTATTAACTTTTTTGTTATATTTGATTCTTATTTTAAATAGCTTTAAATTAATTATAATACTCCGTTTTGGTTTAATTATATTATTTTAGTTCATCGAATCATAATAACAATAAGATTAAACTATTTGTTATAAGAGTTTTATATTAGGGTGAGATTTCACAGAATCTTTATTTTTAAATTGTCTTTGTCTTGTACCTCATGTCAGTGTCAACATTTACGGAATCGTTTTTATTCTTATTAATAAGTAACAATATATTCCTACTTTAAATAACTTTGAATTATCTATAATACTCCCCTTTTTTATTACATTAGTTTTTTATATCATTAAAACAACGAGAATAAGGTATATTTAGATTAAACTTTATGTTTAAATATTTTTTTACCGAATGTTGACCGCGGAAACAACCATAAAATGTTCCTCGCTGTTGTGAGGTGAAAAATTGTGTGTTGCGCTCGGCAGAAATGTTTTTAGCGTCCTCGCTTCGCTCAGGATTTAATCTTTGAACCACTCGCTACGCTCGTGGTTCAATCCTAGAATCCTTCACTTGCTCAGATTTCAATAGAGGTAACTCGCCGCTAAATAACCAACTTTCCAGCCTTGCATAACGTATACTATTCTTTAATATTATCTATCTTATCGTATGAGGATTAGAGCCACCTCTGGTGTCAGAGTTTATCAAGCCGCAAGGCCTCTGACTTAACTTAACAACTGTTAGTTGATGACAACAGCGGGGACCGACGGTTTAACGTGCCCTCCGAAGCACATAATGCCAATTTACAGTCACCCATCCGATCTTTTTTTATACTAGGAGAAATGTTTTTACGGATCTCTCGCCCCCAGATGGGCGATTCGAAATGTTGGACTTACCTGGAGTTCACGTCCTATACAAACATATAGGCCACGCACTCCATCCCACGCCCCTCCCGTGCCCCCACCCAGAGGCTCGGATGGGGTTTCTATCTCCCTGTATCCCCACTTTCCCATCCTAATGATGAGAAAGCGAGGGGGGGACACCCGCATCATCGGGCGAGCTCCTCAGGGGTCATCGGTCCCCACATTGTCTCGCCTCCCTCCTCGCCTGGTACACCCTCCTGAGGACCTGTGCCTCAAGTTCCCACGGGGGTGCACCAGCCAGAACACACGCCACGGTGCCAGAGACCGTCTAGTACCCTAACCCATTCGACCTGACCGGACCGAAAGTTGCTTAACAAACGTGATCGATTATGATCAGTCTGTCAAGCGCGGCCACGAGCGTTTCATCATCATCATCATTTACTACTTATGTTATGTTTATAACTGCAGTTCAAATACAAGGTATGTAAGTAAACTAACGTTCCTTGTCTTTTACACTTAATCGTAAACTTATAGGAAGCATTTTTGGATTTCAATACGTTCATCATCAGCCTATGGACGTCCACTGCTGGACATAAGCCTCTCCTAGGTCACGCCTATTGTGGCGTTCATAGGAGGCTATTAGCCTACTGCTACCACGCTAGCCAGACGGGTTGGTAGAGGGTTTGTTTCAAGTTTTCCTTCTCTCGCACAGGTGTTCAATGCGTTGAGCCTCTTAGTCGACTCTTACGACATCCCAGGCATGTAAGGGAGTGGTGACACTTGTATTCTTAGGCCGTCACCACACGGCAGTTACGGCAATACGTTACAGTCTTGTAAAAAGAAACCCAAGTTTTTTGAAAACCCAATTTTTATCTGAACGAATTAAATCCAAAACAGATTTCCCGATTATTCTACTGGGTTAAGGCTTATAAAATAAGGTGATATAAAAGAACCGATGTCCCTCCTAAATAAGACCCCGGTTATCCTCAATTAGATTTGAAAGGGCTGACCTAAATAAATAAGCTACCTTACTTGAAATCCCTGCTTTTCAAAATTTGGAGATCTATTGAGTCAATTACAAACAAAATCTATTCCTTTCAAATATATCTCAAATAAATAAATGTATATTCAGGAATCAGGCATTATCACATATTTAATCTCACTTCGGGATAAGTAGCTTAACTTTTATCACGTTTATCACAACAAAAAATAAATAAGCACCCATAATATACAGGGTGGAAAGAAAATATGGTAGCTGGAGGGAAAGTACCCAAAGCAAATTTTAACTCAAAGGGAACATTCCTTTATTTTCAAAAATAAGTAAAACTGTATTCAAAGATTTTTGATAAATCAATTACCTGCACCGGAAATCGAAACGGCTTAAATGAGAAAAATAGCACCCTGTACTTCTATGGTACTAACTAGCTACTAGCTTAAGTAACTTAGTGTCATAAATTAAAGACAAAGTCTGTAAAGATAAAAGAATACAATAGTTCAAAATACTTTATTGTACAATAGGTACTTACTCATCTCATTACTAAAATAAAAATGAAATTCACTTATTTAACTTTCTAAGTTGCTCGAAATGAAACCCATTTGCAGCATCACAACATCACAGCTTATAACTTTTAGTTAGTTAAGTTTGTTTATAATATTCACCATAAATCGATACATAAGGCCACGAGACGCGAGTTCTACTGATGAATAAGTTTGTGTTCAATAAAGTTTTATAAGCAAGTTTTTCAGTATTTGTCTTTCATTTTAGATAGTTTATCGCACTTAATTAATCTTTAAGATTTACACTATTGATTGGTACCATAAAAGTATGTTATTTTGTCTCATTAAGCGGGTTCGATTCCCAGTACAGGCACGTGATTTATCAAAAATATTTGAATGCAGTTTTTTTTTTTAAGTAATGGAATGTTTCCTTTAAGTAAAATTTGCTTACATCAATATTCAGGGTACTTTTCCTCCGAAGACCGTCTTTTTTTCCACCCTGTAGATACAATAAGTAGATACATAACACCGAGTAGAACAAAGCGTAAATGCAGTTTGTTACCTCACCTCATAACATTTCAACCTCATAAGAGAATGCTTCAAATCAAGCAATAGCTAGAAAGGATCTGATAAAATATAACATTTTTCATAAAACCCAAATAAAGTTTGTCCGATTCCGCTATCCCGGGGGATTTACACTGTATTCCGGGCTTCATCAATTTAAAGGGATCGAGACGAGAAACGATTCATATAAATCTTACAGAGGTGCCGGTTTCCATCAACGCAGATTTTAATTCAGAAGTTTTTAATCTGTTTTTCAATTTGGAATTGCAAGCTAGGAAGGAAAAGTAGTAAGTTTGAAAATGTGGCAACGTAAAGTACAATAATCAACTACAGAATTTTAAACACATAATACCTGTTTTTCTTCAATGATAAATGTCGTAGTAGAGAAGTTTAGCTACAAAAAACGCCCGACCCTGCCATTTTTTGACACAAGCATGAAACTTGGCACAGCTGTACCCTGGGTCAAAATAAGCCGATTAAGAACGGTAGCCTCCGGTAGCCCCCCTCTTAAACTCTGTTTTTGTATGTACATACAAATTTTGTAAGTTGATTGACTAATTTAATTTCTTATCTTCTTTATCTACACTGATTTCATGGTGACGTCTTCTCTGAAGCTCAAATTATAATCCCAGCATTCTAATATATATAGAAAACCTTAATTTACCATGTAGTTTTACTACAATATCGACATCGGCATCTTAATTTTCTTTATATTACCTTATTATATCCGTATTAAAAAAACAGAAAAAACCCACAACGGCGATGGTTAAAACGTAATTGAAAAATGATAAAATAATTAAAAAACCCCCGAATTAATTATCCGTCGGGGGCTGCCATTAAATAGTACTAGTTTTGCAGTTTTACAGTAACGTGAATAATTGGAGATATTTTATTGCTATACTTATTGATATTTATGTTGAAATTTAAAGTAGTGATGGCAGCCCCCGACGGATAATTAATTCGGGGGTTTTAAATTATTTTATCCTTTTGCAATTACGTTTTAACCGTCGTCGGCTTTATCAAAATTCTTAATTTTGCTTTTTATTTCAAACTTTTTAGAGAACATAGGTATTATATCTACATTCGAATATGTAATCCCATTACTAAAAACCGCATCAAAATCGGACTAGTAGTTTTGGTTTTGCTCAAACAAATGTTTACTGCAGCGCCCCCTAGTGAGTTGTCACGGTAACACTTATCTAAGAACATTCATTAATCAAACCCAAACCCATTACTAAAAACCGCATCAAAATCGGACTAGTAGTTTTGGTTTTGCTCAAACAAATGTTTACTGCAGCGCCCCCTAGTGAGTTGTCACGGTAACACTTATCTAAGAACATTCATTAATCAAACCCAAACCCATTACTGAAAACCGCATCAAAATCGTACTAGTAGTTTTAGTTTTGCTCAAACAAATGTTTGATGCAGCGCCCCCTAGTGAGTTGTCACCATAACACTTATCTAAGAACATTCACCAATCAAACCCAAACCTGTTACTGAAAACTGCGGCCCTACCGAGCAAGTGTCGTCGACATCGACATCTACTTAATTTGACAGATTAATGTGACATATTGCTCTTAATCTGTGGTAAGTTTCCATTTGTTTCAAAAAGAAGCAGCAATGTGTTATATCCATCTGTCAAATGAAATCGATGTCGATACTTGTAAAACAAATGTTTACTGCAGCGCCCCCTGGTGAGTTGTTACCGTAAAACATATCTAAGAATATGCACCGATCAAATTCGAATCCATCACTGAAAACCGCATCCAAATCGGACTAGTAGTTTTGGAGATACATAACATTTCTTGCCGGTTCTTCTCGTTACAAGGTCTCCCGCGCGCCGTAGGGTTTGTCAACCGATGGCGTAGCTTCTTTGACGTTCATAAGTGCTTGTAACAGATTTGATTTGATTTGATTGGTTTGCACAAACAAACAACCTCTCACCCCAAACGCGTCTACCGTCTCCGTACCGTCGTGGATAGGTATAAAGGAGTTACGTAATCCAAAACCTGTCAAAATAATTTGATGCATAGCTTATTTGCATCTCAATTTTTTTTTCTTGTTTCAGATCAAAATCACTTCGAAGTGCAAGCAACATGTTCGTTATAAACCTGGCAGTGTTCGACCTTATGATGATGCTTGAGATGCCGCTCCTCATCATGAACTCTTTCCACCAGCGGCTGATCGGCTACCAGCTCGGCTGTGACATCTACGCTATACTGGGATCATTATCCGGGATCGGAGGAGCCATCACTAATGCTGTCATTGCTTTTGACAGATATAAGTACGCATTTTACAAGTTTTCAGTTGTTTTTTTTATCTCCCAATATTTAATAACCATTTAATAAGCATTTTGTAAAAGAAGAAGACAAAAAAGTGTAGCTATAGCTTACTTACGCAAGAAAAAAAATATTGCAAAAAGACAAAATTAAAAATAATAAAAAAAAAAGACGGGTTGCACTCCGGGAGTGCCGGCAGAAGTGAAAACTTGATTATTAACGTTGAGCATGTTTGATATTTTGGAATGGTTAGGGAATAATTTTGCACCAATTGCTTTATCAGTATAAAAGTACTATCATTTATGTGGTAGAATACAATATTCATTTATTGCGCTATCGTACACAAACATGACAAACCATATTAAAGTGAACGTTAAGTTAGGTAATAAGATATAAGAAAACATTAGTTATTATAGAGAATCGAAAAATATATATTGACAATAAAACAAGAGACAAGTAAAAGACATTATCAACAGTCTGTCGCTAAGCAACCGAGACCATAGTCAACCTGTCACCTCAACATTCTCCATCCGTCCTACGCTTGGACGAATTAACCACTGGACGCGTAACGAGGACCGCGTTCGCCTTTACCCCTCTGTCACTTACCCTGCCTTTTAGACACAGTAAGCAATATGGCGTTGTCAGTATGACGCGAGATCTCGATGTGGAACATTATCTCAAAAATGGGTAAATACGCTGAGTTAATTTGTAAAAAACATACCGGACAATCAAAACATTTTTCTTTTCACGCGTAAGTATAATTTCAATCTATTAGAGTAGCAATTTTTCGTAAAATAAATAACATTTGATATGTAAACAAAATGTAATACGTCATTTCAAAAAGTAATCATTGTACGTGTAAATTCTTCAAATATATTGCATAAGTAATTTGGTTGGGTTATATGTATCACTCATTCAATCAATTGTCATTTTTATGTCGTATAGGGCTTGAACATATCGATAAACATATCGATGTATGTAAATGAACGAACGAATCCAATTTTAATGTAGGAACTATTCAAATTAATTTCAGATTTACAGTTGAACCCCTAACACAAAGAAATTGGGTGGAACCGGTACGCAGGGAGATAACATGGACGAGGACTCAGGTCTTATTTAACATCTAAGGTCTGATGATGGAGCCAGAAGATAACTATAGGAACTCTGTAATTATACGACGCAACCCTACGAACTTTGAGCTCGTTATATTTTAAATATAGCTTCAAACTTAAAAAAACCCGCATGGTTCCCGTTCCCGTGGTAATATCAAAACATCCTTCCTTAGTGCTCGCCAATATCGTTAAAGGAACCTGTATGCAAAATTTCAGTTTAATTGGTTTAGCCGTTTGGGCTGTGCGTTGCCTATCAATCAGTCACGGTATTGTTTTTTAGTATTAGACTTATGTTGTACATTATCATAGTGTACATTAACATTTAACATGTATCATAAGTATAAAAATAGCATTGACAACGCAAAAATTCAAAAATCATAAATTATTAGCTGTTGCATCATAACACAATTGATCGTTAAACATTTGTTTTTTTTCTCTTTCGAATGCAAGGAAGGATATTCTTACAGTGGTCCGCAAGTCTCGGTAGCTCATTGGTTAGAGCAGTGGGCCGGATTCCCAAAGGCCGTGGGTTCAAGTCACATCTGAAAATTCACTTGTGGCCGAGTTCATTTGTTCCAATATTTTTCTTGTTAAAATTTATCATAAATGGTGATTACATTTATTATTTGTTTCTAACATAGACCTTGTTAGGTCACAGCAAGAATAAAATTAATTATATTTATGTATGTATGTAAGCTATATTATACTATTTTTTAATCTTATAATATTTTTATTTTAAGATCGTTTTATTATATTCAGGTAAAACAATCTTAAAACTACAATAAACTATTGGTTGCAATTAGTATTTCAGCTAGTAGTTGCTAGAAAGATACTGCCTTGGCTTTTTCTTAAATATAGGTAATTTATATGCGATGTTTTGTTGATAACTTCTGTTTGTTGTTTAAAACTGTCATAGCGTATGCTGGACCATACGCTATCCAAACGCTAGTCTACTATTTCTAATTTGGGTTTAGGTTGTGCTAATTTCGTACGGTGGCGTAAATTTTGAGATCTTTAATAAATTGAAAACAAGTTTATATTTTTTCTTACAAATATGAATATTTCTTAATTGTAAATGGATACTAGAGTTGAAATTAAAATGTTTTAGTCTCAACGATCTTCTAATGTCGATGATTATTTTCAATAAATTTTAGTATACTTAGATTTTTGGCTCCAAAAAAAATGTAGAATACGAGATATCACAGCTCGAGAAGCACACAGGGGGTTTATTGTCTAATTTTAAGTCTATCACAATCCCTTTAAATTTTTCATTTAAAAGGTACATATTCACATCGCATCACATAACATCGCGCCACAACTATTTGACCTTTGAAAGGGATTGCAATCGATTATAAAATTAAACACTTATCGAGGGGTTGCTATTGTGTATGTCCTATACAATGGTTCTGTAATAAACTAATTACCCATATTTTGTTTTATATAAAAAAGCTCGAGTGATTGAAGAAGTTAATGTAAATAATGAATTATATTACTATATAAACCAAATATTAATGTTTTTTACTCACTTAAAAAGTGTTAGTAAGTAAATTGTAAGTCCGCCTGGCTAGCGACTACCATCTTATCCAAGTCGAGTCGTCCAGTTAGAGGTAAGATAGCTAGTTCCTCAGAGATTGAGGATACCGGGAGAGGCGCGCTTCCATCTTAAGCCTTATCAGTACAGTACTAGTATCAGGATGCATGTATCTACCCATTTTTCACAAAAAAAAACCCAAACACTAACGCTTTGGAAACCATATTGTATAGTTTTTATGAATTTGAGGTATTTTTTTAATGAGGTTTTCATATTATTAGGTGCTTTTTATTTTTCCACGAAATAAACAATTAACTTACTAATTTCTTTAAAACACACATGATTTATTAATCTCAATAGATTCATTCATTCACTCCTTACCTATCGTGCTATTTATTTTTCCACGAAATAAACAATTAACTTACTATTTTTTTAAACACACATGATTAAACTCAATAGGTTCATTCATTCACTCCTTACTTATCGATAAAAAAATTATCGATTACTTCAAGCACTACTGTCATTATTTGACATTAGTAATCGCCCCTCACCCCCGCAAGAATTGGTTGATCGTGTTTTCATACATTCTTCTCGGGTTTCGTGTCCAGTGGTTAATTCGTCCAAGGTCCTACGCTTTTTCGATCAGGTCACGTGTCCTGACGCGAGTTTAAGATTTTATACCCATTACAGAAAAAGTGCTCAACGCCGCTAAAGAAGTTTTCACTTCAAAAACACGACTGTTAAAACGTAATTGAAAAAGGATAAAATAATTTAAAAATCTCCGACTTAATTATTTATATTAACCGTCGTGGGTTGTTTCAAAAAAAAATAATGTTGCCTATATTTTAAACTTTTCAGAGAGCATAGATTTTATGTACAGTGTACTACAGAAAACCCAATACTGAAAACTGCATCAAAATCAGACTAATAGTTTTGGTATTGCTCAAACAAATGTTTAATGCAGCGCCCCCTAGTGAGTTGTCACCATAACACTTAAGTATCTAAGAACATTCACCAATCAAACCTAAACTCATTACTGTAAACCGCTTCAAAATCGGACTATTGATTTGGGTTTTGCTCAAACAAATGTTTAATAATTATAACTTTTTAATTTTGCAGTTTACAATGCTATTTTTATGTGATAAATATTAAATGTTTACTGCAGCGCCCCCTGGTGAGTTGTCACCACCTATCTAAGAACAAACACCAATCAAACCCGAACTCATCACTGCAAACCGCATCAAAATCGGACTAGTAGTTTTGGAGATAATTGGTAACATTGGTTAGCACAAAAAAACAAACAAACAAACAACCTCTCACCCCAAACGCATATAATTTCTCCGTACCGTCGTTGGTAAAAACACTGCAATGTTCTTGTCTTTTGTCGTTTTTGATAATGAGTTTACCTATATTTTGTTATGATATGTTGTGTTGCATGCCAAAAATAAAATTGGAATGAAATGTTTGTAACTTAATTAAAATTGCGCCGAAATTAAAACGCACCAAATTTTGTGTGGAATTCTTTAACTTCTGTTTTAAATGCTGCTCCGTAAAATCTTCGCGTCCAACTACCTCAGTGTCTTAAGATGAAAGTCTATGACTAGTGTGTGTTGCCAGTGATGACTTACGGCAGTGAAACGTGGTCGCTAACTATGGGTCTGATAAGAAAGCTCAAGGTCACCCAGCGTGCAATGGAGAGAGCTATGCTCGGCGTTTCCCTGCGTGATCCAGTCAGAAATGAGAAGATCCGTAGGAGAACTAAAGTTACCGACATCGCTCGAAGGATTGCTCGGCTGAAGTGGCACTTCAGATGAGTTGAGTTTAGTTGTGTGGGCGGGACACATAGCTGGCGAGAAGAAATGTTCTGGAAGTGCGACCGCGCACCGGACGGCGATTTATCAGTATTTATCCTATCGATGTATCACAGTATTTACTCAGCATCTAGGGGGCGCCTAAAATATCTTCTCTAGTGTTCAGATATGACATTTTTTATCTGACGTCTTCTTGTAATTTGAAAATAAAGTTTTGATTTACCGAGTTCACAATAACAACACATACCTACACAATAGTAATAACTATAATTTTATCCATGATCGTAGTGGTAGTCGTAGGCGCGATAATCCGCAATAGACGGACCAGGACCAGATTGTTGTTTTAAAGAAAAATAAGGCAAAACATTATTTTCCAGGACTATTTCATGTCCCTTGGATGGAAGGATAAACAAGATACAAGCGTCTCTCCTGATCGCGTTCACCTGGTTTTGGGCGCTGCCATTCACGATCTTGCCAGCTGCCAAGATCTGGGGCAAATTTGTACCAGGTTTGTATTTTTTCTTAAGCTATTCAAGATATAAGTAACAGATGTGATTTTACTAAATTAGCAACCTAAAAAAGAAGCAATACCAAATTATTTAAGAAAATGGGCACAATTTATATAAATTCGCAGTATTAAATTCATCGGCATTACGTACGAAATCTCTCGAAATATTCACTCTAGTAACTCTTGTTCTTATTGCACAGCTGTTAACTATCACACAACAAACAAAAAATGGAATATGAACCATAGACCATAAAGAATTTATTTAGAAGTCAAATCTCTTAATCTTTGTGTTGATGGCATTCGCCGAAATTGCGAATCCCTCTGACTGATTTTCTTCTGCAGCAGCTAATTTTGAGTTGCACTGCTTTCTAGGACAAAATCTAATAGATCTCCCAATCAAAACCTCGGGTGCCTAGGAACTCCATGTCGTTTTATATTTACCATTACTTTCAATAAACAAGCCGTTTGCTCTGCGTGCCGGGGCGTGCAAACAGTCTCGACTTCCTTACTGATTGCTTTTCTAAGTCTGCTTTATATCGAAGTTGCTTTGACCTGACCCTTTTCCATTTATATGTACTCTTTATGGTGGAACAGCGAGAAAAGTCCAGCATCTACAGTATACGGATAATGTTATGGATGATAACTCTTGTACGAAGGATTCCGTTTTTTTTTTTCATTTTACTTTGTCATAATAATTTTCATTAGAAAACAACTGTTTTATTATTAAAAACACTTTACTATAAATATTTAAGTTAAGATTCAGGAATTTTAACTACTTTTGTATATGTCGTAGGACAATTTGATAAATAAAATTTTCGCGAAAGTTCTAGGGATGTTGCAAAACACAGATAATTAAACGATAGTGACATTACTTAAATTATTAATTTTTAATTAATTAATCTTTCTAGGGTTTTTGCAAAAACACGAATTGGGTTAGTAACATTGAATATCTTTAGTTCTGATTGGCTTGATTTTTGCTTGCTGGCCAACTCTTGGTTCCTAGTTTTACTCTGAAGCATTTAGATATTATATCATAGACATATAAACCAATAAGAATAAGAATCAGAGTGAATAAGAAATCAGAAATGAATCAGATAAAAGAAATCAGAGTGAAGGATATTCAATGTTACTACATTGAATATTTACATTTATATATTAAGATTTCTACTAACGCTATTCGTGTTTCCGCAAAAACCCTAGTAAGATTGAGAAATGTCGTCACTATTGTCTAGTTATCCTTGTTTTCATAATATCCCTAGGATTTTCGTGATAATTTGATTTATCAAGTTATCTGCGACATATACAGCTTTTGTAACATAGACGACGCTATTTCACAAATAAAACGTTATAAAAATTATTTTTATCAAAACTATTTGGCGTTGCTCGAGAGTGTACTAATATACGTTACGATAAGGGATAGGGAGGGGCTAACCATAAGATTTTCACTGTTACTAAATAGGAAAAAGTAAAAAATATGGGCATTTTTTACTTTTTTAAATATACTCGTATATCCACACACTTTTCATCTAAGCATCTACTAGTTAACTCCCTCCCGTAACCAATTCAAACAAGCGCCCGAAATCGTACAGCACACGAAAATAAACGCAACAACGAGTTAACTCGCAAATTAGCGATGCAATTGCGATGCAAATTGGTGGCTTCCGCCACCATTGTCTAATAAGCTGGCGATTATTGGATGAGTAATCGGTGTCCACTAAAGCCGAGCTGGGACTAAGAACTTTAGTGAAGTTTAACTTTGCACGAATGTACTTTAAATATCCTAGGGTCCACTTGCGCCAAGCTGGGTTAAAATTTAACTCAAAGTTAGCGCATACAAAAGTATCACTAACTCTGCGTAAATGTGTTAACCCAGCTTGGTGCAAGTGGGCCTAGCTGACCCATCCCCACTGCGCTGGATGTCAAACATTAACTTACGAGTATGTCAGGTCATGGGAGCTTTCTATTGGTGAAATAATTTACAGAATCGGTTCAGTAGATTCAGAATACTCTTTACAAACAAACTCACTAGGTGAACAAACTTTTCCCCTATATAATATTAGTGTAGTGTAGATGTAGCTAATTATTACATACGTATCTCTATAATTGACATTTGATCTTCTTTAAGCTGTTATAATTCTTGTGAGGTGACACAACTTCGCAAAAAGAAAGTTCTTGCCGTGTGAAAAGGCACGTCACTATTGACTTATACAGGGTGGAAAAAAAGACGGTCATTGGAGGGAAAGTACTTATCCTAAATATTGGTGATAGCAAATTTTACCATAAGAAAACATTCCTTCATTTTCAAAAATAAATTAAACTACATTCATAGATTTTTTGAAAATTACATATATGCACCGGGAATCGAACCGGCTTATATGAGAAAATAAAAAACCATCGTTTATTCTTATGGTACCAATTGATATTGTTATATTGTATAAAGAGCATTTTGACTTAAGTAACTCAATTAAACCCAAACCCAGGAAGGATAAAAGATTGCATAATAGTTCAATACTTAATTGTACCTACTCTTACTTACACTAACTAAATAATAATAAAGTTCACTTTAACTTACTTAGTTGCTCGAAATGAGAATTGAAATTGAAATCATTTGCAGCAATAAACTGATTTTAATTATTAGGTTATTGACTTTTTTTTGGCTTATATTCACCATAATTCCATACAAACATCGACAAGACGCGAGTTCAATTGATGAATAAGTTTGGAACCGGTTTTTTAAGAGTTGTCTTCAATTTTAGACTCTATTTTAGTAAATAAATAAAAATAAAATAAGCTTTATGATTCCATGCCTTTTGTAACATTTGTTCTTTACATTTAGTTTTTTGTTAGTTTGTTAGTAGATTTGTATTTACCTTATTTTAGTATTAGTGATGTTAGTTTTCTATGGACATGGATCCAGTTTGGGTAAAAGCCTCCTCCATGGACTTCCACTTTTCTCGATCATTCCCAGCTTTCATCCAGCTTCTGGACGCAATGTCATAGGACCATCGTTTTTTAGGTATTCCGACTTTTTTTTTCCTTTTGCTCCGATCCATCCGGTGCTCTTGATGCCATTCTTGCCATTTATTGTCGTTATATCTTGTAGGTGACCTGCCCATTTCCACTTGTGTTTATAGGCCTGTCCCAGAGCATCCGTTAACCTTGTTTTGTTTCTTATGTCTGTACACATAATTTTGTCTTTTCTTCTTAATTTTAACATACTTCTTTCTATTGCTCTCTGGCATGTAGTAATTTTGTTCTTGATTTTGTTGGTGTAGACCCAAGTTTGACATCCGTACACTAGGCGTCAAAATTGCCTTTTAAGAATTGTTTGTTTGTAAGTAAGTATTTCTTCCATGTAGAATTTATTCTTCTATCCACCTCTTCTTCATTGCTGTTTGCTTTGAATGACATGGTTTCCCAAAATATGTACCTTAACAAACTCTATACCTATCATTTTCTTCAATTTTTATTGGTTGATCTTCTGAATTTGTCATTATTTTTGTTTTGCTAGGCTATATGTAAACCTACAATTTTACTCTGTGTGTCTAATGTATTTAGCATTTTTTCTATTTCTGGAGCTGTTTCAGCAAATAGGGCAATGTCGTCGATACTATTTTACTCACTATAAATTAATAGATTAACACTATCGATTGGTACCATAAAAGTACACGATGTTATTTTTCCGATTTAAGCCGCTTCGATTCCCGGCGCAAGTAAATGATTTTTCAGAAATCTTTGAATGCAGTTTAACTTATTTTTGAAAATGAAGGAATGTTTTCTTTCAGTAAAATTTGCTTAAATCAATATTTAGGGTACTGTCCCTCCAATGACCGTCTTTTTTCCCATCCTGTATATTACTTTGCACGTCACCCTTACGTGCTTATGATAAGAGCTATGAAAGCTTCTATCAGCGTTAATAGTTTGGTACATTTGTAAAAATGATGATTTCTGATTGTATGTTTGCAGAGGGCTTCCTGACCACCTGTTCGTTCGACTACTTCACGGACGACCAGGACACAAAGGTGTTCGTGGCCTGTATCTTCGTGTGGAGTTACTGCATCCCGATGACTCTCATCTGCTACTTCTACTCGCAGCTCTTTGGTGCAGTAAGTATAAATGTGAAAGTGTGTTGGTTTGTCCTTTCTTGACGCCCTAACTAAGCACTCAATTGACTGGATTTTGGCGTAGAGAGAGTTAGTGGAAAGGACAGAGAGTAACATACTCCCTATTCTGATATTCCCCCACGAATGGGAACCACGCGGGTGAAACCGCGGGCAGCCGCTAGTATTTATTATACATGTGAGTTTTAATGTTTGAAGGATTTAAGGATTATAGATGTTTGCTACTCAATTACACAAAAACGTATGAAATTCAATTTATATTCCTTAGGGATTTACCTAAGGAATATTGAAGCTGTGTAGTGTCGGCTTAGAATAGCACTACCCCCTCTCATCCCGTGGGTGTCGTAAAAGGCGACTAAGGTACTCAGCCTTCAGGGGCGTGCATTCCATATAGGCAATTAGGCAGTGCCTACCTCATTCAAAATATAAATAAATATACAATAAGTGTTAAAGTTATTTTATTTTAGTTTAAACTTCTATTCAACACTCACCCACTAAGATATTCCTTACGCTAAATACTGAATACCTACCGGTAGGCAGTCTCGAAATTGCCTACTCGAAGCAAGCAGCGTTTCATACAAGAATACAACATATTTAGAAAAAGTATTGCTCAAGTATAAACCGCCCATGGCAAGAAGGGCGCTGTTTGTACGTGTAACGTTCTAGCTTAAACTTCCGGAATATATCAGTATAAAGTAAGCATGCCTACCTGACGAATGAATTTGGTCGCGAATTATTTTGTTGAGGAGTTATTTTATAACTATCATAATACCTAAGATATTCATTAAAATTTTATGATGTAAAGGGCAATTTTGTTCAAAATTAAATACTTGTGATGATTAACGTATTTATTTAGATAAGGATTAATATCATGTTTATGAAAACAGCTTCTCAAATAATACATTAGTTTAGAACAAATTTTACTATCTGAAAAATGGTTATAGTGAGTTAACCATAAAACATAGACATATCGACGACCGTAATCTCAATTGGCGTAACGGACATTTTCTCGAAATTGAGCTTTAAATGCACTTATACTAAGTTTCAAATTCTCTTTCTAACTGTATTACAAACATTTGGATAGCTCGCAAAAAATGTCCGATACGCCATAGCAAAATCGATACAAAATTACTTTATTTATACAAAAACTTGACGTATGGGATAAAGAAAAAGACTTTATTGACGTATTCATCAATATTCTATAGTTCATTGTTGTAACGGACCATTGTGGTTAATCAGTCCCTTACGTTAAATAGAAAATGTATACGATTATTACCGACTGCCCCTTACGCCAAAAAGACGTCTTTGCAGTTAATATTGCATGACCCTTACGCCAATTTGCCTTCATTTGCTCACACGTTACGACCAGCGCTGCCGACAAAATATCTGCTTTCTTTCGTTAGATAGCGGCCGTAATTTACTCATAGCTATCTCGTTCTAACACGCTTGAAATATAAATGGTATAAAGAGAGGTGCGCTATAATTATCACTCAATATTCAAACCAAACAAACGAGTAACCGTTTCTTTTTAAATTGTTCGTCAGACGTGAGTATAGGGCATGAATACCGGAATCTCGGAATATCGTAATATCGGAATCAGACAAATATTAATATTTGAGTTCTTAAATAGATCCGGAAGCAACACATGGAGATAAAATATAGACTTTGAACCTATATATATTATAGCTGTGTGTTGTATAGTATAACGCCGAGCGCGATAGTGGGTTCATTATTGATTTAAATAAGCTATTTGAGTATTTTATAAAAAAAAAATATAATTAAGAAAATAATTGTTGTTCTTGACGTTATTGTTAATTGGAATCGTCGACAGCCCGTAGACGTCCACTGCTGGATATGGGTCTCTCCTAAATAACGCCATTGAGCCCGATCCTGAGCTCTTCGCATCCAGCTCCTGCCTGCCATCTTTCGAAGTTCGTCTCTCCACCTAGTTGCAGTGCACCCTAATGCGATCTGCTCTCCAGAACTCGTTTGCCCCAACGGCTGTTAGTTCTTCTTGTGATGTGACCAGCACATTGCCGTAAAAAAAGTCAAGGAAAAAGATAACAGCTTCTTGTCCAGCGAAAACCTTCAGATTGGAAAAGTGATTAGAAGCAATGATACCGGTACAGTGCATTGAGAAATGCAAGTTGAGTTAAATAACCATCAGAAAACATATATTTTTCAAATAGATACCGGAGCACAAATATGCCTTATTAGCTATAACACTTGTAAAAAGATCTTGGAGACAAACCATCCAAAACTCTTGTACTCTAAGTCAAAACTTAGCACTATTGGGTTGATGCTTACTCTTTGAGCTATGTCGGTCACCTTGGTTCTCTGTCGGATAACTTCATTTCTAATTATATTTTTCAGAGAATCACCGAGCATAGGCGTCTCCTTAGCTCGCTGAGCGACTATGAATTTGTGGACTAGTGCCACAGTGAGTGTCCATGTCCATGTTTCGGCTCCGTAAGGCATTACGGGTAGGAGGCACTGATCGATGACAAGACATGACGAACTTTGCTGAATACGGCCCATCTCAGCTAAATTCTTCTATTTGTTTCGCTCTCAAAGTTTATTTTAACCTATTGGCACGGTTTGCTCAAGGTAAACAAATTGAACAACTTGGACAACTTGGTCAGGTGCACCATTTACATTAATCGGTCTTGGGTCTATAAGGCTGTTATACATGATTTTTGTCTTATGAATGTTCAGCTGTAAGCTGGACAGACAGACTTATTTTGCATGCACACTTTAAAATAAGTTATGTTAGATTAGGGAGCCACGGTGGAGATCACCTTCACGTGTCACGTTCCTGATATACTTCCCGTGCTTGCTTAACATCCATCCATCTTTCCATACATGCTCGTTTATTCTCGGTACTTCTTACCTGGCCATTCTGGAACGTCCTTGATCAGGTGGGTTTCCACTTGAAGGGATCGCGTTGAGACCGAGATTGTACTCGTATGTTAATAATGATTACTGATTTTCGTTGTTGATTCAATTTTGATTGGCGTTACAATCGATTTCTTCATTTAGTAGTTTCAGGTATAAATTTTTAGGTTAATTACATATTAAAGGTCATAATTGGCTTTTGACGTTAATTCAATCTCGATCACAATGCGATCGCGTCAAGTATAAGGGGGCTGATCGTGATATCTTTGCCTAAGCCGACCTCTCCCATCAATCCTTCCATTCATATTCGAAGTGTTCTTAATATCTTGAGATAAGGTTTTTTCAATGAAACCTCCTATCTAATTAGTGCAATTTCAAAAGGAAATCTGCAATTTGCAAAGAAAATAAACATTTTTTGACGAAAATGTGCAATTCCGATATTAATATCGGAATTCCGGTATTGAGATCTAATATATCTAATAGTTTGATGAAGAAGTTTATTTTATATGTTTTGGTATTACAGGTATTACATTGATGAATGAATCTTCATTAATGAATGAATGAAGAGAAGATTTCATTTGATGAAGAAGGTTTTTTTATTTAGCAGTGGCATTTATGACTTGATTTTTATATAAAAAAAATGTTTTTGTAAAAATTTTTGATTTTGAAAGCATCTGTTTTTGCCAATTAGGTAAGCAATAAATAAGATTTTATCGATTTCATTTGATATAATTTAAGAATGATGATTGATTTTTTTTTATTTGTTCACCTTCTACAATTATTATAAATTAGTAACAGTGTTAATAGAAAAAGATTAGACATAGATTACAGTTACAAACTAGACTTACGTCAGTATGTCAGTGATTAAATACTGAATGCGATGGTTACGTCTTTATGTTTATCTTAACTATGATTTTCATTGTTGTAAAGGACATCATAAACGTATTTTTTTGACGTAAAGGACACGTCATTTCAGTAATTACACCTTGTATCCAAAATGTAATGTTATGAGGAAAAAGAGCTCATAAAATAAAACCTATACCCGTAAAAACCATTTTATTAACTTTATAAACAAAAAAAATATCTCATATTTTTGGAGTAAAAAATCTTATTTTGCTTCTCCTGAACATTCGTCATTTGTCCGTTACGCCAGTTGAGATTACGGTCGTCGATATGCTGTCGCGGACCATTTTTTTAGAACTTTTGATGGGAAATAATTTCGTCATACATGATTTTTACATAACTTTAACCGTTTACACACCGTCCGCAACGGAAGCTCCCAAAACTAATATTTTTTTCCCGTTTCTGTAACGTTTTACATTAATGCTCTGCTCTTATTAATCGTAACGTGATATTAAATATCTTATTACCTTCCGAGATAAATGGACTATCCAGCACAAAAATAATTTTTCAATTCGAACAAGTAGTTCCGGAGATTAGCGTGCTCAAACAATCAAACTTGTCAGCATTTTAATATTCCTACTAAATATTACGAACCTTATCATTTATGACTAGCGGCCGCTCTCGGTTTCACTCGCCGCGTTGTTGCCGTTACCGTGGGAATATCAGGATAATTATAAATATTTGCATATAATGTGGTTTTCTGATATATAAGCTACATTGCTGTAAAGTTTCATCTTAATCAGTTCTGTAGTTTTTGAGTGAAATAGTAACAAACATTCCTCCATCCAAATATCACAAACTTTCAAACTTATAATATTCGGTAGCAGGATAGGATATGTGCAAAGTTACTAGTTAATAATAATAATAATAATAATATTTTATTGAAATAATCATTCATAACAAAATAATCACTATAACCTATTAATAATTTCATAAATACAATAATAATATAAATGAGCCTGAACTAGGATATCCTGTGTTTCAGGCAAATAAGAACTAATATAAAAACTTAACTAAACAATCATATACAATTAAAAAAAAAAAAAAAACTTACGGTGTTAACACTGCACATCTATAATATTGCTGACACGCGACATACTTAGCGCGCGTCATTATTGTTTACTTAATAACATATAAATATTATAAATATTTTTATTTTCCGTGTTTAAGACTAGGTCGTACAGTATCACATAAAATAATAAAAATAAAATTACTAATAATAAGGAGTTAAAACATTCCTAGGACACAAAGAAATAAACTAAATCGGAAAATAAAAGTAGTCAAAGACATATACGTAATTAAAAAATACAAACTAAGCAATTAATAGTAAAGATAACAAGTATTCTTAAGCGCCTACATAATCTACGGTGTTAATATATCTTGTATCTGCAATTTTCTTAGCAGGGCACTCGGCATCTCCCGTTTTATGATCGCAGGGCTTCTTAAAGCGCAAGCATGTTGCACATTTTGGCCTCTCCTCTATCTTTGGACACTCTTTTATAGCGTGACCTACATCGCCGCAGTGGGCACAGGTGTTGACCTCTTCCCGGCACGTTTTGGCTGCATGACCGTGCTGCTGACATCTGTTGCACCTTGTGACTAAAGTGAAATCTCTCACAGGGCACGATGACCAGTTCACAAACACTCTGTCGTTGGTAATTAAAGCCTTTCTTATATCCGCAGAGACTTCGATGATGTAATTACAGGTCTCGGCAATCCTTTTTCCAGACTTATGACTAAGTCTGATCTTGGTTAAAAAGGTCTCAAGTGTCATACCTTCGATTTTGCCGGCTAAGTTTTGTTGGTAAATGCAATTGAATACTTCTGCATCCTGCATGCAGGTTGGAATACCGATAATTAAAATTTTTGGCTTTCGTTTGTGGGCTTCGTCCACTGTGAGGCCATAAGTCGTTAGTTGTGGTGTCTGTTTCAGTTTCTCGATGTCGTCCTTGGTAGCAGTACTGATGATCACGCCGCCGTTCCTAGTCTTGTGAAGAGCCCTTATGTGTAGTTGCATTTGGTCTGGTTTGATGATATTTTGGACGAGGGTTTTTGTGTCGTCACTCGACTTCATCTTGTCCGTAGGGTATATGGCCACAGAGTTTATGTTGATTGGCTTGATGAAGTTGTTAGTACTTTTTTTAACCATGTCGGCGAAAGAGGTAGTACTCGCGACTGACTTTGATGTCTCTTCTATACTTTGTTTTAGGTCTTGAAGTTGCTGCGAAAGGTCATTTTTTTCTTTAAGGGTTTGATGGGAATGATAATCATGTAGGGCTTTTTGCTTGAGTGACTGGTATAGAACTGCCATTTGAGATGTTCCATTGCTAATTTTACGGCACAAATTACTTATCCGAAGTTTTTGATCCGAATTAAGTTTTCCTTCACACGAAATACCGCACACTTCATTAAGACACTGCTCGATGGTCTTCATCCAAACCTGGATCTCCGGCGTGGACACAACTTCCGGGGGCTCATCTTCCTGCAGGGCGCGGGCGGGCGACTGGGGTGTGGGCGTGGGCGGCGGGCTGCGGCGCGTAAGGGCACTCCGATTAAACGGACTGTTTTCCATTTTTAAATGATTAATGTAACATTATACATTTAAAACAAATATTTAACTAATACGCTTAAAGAAACACGAATATCAATGACACACATAAGAATGTCTTCCGTATATGTACAGGAGGTCACAGTTTTGCACTTGATTGTTTAATTAATTGCATTTATTAAACGACACGTCCGATCACATCTGCGATAATTTACATCTGTTAGATCTACAGTGCCTACTACGCTGGAAAACCGCCCCTGTCAGCCTTCAGGAGACGGGCAGCAGCGTCTCCTACAAACTTGGCCATACTGCGATCGCCAACCTGCCTGCCAAGCGTGGCGATTATGACAAACCCCCCCCCCCTTTTTGGGGAAGCCTATACCCAGCAGTGGGTGTCATGTGGCTGAGACGACGAGGGATTTCTCTAATATGCACGCGGCCAAATTCACGGGCGTAAGTTAGTGCTGAATCACACTGGTAAAATAACAGCTACATACAGGGTCGTCCAAGCCTGGTGGTTTTATTTTATAGATAGTTGACCAAGCAGCCTATTAGAAGCCGCAAGAAAAAAAATCCGTTCTCACCAGATCGCAAAATATATTTTTTATATATATTTCGACCTTGTTCGAGATTTTTTTTACTTTCTACATATTTATGCAATTTTCTTTGTGATACGTGATTACCTGACAGGTCTTTTCTTAAAAATAAAATATTCAGGCTGATTGGTTGTTTTAAGAGAAACTTCTTGATAAATCTAAAAAAAAAACAGTTCTTTAGATTTTTTTCGTTCCCCTAATAGGCCACATGCTCAAGTATCTATAAAAAAAAATATCCACCATTTTTAGACCAGCCTGTATACAACATGCACACTATTAAATTCAAAGATAGTACACAACCCCACCGCGAAAAGGTCATTAAGGAAGAAAAGAGGAAAATAATTAACACTATGAACTGAAAAAGAAAATACTTAATACTTTTTTAAATATATTTGACTCACGATGTAAGTGACCGGTAACTTAGTGGAAATTAGTTACTCTTTGAGTACAGATTTGAGTATTCCGCTTTCCCTGTTAGCTTGATTAAAGTAAAACTTTCAATATTCCCTTACAAATTCACTTTACATCATCTTACTGCTACTAATTACAGTATGTTCATTACTATTAGATGTATCTCCTCAACAATCTCTCTCTATTATCGTCACAGATAATTTAGCAGACATATAACCAACTAACAAATAACAACTGACATATGGCGTAAACTGTTTTCACCAATGTTTAGTATGTTTGAACATAGATTAATCTTATACTATAACCATAGACCCAGTCTTCAATTTCGTAATCTTCAAGCTCTCAACACAAACTTCGAGTTAAATATTTAGAGTTATAATAAATTTCCCATTGGCGAAGTGTTCTCGGTTACCGAAGAGGCTGCTTCCGTCTCATTTGAAGCGACTTGACCCCAATGCTAGAGTGAGACGACCTTTCTTAAATTTTCCGTCCCTTTTCCAATTAACTGCTATAAAGGGTGTCTTATCATTAGACAAATAAGATATCACCACTTTGACTTAGCCATTATGTTGATACGGCAATTTCTAATTCGTCTCTATGTCGTTAGGTAGCAATTTACAATTAACGAATCGGATTTCCATAACGATAGTATGAAAGCAAGAGTTTTTTTTATTATTATTTTGATATTACTTTCTAATTTAACCTCACCTTTGCGACTCCTGATACGGTCTAGACAATTTTGTTTTTTTGATAAAACTTTTAGTCCAATAAATAAGTATATTTTATTAGTTATGATGATCTTTTATGATTTTTGAATTTTTGCATTTTTCAATGCTATTTTTATACTTATGATAAATTTTAAATAGAAAAATATTGGAAAAAACAACTTGGCCACAAGTGAATTCTCAGATGGGAATCGAACCCACGACCTTTGGAAATCCGGTCCAATGCTCTACAGCGTATTGAAAATATAAAAATATTGGAGAATTTCGACGGTGGTTCGCAAGTCTCGGTAGCTCAGCGGTAGAGCATTGGACCGGATTTCCAAATGTCGTTGGTTCGATTCCCAACTGAGAATTCACTAGTAGCCGAGGTGTTTTTTTTTCAAAGTTTTTCTATTTAAAATTTATAATAGTTATGATCTTTGTTTTACAATTAGACTTTCACAGGTAAAATAATTAAGCTACCATTGCACATGTTTTTCAGGAAATTACTGTTTAAATTCTATTGAGAAACATCAGTTTGTGATGATAATCAGATTTATTATAAATCTGCGACAATTTATTAATCAAACGCTTTTTGGCGAAGCATTAGTGACCCACTGTAGAGTTGTGGGAAATAGTCCTTGATCTTGTTGACCCGCAAATAAGAATTTACCAGGTTTATTAATTTGTTAAAAGAGTTTTTGCATTGAAAACTAAATTTTTGCACTTAATCGCAAGGTTACTGGAACTTTAGAAATCATAATGTTGTTGTGGCAAAAAGTTGATTAAGGGAGATAATTAATTGGTAAAATATTCGATCTGAATATTAAGTTTAGAGTTATTGCTATCACATTCTAATAAGAAGACAGAGTTTAGTTTTTATTTTTATTCTTATTTAGAAAAAAAACACAAAGATAATTTGACCGCTAAAATAAATCCATGAACTGTTTGAATGTGCTCATTTTGGAGTTAAAAAATATTATTTTCTCAAACATGTTAGGGAATATGAGCATTATTTTGACAACCTTCTTCGAAATAAATTGATATTGCTGTACTGGCCACATACATGCGAGCAGCGGCGGCAAAAGTTGTATGAAAATCCGTATCTGTCATGTTTAGCGGCCAAATAAATTACATAGTAAACTCATATCTGTCGTGTAATTTAAAATGGAACGATCTTTTACTCCGAAATATGATAACCAAGAAGGTAACTTAACAAAGGTTATATTTAACTTTCGACAACAAATGAACACTTTTAAACGGGAAAAAAATATTGTTGTTCGTTGTTTGTCTGATTTCTAAAAGTAGTTTTAATTTCCGCACATTATTTGAGAAAAGTACTATACAAGCTTTGGCCACAACTAAGCATTGATGGATTTACCTGTGTGCCTCGTCTTCGCCTCGGCCCACATTTACACGTTCGCCCATCAATGCTTCTTTTGCTGGCCGCTGCAATAATGTACATTTTTTTAGTAGGTATCCGTCAAAAATAAATAAGGATTTCCTTTAAACTTTACTTTTTATGAGTAAAATATGAACTGCCAGTATAGTTATATAATTCCACCCAATATTTTCAATCAATATGATCGGACAAACTTTTGCGTAAACAACCAAAATGCGATCAATCAAACATAACAGCGGCGGCGTAGCCAAACAGCCCAGCACTTTCCACAGTTTTCCTAATTTATTCCGTTAAGGGCCGGTTTCACCACCGACTGATAAGTATGGAATATCTTATCTGGCAGATCATTTAACACTTTTAATGTGAAAAATATTTCAAACTATCTGCCAGTAATGTTACTTATCCAGAACTTATCAGTCGGTGGTGAAACCGGCCCTAAATATCGACACAGAGGATAGCATGAAACTCAAAACAAATTGTCTCGCTTAGAAAGGTTCAAAACAAACTTTGTCATTAACTGACAAGTTATTCCCTTTTTTGTCTCAAATCCTACTTTTAGCGCTCACTCAAACCTTGAGGAAAAAAGTAAGAAGTTGTTGGATTGGAAAGAGTAACAACAGCTTGGGCGCGGCCCTGGTGTTAGCGGACACTTAATTTTTTTTTATTATTAATAAGCTTGCGATCCAATGATGATTCTTTTATTGTCCTTCGGTCCCGGCTGTTATATATTTTTTTTGTAATCTGATAACAGTTGTTAAAGCCAAGTTGGAGGCCTTATACGCGGCTTCATAAACTCTGACACCAGAGGTGGCCATTAATCCTCATACGATAAGAGGGATGATCGCCTAAGTGAAGTGCTTACCCTTATTGGAATCGGTGTTTTTGGATAATCTCTATCGCCGTTGGACTGTGTTAAAAACAATGTCAGATTGTACACTTCTTGTCATCAAACGGTAAGCTGCTTACCGTTGGATGACAAAAAGTGTACAATCTGACATGACAAGCACCACAGGTGGCACGCTCAGCGGCATAAGGTTGGTTGAGCGCTTAGAAGTTGGTCCCTTGGTGGTTTCAAGAGTCCCACCAAACACTAGGATGAGTCATGTCCTCATGTCCTGTGAGTCATTTGAGTCAAGCGATGCTAACCTCTTGCCGCGGCGTCCTGCGGTGCGGCAGAGGACTAAATAATAGTTCGGAGGGGACTACTCTCGGTTTTCTGCGATTGAGAAAGTCTAATATAAAACCGCTGTTACTGCTCCCATACCCCAACCAACACCTCAATCGAGCCGGGAACTCTTGCCCGGTGCCCGGGGCGTCCGTACTCAGATACTTGTAATTATTATTTTCCTACCGGCTCAACCTGTTTGCCAACTTTGTTGAGTTCTATAGCAAGCACCACTTAAGTTAAATACTTAGTTATTTCATTAGCCTTGGTAAATACAGTTTTATCAATATTTATGTTTGCTTATTGTTTCTCTTAAATCCATCCATAAGAAGGCCAGTGCCCCAGCAGCAACTGAGGACATTAAAATGGCTGCCGACGCACTTTCGCAATATATATTTTTTTCTAATGGAAATTGAATAACTTCTCTTAAAAACAACTTGCCTTCAACTGCTCTCAAATCAAACGGGAGGCAACCCGAGACCTTTGCCTTACGGACTCCGATGCTGCTCTTCCATCTGAAAATCATTCAATATTATCTATATAGCTCTTTTTACTTTCTCGCTGTACTCATTGAGTTATAAGGAGCATCTCTGCACCTCACCAGCCAATGCCTGTTCTACAATATTTGGTTATGAATAAAAGGTCACCTCAACAGCAACACGACCACCTTTTTATCTAAAAAAAAAAACTATGCACAGAATAAACATATTATGAATAATAAAAACATATTTTCTCAAGTTATTCAGTACGATTTTTTCATTGTATGCTTAAAAATATCACCGTCAAAGTTCAGTTATAATTCTAGATATTTTAAATACATCGCTGATTTTTTATCTCGAACAGATTGCTAAAAGTTTCGCCTCGTTCGTTCAGAAACTGCATTAAAAGTTTCCATCCGCGTTCGTTTTGAATGCACGAATTCCTAATTCCGTTTGGAATGTTATAAAACTAGACGCCAGCCTTGTATCGGAAGCCTCTAGGTTTCTACGTATTGGGTATTGGTTTGCACTAAAATGATACTTACTGATAAAAACTGAAAACACAGTAAAAATATGTAGCTACCTTAAAAACTGCATACTTATTGATGCATATTGTTGTGCATAGAGAAAGATAATTATACCAAGTGTTGTGTAAGAAAATAATAAAAAAACTAAATTGTAAAAAAAATACGAATCTAAAAATAGTTTAAGATTAGATTCGTATTTTTTACAATTCAAAAGTTTATTATTTTATTTCAGTTTTTATATGGGTACCTATACTTTTGCCGAAGTCAAATTCCAAGTTTTAATTTTTTCGAAGGACTAACTTTTTACGAAAGTGCACTTTATCGATTTGGCCCTAGTCTTTGATCTTTTATACTGATTTTTGGTAGAAGTTGTCTATGTGAGCTCTCCACAGTTCCAATAAACTGATATAAGGCGCGCGATTGACCGCAGCCGGACGCCGATAGCCGCCCTGTTTGCTATTTGCAAACTTCCACGAAAAACATGTTTTTATTTGACAGAAAAGGAAATAATAATAACTTTAAACGGTCATTCTCATGACAAGGCGTTCTTTGTATAATTTCCGTCACGTTCACGACAATTACAACTTAGTTCGTGAAATATACCGCGTTTGATATCCGTAAAAGTTGTTTTATTTCAATGAACAGTGCGCGCCAAAACTTAAGATGTCATTTCTGTGTATTATTCATTGATATAAACATTTTAATTTTTAAAAGCTTTAAATTAAGAAAAAAGAAAAGAGTATGTACCTACTGAATGTTCCAATTCGAAAGCAGAACCTCGAATTACTAGGATCTTGGAATTTGTGTTCTTTTTTTCATATCAAGCTATTTGTAACGAAGTAAGAACTTAGTTGTGTTTCTGTTGTAAAAAAAAGTTCAAATGTTTCTGTCAATTTATTTATCATATCCAATTAAGTACGCATTTTTAATTCACACACATAACACAGCAACAATTTAATATTACATAACAACAGCAACAAACAATCCCAAATAAATTATATTTACATTTTAAGACATTCCGTACAATTGATCACATTAAGCCCACGACATCAATTTGCTTTAACCTGAGACATAATTCCAATTTAATTTCGAATGAGCTCATCTCAATGCTACAGAAATATTCAACAATGATAATCTAAAATGCTCTTATCATACCTATTTCATTCGCAATTTTCTTCTTGCATTTGAACAATATATTCATTGTTATTTGTATCTCTGATGCTTGGTCGAAAATCGTTTCAAATAAACATTTCATTTAATGGGATTAAGCCGGTTTCTTTTGAATCTCATAGAGGTCAATATACTACTTCTAAGCTTTTTCTTTTAATGTTGATATAGTATTATTCTTTTTACTTAATAATGCTTTAAATATTTTTACTGTCTCATCTTTCCATTGGTTTGTTAATATGTACTCTATTTTGTCCAATTTTATAATAATTAAACCTAAATCTCTATGGGTGTCTAATAATTTATTTGACATATTTTTCTCCATCTTTATATGCACCCATTCACCTCATAGCCCGTTATTTATTCATCTCTCGCACCCAAGGTTGCCTGGAAGAGATGATTATCTAGCAATAAGGCCGCCTATTGTGTATTTCTCTTTTAAAGTAATTTTCTATTTTTTATCTACCATGGGGAGACGCTTAGCTTTCGTCTTCTGACTGATGGTGGATGGCGCCTCGCCAGGAGTCCTCAACAACTGAGGAACTAGTTTCTTGTCTCTAACGGCCGGAACACAGTATTTCTATATTTTGAATATTACTATTATTATCCTAGGTGCGTCTCCACGAGAGGATGCTGCAAGAGCAAGCCAAGAAGATGAACGTCAAGTCCTTAGCCGCCAACAAGGAGGATGCCAGCAGAAGCGTGGAGATCAGGATCGCGAAGGTCGCATTCACCATCTTCTTTCTCTTCATATGTGGGTGGACTCCGTATGCGTTCGTCGCCATGACAGGCGCTTATGGTGATAGGTAAGAAATGAGGTTTATTATTAAGAGATAGGTAGGTGTCGAGCAAATGTAGGTCTCTGTTTAAACCGATTCGGTGGTCCAGAGATCTTTCACCCGTGACTATTTTCACTTGTGGCAAGGTTGGGATGGGTTTGATTTCTTTTGATTTGATTAGTAAAGGTGTTGAAAGTTGATACCCAACGCCATGTGTAGCTATGAGAGTGATATTTATAAAATAAAAATCTCAAGCTGCACATTTCATGCAGTTGATGCTCGGCCAATTCTGTCGTAACGTTAGGGTACTTTTGTACGAGATATCTATTTGTTTTGCAGGAGTGTGCTGACGCCTGTAGCTACCATGATCCCTGCTGTCTGCTGCAAGATCGTCTCCTGCATAGACCCCTGGGTGTATGCCATCAACCACCCGAGATACAGGTAACATTTGGGGATGTAAATAGAATCGAGGACTACAGTATTTATTTAAAAAAATACTCTGGTGAAACTGGAAGAAATTTTATACGATTTTTTAACCTGAGGCTCTTCCAGTAGCTACTCGTATTATTGTATTATAATGAAATATTAATTAAAAGAACACTGATCATATATTGCTCTAACAGCTTATGATAGCCAAGGCAACATTTGTACCTCTGTCGGGACATAGGATAGACAAGCCGGCTATGGACACTCTACTCTTCCTTAATCATTTAGGTACATAGTCACAACCGAGACAGTGACTACAGACGATCGGCGTTCAGGTTATAGACGATCCTCTAGTCTATCATGTTACCCAAATGTAATATTGTGTATTTCCAGGGCGGAACTGCAGAAGCGCATCCCCTGGCTAGGAGTCCGAGAAGCCGACCCCGACACCACGTCGACCACTGCCAGCGTGGTCACCAATCAAACCAACACTCCTGCCGATGCCTGAACTGTCCACAGACTTAATAACTGAATGACGCAATCAGAACGAGACTGTAGTAGCTCGAAAGAAATGAGATTTCACACCAAACAGTATTAATGGAAGTAATGGAATCTCATTTGTTATTAGTAATAGTTTTCTAAGTACTTATTATCGTTCTATGATAACCTTTAAATGTACCTCCACCACTGGCTTAGGGCCTTGTGATTGTTACTTAGAGACACAAAAAAGAACACATTCAAAAATTCTCTAGAAGTGCTACTTCATCACCATCAGCCTATGGACGTCCACTGCTGGGCATAGGCCTCTCCTAGTTCACGCCTATTGTGGCGTTCATAGGTGGTTATTAGCCTACTGCTACCACGCTGGCCAGACGGGTTGGTATAGGGTTTATTTCAGTTTTCCTTCTCTCGCACAGGTGTTCAATGCGTCGAGCCTCTTAGTCGACTTTTACGACATCCCAGGCATGTAAGGGAGTGGTGACACTTGTATTCTTAGGCCGTCACCACACGGCACAAGGCAAAGAAGTGTTACTGCCTAAGGTCAATTATGAGAATTAACAACTTTAAAACTTTTGATGCTGTGTCGAATCGTCGTCGTAGCAGGAAGACGTGTTTACACTTTCCTTTGTTGATAGTTCGTCTCATAATGATTTTAATTCGTTATAAAATAATACGTGAGTGCCTTGTTTGAGTGGGAAGCTCAGGGGGGTTACTCTTGACGGGATCGCGTTGAGATCGAGATTGAATGTCAATAATTATTACTGATTTTCGACGTTAATTCGATTTAAAGTGTCGCTAAAATCGATTAATAGAGTACAAAGTTACTTTATTTACTAATTTCAAGTATTAGTTATTAGTTTAATTACTTATTTTTAGTCATAATTACTGACGTTTGACATGAATTCAATCTCGATCTCATTGTGATCGCGTCAAGAGTAGGGGGCCAGATCTTTCACGACTATGAAGAAAAGATCTTCTTATGTCTTAGATAATTATAGTTTTGCTTTATCTTTTATATTCTAGTAATAAGACTCCGTTCATAGTTGTAAAGTTATTTCATAATGTTGTTCTATGACATGTTTACAAATTGATGTAGGTATAAATTTTATTTTTACTTCTCGTTGTGATTGCATCAGTGTTTTTATCTTTAACCGATGATTTAATGCATGTTAAACGGTGAAACGAACTTGCTCTATATTTTTTTACTACAAGCATAAATAAAACGTATAACAAAAAAAAACAAAAAAAAAACACTATGGAAAACGACGACTCTGGCAACTAATTTTTAGAAGCAAATAAAAGTTTAACTTTTAAAAAGTTTTTATTTTAAAATCCTCTTCTCATGCTTTCAAAAGAAAAATATATACAAAGAGTCTCGATTCTTTTCTTTTCAATAAGATCGATCTCTATTAAAAAAGCAACATGAATAAACACTAAAATCAGAGACAAATTGTTATTTAACATTATCGATCGTCACTTTATTTAAATTTTTCATTAAGCGTAGTTAAATAGGCCGCCGAACGTTGAGGAATTCTTAATTACTCCTGCCGATTCAGAATTAAATCGACGGGACCAAATAATAAATGTTTTTTCTTATCAAATTGTTCAGACGATCAATCAACGAGTCACTGGAAAAGGGAAGCAGACTTCTAAGGAGATTATTTGCCAAGCCATGAAAGAGATAGAAAGAAAGAAATAAAATTTATTCGACTAAGAACAAAATACCTACAAACCATACGACTTACACTATAAAAATACAATTTAGTCGAATTGGTCCCCAACATCAGCTATTGTCACTGAGGAATCGCCTAAGGCTATATTATTAGTTTGTGTTTAAGATACTGGTCCGTGAACACTATCTTAAATCCCTACGCTGATCCCCTTCATCTCTGACATAATGAGTCCTTATATATTTTATATGTATGTATTTATGTATGTATGTTAAATATTTATATTATGTAGTATGTTTATGTATTATTTGTTAATACCCTTAATTAGCTATTCCCACTTTTGTTACAATATTCTGAATTATGTTTTATAGTACTACTTTATTGCCGATACGGTAGGTCTAACACCTTTTACTGGTTGACTGGTAGAGAATGCCTGATGGCATTAAGTCCGCCATTTGCTGTATTTTTTTTTTATATTGCAATAAAGAATAAATAAATAAATATCTTTCTTAATCATAATAAAAAAATGCTTTGCACTAACCCTATGACGTTCTTAAAATCCACTTAGGCTATCCTTAACTTACGGGTCCAATATCGAGCACCTAAAGCTTAAGCTATTCTGAATATTAATGTTTTAAAATAGATAGGAGTAAATATTAAACAAGAAAATATACTAGAAAAAAGCAGGAAATATACTACACTCGCGAGCAATGAAAAAGTTCCAGTGACATAGCACCAAATTACTCCTAAACGGGAAAGGCTAGCTTAATGATACCCTCTGCAATATTGAAGTACATTTAACAGCGCATCAGAATATTAATGTGTGATTTTTTTATTAATTTTAATTTATGAAGCTTATGAGATATTAAGGTGTTTGTCGGCATTTTGTGGGTGGAACTTTTTCATTGCTCGTCAGTGTAGTTACGAGTCGCCTTAGGCGATTCTTAGGTTTAGTGCTAATGGGTGTGATTTTCAAGTGGAGCACTCTCCATAAGAACAAGAAATTAAAATATGGAAGATGATAATTTGGTATTATTTAAAAGTTTTCCATGAACATCAAAATGCCCATTGTTAAAACTGTGCAAATGATAATTAGTAGTGAGGATATAATAATTGTAATAAACGTACAATTATACCAATTATCTGGCTCATGGTAATTTTCATTAAAAACTTGTGTTATGGATATTACTTAGATATTTGTATGAACAAGTTAGCACGAATGGAATCCACGACGAGTTACCAGCAGCTACACACGAAGATTTTTTTGTCTGTCTTTGTAATCAAGTTACGAAACAGGAATAATCTGAAAGATGTATTTTCTTTCCTTCTAAATAGTTACGATTAAAAAATGTATAATGTCTTCGTTTGTAACAGAGTTACAAACAATTAATTTTCGGATAATGTTTATTTCTTAGTTCCTAACTATGGCATTAAAAACTAATTTTCAACACTATATCATATGGCTGACGGTGAGATGAAAGAACAATACTCAAAACGTCCCCAGCTTGTAGCATTTTGAAAACTGACTTAATAGAAGGGCCAGGACCCCTCATAATTTTATTATATGACAGCAAAACCCATATATCTGTCCGAAAAAAGTTATATCGACATAAAGACACCGGAAGCCTATGCCATTACTTTGTTGTTAAATGTTCCCTATTAGTAAAAATATACGTCATTATCTTAGCATTTATTTTATTTTAAGGTGATTGTTTGTTACAGTTAGGGGCGGTACACATATTCGGATAGGCATGAATTGGCACAGCCGGACGGCAAAATCGAACATGATATACATACATAGGTACTATTATGTGGATCAATTTGTGGGGAACAGACTTGGCCGTCCATAATCCATTCGGGAAGCTCAACCGAACAACAGCGAGGCGGCATTTGATCGGAAGATCGGATTAAGCTCGAAAAACTCTATTCGAGCTTAAGGTGGATCAGCACATTCCCGGTGCACCAGAACTATAATAGAACAAGTGTAATAATTGGTTAGGGTCGGCCTTGTCGCTCAACAACTATGCCACCGACCGAATGTGCCGGCCCGAATAATATGTGTGTAGTGGTGAGCCTTATACATCTCGCTCTTTCTTACACCGGTCCGCAGTGTAGTGCGAGGCGTGCATTTCTTATCAAACGAGAAACTCGACAAAGCAAACCCGAAACAATCCCGACCGACATGAATTCGACCCAATTTGGCTTTTTATTTCCCGAAAATTCATCCATGGAACAAATTCCGCCTCTTTATTGTTCGGCTGAGCTTCCCGAATGTTTCACTGTTCAGTTCCCCAAAAAAATATTTTTATATGTTCGATTTTGCCGCCCGGCTGTGTGCCAATTCATGCCGACCCGAATATGTGTGTACCGCCCCTAACAGTAACTAACAGTCGTTAAGATATACTGAATATTATCCTCTCAACCGTTTATAAAAGTGATGAAACACTTAAAATTAAATAAATGGTAAGGTAATGCCACTTACTGTTACTAATAAGGAACATTTAACAGAAACTAATTGTTCTGGTTCTGGTGTCTTCATGCCGATATAGATCTGAGTATAGGCCTCCCCCAAAAGGGGGGGGGGGGTTTGCCATAATCGCCACGCTTGGCAGGCGGGTTGGCGATCGCAGTATGGCCAAGTATGTAGGAGACGCTGCTGCCCGTCTCCTGAAGGCTGAGTGCCTTAATCGCCTTTTACGACACCCACGGGATGAGAGGGGGTAGTGCTATTCTAAGCCGAAACTACACAGCTACTACTTGTTCTTTGTAAAATTTTATAATTATTAAGGTTGGGCAGACGAAATGGAATAAAATCATTACAGCCATGCACTAGGTGGATTATTTGACGATGAATGACCCTATAGTCGAATTTTTATTTCTGCAAAGTAATTTGATGGGTGCCAATGTCACTTTGTAAAAATAATTCTGCTTTAAACTGTTTTTTGTAATGATTTGCGCAGATCCAGTTCTAGTTCAGTAAGTATTGATTCCATTCACGTACACAAATTCAATATTATCATTACAGCTATATTTTAAGGCAGCTTTTTTTACCAAGTGACATTGACAACCTGTCAAATCACTCTTACTGAATAAAAAATCCGACTATAGTTACGAACTAAGAAAAATTAAAGTGGCAAAAATTATTTGGAACTCGGTTACAAACGAGAACATTAAAAATTCTTCAATCGTAACTATTTACAAGGAAAGAAAATAGAGTTTTCAAATTATTCTTGTTTCGTAACTTGATTACAAACAAAGAAAAAAAATCTTCGTTAGTAGCTGGTTACAAAGCTCGATTACAAACACTTATACTCGATATTCTCAGTATATCCCTACGAAAAATAGGACGTTCTTCATCTATACTCTAAATTATATAACATATAATAATATTATAAAGCTGAAGAGTTTGTTTGTTTGAACGCGCTAATCTCAGGAACTACTGGACCGATTTAGAAAATTCTTAGACCATTAGAAAGCTACATTTCTCCCGAGTGACATAGGCTATATTTTACCCCGATATTCCCACGGGAACGGGCACCACGCGGCCGCGCGGGTAAAACAGCGAGGATCCGCTAGTAATTTATAAAATACTAGCGGCGGCCCGTAGTTTCGTCGGCGTGGTTTCCATTCCCGTGGGAATATTGGGATAAAAAGTAGCATTTGTTACTCTCTGCCCTTTCAACTAACTTTAAGCTAAAAATCAAGTCAATTAGTTGCTTAGTTAGGGCGTGAAGGAAGGACAAACAAACAAACACACTTTCTCATTTATAATATTACCTATAGTCTGATTTTAAATTCGACGGAATTTGCATTGTAATTTTTAACTGCTTAGTACATTTTTTTTTCAGTAGATAGTTTTTTTGTTTCCTGAACAATTGAGTCTTATGGACATATGTTCTTTCTCAAATAACCAATTCATTTATTATATTAGTAAGATTCAAATAAAATATATATATAAAGTCTATAACGTTTAGGTATTTATAGTAAAATTATAATATTTCGATAATGTAGGGAGAAAACTTAACATACTCGTAGTTAATTTAGTGACACATTTTACTTTATCATTATTAGGAAAAACGGGATTTTTACTATGTTTGTACTTACTTGTGAGTCCCCGATACTACTACGGACTTACTCCGTGATCATGGCGCACCAACTGCGCCGAAATATCGAATACATGCAAGCAAATGTAAAAATCCCGTTGTTCCTAATAATGATAGTGATGAAAGCCAAAGTAAAGTGTTCTAAATATGAAAGTTTAAAACATCTCACTTGGCTACGAACTGAAGAACTACGAGTTTTGCTACGAAATCTACGGATTTTTCGTAGCACATAGTGATGTTATTTAGTAGTGACATTTTGTCAGAAAAATTTTCGTTTGCTTCGGACGTATAATGAGGTTGTGTTATGAACATAGTGTGTACAGTCGACTAAAAATATACGTATACTACAAGGTGGAAAAAAAGACGGTAGTTGGAGGGAAAGTACCTCAAATATTGATATAAGCAAATTTTACTCAAAGAAAACACTCTTTTATTATCAAAAATAAATCAAACTGCATTATTTATTTTTTGATAAATCACTTACCTGCACCGGGAATCGAACCGGCTTAAATGAGAAAATTACGTCCTGTACTTTTATGGTACCAATTGATAGACTTAAGTATAAAGATCAGTTTAGTTTAAGAAACTTAGTCTTAAATAAAAGAAAAATCCTGAAAAGCTTATTCAAAAAACTTTATTGACACATACTTATTCATCCACTGAACTCGCGTCTCGTCGCCTTTTGTATCAATTTATGGTGAATAAAATTAAATATGTGTATGTATTGTTGCTCCCATCAAAATCGACTTCGATCAAAATAAAGTTAAGAACTTAACTACAATAAAGTATATTGAACTATTAATCATTTATCTTTCCAGACTTTGCCTCTTTCTTTGAATCTTTGAATGCAGTATATAACTTATTTTTTTAAATAAATTAATGTTTCCTTTGAGTAAATCTTGCTTACATAAATATTTAGAGTACTTTCCCTCCAGCAACCGTCTTTTTTCCACTTGTTTTCAGTCCGTTTGTTTTTGTACTTATACCTAAATTTACAAAAACATGTACCGATTTTAAGAAGAATATATAATTCGCTACTAATTATTGTACACATGATCTATGACGGATATTATGTGTTCACTATATGTGCCAAATTAATGTATACAGCAACGAGGACAGATTAATGTGTAATCTACAAGACAAAATAAACTATGAATTCATTTCAAAAATATGTATACAAGCTGACATTATATGTTCAAAATTTCAAAATTCAAAACCTATGGAAACTTTTTGGAGTGTTTAATATTATTATTACTGTTACTCCTATAATTCTACAGTTTTGTTACGGTAGTATTCAGACCGAACGACATAGGACGGATCGCATTAAAAAAGTCGTGATGAAAATTGTATTTATTTAACCGAACACCCGGATGGATGCGACGAACAAGTGTACACCCGGATGGATGCGCCGAATTTATTACAATTATTAAATACCTATCAAGCATCATTAAGCTCAAAGTAAGTTTCAATAAGAATTTGTGTTATGGATACTGGACAACTGATAAAGATACTTATATACTTCTATTTTATAGATAGATACGTACTTATTAAACATTATAAATTTACTACGTACGTAATTAAATACGTACTTATAAAACTCCACACGCCGACGGCGCAGCGCCATTGCCCCAGTGTGTTGCTTGATCCGTGACGCGTAAGGACGTGAGTGCCGATCCGCTAAGCTCTCCGTTCGAACTTTCTGGATTATATATCTCGTTCGATAGCCTACCGGCCGGTACTTAACCACTTTGATAGTGGGTTCAGCTCAAAATATTAAATAGCGTGGGTGAAACTCACTGTATACAGTGCGTGTGTGTGTGTGTGTGCGCGGACTGATAAGATGTAAATAGACCTTATCTAGAAGAAGAAGAAGAGGCTTCTACCAGCTCAGCTCTATCCCCATGACTATCGTATCCTGGCTACGGCTAACGTCTGCCTTAAATGTAACCCTGTCTCCATCACCAAGTAAGTTCCCATCTCATTCCCATCGTCGCATGTGACCGCCCTCAGTTCATGCACACAAACATTTGTCTTGTGCGGAAATCGTACCCACGACCACTGCTCCAAACGGGCCGTCCAATATGAACTTTAAATACTGTTAAATAAATTCAATTATCTTTAAGCTTTGTATGTGCGCCGTTCGGTCTGAATTTTACCTAATCTGAAAATGTAAATCTAAAATAATAGGTAAGTTGTAAGTCAATATTGTTAAACAAATGACATGCCAATTACGTCATGCACGAAATGAAATGGAAATCAATGTGCCCGCACTATTCTAAAATTTTAAAACAGAATATCAGGCCTGTATACATATAATTGTAACTAAAGTCGTATACATCAATTCGTATTAAACTATACACATTATAGAGTAATTTTAGCTGTGTACATTAATTTGGTACATTTGAAAGAAACATAAATCTGGCAAACATCGTCTCTACAAAAAAGTATTTGTAAGAAACAATGACAATATCATTAATGGCTACATGTTTTTGTAACTTTCAGATGTATACATAACTTTTTACTTGACTGTACCTAAAAAGTAGATCTTACATCACAGATTTTAATAAAACTACTAGCTCATGAATTTTCTTCTTCTTGAGGTAAAACAATCTTTGTACTTACCTTCACAAGTTTTTAATGAACGACGGGGAGACTCTTAGCCTTCATCATGCCTGATGTTAAGTATTGATAAGGCTGAAGATGGAAGCTACTCTCTCCTGGAATCCTCAACCACTGAGGAACTGGCTATCTTATCTCCAACTGCCGGCATACAACAAATGCTCTACTTAACAAAGATGACCTAATTATCTAATCAAATAAAATCATGATTAAATTGATTTAGACCGATCTATTATCTAGACTAGACAAAACATCGTGGCGCAGTGGTTCGCGTGCTCAGCTTGCGTTTGTGGCGGTTAAGCAACGGTCAGTCACGGGATGGGTGACCAAACATTTATAATGCCGAGCTCTTTCGTGCTTCGGAAAGTAAGATGTGGCCAGGCTAGTGCTCCAGCAGAGCAGTGAAAACTAAAATAGCTGATGATGGTTATATGATCTAGCTAGACAATCCTAATATCCTATTAGGTAAATAACAATTTGAAAATTATTTTAACCGTTTTTTTATATATTTTTATTAATGATTATTAATAACTGTCGAAGTGGAATACCTATTCATCAGCACTTCGTCATTTTTATGAAACATCGATCCGTAGGTAATTCATTTCAACCTAGAAATTACCAGTTTGTGGTAAGCTGAGATGAGAATATGTCGTCAAGTTTCCATGTCCTTTAGAGAAATTGTACTAAGAGATACAGCCCCGAGCGACAAGCAACTCGCAAGCTCGATGTAACCGCAACGCTTTATACGTAACACACAGCCCTAGCTACGTCGATTTATGAGTTTGAGTTACATCCCTGAATAAATACTACATGATAACGCCTCTGTGGTCTAGTGGAAACAACCACGGGTATCAGACACGAGGTCCCGTTTTCGAACCCGGCGGGGGTACATATTGTATTCGGTTTGGTTAGTCGTATCTGTCTATCTAGCTATCACCATCTTATCTGTTTGAGAGTTCAGCCTCTGGAATCGCGCCATAACACTAATTTTAAGGCGTTTGTGGTGCGCATCCCGACAGCAAGGCTGGAACTTTTCATGAAGGAGGACTTCTGGCCACAGGGCGTCGTATACAGACGCTTCAGAGGGGCGCTGCCGTGTGTCCCGGACTATCGACACAGAAGCTGTAAAAATGATTTTTAATTGTAATATATTATATGTAGGTATGTTAGTCTATAAGGTATTTATTGTATAATAAATAAATAATAAATAATTGTATACAAACACACTAATTATCTAGCCCACGTTAAGTTTCATGAAGAACTTGTGTTATGGATACTAGATGCGGATAAACATAAACTTATATATCAATTATGAGTGCGCGACGAAACTTAAGATGTGCTTATACTTATATACTTTTATTTTTGTAAATACATACATAATATACATATTAAACACCTAGACCAAGACAAATAGACATGTTCATGCCCACAAATATTTGTCTTGTCCGGGGATCGAACCCGGAACCTCTGGCGCAGAAGGTGGGTTTAGTACCCCTGCGCCAAACAGGTCGTCATCGTGTATGGGCCTTGATGCCTGAAATAAAAAAATAAATAAAAAAATGGTTAAAAAAAATATCTAAGTCTGACGCCATAACTACAATATTTCAGCATTGTCGTGTTCCAGCAGTTAGAGATAAGATAGCTAGTTCCTCAGTTATCCCGTGAGAGGCTCGCTTCCATCTTCAGCCTTATCAATACATAACATTAGTTACCTATGGTGAAAAGTCTCCCGTTGTTCATAAAAAAACTAATAAAATGTAGGTAGGTATGAGAGGAGCCACCTATGTATTTCGCAATGCCAAAATTTATTATCTCTATCTTTTCCATGCTTCGGATGGCACGATAAGCCGTGATCCCGATTGCATTTACAGTCATTAGTAACCACCAATTATTGAACTCGCGTGATGATTTTTTGGTCATGGCATGGATAGATCATTATTTTTATGCACCAGGAAGGCTAATTGGCTGTCATTTTCTAGGTTCTGTCTTGCTGAAGTCATAATAACTAAGTATGGTAGTTGTCTTCGATCTTATATATATATCATAGTTATTCAGTCAGCTCGATGTGATTACGTTCGTTTTCTATAGAAAGGGAGACGGGGCGTTCCAAAATGTGTCTTCCTCTCAACTGTCGAAATGTAATGAGTTCGAAACTTCCCATTTTGCTTACACTCTGCTCAGATTATGGAGTTACTTTTGTTGTTTTTCGGAAGTCGGCTGTTTTGATGTGGTTTCATAAAGTATCCTACTTTGTAATTAACTGACTTGATTTTAAATTTAATGAATGTTCGTGATTAGTTTACTCTGGAATAACTTTTGTAAATATTTTCGATATGCATTCCACAGTTTAAAAACAATTAGAGAAGGTGGCGTAGGTTCTGGGAGGTACTCAAGAGTGCTTGGGTTTTTATATAATCCTTATTTACATGGAGTTAAGGTTCAAAATAAGGTAAATAGGTTCACAACCACTGTTTATACGTCTCGTCGCCTCAGCCACATGACACCCACTGCTGGTTGGCCTCCCCTAAGGATCTCCACGACGATCGGTCCTGCTCTGCTCGCATACAGCGGCCTCCGGCGACCGCGCACCAGGTCAGGTTCACCTTATCGGGGGCTTACCCACGACGGAGCGTCGGTCGTCCGGAGCGCGATCGCCATTCCAGAATCCAGAACCTTTCCACCCCAACGGCCATCGGTTCTTCTCGCTGTGTCCCGCCCACACTACTGGGGTTTCTACGGCCTACTGGTATTTTTATTTAGAACTAAAAAAAACTCTCGAGCACAAATTGTTTACGTTGTTACGTATTTCAATACGTACAATATAACGAAGAGATACTGATTATTTATAAATCATCGAAAAATCATCCGTTTTATTGCAAAATAAAATACACTTACCTACGCGAAAAGAAGCGACACTTAGCATGTGTGCTCGTAAAATCTTCCGTGGCTATGAGCACAAATTATATAGTAATGTACAAGTACTATGAGTGCGTGTGCGGGGGACGGGCGCGGGAAGCGGGACGTGGAGCCAAACATCTTCATTCGGCATCTGACAGGGCTGTCTGTGTCATCTAACAACACGGAACATGGAGTTTTTGCTTTAGTCAAAAATAATAATAATGACTTAGAAAAAAAAACGAAATCTTATGTAATGTTAGTTTAGTAGGCAATTTATATTTAAGTGTATATATTCTTTGCCTGGAGGCTACAACCACGAACCCTACGCAGACCACACATTTAAAAATAACAATAAATGAAACAAATAAAATTGCAAAAATGTTTTATTCAAATCCATAATCAGGCAGCACTGCATCACTTAAAATCTATTTACAATAACTTCAAATGCTAAGTACAAAATAATGTATGGAATGTAATTGAACTTCAGATATTACTGCATTGTTAATCCCACAACAGGTATTTATGTAAATATTTTTAATCAAAGTGGTCACATGACCCTGTACTTCTCTAAAGGTTTCTTAAATAAAGTTAAAAGCTTTTAACATGTCACAATAAAAAAGAAAAAGTATCTAGCTGATCCTAATACAGTAATTGATAAACATTATTCTCTTATTAAATTAAAATAGTAATTCACGCTAACTTATTTACAATAGTGAACTCCTAAACTTTGAATAAAAACTGTTTCCCTACGTCATGTCAACTATAAATTATTGCTTCGTAAGACTTGTGTTAAATCATTTATATCACAATGTATGTAAAATTTGTTTGATTAATATTCACGACATTTATAAATAGCCCACATTTACAAAGCTTGTTTGCACCATTTCTGTCACAATTAACAAAAAAAAGACAATTTAAATATTAAATTATGAAATAATTTTGAAAAAAGGAAATGTATTCAAATAATGGTACACATGAGCAAGTTAACATAAGGAAGGGAAACCAAATATTTGAAGAGAATTGAATTTTTGTCAAGTTGAGAAAAGATTTTTCTATAATGTTTCATTACTTAAACTAACAAGTGTTAATGTTAGTATTGAGCAACTAAATAATTGCGTGTCACTAGTTTAATGAACAGTCAATAAATAAAATTATACAGAGTGCTTAGTGCGAGTATTTCCTACTCACGGATGATCGTGAACGCGTCCATTTTTGTATGAAATCAGCGGCCCGCCATCTAGCGGATTACGCCACGGACTACACCAACGCCATACAAAAACCTAACACGCTCACTATCTACCGTGAGTACAAAAAACTCGCACTAAGCACACTGATTATGATTACTTATAATACATCAAGGCCCAAAATATGGGTCTTTTCAGTTATTGCACTATCTGTATCTCCATTATTCCCAAAAAGTCAAAGCAAAGTTTACTGGATAGTTATCCAAAGGTTACCAACAGCACTGTTACTTGTTAGGACAACTTTAATAGGTACTTGTTTTGTTGCCAATAAGTAACACCTCTGTTCAGAGTTAGGAAAATATCTTCAGATCAGAAATATTTTCCATTTATATCTTTTTTCTCTATATTTTTATTTTTCATGCATGTAACTCCTTGGGAACAAAGGCAGTATCAAATCAATTTCAATTCATACTAATAATCTTTTCAAATGCTAACTTTCTTAGTTTTGTAATGAAACATTATAAAATTATTTATTGAGTTCGGAACTAAGACCGATGTTTGTTACGATTTATGGTTTGCATGAGGCGGCGTCCCCACCACTGCTCCAAGTTGAAAGGCCTAAAATTTGCTAACTGACGAGGAGCCATTACCTCCTGATAATACTTTGCTTCTTCACTGCCTCTTTCCAAATCCCTTGTCACCTGAAATTGACATTTGAATGTTTAATAAACATAACAGTAAACATTCTTAAATACATACATACATTTACATACAGTAAACATGTTTTCTTCATAAATCATTCATTATTTTATTACAAATGATGCTGTGTAAAAATTAAAAATCTGATCAGATTGAATGCATATGACAAAAATTATAATAATATTATTGATGTTCCCTATATTGTAATTACAATATTCAACTTTGTTTGATGTATTAATTACTTATTAAATATTAATTGTTATATTGAGTTTAAAAATGCAATTCCTGCTGATTTGGCACCTTTACACAGAGGATAAAACAACAGTAGAAACTTATGTGCTAATAAATGCATGTTTTAATTACATAAAAACTAGGCATGGATAGGTATGAATTGGGTATAATCACCTTATTCCAAGATTCATAGATGTAATTTATGAGATCATCATGTTGATTCATGTTATTGTTATTATTGTGAGTGCTGACTTGAGGGGGTTGCATCGGTGGACTGAGACGGGCTGTGTTATGCCCATTACCACTGTAGCTGTTAGAATTATGTCCATTTCCATGACCATTGCTATTATGCCCGTTCCCGTGGCCATTTCCATTGTGGCGCTTGCTCCCAGTCATGTGTGGCAATGAGCGCGGGCCGCTGTTAACATAACTTGATCTACAATGTAAATGTGACATTTTATGAAAACCAAATTATAACAAGGAATGATAATGCTGTATTTTAAAATATATTTATTATAACAACTGGTGAAATTATAGAAATACGCACTGATAAAGAAATATTTTGGTCGGAGGGTCGCTTTAGTTTAGTGCAACATCACACAATGGAAAATATTTGAGATAAGACACAGGCAAAATGTAACAAATAATTACATAAGAACTAAAAATCAGGGCTTATCAAAAAGCAAAGCAACAATGTTCTTTTTTTAAATATGATTCTGAAAGAAATCTCCAATATATTTCTACTAAAACGGGAATACATACGCATACCAATGTTCTAGCACATCATGATAAAAATATAATAAAGTTGAGAAGAAACACCAAGTTGTTAAAATATAATTGGCACCAGCGAACAATATAGCTTTCCAATGTGATATTAGTTACGAGCAGTGAGCTATATGGAGAAAACAAAACCATAGAAGCGCGAAAGAGCCATGTCTCAGAGAATGGCAACATACTACCTCATATTGTTTCGGTCCATGTTTCCAAATAATGCAATTAATCTCGTAGCTATTAGTAAATCCTGAGATAATACCTTACTACAAATTATTTATTACTAAGCTTAAGCTCTAATACATTTCAAAATAAAGGTTTATGTAAAAAATCTGTAAATAACAATAAAAGATAAATAGACGGGACGCCACACAACACGACAAAATTGTCAATAGCAATCAGCTGCACTTCCGCAAATTGGTTCACAATGCCGATTGGTATTTATAAACCGGACGCTCCTATTCGACCAATCAAATGTAAGAGTTTATCACTGCGTCAATTTGTTGTTTTTTTTCTGGGCTGCGGTAGACGATGGGGCTATATTCTATACAGCCACAGTATCAAAGTTCATTAATGTAATCATTTTATGTATTAATAATAATAATAATAATAATGTAACGCAATTTAATGAAATGTAATTGAATTAATATTACTTATGTAATTAGATCTTGTACGAATTTTTGCACGCCTTGTATTTTTTTAACATCGCAGTTGTAATCCACCCCTATTCATGCAAATAAATGATTTTATTATTATTATTTTATAAACTTTTGCCCAAACTGTTCAACAGACAGCGGGCGGGGCAAAGGCGTCGCCACCCAAATTGCTTCCATTTTGATATAACGCGATCTTGGACTATTGTGCGCCGCACAATAGTCCAAGAGTGCGCCAGTCATAGCAGTCACTTAAATACAATACGACTCAAAAGGGTTATTTCATTCGACAGGCTGATTGTTATAGACTGTGGGTGGGTGGCTGGCCGGCCATGGCTACTCTGCTACTGGAGCTTCCCATCTATCTCATTTCATTGCATGCTGAAATGGTGATACAAGGGGAGCTGTTACATACAACTGCTTGGATATATGAACTGCCTGCATGTTTTCGAATCGAATTCAATCTATCATACAGTTGTGAAACGCCTTGCGCGACACGACCGTGGCGGCGAGGCGACTCTCGATGTATCTTTTCTAGTCAGTGTCATTCGGCTCAATCGGCTGAAGGCCTAATGAACCAGCGTCGTCGGGACATTTAAAAACAAAAAATAAAAACGACCTGTCAAGTTGACAGCGTCAATGTCAACCAATCAATCAAAGTCATCTGTCATTTTTGTCGTGTGGTGGACGGACGCTGCCGCTTGTTTCTTCGTATAATTTTGTATTTATTTTGGTAAATCTCTACAAGAACAACTAATTATAATAGCTGCAAGTGCAAATGCAAGCAATTGAAATAAAGTAACGTAATGTTATGATAATCAAGATAGTTGAAATAAAATTGTGTCAAATCATGTCTGAAAAGTTGGGTTTCGAAGAACTCCGAGCTAAATTTAAGGTATAGGTACACTTTATGTGCTGTTTCTAAGAAATTTAATCATCATTTTCACTATTTATTCATTCAAATGTCACCTTTACTTCTAGGATGTACTATCAAAGGCGTTCGCTACAAACAATATCGAGTTGCTAGATTCGTTCACCAAAAATACCAATGAAGTCGACAGAAAAGCGGCTATGGACCAAGCCTTTAGAGACAAGTTGCTGGAACTACTTGTTGAAGAACCCGATACACTTGAAAGCTATGTCTGTTTTTGTATAGAGTCATGTAGACGGCAGATGGTGACACCAACCATGCCAGTAGTTCTCCTTGGTGATATATTTGATGCCATGACTTTAAATAAATGTGAGAAAATGTTTACTTACGTTGAAAATGGAGTAAACATCTGGAAGGAAGAACTGTTCTTTGTGGCATGTAAAAATAATCTGCTCCGTATGTGCAATGATCTTCTTAGACGTTTATCACGCTCACAAAACACTGTCTTTTGTGGCCGTATACTGCTGTTTCTTGCTAAATTCTTCCCATTCTCTGAACGTTCTGGGCTCAACATTGTATCAGAGTTTAATTTGGAAAATATTACTGAGTTTGGTGGTGATAATTCTAGCAATCTGAAAGACTCCTTAGAAGAAGAGATGGTGGTAGACTCTGAGAAAAACAAATTGAATATTGACTACAACTTGTATTGTAGATTTTGGAGCCTGCAGGACTTTTTTAGGAATCCAAACACATGTTATAATAAATTGCAGTGGAAAACATTTGTTGCAGTGAGTCCTTACTTGTAATTTCTAAATTTAAACAGTGAAAGAGCATTGGACCGGATTTCCAAAGGTCGCTGGTTCGATTCCAGCCTGAGAATTCACTTGTGGCCGAGTTAATTTTTTCCAATATTTTTCTATTTAAAATTTACCATAAGTGAAATAGAATTTTTATCTACTATAATTTCTAATGTTATTTGTTTTAGCATTCAGGAAGTGTCCTCTCAGCATTTTCATCATACAAACTAGAGGCTGTCGAGCTACAGAAGGCTAAACTGAATAGACTGAAGGCAGTGAACACTGATGTAGAAATGCAAGAGTCAAGCAAAGAACAGCATTACTTCGCTAAGTTTCTGACAAACCAAAAGTTGCTTGAACTACAGTTGTCGGACTCGAACTTTAGACGATGTGTCCTAATACAGTTCCTGATATTGTTCCAGTACTTGACTTCTACTGTGAAGTTTAAAATGTAATGAACCATTTTTCGATCTATGCTCTTTGTGACATTGATAAAATGTAGAACTCTGCCGATGTCAATACAAAAAATTGTTTTAATAGGGAAGAAAACGCTAAGCCTAATACAGATGGCGCTGCATCCGTTTGACCCATAACAAGCAATATGTCCTTTGAGTTCTCGGTTTGGTGGTTATTTTTCTGATATTTAATGAAATTGTGGTATTTTTATTTTTACAAATAAAATAATGTATAGTAAGTGGACTGTGAAACAGTTAAGAACCCAAGGAGGGACATTAAATGGTGATAATTCATGACCCTTTAATGTCCCTCCTTACTAACTAACTCCTTTATGACTCATAAAGCGGACCTAGTTAGTAGGTCAATAAAGCCAGAACACAAGTATAATCAAACAATCTCGGGTTGTGTTTGGTACACCGTAGTATATTCAAGTAAATTGTATACAAATTAATACATTCTGTTCAAATTTTTTAACATTGTATTCTGTATTTGAAACCATGTAAACATTAATTAAAATAATATTTTTATGTTACGGATTAGACTCTTTTGACCACAATTTTAACTTTGGAATCCCTCAGGATCATAAAACTGAAAATATAAAAATTGTATTACCACAAACGGAGACATATCGTGATGTTAATAGTAGCACCATACTGTCTACTTTACCCATAGCTTTCTCACAGTTTCACACGTTTATCCTTGGGAAAGTGCCGGTTACCATTTACATTACATCCAATTGCAACACAACTTTCGGCTTTCTGCAATAAAACGATAAAAATATAAATGTAAACAACTGTTTGTATAGATTCTGACAGATTTCGTAGGTCAATCGTTAGTAGCGCCTCTGGCGGCGAATATTGTCAGTTTTTTTTCCCCATTATCTACATATAAATCTCTACTCTTTACTGATAAAACGATTGCTGCCGTTGCTGATCCCATGTCCCATCTGGAAATTCACTTGTGGCTTGTAAAAATTATCATAAGTTCTTGGCCTTTCGTTTTTTTAGTTTTGTTGCAGTTGAGTGAGCGAGACGCCGCTATACTATAATTTATTTATGTTATTAAAAAATAATAATTTGCTTTAGGTTTATCTGGGAAAAACTGTATTACTAAAATACGTCTAATATTTTTAGGGAATCACAAGAGTTGAAGTCCGACCAACAGGATTGGGTGAAGGAGACAACATCCCTAATCTATCGGCTTCTAGGGGAGACGCCTCCTGATGGGAAGCGCTTCGCGGAATGCGTCAAGCACATCCTGAAGAGGGAAGAGCACTGGAATAGCTGGAAGAATGATGGCTGTCCAGGTAACAGGGACTTATTAAATTTGCTGCTTTGAGTTTGAAGACTGTTTTTTGTTTGTGAACTTTTAGCCTTCATCATATCTGATGTTAAGTATTGATAAGGCTGAAGATGGGAGCGAGCGTCTCCCGGAATCCTCAATCACTGAGGAATTAACTATCTTATCTCTTAACTGCCGGAACACAATAATGCTGAAAACATATTTGTTACGGCGCTAGACTTAGATAAGATGGTGGTAACTAGCCAGGCGGACTTACAACAAGTCCTACCACCAATGAAAGTTAGTTAGTGAGTCTACCCTAGTTTGCAAAACATTCTACTCCTGCGACTTTAAAAACAAAATGCCCTCAATATTCGCAAGCAAAAATGATTGGATCAAATAGAGAACCTGCCACAGGCAAATTTGGGATGATTGCCGTACACCTCGGATAACATGTTTTGCTTGTTTTTGCTAACAAAACATTATTTTCCACGCCCATATTTGGTTAGATGTTTGTAGTTAGGTTTTAGAAAACAAAAAATAGTGTCGGGCCAGCCGGAATATAGCTGTGTCACGCCGCGACACTGACAGTCCAGGTCCCGACAAGTAACCTGACTAAAGCGCAGCAAGACAAAAAGTCCACAGTATCAACAAGCACTAATCACTGCGCATCTTGTGTCTCGCCACGTTTAATAAAAATAATAATAATAATTTATACTTTATTGCACAATTAAAGAAACAAGTAACACAGGACAATTTACAAATAGAGAACAAACAACAGGCAGCCTTATTGCTACATAGCAATCTCTTCCAGGCAACCTTGAGTGAAAGAAAAAATAAGAGGAACAATAGGGGAATGAGTGCAGAAAAATTAAATAACAAGTATATATTAAATGACGCGACATTATATACTCTTATTATTTTTTACTAAAAATTTTATAAACACTGTAATTATTTGCTGTGTACACAGAATTCCAAAAGCCAAAGCCGCCAGTGCAGTCTGACTCCACAGACGAGGTGAAGAAGTCGAGAAAGAGGAGGCGTCCAGTTGGCGACATCATTAAAGAATATGAAGGCCAACAAAAAAGCTACATGGGAAAGTAAGTGAACATAATTTTTTTTAACCTAAAATAAATAGGAAATGGGCAAGGAAATCAAGAAAATTTATTATGTAAGAGGAGTGATATTGTGCCATTTCGCAATAGATTCTTTTCTCATTCTTTGAAAAGAAAATAATAGTTAAAGATGTTTAAGATTACTCCAGACAAAAGATTTGTAGTAATAAAATGTTTATTTAAATGAGACCCAATATTAATGAATACATCAATAGCAACAAGAATTTGTACCACAACCAATATACAAAATACCGTTTTACATTTCAGCAATGACTTAACGAAACTTTGGAACTTGTGTCCTGATAATTTGGCAGCTTGTCGAACTAAAGAAAGAGACTTCATGCCCTCATTAGGTAAGCAATAATGAATTTGACTAATTCGGTCCAAGTTGCAAGATACTGAAAATAATACCCATCCAATTTAACTATTCTAGTGTACAACTGTTTGAAACAGTTTGAAACATTAAAAACTCGTAATATTTCTCAACCCCCGTTTCTACAGCCGAAACATTTACCAGAAAACATGTTGTAAACCTATAATGCGGCCACTGAGAGAATGCATTATTTGACAGCTCCTATCGTTCGAGGGCGACAGCTGAAAAGATGGTCGGATGATATAAGAAGGGTAGCTGGCCCACTGTGGCTGAGGTTGGCCAGGGATAGATCGGGGTGGAAAAGGCTGGAGGAGGCCTATGTGTCTGCAGGACACGCTGAATTATAAATGAAAAAAATGTTATTGGTGTGTTTTTTATGTATACTTCAGCAATAAAGGCTTTTGTATTTGTATTGTATATTTGTATCGTTCGAGGGCCATTGGTCATCCTCTCAGATCGGCCGGACTATATTTTACAACACGTTTTCTTGTAAATGTTTTGCCAGTGGATACGGGGGGTCCTGTTGCAAAATGTTGCAAACAGTTGCAGACATCTGATGTGGGAGCACCTTAAAGCTGCTTCATTTGGTGATGAGATTGAGGTTCGGTGTTATTTTATGATTTTTTTATTTCTGTCTAGAAACCTACATGTTGGGCGGCGAAGGTGAATCCCGCACTGGTTGGGGCTGGCGCGCTTTACGACTGTTGGCGAGGAAGTCGCCACACTTCTTCGTGCATACCAACAACCCTATAGGCCGACTGCCGGACTACCTGGCCGACATGGTGGGTGTGACGTCATACACTGTTGGCTAGGAGGTCGCCACACTTCTTCGTGCTCAACGGCACTCCAACAACCCCATAGATATCAAATACCTTGTATAAGCACCTTTCTGTATAAGTATCTAGACAAAAGGAGCAAAATTTGCAACTATTTAACATTTTATGATTTTTTAATTTTGCAAACCTTTTATACTTATGATAAATTTTAAATAGAAAAATATTGGAATAAATCAACTCGGCCACAAGTGAATTCTCAGATGGGACTCGAACCAACAACCTTTAGAAATCCGGTTGGACTTGTGGCCGAGTTGATTTTTCCCAATATTTTCTATTTAAAATTTATCATGGTTATGATGGGGCTGACATACCTGATTATAGGTAAATAAATAAAGAGAAAAAAAAGAAATTATCATAACTAGTCAGTGCGTGGCGCGCTCGGAAACGGACGTGCTCATTGCACTAAGTGCGAATTCTTATTCATGTTTCGCGCGGCATTAGCCGCTGCGCGTTATCACTATGGGTTCCCAGCAACTTATAGTGAACGAAGTCCTGGCTTTCATCCAGAACGCCATCGATACAATGGACGAGGTCAGCATTGTCCAGATCTGCAAGTCGAACTTCAAAGAAGATGAGATTTGCAGTGGAAAGGCGCTGCTGTTTCGGAGCATCGGGAAAGCCGATGAGATGCCATCTCGACGAAGGGATGGAGGTGCGAAGAGTCTCCAGGATATCATCACCTGTTTGAAGGAGACCGACCCAGACGACGTGCCGACTTTCGTGGCTAAGGAGCTGCACAAGCTGCCCCCCGTCACTTTCGACCACGTCGACGTCACCAGGCTGTTGAAGGACATCACCTCCCTAAAAACAAGCCTGGCTGAAGTGCAGTGCAAATTAGAGGCTTCAGATAACACCATCTGTGAGTTGCGAGCCCAAGTCATGTTGTTAAGCAATTCGACGGCGGCAAGTAGGTCACCCGAGGCCTCTAAGGTGAACACTCGACGTGGGGCGCAAAATGCATCCATCGGCAGTTTCGAGTCGGCGCATATGGATGCGTCACCGATGGCCGCTACTAGCGATGCGCCGCGCCCCGCTGCCCGTCCCTCCGCCCCGGCGGAGACGTCACGCGTAAGCACGTCGACCCCTCAACGTGCGTACGCAGCAGTCACCGCTGCTACCCGACCCGCCAAACAACAACTTAAGCGGGTTACGAATGAGGGGTATGATCAACAACGACCGGTCTCCAAAGGTGTTCTGCAGAGACAAGATGACGGCTGTGATGACGACGGCTTCAAAAAGGTGGAGAAGAGGAAGAAGCCTACTCGTCGTAACCTTTGTGGCACCGCCCCGGCCGGATGCAACCAGCTGCTGCGGCCGGCGGTCCCGACGACACTTTTGTACGTGTCCCGCCTGCATTACTCCACAAAATGTGAAGGGCTTGTGGAGTACATCAGAACGAAGACCAATTTCATCCTGAGGGTCGAGCGGTTGAAGTCCCGCCACAGTGTGAACTTTAACTCATTTGTGGTGAGGGTACCGACTGAACATCTGTCGACCTTCATGAAGGAAGATTTTTGGCCAAAGGGTGTCCTGTTCCGGCGGTTTCGGGGTCGGCTATCGGACACCGCAATGCGCAACACGTCGCCGCCGTCTTTACGTGTAAAATAATTAAATTACATAATGCTGTTATTTTATATATTATGTATGTCTAGTTTTAAGGTATATATCTATGGGCCATTGTAGCCTGATGACAAATAAATAAATAAAAATAAATAAAATAAATAAATAACTATTCAACATTCATTCAGTTGATGATAAGTAGTAATAATTGATTTTCTAAAAATATTATCTCATGGAATTCATGGCTAAGTTTCGTAATTTTTTGAAGGATTTAACTGTAGCCTTGACATCAAAGTCAAAGTCAAAAATTTTTATTCAAATAGACTAAGTACTTTCGAATAGTCCAACATTTTTTTCCCTACCAGCCATTCAGGACATCTTTTAACTGATAAGAAGAACGGCCGCAAGAAACTTATCAGCCTTAACACAACAACATTTACAATGAAACATGTTGTTGCCAAACACAAATCTACAATCTTGAAATATATTTAATAAAATAAGAAAATTTTCTCATACTCATATTAGAATATTTTCCTCTTACACTATTTACAATAGTTATGTTTAATGTTGGTATCACATCCATGCATTTTGGTCTTTTAAATAGTCATCTACCTTATAATAAATAAAACCTTTGCTTAAGAGCGTTTTTTTAACATATATTTTAAATTTATGCAAAGGCAGCTCAATCACTTGTTGTAGAATTTTATTAAAAAAGGCTATGCCTTTCCCCAAAAACGAGCGTCTACATTTTTCAAGCCGAAATTTTGGAGCGGCAAGCTTATTTTTGGTTCTAGTATTAAAATTATGAACATCGCTATGCTTAATAAATAAATCATGATGTTTCCTTACATATACTATATTATCATAGATGTATTGTCCCGCCAAAGTTTGTATATTAATCTCTTTAAACAAATCCTTAAGAGAATCTCTACGTCGAAGTTTGTAAATGGCGTATAAAAACATTTTCTATATTAGCTGCTGAGCCCCACAACAACAGGCCATAGGACATTACACTATGAAAATAACTAAAGTAAACTAGTCTTGCCGTTTCAATATCAGTTAATAGCCTTATTTTCATCATCATGAAAATAAACAATAACACTAAACCCCTTTCCAGGTGGAGAGAGTGACCCGCGAGGTGGCGGCCAACGCAGCCGCCAACAACTCCAACGGCGATGCTGCGACCGCCGACAAACCTATCAAACAGGTAAACAGACATGTTCATTTTTTACAAGCCTCCTTTATACAGTGGTGGTCTCATAATTAACGACACTAGTCGATTTTCATACAAACGAGGTAACTTTGGAGCCTTGGTTCTCTGCCAAGGATTGACCGAGCTATAGAAAATTAAAGCTCCTGTTCGTATAGGTATGTCTTAAATAATTACGCAGACTGCATATTCACACCTTAGGTATGTAATTTTTCAAAAATCTTTGAATGAAGTTTAACTTATTTTAAAAAAATGAAGGAGTTAACTTTGTGTAAAATTTGCTTACATCAATATTAAGGGTACTTTTCCTCCAGTGGCCATCTTTTTTTTTTTCAATAAAAGTATATGGACAATGTTATGACATATAATGCCCTAGTGTCACGTTAGCCAGATAATTAGAGTTCTATGACGACACGTCGAATTTTTCTAGTATATTCACCTTTCTACGGTGTTGGCCACCGTCGTTTCATCAATGAGAGAAATGTCCTCGCATTCGAAAGACACATCTTTACAGATGTTTGACTTTCGATTAAGATAAAACGGCCATTTAATTATAAATTTTTAATTTTGCATTTTACAATGCTATTTTTGTGTGATAAATATTAAACAAAAAAATATACCAGAAAAAAGCAACTAGTCTCATGTCGCCCTGACGGGATTCGAACCCGCATCCTTGGGAATCCGGCCCAATGCACTAACCAATTATGCTACAGAGACCTATGAGCACACGTCGAATTTTTCTAGTATATTCACCTTTCTACGGTGTTGGTTTTTCTGGTATATTTTCTTGTTTAATATTTATCACACAAAAATAGCATTGTAAAATGCAAAATAAAAAATGTATAATTAAATGGCCGTTTCATCTTAATCGAAAGTCAAACATCTGTAAAGATGTTTCTTTCGAATGCGAGGATATTTCTCTCATTGATGAAACGACGGTGGCCAACACCGTAGAAAGGTGAATATACTAGAAAAATTCGACGTGTCCTCATAGGTCTCTGTAGCATAATTGGTAAGTGCATTGGGCCGGATTCCCAAGGATGCGGGTTCGAATCCCGTCAGGGCGACATGAGACTAGTTGCTTTTTTCTGGTATATTTCCTTGTTTAATATTTATCACACAAAAATAGCATTATAAAATGCAAAATTAAAAATTTATAAAAAAAGGTAAATACAAATCTACTAACCAAGTAATTAAAAACGAAATGTAGAGAAAAGTTACGAAAGGAACGGAATAATAATTCTTTTTTATTTTATTATAACACCTACCAATCAGCAATTAGACCCGCGTTGTGGGTCATGCATGTCCCATTCTCTTGGAGATACATTTAAATATCTCTTTAAAGTGATGGTGAAAATAGAACCAAATAGTAAAAATGTAATTTTCTATTTTAGGAGAATACAGAAGAAGAAATCAGTGAAGAACAAATGGAAGCTGACCTCATTAAGGAAGGTGATGCCACTGATATAGAACAGGTATATTTTATAATATGTAATGAAATGAATAATTTTATCATTATTATAGTTTACGTACTGTATAACTATATGTTACCAAGTTTCTTAGTTTTAGAATAAATAGATTACAGAAGTTGCACTACGCAAAGTCATTTAAATAAATAGGGACTCTTGCTCCTACACAATTAAGTGCAATTCAGGTCGTACAGCGCTCCCACGTGTTCATCGATTCGTTGCCTCTCTAACGCTAGCTCTTATCTTTCCGGCGGCGCCGGCGTCAGGGTTGCCTCTTTCAAATAATAATTCATCGGAATATTTTATAAAAATTTATGTGTTTAAGATTAATGTGTAAATGTGAAGAATTAATTACAATATGAACAAATTAATAATTTGTTCATATTGTAATTAATTCTTGACGTAAGTAGGTAACGTAGATAAAAAAGGCTATTAAATTGGTCTGCATACTACTTTGTTGTTAAGGCTGGCTAAAGGTTAAAATAAAATTCGTAATACATTTTTATGTTAGGTATGAATGAGGTTATTATATTGAAAGTACTACTATTTGGTTGAATTTATAGTGCTTAATATATTTCTTTCCTTCCTTAAAATATCTATTATTTAATTTACTTGCAGCATTCCTTGTTCATCGAACAAATAATTAATAATAAATCGTTCTACTGACGGCACATAAATATGTCTAATAATGTATCAGTCACTTTAAACAAAATTAAATCGAGCTTTAGTAGCAGAAAGCGCGGGAATCGTACTGCGCTGTGCGAAACTGAGAATGCGGTAATCTCGAGCACGCGAGACAGCCCTACTCAATTCGGCCTCGGCGAGGCGGTAGGTATTTATCTCATACCTAGCGGCAGGATGTGAAGGATTTTGATACTATACTGAGGGAGGAGAGCTATGCAGAACCAATGAAAACAAACAAAAAATAAACCTTTTGGAGTCGGTGCCAGCCAAGGCAAGAAAAATAAAAAAGTAGTACCGCAAAGTAGAATGCCGTGGCTGGCACCGACTCCAAAAGGTTTATTCTTTGCTTTTTAGTTTTTTGAAGTCGGTTTAATTTTTTTTATAAAAAGTTTTTATTTCACAATTTTTAAAGGTAGAAGAGGTCCTGTGCCTACGCTGATAACCTTATGACAACTCCTCATCACCTTTTACAAAATGCTGCTTTTACCGGTGCAGGGACGTTACTTATTGAGTTCTCCCGATACTTCATCATCAGCTGCACTTCATCACATGCATTGAGTCAAGCATAAATTGCTATTGAACTACATTAAAGTAATCGTATAGCTGCCGTGAAATGCTAAGTATTTAATAGTACCGATGACCATTTGTGGTCTTCATCATCAGTTCCACTTCACCAAATGGTGTATTCCGGAAGCATATGCATAATTTACTATAGAAAACACCGAAATCGCTATAGGAGTGCCTATAATATTTTAAGAGTTCCCTGGATTTCTCCAGGATCCCATCATCAGATCCTGACATGATGACAATGGGTCCACATGTGAAGTATACGCTTTCGAACAAAAAATAATTACTCAAATCGGTCCAGCCGTCTTCGAGTAATCGAGTAACACATAAAAAAAAAAGATTCCGTCGAATTGAGAACCTCCTCCTTTTTTTTTGGAAGTCGGCTAAAAAAAAAAATGGTCATCGTATATGCCGTAATGACCGCTAACAGATGGCGTTGTTTAATGTATGTGAAACGTCAAGAACTATGCATACTATTTAGTTTCTATAGTATATGAATTCAATCTTTCACCATTCTACCAATATTTCTTGTAAGAGTTTTGAGTATTTGACTGATTTTCTGTCGTTTTAGGTTTGACACCCCGTTCAAGGGCCGTGTGGTCACGGAATGACAGAAAGATATGCTTAACGCTAATATTGTTCTCTTCCTACAGGTCCCAGATTCAACTCACGTCGGCGAAGAAGATTACGACAAGTCTTCCCGTTCCCGCATCACCATGATATCTCCCACGCAACTCGACGCAGTGTCCACCAAATTGACCGACTGGAAGAAACTAGCCGCTAAACTCGGCTACAAAGACGACGAAATACAGTTCTTCGAGACAGAGAATGCCTCAGACGCGTTACGGGCTAAGAACATGCTGCAACTTTGGTTCGATGATGATGAAGACGCATCAGTAGAGAACTTGCTTTATATCATGGAAGGGTTGAAGATGGCAGATGCCTGTGAAGCGCTGAAGAACGTAAAATGACGTTTGCTTAAACGTAGTTGTAAGAAAAGACAATAAAGATTCGATTGTATTTCACGTTTGGCTTTTATTTTTATTTTTTATTTATTTATTTATTCTTTATTGCAATATAAAAAAAATACAGCAAATGGCGGACTTAATGCCATCAGGCATTCTCTACCAGTCAACCAGTAAAAGGTGTTAGACCTACCGTATCGGCAATAAAGTAGTACTATAAAACATTATTCAGAATATTGTAACAAAAGTGGGAATAGCTAATTAAGGGTATTTATTTTGTTTATGCTTATCATAAAATAAGGACAACTTCAATTTTAACTAGAAAAAACAATATTCGGAACTGTTTTAGCCTTAAATAGCAATCATTGCCGCCTTTACCATAGTTATCCAGCTTGGTGTTATGCCAATCGGCAAAAAGTAACTAAATAAAAAAAATACTCCTGATATTTAATGGAAACTAGGTTTTTTCTTCAATTTCCCATACAAATCGAATTCTAAGTTGCAACCTTTAAGCACGCTGCAAAGATGGTAGGGTATTACCCTGACGGTAATAGTTCCTTTCAATCCTTCTAGGTAACTTCTAAAATCTGAACCGACCACATACTTTCTGTCAGATCGAATAATAATCTTTATAACTAAGAGCTTATTCACGTACTATGCATTTATTTTACTCGTACAATTACAACTTAACGCTCTTAGTAATAAAGATCACAAGTCAACCGGACGAGAGTCTATTGCTACTGCAAGCTATTTAGATTCAATCATCAGCAGAAAGTCATACACCCGCCAACCTGGCAAAGTCGCGTATTACGACCAATTAACTTTTGCGAATTCACTGCATTTTACACTTTCTTCAATTAACATAGAGATCAATTTTGCTTGCACTTGGATCCTTTACGAGTAGTAACGTGGACATACATTTACGTTTTTATGACTTTCTTAGGAAGTGAAGTTTATATTGTGCTCCTTTAATTAGATATTTTCCTGAACGGTTTATAATAATGACAAACCGTATATTTCAGGAACGAAAGTTACCTAAAAAGTAATAAAAAGTCAATCAACTATAACATAGTATAGATATCAATGTTGACAAATCGCATTTTGTACGGGTTTCGCTGCTCTCTGTTTCCCTAAAGTTGACTGGTAGAGAATTAGGGCATCGAAACTCGGTTCAATTTTGGAAACCCGGGTTTTCGAGTCTAAGAGTGATCAAAACCCGGGTAGACCGGTTTTTCGAGCTTTTCGATCTTTTTGACATAATTTTTATAAATACAAGAATCTGTGTTTATATATCGATTTTCTAGAATGAGTACAAAATGTAATGATTGAGGGAGGATTAGAATTAATGAAATTGTGCTTTCCAAATTTCTTAAACAGTTTTAATATTCAAAATCAGTACAAACAAAGGCGTCTCTAAACCTATTGGGAGCCCCTTTGAGGAGGCAATCCCCTCGCTAGTAAACTCAAAATTAGATAATTTCAGCAAATTTGCACCACGGCTCCATGGGTTGAAACCACACATAGCTTTTTACATACTTCGGCTTTGTCTATTCACTCCAAAATTCTTGTACATCCTACGCTGTTCCCCTCTTTGGAAGTTTCCTTTGATAAAAAATCTATTGATGCGGTATTAAAAAGTACAATTCGCAAAATCTTCCAATTAGATATGGTGGGCTGGGCTTACGCACAACCTCTAGTGTCGCACTCCCTGCTTTCCTGTCCTCCGCCTACAGCACCTTCTCACTCATCAGCGAGTTATTAAACTGCCCTACACTCGTTGACGGAGAGGTGTCATGCTTGTCGGATGCCAGATCTGCGTGGAGTGCTTCATTCCCGGAAGAGGATAGTCCCTTGGATCTGAAACACCAGAGATTTGGACCAGATCGGACGCCATGGGCTCACTTGCGTTAAGAGCGCCGGTCGCGCCTATCGGCATGGTGCTATGAACGATTTAGTCAAGCATGTCCTCGGCACTGTTTCGATCCCATCATCTCTAGTGGTATATTCAGGGATGATGGTAAAAGACCCGATGGTGCGACGTTAGTGCCCTGGTGCTTGGGGCGTACCTTGGTATGGGATGCAACCTGTGTAGACACCTTAGGTCCTTCCCATATACGTGGTACGTCCTCAAGAGCTGGAGCCACGGCGGAGCAAGCTCAATTCCTCAAGCGCAAGCAATTGTAATGTCATATATAGTAGGTTTTTAAATGTTCATATGCCAGCGATAGGTAACGCTGCCCGTCGCTGTCGCGTACCGCAATTCTCGAAGAGTGCCATTTCAACCCTCACAGTAGTAAACAAATCGTCTGAGTCTGAAGGACCTGCTGACCTAGTTTCAGCAGTAGCAGTGTGAGCAGTATTAGGAGTATCAACAGCTCGACTTAACTCACTGTTCAATTCCTCTTCATTTGTCAAAGTGGACGACTAAACAAAATGACAAAATGCTTGTTTTCTTGGTAGCAACTAAGCTTCTATTTACGTAATAATTTATCAAAGCGTGTTTTTATTCTATTTAATATTGCATTGGAAGTGGCTTATACTTAATAAATAACAAAAAGAAAAGTATTAAAAAATACCCGAAAAACCCGAGTTTTAAAAATCAAACCCGGTTTTTTTTGTAATCCTCAAAACCGGGAAAACCCGGGTTTTTCCGGTCCGGGTAAACCCGGGCTCGATGCCCTATAGAGAATACTTTTAGTATTAAGTCCGCCTTTTGTAACTAACTTTGTGTTTATTGTACAATAAAGATTTAAATAAATAAATGACATAACAATCGTTATTTAATAATGTAGGCATGTTTAATGTTTACACTAAAACCTTATACTTTAATATTTAACGATACAAATAACTTTCATAACAATCTGTAGGTACCTACGTGTACTTACTTATACACACCAATCGGCTTAAACACGGTGTTACAAAATACCGCGTAAAAATATAATAAATTATCAAAGCCAAAAATATTGTCAACCATAGTAAGATTGTCATGTCAGGGAACCGGAGTTAGTACAAATGTACATTAACTTTTTGCGTAGTTTACTCTTTAATTTTACTGAAATAGGGTTTGCATATCAATGAAAAAAACTATGTTTTTTTTTTTGGCGGTAAGTCATACAGTGATAGTACGGTTTTCAAATATTGTAAATGGACTTGTAACAAGGCACCCTCTTTCGGCTTTGCGGGTATTTTTGTAGCGCCCTGTATAGACAGACAACGAAGCAATTGAAATTGCTCCAGCGTGGCTCCAGCAGCTATGGGTTGACAGTGCAGTGCTGTCCACTCGTGGATATTAGCACAGAAATAGTTTCTTGTACTTACACAATTAGGTTCAATAAATTTACAAAGTTTATCCCAAGCATCGTAATACTCATTACCTATAAATTTTTAAAACTCGATTTCCAATATCGTTAACGAATCAATTCAAAAGGCTGCTTATAAGCTTTCATCACACTTCGCCAGAGAAGTTTTAAATATTAGTAACGTTTTTAGACTGGAAATCACATTTATTTAGCCAATCCATTTTGTATTTAGGACGACTCTTATTTACGGTTCTGTAACATCCAAAACCTATTTCTTGCGTTTATAAATTGATGGTCCAGACAGTAGTTTTCAATAGCTCTCTGAAAGATTTATAAAACCATTCAACAATGTTGGCCGCGACGAAATTATAACTCGCACGCATTTCCTCGTCCCGGCTGACTCACGGGCGTGCCCAAAACAGAACTTATTACGTACATACTTCAACAAGGCTTTTTGACTTACGAATTTGGCCTTTTCCTCTTTAGTTTTAAGGGCGAGGAAGTTTTTGAGAGTAAGTTTGTGGGAGAGGCGTGAGGCTAGTTTGCGATGAGCTATCACGTCTCCCTCGAGCAGGGGCGGGTTGGAGAAAAGCGAAGAAGAGTGGAGTGGTGGGCGTGTCAGCGTTGGCTGGTCGCGTTCGTACCGCGCCGGTGTTTACAGAATCGCGGAATAGCCGCTGCACCGAAATTAGTTTGAAACGAATGCGTCAATGGGCAGGCGGAGCGCGGTTAGTGGTGCGCGCGCGTCGCTCCTGAAATATTATTTTTATGATTCGATACGCGGCGAGATTTTTATATTAAAAATATATCGGGGGAGAGGCGGCTGCCGCCGTGACGTGCGTGCAAGGGTGCTCGGCGAACGAGGATTTTGTGATGTGCCGGAGTTCCATGTAAGTACGTTATTTTTTGCTTTATTTGTAGATACCGTGATCTTAGATAGTTATAGGACATGTTATGTTGAGAACGAGATTCTTCGTGGTAGATACTCGTAGGTAGTTTCAATTATCTATAATATTTATATGACACATATATCTGACACCTACGCAAATTCAAGCCAAATTTTGAACTACCCTACCCTACTAAAAATTAATGCATTGACTGCGTGCATTTTTTTGACCTAGTAATCGTATTTTTGTATTTATTTATTTATAAGAAACAAATAGTCATACAGTAATGTATCAATATAAACTTTAATATACTTACGTGTGTAATAATGGACGACTATTCCACACGTACATCGACGTCGACACACTAACACAGCAAAAACAAAATCCGTGTTCCGAATATTTAACACCTGTTTTACTGTTTTCACGATCTACTAGTTAAAATATTGCCGTTGATATCTACATTTATAATGTGTCTTGTCTTGTACAAGCATTTTCATAGATGAAGCTTTCGGAATTTTCGGTTATTTTTACACTTTTCAGCACTTTCGGAAGGTATGCCAAGCAATAAAATTGCATTGCGTTACGATCTTACTAAATCATCTAGTTTGTGTTGTTCGGTTCGTATTATTATATGACTCATGTTATTTACGATAAGTATTTCTGTCGAATAAATGTTGACTTGCAACCGTGCACTTTTTTATTCTGCTAACGAACTCTAGTTCTCATCGTATGTTACCTACGTTAAAATCGAATATCCTACTATTGTCTAGACTAAGTAGAGATTCAGCTTCTTCGACTTCTGAAGAACTTGGTGATAAAACCGTAGCAATAAGCAATGTAGGTACTTGAGTATATTTCTAAAAATGACAGCGAATGTAATCAGTTACCTAATAAATTATTATTGATATTTACATTCAACGGAATATCTACAATTAGTAAAGAAAGAGGTACAACCCGAAAATCATTAGTTATTGTTTATCTAACTATTGGGTATTTGGTAGTGATGGGCCGAACATAGATTTCACCGAATACGAACATTCGGCCGAATATTCGGTTAAATTTTCACCGAACCGAATATTCGGCCGAATATTCGGCATACCGGAGCAGGTATATAAGTGTTTTCGCTAACCGCACGAAATGGCGCGAATTGACGCCGGACGCACCCGCCCGCTCCCCTCGCAACCCCCGCTACACTTGTCAATACGTGTCATTATTATTGCATCATCCAGTGCAAAACGAAACGGCACCACGTGCATTTGTTTTGTTTATGTGTTAATAGTTTTTTTAACGTTTATGAGCAAAAACGAACGACTTTTGCCCTTCAAAGCAGAGCAACTAGTGCTTTTGCACCATAATTTACCTCTCTTAAATTTTAAATACTAAGTGAGAATTACATGCTACTTAAAAGTATTTTAGTTTTTTGTTTGCAAGGTCAATTGTTTTGTTATGATAATATCACAGTTTTGTAATAATGTACTCAATGTAACTACTTTTCAATAGGAACTTTTAATAAATGAAATCTTTCAACGTAAGTTAATGTTAAAAGATTTCATTTATTAAAAGTTCCTATTGAAAAGTATTTAAAACGTTCCTATTGAATTTGATCACACAGTCATAAAAGGATTATATTAAAAAGATATTAAAATCAAAACTTTTGAGTTCTGGATAGTTGATTTTTAAGTTAATTTTTTTTTCATTCATCTCTCTTTTTCTGACATGCTATTCTTTGGTTAAATAAATGTTTGAAACAAAATTTAAGAAATGCTCGCCACAACAATGTTATTTTACTAATAACAAAACCAAAAATATAATTTATTAAGAAATCGTTGTAATAATGCAACTAATTCTTACCAATAACAATAAACAGTTATTATAATTTCGAATATATATTTCATTTCTTACACTAAATAAACCCTCTGATTAAATTTTAATAATAAATAGGGTCTCAAATTACTGTATCTTGATATTCTTGTTCAATTATCATATTTTAATTTACGATTATAAAGAAATACAGCTACACTATCTCAAAAGTATAAAGCTACACAGTGATTTACTTAGGTTAGGTCTACCTATAATATGCACATGCATCGTTCAATCAATCATTCTCAGTCTAATATAGTTCACAATAGAGAACCTGTTATTAAAATCTTTAAGTACCACTGTCCCGAATATACGGCAGGTTTACCGAACATTCGGCCGAATACGAATGTTCGGTAAACCTGCCGAATATGCCGAATACCGAACATAAAACGAATATTCGGCCCATCCCTAGTATTTGGTAAAACTACCTACACAAGAAATTAGAAACTTATAGTTATAGATGTTACAAACAACGTTATTGGCATTGAAATTGAATTTCTAAAACGTAAAGTAAATCTACAACGAGTTTCCTAAGTCGAATAAGAATTAGCTAACTATAAATACCTAGTTATTCGTTAGTATGATCGATAAACAAATACTAAAAGCTGAAAAGTGTTCAATTTTGTAGGCACACTGATTGTCTGAGCGTTAGGGATTTATCTTCTTGGGCTAGACTGTTTAAACTCGTTTTTTAAATCTAAACTATAATATAATTGAATCAATTGTTACTTAACACAATTGTTGAACTCTTTACGAATGATGAATCCATCGAGCACGATCCGCGGTTATATACTTTTTTTTACTTTTCCTGGATACCTAACCAAAAGTTTTCTCGAATTTATATTACTTACCAAAATTTATACATTTTCCGTGCACAAAAGAGTTAATCATGGGCAGAATATGTGCTAACATTCATGAAATGCCGCTGGAAGCGGGCAGCGCAAGATCGATCGTCGTCGATCCTTGGGTGCAGGGGCGTGCATTCCATATAGGCAATTAGGCAGTGCCTACCTCATTCAAAACCTAAATAAATATACAATAAGTGTTAAAGTTATTTTATTTTAGTTTAAACTTCTAATCAACACTCACCCACTAAGATATTCCTTACGCTAAATACTGAATACCTACCGATAGGCAGTCTCAAAATTGCCTACTCGGAACAAGCAGCGTTTCATACAAGAATACAACAAATTTAGAAAAAGTATTGCTCAAGTATAAACCGCCCATGGCAAGAAGGGCGCTATTTGTACGTGTAACGTTCTAGCTTAAACTTCCGGAATATATCAGTATAAAGTAAGCATGCCTACCTGACGAATGAATTTGGTCGCGAATTATTTTGTTGAGGAGTTATTTTAAAACTATCATATTTTCTAAGATATTCATTAAAATTGTATGATGTAAAAGGCAATTTTATTCAAAATTAAATACTTGTGATGATTAACTTATTTATTTAGATAAGGATTAATATCATGTTTATGAAAACAGCTTCTCAAATAATACATTAGTTTAGAACAAATTTTACTATCTGAAAAATAGTTATAGTGAGTTAACCATAAAACATAGACATATGCTGTCGCGGACTTTTTTTTAGAACTTTTGATGGGGAATAATTTCGTCATACATGATTTTTACATAACTTTAACCGTTTACACACCGTTCGCAACGGAAGCTCCCAAAACTAATATTTTTTCCCGTTTCTGTAACGTTTTACATTAATGCTCTGCTCTTATTAATCGTAACGTGATATTAAATATCTTATTACCTTCCGAGATAAATGGACTATCCAGCTCAAAAATATTTTTTCAATTCGAACTAGTAGTTCCGGAGATTAGCGTGCTCAAACAGTCAAACTCGTCAGCATTTTAATATTCCTACTCAATATTACGAACCTTATCATTTATGACTAGCGGCCGCTCTCGGTTTCACTCGCCGCGTGGTTGCCGTTACCGTGGGAATATCAGGATAATTATAAATATTTGCAATGTGGTTTTCTGATATATAAGCTACATTGCTGTAAAGTTTCATCTTAATCAGTTCAGTAGTTTTTGAGTGAAAGAGTAACAAACATTCCTCCATCCAAATATCCTAACAAACTTTCAAACTTATAATATTCGGTAGCAGGATAGGATAAGTGCAAAGTTACTAGTTAGATCTACAGTGCCTACTACGCTTGGGTGAGACTTACCTATATCCAACAGTGGGCGTTATTCGTTTCCTGTGGCTGTGTTGTCCTTTCGGTGGTTTTTGAATTAGTGTTGAAAGGGGTTCATAAGATAATTTCGATTACTTATCTATGTTTTACATTGTTTTTTCACCACGATCATCATAAGCCAACCCTCTTTGTCAGATGTTTCTTGATTTAATGACGTTGAATGCTGTGTTTACTTTCTTACCTACTTATGATAAAAAACATGTAAACAAAATGTGTGAAAGAAGGCACATTAGGAATGTTCTTACACTCTACTTATTTAAGTAAATATTTTGTACCGCTTTCTCAGCTTGTTTCCTTAAAGGTTGACTATACTTTTAATATTAAGTCTGCCTTTTGTACCTAACTTTGTATGTTTATTTTAATCCATAATAATGTAGGTAGGTACAGATAATTTTATCAAGAGATATCAACGTCTGCTTGTAATAGAAATAATGTTATATATTTGAAAATAATGTTGCCTATCTTTAACCTAGAAGATTTATGTGCGAATCACGAAAGTCGTAAAATCAGTTCGTCGGGCGCGTTGCAAATGTGATAACGAATGGCAAACCACAAACTATGGATCCAGGCCAATATAAAAGCGAAAGAAAATAAAATATAACCGATGCTTTGATTGACGTAAGTATGTAATACTAACGTAGAATTTACGTGCAAGCCAAGAGAACAAAAGCGCATCTTGTTGCAGTGCATCAAATTCGGTCCATCTCATCACATCGACAATTTCGTCGTCGTCAGCCATTTGTAATGTCTCCACTGCTGGGGCACTGGCCGTCCGTATGGATGGATAAGGAGACCATCGACCATTTACCGCATAAGTAATAGGCTAAGTCCAGTAGTAAGAAATAATGCTCTTCCTCCCTATACGTTGGTTTCCACAACTCTACGACTATTATCGCCTAGTATGTGTCTGGAGGGTGTCAGGCCGGACCACTGCCGGATTTCTCCAGCCATCCTAGCTCAAACCGGAAAGTTCAAATTTCATCGAATACATCTCGGTATGGTGTCACTCCATGTCTGTGTCCAGCTTTTTCTTCTACCTCAATGCAGCCTCTGCATAAAGGACTCTTGTTGTCACGATTCAGATTAAAGAGGTGTTGAAATTACCATGGCCTGGCCAGTGATGTCCCTTGTTATCAAAGTTAACTGCGATCTACTCAGTTATGGGCGACGACAGAGGAGGCGACATTACGAATTATATTAAATCACAAATAAGGCACACACACACCGCACAGCCGAGTAAGATGATGAATCTTCGACAAGATTTTATTTTCCTGGTTAATTAATTATAATTTATGTGAAACCTTAAAATTTTATGTGATTTGTAATAAGTAGGTACTACGTACGTGGTAGGGTAGTGGTGGGATAGAAGGCGTAAGAAGTTCAAAACGGGGCGTCTCTCAACCGACACCATAAAAAAAAAGTTATTGATATTTGACGTTTGTACCCAGTAGATACACAATCTATACTCGTATAAAAAGAAACAGCTTGTCCCTTTTATCACATACCTATTTTAACCTCTCAGGCATCGGAAAATGAGATAATCGTAAGTATAACTATTTAAAATAGCCATTATTCTATTTATCACCAATCTAGCAAAAAAGTCACACCACTACTGTCCTGAAGAGGACTAGGAGAGGAAGAATGTAAGAAGTTGAGTTTTTTTTAGTATTTAAACACTGTTACTACAAAACAGTGTTAATCGCGTTTAGACGGGGTTTAAATGTGATGATGTCACTTTTTTGCTTCGTCCAAGCTTTTTTGACAATACCATTTGATCTGTCTCTGCATCACATTTTAAAACTGTCTTAATTTAGACAGTATTTTTTAAATGTTTTGTGGTAAGGCCGTATGTAATTTCGGTTCATAACTTAACTTCTACTTAATGATGCTGCTCCAAATAAAATAAGAAACTTGTTAAAATGGCAGGTAATAAATTATTTTAATCCCTTTCTATCTAGGTCGGAGGGTGTAACTCTTGTATTTGAACAGCAAATTACCCCGTTCTAAACCAACTCATAAACTTCATACAAACGGCCAGTCGGTAGTAAACCAAATGGTGGCTTCAAAGAGTAAAACATATAAAGTGTAAATAAAGCTTCGGGCACATCAATGCGGAAGTTCAGAAATCAATTGCATGGAATAAACTTAATTACTTGTAACTTCCAATTGTATTTTATCTGTATCTATATATTATAAAGAGGAAAGTTTTGTTTGTATGGAACAAATAAACTTTAAAACGTGGTAGTGGATAGCCTGGTTATGAACATAGGATACTTTTTATCCCGATATTCCCAAGGGAACGGGAACCACACGGGCGGCCGCTAGTCTCTGAGAAGTGCTACCATCATAGCAAGCATGTTACGTTACGAATCTCTGGAATTCTAGAAAATATTCCAGGGCCCGTAGACAAAGTAACATCGTAATGTAGCGAAACGATAATTCGATTCGTTATTGTCTACATGCGCCAATAAAGTTGCGGTAAGACCACGTGATTTAGTGTGGCCTATGCCAATCCGCCAATCCCATACATTTAATTCTTTTCGAACTTCGTTATCGTTTTTGAATTGTTACTTTGGCTAGGGGCCCAGGCCCTTAAAGCTACCTCAGTAAGCACTGGTAGATAGACGACTGACAAAGGATATTCCTAAGTGTTTTATCGAGTCCGTTCGAATTTAGACACATTCGAATCCTGCAAAATATGCGGAATTGCGGATGCGTCATCTTTACGTTTTGAGTTATAAAGATCGTCCAGTCTGCAACGGCCAAATCACTACCATACCAAGTCTTTAGTAGCTAGGTAGTAATAGATCAAACAAAACTTGTGATTAAGTAAAAAAGGACACACTTCGTTCATACATCATCATCATCATATAATCGTCATCAGCCATTTTTGATGTTCCTACTGCTGGGGCACTGGCCTTCCTTATGGATGGATAAAACGGGCCATGACCCACCACGCGGGCCCAATACGGATTGGTGGGTTTTAACGACTGCAAATGCAGCCGGGACCAACGGCTTAACGTGCCTTTCGAAGTACAAAGGAGCTCGAGAAAATAAATTAATGGTCACCCATCTGCCGACAATCGCCGTCCGAGCGCGGGAACCACTGCGCCACGGGCTCCCCCATCATATCATATTCAGTGTTAAATAAATACAAAATTAATAGTACAAGTTCAATATCGAATTCAGCCTGAATTGAGCAGCAACATTTCACACATATCACCACGACATGCATAATTTATTCATTCACACTTAAGATGCTTCGCAATGTTCATTGAGCTTCCTGCAGGGGTGGTCTCTGGTAATGTCAGTCTGGTCCAAAGGCCATGGCTCGCTGCCAATAGGAATCCCACTTCGAGCCCTCGCACTAATTCAATATGTATCGGTTTAGATACATGCATGCGTCGTACAAGAGAATGATTCAAATTGATTGTAGTAGGTAAAAATTCGGAATAGAATAGCCAGCAATAAATTTCTGTCCCTAACAAATGTATATAAGAAGCATAGGTACTTCGGTGAGTTTGTCTGTGATAATTCAATGATAAGTCTCTTATCTGAAGATTTGGCATCTCTTAATATCGTCTTTATTTATTAATTTTTCACACACATAACATTAAAGGAAAAAGAAATAGACAGAATTATTGTACAGGGGCACGGCTTATTTCACATTGAAATTTCTTCCAGCCGGCCCGTGAAAGGAAAGGACAGTCAGTTTGTATCTCTAAAATATAATACAGGGTGTTAAAAGACCCATACAGAACCCGGATATATGCATAGTGTAGGTCAAACTAAATAACATTATTTAAATATACCTAATTGCTGGGAAACCACTTTTACTTTTAGTTAAAAAAAAAATGGGCGTTATTTTTTTACACGTATTGGAACGCGTGCAACAACGTTTGCGTGTATCTATAAAGTACGAGTAGTTGACCGGGGCACCATATCATTGAGTGGTTTTGAAATTCATTGCGGTTTTGTTACTTTATAGGATAATCTTTAGAAAAATTTTATGACTTTTATCCTCAATAACTCCTTAACTATCAGTTTCCCAGGTTTGGCTCCATACATGTAAATGATAGTAACGATGGGGAGAATACGTGGTTTTCGTTATGGGTCTTTTAACACCCTGTATATAATACTTTATAAAAATAAAATAATTCATATTATAATTAATTGCGAAGAGAAAGACAGAATGGGGTAAGTCCTAAGGGCAAGAAGACAGATAAAACTATTTTACACGTTTTTTGAAGAGATATATCGTGCGACAATCTCCTATTTCAGCCGGCAACGAATTCCAGAGACAGACGGCATGTACGTAAAAGGAATAGAAAGCAAAATCAGTGATGGGATGGGAACTTCAGGAGCGATTTGGGCTGGGACCTACATGGAGAATCAGGTGAATGAGAGAAGGAGAAACGGTCACGGGGAGGTAAGAAGGATAAGAGGGATTGTAAAGGATGTTAAAGAGGAAAGAATTCTGAGATTCCCGCGCAGACTTATTGGGAGCCCCTTGAGATTCTTCCGAAAATTAGAGGCGTGGTCATACTTGCGAAGACCGAAAAGGAAGCGAATGGCAAAGTTTTGAAGGCGCTAAAGCTTGTTTAGAAGTTGCTCAGTGGCGTCTAAGTAGCAAACATCGGCTTAGTCAAGAAGAGGTAGAATAAGTGACTGGACAATACATATTTTAGTGGGCAAAGGAGATAACTTTGAGGACATTTGACAGAGTGAAGGAAGATGTAGAATTTGCGGCTAACGTCCGCGATATGGGATGTCCAGGAAAGATTGGAGTCAAGGATTAGACCCAAATTCTGGACTGAGTCACTGTATGGAATAGTGATACTATCAAGCAGCATCGAAGGCAGCTGAAGACGGCAAGCTGAGTTAAGAATGTATCTGCTAGCAATGATGATGGCCTGGGATTTGTTCGTGTTAGCCAAAAGTCCATAGTTCCTAGCCCAAGTTGAGATTGGATCTAGGTCATCATTGATTGAAGCAATATCTAGGTCAATTTCTTTAAGTTTAAAGTGATGGTAGAGTTGTAAGTCGTCTGCATAGAGATAGAAATTGGAGGAAATGGCTCTAGTAACTGAGTTGATGAAGATGGAGAAAAGGAGTGGGGATAGAACACCACCTATAAGCGATACTACCTATATATTACCTATATATTATAGCGACCTATATATTATAGCGATACGCCCGCAGTGAGTTCGCACCAATCAGATTTAGAATCTTCATGACGGACTGACTGCATGCGGCCGCGTAGGTAGGAGTCGAACCAAGAGAGCAAAACGGTAGAAACGTTTATGGAAGAAAGAAGAGCAAGAAAAATATTGAAATCGACAGAGTTAAAAGGATTGCTGAAGTCCAGCAGAACTTGTGTTGAGAGTTCTTTGCGTTCCACGGCCCAACGAACGTCGTCAGTGACATTTAGTAAGGCAGTGTCGGTGCTGTGTCCGGGGCGAAACCCAGGTTGGTACTGGCTCAGAAGATTGTTAGATAGGAGAAAAGAAGAAAGCTGTTTATGAACAATGTGCTCGAGAGCTTAAGATAAGAAAGATCCATTCATTCATATATCCATCTTGAATATAGGACGAAAATGGGTAGGTAAAGAAGGATTAGGAATTTTAGGTAAAGGAATTATGTAAGCTATTTTACAGATCTTGGGAAAGCACTTCGATGCTTGAGACCCATTGAAAATAGCGGTGATGTTTGGGAGAAGAATAGATGGAATAGGATTGAACATTCTCAAGCACATGATATCCTCACCAACAGCCTCAGACGAGATAGCCAGGATGGCACTTTTACACAGACACTAGAGAAAGTTCAAAAAGCGAGCAGTGAGGTCGAGAAAGGAAGGACAGTTGCTCTATTGTAGCATCTTTGACTCTGCGATTAAGAGAGACTAGAGGAAGAGACAGGAGCCTATTTAAAGCATTTAAGTCAGTACCGATGGGAACATTTGCCTACCCCGACAGAGTGTAGAAATCTCCAAGCATCCGCCGGGTTACGGTTAGTCAGGGAATCGTGAAAAAAGCGTCTCTTGGCATCTCTACACAAACGACTGCCGCGAAGCGGAACGACTTGAAAGTACCTAATCTTGAGATTTCCCATTCCTTGGCAACTCTTTAACCTAGTGGGAGAAATTGCTATAGTTTGAGAGAATTTGTGGTTCTAGTAATGGTCCCTGTAGAAGACCTATCCTTGAAACTATCTGCATACTCTCCAATGGAGTATGTAGGTACATTTTGTATTATCAAAGTAGTTCCTCACCATTTAGTGTTAACGCATTTAGGTACATTTCCTACGCATGTTTATATAGACGCCTATTAAAATTCTGAATTTACACCATCTGCTCGCACGTGCTTTCCAAATACGCCAAGGTGTTGAGAGAGAAAAACAGCGGTGGCGGCACCAGCCGAGAAGATTACGAATAAACATGAAATAAGTTTCAACACGATCTAAAATTACTGAGGATAGCAATAAAGTTTGAAAAAATCTAGGTCATATTACAGACACCAGGCGTACAGTGATGTTCTGATCCTCGCATGTAAAAGAGTATGCGAGCGAAATTTCAGCAGCTCATTTTTTGGGCGATTCCCAAAGCGTATATTTTTATAAAGTGGGCCGTATGCTGTAAACATTCCGGTGTACGATGCGTACATTCGTACACAAATCCATAATATCTATGGTCGAGATGGAGTGTATGAAATAGACGTTGGTTTAAAAATAGTCTCTGAAACTCTTCCAGTAGTAGTTAGTTACTATGTGGCGTCATTTCCGACAGCCTGTTAAACGGGCGATTTTAAATGACGTTATTAAGAACACCTTACGTCCGGAATGTTAACAGATATAACATTCCGGACGTAAGGTGGTTAAAGCAAGTGTGCTAAATATCGTTAGTAATAGAAAAAGACTAATAGGTGAATTCTCTTCCTTTACCGTAAGAATTGGTAATTGGAATTACCAAGAAAATATACTAGAAAAAAGCAACTAGTCTCATGTCGCCCTGACGAGATGAGACTAGTTGCTTTTTTCTAGTATATTTTCTTGTTTAATATTTATCACACAAAAATAGCATTGTAAACTGCAAAATTAAAAATGTATAATGGAATTACCAATTTTTATTTTAAGACACCGTTAGCTGTTCCTAGAGATTCAGAGTGACACACAGCACAGGTGCAAGACTAAATTAAAATGCGACGACCTTACCTCTAAAAAATATATTTTCATATAAATTTTGTAATGTTAAACTCCCACGTAACAAATCATAACGAATTTAACGAATAAGCTAACGTAAGAATAATGTTCTATGTAATTCATTTTCATGTTAAAGTCCACAAACCACAAGATTTATAGGGCCAGTCTTAATCCAGAGAAACAAACTGCCGTGTCAGTTCACCGTGAGCAATTTAATTTTACGTTTCAAAATTAGTTTTAGCTTCTAAAACGAATATGACACTTCCTGAAGCTATTTTGGAACGTTTTACCTCTAATTACTAAAACTCATTGGAATTGCATTGGTTTCGTTTGATAAACCACCATGGACGTTTTGGAACTTCAACGAAAGAAGTCCCGCGGAATATTCAGGAACTAAACTTATCTCCATAGTAGTAGAGCTTACTTTCGAATATTGAATGGGCCAGGCCGTAGACTGCAGCGCTACTATTTAATCCGATCAACAGCAGACTATAAGATTGAACCGCAATATCTTTTCAAATGTTTTATAATACGTGTGTTGATGGTTGATGATGATAACGAAACAGACGAATCTGCGTCCGTAATCTCTGTTGATAAAAACTTGATTTAATTTACTGTCCCCACAGCACGCTGGCATGGCGCTGAGAAAACAAATCACCGCCGCCATTTCACAACTTAAAAAATATTTTTTAAAACGCCGCAAAGTTCTGACAATCGTCTGTCGCGACAAAATGGACATTTAGTAGCAACATCAACGGTTAGAATGCCTACATTAATGTCATGTCCAGTATTTTTATGTTATCATTTGGGTTACGTTAATAATCTCGGCTTTGAATGTTATTGTTATTAGACAAGTTGATTGACTGTAAAAAACTAACGCTGACTTTTGAAAACATGATGATATAAAACTTTATAGAAAACAAGTACCGACATTGAACTAACATAGGTATGATGCAGACAGACAGACACGTACACACGTTGGTTGGGTCTATAGTTTAATCAAGTGTGTAAAAAAGCGAAGATAATGTAAAACTGTACCTACAATCAAGATTTAAACATAACAACAAAGCACCATCAAAAATAGACAGTATAAACACAAGTAGGTATAAAGTGCGAAAGTTTATTTTGGCGCCACCAACGCCACGTTTTCCAAGATAATTATTTAAAATTGAGCTTTAGAACTGTCAAAATTTGGTCCAAATTAAACAACACCAACTTATACTTGTCGCACTGTATCAATGTACTTCACAGACGAAAAGAAATCAATCCATCAACAGCAATCCCACTCACTTAGAGGCACCGGTTCACCCGATGACAGTGGCTGAGTTATCCGATATTCCAGGAAAGGGGAAGAACAAGGGCGTTACCCTAAGGTAGCCAGAATTAAACTTGGTACAACCGACGACGCAGCAAAAGCAACACTTCGTCCTTTAAATGATCATTAAAGCAAATTCACCATTACCTTATTCCACCTTATGCCATGGATTTAAGGTTCTATATGTAATGATTTTACTCACATTAGCTCAGGTCAAGATTCAGAATAGTTGAATTGGTGACTGACTGACTTTGGCATACTTTCAAAATAAACCAAATAACATTTTTATATTGGAAATCCTTTTCAATTTTCTTGATCCTTGGACTAAGATAACGTTCTAGGAAGTAACTTACATACAGTATTTACTTTATTAAAAGATACAAAAATATAATCATACGCAGTTACCATCTACCCAGATTAAATTACATATTTTTTTTCTAAGAATCGGATAAATTAATCTTTGATTGCAATTCTAGGAACAACGTCTTGCTTAATAAAATAAGCAGATTATCCACATTTCGGTACAACTATAAAAATATAGATTTTGACAGTTAAATATAGATATAAATAGATACAAATATAGATTCAAAGAGCTATGACAACTCTTGGTGGTCATGTTATGGGGCATAGATAGAGCCGCTTGATGATAAATAATAAATAGACAAGTTGACAGTTAAACTAAGTGCTAAATGAATGGAAGAGGTTGGCAATAATAAACGGACGACGACCACCGGGTACCACCCCGGGAATACCACCGAGTGTATTTCGAGTCTGCGTATGCACATGATTTCATTCATAATGCCGCTGACAACTGTGGACATTTCAACATTGGTGTAGCTCTTACTATAAGTATGAACGACAGCTGTGGAGCTGTCAATCTCGATAAATTTAACTCGGATTGCCGTTTTACCATCAACACTCAATAAAAGTGATGCTATGCCTACTTAAGTCACTTATTTGAAAGATATAATAGGATGAGCTTGTTGAAACCTTTGTGATAACTTGTAAGACCTACCTATCACATTCTTTTGATTTTGAACGTCTTACTCGGCTAGTTTCCACAATACAAGAAACTTTGATGATAATAGAATATTAAATGACGATTAAACCAATCAAAGTATGTTTCAAAAAGAGCTCTACTACCTCTTACCACAAAAGAAGTCATTTAGAATAAGGAGGTGATTCAATATTTACATATTACCTACCTACTTACTTTTTATTCAAGATCACGTCCTACTTATATTACTAACTATCTTCGTCATATCTTTTTCTTTTTATATATACCAAGGAGAAGTTTCATATGTAGGAAGAAATTTTACAATCTACCAATTCCTACACAAAACGCTGGTGAGTTTTATTTATATCCACAAACTCTAGTTTTGCGTCAGCAGGTCAGCCGCTGCGTCTTTGCCAAAGTGCCATGAGATTGTTTTGTAATTAACTAATATATCGTGATTATTTCAAATTCAGTTAGCAGCTTATCAATAGAAATGTGGACCGAAAGATGGGAATATGCGATACAACTTACATTCAGGAAAATCAGTACATTTATCGGACTGAGGAGTTTAATAGCAATATCATACGATAGTATGATAATGTAAATTAATCAAATAATAATCAAATTATTTGATTTGTTAATTGAAATAATTTTAATTTTTTATTCAATAATAATGTCTATTCCCAAAAATTTATTTAGTGGTCCTATCATAATAACAGAGGCCTTACCATCAACTGTAATGCAATTCATTCTAGGTTGTGAGAGTGGGATGCTGCCATATGGCGCGTCTAGCGACGTCCCGCTCATACTAACTGAAAGAAACCTAAAATAAATCGCATTACAGTTGATGGTAGGCCCCCAGTAATTTGTATATTCTTTTCCTAATCCAATAAGCACATTTTCGAAACTTCCTGTTCTGGCTTTGTTCTTGATCTCATAATAAACATAAATTTTGAACATCCAAAATAGTTATATGATATTTTTTTTATTTGAGTGGTGATTAAGATTTGTCGTTAGTACTACCATCCTTCCTACCTCATTTTAATCATCTTTATATACTAGATGGTCTTTAAGTAGTAAAGTAATCCTATTTTGTAGCATTTCTGTCTAGGCAATAAAATTTCACATACCAGCTGTAATAAACAGGAATGAGTCATATTGCAGACAGACACATACTTCAGTTTATGTATGTATCATGTAAATAGATATAATTGAAATAAAACAACTTTTACGGATATCAAACGCGCTATATTTCCACGAACTAAGTTGTAATTGTCCGTAATTTTTAGGTTTTTTAGGGGTTTTTTGATTTTCCCGACGTTTCGGCACCTTTACAGCTGCCGTGGTCACGGGATGACTGGCTACTTATAAGTCTACCCTCGAAAAGTTAATTTATTTTCGTTCGGATACGGTTAGACATTTACTATGGCACAAACTATTATTGATTTGATATTTTGATTTAATTGTTATTTTAATTCTTTATTATTAAGAAAAGAGAAAACTAAAGACTCTACTGGCAGTTCACAAATTGGGAGGACCTTCGAAGAAAGAAACTGCCAAGAAAACTTCGAAAGCGGGCCGACCTCCATCTTTATAAAAAATATTAAAAATAAGGATATGTTGTCTCCACCTTTACTTTTTTATATTTATTTATCTACAAAAAGAGCTAACCGTATCTTTGGGTCTTGCAGTGCGTGATTTGGGTTGAGACTTTAATTTATGGATAAGTGTGCCATAGTAAATGTCTAACCGTATCCGAACGAAAATAAATTAACTTTTCGAGGGTAGACTTATAAGTAGCCAGTCATCCCGTGACCACGGCAGCTGTAAAGGTGCCGAAACGTCGGGAAAATCAAAAAACCCCTAAAAAACCTAAAAATTACGGACAATTACAACTTAGTTCGTGGAAATATAGCGCGTTTGATATCCGTAAAAGTTGTTTTATTTCAATGAACAGTGCGCGCCAAAACATAAGATGTACGTAGATATAATTGTTTCGACTTTCTGCAAAGTTTAGATAGCTACTACAAACTATTTCATTTACTGAATCTGTTTTTTGTTATTCCATCCTCTCTCAAAAGCATTCTAATGATTTCGAGTAATTCCGTCTACAGAGCAGATTATGATAAACTTATACTTAGCTGCAACTGTCTATGCAAATAATTTTCTTATCGTTTACATACTCAATAAAAAAACCACTTGATTCAACATTTGTTTCCTATTTCACTAAATCGTACGCCTAACCAAAATCGAAATTAGCATCAATTTTCAAGAAGCGGATCTATATTTCAATAACGAATTACAGTAACGCCCAATTTAGATAATCACTAGGGATAACCTTTCTAGTTCAACGACTTCGAAATTCCGGAATAAATAGCAATACGGGGGCGCCTGGTAGCATGTGGTTGGGTGTAAAAATAATACAAGGTTATTCTCGTATACGGCAGTGTATGGAAATGATATTACTCCAGTATCGGATACTCAGTAGGAAATTGGAAAAATATAATTTCAAGACATCATACAGATAAGCAGCACCTAGCATTTTTTACAGTAATAAATCCCTATCAGCATGGCTCAGACTGAAAATTGATTGATCCACTGATAAAAGGTACATTTTTGATACTTACTTATGGAAAATAGCAAGTGGTACATTGCCAAAGTTCCTCAGGGTGACACCTTAGTACCAATACTTTTCTACATTTGCTCATTTTCGTTGCGTAAAAATAGCAAGTGGTTCAAAAGTCATCAGCTGTTTTATTGCTCAGTTCTAAACATTGTTGGCGTTTCTGAGGGTAACATTTTAGTACCTACAACCTTTCTACATTTTGATCATATGATTCCCATATCTGTAAGTTAAAATCGCAAAACAAGTAGGTCTATTTTAAGGACATCTAAAAATAGATTAGTTTTAAAATATTCTAATAAAATATAGAAATAGTTTCACACACCTGAAGCAAGATAGACACTTCAAATGCAATCAGTTTTTGGGCAACTGCCAGTAAGATAAAAAAAGGTTATTTATATTGAATTAACGTTTCTAGCGATCTGTTCATGATAGATCAAAGTGGCACTGATAGATGTTTAAAATTTAAACATTCTTGGTTGTTATATTATCTAACTTGTGAACTTCGAGATTATCTACCTACTAGATTCGTCAGAAGTATGTGTGAAATATAGTCTTACATGTCAGTCTTGCGTCAGAACAGGTCTTTCAGATATCAAGTGATTTTTTAGATAAAATGATGAGTTAGGAGAAACCATTTCTTTAAATTTGAAAACGCCTCGAGTTTCATAAACCATGCACCAAGCGGCTATTCTGTGTGAAATATTACTTATTTGGAAACTTGTTTTGTCTAGGGGGTTGCAATCTCGGTATTCCGAGATCTCGAAATACTGAGATATTGCACCAATTTTGCAAGATTAATCTTGCATCCAAAACCGCGCGCGATTTTGCAAGATTTGCAAAATTGCACAGCAACACATTCCATGACTATTCAAAAGCCCGGCTGCGCGCAAAGGCAAAGCAAAAGCAAACTGAATTCCCGCGCAGCCGCACGTTGCTCGCCCGGTTCCTCTCGGCGCTAGAGTGAAGCAGGAGTGTGCGAAAAAGAAATCCAAATATTAGAATCAGGATCTGGGCAGCCTCAATCAAGGGCAGCACCTGCAGTTAGCGTATCAAGGGTGCCAACAAGCGTAGAGCCAGAACGGAGCTCTTCTGCTGTATTTTGCAGTTGGCAGACTATACTCTAGATATGTTGTGTTTTAATAGGAGTTTTTTTTTTCAGAATATTCGTATATATTTTTTTAAATGAACGATTCAATATTTTTATATATGCAAGTTATTTCATTATTGCGCCCCTAGAATAATAACTTTACCAAGTTCAACACAATACTTATATTAATTACAAACATTCATAGATTTGCGAGATTAGATCTTTTAAATCTTGCAAATACCGAGACTGAAGATTTTGCTGCAAGATTCCACTCCCTAGTTTTGTCCAATATATTTAGGTAGATGTATCATCTACTAATAAAACAATACCCTGACTGACTGACAGACAACGCATAGCCCAAACGGCTGAACTGATTAAACTTTTTAATTTTGCATTTTACAATGCTATTTTTATGTGATAAATATTAAACAAGAAAATAGAAATACTAGAATAAAAACAACTAATCTCATGTCGCCCTGACGGGATTTGAACTAATTATGCTACAGAGACCTACGAGGACTCAGCGAATTTTTCCAGTATATTCAACTTTCTACGGTGTTGACCACCGTCGCGTCGTTTCATCAATGAGAAAAATATCCTCGCATTCGAACTTTTCAAATGTTTGACTATCGATTAATTATCGAAAATTCGACGAGTCCTCGTAGGTCTCTGTAGCATAATTTGTTAGTGCATTGGGCCGGATTCCCAAGGATGCGGGTTCGAATCCCGTCAGGGCGACATGAGACTAGTTGTTTTTTTCTAGTATATTTTCTTATTTAATATAAACTGATTAAGCTAAATTTTGGCATACAGGGTCCTTAAACGATGTAGGTGAGCACTAAGAAATGGATCCGCTCTTCCATAACATAATAATGTTATGGAAGAGCAGTCTCTTGTTACAACAATCTTCTTAAAAGGGGACTCCGGCCAACACAAAACTTTTTTATTGAAATATAATTTATTGTTATTGTTAATTTTATTGTTATTTATAACTTTTTAATTTTGCATTTTACAATGCTATTTTTATGTGATAAATATTAAACAAGAAAATATACTAGAAAAAAGCAACCAGTCTCATGTCGCCCTGACGGAATTCGAACCCGCATCCTTGGGAGTCCGGCCCAATGCACTAACCAATTATGCTACAGAGACCTCTATTGTTATTGTTATTAAGAAAGGATTTTTGATATTCCCACGGGATAGAAAACGAGATTGTATTGTAACCCAATTCCTCGCGGACGGAAGGCAAGTGGATCAAAAGGGCAATGTATTATATGTTCGTGTAGTCATTAAATCCTAAAATATCAAGTTGCGGTATCCAGCTAGCGTCGTTATTTTGAGGTCTAGAAAACAAAGGGGCATGTATAGTCAGATTTTTTATTCAGTAGAGTAATTTGACAGGTGCCAATGTCACTTTGTAAAATCAATTTTTAACCGACTTCAAAAAAAGAGGAGGTTCTCAATTCGACGGTTATTTTTTCTTTTTTATGTATGTTACTCGATTACTCGAAGAGGCTGGACCGATTTGAGTAATTCTTTTATTGTTTGAAAGGGTATACTTCCCATGTGGTCCCATTGTCATCATGTCAGGATCTGATGATGGGATCCTGGAGAAATCTGGGAACTCTTCAAATATTATAGGCACTCCTATAGCGAATTCGGTGTTTTCTATAGTAACATTTGGTGAAATGGAACTGATGATAAAGACCACAAATGGTCATCGGAACTATTAAATACTTAGCATTTCACGGAAGCGATAAGATTACTTTAATGTGGTTCATAAGCAATTTATAGTCGACTCAATGCATGTGATGAAGTGGAGCTGGTGATGAAGTATCGGGAGAACTCCTCAATAAGTAACGTCCCTGCACCATGAAAAGCAGCATTTTCTAAAAAGTGATGAGGAGTTGACATAAGGTTATTAGCGTAGGCACGGGACCTCTTCTACCTTTAAAAATTGTGAAATAAAAAACTTATTCTACTTTGCGGTCCTAGTATTTTATTTTTCTTGCCTTGGCTGGCACCGACTTCAAAAGGTTTATTTTATGATTTTTAGTTTTTTTGAAGTCGGTTTTCATTGTTTTTTTTTTGTTTTAAACAGTTTTTCGTAATGATTTGCTCAGATCCAGTTCAAGTTCAGTTAGTATTGATTCAATTCACGTACACAAATTCAATATTAACGTTATAAATAAATAAAATAAAAATAAAAATGTTTATTTATCGGACAACAGGATCCATAGGTGTTAGTTAACATACAAACTTAATAACTAATGTTAGTATTTAATAACTACTAGGGATTTCGTAATATTAATCATATGCTGGAGCAGCGGACAATCTCCACTGCCAGCGATGACCTGCAGAACATTGTTGCGGCTGTCACGAACTCGCCGTAAAAGTGAGCCGGCTTTTTTACGCATTATGGCCTGGAAACTGTCGACCCCTGCGTACGCGAACATGCTAGAGGCGCTGCAGTATCGTGGCAGCCCCAACAATGCCCTGAAGGCATTATTATACTGTATCCGCAGACCATTATAGGACTTTTGAAAATAACTAACCCATAGACTGCTCGAGTAAAATGAAGTACAGTAGGCATTAAAAAGTGTCACATTTACTGGAATCAAGCAACGAGCAAATCTACGAGCCAGCATAATATTCGCTCTGATCGAAAGTGCCCTCCGCTCTCTTTCTAAATCAGCATCATCCCTTAAGTCCTCTGTAACAATGTGTCCTAGATACTGGAATTGCTGTACTCTAGCAAGAGGTGATTCGTACAACTTGATCGGGGGAACGAAATCAGGAAGTCTGTTACCAGCCTTATTATAGCTTCATTTTAATTCAGCATTATTTCTACAAATTGACATTGACAACCTGTCAAATTACTCTACTGAATTAAAAATCCGACTTAAGGTGCATCTTACTTACAATTAAATAAAAAATGGATTACCTACGCGAATCGGAAAAGTCTAAATGCAGCACAATATTGTACGTCTAGCTATATAGGCTGAAAAAAAACTATGGGCCCTGGAGGGGAACTACCATAAATCCTTTAGTAGCTCATTTTATTAAAAGGAAACATTCCTTTACTTTTTAAAAGAAACAAACTGCATTCAAAGATTTTGATAAATAATTGAACAGTCGCATCACATCAATCGATAACAGTGACACAAAATCGCTCTCATTGCGTTTACGATCACGGCGCGTGCTCAATGTCGTCGTTGAATCTACCTCCCACGAAACTACAAAAAATGTAGCCACAAGAAAAACCGTCTTCCTTTCGGTTCCAGAAGATGTATAACAACATTAGCCGAATCAAAGAGTCGTGAAAGTCAACGTAACTCATTGTGAATGCCTTTGGACATCCGTCGCGTAGATCTTCGGTTTTAATTTAAAATGCTCGTTAACGTCCGCGCGGTCAGCACGGAAGTTATTTATAAACGTCTCTATCATTATATTTTTCTCTTCTTCGCCAAACGTACAAAGTCAATGTAGTATCCGGTTATTTTTAGTTGTGCATTTCTATATATTTTCAAGTGGGACGGTGACACTGCATACTTTTTTTTGTTTTTACTTTCAAGACAAGAAAAAACATTACTACTAACACGTGAAAACCGAACTGGCGTCCTCGTAACTACGTACGTGACGTAAAACCGTTGAGCTACAAAAATGTTAAAGATTCTTTAGATTTCATTATAAAGAACTCATATCTAGCTTTGGCAGGCTAGACTTGCTTTAGAACTATAATGTTGGTACAAATCGTGGTTAATAGCAGAAAGGTTTGCATCTGAGAGACCCATCGGATTTGCAACTTCAAACTGCGTCTACACTCTGATTCTTCTCATTTTGTTACTTTGGGAAATTTTACACGTATATTCCGCTGTGAAGTGAGGGCAATTATGGGGGATTCTCCTACCCTTAGCTGGCCCCCTATCCAAGAAGATGGAAAACTTAGGACTCTCGCACGTAGGTACTGATTCTTTCCTTCTTTCATGCAGTTTTCTCCTTTCGCAGACTTAATACTATGATACATGCATTTCTTAGGGCTTTATGCCCACGAACCTACCTGTTAAAATCGGCTATTAAATGTTTAAAACCTAATTATAGTAACGTGTAAATGGGCCAGGAATTAATTTGGAAGTTCGTGCGCTGTTCGGGAGTGGCCTTCGCATTCTGCGCACGCGCACTGTATTTGCACAAACATTAATGTTTACATTTTCCCAATGATACACAATCTACTTTAAATAGGACACGAAACTGCTGTTAGTTTCATGCCAATTCAAAATCTATGTACCTACGTCCGTTTATTATCCTTTTTTTTTCTTTTTAGTCCTAGTAGTACCATGCATATATAGACATTTTTACGGTTCCGTAGTAAAACCAACAAGGAACCGTCCGTATTGAAGGTCCGTCTGTCTGTCTGTCCGTCCGCGGTCTAGCTCAGAGGTCCTTACCTCTAGAAAGCTGTTATTTGACATGATGTGTATAACTTTTTAATTTTGCATTTTACAATGCTATTTATCACATGAATGTGTTTATTAATCACGCCAAATAAGTGGTAGAACAAAAACTATTTTTTTTGTGGACCTTCCCTACATGTATCCCGGGGATGTATTTTTTTTTTCTCATTTTAACCTCATAATGTGGACCTTCGTTGGATAGGTCATATAAAAATATATAGTACGTTTATGATGACAACTTTCGATTAAAGGACGCGTATCCGTATTAAGCTTTAAAGTGCAAAATTTTGTTTGAGTGGGGCGTGTGTGTAACCCGTAAAAAATTATTTAACTCAATGAGTGCTTCATCAGATTCCATACAATGTGATATGACCATAAAGTAATGCTTTGCTTAAACAAAGCCATGGAAACGGGAAGAGATTTTTAAAACTCTAAAGTGCTCATTGGGTAGTCGAACGCTAAACCTAATCCTTAGCATACAGATCTTTGTAGAAATATATTATGTTGACATTTTTATGTATAGAGTCGCAAAGTGAGCATATTTGTATGAAAATAACGGGGTGGGCCATTAATTGGCACGTGAGTGTATATTATTTCCAATACATTATAGTATTTTTCAGCTTGGATCTGCAAACATATTATATGTTCGCAGGCTTGGATGATTCCTGTGACACTTCAAAATTTTCCAAATCGCGTTTACTATGTCAGCAAAATGTTTTTGAAAAATCATTTATTTACTGTAGCAATTTAGTCAAAAATTCAAAAAAATCTACACCTTTGGAAATATAAAGTAAAATCTATGTCTATTAATAACGTTTTAATTGAATACGATACAAAAAAAAAACATTTTTTGTAGTGCAATGTGCGATTCGGAACAGGGTAGAGATGAGAAACAACAGAATCGTCAACTACCGCTATTCATTAGTCGATAACAGGGAAAGGGAAGATACTTTAAATTTTAAACAAAACAAAACACAGCGAGTTTTTGAATGCTACAAATTAAATGTTTCTGCTGACATATACATAGACAGCTTAATGTTTTATTTTACCTCATAAATAAGCTTGTTCAGTACTTTTATCCTATATTATGTTTACGTGGGATGATATAAGTTACGTTATATAACAGGATCTACCTGGCCGGAAAAGTAGTCAAATATATTGCAATTTCTCCAAAAGAAGGTACATTGACTTTTAGAAAAAATCAATAGATAAGTCGATAGGATTTCAATAAGGGACATCTCTAGAACTGTGAAACTTGAAACGTCACGGGAACCATCCTAGCTAAAAAAAGAGTATAGATAGGATACATGAACTGTAATGTAATATTATGTCACTCAGTCAGATTCTACCTTTTATTTATGTATATTCTTTTATACTTTCAGATAACAAAGAAAATTAAAACAAAAGAAGAATGAAGATCAAAGAAGAAAGAACAGAAAGTTCTCCATAAAATTGTCTTTTTCCGCTTTGCTGCTGAGAATTTGTAGAATATCAACAGCAAAGTGAAAAGGTCTCCTTTATGAGAACTTGCTCCGTTACGAATGATAAAGAAGAAAGAAGAGAATACAGAAGAGGCGTATTTTAAAAGGCGAATGTTGGTATTTCTTGTAGTTGGTATTTGCTTGATAACTACTACGGGTTTTAGTAGTCCAAAACCTCGCTTACATACCTACTCTTGGCTGATATTATTTATAGGAATCAATGTATCTTTAAAAAATCCATCTAAATATATGCTTATATAGGTACTTTGAACGATATGCTATGCTATATGTACGGTCAACAACACCATTTGTCAAATTCCGTGAATTGATTTAACCTTTAAATATGAGGTTATGTTGTCACCCAAACCAACTACGAACGGGGGCCTTTTATTATTATTATTATTATTTCTGGAGAGGGGACGCCAGCAAGGCCGGACGGGTGATCAGTCTCCCTAGTTGGAACCATTTCACCCAATTCCCCGGTGAAGAAATCCCCTGGAGAACAGGGGGGGGCGGGTTATCGTTTACCCCACCGGCGTCGGACCCTCGAACCTTCCTGTGCGCTTACAATACCTGTTAAGTTCACTTATCGTCAACTGCTTTAGATCCTCTTCTTCTAGCTTGTCCGCTTCAAAGAGCTCCCAGCGCAATGATGCATACATTGGGCATTCTGCCATGAAGTGGTAGCTTGTTTCTTCCTTTTCATTACATTGTGGACAGGTGGGATCCTCTGTCCTTTTGATTATTGAAAGGTGCCTGTTCAGTGGACAATGTCCTGTCAGTACTCCTACTATGTTCCTTATGTTTCTTCTGCTTAGTTTCAGCAGCTCTCTAGTTTTCTTCTTATCGACTGATTTGATGAAGATCTTTGACTGTCTGCAGTCTTTTCTTTTCATCCATCTTTGGTTAGTTTCTTTGATTATTCTAATCTCAATGATGTTCTTAGAGATTCTATGTGATATTGGCAGTCTTGGTTCAGGGCCAATAAAGGGTTCATCAGCCCCCCTCCTAGCCAATTTATCAGCTTCCTCATTGCCACTGTTACCTTCGTGTCCGGGTACCCAGGCAATTTCTACCTCAGCCAAGTTGGTGAGTTCCATGATGCTTTGTTTGCATTCCCTTACTAGGGCTGAGGTAGTCTCCACTTTGTCAAGGGCTTTGATGGCAGCTTGACTGTCGCTAACGGGGGCCTTACCGTCAATCCTTTACGATTCTTTTTAGGTTGTGAGAGTGGGGTGCTGCCGTACGGCGCGTATAGCGGCGTCTCACTCTTACTACCTGAAAATAACCTAAAGTAAATCGCATAGTAGGCCCCCTCAACTGTGTACTGAATCAATGTAATTTCAAATCAAATTATCGGATAACTGACCCCATATAATAGTCATCAATTTATACGAGCTGCGGACGTAAATTCCACCACTTTTCCTAATTTAGCAACCACGTCGTAAATCAAAGGATTTGGGCCGGAATTACGCCATAAGAATTCCTAGAATGTTTGTATAACTGCGTGTTATTTTATGCATAAATCAAATTGATGACATCGGCCGAAAAAATATTTAGACACCGCGTCTGCGCAGAGTCGAAGCCAAGATATTCCTGAGCCGATGAATGATAGACAACTTCGACACGATTTCAGTTTTGTAACGCGCCCAGAATCATATTTACAGTATTTTAAAGATTTTTATTAATGTTTGTTTCATTGGCTACGAATTTCAGCGATTGGAATTCTGTGGGCTATACCTACTGTGCTGACGCGATCATAAATTACTATCCTTTCGATTACCAGTAACTTGACAGTTCCTTCAGATCCCCGTTTGTATTGCAAATGGTAATTCAACATACATCAAATACTTATGATAAATTTTAAATAGAAAAATATTCTCAGATGGGAGTCGAACCCACGACCTTTGGAAATCCGGTCAAAAAAAAAATCCGGAAAAATGCAAAAATTAAAAAATCATAAAATACATCAGATACTTATATTTAAAGAAAACTGACAAATTTATAATTGTAAACCTAACGTAATGTTAATTGTAATCGATTGCGAAAGGGTGTAAACTTTTTTGTATGGAGGATGGCCTCTTCCAAATCCGTAGTATGAGACGCCGTTTTGTTTTCTTTTCAAAATGACGTCGCACGATAATACCTCCATAAATGAACAGGGGACTCACAGAGGAAAAAATATGTTTTGATATACAATGCCCTAAAGACTCATCGTGCCATACCGTACCGTGTCCGTATGATCTTGCGGTGCAGTTTTGAATATTTTTCAAAATGGCGAACCGGTGACGAGACCAAATGAATTTTGTGTCCACTTAGATGTTGACTGTGTTTATATTTGTTATTTCAGGAATATAGCTAATGTGATAATAATGATAATATTTGGATAAATAATAATACATATTATAATTATAAACTTTATTGTCCAACTTGTATAGAGGTACAGAAAACAACATAATATCATGAATAACACTTGCACTGCTATAAAAGTTACGACTATATGTAGACAGATACGCGATTAGCGCAAAAACATCATACATATACTATTTCTAAACAAGTTGTAAGAAAATAATTACATTATAGGTATCACATCCAACTTGTACAGTCTATCTCACGAAGTCTGTTTAACTTAATTTGTGGATTTCAAAAAAACAGCTTTTAATTTTTAGTACAAAGTTTTAACAACAGATTTAGACGATTAATATGTACTATGCTTATTATTAACACTTTCGCGGACAGTGAACGAGACACAATATAATTTTTATTGTTATCACTGCTATAGGCGTTGAATGTCCGCGAAAGGGTTAAATTATGATACTTCATCAAAACATTTGTCTCCTCAGTAAATCCATTCTGGATTTGTAATGTAAAATGTAAATAAAAAAACAAAAGGAACTATCGACCATAGACAAACGGACTCGTGAGATAGAATACTGTTGTCAGAGGCTATAAATACTTTTAAAAAAGTTACGTACATTTAGTGTTCGTCTAGATGCGCATAGACACGTCTAAGTTTTTCCCGCTTGTTTTTGTTCGCGTGTTTCTTTTCTTGCTTCCAGGGTTTGGAGATTTGGGCGCCGGCGGGCTGCGCTCCGACTATGCTGGAAAATTAACCTTATTACAATGGATTGAAGACTATAAAACTATCAAGAATGTCTTAATTATAGTGCAATCTGAAAAAGGTGTGGGTGAAAATTATTCTTTTATTTTCTTTAAAGGTTGGAATTTTTTTAATGTCACCATAGCCAAATAGAGACTTCATTCTGTTCTTCTTTTGTCAATAATATTATTTATTTAACACTAATTATATTAAAATCAGGAAAGATTAATATGTTTGTAACGAATAAAGTCAAAAACTACTCAATGGATTTGGATGAAATTTGCACAGATATAGTAGATAGCCTAGATCAAAACATAGGATACTTTTATCCCGATATTATAGTTAAGGTGGAACGATTAAGTTACAAAAAGCTGAACGGTCGTTAGATGGCGCTACTTTCGCTATTTAGTAGTTTTTATTTATTTGTTAATTGTTCTTTGTATCTTTTTAACTCAAAATACTATAAGCGCATTCTATAAATAAATATTGAATTTTCGAAACCAACATTTATCTTTTTGTAGTACATAAATCATCCAAATATCTCGAGAGAGTGTTTCTGTCTCCCAATTTTACTAATCACTCACACATGCATACCCTATTTGTGAGTTTCTTGTAGTAGAATATTTCGACCCAGCTGAAAATGATAAAGTAGCCCAGCGGTCTACGTACTCGGCTTAGATATCAAAGAGTTACGATTCGAGACTTCTGATGGTAGATTTTTTTTTATTATTTTTTTATTATTTATTTTATATTATTGTTTATTTAAATAACATCACAATATTAATTTTGATGTATAAATTGCAACAAATGCAATTGCAACTTTTTTAAATTGCACAAGTGACAAGAATGTAATTGATACTCTAAATTTTAAGATTTCTTAGTGTGTTTGCCCATTATAATATCTTTTTTTTAAATCACTACTGAACAGATTTTGATTAAAATTGCAGTGTTTCCTCAATAAAAAAAAAGTGGTGGTGGTTGTTGTTGTTGGATCACCATGTTACCGTTTTCTATACTTCTATACTATATAATATTACTAGCTTCCCGCCCGCGGCTTCGCCCGCGTGGACTACACGACTTATGCTATTGTGGGTTATCCATAAGAGATAATCATAAACCACCGCGGAGTTTTCTGTAGACATTTTCAAGGTGTACAAATACTTATTACCTTATATTGATAAATCTCGTAGGGTTCAGCCTGCGTTTGCAATGTAAGCGGAAAAAATGTAATCATTTACGACATCACATTAGAAACCTTAAAAATTACAGTATTTCTCTACTATATATTGAAGGTTATTTTACCTTCCTCTTGAATCACTCTATCTATTAAAAAAAACCGCATCAAAATCCCTTGCGTAGTTTTAAAGATCTAAGCATACATAGGGACTGACAGCGGGAAGCGACTTTGCTTTATACTATGTAGTGATAAAGAGGAAAGATGTGTATTTATGTATGTAATGAATAAACTCAAAAACTACTGGACTGATTTCAAAAATTATTTTAGGATGCTACACTATCCCTGATTAACATAGGCTATTTTATCCCGATATTCCCACGGGAACAGGTACCACGCGTGTAAAACCGCGAGGATCCGCTAGTACAATACTACAATACTATTATATTAGTTTTATTTAAAATCAATACATTTAGCTCCTTTCGGTATATTGGCGCGTATATAAATTTGCGCAAATGATCATATTTGTCTACTTGTTTGTTAGTTACAATCTCCATTTTATATTATAATAGTTTTGGAATCAAGCTCGAGACGCCATTTTTATACTTACTCTTTTTGTTTACTTATGTGGTGAAATTTTACATCTCGTAAATCTTGTTAAATTCTACCTTTAAAGCTTTAATTTACTGCGATAATTTATTATGGTGATGTAAAAACTTAGAAGCTTGATTTTTACAGTTCGGGGGAACCATAGACTTTAATCTTTATTAAAATCAATTTGATACTTCACGTGTTTCTGAGGATTGAGTCTTTAAAGGCACTTATGTGCATATAACTAATTTCGTGTTTTAATTTATAAAGATACTGATATTATAAAATATTAATACATAAAACATGTAAGTAAGCAAAAATGCCCCAAAAAAAATTACTATTAAGTACTTACCTCAAAATGAAATTGTATTATTCAACAAATACTTAATTCGTAAAGCAGCGCAGCGAACACCGGGGTTGGAAACAATTAAATATCTATTGTGTTTCGTTTTCCGATGCCTGAGAGGTTATAAAATAAAAAGTGCTAACCTCTTGTGTATCTTAAATATGTATTATGTAATGTTAAGTACAATCTAGAAAAAAAGTGCTGAGATAGCGCTAACATTCATTCATGCGCTATACGGTGAAAATGTTTTTGAAGGCTAACTGACCAATAATTGAGGCAAATTTAATTACATTTGTGCACTATTCGCGCAAATGTTTATTCGAGCAAACGGCTTTTCGTGTAAGAGTCTTTCGCGTTATTAGCTTTTCGCGCAAATGTCCTGATTCATAGTCGAAACAACAATAGTCAAGTGATATGTGACGTCAAATTCATGTTTTGTATTTGGCTTAGTCTATGTTTATCTCTATGCTATCATCATTCTTATGATGTTTTGAATAGCTAAGTGAACATTTAATACGTTAAAATTGTAAAATTAAAAATAAAATAAATCATTAAGATCGTTAAATCATTAAGATTTACGTAAAATAAATCATTTCTAGTTTTAATTTAGTAATTTCGTTTATATTTAATTTTCATTTCAGTGAAATTTTGACTGGACCCATGCCCTAGTCACAATGAAAAAACACTACAAACAATTGACAAATACGGAACGGTGTTGTCAGTACGTAGATGTGATTGCGGACAATTTAATATTTGAAAAGGGACCACATGACATTTGTCTAAATAAAAAATAAAAATTTAAATATTAAGTAAGTACGTTACATAATACAAGTAAATTTTATTTGCACGAAGCAGATACAATTTTCGTTTCTTTTTTTCCTTTATAAAATCTTATTTTCTATTTTTTTACAGTGATGGGAGAAAAAAAGATTTACGCATAAAAACAAAATGTAAAGTCGTGTTTAGCATTTTTTAAAATCGGAGTCAAGATAAATCCTACAAATCACAACTTTATATCATAATCCCAAAGTAAATTATTATTGACGAAACTCATCTCTTTTGGGACGCAACGGCAACACAGCTAAAAAATCTAGTAAAGAGAAATTTAAACAATTATTAAATCGAGACAAACGTAAGAGCGGCAACTTCACGCGTTGCGCGTCTTAGCCGCATGGAATGGCAACGTCGCGATTTTTGTATACGTACACGACATTTGTCACATACACAGTCGTAATATTTGCAAAAATTTAGTGTTCATTTATAGGTGATTTCTGAATGAAACAATGTTTGTTTATTAATTAAGCGCAAATGAATACCCGAGAATAAATAGTTGCACATATATTTAAGTATTAATTCTGTTAATCTACCAAGATTATCTCGACTGTTTTTTGTATGAAAATCGTTCCACCGTGGAAAGGTAACTAATGAGTGAATTGATATTAACAAATATACGTAAAAGATTAATAAGTACAGCTATGTTCAAAGAAAACTGAAAATATAAAGAAGAATATGCAGAGAAATAGTCATAATGTTTAAAGATTTTAGCTGTATTTACTTTATTAATAGTAGATTGTTATGTTATCTGAGGGGCTAAAATGTCCTATTTTAACGAGGTATCTTTACTCCCAAGCTTCAGCGAGGGAGTAAATAAAAACCCGAGTTGTAATAGATTTTTAGCGCCGTGTATTACACTCTACTTTTCATAAATAATCCATTGAAAATAAATTACGGTCACCAATTCAATTTGTAATTAGAAAACAATTCTAAGAAAAGATGGCGAGCCAGTCTTTTTTTGTTTTTTTTCTGTGACCGTAACGGAAAGCAATGCACGCATTCTGAAATGCGTTTCCTCCTACCGCTATGTTGGTACCCCTGTTTTTCAAGAAGGCGCAAAGGCGAAGGCTTTAGATATGCAGGGGATTTTCATTACATATTATATCTAACCTTCTTAGTAGGTAAAACAGGGATATCAACATAGCGGCTTGGCAAAACAGTCAAACTATTGCCACAAAAAAAACATATTGGCAAATGAACCTGCACTAAAGAGGTTGCAGTTAGTTCAATTTTTAAATTTCATTATTGCCCTAGGGATTAAAATTAAATTTTACTCCCTCTCTGGACCGCTATAATGACCAACTTTTCGAGCAAGAGGCGTGAAAAATGTATTTTCTATTCGGGGTTTGATCACGCGTCGATTCGGTTTGGTTGACATTTAGCTTAAGTTTACACCAATCCAAATCTATGGATTTGATGCAGGGCCATTAGACGAATCCAGGGCAATTTTCACGATCGTTAACCCCCTATAAAGAACTTGGAAGTTTATGAATTAACACTTGGCTAGTTTCCAGGGTGCCAATTTCGACTCCACCGAGTTTATTTAGATTTCCCTTAACACTAATTGATAATATACGAAGTCTTTCATCTCGACGGGTTATAAATGATATTTTTATATGTACTTTTTTAGACGCCGATAAACTTGAAAAGTATATGATTGAGGGAAATTAGTAAGACAGTCGTAAAACTATTTAAATGTGTGTAGAGCTAAATGAAATTTAATAATTTCAATGTGAATAGCAACTTTACAGCGGTTGAACGATAAAGAAGTTAATTCTAATAAATGATATCTATTTATACGAAAATCCTGCTACTGCTACAGCTCTAGTCTGCTTCTGCCTAGCTCTAAGGTAATAGTATTATTAAGTAAGTTGTTATAGACTCTTTCTTGATAAGAGTTAATTATTATTATTGCAGCCGCGCGGTACGCAACACGCGATAGTGCTGCCCGCCAACATAGATTAGGCATTCCCACACGCTTACTGCGTACAACTTTCTTAGCGTGCGTTCGTCACCGCGACGCATTCGCGAGTATTGTCTTGCCGAGCTCTCGTCGAACCGAGGCGCGTAGGGTAATACTCGCGAACGGACTTTTTTAGGATTTTTGAATTTTTGCATTTTTCAATGCAATTTTATACTTAAGATAAATTTTAAATAGAAAAATATTGGAAAAAATCAACTCAGCCACAAGTGAATTCTCAGATGGGACTCGAACCCACGACCTTTGGAAATCCGGTCCAACACTCTAACCACTGAGCCACCGAGAAATTTTCCAATACTTTTATTGCGTTGGACCGAATTTCCAGTCCAGACCAGGTTCGAGTCCCATTTGAGAATTCACTTGTAGCCGAGTCGATTTTTTTCTTAAATTTATCGTAAGTTCGCAAACGGACCTTACGTAGTAAGACAGAAAACTGTGTATCTTTATACTGTGCTTGCGCCGCCATGGGAAAAAAGATTTTTAATTGACAATTTCTGCCAGCACTGTTTACGGTACACGGTTCAAATATAAGATACCTACAATAAGGAACTTACCCCAATATTGGTTTTCCTTTCACGTGAGCAGTACTTTTCTTCATTGCGAAGAAAGCGCTGTCGATCTCGGCAGATTTGTTCAACCAGCCCTGTAACAAAACAAAACAATACTTTTTATACAAGTTTTTGAAGTGCATACAATAATTTAAGGCTACCTTTCGTTGAGTTATTAAACCTTCGCGTGGATGAAAAGAAATGTAAGTATTAGAGTTTAATAATTAAACGATGGTACAGTATGGAAACATGTTATACATAATGCCTCTACAATTAATACATAAAGGGAACAGAAGACACATAGTTTTACAACTTCAATGTAATAATATTCAGGAGATCATGAAGTATGTACAGTTCCACATTAAGACCACATTTTATACATCCTTCACAAGTTTACGCGACACAATATTACAGGAACGGCGGTAAACATTTCAGAGACCACGAATGAATAATCATCACGTCATTTTCGTTCTCATAACATATTCGGGTTATCTGGGTTAATACGTCTTCTGGTCCAGCATCGCCGGAAATCCACAACCGCGCATAACTCAACGCTTTCACCACGCACGATTGGAATATAGTGGTAGCAGGACGGATTTAGGAAAACTAAAGGGCCCTGAGTTTAATACCTTCAATCGTTATTTCTCTCACTCTTCTTACTATTAGAGAGCTTTCTACTCAGTTTTAAGGGGTTCTTAACCATGTCAGAGATTTATATTTATATATCTAGTCATTGAAAAATCAAACCTAAGAATGATGGTTGATACGAGTAACATTTCAGAGACCACGAATGAATATCATCGCGTCATTTTCGTTCTCCTAACATATGATAACCCGAATGGGTTATCTGGGTTATTAATACTTACGTTTTAATCTTCTGGTTAAGCCGGTCATGCATAACTACAAGCTTTTACCACGCATGTTTGGAATATAGTCCGGAGGCAGGACGCATTTAAGGAAACAAAAGGGCTGTGAATTTAATAGCTTCATACGTCATCCCCTCTCACTCTCATTGGGGTATATAGATAGCGCCCCAGACGCGCAGTCAGAGTGCTGTGAAGATAAAATGCAAGGCGTTGGCGCCTAAGGAACTTGATACAAAGCGGTCAGGGCGTGCGCCTTCTATATTATCCCTTATTTTTACTCCTGAAGATTCAAAGCTTATTTTTGAGAGCTTTTCTAATAAGTTATAGGTAAGGGCTACTTTCTCAATATTGTAAGAGATTTATTTATAAATCTGGCCACTGAAAAATCAACCCTAAGATAATTTCCTAAGCCCACCCTACAATAATAATCAGATTCTTATAGCATACTTGTGGGAGTGGACGGAACAAAAGTTCTGAAGCTACTTTTTTCTGTATTAAAAACTATGTAAGTATAATTTTTTATTTTGTTTGTGTCTGATTTTATAAAATTTACTAAATTTTATTTGAAAGCTGAAAGATAGAATAGGTATTTTATATTTTGATCTTGCGTCACAAAATCCGACTCTGTATCCAAGAATTCGATTCCAACGTGTGGACACCCACGCAATCAACACGCCTTTGCGATTCCTTTGGGATGTTCGGTAATTAATGTATCTCGTCAGTCAGTACAATGACACGTTGTATTCCACCGCGGTTTTTTTTGCCTATATGTACTGTCAACAGCAGCTACGGCTTCACACTTTGACCTTGAGAGCGCCCTTTACGTCATCAGCTATTTTTAATGTCCCCACTGCTGGAGCACTGGCCTTCCTTATGGATGGATAAGAAGAACGGGCCATGACCCACCATGCGGGCCCAATGCGGATTGGTGGGTTTTAACGACTGCCAATGCAGCCGGGACCAACGGCTTAACGTGCCATCCGACGTGTAATTTATAATACTTCCGTCGGTCCTGAACACAAATTCTCTACATGAAAAATAACATATATTATTTTTGATGTTACCTGAGAAAATCCGGCTCTGTCTCCAAGAATTCGATTCCAACGTGTGCCCACCCACGCAATCAACACGCCTTTGCGATTCCTTTGGGATGTTCAGTAATTAATGTCTCTCGTCAGTCAGTACAATGATACGTTGTTTCTACCGCGGGGTCTTGTAGGCGGTTACCGTCATCACATCAAACCGGACAGGCAAATTTAGACGTTATTATATATAGAATAGATATAAATATGCTTTGGAGTCGCAATAAATTATATCCGCTATAAAGTAGTCTGTTTGAAATTGTTTGTTTCGGAGTTTGCGTTGGAAAAGTATGTTGTTTGTTTGGCAAAGTTTGGCAAAGGCGGATAAATCGTTAAACAACGATAATATCATAGTTTTATAGTTTTAAATAATTATGTGGTATAACAACAAAATTACGTTTTTTGTGATCAAAGATTGGTCTTTGATTAATGCCCGTGAATTAAAAGCTTTCATTTATGCAAAATTTAAAAAGAAATCCTAATTAAATGGCTATTTTCAGGGGGGCCTTTGACACGCCTAAAAACATTAGTCCTTATTTCATCTCGCCGTATTTCTTTGGCCTAAAATTCTTAAGCACAATTATTGTTTTTTAGCATAATAGATTATTTCGCATTGTTATAGTTTCGCCTAAACGCTAAAATCCCTAATAATCAAATCCACTAATATTCAGGGTCCTAAAATTTATTAGCATACATATCTTTTGGGGGCATGCATTCCATATAGGCAATTAGGCAGGGCCTACCTCATTAAAAACCCTAAATAAATATACCACTTGTGTTAACATTAATTTAGTTTAATTTGTTTCTGTTAATGGTTATACCAAACTTCTATTCAACATTCACTCACTTCTATTCAAACGAAGCAAGCAGCGTTTCATACAAGAATACAACTTAATTAAAAAAGGTATTGTTCAAATATAATCAGGCCACGGCAAGAAGGGCGCTATTTGAACTTGTAACGATCTAGCTTAAACATCCGATCCGGAATATATCAGTATAAAGTAAGCAAGGTAAGGCTTGCTTACTTTATACTGACTGACGATGAATTTTGTCGCGAATTATTTTGTTGCGGAGTTATTTTAAAACTATGATATTTCCTCAGATATTCATTAAAATGAAATAATGTAAAGGGCAATTTTGTTCAAAATTAAATACTTGTGATGAATAACGTATTTATTAGATAAGGATTAATTTCATGTTTAAGAAAACAACATCGCAAATAATGCATTAGTTTAGAACAAATTTTATTATCTTAAAAATGGTTATAGTAAGTCAACATTATAATACAGACATATTATGCTGTCGCGGATTTTTTTTTTTTTTACTTTTTTACCCATATGATATTAGGTAGCTGGATAGGATAAGTGCAAAGCTACTAGTTAGATCTACGGTGCCTACCGCGCTGGAAAACCAATGCACGCCCCTGCTTTTGACATAACAATTACTATTATAGTTTTGCATAGTCAGTGACAGAAACGAATCGCCTAAAAAAAAGCTGACGCAGTCTTGTATGCCCTACCCCTAGTGTAGGTTTCGTATTTTCCGACCGTTTCTTCTCGATCATGTGGTCCAAGGGACCAGCTTCGGATCCCAATTTCTGAATTGCTATCAGTGCATCTCTTTTACTCACTATACAAAGAAAGGTATAGCATTATAGCAATCTGACTGGAAATAAGGGGTCGTAATAATTTGCCTTACTCACTTCGACCATCCTCGCTTCCCTGGAGTCGGCTTCCTCTTCTCCAACCACTTCTCCTCGAGTAGGTCTAAGGGTTCAGGTTCGGATCCCGGTGGTAGCTCCATCTGTCGAAGCCGTACGTCCGTCGCGTCAAAATGCTGTTGATGATGAACGATACTCCAACCATCGTCGCCTCCCTCGGCGTAGGTCTTTTTTATGTACAACGGGGAGACTGTTAGCCTTCATTATAATACCTGTTGTTAAATATTGAAAGGGCTGAAGATGGAAGCGAGCCTCTCCCGGAATCCTCAACCACTGAGGAACTGGCTATCCTATCTCTAATTGCCGGAACACAATATTGAAAACATTGTTGTTATGGCGTCAGTCCAAGATAAGATGGTGGTAGCTAGCCTGGCGGACTTACAAGTTGTACCACCAACCAAACCCTGCCCCCTAATTGTCTAATTTAAAATCTATCACAATCCCTTTCAGAGGTATTGTGATTGTGATATTTTCGTCTGTCATATTGCTTAGACAGTTCAATTTCGTTTATTTCATACCTTTTAAAACGGCGTCCCGATCACAATCCCTTTCAAATGTCAAATAGTGACGGCCTGAATAACTTTCAAATTACGAATTGAAAGGGATTGCGATAGATTTAAAATTAGACAATTAGCCCCCTGGGACCCCTGGGTCTGATACCGGTGGTTGTTACCACTGGACCACACTAGACCACAGAGGCGTTTAGGTTTCCTTTTCTCCGACCGCTTCTGCTCAATCATACGGTCCAAGGGTTCGGGTTCAGATCCCGGCGGTAGCTCCATCCAACGCGTCAAATAATGATTATGATAAACCACACTTACTTCGACCATCCACGCCTCCCTCGGCGTAGGTTTCCTCTTCTCGGATCTCTTCTCAATCATATGGTCAAGGATTCATGTTCGGATTACGGCTCCACCCACTTTATAGTAGGATTTCTTATTCAGTACAGATCCAGTTCCATTTCAGTAAGTATTGATTCCATTCACATACACAAATTCAATATTATCATTTTAGCTGCATTTTAAAGCAGCATTATTTTTACAAATTTACATTAGTACCTGTCAAATTACTCTATTGAATTAAAAATCTGACTACTCGGCCGCTCGCCGCTTTAGAATGATGATGAACCATACTCACTTCGACCATCCTCGCTTCCCTCGGCGTAGGTTTCCTTTTCTCTGACCGCTTCTCCTCGATCATGTGATCCATGGGTTCAGGTTCGGATCCCGGCGGCAACTCCACCCATCGCAACCGTCCGCTCGCCGCGTCCTTCAGGAGCAGACGGGCGGATCGAGATTGGTCAGGCTGACCGGCTGCTGTCATGAAGCCTCTGTTGTCTGAGAGAAGAAGAAAAACGTTCAAATCGACCAGTAAATATGTTGGAGTAGACAAAAGTTTAAAATCATTCACATCAACGTTTTTGTATGGAAACAACAAATTTTGTATGGAAAGTACAGCGTCAGTTTTTGACGCTGTACTTTCCATACCAATATATATTATTATAATACAGGAAGCTTGGGGCTTAACAGCACTTTTGGGTTTATATGCCATCATGTAGTACATGAAAAATAAAAAAGATACTGTTTTTTTCCATATATTTTTTTTTACTTTGGTACGGCGTTTTATTTTGTGACGTCACTGTATAATACTTTGTATGCAACTTGCGGCTCACGCTTGACCGATTGGTCAGTGTCGCCTTCTTTGTATTAAACAGTATACAATGATGTCACGCAATGAGCGCGCGAATATTGAAGTTTGAAAACTTGTAAATCCGAAACTACTTATCTTATTAAAAAAAAACAGATACAGGTTAGCTTTTATATGGTTAAGCTATACTGTAAAAAAGTTTTAAGCGATTTAATGAACCTGTTGATTGACGCAATGGGGATTCCATTGCGCTATATCAGCATTTCCTCGATCGAATTAAATGTTTTATGATTTTCTAATTTTTTGCATTTTTCAATGCTATTTTTATACTTATGATTGAAATAGAAAATTAAATACCACAAGTAAATTCTCAGATGGTCAGAGCATTGGACCGGATTTCCAAAGGTCGTGGGTTCGAGTCCCATCTAAGAATTCACTTGTGGCAGAGTTGATATTTTCCATTATTTTTCTATTTTAAATTTATCATTGAAAAATGCAAAAAGTTCAAAAACATAAATTATTGGCTGTTGCATCTTAATTAATCGTTAAACATTTGAAAAGATGTTTCTTTCGAATGCAAGGATATTCCTAGCATTGATGTGACAACGCTGGCCTACAGCGTATTAAAAATATAAAAGTGTTGGAAAATTTCGACGGTGGTCCACAAGTCTCGGTATCTCAGTGGTTAGAGCATTGTACCGGATTTCCAAAGGTCGTGGGTTCGAGTCCCATCTGAGAATTCACTTATGCCCGAGTTGATTTGTTTCTAATATTTTTCTATTTAAAATTTATCGAATTAAATGTATTGAATTATATAATTTTGTAGGGTAGAGTGTTGAACTCAAACCATTTTTTCTTTACGTACATCTTATGTTTTGGCGCGCACTGTTCATTGACATCCCGTGACCACGGCAGCTGTAAAGGTGCCGAAACGTCGGGAAAATAAAAAAATCCCTAAAAAACCTAAAAATACGGACAATTACAACTTAGTTCGTGGAAATATAGCGCGTTTGATATCCGTAAAAGTTCTGTAACAGATCTGTTAAAATATTAACTTACAAGCATGCGCGGTGAGTATCTGCTTGTAGTCAAGGTCTCCGCCTTCGCTCTGTGGGAGCAGCAGACCGTACTTCTGCTCGAACGTGTGTCGACTCACTAGCTGACAAAGACGGGCCATAGCGGAGTCGTGGGATCGCATCTGTTATAAAAATGATAAAGATATATTAAAATAGAAAGAAAGAAAGAAAGAAAGAAAGAAAATATATTTATTTGACACAGACATTAGTAACATGCTTAACAAATTATGAAAGGAAAGAATAAAAACTAATCTAACGGCTGCGTCAAAATAGGATACCAATTCAGCATATGTCGGGTTTGCGCTATCAGCGAGACCCGACGCTGATTTTCAATTGGCACCTTTATTTATTTTTTTGACAGCTGAATGTCTAACAGAAATGGCTCACTATGTTAATTTAAGTAAAATTTTATTTATATGCGAATTAATAAACTGTACATAAGTAAACTGTTGTATATAAAAGTAAGTATATTATGTCATAATATATAAATATCTGAATATTAATATGTAAAATTATAAATATATGTTAAATAATGTATATTTAGACCAACTAAAACAAGATAAGCTATATAAATGATATGTTGTTGACGTTATACAACTCCATGTCACGCTGCGCATCAAGTAGGAACTGCTTCATACGCAGTTTAAAAACGTTGATTGAATTTAGCTGCCTGAATGGGGGTGGAATATTATTCCAAATTTTAGAGGCAGCGTAACGAAAGGCGCCCCTAAACGATGCAGACTTATGCGCAGGCGTGGCCAACTGCCGTGAGCACTGTCTCCGCTCACATTCCCTCCCAATCCAGCCAAGTTTATCATGTAGTTTAAAATAAGTTGTCGCATCATCATCATCATCATCTCAGCCACACGACACCCACCCATGGCTGCGTATAATTCCCCAAGGAACTTCACAACGATCGGTTCTGAGCTGCTCGCATCCAGCAGCTTCCCGCGACCGCGCACCAGATCGTGGGTCCACCGTGTCCAGCCGTCTTATTCACAAACCTTCGGAAACTTTCCGAGGGCGGAATCTATGCATTTGTCACTGTCACTCATTTCAAAATAGAGAAAGACAAAGCATAGATTTCGAATCCGATCCCGTGTCCGATAGTTGTGACTTAGCCCGCATTATAGCATAGCATATCTACAATATTCCCGAGTGACAATGTTTTGTCACAAGTTAAAACTTAAAATGTTTCATGCCCAGCGAAGTGGGCACGGATCCAGCCCATGCCCAGCTAAGAAATCATGTACTTATACAGTGGTAGCCACATAATTAACGACACTAGCCGATTTTCATACAGTCGAGGTAACTTTGGAGCCTTGGTTCTCTGCCCAAGGTTTGACCGAGCTGTGATCTGATAATGGCCATTCAAGGGTAAATGGAGGAGATCCAGATTGCTATACACACCAATTGATCTGAACAACATTTTTATTTATTTATTTATTTAAGGACAACCAACATAACAAACGATATTCACATTTACAATAATGCACATTCTATAAGCATTTCAAATCGTTGTCATACTTAAAGGCTGCCACAACATGCGCCAATTTTTACTATTAGAAAGCAGACAAAAAACAACTTAATTTAAACACTTTCCTATTTAAAAATTATCAAAAAGAAAAAAAAAAAAATAATTATACAAGAGATGCGTTCATACCTACGATTCCTACACAACGACCTACGATTTCGGCACTATTATATCTAACAACAATGATTTAAACTTGCGTGGTGAAAAGGACATGTCAATATTAACTGTGACAAGCGACTATATTGTGATTGTATTCTGTTAGACCAACGTTAAACGACCAAGCTTGGTCTTTGAGCTTCTCGCTTTAAATGGTAAGTACCTCGATAGACGAGCCAGTTTATATGGTACATTGAAATTTACTCGCTGCAATAAATCCGAACTATCTAGATGACCATTAAGCAATTTATATTAAAATACGTGATCAAGCATCTGTCTTCTGGTGTCTAGGCTGTGAAGCTTAAAATGTTTCAAACGTGAATTATAAGAGGGAAGTTGTTTAGCCATTCCACATTGAAACGATAGGTGCCACAAAAATCTTTTTTGAATTGACTCAAGGCGACGTTTGTGAACATCATAGTAAGGAGTCCAGACTACGCTACAGTACTCTAAACTTGATCTCACCAATGAATTGAACAATGTAATTTTACTTGAAGCTTTCCTGAACTCCTTACAATTCCGTATTATAAAACCTAGTAATTTAAAACATTTTTTTGCCAATTTATCAACATGCTTATGAAACTGAAGCTTTTTGTCTAAGGTAACACCGAGATCTCGTATCTCATCCACCTCTTGTATCACTTGACCATTTATTCTGTAAGATTGCAAGTAGGATCCTTTTTTACGAGAAAAATGTATAAAATGACATTTGTCTGTATTTAAAATCATTCGATTAGTATGACACCATTGTGTGAATCTATCCAAATCAGCTTGAAGCAGACTACAGTCACTATTCACTTCAATTTTTTTAACTATCTTGAGATCGTCCGCGTATAGGTATATCTTTGAGTGAAGGAAACAAGACGTTACGTCATTGATGTAAATATTAAAAAATAATGGTCCTAAATGCGATCCTTGTGGGACTCCGGACGATGCCATAAACGGACCAGACTCAAAGCCGTTAACCACAACCTTTGAAGAGCGACCACCAAGGTACGATGCACACCAACTCAAGAGATTACCCGTGATTCCACAGTGACAAAGCTTTTTAATTAATGTTGTGTGATCGCACCTGTCAAACGCCTTGCTGAAGTCCGTATATATGACATCCACCGGTGTCCCACGATCCACAGAATCGACCACATCTGACACAAAGCCTACGAGATTTGTTGCTGAAGATCTAGATTTAATAAATCCGTGTTGCTGTGGTATTATAATATGTTTAACATGCCAAGATAAGATTGGATAAATAAGGGCCTCAAACACCTTCCCGAAAACGTTCAAGATGGATACCGGTCGGTAATTTGCTACAGCAGACTTGTCTCCCGATTTGTAAATAGGTACAATCAATGCTTCTTTCCATAAAGTTGGGAAGGAACCTGTTGTGAGTGACTTATTGTAAATTATGGAAAGAGGCTCCGCTAGGGCTTCACAACATTTTATAACAAAAAACGAAGGAAGTCCATCGGGCCCAGCACCCTTACCAGGGTCAAGTCTTTTTAAAGCATTTTCAATAGCTTCCCTTTTAATAGAAATGTTACTAAGTGTTTGTGAACAATTGTAGTCGCGAGGTGTAAGGCAAACCGTTTGTTGTGACGCAATACTATTATTCGCCTCATAAACCGAAGAGAAACAAGAACTAAAGAGATTACAAACCTCTGTCCCTGTACATACTGAGGTGTTACCATAATGCATTCTACATGGATACGAGCTGGTGCTATTGCGTTTATGCTTTACGAATGACCAAAAAAGTTTTGGGTTCGAAGTAATAGATGATTCGATAGAGGCTATGTAACTTTTATAATTATTATGTGTGGTTTTTAAACATCTTTCTTTCAAAATACGATACGAAATGTTATCTAAAGGATTCTTATACTTCAAGTAAAGTTTACGATACTTATTTTTCTCCCGCAACAAACGAATTAGATTATTGCTATACCATGTTGGGTATTTGTGTGTAAAATGTTTAGATTTTGGTACATATTTTTCGATGGTCGCATATATAACGCTGTAGAACGCATCGACCATTGCATCAACATTATGACATTCAGCGAATTTTTTATCCCATGAAATTGATTTTAATTCTTCAATAATTTTACAGTAATCCGCTTTGTAAAACTTATACCTAGGCTTTTGGTTATTATGTAAATCATTCTGATCAGAGTCAGAATTCAAATCAAATTCCAATGGTGGGTGATGGCCGTCAACATTGGTTAGTGGTGAAACACAAAGTCTCAGGTTATGAACCGAAATATTTGACATTACGAGATCAAGAATTCTGTTGTTATTATTTTTAATACCATTATACTGATGCAAGCTATTTAATGACATGAAATCTATGAGCTTCTGCTCGAACAAACTATGTTTATTATTTTTTGAGTCTAGCGTTGAACCGACTGACGCAGTCCATTCAATGCCGCCCAAATTAAAATCGCCCACTATTAATATGTTATCAACCTGTTCTAGGAGGACCCGATTTGCATTATCTAGAAAGTGATCCAGAATGTGACCTTGTATAGGCGACGGAAGGTAAACGCCGCATATGAGCTTTTCTAACCTATTGTTCATCCTAGTTTCTACGCAAACCCAGATCTCTTCACATTTACCTTCATAACTAGAAAGCCTAAAGGAAGACAAACGCTTGGACACCGCTATTATAACTCCTCCACCCGATTTACCGCAGTGGAAACCACTACTTTCGCGGTCGCGCCTGTACACAAAATATTTATCAGTGAATAATTCCGAATCCAATATGTCGTCAGCCAGCCATGTCTCACATAATACGAGTATGTCATATTCACAAGTTATAACATTTAAATAAAAATTTACTGTTTTAGTTCTAAGGCCCCTTACATTTTGAAAATAGATATTTATTTTATCAGAGAATCTTACAAAGTATACCGGTTATCGCGTGATATAAATTATAGAAACAGTTAAAGAAAATCACTTAAGTCCATTAACAACATCAATGTTACGTATAAAAACAGCTTCCGTAGTGTCTGATTTACGCACATACACACGCCCGCCGCGAACCTACACATATTTATAATTCAACTGCTTGGCACGTATGCGCGCCGCAGCGTGTAAGCTTTTGTTTTCGATTGTCAAATTCTCAGAAACAAATACCGCTGTCTTCTTGTCATCTAGGCCCAATACGCTAGTGTCCAGTTTATCTTTCGGGTGATCCTTGTTGTACTGAATTACAGCAGCTAATAAGGAGTCTCTGGTACGTGGAGTGTTGAACTTCACTAGTATAGAACGAGGGCGCTGAGTATTCGGATTAGACTTGGCTATTCGAGAACAGTAAAATATATCACAGTCGTTAATCGGGTATTTGACGACACTACCAAGCTGTCTAACGATGGCTATAACATTTTCAGACTTGCGCTCAGGAACACATTGTATTTCTAAGTTAGTAGCCCTAGACATTTGGTCCATTTGACGAACTCGACCCGAAAGCGCAACAACCTCTGATCTGAGGGACTCATTCTCTGATTTCAAATGTTTTATTTCCGAGTTCTGTTTGTCCATATCCAATTTTAAAGAATCAAACTGCTCGCTCAAAAATGATAAGGATTCCTGAAATCCACTGAGCTGGTCGTTAATTTCCCTAAATCTGACATTAATTGTATTTTTTTAAGTCATTTGTAAATTCGCTCATTAAGGAACGTAACTCATCACGCATTATTGTTTGAATATCGGAGCGAGTTACATAATCTGGGGTCGCACTAGTATAACTTTGCACTGGGTCTAACTTGGATTGGACCTTACGGCGAGTAACATTAAAAGTTATATCTGCCATGCCAGTAGGTGTGGAGGGACGAACTAATACGTTAGAAATATCGCCTTTAGGCTGCTTGTTTCTGCAGTTGGGGCACATCCATTTAAATTTAGTATCATTTTTAATGCGTGTTGCTTCTTCTGATGGCAAATTCAAGCACAGATAGTGAAAAACATCGACGCACCGCACGCATTCCAAATAATCACCATTTTTAATATTGCTATTACAAGCGGCGCAGTTCTTCATTGTATTCGATGTATCGCAGCGCAGGTAGGTATATGCACATAGAACGCACGACAGCGGCCAGCCGCTGCAAGCGACAGAGACAGTGCGCTGCAAGCGACAGAGACAGTGCGCTGTGAACGACAGGAAAGCGGCCTACACAGAAGCGACGATCACACCGATCGCAACCGATAATACACGAGTCCGAGGACACCACACGCACTTCTATTAATTTATAAATTCACTGGTCACTGGATAATGAGCTATGTTTCGTATACCGAAAAGCTGTTATTGAGATGCACAACAGAGAGAAAATTAAAAGATAACAAGCGACACGTCTGCTTCGAATAACCACGGACGGAATATGATTCTGAGAGATATAGCGATGCCCGATACGTATCGATATTTTGGTGTATCGATACAACGGAATGCGATATAACGATATTTTGTATCGATACACATCAATGCGATATTTGGCTATATCGTATCGCTTCGCCCGAATATTGCATCAAAAATATCGTATCGTGCCGATATTTAAAAAAAAACGTAAAAATAGCATACAAATGTATGGAATTTCTGAAGCTGTAAACTCTGATCCTTATATCTTTACAAATGTAGATCAGGGGGCTAATTGTCATTGTGTAATATAAAATCTATCGCAATCCCTCTCAATTCGTAATTTGAGCCTTCACTATTTGACATTTGAAAGGGATTGTGATCGGGACGCGTTTTAAAAGGTATGGAATAAACGAAATTGAACTGTCTAAGCAATATGACAGACGAAAATATCACAATCACAATACCTCTGAAAGGGATTGTGATAGATTTTAAATTAGACAATTAGGGGGCTGATCAGTTGGGAATGTATAGCAATCTGGATCGCCTCCATTCACCCTTGGATGGCCATTATCAGATCACAGTTCGGTAAACCCTTGGGCAGAGAACCAAGGCCCCAAAGTTACCTCGTTGTATGAAAATTGGCTAGTGTCGTTAATTATGTGACCACCATTGTATATGTATTCGGTTTATAACATGATTTCTTGTAAATGTTTAGCAGTGCACGCATGGTTAATGTGACTATGAACTTAACTCTGTTAAAAGGCTACAAATAAAAGAAATAGAACTACTACCAGCACCCCGACCGCCTAACGGTATAGCTTGTCCTAACGCTATCATCATCCATCATCAGCAATTGGACGTCCACTGCTGGACATAGGCCTCTCCTAGCTCACGCCTACTGTGGCGTTCATAGGAGGTTGTTAGCCTACTGCTACCACGCTGGCCAGACGGGTTGGTAGAGGGTTTGTTTCAAGTTTTCCTTCTCTCGAACAGGTGTTCAATGCGTCGAGCCTCTTAGTCGACTCTTACGACATCCCAGGCATGTAAGGGAGTGGTGACACTTGTATTCTTAGGCCGTCACCTATAGCCCTAACGATATAGCTATCGATATTTCAAACCCCCTACAAAAGCTCTCGGTGACGCTATCACTTTTATACAAAAAATGCAATAGTGAATCCAATAGGTGAATAGAAATATGTAGGAACGAGCAACCCGTGTGCGCATAATGCGCAAAAAACACATAATAACATTCAAAAAAGTTTTTTTTTTTGTTTTTTTTTTTTTTATTTGAGTTTTTGCTAAATTTCTCGACTTATCCGACCACTTCAGACAAATACCTTTCTAACGGTGTATTGCACTTGATTGTGCTACTTTTAGTTTAGGAGGAGAAGCGGCTTCACTGCCGTATTATATATATAGATAGATAGATTAGACAAAAACCCTATCGTTGAAGAGTCTTATGAGAGTTTGAAGTTTGATAGCCATAGCGGTAGCACAAGCTATACCGTTTGGTGGTCGGGGTGCTGGTCGATGGACAGAACAGCCGTCAGCATGAGGTCTGGAGCGACGGCATACGCCGGCAGCATCAGCCCGGGGCAGCCCGGCAGGTCCACCTCTTCATCTAGGACTAAGGATTGGATGTGGCCGGACTCACCTGGTCGATGGACAGAACAGCCGTCAGCATGAGGTCTGGAGCGACGGCATACGCCGGCAGCATCAGCCCGGGGCAGCCCGGCAGGTCCACCTCTTTATCTAGGACTAAGGATTGGATGTGGCCGGACTCACCTGGTGGATGGACAGAACAGCCGTCAGCATGAGGTCTGGAGCGACGGCATACGCCGGCAGCATCAGCCCGGGGCAGCCCGGCAGGTCCACCTCTTCATCTAGGACTAAGGATTGGATGTGGCCGGACTCACCTGGTCGATGGACAGAACAGCCGTCAGCATGAGGTCTGGCGCGACGGCATACGCCGGTAGTACCAGCCCGGGGCAGTCCAGCAGTTCCAACTCTTCATCCAAGACTAACGACTGGATGTGGCGGGTGTGGCCGGGCATGGCGCTAACGCTCACCTAAGAAAGGAGTTTGGAAACTGGTTAATATTACAGTTAATGATTTGTGTATTTGTATACTCTTACTCTAGTAAGAGTATACAAATACATAAATTAGGGATGTTACGGTTGTGGTTATATCGGAACCGAATTCGGAATCGGAGTTAGATTTGCTTTATCGGAATCGGAACCGAAATCGGAGGCGTAGGCAGAAGAAGAAGTGTTAAGTACAGGGGGCTAATTGTCTAATTTTAAAATCTATCGCAATCCCTTTCAATTCATCATTTGAAAGATATTTACATACTTCAGGCTGTTACTATTTGATATTTGAAAGGGATTGTGATCGGGTGCGTTATGAAAGTTGATTGAATTAACGAAATTAAACTGTCTAAGCGAAGGGACAGACGAAAATATCTTTCAAATGTATGGAGAAGTGTCAAATGAAGTGTCATTTAAAACATCATTCGTTCTGAAAGGGATTGCGACTTTAAGTTACACAATTCCATAAATCACTATCCCAATCACAATACCTTTGCAAGGGGTTGTGATAGATTTTGAAATTAGACAATTAGCGGCAGGTCTAAAAACACGATAATGATTTTTTTAATTATTAGGTTGGGGAAAGTCTTTTCGTATATAGTATGTATGAACTTGTAATAAAATCTTTGGCTATACTATTTGTATCTGGCTGGTTTTGGTATTATTAAAAGTTTAAATTTTAAAGAAGTTAATTCCAAATTCAAATTAGGAAAATGTGTGATTTTCATTTGTTTTTCTAACTGTCAAGATGAGTGAATCAAATGAGAAATTCGTTACATTTTAAAATTTTACTACAAAAAAGGTAAAAATGAAATGCAAGCCGCGAAAAAAGCGATGTTTATGGACCTAGTGCAGTGTGTGTGCGAGTAGCACAAATTTGGTTTAAGCGTTTTCAGTCCGGAAATTTTGATGTCAAAGATGCACGTCGCTCTGGTTGCCCTATTATGGATAAAAATGATGCCATTTTTGAAAAAGTGGCGCATATCAAGATCGGCTTATCAGTAGTTACGACGTAGCTGAAGAAACGGGAATTGACCACAAAACAGTTTTGGCGCTTTGAAAAAAACTGGGTACACAAAAAAGCTCGATATTTGGGTACCTCACGAGCTCACTGAAAGAAACCTAATGAACCGTGTACTCATTTGTGATTCTTGATTACGACATTATGAAACCGAACCATTTTTGAAGAAGCTGATAACTGGTGATGAAAAGTGGACCACGTACAACAAGAACGTGCGAAAAAGATCGTGGTCAAAGCCGGTCAGGCTTCAGACTGTGGAAAACCCGGGTTAACTCGCAACAAAGTGATGCTGTGTGTGTGGTGGGATTGGAAGGGCATTATTCATTATGAGCTGTTACCACCAGGCAGGACCATCGATTCGGAACTCTACTGCGAATAACTGATGAGGTTAAAGCAAGAAGTTGAGAGAAAGCGGCCGGAATTAATCAACAGAAGGGGTGTGGTTTTTCATCATGATAACGCTAGACCTCACACATCTTTAGCCACTCGGCAAAAAATAAGAGAGTTTGGCTAGGAGGTGTCAATGCATCTGTCGTATAGTCCTTGCACCTTCAGATTTCCACCTGATTCGGTCTCTTCAGAATTCTTTAGGCAGTGTCAGGTTAACATCAAGAGAGGACTGCCAATACCACTTGTCGCGGTATTTTGATCAGAAGCCCTAAAATTATCTACAATATAGCAAAAAGTTATCGAACAAAATGGCACCTAAATACTTTAGTGTCGTGGACGAGCGCTTAGTCACACAACTGACGCTTAGTAAATGCTGGCTGGAAAATGCCACTACGTCCAATGATACGCTGAAGAACCGTTGATCAGTACAAATAAACAGTTATTTATTATTTAACACGGTATATTTTATTATTAAATAAATGCACTGAATCAAAGTCACTTCAATACAGATTATAAATCGGCTAAATTTGGACCACTAAATTATCTGCACTTTGAATAATTTAAAATCTATTATTCCTTAAAAACAGTTCACGCTTGACACTTCTAATTCGCTGCACTTGTTTGAACACTTCTTATTACTCTTCAGAACTCTTATTTTCAAACTCTTCTTTGAACACTTCCGGATGCGCTTACTCAATACACTTTGTCACTATTGCTATACGCTGCGCTGCGTGCCGCTTTTATACCGCCCGCGGAAAGTCGAGAATCGCATGGAATATTCGCGACGTGTGCGTCTCGAACGTTCCCGACAATCCAAGAGCGGCCGAGAGAGCAAGACTCTATTTCTGTCTCGCTCACTCGCTTCCGCGGGAGAAATTTCTCGCAATCTTCGTCCTTATTTAATGCAGCGCGACTCTTTTACTAACTTTTTTTCGCCGCGTTAAGTTAGCGCGGCGCTCAAACAATGATTTCATTGTTCGACGTCGCTCACATTTAGTTAAATGTAAATAAACTAAATTAAAAAATCTTTTAATTTTCAACCTATTATGGCTGGAAGGAAAGTTAGGATTGGGCTTGAAGGCAACGTACATCAACCGTTGTAGCTACATGAACACGTTTTGAGGAGACTCTCCTTATTTTTTGAGACATTTTGAACTGAATTCACAGATATTGAAAAAATTGCAGGCAGCAGGAAAATGAGCAGTTTTTAAAGATATTTTTTAATGCGTAGTTAGAGCGTGAAGGAAAGACAATAAACAACCTAACACTCTATCGCAATTATAATGTTAGGATAGGATTATTAAACTATAACAAATTGCACCCATTACTCATTCCTAATCGTATTATTAGTTCAAGAAATTACAGATAGGTGTATGTGGTGGTCTGTTGAAAATAAAAACAATTGTTAAATTATAAATATTAACCAAGAAAATATTCTAGAAAAATAGTAGTAGAATTTTAATTTGAAAATTTCCTTTTTTTTAGTATATTTTCTTGTTTAATATTTATCACATAAAAATAGCATTGTAAAAATGCAAAATTAAAAAGATATAATTTTTTTATTAATCGCATTGTAAATGCAAAAATAAACCTGCTGCCTGAAAGAAACTGCTACTTAGCAATAAGTCCGCCTTTTGTGTTTCCTTCTACTGCCTATTCTTGTATATCCTTTTATGTGCAATAAAGCGTTTTATTAATAAAATAGAAAAATCCTAATTTAAGTGGGTGTATCATACTTATGATAAATTTTAAATAGAAAAATATTGGAAAAAACGACTCTGCCTCAAGTGGGTGTATCATCTTACCCGATTGTCAAACATTTATTGTAAGATGATTATTTTTAATGTGAGGATCCCCTCTCATTGATGAAACAACTAGAACATTTCGAAGTATCCTGATAAGTCTCGATAGCTCAATGATTACATTGGGTCGGACTCCCAAAGGTCGCAGTTTCGAGTCCTATCTGAGCGATATAAGAACGAGTTGATTATTTCCATACAAGAAAATTAATTCTAATTTCTAGTTTAAAATTTATCACATATAAATAGCATTGTAAATGCATAAATAATAAAAATCGGACAAGTGCCAGTCGAACTCACATAAAGGGTTTCGTCTCTCACCCAAGGTTGCCTGGAAGAGATTGCTATGTAGCAATAAGGCCGCCTAATGTGTGTTACTCTTTTTTATAATTTTCTCTGTATGTGTTTGTTTTTGTATCGTGTACAATAAAGTTTCTACTATTATTTTTATTATTAAGTATATTAAATACACCTACCCAAAATGCCACTATATTTTTTCATCTGCAGAAATAACTTTGTTTTTCATAGTGTCTGTATGAACGACATAGTTATATTTGCGGTTTTGTAAAAGTGCTATAGCTCTGAAACTGCTAAATATATTTCGTTCAAACGTTCTATGAGAAAAAATCTTTTTTGGAAACCTCAATGTAATTTTTAAAGACCTATCTATAGATACCCCACACGTATAAGTTTAATGGAAAAAAATCTGTTTCAGTTCCATGTATTATATAGCCCTTAATGTATATATTTTTTTATTTTTGTGTAAAAACCGTAAAGCGGTTTACAGAATACATCTACCTACCAAGTTTCAACTGTGTAATCCTCATAGTTTTGGAAAAAAATGGCTGTGACACACATCGGGCATGAAGAATCTATAAGGGTTTCGTGTTTTGCCATTAGGCTACGAAACTCTAAAAAGGTTCAAAAAACAGAAAGAAGCAAAAATCTCAGCCGGTCAAGATTAGGCACTCACCACTAAATGGTGGAGATGACAAAATATTGGATTTTTCGGCTAATTTGTCATCTCATTGATTGAATTTTTCTTTTCACCAAATTTAACCTCCGATATAACTTTCGATGTTTGATATTATATCTAGACTATCGAAGAGAAGAATTATTTTTGTTCCAGTTCTGATAGTGGTTCAAAATAGTTCTAATAATAAACAAATTTACCTTTTTGGTTTGCATAAGAACATTGACAGTACTCGATTTCCCCACATTAGGATAACCAATCATTCCAACAGACAATCTTGGTGGGTTTTTCAAATGTTCAACCTTTTGCTTCTTTAACATTTCCAATAACATATTTCTGTCAAATAACTCATGAGAATTCACTAAAGTCTCATCAGATAGCTCTGTGGAATTTTGTGTAATTTCTTCAGTGACTTCATAAGATTCTACAGGTTTTCCTAATCTTAAGTTTTCCGCAACCTTCTCCAACAATATTTGTATTTTATCTAATTTATCTGCAGTATTTTCAACTGCTTTATCCAGTTCTCCTAATTGTTTTTTAAACAGTTCTATATCTTCTTCTGTACTTTTTAAACCTTCATCTTCTAAGTCACTTTCAGTTATGTCATCTAATGATTCTGCTGTTTCAGTTTCAGAATTTATATCAAGATCGCCTTGTCTCTTTGAATCACTGCTACCTTCTGATATTTTTCTTTCATTTGTCTGTTTTGCAGCAGAAAAGAAGACGATAGGAACTTTCTGAAACATATAAAGATATGTATTTTAAATTTATTTTATTTATTTATTAAAATTTCAACACAATCAATACATTAATGATATTCCATGAAAACAGCGTCACAAAAACCTATTTAGGTTTATCCTTACACTGTTTGGCTTTATCATCTTGTACAATCAATAATCATAAATTTAGATTAAGCTACAATAATAATTCTAAATAACAATAATATTTAAGGGTTCCGTACTCAAAGGGTAAAATGTGACCCTATTACTAAAACTCCACTGTCAGTCCATCCGTCTGTCTGTCTGTCCGTCTGTCACCAGGCTGTATCTCATGATCGTGAACCGTGATAGTTAGATAGTTGAAATTTTCACAGATGATGTATTTCTGTTGCCGCTGTAACAAAAACTACTAAAGAACAGAATAAAATAAATATTTGAGGGGGCTCCCATACAACAGACATGATTTTTTTGCTGTTTTTATAGATAATGGTACAGAACCCTTAGTGCGCGAGTCCAAATCGCACTTGGCTGGCTTTCTATTTCGTTTTTTTCGTGAAATGTCATAAAAAAGTTATTTCCAAAAGGTTAAATCATAAATAAGCACCTCTTTAGTGAAATGTTCTGCCCAACATTTCCTTTGATATTCATTGGTCAAATCTGCCTTGTTTAGTAGTAATATACACCTACATTTCTGCTCCTTTGCATATTTTTCCAAATCCTCACATCTAGAAATTAATTGTCATGTTAAGTTTCTATTTTATTAAAATGCAACCTAGTCCTGTTTCACAAATTATAATAACTAGACTAAGTTACTGTAACCTAGTTAACTTGATTAACTTATTATTGAAAATCAGCCACTGAAACTTGAAATTGGAAACTTGTGACTAACTGAAAAGTATGAATTATTATAAATAAGCAAAACTAAAGTTTTTATTGTGATATAGTTTTCTTCTTTGTGTTGATCATTCACGCTTTTCTCTTTGGCCTAGTGGCCAGCAACTTGAATGGCCTAGTCTACTGCCTCCATCAGTACCCTTGTGCCCAATCACCTGCAATATGAGTGACCTGCACCCCTACTGCCTCAAGGTAATGCTATCGTTATTGCTAACGATTTTTAAAACCCCCTACAAGAGCTCTTGCTGACCCTCCCTTTCATACTAAAAATGGAATAGTGCATCCAAAAATATAATAGAAATATGTAGGAATTGAACAAAAACTCTATTGTTGAATTGTTTTAAGAGAGTTTATAGTTTAATAGCTATGGCGATAACAATAGCAATGTCATTAAGCGAAAGAGCGCAGGTCACTCATATTGCAGGTGATTGGGCACAAGGGACATTCAAAACTTAGAATCATTTAACTGAACATTGTATACTTTTTCACAGCAATAAATACCTAAACAAAAGTGGATTCCTAGCATCCAATAGGATTAAAACTATGTCTGCTTTCTCCAAAGTCCTCCACAATTGTTTCCAAAACTCAAGATTCCTTTCGTAAGGTGTGAGGGCAGCTCCCAGTTTTGCCTGCAGTTCATTCAGGTGGCGACGCCAATCTAGGAACGACTCTCGTTCTCTCTCTTGCTGCTCTTCTGCATTTATACCAGGCTTCCAAGGAGGTCTAAAGAATAGAAAAAAGGATAACAATGTCATAAAATTTTCACTTTAAAAACCGCATTACTATAGTATACACATAATCCTTTACCATTCTGTACAGAACAAAAACCTATAGTATAGTATGTTAAACTAACAATCTCAATTTCTCAATGAATAGTTATTTGAAGTGAGTAAACTGAAATTCTGAAAAGAAGGGAGAATATCTATATATTTTTTTATTTTACCTTCGTGGCACTGTCAAAGGTTCATCAAAGTTTGGCTGTGAAGTAACTATTTCAACGGCATCAGGAATTGATTTAACATATTTCATATTCATTTTTTCTGCTGTGAATTCCCTATGTGCCAACTCTGCTGTGGATAGAAACTCTTGAAGAGATGACTCTGCTGTCACCGATTGTAAGTTGAGACGACCCCAGTCATAACCATCATTGACTTCTGTTGTATGGAGCTACAAGTAAACAAAACCTAAATGTTATTACACCACTGTAAAAATATTAGGAGTATGCAACTGTAATTTGGCCAAACAAAAGAGATGAATTTAATTATTCCTATATAATATTCGTAATTATCGGAGACATTTCATTATTAGACAAACAAAAAGAAATCTAATTGCAAACAAACCATGGTGTTGTCTTCGACATGTTTACGGTGACGGTTTTTAGAAAAACGATCTTTAATCAGCGCACGTCCGAGTGAATCTTTATTTTTCTTTCCCATCTTCAAGGGATTATCTGAATAGAGATTATTATTAGTCACACAACGTATTTTAAGTTTCCACGAAAAATTTCACACTTGTAAAAGGAAAACATGCGTTTTTGTTGCTGGCTGACCACCACAGAACATAATTACTCCTAGCGGAGTGACCACATGGCTGACTGGCTGTCACAAACACATGTTTTATACATAAGACAAACAAAAGTCTAAAACGTCAAAAGCTGAGCCATCCATCTAATCTGGCTGGGGGGCAATTCTCGCGCTGAGATATGTCTTATTCGACACTCTATAATTAATTGTTTAATTAAAAATGTTAGTACTGCCAAAATCCTTTAGTTTCAATTATCTTTGATAATCCTATAATGTCGAAGATTGCTTTCAGTGATCTTTTAATACAGATTTTTGACTCCAAAAATGTGGAATTCGAGATGTCGAAGGCGCGAGAATGGGGCCCCTGTTAGTGCTATAATATTCCTTGTCTTTGGTAAACATTATGTGGAGCAAGCGAAGCGCTCTCAATACTTTTTGAAGCCAAAAAATATCTTTGTCGACGGTACGATCTCTCTTTTTAATTGATTGCCGTAATTTTTGTTTTCGTATTTTAACAATGTAAGTGAAAGGATAAGTAGCAACGGATACACACTTACTTCTGCACTGTAACCCAATAAAACACTTTTATGCACAATTTTGATGCCTTCCACGTCCGCCATGTTTACTTGACTCGCGAATTTGTGTTTTTATGTAATTTTTGTTGTGGAATCAATAAAAATTGTGAGAGATAGCGCTGACACTGTAGGTACTCTGATATTGAATTCGACAGAATTCTGACGAGTCTCAAGTATGGCCATTAAAAATGTCATTCCCACCAAAACCTGGACGCATTTGATTGAACGAATTTAAGCGAAATAAAATTAAACTTTTTTTTATTTATGGTTTCAGTTAGAAAAAGTACAAAAAAAATTACACAACATTTCAAAATATTAGTCAGATTTTTTAATATCAAATTATCGTAGTTGCAATAATCAATCTGTATGGAAAATATTTTCCTTTCACTGGAATCCCTGACCACTAGATTACCCCTATGCATAAGTTACAAATCTTTGGTGCGAAATTCATACATAAATATTTTTGTTGTTTGTTATAAATATCCGTAAATTTTAGTGTTTGTTTTGTTGGTGCATACTTACATCAGTTAAAAATATATTTTCTTTAAAACCATATGCACTTTGCGTAACTGTTTAAATAGTATGAAGCCTAATCTTAATAAAAAAATAAATAAATTGTATTTGCTAAGAAAATTATGTACCTTGTCTCTTTTTTCCATTTAGCCTCTTAAAATAAACAAAACAAAAACTATTTTGTTTTATATTGTCATATTTATATAGTCATTCTTTATTTATTGATATTCATATAATACATATAAAATGTACATGACGGAAAAGGTTTGTGATATGTAAGACATTTAAAATTTAGACGTTTTTAGCAGAACTTTTTAAGTATTAATTTTATTTTGCATAACAATGGTTGGCATAATTCTCGTTTCGCAGAAAGTTGTTTGGCATACACTGATTTTTCATACATGCAAAATGTATAATTTTGTAAGGCTGAATTATTATTAACAGGGCTTGTTTATCCGGTTATTTTCAAACCGGTACAGCAACGAGTACATAGAAACCGTTTCATTAACCTTTAGACATCCGCCGAGAGCCCGGGCTGTCAGGGCTGTCGAGCGGACGTCTAAAGGTTAAGGTCTCTACCGAAATATTAAAAAAACGGTTTCATGAAAGAGCAATATTAAAAGGGGTTTGAATCAATTAAGCGGTTTATAGAGATTTTTTCCGCTCTTTATAAGTACCTAAGCTAAACGGGACAACGCGAGCGCGTGAGTGGCAAAGTGGAAAGCGACCTTCGTCACGTAGACATAAGCTCGCTACTTGCCTGAAATATCGCTCTCCCAACGCGATCGCGCGAGTGGTAAATCGACTAGCGAGCTTATGTCTACATACAGAATGTCGCTATTAGCCTGATCGTCCCGCCAGTAGTTAGGTCCATTTCGCAGAGTTTGGATCGAAGCGGTTTATTTAGGTATTGGAAGCGCAATTAGCCGTTCTTTTTCAAACCGGTTACAAGCTCTGATTATTAGGCAGAACCGCGCAGTGGCGCTTCTTTGTCCGCGGGCCAAGCGAAGAGCGTTTCCGCTTGCTCAGGCCACGCTCGGAGGGAAGCGACAGTGGGATGTCCTCCATGTTCCGAAGGGCTTGGAGAGCCACTTGGAGCGAGTGCAGGTACGTCGTCGGCAAAAATCACGAAGTCCGATTCATAACGGACTCACTCTCGGTGATGCCGACTGGGCTGTGGTACAGTGCACGCTGGCAAGGTCTGAACTGGAGCGCGAGGTCGGTCGTGTGGGCGTAGCAGAGATGGTGGAGGCAGCTGAAGTGGCGGTAGCGGCGGTGGAAGTAGTGGCGGTGGTGGTGGCGGCGGCGGAACGCGCCGGGGCAGCGTTCTCCGCCATACTCACGGCGGAGGGTGGTACTTGGGTACGGCGGGGCACGACACGCAGCGGCGATGACTGAGCCAGCCTAACGTGTCGGTGGGGCTCAAGCGCACGCGACCCTTGGTTGTAAACTCCCCCTGCAACTATGAGGTGGCGGCGGTATCGAAAGCTGACCGTAGCCCTGAAAAGGGCTGCGGTTAGGGGCGTACTCCAGCGGCTAATCGTCACGATTAGTTGGGAGTACGCCATAAGTTTTATATAACTTACAACTAGTGGCTATATTATTTACAAGGAAATGAAAGAGAGATACGCAACAGAACGAGTGCGTGCGTGACTGAGTGGGGTGGGGACTCAACGCGCGACGTCCAATCCAATCAGAGTCGGTTTCTTGATATCTTGTTTATCAATTCATAGTCGATCTCTTGATTGCGGGGCACCGGCGGTTACACGCGAGCCTATGGTCGCTGATGGTTTTCGCTCACCACCTGCTCCTCAGCCCGTGGACCGCCTTGCCCATCCGCATCTGTGCGGGCTTAAATTACACTCTAGGGGCTGGTAGGGCCTACGAGACTGAGTGTAGTCGGTTTTACAGTGATTTTGTGCTGTCACTGGCTAGTATAGCAATATTGCAATTGCAACATTATATAATGTTTTATATAAAAAGTTGTTACAAATTTTCATTAGAAACCTAACGAAATTCTGACATCTTCGTATTATGCCAAGTGAAATTATATCATGGTACTAAATAAAAGGTGTGCGAAACAAAATGATGCTTAAAAAAAAATATAATTATGCCAAATGAAATTCTGCCATCTTAACAGTATGCCGTTCTGAATTTGGATATATAAATATTCTGCCAATCAACAATTGTGCTAAATAATTATTATGCCTAAATAATATTCGTTAAAGAATGATTTTGCCAAATGTGTTATGTGCTTTATAAGTTTAGGAGCATTAAAATTCTGCCAGATAGAGGGAACCCGTCGGAATGAGGGTATTCCTTTTTTTCTTAAATTTATTTCTTATAGCTTCATATAGATGGCGTTGTAGAGTGGAAGTAAATGCAAGGGAACAGAACGAAGGTATCATAACTTTAAATAAAATTGGGAACTATTGCGATCTTCAAATAAAATATACGCAACACTTAACTTTTTACGCATTATTATACTCTTACTCTCATCTATTCATAAAATTAGAGGAGTCGAGGAGGAGTATGATGATAATGATTTATTATGTTTATGAGGTATTATGTTTATAGATGATGTTGAGTAGGAGTATAATAAATATTGATTGATGGTGTAGTTTATGGAGATTTATGTTTATTGATGATTGGAGAGGCCTATGTCCAGCAGTGGACTGCGACAGGCTGATGATGATGAGGTGTTACTGTGAGGGGTTTGAAATTTAGTTTTTTAGTGGTTATTTTTCTGAGTTGTTCTTTCAAAATTTTATCGTGTTTATTTTGTGTCAGTTTTTTCTAGTGTATCAGCATGTGCATTTGATTAATGGGTGTGTTGAAAGGAGTTTCTTTAAGGAATACTGTCCATAAAAAAACAGTGTTCTACAATCAAATGCACATAAACGCCATTTGTCAAAGTATGTTAACAAACATGGCGTGGACTTCAGTTTCGAGCGTCATACGGATAAGACGTAAATTGTGTTTTTATTAAGTATTTTATAGTTTAGATAAGAAATCAGTTTGTCAGACTAGCCAGACCTCTTCTAGTCTTTCAATACTATACATATATTTTTTGGCTAAAAGTAGGTATTGAGAGCGCTTCCTCCACTTATATGCGTCCACTGAGATTTGATTAGACTCACAGCTAGAGGCACAGAGTACATTTTTAGAGGTACAAGCTAGTTAAATAGACATAAAAAAATAAGAACAACAGAACACTATACTCTCTCTCTACGAGAGAATACCATGGAGAATACGATAGGAACCACAGAACACAATTACTCCTAGATACCTACGAACTTTCACTTCACGAGATAAAGTGTTCTGTGAGTTTCACAAAATTCACGAAATCAAAATCTTCGATTTTTGCTAGCATAGCTTGAAATATTTTGATTTGAGCCTTTGATGTGTATATTTTAAATCTACTGTGTAAAGGAACCCTTGTTTTAGTGATGATGTCTGAATATTACGATCATTACCACCGCTGGGAACCTCTTGCTGAGTTTCATTTCCAAATTGGTGATACAGATACAGAAGATGATTGTGATGAAGACAACTATATTTATTGTTTGTGCAGCAGAGCTTTTATACGGTAAGATAGAATTGGAGAAACCACCCAAAGGTTTCCAAGTGCTATAACTTCCAGGTGATTTAATTAACACACTATTAAAATCTTTGTTCTTTTAGAGATGGTATAAAAACATATTATGTTGAGAAGGAAGAAGGCAGTGAAAGCGATGCAGAAGTAGCTCCTGATTCGCACTCGCAAGAATGGGATGAACATTCTCATGTACATTTTTCTCTGGACACTTCTTATAAAGTCAAATGTGAGGTGAGGATGTACATGATTGATAATTATTTTTCTTTCACCCAGTGTCGACAAAGCCTCCTATTGTTTGTTTATGTGTTCCTTGTTTTATAAAATGTGCAATAGGCTTTTAATAAAGTCAGAATAATAATATTTCTCCTTCCTATTTGTTAAATTTCAGCGTTTATCACACTTTTAGTTTCACTAGGTAGCATTACCTAATTTCTGTTTCTGTCTGTGTAATGAAATTGAGTTGGTAATTTTTTTTTATATGCTCTGATATTTTGTCATATTTGGAATAAAAGATGATGCATCATCTCTTCATGATAATTAGTAGTCTTATGCCCGTATTACAGAATGTGACTCAAGCAGTGATCTATACTTGTTAGCAAGGGACACACTTAAACATTGCATGTAGCGACATACCTATCTAACTGCTCTCAAGTACAGAACACTGCTCGAGTAATATTCTGTAAACGGGCCCTACTTCATATCTAAATCAAATTGTAATCCCTTATATCATCATTCCACAGAAGGACGAAGGTGCAAGTTGTTATTGCAGTGCATCTCATACAGATAACTACTGCTCAACTGATGAACATGACCCGGCTCAAATTCAAGGCACTCTCTCACATGCCCTGCAGCCTAGTGACAGTGGGGCCGATCTCACTTACCAGGACTGCCACTCTGACTACGCCATACAACCACCATGTATACTTGAAAAGATGGAACAAGATTTTCCTATTCAATATATTACAGACAGTGATGAAAATTACCTCTCTGAAAAGACTTGGGAGAAGTTCTGGGCTATTAATGGAGAAAGATTAATTTGGGCATCTTGGATTAAGAACTATAGTGACTACATAAATCCTACTTACTTGGATGAAAATAATGATCTCCTAATGGATGACAATAACATTCCTAAACAAAGATCTGCTGATCAAATTTTTAAAGACCAGATTGATTCAACTAAAAAAGTTGATGAAGATGATAGTATGAGAGAGCGAAAGTTTTCATATGACTCAAAAGTCAATCCATACAAAAAGAATAAGTCCCAAATGAATTCATCTGATAAGACAGATGGGCCAGAGTCACGTAACAAAGATGATCAATGGCTTCCATTAGCTCGTAAAAGATCTTGTTCTGAGCATGACAGGATATTAAGTCCAAGAACTGTAACAGGAACTGACTCAATGACAAATGTTACAAAAATAACACTTTCCAGTTATGAAGTATCTTCTAGCCGTGTGACATCAGAATCGTCACCAACTGATGATTACAGTATGTCATCATCTACTTCTGATGACCCATCTAATGATCAGACTAGGATTGTTAATGAAAATGTAGAACATCCTCCATCTGAAGAATTAGATACTGATCAGTATTGGCAGTTTCTTTGGAAAAAACATTTTGGAGAGCAATATGCTTTACATTATGCCAATTACCTTGAAAGCTATGAAGAAAAGCGCAAGGAAAGTGAAGAACAGCAGACAGAACAACCAATAAATATACCAGTAATAGATTTATCAGAGTTGCCTGCAATTACTGACAAACCAGAAGAAAAATTGGAAGTAGAATTTGAGAACAGTGAGGGTAATTCACAAGAAACACTAACTGTTATTGAGGTTGTAGCTCAAGTAAATAATATAAGTATAGAGGAGAAGAATGTTAAACCTAAGAAGAGGAATAAGAAACATACAAATAGAGTAATAGGATCTGTAGGCATGTTATTACAAACTTTGCTCAAAGAAGAACAGAAAAAGAGTGATCTTAGTGGTGTGAATGAAGTGGTTGAAGCTGGAGATGGTAATGATAAAACAGAAGCAATAGCCAAGGATGCAGTTGATGGGACGACAGCTGCAGCTACTCCTAATCAACAGTCTATAAGCAATACTAACATAACATCTTATGATTATGAAGATGGAGATGAAGAACCTCCTGAAGATAAACCAATTACATTGAAAAGAAGGTATAAAATTAACTTCTACAATGTTGATTGTAATATCAATATCAATATCAGTAAATATTTTTAAATTCTTCCAAATTATGATTTCAGCCATGAAGTAGATGAAGAAGCTATAGCGCAAGAAGTCACAAACACTTTCGATTTAATGGGGTTCTGTGTTAACCCAGGCAATATGCCAAAGGGTCAACTTAAATATAAGAAAAGAGTTGCAAGACTAAGACCAAGACACAAAAGATTCGGCGCACCTAGGAAGACATACTTTGATGATGAAGGAAATCCTTATCAGGTAAATTGTCCAATAATTCATTTTTATAAAGTAGGTGACCATATTAATTTCAAATTAAATGTACAGGCACCAGAATCACATGATGAAAGAGAAATGCAAACTGATGACGAAGGTCCTGATGAGAAATCCATAGATATTCCAAATATTGATACTGCAGAATTTGTAAATAAAGAAGTGGATAAGAGTAAAAGCACTGATATTGAATCTGAAGAAGCGAAACTTACAAGAGAAGCAGCAGGAGTGCCTCTACCTTCAGATATGAGTGGATCATTTAGTAGTGTTCAGGAGAATAGTGATGAAAACAAAGGTATGTGTTTGTAATTTGATATTTGAAAAGTAGCGCTCTTATTTTCTTTAAAATTAGAAAAGATAGGGAGATTAAAAGTTAACAGAAGTCTGATGTCAAAGATAATAATTATTTTAATAGATACTATCCAACCAAAACAATTAAACGCATGACAGCTGAGGAAAACTTAAAAAAGTTAAGTAAAAACAACAAAGTGGCAACGATTCACTGGCGCTAATTAATCACATAAATGCGGTGATACTTTTATAGGCCACTTCTGGCCTGCAGGTGCCAAAAGTGCAAAATCTCATTCCTGTCATGCACCTAATTGTTTTGGTTGGACACTACTGAACAAAAAATTACAATAAGGTACAACATTTTGTGAAATCTCATGGTGGTGCGATCTTGATTAGTATTAAAAACCGGCTGTGTGATGCAGTATGCTACATCCATCTATACTAATATCATAAATGCGAAAGTAACTAACTATCTGTCTTTTCCTTTTCACGCCAAAGCTGGTTACCAATTTCGAAGATTTTGGCAAAGAGATTAGACCAGTGGTCGTCAAACTGCGGCCCGCGGTATAGCTAATTTACAAAAAATTTACATGATATCCAAAACAGAATGCATAAAATAAAATTATAAATGTTTAAGAAACTGCGCATAATTTATTTTGTATCTCTGCGAAACTTCATTTTCAATAATGAGGTTATTGAAAAACAAGTAGGTACCTACGGCAATCGTATTTCGACACATTTAGAAGACGCATTGAGGATTGCTTGCAGTCCAAAAGATGCCAATATGGACGAATTCATTGAGGAAGTTCAACACCATAATATTCATAAATTACGATAAAAATTATTAGGTAGTTATAAAATTATTTTTTTTTACTCTTTCACGCAAAAACTACTGAACCGATTTGAATGTCATTTGGCAGAAAGATAGCCTGAATTAACACATGGGCTATCTTTTCACCGACATTCCCACGGGAACGGGAACCACGCGAGTGAAACTGCAAGTGGCTGCTAGTACAGTATATGTATGCGGCCCGGTAGGGATACCCAAATTGCTTTAAGTGCCCTTGACCAAAAAAGTGTGATGACCGCGGATTAGACCATAGACCTATATCAAGATAGACGGTAAAAGTGCCTTGCGTGTAAAAAATTTAATCCTCAGTCAAAGTTTTCCGACCTAAGTCAGTCCGCTTGAGACCATTGCAATGACAACACGCGTCACTCAGTAACGAAAATGGTTAATTGTGCAGTGCTTTCTTGCAAGAGCTCGTCAATAACATTTCTCATCATTTAAATCTCGCTCGTGACGTCATCGTAGATACGAAAAATTCGACACGCTAGATTCTCATACAGTGAAACACTCTTTTCGTCTATTTCGATATATAGGTCTGTGGACTAGACACAAGAAGGAACAACCTACTGTTTGTAGTGATCCCTTAGAAGCGCGATATAACTGACTGAATTTGGATATTATATGACAAATCTTAAGGAAGAATACAACATTTTATTCTTTCATTATTTGATGTTAGGCAACCAAGTAGAGTCTACAAAACGCAGAAGACGTCCGAAGCGGCATTTGCGGGCGGCCGGCGACGACTCAGAAATACCCGCCGAGCTCAGAGAAACACCCAAAATGCTCAAATATTGGAAGAAACGGCACTCGTTATTCCACAGGTAAGTGAATTTAAGGATAACAACGATTTTAGACTTTATTACAAGGTATTAAGTCTTTTGTCGTGCAATAACATTCACCATTTCTCATTATGATCAAATTATTCAACACCTCTTTAACCGACTTCAAAAAAGAAGGAGGTTATTAATTCGTCGCGTATATATTTTTTTATGTAACACTAATTATGCAAAGACGGCTGGACCGATTGAAATGATTCCCAAGTTTGTCCCATTTTGAAATTTCGAAATCGGCTGTAGTTTTCAGGAAATTTAGAAAATTTAGTTTTTTCGTTACTATTTACCTAGATGACGTAATCATAAATGACAAGTTCATAGTTCCGATTTTTAGTGTAGGTGAGTGCGGAACTGATTCTAACTTTAAAATTATTGAAATAAAAAGCTTTTTATAAAAAAATAAAAGATGACTTAAAATGGTTTTTTTTTTTAAATTTATTAAAGGCGGTTTTTTTTATAAAACTTTTTTTTTATTAAAGTCTATGGTATGGATAGCAAAAGGAATATTAACCACCATATTCTAAGTCGTTCCTCCAAAACTTTTTACACTCCACTCAACCTCGTCGTGGGTAAAAATGATAGTGTGCGCTAGGCCTAACACGGAGTGGCTACGTACTCTTTGGCTCCTCCAGGTCCTTACGGAGTTATGACTTAGAATACCGATTTCGAGGAGTCTTTCGAAGAGGTTTTCAATGAGGTTTCGTTAAGTCGAGGACGAGTCAATGCTATCAAAAACTCTAGTTTCAGCTTATATCGATAGAACAAGTAAAAGACATGGCTATAATAAAATAGTAATTCGGGAGAGAGTAACTCTCCCCATTTTCTTTTCTTTGTTATTGAATAACAACTGTAAAGAACAAAATCCCTTACAATTTTCGAGGTTCGACGAAGGTATACTAGACCTAGACAGTTGGATCAGTGTAACTCCAGGAGTGCGGCGTGGCATGTAGCGAATAAATTTTTCATTAAACATTCGATACTACTAAAAGAGACTGCTATAATTTTCTTTCTCCCGATCTGCCTTCCCTAGTTTTGACTATCAACTTTAACCACAGACTTATATCGAGATAGACGAAAAGAGCGCTTCATACTATGAGAACCTAGCGTGTCGACTTTTTCGTACCTACGATGACGTCACGAGCGAGATTGAGTTAATATTATTGACGAGCTCTTGCAAGAAAGCACTGCACAATTAACCGTTTTCGTTTCTGAGTAACGCGTGTTTTCATGGCAATGGTCTCAAACGGACTGCCTTAGGTCGTAATACTTTGTCCGTGGATCAAACTTTTGGCACGCAAGGTAGGTACACTTTTAACGTCTATCTCGATATAGGTCTGTGACTAACAAAAAGTATTAAAGTTTTAACCCTTTCCAGGTTCGATGAAGGCATAAAGTTAGACCTGGAGAGTTGGTTCAGTGTGACTCCAGAAAGTGTTGCGTGGCATATAGCGAATAAATTCGCTTTCGACGTGGTTATAGACGCTTTTTGTGGTGCTGGAGGAAATACTATACAGTTCGCGAGGACTTGTATGAAAGGTAAGATCATTTAAACACTTTCGCGTACTGTGAACGAGACACAATATAATTTTTATTGTTATGACTGCTATAGCAGTTGAGTGTCCGCAAAAGGGTTAATATGTAAGATTCAGTAATGTTATTTTTTTATAGAAAAATACTAGAAAAAAAAATCTACTCAATTCACCACCATGCAGAATATGATTGGTTAATGTCAAACGTAGCATAGCACATCTGCAGCATAAAAATAGCATTGAAAAATGCAAAAAAAAAAAGAAACAAAGCATTCCACTAGTTGTGTAATGTAATGTAAACTAGCGGCCGCCCGCGGTTTCGCCCGCGTGATTCCCGTTCCCGTGGGGATATCGGGATAAAAAGTATCCTATGTTTTAATCCAGACTATAAAAAGAGTAACAAACAAACTGACATACTTTCGCATTTACAATATTTGTAGGATTAGGCTTTAGTTGGAAAGGTGTCAAAGTCAAAGTCAATATCATTTATTCAGTCTAGGCTGTTACAAGCACTTATGAACGCCAAAGAAGCTACGCCATCGGTTCACAAAACCTAAGGCGGGAGACTTTGTAACGAGAAGAACCGGCAAGAAACTCGTCAAGGGCTGATTTTTTTAGCTGGCACCTATGTTTTTCTTTGGCTCTTCCGCTCCCATTTCAGTATTTTTTATTTTTTTATTAACGACGGGGATACTCTTAGCCTTCATCATACCTGATGTTAAGTATTGATAAGGCTGAAGATGGAAGCGAGCCTCTCCCGGAATCCTCAACCACTGAGGAACTGGCTATCTTATCTCTAACTGCCGGAAAACAACAATGGTGAAAACATTGTTATAATGGACTTAGATAAGATGGTGGTAGCTAGCCAGGCGGACTCACAACAAGTCCTACCACCAACCAAACCGAATACAAATTGTAACCCCGCTGGGAATCGAACCCGGGACCCCTAGGTCTGATACCGGTGGTATTTATAAGTTATAAGTTAATTTAAGTTTTTCTTTGGCTCTTCCGCTCCCTTTTCAGTATAGGAGCATTATTTCTTTTATTAATATCTTTTCCAGTGATAGCAATCGACATAGACCCGTGTAAGATCGAGATGGCTCGCCACAACGCGACCGTGTATGGCGTAGCGGATCGCATAGAGTTCATGGTGGGCGACTTCTTCGAACTAGCGCCGCAGTTGGAAGCTGATATGGTCTTCCTTAGCCCGCCTTGGGGAGGGCCTAAGTATTCTGAAGTGAGTAATACAGTAATATCCAGAAGTCGGAATTAGGTAGAGTTATTTATGTACTTACACTGATTTCATGCAGCGAAAGAATAAAGTGGATATGCCTCAAATCCCGAGATTAATTTTAAAGAGAAGAAAAATCCCGTGTTTTATTAAATAAAAGATTTGTACACTATCAGAAATGTAACAGAAAAAAAACTTAAATTTTCATAAAATTTATACAGTAATGTCGGAAGCTAACACTTCAAATCTGAGTGGTACTTTGAATGAATCGGACAAGTGTAATGTGGTTTTCCAATTTTCAATATTAATAGGAACTTACTTAATAGACTTACCTTTTTCGGCTAGGACAACAACGGGGAAATGAGACAAAACATTATCCAGTGACAAGTAAATTGATCTTTATTATTCTCCTGACTCTATATAAACCAAAACTAAAAAGGTGTCCTGTAATCAACACATAAAAACATATAAAATAGGTACACTGTTAAAACAATTAATTAAAAGTTACTGTTTTAGTGATCTTAAATAAATTTGAAGGTTCATGAATGCCTGCCCAAGGATATCAGAAATGGAACTTAATTGAATGTGATGAGAAATTGATGATGATGCTACACTATGGGTGAACTCCTAAGCTTGCTGATGTGAATGAATGGTGGTTGTTGATATGGATATATTTAATTATAAAACTAAATGTTAGTTTTTTGGGTTAATTTAATAGAGGAATGGGGTCACCGCTCTATGTGTGATCCTCTGATTATATTTTCACTGCTTGATACTAGCAGGGTAGTAAAACAGCCGGAGGTGACTCCCGGGCTTCCCTGATCTGTCCTCTAACGCCGAGCGTACTGAATTTTCTGCTTCGCGGGCGGAGTGGTGTTTCGGAGGGGCGCCGTATGCGTCTCGTCACCTGCGGCTTCAGCTATTCGTTCATTAATTTTTATATATTATGATATAGTTTATGATTTTATTGTGTATCAATAAAATTCTATAATTAAAGTAACCTTAAAAAGCAAGGACCTTCTGTCATATCTCAATCGCAGACCCTCTGACAATCTCCTGTCAGTGTCATACCTGTCACTGTCGATCTGACAGATGGGGCGTTACGTGCGTTCGCACTGAATTAAAAACGTAAATCAGTGAAGATAATATTCCTTGTGTACTATGGCCAAAATTAAAAGCCAAGGCTGATGCTACCTCTGAACAATGAAAACCTGTAAAGTTAACAAGGTTCGAAGAGTCGTTTCGGCCACCACAATAAAACATTTAAATACAGTCTTTCACCGAATTAAGCATCTCTTTTCCTTTACATTTTTTTTTCTACTAGCTCTCACCCATCGTACCTACCCATCCACCTCACCTACTATATATTTATATCTATATATATATATATCTTAATGAAAGGAAATTTTAAAATGACCGAAGTCTGCAGACATACTGCCTTATACAAGAACCGACATTACACAAGGAATATGATTCTGATGGGCCGTTTGAATAAGCAAAATCTCACAAGTCTAGGCTAGAAACAAAAGTATTTGATCGTATTTATAAAAAAGGCGATATATAAGTATGAGAATTTGCTTGACCGTATTAATAATTTGTATTGTGAATTAATGTAAATCGTATAAAGATTATCTTTGTTTTATTTGTCTTATCTATCTCTGAGGTTTTTATTATTATTTATTTTTAATATTGTTGGCCAAACGGGATTGCCCATTAGAAATCCCGGGAAGATCCATATTAATATCAACATTTCGATGCAAGAACAAAAATAACTCTACCTAATTCCGACCTCTGGTAATATCTGAGGTAATCTTTATAGCAACTTATATAACTAAAAAAATATCCACTATACAGTAGTAGTAAGTAGCCGTAGTGGAACAAGCTACTGCTGCTAGCTGAATGCGCTAACTAATGTATGAAATTATAGGACGCGTCACGTAACTTGACAAAAGCGCAGTGAGACAGAAGATTGTAGTTTAACTACAATCAAATCAAAGAAGTAACGTTTGACGTTTTATATTTTTCAAGCCGACATAACTTTGTACAGGTGTAACTCAAACAATTTCGATAAAAAAAAACGTAAAACTATGAAGTTATGAAATATTTTTATTTGATTCTTATGATTTACAAAATTCAAATCCACCAAATAAAGCCAAATAAAACAATATACACTAAAAACTTTATTTTATCTGTAGGTCGTTACAAAGTCACATCGTTACGTCCTTTTCAACAGTATTGCGACACTTCGAATTCACTTGTATACGACTAATCGGTAAAAATATACGAATAATCGAGCTTATTGATAATGATCTGCGCAAATCATTACAAAAAGCAGATTAACCTCGGGTTTCTATAACCAACTAACATATTGTTTTAGCTACCGACAGTTAAATTTTGACATTTCTTCTATGCAAAATAAGTCCAAATTTAACGGTCCGTAGCCAAAACCATCCGTTAGTTGGTTATAGAAACCCAAGGTTAATCTGTTTTTGTAATGATTTGCGCAGATCCAATCCCACTTCAGTAAGTATTGATTCCATTCACGCACACAAATTCAATAATAACATTATAGCTACATTTTAATTCAGCATTATTTTTACAAAGTGACATTGACAACCTTTCAAAGCACGACTGAATAAAAAATCCGACTATAGTAATTCGTAGTCGTAATTAGGTAGCCTTTTGTCTCGCCGCGCTTAAGTTACGTGGCTCCACCTACACCAGGTATATTTGTGTTTAATAGCAAATTGTTCTAAGCCTTTTAACCCTTTAACCGCCACACTTAATATTAGTTGTCGTGCCCCCAGCGCCAGGCACAGTAAAACGACAAATAAATACCTACAACAAACAGAGATGCTCAGTAGTATATCGATATTTCTTTCGATAGGGACATACGTCTCTTTCGAACGCTTACAATTTAATTTAAATATCATAACGATAGATAGAAAGCGTTACTTTGTATGTTAACGGCAGAACAATAGGTTTAATTATGTAATTAGTCAACTACTTTTGTTTCTTTTCTTCTGCAATAATAATATTAAGTCATTCATAATAAACTTAAGCTATTTATTAGATAATATCTGGTAACCGACCTTTGCTCTATAATTTAAAGGTATAATACCCAGATACAGGACGAACTTGATTTTCTAGAAATGAAATCTAGCTAGATCGATTTTTCTCCCCCGAATCGCCCTTTATACTAAACTAGAGGCCGGGCGTGGTTTCACCCGCGTGGTTCCCGTTCCCGTGGGAATTTTAGGATCATTTTTAGCCTATGTTACTACTTGGGGTCTAAGGATTCTCTATACCAAATTTCGTCAAAATCGGTCCAGTAGTTTTTGAGTTTATTCGTTACAAACAAACAAACAAATCTTTCCTCTTTATAATATTATAGTATAGATTTAATAATAAAAATGTTAAATCACATTAAATTTATCGATCACACCAATAAAATAACTATAATGCAGCACAACACTAATGAAAAATTCCAGAAGGCGGCACTCTTTTATGACGTCAAAAGCGGGCGTGTTTCTCCGGTCGTGGCGGAAGGGGTACTGATAACAATCGTTTAAAAACATGCAGACTAGGGATGGGAATGGTCAATTCAGTCACTGTCTAATTAGGCTTTAATTAGTCAATTTTAGGCTTTATTTTTTATAAATAAACTCATTTATTTCTACAGTAACAATTGCTTTATTTGTTTTATAATAAATAAGTCAGTATAAACTGTAGTAGTTTAATTTATGTGGATTTTTGTATCAGTCAATCATCGTTTATGCCCCGTCCCTACTAACGGAATTTTCCGGCATTGGCGTTGGACATCAATACACTTTTCTAAAAATACTATCAGTAATTTATTGCACTTTAGACATTAATTTTAAGTCTTCTAATTATGAAACTTAAGTGTAATCAATTGTAAATAATTACTTCATCATCTATTTATCAAGTAATGAATACTATTTTTATATAATACAGTATCTATCAAACAAAAAGACAGATTAAATGAGTAGTGGCACTTGACCGTAAATATCCGTCCATGGCGCTTTGGGCACGATATTTTTTTGCGGATTAATCCGTTCGTGGTGGTTAAAGGGTTAACGTCCCGCTCTTACAAAGTCACAAGCGGTCGATAATATTAAACAAAATTGCAATAAAATACTACTTATATTTTATTCCAGAACTACGAATATGACTTGGAGACAATGTTGGAACCAAGGCCTGCGTCTGAATTGATGGATGTCGCTAGGAATATAACGACCAACATCGCTCTTTATTTACCTAGGAACAGTAGATCTGATCAGGTAAGTCTGTATTATATTAAAATAATGACTTCGGTATCTATTGAAAAAACCAGCCCTTGACGCGTTTCTTGTCGGCTCCTCGACATTACAAGGTCTCTCGCCGTAGGGTTTGTGAAACATTTACAAGTGCTTGTAACAGCCTAGATTAGACTGAATAAATGATATTGGAACTTAAGAAATAAATAACTCAAGTATGCACCCGTTAAACGTGCATACAGGTGCGCTACTGTGACTTTTCCAAAATATTATTTATAAATAACTAGCGGATCCTCGCGGTTTTACCCGCGTGGTACCCTTTCCCGTGGGAATATCGAGATAAAATATAGCTTATGTCATTTGGGGTATTGTAGCTTTCTTACGGTCAAAGAATTTTCTGAATCGCTCTAGTAGTTTCGGGACCTATTCAATTCAAACAAACAATCAAATTTTTCCTCTTTATAACATTAGTATAGTTGATATTTTTACTGCTTTAATAGTGAATTAATTATCCGGCTCGAAGGACCATCTTATGAAAAAGTTGCGAGTTGGAATATTAGTATAGTTGATATTTTTACTGCTTTAATAGTGAATTAATTATCCGGCTCGAAGGACCATCTTATGAAAAAGTTGCGAGTTGGAATATTAGTATAGTTGATATTTTTACTGCTTTAATAGTGAATTAATTATCCGGCTCGAAGGACCATCTTATGAAAAAGTTGCGAGTTGGAATATTAGTATAGTTGATATTTTTACTGCTTTAATAGTGAATTAATTATCCGGCTTGAAGGACCATCTTATGAAAAAGTTGCGAGTTGGAAACTTAGAAGGTGTGTCTAGGTAATAACCTTCTTTTTTAAAAGTCCGTTAAAAATATGTGGATAAGAAAAGTTATGAAGTAAATACGGTCGAATTTGAAGATATAAAAACTGCAGGAAACAAAGAGACCAAGTAGGGTTAATACATAATGAACAGAGTATTCTATCTGTGCTATACCTACCCAATTCCTTAATTTAACCGGGTTACAAAAAGTTTCGGGCCAAACTATATGCATACATAACGGCGAGTCCCCATGCCGGTTATCAGAATCGTTAAAATATTAATGCAGCACGACAGTTGACACGCTTCTCTACTGGTGTCGAGCAAGAACCAGACAATACCTCGATTGATTGTAGCGATGCTAGTGGATAGAAAACGAGATGATCCCCTAAATAACGTGATTGCGCTGCTGTTCCATTCGAGTGTCCGATCCAACTTACTTTACGGATGCTTTCGTTCTGCGCCTCTCCATTTCCTAATGTCATAAAACATCTGTCACCTGCCAACCACCTGACTGTCATTTTATTGACAACTGAATTGTACCAACGAGAATACAGCAAGCCATTCATAAAGAAGAAGGAACACGGTATCGCTATAAGCTAGTCACGCCATCTAGGATTCCATCCAGTCGCATTACCAGCTTAAGGTAGGACCGCACTAGGCGTAACTGCGCGACACAACGCGTCAAAATATTCTTTGTATGAAATTATATGAGACAACACGCACTACGCGGCAACAGAACTACGCTGCGCGACACTGCGCGCAAAAGTTGGGCAACCAAGCAAAATTGACGCGCTGTGTCGCGACGCGCAGTTCCGTTGCCGCTAGGTGCGATATAGTAAGCAGCGCGACCGCGACGCATGTATTCCTTTTATATATGGCTGCATAATTTGTACTAACTTGTTAAACATATGGAGAGACATTCTAAAGTATGTATGAAATCTTTTTGTGTCTCTTTTTAGCCGTGGCAAAAGCAAATAATATTCTCCTTCTTCAAAACGCGAATTTGGAATGTCGTGAATCCATAGTCTTGGTTTTTTTTTTTGATTGCTTTAGCCTTTCTTCTTCCTCGCAAAGGAGTGACACTATGACCACGTCCACATCAATTTCATCCATCGCGTTTAGTAGTTGCCGACCGACTAGGATAGAATGTCGCGCCGCTGCAGTTCTAGTGCGATATTCAGTTACGCCTAGTGAGGTCCTACCTTTACATATATAATATTTTCATGTATTTTAAGTTCCATACTTTTATGTAGCTGTTTTATGTTGTTGACAGTTGATATTATCTAATGCTTATTTTATTTCAGATAATCACAATAGCTAAAGAAATCGGTAGTTCAGTAGAAGTGGAACAGAGCTACCTGGATAAACGGTTTGTTGCAATAACAGCATACTTTTATCAAAGTAACGATTAAGCTTAAAACTCGTGATATATTTTTACTCTATAGCAATTATCTACGCTTTCTTCGAAGTATGTTATCACAATAATGACTGTATTTTTATTAGAATTATTAAAGAGAAATTTTAATAAATTATTGGTATGATTGTTAATGTATGAAAAGTATTTGAAAGTTAAAACAATTTCTCAAATATATTGGAAAATTACCTTTACAATATAAATTACATCCAATTTTATTCCAACATTTTATATTATTAAAGAAACAGATGACACATTTTATAAGTATGTACAATTCTCTATTTATATTTTTTCCTAGTAAATATATTGCATAAGTTTAAGTTTATTTTTATGACAAGAAAATATCATCTTCTACAGAAACATCATAAAAATGTAATCATTCAATTGATATAAGGCCTATAAATTTTATAAGAAAAGAAATTGCGTGATGAAAATAAATAAAAAATAATGTAAGTCTTATCTCATACACTCAAGTATATAAAACTATGTTTTAGAAATGTGTTTGCCGAGTGATGGGCAAAGTTATTAGTATTTAAGAATAGAAAATCTGAAGCTCAAATGCAGTTAGCAGTTATTTTTAGTATTCTTTTGGTTTCAAAATATGTTTCTGCATTAAACTTGGCATTAAAATATTAATGTATCCAATTCTACTTTGAATAAAGTGTTGGAGCACGTGCAATTTGAATTGTCTAAACTCTCAGCCAGCACACTATTCCCTTTTAATGTCTTCTATTTATTAAAAGCAGAGATGTGCAAAATACTTTCTAAAATGTATTTGAATAGAAAATGCAAATACTTTTAGATTTTTCTATTTCAAATACAAAATAGTTTTTCATTTTGTATTTGAAATCAGTCAGTACCTACGAATTTATTTAGACTATTACATTAAAGTATTTTGCATTTTGCAAATACATATGTCTGAAAAAGTATTTCAAATAAAGTACAAAATGCTTTTCTATAAAAAGCATTTATTCAAAATGGAAATAGGTATTTTGCATTTTAAATAGTAGTATCTTCAAAATGTCACATCTGATTAAAAGAGTGCATTTTAAAGTGATACAATGTCTAGTTGATTTTTTTTAGTTCCATACTAAGTAGTATTTATTAATTATTTAATTTAACTGAAATAGTGTCTGTACTTCTAGTCAATATAAGAATTAAAAGTACAGTGAACAATCAAAGTGATTTGTTTTGTTAACTATTTTCATATTCCTGTCATTATTTCATACTTTCAGCTGACAACTTCTATTGTTACATCTTGCACAATGCATTCCACTGATAAATTAAACAATAATAAGGCACAGAACGTAAGATTGAAAATGTTATATGCAAAGATTGTAGTTACACAAACAAATATTTTGAATGAAAGCTATATTTTTTGTTTCGAGTTAAAACCAATAACTGCAGTTTGCAGACTTAATCTCAGGTTAATCCAAATAATAATAATCTGGTGATAGACCACTCTGTACTATGTGATTGTATAAATGTTGTGATCTGTAAATATGATGTTGATGAAAATAAAAAAATACTGAATAAGAATTATTCTATATCTTTTCATTTACATTATATCCAAACTAGTCCTTTTTAGTTTTATTTCAGCAGAGGAATAAACAGAATAAAACAAATGTTTTAACCTTACTTACTTATATTTCTAATACATGACTTGTACAAAGACGCTTACATCATAATATTAAGAATAAGTTGTACTTTGTGTCCATTCTTAGTATCTTTCACAGTAAATGAATACGCAGTACCGAGCCCTGACACTGTAGCTTTTGTAAAATGTGAACATAGTGACAGAACAAATTATAGAAAAGCTACATAATGCATTTTGAAACTTTACCAATAATTGAGACTTAAGTTTAATTAATAAGTGCTATTCTTTCATTTCGCCTTCTTCATCTTCTTCTTCGGCTCCTCTTACATATAGAACATTATTACATCTGATTAGGACTTCTCCAAGATTGCCTGAAACAAGATAATAGTAAAAAAAACATATATTTAAGTTGTTTTTAGAATACATAATTGTACACAATACAAGCCTTTACATTAAGCCAAGTTACACAATACAATTTTATAAAACGTAACCTACTGGTGGATACAAATTTTGGTCAGTGTCATTGTTTACAAAAATGCTTCCTAGCAAACGCACTGCTCACCTGTTGGTGTTCCGTCCACAATTTCTTCTGTGTTAGCCAACTGTAGATTCATGTACCCATCAGCAGACACCAACAGACCTTTATATTCGTGGCCCCACTTTAGTTTCACAAGGACAGATTTACCGGTCAAGCTGTTGAGGAAGGGTTTCGGATTGATAGGCATAGCCGCCGCCATCGTTATAGTTTTCTAAAACAATAGAAGTTTATTTATCAGACAATTAGATCGCGAAGTATTAATTTTATCAGTTGTAAAAACAACATATTATAACCTTTATTTTCAATTTAACAAATAAAAAGAAATCGGCGTCAAGGCTTGTAACCTCAAATTTTAACAGCGACTAACCAAAGACTAAATCACAGATTAAGTATTAGAGAGCACAGATTGTTACATTGTTATTGGTAGAAAAGAAAGAGCGAAGTATTTTTTTTTTTTACAATGGAAGCGGGCGTTGGCACGTAGCGAGCTTATGTCTACTAGCGATGGGCGATTGTTATTAAAAAAATCGAATTATTCGATTGTCAAAACAATCGTAATTGTTCGAATGAATTGTTATAAAAACAATCGACAGTCGATTGTGTTCGAATGAAAATCGTTACTATGCAATCGACGATCGATTGTTAGTAACTACGAGATTGTTACTAGAACAATCGAAAGCATTCGAATGTAGTTGATTAATTAGTAATTTCGCTATTGTTAAAAAACGATCGACAGCCGATTGTGTTTGAATGAAAATCGTTATCACTCAATATTGTTAGTAGGATGCAAACGAAAGCATTCATCCGAATTATTAATTACTAGCTAGTACATATACCCAGTAACCTGTTGATCGATTAATTTAGTAACTTCGCGATTGTTACTAAAACAACCGATTGAATCAAGAGCATTAATTTTAATTACGAATGAAAATCATTGTTGATCTGACCAATTTTCAAAAACTGTTTTATCGGTGTCATAGAAACAACCAGACGGCCGGCGGCGGTTCACCACGAATAAATCAAACCTATGTACTCTACGTACTGTAGGTACTGTACAGTACCGTACCGTACTACACTGTACCTACAGTCAGCTACACATCAAGATATACATAATCATTGATTTTTAGTTATTGTACCTACTGAAGATCAAAGAAAGTACCTACCTAGATGGCTAAGTATTAGGTAGGTAGCTATCCGTGGTGGTGGTGCAAGTGACATCAACCTATCCAAAACTGTCATATTTCTCTAACCACTTATCAGTCCGAGACTTTTTTTGACACCCCCCAGGGCAGTCCAAACTTTTATTTTATTTTTTATTTTTGAAAAAAAAATGTCGGCCGTAGGAATCTTAGCTAAAAATGCTATTTTCTCGCTAATTAATGAAGCTAGGATCAAACAAAAAATCAAGCATCAAGCTGATTAAATAAAGAATCCACCACAGAATATTTGGGTTAATAATAATAAAAATCGATTAAATAGAGCGGATTAAACTGAACGAAAAGCCAAATTTTACTTACCTTTTAAAATTATACGCTTCTTTCACAATGATAATTTGGAAAATGTGAAATATAGTTTACTTTAGCTACCAGCGGACTGTTCAGTGGCTAATCAATATCGATACCCAAGCATTAAGGTTCAACATAATTATTAAAGAAATTTGACTTTTGTGGTAGGTTGATCTGCTTTCGTCTGTACTTAAGTAGGTACCTACTCTAATATTGATTAGTTATTTATATCTACTAGGTAGGTAGGTTGGTATGAATAATTACTTACTTACTTATTATTATATCAGCCCCAACACATTTTTGCTTTGCTTTAGTAAAAAACAATAAAAAAAAATCTAAAACATTTTAATGGAGTCGTAATCCTAGTAATTACACTTATGAGATCGAAAGGTAAGTACTTAATTTAAACATAGCACTAAAAATTAGAAAAGTACCTTTAAATGTATGTACCGCATAATAGTGTTTTTACGTGAGTATCAATTACCTACAAAATGTATAAATATTAATCAATAACCTTATTGAAAATACAAGTCTTCATCATCTGTCACTCTATGACCTAATTATAGCTACTATACAATTTTGTCGATTCATTCGTTTATTTTTTAGTAACATTTGATCATCAATTTTTATTCGATTGTTTTCAGGTAAGAACGAATGAATCGACAATCGAACACAATGATAGATACTAGTACAATTTTGTCGATTCATTCGATTATTTTTTAGTAACAAGCGATCATCAATTTTATTCGATTGTTTCTAGGTAAGGACGAATGAATCGACAATCGAATACATACTAGTGCACTTGTCGATTCATTCGATTGTTTTTTTAGTAACAATCGCCCATCGCTAATGTCTACGTTTAAAAGTCGCTATCGCTTTGCCTTATGCGTGCTCGCGTTGTCCGAATGGCAGCACAACTTCCGGTGGTGGAAGTTATAAAATTGGAATCCATATGCTAACTTATTCCTTAACTAATAGTGTTAAAAAAAGGAAAACAAAAAAATAATGATAAAGAGAGAGAATTCTCTAGAGAGTGAGTTAATCTTAACCTAAATATAATTTTGCTTCGGAATGTTAACTCCACTTACACCTATATACCTTCATTCACAAATTATATAGTAAGTACAATCCTTTATTCATCGCCTTCATGTTTGTCTGTCCTATAAAAGGAAACATTTTTTTTTGTGAATCGTAAAACTAGGCAGTAAGCTATCTCAGAATCCCCTCAAATAACGAAGAAAAAAGTCTTCTTCTTCCTTAATTAATGGCCCTGCAGAGCTATCGCGTAAAAAATCTGGGTATGGATATGGGCTTCATTTGACAGTTGAAGCTCATAAAATTACCATAATTATATGGTCATTTAACTGTCAAATGAAACCCATATCCATACCCAGATTTTTTACGCGATAGCCCTGCATGCTCGCGATGAAATTCACGAATTTTGCCAATGTCAATATTGTATAATTAAATTGTACGGTGGTAAAATAAAATCTAAAAAACGCTATGCTATGACACGGCAGGGCAGCCATTTTATTTGAAAAATCCCGAAGAAAAAAGTTATAGTCTATCTTTATCTGTCTATCTATATATCTTGACAGTTGACTTGACTTCAAAGTTAAAATCAAATGGAAATTGGAATACGAGAATAAAATAGACAATTTTTCTAAGACAATGTAAAAATATATTTACTTGGCATTGGCAAAATTCGTGAATTCATCGCGAGCAGGCCATTAATTTTATTAAGAAATTGGAATACTGACATTGATAGCCGTCTTTGTTGACGCTGCTGGACGGTGCTGTCAACCTATCTATCTATCAGCGAATGAAGAATGAAAAAAAATATTGATAATTTCGTGTGAATTACAAAAATACATAACCAAGCTCGGACACTATGTCGTTTCAAGGCTTCAGTGAGGAAGATTTAAAACGAATAAAGTTTAGCGAAACTACTTCAAGTAATAGTAAGTTTTGGAGTATCAATAGTAGGTAACGTGGGAAAAGTTTTTACATAGTTTCGTATTCAATTAAAGTTTGCCACGTCGCCGTGCGTGCCGGCTTGATCAAATATTTGTTTATAAATCAAGTACATATATAGTACCTAATTAATCAGCCAACTATTAGTTATAGGTAGGTTTATTGAGTATATAATTTTGATAAATTCTGATACAGTCTGACAAAAAACGTTAGATATTTCTAAATATATAATTTGAGATTGCTTTACACAACAAAACTATTATGCTTTATGATTTACTAGTGGCCGCTCGCAATTTCACTCGCGTGGTTCCTGTTCCCGTAGGATATCTATTAAAAAGTATCCTATGTTTTTATCTACTATCTCTCTTACGATAGATATCTACGAGGGAGTACTATCTCTCTGCCAAATTTCAGCCAAATCCGTTTAGTAGCTTTAGCGTGAAAGAGTAACAAAGAAATAGACATACTTTCGCATTTATAATATTAATAGGAAGTAAGATAAAAGAAATGGCAAACCTCTATTATTAGACTAGATTTATAGTGATGCACTTTTAATGTGCTTACAGGATGATAAATTATAAAAGCATAATTGTTTTGTTTTAGTCATGTACTTTACTATCTAATAACATTATGTAATCATTAGGTAATCATTCAAACTGAAGAACAACCAATTTAAATAAACATTGCAATGAAATGAATAATATTTAGCCTGGAAGAAATTGCTACTTAGCAATAAGGCCGACCTTTGTGTTTCCTTTTACTGTCTTTAATGTGTCTGTGTTCGTTTTTTTTTGCAATAAAGAGTTTTATTATTATTATTATTTTATTTTCAGGATTGCCAATTAATGCATCCAATATAAAAAAACTAGACAGGATTGGTGGTAAAACAAAAAAATCAAGCAACCCATATAAATTGTCCAGTCTTCAACAGCAAACATCTGATGAAATAATTGACGATATAGATTTCAAAAAGTGTAAACTGAGTTTACGGAGTTCTTCATTAAATTCCCAAGAACCTGATTTATCACATATGGAAGAGGAAAGCCAAGAGAATCTTGGTGATTTAAATGAAAAAGTGTCAGATTTAAATATGGCTCATGGAGATGAAGTACATAGTGATGAAAAGGAGAATAATATTGACCAGGATATGAGGAAATATAGCTCTGGAAGTGCTCCAGATATTGTAAGGGGGGTAGCTGATTATACAGAAGATGAACTAGCTGCTCACAGAATGAAGCTTGAACAGTTGCAACTGAAACAAAAGATTATGGAGGAGCAGAACAAAAAGAGGAAGGAAATGCTGGCTAAAGCCCTTGCTGATAGGTTAGAAAGCATTAAAAACTTATAGAAAAAGCTCGTGATGTGAATCATATGTATGCAAATAAATAAAAGAAGACACACACATGACAAGCGATATCCAAAACCTTACCTAATGGCATACATTTGTTTTGCATGCAGTGACATCAAGATAGCAATCTAAATTGTTACCATGAGTAGTGCAGATAGTTATTTTCGGCATGTTTCTATCCTAATATAATTAACCTTCTTGAATGGCATAAGGATCATAAAAATATAATTTTGTAAACAATGTAGCTAGTTTCTAATTACAATGATTTTCTTCTTCTTCTTTTTGTTTATTGGCTGTGCCCTATTAGATTTCGCCAATATCCAGTTTTTATAAATTTAAATTAATTATAAATTATAAATTGTACGGTAGATTGAGTTAAAAATGGAGCCTCACAACACGTGTTATTACGATAAGAACTCGGGTGAAACTCCTACAATGATTTTGTTAAACATTAATTTTCTGAATGGCCCCTTTGTCTGTCAGAAGTGTCACAAGACCAAATATTTTTTAATTATTTTTCATGTTACATATATGCATTTATTAGCCTATTTATAGAAGATCACAGGAATTGTATGAAAGCAAGTATATCCTAAACAATTGGCTTGAATTTGAATAGTGCAACTATTATCAACATGCCATTTATTGATTAGATCAATATTTTTAACTGCTAGTTGTCAAAAATCTTATCAGCATTTATCAATTCAAGAGTGTTCTCATAACTTACTATGATGTTTCTGTCATGGATACTGTTAGTGTGTGTTATAAATTAAAAAATTTTTTGCTAAATAATGAATGATGGACTTTTCTAAATATAGCAAATTTTTGTCATTGATAAAGAAACCGATATGGTACTAAAGAAAAAGGATTTTCCTTAATTTATGATTTATATTTTTGTGAATGTATAATAAATGCTTTTCTTCAGGACAAAACAGACTGAAGAAGAAGTAATGAGACTGGAGAAAATTAAGAAAGAACTTTTAGTGTTAGATGGACAGTTCTCACAAGATGTAGCAGTGTTGAGAAAAAAAATTGATCAAGCTTGCCTTAGTTTTGCTGAAGCAGAGTAAGTATTTTTTTTACAGACTAAATATTTGAAGGAAAATTATTATATTTTTTGATGTTTCTCTAATGTTCTACTGCTCACATAGATATTTTGCCTTGATATTTTAACCAGACAGTATAAATAAAAAAGTACTATTGATTTAAAATTTGCCAAGGTCGTCTATCATAAATAATTTCATTAGGCTGAGTGTAACTTTGAATGATTACATTTACATAAATATTTTAAGAAATATACATATGTGTTTGTAAAATAAAAGTAAGTATATAAAAATAAAAAATCCGGCCAAGTGCGAGTCGGACTCGCGCACCGAGAGGGTTCCATAAAATATTTTTTATTATAATATGATGTAACTAAAAATTTCCGGTTTTCGCAATTTTTGCTTTATCTGTACTATAAGACGTTACTTCGTACCAAATTTCAAGATTCTAAGTTCACGGGAAGTACCCTGTAGGTTTTTATTCCCGTGCGAGTTTCGAAAATTTGCGGAAGTTTGCGGCATAAACAGCTGTATCTTTTGATTGTTTTGGCTTAGAAATTTGATTTTTTCACAGCTCCAAGAAACAGTAGACCTGAATATTAGATATAAATTTCAGTTTGATACCTCCACGCGTTTCTGAGAAAAACGGTCTTGACAGACGGACGGATGGACAAAGAAGTGATCCTATAAGGGTTCCGTTTTTAGACTTCTAAACTATGCTATGCATACGTAGTAGAAGTCTTATGTGCTGACCCTGTCCGTGTGTGCGCATAATTCAATCTCGAGAACTACTATAGCTAGAAAGCCGAAATTTTCTGAGGTGTTACATAGTCATGACAAACCTCTAAATACGGAGTTTAGAAGTCGTCTGATGCCTTCGCTACGATAGTGAAGGGCGCCGATCTTGTTTCCTTTTGAGGTACGGAACCCTAAAAATTAAGAAGTAATCATTTTATTTTAAATACATTACTGGTATTTCATGAAATAAATATTCGGATCTAGATACAGTCACTTAGCTAATTTTATAAATGCGAAAGTGTTAGCTAAGCAACCTAAAGACTTGATTTTTGGCATAGAGTTAGTTGAAAGGATGGAAAGTAACATGGACTACTTTTTATCCCGATTTTCGCTCGGGAAGCTAGTAAGCTAGTAATAAATAATAGAAACTGTCAAATGTTATTTTTTATGATCAGAGTCCCATGAAATAAAACTTTAGATGTTATTTTGAATCACAAACTATTTATTTTAGGGAGATAGCGCGTCACTCGCATCTTCACAGAGGTTAAGTTATGAGCAAGCAAGATAATTAAGGAGGCAATTTTGACATTAGACTGACATTAACATTGACAGATAGCTGCGTTCAGAAATAACAATAGTTGAACACTGCCCATCGATTGAAAATCTGCTATTGATTGGAATCGTTACAAAATTTTACAATATTTAAGAATGTTTTCATAGTACATAGTTTTTCACTAGACAAAGCTTTTGTGAACACATCTGCATCTTATCATGAGTTGATACATATTCAACAGAAATTAATTTTCTATTTACAATGTCTTTTAGAAACTGATGTTTTATGTCAATGTGCTTGGCACGTTTGCTATTTTCAAATGATCTGTATATTTGAATTGCACCTCTATTGTCCATATAAAATACACAAAACACTTCACTTTCGTCTAGTCCAATTAGATCACTGAATAGTCCTTTTATGTATAGCAGGTCACATGCACTTGTTGCAGCTGCTATATATTCAGCTTCCACTGTTGATAATGAAACACAGGCTTGTTTTCTGGAAAACCATGCAACTGGACATCCATTTTACAGCCTCACAGACCCAGAGATACTTTTCGGTCTGTATGTGAACCTGCCCAGTCTGCGTCTGAGTATGTTTCTATAGCATTTTCTTAAGATTTTTTGTAGTGTAGCCCACTATCCAAATGGCCTGTATCCAAAGATTTTTTGTAGGCTTGTCCAGGTATTGGCTCAGGTATGAGGTTGCATATGTAATATCAGGCCGTGAGACTGTTGACACAAACATGAGAGTACCAATTAATTGGCGGGAAAGTACCTCAGATATCGTTGGCTCTTTTTCATCAACTTGGTATCCTTTTGTTAATGGTGTGGTCGACCTCTTGCAATCTTGCATATTAAATTTTTGTTTTCTTTAGATCATTTTCTTTCTTTTCTATTTCCATTCCTAGAAATGACTTAGGAAAGCCAAAATCTTTTGTTTCAAATTCTTCTTTCAGGTATTTAACCACCTTCTCTATATCTTCTTCCTTTCCACTTAGAATAATATCATCAACATAAATTAACATCCACACATTCATAGTTTCTCCTTTGTATAGACAAACATCATTCTGCAAAGCTATTAAATCTTTGATTCCAACATTTGGGACTTTCTCTTAATCCATACAATCCTCTATTCAATTTTAAAACTTTGTTTTCGGCTGCTTTTACACCTTCAGGCGGTTTGATGTATACTTCAGTATCCAGAATTCCATTCAGAAACGCTGTTGGTACATAAAGTTGTCTTATATTCCATTCTTTCTGAATTGCGTTTGCCAGGATTGTTCGAACTGAGGAAATTCTTGCTACTGGCGCATAGTTTTTTACAAAATCAGTGTCATCTTTTACTTGAAACCACTTCACTACTAATCGAGCCTTTTTCAAATTATTTTCTTTGGTTTTAAATACCCATTTTGTGTCTATGGCTTTCTTGTTCCCAGGTAAATCGGATTCTGTCCAAGTATTCATTTTCTGTAAGGCTTCTATTTCAGTTTTTATTGCTTCTTCCCATCGTTTTTCTATAGCTTCATTATATTCCTGTGGATCTTATTCAGTATTTAGCAGGCAGTAAGCTTCATATATTTTATATTCACTTAGGTGTTTTGGTCTATTAATTTGTCTACCACTTCTTGTATTTTTACTAATAATTTGTTCAATTATTTCTTTTTCATTCTTTCTCTCTTCATCAATTTTCTTTTCTTCTTCTTTCGTAGCTGTTTCTTCTTCTTTCCTTGCCCTTGTTCTTCTTTCCTTGCCGTTTCTTCTTTTATATTATTTTGTTCAATGTATACATTATCATTTTCTTGTTCATTAGTCTGGGCTTGCTGATACTTATAGTCTCTTTCATTAAATCTTACATCTCTAGTCACAATAACATTATCTGCTATAGGTTCCCATAATTTATATCCATTTTTAGCCTAGCCAATCATTCTTACCTCTTTTGGTCTTAAATCTAATTTATCTCTTCTTGGTAGTATAATCCTTTGCATCCAAATGGCTTCAATTTATTGAGCACCATTTCTCTCTCAAATATAATTGCTGGTATTTCATAATCTATTGCACTTGATGGGCTTCTATTAATTAAGAATGTTGCTGCTAAGATAGCGTGGGCCCCAAAGATGTCTTGGTAAGAGTGATTCATCCAGTATAGTCCGGGCTTTATCATATATGGATCTGTTTAGTTTCTCGCTCTTTCCATTCATTTGTGGACTATAAGGTGCAGTATACTCTATTTTTATAACTTTTTCTCCACAATACTTTTTGAAATAGTTTGATGAATATTCTCCTCCATTATTACAACGGATTCTCTTTATTTTTGATTCCTTTTCTGATTCTATTTCCCTTACATACTTTATCAAGTTGTCTGCCGCTTCAGATTTGTTGACTAACATGTAAGTTTGAGTGAAATGTGAGTAGTCATCCAGTATAGTTTGGTAATACCTGTAGCCCTCTTTTGTTGGTACTTTCATTGGTCCGGCAACACCTGAGTGTATCAATTCTTTTACATCCTTTGACTGAGGCTTTGTAATTCTCTTGAAAGGTAGCCTAGTGCTCTTAATAATAACTAATAACTGCTGCTAATAACTGTAACTCAGTCTTATGACTACAACGGTTATTAACGCATAACGGTTTTTTGTATACCTACATGTCATGATTTAAAATAAACTTTTATTTATTATTTATTTCTCATACAAACTTCACATACCTTTTCACTAAATAAATAAATAAATAAATATTTCCATACAATCACACCAATTATCTAGCCCACGCTAAGTATCATGAAGAACTTGTGTTATGGATACTAGATAACAGATAAACATACTTATATACTTCTTTTTTGTAAATACATACTTAGTATACATATTAAACATCCAGACCAAGACAAATAGACATGTTCATGCACACAAATATTTGTCTTGTCCGGGGATCGAACCCGGGACCTCTGGCGCAGAAGGCGGGTTTAGTACCCCTGCGCCAAACAGGTTTCAGTGTAAGGTAAGTTCATATAATTTAATGCTTTACGATTGAGGTGGCCTAGTTTAATATGCCATAAATCACCATTAGTCAAGTTTTTATCACTGTAGTAGCACTCATGTTTTTCTTTAGGTACTTAGTTGTAGTTTTAGTATATACAGTTTTCCTCTTTTTTCTCCATAGAAGGTATTTTTTTCTAATTTTATTATCACCTTTCCATTTTGAAATGTTACATTTTTGCCTTTGTTCATTAGTTCATTTACTGATAATTGGTTATGTTCAATCCCCTTTACTATCAGGCCTTCAATTTCTATAGGTGTGTCTTCTCCATAAAATGTTTTCAAATACCTTTTTTCTTCGCACACAATACTTCTCCATTAGCAATTTTATTTGAATTGGTACTTGTAGTTCTGTGACATTAGACATTAATTTCTCATACTTTTCTTGTATAAAGTTATGCGTTGCTTCTGAACCTATAACAAGAGTAATCTCCAATGCATCAGTGTGCATTATGTGTTCTGTGCTTGAAATTGTGCTAGAAGCAATGAACATCTCATTGTAGTTTTCCTTTGACTGTATTACATGTCCTTGCCCTCTAGATATACCTCTGAAACCTGAAAAACCTCTACTTCTCATTCTAAGTTTGCCTCTACCTCTTTGTTTATCATTTTCAGTCTTTCTGTCACATTGGTATGGCATGTGTCCTTCTTTTCCACATTTATAGCATGTATAAAAAACTGCTCTCTACTACTTCACTTTTCTTTTCCTTAAATTTCAAATCCGCATCTAACAGTCTAGATTTTACAAAATCTACAGTAAGTTCTTTTTCGATACTCATGGTTTCTAAAGTAGTTATCACAGTGTTGTATTCTTCCGGTAGTGTAAGGAATAAATGTGTCAATTTGTCGCTGTCTTCCATTTTTGTTCCGGCTGTTTCCAATTGTCAAATTGTAGGAAATGGTCCTGTAGACTTTGGCCACTGGAACATTTCATAGCATTAGCTTCTTTCGTAAGAAAAGCTTATTAAATACACTTTTTCTCTCGAACACTTCTTCCAAAGAGGTTAAATTTTCGGCCGCTGTTTTACATTTTTTGATAATGTTTAGGTATCGGTCCGTCAAACATTGTACAATAATGGATCGGGCTTTCGCATCAGCCTCGACATCCTCCTTTATGTCCTTGTCAGATTTTTTATCCAAAATGCTAGCGAGACTTCTTTCTTCTAGCAAAACTTTTACTCGAAACTTCCAATTTGAGAAAGATATGTTTTCATTGAGTTTCGGGAAATTACACGTTCCCGATCCCGACCTCATGTTTCGTCCGATCAACTACGCTCTGCTGTTATTTATTATGATCAGAGTCAGATGAAATAAAACTTTATTTTATTTCATCTGACTCTGACGTTATTTTGAATCACAAACTATTTATTTTAGGGAGATAGCGAGTCACACGCATCTTCACAGAGGTTAAGTTAAGAGCAAGATAATTAAGGAGTTTTGACATTAGACTGTCATTAACATTGACAGATAGCTGCGTTCAGAAATAACAATAGTTTAACATCAAATATATCATGTTATTGATTTTCAGAAAACAGTACCTCAAAGTGGAGAAAGAGTTCCTTCAAGCTAAAATCAGATTACAAAAAGAGAAAGAGAAAAAAGAACTACTTACAGAACATTTATGTGCATTAATTACACACAACGAAACCAGAAAAGCACAGAAATTAGAAACATTGATGCTAGAGCTTGCCAGTGATAAGAAAACAGAAGTGAATGATGTTCCAAACATTGAAGACGAAGAGCCAGTAATAATAGATGGTGTCGATCAAAGGACCGGTAAGATGGTTGACATGCCTGTAGAGAGTTGAGTAATCTGTATTTAGGTGTAGTTGTAACCATGGGCGTGCATTCCATATAGGCAATTAGGCAGTGCCTACCTCATTAAAAACCTAGTACCTAGTAGGATATTGATAAATGCAAAGATGCAAGATAGATCTACAGTGCCTACCGCGCTGGAAAACCAATGCACGCCCCTGGTTGTAACTTGCCTGTAGATTAGACTAAACATCTAAAGGAATTTCACACACTAAATATGCTCACAAAACAGGAGACGTATTTTTGAATCATTTGAATTTCTCATGCTAATTCAATTCGCATTCGAATTGAAATTGACCGGCTTCCATTATGTCGCATTTTTTAAACTCGAATACAGTGTTGCCGTTTTCTTAAACTCCTTTGATTTTTTTTTTATTTTATGCAGAATATTTAAAAAACGGAAAGTAACTTTCCAAAGATTTTCAAAAACCGATACTGAATGGACTTGAATCACGTAAAACTAAACGTTTTTTAAGTTGTCAAACTATCCGTCATATCAATGTCAATCTGGAAATGACATTAAGTGCTAACGTCAAACTTTCTTTTCTATCGCTTGAATTAAAAAAGAGTCGTTGCAGGTTCGAATGCGTATTGGAATTTCAAGACTACGGTTTTAAGCATTCGCATGCGAATCTTGCGATTCGAGTGTCAACTCGAATGATTCAAAAATACGTCTCCAGCATGCGTAGCATGCGCATCTCGACAAAGCTTTCTCGACTATTTTCTCGCGCAAGCGCATTGTGTGTCCCGCTCACACCGTATTGATATGAGCGGGACAGACATCGCGAGATAAGGCTTGACAGCGATCGCGGTGCGCATGCTACGCTGGCTGGAGCCGTATGCGAATCTTTTATGATTCGCATGCGAATGTAATTCGCTAATAAAAATAATTTACAACAAATAGTTATTGTAATATATTATTGTTACAATCGGTCGTTGCAACGACAAATAATCATCGGTTGCTGCTCACTTTAACTTGTTGCGATTTCAATCATCAAAATTAATATATAGTTGAATTTATTGCAATTCTCTATGATTTAAACGTGTTTTCTCTGTAATATACTAAAGATTAACAATTATTAGGCAGCTGCCTCGCGTCTCCACCTGGGATTATAATATTACATTTGGCATTTAATATAGTATCTAAGATTTTTTTTACGTCTGAAATAAGGGATGAAGAAAATAGGTAGTTTTAAAAACTCTTTATGCAACGAATTCCAAGTAATTGATGGTGCAATTAGGTCAGTATTTATCTTCATTTTATGTGCCTTGTATCTATAAAGTAAAATAATATAGCTTATTTAAAGATAAGTCCATGACTAAACTCATATAACATAAGATTTATTTAATTTGTTATAAATAAGTTAATTGTAAATATTTAACTAAATGCAACAAAAAGCAATATAACATTTGTTACAAAAATTACTTTTAACTCTTAACTTTTATATTTTTTAATCTACGACTGTCAATTTTATATAGAACAACTAGAAATACATAGTTTATATATTATAACAGGATTTTAAAATAATAAAGTTATATATTTTTATATAATACTTTATTTTATTCCTTTTTACATTAAAAATATATTATCACTTTCATCTATTATTGTAAACAACAACAAAAACAAAAAAGCATACATTTACAAAATACACATTCAGGAAAGTAATAATTATATTTATATTTATTTAATATTAGAGTTATCTGTATTGGGCATATACAAATTGGAAGTATAGCTTGGAATACTCTTTGAATGCCTTACGTGATTTTTTTTCCAAATTGTCGACAATATTGCTTGTGTGGTACTGTACGTTTCAACGACAGCATAAATCATAAATATTTACGCTTTGTCTCAGTTTATGGCAATAATTATAGTAAGTATATTATTGTAAGGTGGGTCCAGATATCCGTATCGTACCTACGTTTCGAATCAGCGTCGCGATCAAGAACGCTAGTCTGGACGCAGGTTTGGTATGCCGGACGCCGATTCGGATACAGGGCCCGTAGACAAAGTAACATCGTTATGTAGCGAAACGATAATTCGATTCGTTATTGTTTATATTCGCCAATTAACTTGCGGTAAGACCACGTGATTTAGCGCGGCCTATGCCAATCCGCCAATCCCATACATTTAATTATTTTCGAACTTCGTTATCGTTTTTGAATTGTTACTTTGGCTAAGGGCCCTGGTACGCTCCGATCCATCGCGAGTCGGCTTTTCGCCTGTTCAAAGGAAATGAATCGCGATGATCGCATTGACGAACTTTGCGTCCAGAGTTTATGGATCGTGACGCTGATATGAAACTGAGGTACGGTACGGACAAAATAACATATCTGGACCCACCTTTAGGGTCAGCGTAGAATGACGGTGTGGCGGCGGGGCGACAAGACTAATTAATAAAATTAGACTTGAGTAGCTTTATCTTCTTAATGTTAAAATTGGTTAGCATTTGGCTCTAGGGTGATTGAAATGACGCTTACAGGCCTTTCGTGACGTGCTATGCTTATCTGTTTCAACCGAATGCTACGGCTAAAAAAGTCGAATTTTAATCGATAAAGATTTAGTTTCTACAGTTGCACCCAAAATGGTGTGACCAATCGATATTAGACTTTAATTGCAAATGATAAAGGTTTTAAATGGGTTGACACGCGCCTTCAGTAAAGCGACTGTAAAATAAACACCTCTGTAGGCACGTGCCAATGCCTAATGCCGATTTCAACATTAAATAACAACCTTTAAAGTAGAATTTTCATTGATAAGACATTAGTTCCTCGCGTTTACTCTGTTGATCCGCCCCTCAACCATCTAAATCGATTGCTATAGCTAGGTATTGTTTCTGTCATTTCGTACCTCCTATAAGGGGTTTCGCTAAAGCTATCACTTTCATAATATACCTCAGTGCAATAGATAGAATCGACGAATAAAAATAATTAGGGATTTGACAGAACCTCTTATTGTTGAGGAATTTTACGATGGCATTACTTTAGCTAATAGCGAGAGCAATCGAGTTAGGCTGACCAATATTGTCTGAGTCGTATTCGATATGATGTAAAAAAACAAATTAGATTGCATTGCGATTTGCGACTAACTATTAAATCTCATAGTAATTTGCTTGTCTGTGTTGACTTTTATTATTATTGCTATTTTTGCTATAATCTCTAATCGACATTGCCCAAGGTATCTAATCAAACTAATTATTAGATCCAGTTTTGTGTATTTTAGGCATTGCTAAGAATCTTCCATGTATAATTTGTAACCTACAACTTGTTAGGATAATAGCACTTCCATAGACTCGTCGACCAGTACGTAAGGGCTCGTACACGGCGGATCCGAAAAAGCAATAGCAACCGTTTGCTGAAGGTCGTCTGGTGCGTGGTCGCGGGAACCCGCTGGATGCGGTCAGCGCAGGACCGATCGTCGTGGAGATCTTTGGGGGAGGCCTAAACCCAGCAGTGGTTGTCATGGCTGAGAAGACGACAAGACGATAGCAAGCGTCTGTGCACATGCAGAGCATTTTCAGGACCTCTATTTTTGAATCACTCGTCGCGCGAGTGGCGAGGCTAATTGGGAGGCGATCAGGCGATTAGCGACCTTTTTTTATATAATTTTTTTTTTAAGTGAGGGGAATGCTTTTACGCATACCAAACAGGTTATGCTGGGCTCACCTGATGCCTCGCGGCCCCCCATCCCGCCCTAGAAGGCTCGATGGAAGGCCGAGAGGAGGTACTACCAGCTAAACCCCTCACCTTGCTCTCTCACCGCCGTAGGGTCCTGGGGGACCGTGGTGTCAATCGCCCCTTTGACCCGGCGGCCGGCCCGTTTTCGGGGCCCTCTAGGCGATTAGCGACCTTGCGTGTGTAGACATAGGTCGCTTTTCGCTTTGCCCCTCGCGCGCTCGCGTTGGGAGGCGGTATTACAGACGAAAAGCGAAACTATGTATATACGGGCAAGGTCGCTATTACGGAAGTACGGAAATTACGCAAACTCGTATGTCGAACGAAAATCAGTAGAAACCTCGAGACGAGTGAATCAAAATTAGAGTTCCTGAACTTTCACAGCAAATACATCACAGCCCTATCTAAGCACATTTGACTGATATTCTACCTACAACCTTTATTAGTATGGTCGGAAGAACATTGCATTGCCTTAACTGTAATCAAAAAACCTGTCAAAAAGATCAAAATTCAAAGATTAGACGCTAATCGCACTTAAAATTAAATCAACATATTACATCTATCAACTACCATAAAAAATACTGTCGAATACTGCTCCATCGTTTATAGAAGAATGTTCACCTTCGCTTGGTGAAGAACATCCTTCTGCCTGTATGCTATCCCCAGTTAAAGTAGGAGTATTTCCTCTCGTGGTCTTTGAGGATGGATCTGACATTGGCGTCTGCTTTCTGCAGCTCCTTCCTTTTGTCGCGTTCCATTCGGATGAGCTCTAAGCCCCTTTTGGCAGCGCAGTGGTAGCGTTGGCTGAGCGATGCTTCGGATCCTTTGATGCGTGGTATGTGGCCAGTGTAGCCGGCTATCGGAGGGAATTCGGGTGATATTGAGTTTTCTGAAATGACAAAAATAAATGTGATGTAACCAAATGTAAGTAAGTACCTAGTAAAGTAATAAATTTAGTAGTAACATAATTTCTAATAAATATAGATACGAGTATATATTATTGTTGTCGTGCAGTAGTTATTATATTGTAGCAGTTATTTTTTCTTTGATTTGTCAGTGCTGTATTCAAGTTATAGGTGTCGAAAGAGATGCCTAAGGTTGCTATCAGACGGACTGAACTAACGGAACCGTTGTTGATAATTAACTGCATGCCAAATAAAATTCTAGTTTATAAGGTGTTAAAAATGTAGTCCTCTTTATTTTACTACTGCGTGATGTGAAACTTGCTATGTTCAGAGCAGACCAGAATCGGCGAATTATGCAAGCATACCCCACCTTTCATCAACATCAGTTAATTTAATTTTTCCACTGATGGCGCACAGTCCTTATGGATGTATCAGGAGAACGGAGCCCACCTTTGTACTTGTTGATCTCTCTGAACCTGCTGAGGTCACGTCGTATCTCGTCCCTGGAGTGGACGGTCTCCATCTTGGGCGCGCTGCGGGAGCGGATGAAGCTTCTGTTGAAGTCGGCCTTGCGCTGGAGCTCGCGTTGGTTCTCACTGAAGTCCGCCATGCAGTCGTCTGCTGCTCTCCCGTATGATTTGCCGTATCTGAAACGATTTGTAGTTAGGTAAACTTTGGCAGTAGCCGATATCTTTGATTCGAGGTCACACCAACCTGTACGCTTGTACTAAATGAGCCTACTGTTACAAACATGTGAATGCGATAGTTGGCGACTGCCGTGACTAGAATCGTTCAGCTGTGCCATACATATTTTACGTGCCATACAAAAGTACTTCTGACTGTTGTTACCTTTCACACTTATTTTTAAAGGAACAGCATAATGGTAATTATTTCCACGGTATTCTTGCTACGATTATTCTATTGATAGTTTTATTCTTTCTTGTCAGCTCTTATTATACTATGCATATTTGCCTAGACGATATTCTATTGTTTGCAAGATTGTTTGCTATCACTGTTTAATTGTTAATTAGGTGTTCTTATCAGTTAGTAAGCTTGGAAGTGCCCGGTACCTATACCATATCCTCGTCGTGGACATCTCTTCGGGGCATATTGTGGAACTTGATTTGCCGCCTAGACGGTGTTATTGTCAGTAGACAAGCGTTCATACCTGAAGTAAATGTAAATGCCTGGTGCTTGATCATAAACATGAACACTGTCTGCCAGTCCTGTTTACCTCGGACTCTGAATTCTTTCTTTGGAGCACATTGTACAGTTCCTAGTGGTTGCCTGGACGATTTTCAATAGATGAGTCATATTCATAGTCATCTGTAGGTACCTGAAATGCAAGCCGGGCACGTATCCCGTCGTACACGCCTCTTCTGGACATATTGTGGAAATTCAGCTTTCAACTAAACAATATATTCTAAGATTTGTTGGCCCTATCGGTACACTTGGTGTAAGTACCTACCTATGTAATTTGTTAGCTAAGTGTAAGTATCCCGTGTAGCCGATCATGTACACCGGCTGCCGGTGCTGTATCCCGTCGTACACGTCTGGCTGTGGTGCATATCTTCTGGGCATGTTGTGAAGCTCGTAGTTGTAGCCTTGACGGTATTCTAACGGGTTAGCGCTGTTCTATTAGTGAATGCTATAAGGAGTTCTTGTCAATAGCTAAGTGTCCATACCGGAAGTGCATCCCTGGCACGTATCCCGTGTAGCCGGTCATTTACGCCGGCTGCCGGTGTTGTATCCCGTCGTACACGTCTCGCTGTGGTGCATATCTTCTGGGCATGTTGTAAAGGTCGTAGTTGTAGCCTGGACGGTATTCTAACGGGTGTTATCGCTGTTCTATTAGTAAATTCTATAAGGAGTTTTAAGGAGTTTTTGTCAATAGCTAAGTATCCATACCGGAAGTGCATCCCTGGCACGTATCCCGTGTAGGCGGTCATGTACGCCGGCTGCCGGTGCTGTATCCCGTCGTACACGTCTCGCTGCGGTGCATCCCTTCTGGGCATGTTGTTGTCAATAGCTAAGTGTCCATACCGGAAGTGCATCCCTGGCACGTATCCCGTGTAGCCGGTCATGTACGCCGGCTGCCGGTGCTGTATCCCGTCGTACACGTCTCGCTGTGGTGCATCCCTTCTGGGCATGTTGTGGAGCTCGTAGTTGTCACCTGGACGGTATTTTAACGGCTTGCTGTAAGAAAGTAAAACCATTAGCTTGGTAGATTGCAAATTCAGACAGAATTAGAAGAAAAATGTCATTATTTAAATACATTTTTCTTTTAACTCAACCTCTCGGTAGATCGAATTGCTAATTAAGCCCTAGTGTAAATTCGAATCCATAAATCGATTCCTTTAGGATGCAGCTGTTGCCTCAAGGTAAAGGGAAAATTTAAGATACCTGTCCATCATTGAATAAATTAGTTTTTTTTTTTTATAATAGAGCTGAAAATGGAACTTGTGAATGTTCAACAGGGTACCTACTTACTTGAATAAGCCTTTCGACTTAATTTCTCTTAAAATTTGCCGTGTGTTGTCTCCGTAACATTTCCCGAAGCGGAATTTCAGCATAGGACAATGGCCTGTGTATCTGCAACAAGAGATATTTCTATTCTTAATAGAACGACCTCAGTCTTTGTGTCTCGTATTTGTATTAGGGTTTAGGAATAGCTGCAACATTGCAGTTAAAATAGGTATAGTTTTCATGTGGTCCGTAGGTAAACTGCATCAGGGTTGCGTCAGCGTGCAATTCTGATGGCTACGTACAAGCTGCTGCAAGAGGATTGTATGCAGATAGCATATTCAAATTTAAAAAATATGGGGTCCTGGCTAGTAAAGACTTTTTTAAGAGCATCATCATCATCGGGGATGTTATCGTCGTCATCATATCGGAGGACTTGTACCCACGGAGCGTCGTCCGGTGCGCGGTCACCATTCCAGATCCTTACCGCCGCGCCCCAACGGCCAGCAATTCTCGCTGTGTCCCGCGCACTGCCATTGCAACTGGGCAATGCTTCGCGATGACGGTAACTTTCCTCTTTCTGAGTCGATTACGCAGAGAAACACCGAGCATGGCTCTTGCCATTGCACGCGGGGTGAGCAAACCTTTAAGAGCATAGTACCGGTATATATCAGATAACCTGTAGTAGGCTAGTTATCTGTAGTCAAGGTCCTTCTACAGTACCTGTATACTGTAGGAGGAGTAAGGACCTTGACCTGCGATAACCACATGTTGACATTTTAAGGTCATAGGGTAGTCTAAAAATCTACGTAAGTAAGCGTTATCTTTCCGGATTTCGGAAGTGTTTCCGGAGTTTCATTTCCGGAGTAGGACGTTTTCTAGACACTCGCTTATGTTACTAACCCATTTACATAGTCAAGAACTCTGACTGTATTTTCTTAGAAAGTACAAAGTTATTACCGTTGGTTTATTATTGTCGTTTATTTCCAAGATGTGAGAAGGTTTAAACATGGGGTCACTTTATAGTTATTACTTTTTACATTTGACCTGTTTTAAATGTAAACATAGAAAATTGATTATGTGGTTTTGGGTACTGTATCTTATAGACACTTTCTAGATTTTTGAGCTATTTCGATAAATTCCTTTATTGATCCTTTACTTGAGTAGGTACTTATTAAATTCACTAATTTCACTATGATATTTGACGTGTACCTTAACTTACAATGGCTCCTTCAATAGGTTCCAGCGTTGAGAAAGACAATTTTGCTCTCAAAAAGTATTTTATGATCCATTCACAATTTTAATAAGTACTTTTGCCATATGTCTCTTACCAACTAATTATGGAGCCTTTAATTTGAGGGTCTGTTGTCTCAAATAGGTATCAGAACAGAACTTGCGGTATCAGAAGAGAACTTGCGCTACAACAAGTCACCATAAAAACACTGAGGTATCGTACGTAGTACGTACGTTAGTACAATAATACCTCAATACATAAGAATTGGTTGACCAAAAGTTAAATAATGTATAGTCTATTCACGGAAACGAATTAGGATAGCGCCTTCTCTTTTACTCATTATCATACAAATCATCAAAATCTTTTTTAGGGTCAGTGGGCGTTAACTTAGAGAAGTAAATAAAGAAACTTAAAGAATACTTTTTTATGAAACTATCTAACTGAAGCTATTCCGCTATCTCCTCAGTTTCAAATGTTTTATTAAGTACCTATCACAATGCGAAATCCTGAGTGTAGTGCTGGAAAGTTTTAGGGCAAGTAGCCAAGACTTAATTCTTGAGTTTTATCTGAATGTCGTTTTTACGTAATGTCGGACTTGGTATGTGTCTAGTTGCGAGTTTAATCTCGGAGAATAAGTTAACAAGGTGTTAAATATATCAGTGATCGAACTTGCAAGTAGGATATTATGTGAACATCGTTTACGTCTGAAATTACTCCAAAAGCACCAATTGAGATTTTTGAAAATTGGCTACTATTTAAAAGGCTAAGGGCACAGATGAATAAATCTAGGGGTCTCAAGTATACTCTGTCCTGTGGGTGGGCTATTCTGAAGTGTATTTGGAATGGTTCAAAATGGATTTGTTATGTTAGACCCAAAAACGTATAAGTAGAAGTAAAATGAAGAAGTAATTTTGAAACCAATTTTGAAATTAAATAATCATTTCGAGAAAATTGGCTCTAGAACTCTACATACTATCGGTTACACGAGCTCAAAAGTCAACATGGTTTGACGTTGAGATAGAGTGATTTCGGCTAAACATTCAATCAGCGAAGAGTTGGTTGATATTCCTAAATATCGCACCAAGCGCTACTCAACATCTTTTATATTGCGCACACCAAAGGAGTGGAACTCCCTCCCTGCGTCTGTATTTCCGAGTACTTATAACCCGACCTTCAAAGCAAGGGTGAATAGGCACCTTCTGGGTTGGCTCGCTCCGTGGATCCTGTCTTAGCCCTTAGGCTTGATTGGAAGCAATCGCAAACCCATTCAAAGTAAAATAAAACCAGACAAGTGCAAGTCGGACTCGCCTACTGAGGGTTCCGCACCAATTTGTAGGTACCTATTTAACAGTGGCGAAGGGTCCATACATACCGATTCCCATCGGCTTCCGTTTTAGAAATTTTGGGTCCGGCTTACCTTCGCCATTTTTGACACCCCGCCACTGCTACTTAAGTATATAATATTATAAATGGTTCAGGAATTGAATCTCGCAGTTTTTTCCTAAGTTTCCCGAAATTCAGTTTCCAAAACTTAAGACAACATTTTTCATGATTTAGGTAATTATAATTACAAATGTCTAGTTTTCAGATTGTTTTCTACAAGTACAGACTTGTAGTAAAAGACGACACTACTTGCAAAATTTCATAGTTCTAGGTTAACGAAAAGTATCTTATGAATTTTGATTCCCTTGAGGGTGTCGAAATCTACGTTTTTTGCGACATAAACGGTCCTATCTTTTTTTTACGTTAATTTACAAGTTTAATTTTTCTACCCACAGATATCAGATAAAATTTAATGCTCTGTGTTTCTACCCCTTCAACAGACTGTTGATTTGAATATATGGTTTTAATTTCAACTCGATACCTCCACGCGTTCTCGAGATAAATGACAACCGACGGACGGATGGACAGACGGACAACAAAGTGATCCTATAATAAGGGTTCCTTTTTTCTCTAGAGGTTCGGAACCCTAAATAGGGGTATTTCGATAAACCATTCTGACTGGCATTGTTGCCACGAAGTGTAATTTTCATGCATTAGTTAAATGGTTATCCTACGATCGCTTGCATTTGCTAAAGTTACTTTAAGTTTCCGAACAGCGATATACCAGTATCGAATCTCCCGCAATCAATTTAAAAATCGATGCCCCTTGGCGTGAAATATATTTTCCGATCATGTGAAATATTAGATCACGAATATCGTTTCACGGTTGGTGTCTAATCTTTTTACTTGAGGAAATAAGTTGATGGACGACGGTTTTAAAAATAAAATACTATCGGTATGCAGGGATTTATTAAAACAGTAGGTAATATTTCTGAACTGTTTACTTTACGTATAATTTTGCATCAGATACTTTCATAAATATGGTTTTAATTTCAACTCGATATCTCCACGCGTTTTCGAGATAAAATGACGACCAACGCAACGGACGGACGGACATACGGACAACAAAGTGATCCTATAAGGGTTCCTTTTTTTTCTCTAGAGGTCGGAACCCTAGAAATGGGTATTTCAATAAACCATTTTGACTGGCATTGTTGCCACGAAGCCCAAGAAGAGTTAATTTTCATTCATTAGTTTAATGGTTCTCCTACGATCGTTTGCATTTGCTAAGGTTACTTTAAGTTTTCCAACTGCGATATACCAGAATCGAATCTCCCGCAATCAATTTAACTTGGCGTGAAATATATTTTCCGATAATGTGAAATATTAGATCACGAATATCGTTTCACGGTTGGTGCCTAATCTTTTTACTTAAGGAAATAAATTGATGGAAGACGGTTTTAAAAATAAAATACTATCGATCGGTATGCAGGGATTTATTCAAACAGTAGGTAATATTTCTGAACTGTTTACTTTACGTATAATTTTGAATCAGAATCGTCACCAAAATCATATGTATGCACATCGATACTTTCATAAACTGTTCCGAATTGGTGAATAAACAACTTATTGACCAATCGCACAAGAACGTGACATCGGTCTAGGAATAAAAAAAAATACAATCAATCTTAATGATATCTCTTTCACTACGGGCAGTCTTCATATAAGAAACAATAGCCCGAAGCTGGGTGTAGCACCAAGGGAAAGTCGCAATCGCAACGCGACCAGTGGCAGATCACCCCCATGGGTATCGCCACTGGTTCGTCGCACGTCCGCTGAGACGGAGTCGGCCGACACTCACTGTTTAGGCGATGCATGTTTTCCGGACACTCATCCACGCCTGAAAAAGTCATTACAAATAATAAGATTCAACACGAACGAAATTTGCAAAAAATACGTCGTGTCTGCTAAAGTAATAAGGAAAGTGCCAAAAAGCAATTACTATTGAAACAACGTTGAGACATGATTATTGATTATTATTACCTACGTCAACATTAGCATAATATAACAAACTAGCGGCCGCTCGCGGTTTCACCCGCGTGGTTCCCGTTCCCGTGGGAATATCGGGATAAAAAGTATCCTATGTTCATATCCAGGCAATCTACTATCTGTGTACCAAATTTCATCCAAATCAGTTCAGTAGTTTCGGAGCCTATTCAATGCAAACAAACAAACAATCAAATATTTCCTCTTTATAATATTACTATAGACGACGGGACGGGCGTCACCGCGTGTATGGCGAGGCGACAGAACCCTGGCCAAACGCGTGCCCTACCTGCTGAACAGTCTGCCTGCTGACTTGTCAAATGATATTTTTGCTTTCAAACTCGCAGTCAAACCTCTTGTTAGGTTTTGCGAGATTATGTTACCATTTTATTACTTGTAATTTTATAAAATAAACAAATAAATAATAAAATAAAAAAAAATACCCTTGGTGGTATAATTAAGGAATTAACAATTTAGCTATTGCTTCTAAATTATATAATTGCGAAAATTACTGTCATTTTCGCAATATGTTGAGGATTAGTGGGTAACTTTTTCACACCTAGGTAAACCGCCCCACTAAACAATTTCATATAGATTGGAAGTTTTTATTTTTCTTTTCAGGAAGTTCAGGAAGTAAATTATAAACTAAAATAAAGTATAAACTCACTGGCATGTTTAATTAAAAGATTCTCTAGTGATGCAAATGAAATTCCATTCTCATTATCATCATCATGAGCATGGCATCAGTCTCACACAAACTAAATATGCAACAGCAATAATGTTTTGTAAATTTACTTAAGTTTGTGATGAGATTTTTTTTTTATTTTATTATTATTATTATTATCACACAATCGCTTATCAAACCCACGAGCTAAGTTTATATCAATTGATTTTAATTATCTTGGTGCAAATAGGATCGCTGAAGTGGAAGTTTGTTGAAAAAGAATGTTTTCAATTTTATCTACGAGATCGAAAATAACTTCTTTAATAATAATATAGAATATAAATTGGGTCAACCAGTGAATGGTAAATAGGGGATAACAGGACCACATTTAAACTAAACTCCTTTGTAATATGAAAATAATAAAGTTACTATGGCACGCAACTCTGTTGCCTTGATGATTGCCCCAATATCCAAATACCCTGGTTGATTAAACACATACATATAATAATAATAATAAACCAAGTATAGTATACTTACAAGTCCCGTTAAATTGAAGGCATCCTGCTTCACCAACTTTGCCATAATACATTGCAACTATAACTTCAATAAGACAAACAACGAATATTGCAATTTGCATGGCGTCGTCAACACTAAACGCTGACTTCTTTTAGAATGGTCACTTGTTTGCCATCCATGTTTATGTGACGATGTTTCCCGTCTTTTGTCTTTGCTTTCAATATTTATTTTCTTTGAAAACCCGGAAGCCCTAGTTTTTGTTCCAAAATAGATATATGATTTCAGTTTTTTTTTCTATAACGTTAATTGTCCTTTCTTTACAACTTTTAGAAGACTTATGTTAGTAGAAAATATATGTACTTATAACGTTTTATCAAGATTCGAAATATAAGAATTCACATGTCCTATTGATTGAGTTTTATTCCAAAGTCATTTATCTTTCCATCGAGTCGATATATGTGTTTTTTTTATTACGTTGGAATTAGGGAGGAATAGGAATAAGGATTTATCTAATACTAGCGGATCCTCGCGGTTTTACCCGCGTGGTGCCCGTTTCCGTAGCACCACGCGGGTAATATCGGGATAAAATATAGCCTATGTCAATCGGGAGAAATGTAGCTTTCTAATGGTCTAAAAATTTTCTAAATCGGCCCAGTAGTTCCTGAGATTAGCGAGTTCAAACAAACAAACAATCTCTTCAGCTTCATAATATTAGTCTAGGTAGAGTACCTACACTAATCTTTACATTCTGTATAATATCGGGATAAAATATAGCCTATGTCAATCTGGAGAAATGTAGCTTTCTAATGGTCTAAAAATTTTCTAAATCGGCCCAGTAGTTCCTGAGATTAGCGAGTTCAAACAAACAAACAAACTCTTCAGCTTCATAATATTAGTCTAGGTAGAGTACCTACACTAATCTTTACATTCTGTATAATATCGGGATAAAATATAGCCTATGTCAATCTGGAGAAATGTAGCTTTCTAATGGTCTAAAAATTTTCTAAATCGGTTCAGTAGTTCCTGAGATTAGCGAGTTCAAACAAACAAACAAACTCTTCAGCTTTATAATATTAGTCTAGGTAGAGTAATCTTCTAATCTTTACATTCTGTATTTCTACTCCGTATTATAGTTATTATAAACTTCAACTTTGGTATATTTCACTCTCATATTGCAAATTGCAATGTGCTTTTAACCGGGGCACAACTTTTTCTTCTTCTCTCATTATGTCCGAATATTTATAGTATTAGCATGTGTCTTATGATGAAATGAGCTAAATAATCAAAGGCGTAATTAATACTTTCAAATTTTTATATTATATCAACATCAGCATTGTCTATTTCTTCCCCGTCTGCGTTAAATCGCAGCTTCTTGGACAGTCTGCCGATCTTTGGTTTCCTGCCTTTGCGGCGGCGGTGACGGCGGCGGCCTTCTTGTATGTTTGTTCTACAAGTTAGGAGATCCACACACGATCCTGTTGATTCATCTAGAATCAAATCTCCGTTACAGTCGCAACGGGACCAGCCACATGTGAAGCCTACAAAACGAAAATGTTAAGTTCTTTAACATCTTGTGCATAGGTAATGTATTTATAATAAAACTGCTACTTGTGAAAATATTATAGTCGGCGTTTGTCAGTGGGTTTATTAATTTACTGGACTACAGGTCTATCTAGCATCTTCATATTTTAGTTTCCTTCTATGTAGGTACAACCGGGGAATTTTCCGGTCGACCATAAGAGATTTTTTAGTGGGCGTTATATCAAAAAGTTATAGTTTTATAGAATTTTTTTATATCACAAATAATAGAACATCAATAGATATATCATTTGAATATTAAATTATTTCTTAAACCTTATAACTAAAAAAAAATTTCCCAAAAATACTACTGGCCGAACGCGAAGTTTTTCGATTGTACCCAAAGTTAAAATGAAAGCTATAATCACAGTCACAGCCGTCTCCATTTAAATGTACTTGCTCAGATAGGTTAATCTCTAAGCGAACATCCTTAAATATCGACGACTGCAACAGCGGAGATTTCCCAATTTTCAATACTGTTTGACAGCTTATGTGACATTCAGTAATGAGAACAGCGTCGATGTTAGCTTAGAGAATAACCCTTCACTTCCCTTCACGGCAGATTCGTCACGTAAAGAGATGCAGCCATCTACGACGAAAAATTGATAGATTGATTGATTGAGAATATCCCTGAACTCGTCTGAAGCAAGTTAATATTCTGCAGTTTAACGTAGTGCTTATATTTTGGCATGAGCCATTCCTGTCCTATGCAATATGTTTGACGACGTTGCCATGGCTCCCCATAAACGACCTACATTGTAAACTTGAAGACGAATGCCAAGTCGCAGACAGTAGAAATTAATTACCAAGAAATTGTATGAGTGATTCCTAATAACTCCGCTAGAAATTAGTTTCTGGGAAATTCGGTCAACGAGTACAACACTCGCTTCTCTGAAATTGATTTATTGTTGGTTATTCAATATCATTATCGTTACCTTCGTAATCATTCATAATATTGGCTGTATTAATTAAAATAGATTTAGGTAGGGAAGTACATATTTTATAATAACTATTACGTCCAAATATTCTGTTATACATATCTTTACCTATGGTAATTTCATTTAAACATAGAAGTAATAAGTACTAGTTGTACGTAGTACATAAAACTTCCATGCTTTTAAAACATGACTGACACGTTGGTTTTCTAGAGGTCCACTGAAAAAAGTATGTGTTCCTCTATCTATATAGTAGAGGTAGATGAACAAACAAGTAAACCAGCTGATCTTTCTTTGGTTGCTGTGACTGACCGTGACTATGTATACGAAGTTAATGGAGCCGACACGACTAGCATGTTCAAACTTCAATCTTACCTAAAATGTATTGCACAGGTTCAAAGCATGTCCGTTGTGACAATGTTTCACCATCACATCGCGTATGGTAAGGATGCATGTTGCGAGGACAGTGTGTTAGACCTTGAATAGATACATTTATTATATCAAACAGCTGACATAAACAAAATAAATAGTAATTATCATCCATTCTAAAAGATTTCTGATTTGATTTCAATAATACAAATAAATAAGGTACTCACATCTGTCGATTAAAAATAAACAAGTACTGACAATGCCGAATCTAGACGTAATAAAAATAGAAAGTAGGATGAAAGAGCTCGTCGTCTCCATTGTTTTGCGGCTCGTGAACGAGTGTAATCGAAGTTTGTGATCAGGCGAGATTTCTCACGCCGCTTTTGTATATATCGCTTGGTTAACGTACACTTACAAAACTCACTAGCCTGTTTTGAAAACAAACCAGAGATTATGTTGTCGATGTATAATTTCATCTATAAATAGTAAAAAAAAACTTTTGAAAAATCATTACTACATTACAGAAATAAGAAAATATGAAACTTTATAAGAATCTAAATGATTCAATAATAAACGTTTAAAATATAATGTGCAGGTAATTGTGCGATCAAATCGTATAGCGACGATTTCAAATGAATGAGCTTTGATCACGAAGCCCACGGCCTATTTAGCCCATGAAGTATAGGTGAATAGGTGGTAGTTACCTAATTATGTCGTAGTGGCTGTTGAGGAAACGTTTTGAGATAGTGAGTACGGGAGTCGTGCCTGGCACAGGGCGCGCGACGACCTTACTACGCCCCGTACCGAATCGAGATAAAAGGGAAATGGTAAGTTTGAGGCTTAGCTTATATAGTGCAGTCGAACTATACGTAGGAACTACATTGTTTAGTGTTTGTTAGATAACTCGACGTAAACATTTACTAAATTGATGTTTAAATCTTTAAACTCATAGAATTTTACCCTGTAATACGATTCTAAAGCATCTAGATTTTATTCACTTATAAGTAGTACCAGACCCCAAAAAGAAGACAATTTTATATTATTTTTATTTACTGATATTTACTTTTTACTTATTTAGTTTTCGTAGGCCTTTGTATTTCCTTTCATCTATTTTTTTTTATTGATCTTTACGTTTATTTAGTTTTAGAATAAAGTTCAGCAAGGACTTTATTTTTATTCTCACCGAGCACATAAACAAGTCAATACGAATCAAACAGCAGAATAAATTAGTGTGCCACAGGGTGACAATCTTTGACACTTCCTATTTACCCCGCTTGTATGTTTAGTAAAAAACTTAATGATTTGTAGACTTGTTAGAAAGAACATAAATTATGTCTGAACATACTGTTAATTTAGTTAATGTAGTAGAAAGAAATTCCTATTAATTGGCCGACAGTGATGCAAAAATAAATTAGTTTTCCAACTTATTACATAGTACGCTGATTCGATGCTCGTATGCTGGATATTATCTGGAAATACTTGTAAGTCTGAATCTTGGCTTCGTGCCATATCAGTAAGTTGTCGAGAACTTAACTGGTAAAGTTAAAGAATACTTCTCTTCCTTGGATAAAGTTGTAGCCTCTAGTCTAGTTCCTCAACAAGTAATTTAAAGAGCAACTATCAACATACAATGATGTAGTAGAATAAGTAGATAAGCCAAAGTTGACTACAGGACAGGAATGATGACTTAATAAAACCGTTTTTTATTATGCTCTGCTACAATCCCCTTTTTACTATTTTGTACATGACCAATAACATTGGTTGACTAGTGGTAATGATAAATGTCTTTAAAAGCATCATCATTGTCTCATGCTGGACTGGGAGTGAAAAAAAAACAAAATGTATCAACTGCTAGTTTTCCAGTGCGGATAGTAAATAACAAAAAAAAACGTGAATCGTGATAACCAATAAAGAAAATTTAAATTCGTTTGAATGGATTTCGTATAATTGAACTTGAAATTGCTTAGTGTAGGTATTTCAGAAAGCTTTAGAATCAAGGTCTGCTGTAAACTTTTTAATTTAAAGTGCCTTCATAATTTACCTGAGTAATTGATTTTCAAAACTTTTAGTATTGCTACTGGGTTCTTATTGGATTCGTGCAAGGACCGTTTTCGTTACTATTTCAGCATCGTTGCCTTGTCACGCGATTTTATACTGTTCTGAACCGGAGTTTCATTAAATTTATTACACTTCCGTAAACATAGTATAATTTCTTAAATAATGTGTTGCAATGTTTAACAATGCAATAGTTAACTATTTGAGTGGTTGCAAAAGACCAGTTACCTTGTGTTTCAATTCTTGTGATGGTCGGGCGCGGTTTTTTTTATGAATGACGGGGAGACTCTTAGTCTTCATCATAAATGATGTTAAGTATTGCTAAGGCTGAAGATGGAAGCGAGCCTCTCCCGGAATCCTCAACCACTGAGGAACTCGCTATCTTATCTCGAACTGCCGGAACACAACAATGCTGAAAACATTGTTGTTATGGCGTCAGGGTTAGATAAGATGGTGGTAGCTAGCCAGGCGGGCTTACAACATGTCCTACCGCCAACCAAACCGAATACAATATGTACCCCCGCTGGGAATCGAACCCGGGACCCCTGGGTCTGATACCGGTGGTTGTACCACTAGACCACAGAGGCGGTTAAACTAAGGGTAATAATACCTAACCTTACATATGGATATTCTTATCTATGAAGTGAAGCAAAGTGTGTTTAGCATCTTTTTATATAATTCCTTGCTATACTGAGACAAGTTCACATGAACGACACACTAGTTTTCATACAAAATAAAAACTTGGTATTTCAGTGATTTCGCATGGCTTCCTATCCTAAACGTTTCGGTTGCGTGCCGCGTAACGAGAGTTAAATACACCGTCATGTAACATTTTATGGAGAAAGAAATGTTGAATCAAATAATCGATTGACATGATTTTTTTCGCTTCAAGGTTACCAGCTGTAATGTCAGTTTGATCGCTGTTCGTGTTTTGTCAAAAGTCATAATTATATAACAGTAGAATTTGTAAGTAAGTAACGCGAAAGTTTAGAACTAATTATCTGTAACTGTTAAATAAACGCGAAAAAAGTTTAGCTATTTTGTGCTATCTATTATGTTTGATAAGCACGATGGTGGTCAAATGCCTGCCCAGTTATTACTAAAAAAAAACAAGCATTTCTGTAGTACCTAATGGTTTTCCATAAATGTGCAAGTTGATAGATAGTTGAATCGAGTAGATTGTTGGAGAGTGAAAGTCCTGGCTGGCAAGAACTAGTGCTGGTCAGCAAGTGTCATGCCTATGCATGAATGTAATCTGTCACTAGATTATTGTTTTTGTATTGTTTGTTTATACTTCACTCGAACAAGTCGAATAAAAATGTCTGAACGGAAAACTGTGTTTACCTTAATAATTTAATAGTAAATCTGGTGCACTGCGTGCTAACAACAGCCAAATATCCAATATAGATAAATAATTAATTTAGACCCCACTTTACTCGTATTTTTCCGAGATCTTTTTTATTGACTAGCTGTTGTAACTTTGCGGGTTCATACTTTTCTCCCTTAGGAGTACGTAGAGGGCATCTATTTATTTCCTCCTTTTGCTACGATCCTGGCGTAGATATTTGTCTTGCTTCATCTACTCTGTCATTCTCATCTCATACAGTTATCTCATATTCTTAAGTCCGTCAACTGGCCTTTCTTTTAAATATCGCGAATCTTTAGTGTTTTGATTTTATTAGGCTCGAATTCTTTATTTTTTTTATACATATATATAAAACAGTTTGTTAGCCTCTGCTGTGACACCTAGCATGTTAATAACCGTATACTAATATATGATATATTATGAAAATTTCAATACCGAACATATCGTCTGCATCGTCATTAAATTATGCTTCGACATTTCCAAGTAAATATTCATGAATAGCTTTCATTAACACCATTTTTTTTCAATTCTACTCGAATACAAAATGACATGTAGATGGAAATGCTAGAATAGCCGTTGATTTCACTTGCAGTTTGTAATTGAGCATAATTAACTGCATCTTGTTCAATAACAATAGATCCATGGCCATGGTACATTTGGTTACTAAATTCCTAGAATAAATTTGATTGTCTCTATCACACACTCTTAACAAAAAAAGGTCTTAGATTCCTTTTGGATGAATACAATTGTTATAAATAAAAACGAATTAAGTGCAGCTGCTTAGACGGGAGTTTGATGTTGTTAATTTGGGTTTTTTTCTATAACATTCATTTTGTATTCTAAAATCATCAACCTTTTTTAATGTCCCCACTGTGCCTCATCCAGCTCCTCTGTATTAATTCTAATCTAGAGATAATTTGGGTTATTAATCCGTCTGTATTATGCAAATTATCCCAGAAAAGCTCTATTCCAATATATATGTTTTACGTATTTGGTATTTTAAAGCCTATCTCTATCTGCGTTAGTATGATATGAACAATAGAAGTGATAATTTACCTATCAATCGAATCCTCAGTAAATACAGTGTAGCACTCAGATTTACTATCTGTGATCTGTTTAAGTTCTTTGCCATTGTTCTTCTCTATACATTTTACTTTCGCGTAGTATCTGCATTGCTATGCACCAGATACACCGAGCTTAATAAAATTACGTGTCCAAACGTCTGGGGTCACCTTATTCACATAAGCTCGGCTGGCACAATAATTTCGTTGTGAATTCCGGTAATTTTGTTAACTTTTGTGTTAGTCACAATAATAAAATTAAATGCCGTTTTGTTAGCATATTTTTAAAGAAACAATTTTATTTTCTTTTAAATGATGAGGTACTTTTCAAAACTTGACTATTCCACTTTCGTTAAAACTGATTTTTTTGTTTGTCAACATTGAAAAACATTGAAAATTAAAATATGGCCGAAACTTGATAGTTATACCAGAAAAAAAAGAATAAAAAGCATGATTTAGTCTAAAGTAGAATACCTATTCCACTTCAAAATGACATTACCCATTGCAAAAAACATTTTTGGAACAAATTAATTATGATTAATCCAGAAGTTAATTAACTATTTTAGTCTAAACTGCAACAAAACAAAACAAGGACAAAACATGTTTTATCTCTACATTTTTCAGTCAGAACTTTATGTTCTAAACATGATTATTCCTCTAGATCCAATCTAGAGCACATAACAAAACTTGATTATTCTAATTCAGCCGCGTCAAAACTAGATTATTCCATTTAAAATGTTGGATTTATTGAATTTATTAATTTTGGATTATTGCTAAATTTTTTAATCATGTACAAAGCAATGACTATTGTTGTCGTCTACAATAATGCATCAAAATTTCTGGTTAAAACATAGACGCTCCATAAAATCTATTTTCTTAAATTGTGCAAAAATACAAAAAGTGTACCTACGTATAGATAAGTTTTGAAAAGTACTTACCTCCTCAAATATCTTTATGAATTTGGAGCTACTGATGTCAAAATATGTTCCTAGACTTCTTTTTCTACTTGGAATTTCATTTCAATATGTTATTTATGACGTATCCTAATACTAAACTTATTTCTTATTAACCCTCAACTAACGATTTGACCTTTCTATAATTGATTATGTGTGTCATGGTCACATTTTTGTTTTCTAACCTTGAAAGATAAACGTTGTGTTTCTGTGTTATTATTGTGTTGTTAGGGGTGAATTTTAAAAGTATTCTTTCTACAGTCACTATATACTGAGTATACCTACAAAAGACTGCATAATATATTGATTGAATGTTTCATTTCGACAACGTTGGGCTTGCAATTTGTTTATTTTATAAAAACAAAAGAATACATGTAAACTAAAACTGCAAAAACGTCATGCATCCAAAAGACCACCTTCGATAAATAGGGAATCAAAATGTAATTCACATAATATTACGTTTTATAAAAATACTACAAAAAATAAGTATCTAAATTGCTCAGGCGGACACAAAGAAATAGAACCAGGTATTTTACTAATAGCAATAAAACAAAGCATCCAATAAGAACCTGCTTATTCAGAAGCGATTCCAGCTAATCATATTACTGTATCCGTTTACCGCGTAAAAGTTTTCCCATACCCGCTGACTAGACATTTTCGTGCCCACAAATAAACTTTGCCTCATTTTAACCCAACCCGTAGAGGTGAACCTTGGAACTGGCTCGTTTATCATTATAACAATAAAATAGCTCACATACGGAACGTATTTTATGATCCCACATCAAGACGAACACGGAAGTTAATACTTATGAAAGCATAGTGCATAGCTATTTTAAGAAGTGCTCTATAAGGAATTGGCTAAGAAAATTAACTTTTTAGGTAGGTATTAGGTTTACGGATTTAATTCTGAGTTACATTATGATAGAAAAGAACCACGGTATTTATTAATTTGGATTGATAAGTTGATCGTTATCGATAACTAAGCAAACTTTGAGAAATTGATGTTTTACAATATGTCCATAAGCATAAGTCCGGAATATGTGTGGAAGTCAGCACCCCTACCGCCTATGGTAAAGGTGTTGCTATGTCGCTTTCGCTATCAAAGAAGACTCGACAAATCTGACACAAAAATAAACAAGCTCCGGCGCAGAAAAAAAATGCCAACATGTTCCTTATACGTCGTCTCAGCCACATAACACCCACTGCTGGGTATAGGCCGCCCCCAAGGATCTCTTTCCTTCCTTTCCGTTCCATATACAGTGTACAATTAAAGTTTATTAGTTTCTTTAAAATGGCTATCATGGAAAATTTATCAAAACATGCGAAAAATTGCATTTTTCCAAGTGTATATTTTTGATCTGAAATGACATCGACAAGCTCTGGTGCAGAAAAAAATATATATGCCAAAATGATCATTATAATGTCTAGAAGCTATGTTTGTATGTAGTAATTTCAATGGCTATCATCGAAATATTTGAACAACACCATGCAAAACTTTCAAGTTGTTTCAAGTGTTTATTTTTGATCAGTAATGAAATCGACAAGCTCTAGCCCAAAATTTTCATCATTAGAATGTGGAGAAATGTATATAGTTTGTTTATTTAAATTCAATAACTATCATGCAAAGTATTAAACTAAAGCATATGCGTTTAATATGTGCATTTTTGTGGTTTATTGTTGAAGTGTAATCAATTTTAATGGCTTTAAAGTTCCTTTGAATAGTATGAACAGTAAATAAAACGAAGAAGGAAAATATGAAAAAAATATTTAAATTAGTTTTCGAAGTGAAAACATTTTTTTTTGGTGGACAGGATTTTAAACGGTATAACAGTAAAATATTGAATTGTAAAAGTTAGATATTGTTTTATGTCTAATATTTTTTACGTCCTGGTTACTTAAAAATGAAAATATACGTAAATCCATGGTTTACATAAGTTTCCCTAAAATTCTTATCTCTGGAAGGTAATCTTATATTGATTTTTGAGAATGGCGAATATCAATAATTGATTTGCCTCTTATATCCTTAATTTTGAGACTAGTGTCGTTAGCGATAGACATGATTGGTAAAGTTTGTATGGACCGTGAAGAGTCTCCTTTAAAACTCGTAAAACCCTTCAACAATACGCGTTTTTTGACCAATTTTTACATATTTCTATTCATCTATTGGATTCACTATTGCATTTTTTGTATGAAAGTGATAGCGTTAGCGAGAGCCCTTGTAGAGGGTTTGAAAAACCTATAGCAATAGCGACGCAATACCGTTGGGCGGTAGAGGTGCTGGTCTTCTCCTACCAAGTGGGGTCACTCCAACCAAAGCCGTCTTAGCTGAGTTGATCTCTCCTTGTCAGAAATGCCCTATCCACCGCAATTTCCTCAACAACCTCTTTGTTTTATGGGTAGTTGGTTACATTTGCCCACGGTCTTCATTCTTCGTGTTGATCTGGTCATCCAACGTGGAGTATGGTCCTATCCTAAGGCATTTGTTGACAAACACTGGTGCGTCAAGCCCTTACTCTCCACTTCTCTGTCTCCACTTCTAAAGCCAAACAAGAGTACACTTTTGACGGTGGATTCGAAGAATGTAATGTCTGATGCGTCAAGTCAGCACGTCAGCACATTCGACTCTCACAAAGGCTTAAACTGACCAAATGCACAATCCGTCGAGATACGAGAATTTAGAGGCGGTCTGCAATGGTTTGTTTTGAAGTGTGAGCGGTGTAGTATTTTCCGACATAGGTCGCATGTTAACGGTCTTCTTTTCCGGAATGAGTCCTTTTAAGAATAAGTCAATATAGGAATGGGTGGTCATTATCGGAACAGCTCTCTTTGAGAATATGTAATTTCAGGAATTGGATCTTTCAGAAATGTGTGTCAATTTTTTTTCGCTCTTAAGCCCAATCAAGCCCGGGAGATAAGCAGGATCTACGGTGGAGCGAACTAACGGAAGATGCCTTTATTCAACCTAGTTTTGAAGATCCATCTGTCCATGTCAATTTCCGGAATACTTAGGGCATCAACTACTCGTCTGCATCTGGGTCAAAGTTGGCTATATTACACTTTGTCGTCTGCGAAGTCGATAGGCGATCTTACGTAACAAGCAACAGTTTTGATTTATAAAATAAAACTCAATAAACTTTTTGTTTAGTAAAGCTTTAGTGTTGGTGTATTCATCTCAGGTTCCCACTCCCACAGTACCTACTGTATCCGACTCTACGAAATTAGTATCCGTTTCGACTGCTCGGCCACAGTGTACCATAAAAAAAAACTACGTTAACACTACGAAGGAATTTGTTGAAAACTAATAAAGAAAACCGCAAATTCGTAGAACCGATATTTAGAAAGTTGTAAGGGCTTAACCGTAGCCGCGCAGTCGAAACGTGGAGAACCGCTCCGGCCACGCAGATCTCAGAAACGGAGCTTCGTAGAGATGCTATCTTTAGGTGCCTACCTACTGTCACAGAATACTTAATAGTACAAGTATACTGTTCTATGAAATATCGTCACAAGTGACTAGTTATTTTTGTTTGTTAGTGTACTTAGTTAAAGAGAGTGTTAAACTCAAGCACAACACATTTTTTTATTCTGTAACCTTGTTGAGTAATGTTACAACGTGTCAGTTAAAACATGGTAAAAACTCATGTCATGTCATAAGGTTATATCATTGTGTGATTTGCTCATGTAACTGTTCAGGAGACATAAAATTACTGCATAACGTAATGTTACTTGTCTAAGTTAACAATTAAGTCTATAGGTACAACATGACAAGTCACATTACGTTATGCAGTAATTTTTATTAACCTGTATGTTTAACCTGTTTAATCATTGTCTTAAGTTTATGATTTTAGTAATGTTTTCACAATGTTATAACTAGGTACTAGAAACAGATAACTCTCATACGGGACTTGAACCCGCGACTTTCTGAGCTACTGCGAAGTTAAAACTGAAGACTCTTCAAAAAACGTCGAAAATCGCTTTAAGTTAAATGTGAATTTCTCCTGTCTATAATAAAATTATTGAGCAAAATTTGTACCAGAATAATTGTTACAGCATGAGGAATAAAGTTTAAATTATTTTAAGCATGAATTTATTATCCTATTTCAATTAATAAATATGAAACGATAAATATAACTGCAAAATCACTACAAAATACGACGCACCGGCCGTCTGATACGCAGGGTGCAGATTTGTAATAGGGCTCTTAATATGAGACATACTCGTATTTGCTTCCAGATTTTTATTGTCATCGTCTCCAATTTTCATAACGAAAGTTCTTTCGGGGGCAAAATAGTTTTTTTTTATATATTTTTGGATCCTTCGTTATTTGTTTCCTTCTTCATTAGACATTAGAAAGTTAGTAGCAGAGATGCAATCATGAGTAGGTAGTGGATACCTCCTTTACTATAATAGCCCTAAGACTAGGTTGTTTATACTTATGTTTAAGTATTTCCTTGTACTGGGAACTTGATATCTGCTACCTTGGTCTTTGCTTGAACAGTTTTCAATATCTGTGCTAAAAATAAACTTGTAGGGTAGGTATGTATCTTGATAACGAGGATCGTGTGCTGTGTGTTTAAGGTAAGTACTGCAAAAATGCTATTACCAGATAAACCAACCACTGTATCCTGGGCCTGTAGACAAAGTAACATCGTTATGTAGCGAAACGATAATTCGATTCGTTATTGTGTTAATAAGGATTATTTTATAGCAAACTGATTGTTTTGGAGATTTCAAAATTTTTTTGCAGGGACATAACAGGTACACGAAATAGTTGATTGACCCTATTGTCTATATTCGCCAATTAACTTGCGGCAAGATCACGTGATTTAGCGCGGCTTGTGCTTATCCGCCAATCCCATACATTTAATTCTTTTCGAACTTTGTTGTCTTTTTTTGAATTGTTTCTTTGTGTTTTTTTTTACAAATAAAACTGATATTAAATTTAAAATTTTAAAATATTGGAAAAAATCAACTCCACCATAAGTGAATTCTCAGATGGGACTCGAATTCTGTAAAGTAAGAGCATTGGACCGGATTTCCAAAGATGTTGGGTTCAAGTCCCATCTGAGAATTCATTTGTGGCTGAGAAGATTATTTTTTCCAATATTTTTGTACTTATTGAAAATTTATCATAAGTATAAAATTAGCATTGAAAAATGCAAAAATTCAAATAACTGACTTTAAAAGTAAAAAAATATATTGTTTGAAGTTGGTGCCGGTCAAGCCAAGGCACATTGCAATTAAATCCTGTTAGTTTAGTTTCCTTGGCGGCACCGACTACACATGGGTTTAAAAAAAAAAAAGACAATTTCTATTTAAAAAATAAAAACTATTCGCTTTGTTATGTCATCCTTGAACTATTTTCTTTCAAATAAAAAATAATAAAGTCGGTTCATGAACAAAGATGTTGAGGTCGATCATCCGTTTAATGGTCCTTAATGAAAACGACAGATCAAGGTACTGAATATGAAGCCTGAACTTGAACCGGAACTACTACATAGTACATAGCTACCTGCCTCGTACGTACAAAAACAAAACCATGAATTTGATTTGGGAATTAGGCTCAATCACAGACAAGAGCCCAACAGTTGTCTGTGGGACCAATAGATAGTTCGAATACCGCTAATAGTACAGTCAAGACGTTTATCCGTGCTTGCAAAAGGCCGGGTCACTCTGATTTTTTTACATGTTGTAAGACCTAAACTAACATTAAAAAACCAGATTTGCAATTTCCAAAGTGGTGTGCGAGCGGCGGTGTGCCCAAAATGTGCAAATTTAATTTGTAAATTTTAACTGTTTGATAAATAAAACTATAAAGACGTGAGAACAGTTTTATTTTGCATTACCCCCCAAAATCCACTTATGACTGCTTTTAGTTATCTGCCGTTTTGGAGAAAACCGCTGGGCCTACAGGTACCAGTTTTACCTCAAATGAAAATTAATTTAATTTACTACAACTTCATTGTAATAATATTTGACGTGGGAATACGCATTAAAAAGATATTACACAAAATAAATGACCATTTCGAAAAAAAAACACTTGAAAAAAATGCCTTTTTTCGAAGAACTGCATCTTGGAAACCAATGACTCAAACGCCCTAGTCTCAAATTGTAGCAAATTTTTGGGTCTGACCTGTATATTAACTATGCATACTTATGCATAGTTTGACGACCTGTTTGGCGCAGGGGTACTAACCCCGCCTTCTGCGCCAGAGATCCCGGGTTCGATCCCCGGACAAGTCAAATATTTGTGTGCATGAACATGTCTATTTGTCTTGGTCTGGGTGTTTAATATGTATATTAAGTATGTATTTACAAAAAAAAAGTATATAAGTATGTTTATCCGTTATCTAGTGTCCATAACACAAGTACTTCATGAAACTTAACGTGGGACTAGATAATTGGTGTGATTGTATGCGAATATTTATTTATTTATTTTATTTATAGTGACTATACAGGTCAGACCCTTCCTTCACTAAGATATTGAGCAAAAAGTGAAAAATTTCTTGGTTTTTCAGGTACTTACACCGCCGCTCCCACAGCACTTTTGAAATTGCAAATCTGGTTTTATAAGTTTAGGTCCTAACAACATAAAAAAATCATAATGACCCGACCTTTTGAAGCACGACCAAGCACGAACAAACATCTTGACTGAACTATAAGTAACTAGTTTTATAAAGCCTACAAGTAAAAATAAATACCAGAGCGTCACTTGTTTTTTTTTTTTATCTAACTTACCCCGGTATGAAAGATCCGTTGGTTTGCGTCATGTAGTTAAATTTTTCGCGCGCGCTTACATCCACCCACATGCCGTTTTGTTTACGTTTTAGAACTTAAACTTGTGTGTACGTTTACGTAAATTCATGGCGATGGCATTCGCGGCTGCGTTTACCCGCCGAGAGAGTCAAGGCGTGACTACTGACTAGCGTGCGGGGAATAGATGAAAGTACCTACCATTGGTAGCCAGTGTAGCCAGGCCAACTTTGAAGTAAGTATTTAGAAGAATGCGCGCGCATCGAACAACGTAATGTTAAGTAATGAGCACAGAACAATATTACTCAGGGAGGTAATGAGGAATGGTCGCAATTTTACAAACCACCCTGATAGACGGTGTCTGAAAAGCCGGAAGTTTGTTGGAAATATGGGTCATGATGTCATAATGTCAGCGCTCGCACCCACAGAACAAGGAAAGAGGTTAATGTTCTGTGCTCGCATCTGAAGTTGCACTCAACTTAGGATGGGTTATTGTGTTCCAAAACAATACAAAACAAAGTTATCAAGTTCTAACACGAATAGCTTATAATCAGTTATCAGATGTCAATATCGTCGATATATTTTTCATTATGAATACTTAATAGTCGACATGCTTAATTCTAAAAACAATTGGGTAGAGCTACACTTTTAATCCTGATACAAGAAATTATAATGCCATAGTAGTAAAAAGAAAAATGTGCTGATTAGTATGAAATATTCTCTTGTCTGTGAGAAAAAATTACGCGTAAACAAACCAATTGAAGAAAAACGCATGTAAATAATTGATTAGCAAACAAATTGTGATATATTCTAATCCCGGCAAGTGTAATTTGTCTCTACCGCGCTAGGCGCCTTAAATATTTAATAATACAATGGGAGTGATAAGGGTAGGCTACAGTAGCGAAGGGTCCATACATACCGATTGCCATCGGCTTCCCTTTTAGAAATCCTACTCTAGCGATCGACCATGCCGATAATAATTATGTCATTAATTTATTGTCATAGATTAATAGTTCCAGAGTGAAAAAGTGATTAATTTTCCATGTTTATTATTATCTGATTTGTGGACTTTTATTATTTGTGATAGTTTATTTATTTTATGAATACGATATTTGATTTTTATATATGATATTTTAGTGTTTTTTTTTTCCTTTATAGTATTAATAATTACCTTATCCATGTAGCTAGATCTGTATTTCTTTGTTAATATTAGAGTAGTATCACACCTTTGTAACTAAGTACAGTTGATTGCCACATCCATCCATGCGTTAGCATCCTATAGTTTGTGGCCACATGTATCAGAGGCTTGATCAGAGGTGGTTGGAGCCCGGTGATCTGTACTTACAGGTATTAATTTACCTACTTCAGGCATCAGTCTAGCACAAACTAGGTTTAGATCGTTTTAATGCACTACCAAGTTCATTGTTTGTGACGAGAAATAAACATTTTTACATTAAACATTTATTTCAGATAAATCAATCCATACATTTGATATTATTAAAATTAAAATTATTATTTTTTTAAATTAAATTATAGTGTTAGTAATAACTTAAGAACTATGTTAGTGAGACTAGATTTTAAAAATATTTTAAAAAGATCGTACGTTTTGTGGCACTGGCATATGTAGTGACTGCCAGTGCCTCAAAAAAGGACCATCCGCACGACCTGCGACCACTGCCAAGAGACTGTTTCGGCTGGCCCGTATCCGCTGCGCCATCGAGGCAGCTCTTTTGCGCATGATAGCGTGGAAGCCGTCAACCCCGGCCTCCGCAAACATCCCAGATGCGCTGCAGAAGCGGGGCAGCCGCAACAGTACCCTGAACGCATCGTTATATTGAACACGTAGGGAGTCAAATGTTTGCAGCGTGTGTCTAACCCACAGGCTGCACGTGTAAAAGGATGTACAGTAGGCCCTAAAAAGTGTCACCTTTACTGGTTTTGAGCAACGAGCAAACCTGCGAGCTATCATGTTAGACCTCACTGCCAACGCTCTCCGTTCGCGTTCAATATCCGCATCGTCCTTTAAGTCTTCGGTTATAACATGACCAAGATATTTAAATGTTTTTACCCGATTCAAAACAACATTGTTCACCTTGACAGGGGGCACGTCAGTCGGAAACTTGGACTTAGCCTTGAAAACCATAAGCTCACATTTCTTTTCGTTATATTTTAAGCCATGTTCCCGTACATACGCTTCACAGACACTTACGAGTTTTCTCAGCCCTCCAATCGACGCACTCAGCAGAACCATATCGTCAGCGTAACTGATAAATAACTGACTAATAAAGATTTTATTTATTTATTTACTTTTCTTGGTCCGGCTTACCTTCGCCACATTTTCACCCCTCGCCATTGGTAGTAGGCTATGAAGAAGATATAAAATAACAGTGCGATACTATATTTAGCTATGCAAATGAATTTACTTTCTACGGATAGATAGATAGATCTATATCTAGATACATAGATAAAACACTTTATTGCACACACAAAAATACAGACAGAAACACAAGAAAGAGTTGACATAAATGTGGGCAAAGGCGGCCTTATCGCTAAGAGCGATCTCTTCCAGACAACCTTTGAGGCATAGGAAAAATGGAGAGAGAGCGAGAGGTAGTGCACAGGCAACAAGCAAGAATAACAAACTTTACATAACAATATTATGTGTTCCGTTCTACGTCCGAAGTCCCATAAGAGAGAGAGTGTGTTGAGTTTTCCCGCCGGATGTTGCTAGCTGCTTCCGCTCCCGCCAATTTTGACAAGTGACAACCTGTCAACAAACTCAACCCAAGCACAAGCCGCCATTTTCTGATCATTGTTGCGTCGGTTTTTCCTAACGTCGGACGTGTGCTAGTTTGTCTTAGTAACATTTTGAGCTTTTGAGATTAAAGTAAAAAGTTCATAGTTTTAAATTTTCCGCTTTGTATATTCAATATCGTTCGTATAAAATGGATAACGATAACGAAAATTCTCCCGCCGCCGCCGCCGTATCGGCTGGCTCGAAAAGACAATCGCGCAGTTCGGTTTCATCGAGTGAAAGTGATCGTAGCGATATGAGTGACAGCGACAGCTCGGCGTCCGCGCCGGCGCGCCCGTCGCTGCCGCTGCGGAAAAAGGCGCGCGCCGGCCGCCACGACGACCGCGGCGACGAACGCGTCGACGGCGACGGCGACGGCCGCCACGATAGGCGCTCTGTTTCGATCGACGTGGATATGGATCAAAGGTTTGCCATACTGTCGCATCAGCTGGTGAGTCATATCAATAACATCTTAGCTCCCAATTATTACAACATGCATGCGGGACCTACATGCTCTTCTTCTTTGAACGTGTCGAACTCTGCCATTCCGTTTATACAAAATTTAAACGTTGCGAATAATGATAGTGATTTTTTGCACCCACCGGAAACTATTAATAAATTTGAAGATATTGCAAATCTTTCTGTAACGGTAAAAGAGCCTACGGTTGTCGTCGCTATTCCGGAGCGGGTGACTAAACTCGCGGCTTTGCAACGATTCGATTCTCCGGATTGTTCGTTACACAGATACCCAGAAGAAGTATGTTGCGTCACCAGGTTTTGTGGAATCGAAAGTTAACGAAGAATTAAAGCGTTTTGATGATACATCGGCCTCGTCTAGCTGGTCTAAAATGGAACGTAGCTTTGCGGCCCTATCTAATGCGGTAATGGCACAGAATGAGCTCGTTAATACGGCTTTAAAGAACCTTATAGATTGGTCTGCTAAGCCCGATAGCCAACTTTCTCCTAATACGCTTTACACTAAACTTAAACAACTATTCGGTAACAATTCAGGTTATAAAACGGCTACTCATGACATTCTGCAAATAATTTGTGGTAAGCGCGCTGAAGTTTTAGAGACACGTCGCCGATTCGTTTTAAAGAATTTAAAAGTTAAATACATGCGAGATGACCTAGAAAAAATACCGCCTTCATCAGAGTACATGTTCGCTCCCCAGTCTTTAGCGAATTATTTGCAGAAAATCGGAGGTATTGATAAGTTAGATAAACAGAGTACCCCTTTTCCGCGGCCAGTTCGTGGTCGTTCTCCGCAAGAGAAAACATTTCAACAACCCCGCACAACAAATAAACCCCGGCGAAATGAAAAAAAAGAATCGGCCGGAAGAAATCACAACGACGATTCTACCTCGAAGAAAAGAGGGGGAGGGGGCAGAATTAAAAATACTAGAAAACCATATAGGAATAACAAGCCATGACTCGGAGATTTTTTCGGGGGGTTGTTTAAAATATTATCAGGACGCTTGGCTTTTTCTTTATCCTCCCAAACCAATTTTAAAAATTATACAGGGTGCTCGAATCCCCTTCAATCGAACTCCACCTTTGATTGTGCCGACACGAGAGGTAATAGCGAAATATCGAACGCCTCAGAGCTCGGCCATGACGAAAGAAATTGCAAATATGTTAAGGTACCACATACTGGAACCAGCTCCATTAACTCCAAGCTTTATCTCCCCCCTTTTTATTATAAACAAGAGCAACGGAAAAAAACGTGTGATTTTCAACCTCAAAGCCTTAAATATGTTCATCAAGACACAGAAATTTCATCTTTTCAATCATTACCGCATGCCGACTTTGTTACAAACAATGGATTGGATGGTGAAATTAGACCTTTCCCAGGCTTACTATCACGTGCCTATAAGGGAACACCGATGCTATTTACAGGTCAGTTATGGAGGTCATCTTTACCAAATGACGTGCCTACCTTTTGGTCTCGCAGCAGCACCGAAGATTTTCGCGTCTCTAACCAATTGGATAGCCGAAAAGCTTCGGGATCAGGGTCTACGATTGGTGGTCTATCTGGACGACTATTTAATAGTCCATCAGTCTCGAGCCGTACTGTGTTCACAAGTAAGGACAGCTATGGAGTTGCTAACCAAACTGGGTTGGTGCATAAATTTCGAGAAATCGATCACCACGCCAACGAGGAAGATCGAGTTTATGGGTATCACGTGGGACACTCTCAGGAACTCGAAGAGCTTACCACCGGACAAGATTTCCAGAGCCTTCCAGTACCTCACCAGTCGCTTGGCCGCTGGCAGTTGGACCCTCAGGCAGGCGCAATGCCTCTTAGGGTTTCTCAACTTCGCAACCTTCATCACCCAACGGGGAAGGTTGCATTGCCGGGCGGGGCAGCGCCACAGCAACCAGCTTCGTCGAAACCCTCACTCTGCACTTCCTTTGCCAGACGAGGTGAGACTAGAACTGCAGTGGTGGTTGGAGAACATCGATCAGGAGTCCCTTATACATCGGCCTACGCGACGGACCAACTACATAGTTACGGATGCATCGGACGTTCAATAGGGAGCTGTGGTAAACGACGACTTCGAGTCAGGTACGTGGACACTCCAGCAAAATCGATGGAACTGCAACGCCAAAGAAATGTACGCAGTAATAGCAGCTGTATCAGCTCGGGCGAACGACCTCAAGGGCTCCGAAGTCATCCTGCAGAGCGACAACAAGATGGTGATCTCGTACATAAAGAACGAAGGAGGTACCAAATCCAAACTACTACTAGAGTTGACAGAGCAGCTCTTCACTCTAATAGACAGTCTCAATATTGTACTTCTCCCTCATCACATTCCGGGAAGGTACAATACGGAAGCCGATCGCCTGTGGCGCAGTCGCGCCGGCTCCGAATGGCACCTAAGCGAGCGAGCGACGAGTCTAATTTTCGGCCAGTGGGGTGTCCAAGAAATAGACTTGTTCGCCTCCCAGACCGCTCATGTCGTTCAAAATTATGCTACTCGCGACTTATCCGACTCGAACGCCTGCTTTCACGACGCGTTCAGCAAATCTTGGCACTACGATCTAGCTTGGGTGTTTCCACCACCGTGCCTCATACCGCAAGTGCTACATCACCTAAACACCGCGACAGGGAAATTTGTGATAGTAGTACCCAAGTGGAAGAAACCATTTTGGCGACCAGACCTGAAAGCGAGGGCCAAAGCACGACCGAAGAAAATTCCAACTCTAGAAGACTGCCTAGTCGACACGGCTACGGGTCTCCCACCTGCCTACATCAACCATCTGCACCTGGAAGCTTGGCTCATTTCGGGTGGGACTCGTTAACATCAAACTGGTCTGTCGAAGAAAAAACTCTACTCTCAAATTGCTGGCGAGCTTCAACTCTTAAAACTTACACCCCTATCTGGACTAAATGGGTAGTTTGGTGCCGTCAAAACAACTTGAACTCTAGTTTACCATCTCCAGCAGATGTAGCTAGGTATATAGCAAAATTATCTTGTTGTGATAAGTTAGCATATCGTAGTATACTAGTACACAAATCAGTTATTTCATCTATATGTGAAACTGCATCAGACATTAAAATATCTTCCAGTCCTATCGTAAGACACATGCTAAAAGCTGTGTCGGTTTCTAGACCGATTCCACCGAAAGCACCGATTTGGGACGCTAGAGTACTTATAGAATATCTAAAATCTAAAAGCCCCAAGTCTAACAGTTTATACGACATTTCTAGACGAGCTGCTGTGCTTCTTTTATTGGCATCTGGACGAAGAGTCCACGATTTAACATTATTGCACTTTGATGTTGACCATTATATCGATAGTAACGATTCTATTACTCTACATCCTACTTTCGGCTCAAAGACTGATTCTGTGTCGTATCAACAGTCAAGTTGGAAACCGCTGACCTGCCCCAATCAAAATATCGATCCAGTTTATTGGCTGATAGCTTTAAAAACTTTTTCCGCAGACCGCAGAGGTTCGGTAACTAATATATTCATTTCTACTAGAGAACCTGTTAAGCTCGCCACTTCTACCGTCATTGGTGGATGGATCAAAAAACTTTTAGTGGAAGCAGGGATTCAGGCCTCTCCCGGTAGTTTAAGGTCAGCAGTATCTTCCTTGAACTGGTTGGAAAATTATCCCATTAACGAAATATTAGATAAAGCTAATTGGCGCCATGAACAGACATTCAGAAAATACTATCAGAAAAATGTACAAATTAATGATTCTCAATTGTCAGAAAAATCCTTATCACAATATTTTAACACTTCGTGATGTATAAGTTTATGTTCATTATTTATCATAAGTTCATTGATACAAATGATTTAATTACAGATTTGTCAAATGCAAATCGAATAGATTCCTAAAAAAATTACTTTAATAAAGATTACAATATTTATATTACAAACTCAAACATTGTTGCGTCTTTCATTTCTTGGACAACACAAGCCACCAGAAGATAACAAACACGTCTCTCTTAAGGGACTTCGGACGTAGAACGGAACACTTAATATACAAATTTTACCTTACAATAAAAATTTTATTATGTTTCCTGAGACGTCCGAAGTTTCAATAACGGCTTCCTGTTGGAACATCCTCCGTTATCATACGAGTCTTACAATGATCAGAAAATGGCGGCTTGTGCTTGGGTTGAGTTTGTTGACAGGTTGTCACTTGTCAAAATCGGCGGGAGCGGAAGCAGCTAGCAACATCCGGCGGGAAAAGTCAACACACTCTCTTAAGGGACTTCGGACGTCTCAGGAATAGAGTTGCAAATAAACCGTTTTAAACTAAAATCAGTGGTTTTAAACGCATTTTAAATAAATTTAAAACGGTTTAAAACAGTGACCACGTGATTATTAGTTTCAATTCTATTCAGCCAGTTGCCTAGTTTATTAACAAATTATTATCTTGAAAGTAATAATATTACTGTTTTGCATTCCAACAAAACAGATATTATGTGTGTGAGAAAACACACAGCGCTGGATGAAGAAGCGCGTTCTAGATTACCGGATTACCGAATAAATACCTAGTTTATCTTCATATAAACATTTTCTTTCACTTACCACTAGGCTGAATGATCTGCCATACCTTTGTCATGAAGCTGTCATTCGACAAACGTGAATGTCCCTTGTCATAGCGTTTTTTAGATTTTACCGGTAACGTGCAAAATTTTACATTTACCAAAAAAAAAATTGTGTAAAATACAGTTTTTTCACCTATTGTGAAGTTAAAACTAAGAATATTTACTGCGAAACAGACCGGTGGGTAAGTTTTTACCTATAAGTTGACGAAAACGGCGAGATGGTGCATCGGTAGAAGTGCGCGTTTCGCGCACTATCGTCGATTTTTTCTTCCTCATCAGGTGATGAAGAAGGATTCACAGCTCCTTCGTCAAACAAACGATGGTAATGGAACTGAAACAGAGCACCCTCACATCTCGCCATTTAGTCAAAAGCATCAGACTTTTTGTGAATATTCTAAACAGAGTGATAGCATCACTTTATCAAAACCGACATACGGTTTTCCATAAATTCCAAGTTCGGAATCACAATTATTGTTCAATCCAGATAGTTCAAAAGACAGTTTGGGGTTGCATTTGATATTCGCATCCCGATTTAGTATTAAAGGGGGGGGAGGGGGGGGGGTTCCTCCTCCCTCACCCCCTAGGCGCGGAAACCTGTAGTTTTTTTTTTGTGAAGGTCAATAACCTACAAGTCGACTCATTGAATATTAGGCTTCCGAACGTCTCCGGCGCTGCGGGAAGTGCAGCCCCTCCGCCCCTGCGTAACAAACCGCAGGCACTTCATGTTCCCCTACGCAGCTTCGGCTTTTTGGTCGCCTGCGGCGATCAGCCTCAGCCGCTTCGGCGCACATGGTGCCTGCGATTTAATACAGCGCGCGGGGGCTGCTCTGCCTCCGCGCCTCCGGGCTTTTATATACACTCTAGGGGTAGGGCAGACTAGTACCACGTGGGGTCGGGGTTTACTAATTCGGTTCTGTCACTAATTTTTTACTATTCATTCCAAGTTGAAAAAACTACAACTTTGCTTGTGTGGAGACTGCATAGTATTAAAATTATTCCAAGTCTAACAAAATTTGGTACCCCCTCCCTCTCCCCATGATAAATAACCCCAAATAATGACCTAACCAACTGTGATTGGGATGCCCCGAGTAGGTTCAGAGATGGTGAAATAAAGCAACAAATATTTTATTAATTATTTATTGATAAGTTATATACATGCTTGACAACATTAATTAGCTCCATAAACGGATCTCTTTTATATTTGATATTTGCTCTCCTCCACAAATACTCTACTATTGCATCAGTAAAATCCTCAGGGTGGTTATAATTATCTTTATAAAAAATCCTTTTAACCACCCTCCACTGGGACTCAATTCTTTGTGTATGAGTCCCGTCTTCCGAAACAAATGGATTGTCTGGATCACTATGATTTACCTTTTTGTGGATATAACCATGCTGATCCAGACAATCATAGGCCCTCCAATAATCTGTGTGTATTGTTGTTCCTTCATGTACATGTTTTTTTATTATTGGTATAAGCACCTCTGCTGAACGTATGTTTTCAGGGCACACCTCTAGACGCAGGTCCTCGCTCCCATCTTCAATAAGTCCGAGGACCCAATGACCCTCAACTCTGCGTCCTTGAACAAAATAAATTCAATATAAAACAAATATTACCAAAACTTATTAAATAAACATAGACAATTCAATTTTCAAATTACCTTTATTATATTTTCTTTTTCCAAATTTGCTCTCATCAATCTGAACAATTTTTCCCGGGCCACCAATTTTTCCTTTTTCTTCTTCTTGCTCCAATTGATAAATAACAACTGCCTCCCGGCAATAGGAATACCAATCCGTAATAGTGGCCCGGAAAATACATTGACCTTTGTCCTCTTTCAAAGGGTCTTCATGAATGACCTCATCATGAGTCCAGCGACGGGCAAAACAATACATTAAATAATACACATGTATTAAATCTATTTTTACATTATTAAACCATGTCCCACTGGTCCGAGACACTCTAGAAACTCCACTACTGCTTGTAGTCATAAGTACCTCTCGGAAACTCAGCCACCTCGGCAAACGGCTTTCTTAATGGCATCTATAATTATACGCTACGTGGCAACAAACAACTCTCATGGTTATAATCAAATTGTCAATGTCAATCAAGGTGACAGACGCATGACATGTGCGTTCCATTTCATGCATGCAAAAATATGAACGATATTTTTCCCTTACTTCACTTATTTAGTTTTTTAGTTTATTCCATATTCCATACACCATTTAGTTTATTCCATTTTAGGTTTGGTTTTATTTTTTTATTTTATTTTTTTTAATTATAAATGTACATATTGCTAAGTTTATTTATTTATATCCAATATACACAGATTTCAGCTATCAGCTCTTTTTTTTTTCGCGTGTTGTACGGTTGAACGTTTCTCGTATAGGACAGGCCCTGCCAGAATACCAGCGCTGTTGCGGTGTTGAGATATCGTTCTCACATCGTAACAGCATTTTAGCTGAGGCAGGATCCTGATTGGCCCGTCACACTTTTCTTTTGAGCAAAAAATAATTTGATGTTTGTGTTTTTTTATTTTTTATTCCTTTTTGTTTATTACATAATATTTTTGTTTCGTGCCTTGTGACGTGTCAATAAAAACTTTTTTCTTTCTTTCTTTCTTTTAATCCGGTAATCTAGAACGCGCTTCTTCATCCAGCGCTGTGTCTTTTAGAAACACATATAATAAAAGATATTAATTTTTTATTTTTATTATTGTTAGTTTAAATGACGTTTTACAATATGATATTTAGAAATATTAAAAAACTTAATATGCGTATTTATTTCTTTCTTTTGCCTAAGCTGTAAGTAGGTACCTATGCTTTTTCTTATTTCATAGTGTATTTTAGTTGTACAATATAATACGTTACGGAGTGGCAACGTCGCTTCGTATATTTCCTTTCTTATTTTTACACATTACTCGCGCCGAGTCGCGTCACGTTCGATAGGATTGGAGGATCACCTTAAACAATAATTTTCTATGGTATAGTTTGATTTGATAAATATATTAAAATATGTAAGATAAGTATAGTTTTTAATTAATAATTGTTCACAATGTTTCATAAATGGTAAATAAATGTTGATTATAAAAAAGCTTTTATTTTATTTTTCATTTCAATAACCCAGTTATATTATAAACAATGCAATAAGTTTATTCTGAATTGTTTTTTATGAAAGGTTAGTAAATTCTAATAGAAAATCGATTTAAACCTATATTAAACCTCAAAAATTGGTTTAATTCATTTTAAACAAAAAAAACGGTTTAAAACCAAATGGTTTTAAATGTTTAAAATACTTTTTGCATCTATACTCAGGAAACATAATAAACATTTTATTGTAAGGTAAAATTTGTATATTACTGAACATATAAATAAATCTACCTACATAAACTACTAAATAAATAGTCATATATAAAAATAAAATATTTAAATAAATAACAACTAAATATATATTTAATATATCTATATATATTATAATAATATATACTTGATAATAAACAAATAAAAAAGAAGGTAGTTGCAAACTAGGACTTAGAGAGAAGATGTGAATGCAGTTTGTTTTTGAAAATGGCAAGTGACTTCGAATGACGGATCTCATACGGGAGGTTATTCCAGAGGCTGATTGACTTCGCCGTAAAGGAGTCCTTGTAGTATCCAGAGCGCGTGAAAGGACATTTAAGCAGATTATCAGCCTTGGACCTAAGAGGACGACTGTGGTCCAAACCAAGAAATTGAAAACGTTCCTTGAGGTAAGGAGGGGTTCGAGGGTCATACAGCACATTAAACAGAAGTATGAGGACATGCTCCTCGTGTCGCAGTCTTATTGGAAGCCACCCTAGTTCAGTTCTGAATTCAGAGACATGATCGAACTTGCGCAAGCCGTATATGAAACGTATGCAGAGATTCTGCAGACGCTGAAGCTTGTCCAGTAAATCCTCATTGAGGTCAACAGTACAAACATCAGCATAGTCCAGAATTGGCAGGAGAAGCGACTGTGCAAGTTCGATCTTGGTTCTGACAGGGAGTAGATTTTTCCATCTCCGCAAGGCACCGGCAGCAGCATAGACCTTTCTACTGACCTCCGCAATATGAGGAGACCAAGAGAGAGTGGAGTCAAAGAGGATACCTAGATTTTTTGCAGCGTTACTAATAGGAAGAGGAACGGAGTCAAATAGGTAAATAAAAAAATATTTATTCTGATTATATCTTATCTGATATTCTGATTATATTTGATATATCTTTCTTAATGTTTTGGCATCATCATTTGTACCATTCATTAAAACGCCTAAAATGATTGCAATAAAAACAAAGACGCGAACTAAATATACACGGAACACTAGGTAAAAATGGGGAAGTGGAGAGCCACATTTTACATTAGTGACTCTGTAAACATACCTCTGTGGTCTAGTGGTAACAACCACCGGTATCAGACGCAGGGGTCCCGGGTTCGATTCCCAGCGGGGGTACATATTGTATTCGGTTTGGTTGGTGGTAGGACTTCTTGTAAGTCCGCCTGGCTAGCTACCACCATCTTATCTAAGTCAGACGCCATAACAACACTGTTTTCAGCATTGTTGTGTTCCGGCAGTTAGAGGTAAGATAGCCAGTTCCTCAGTGATTGAGGATTCCGGGAGAGGCTCGCTTCCATCTTCAGCCTTACGCAATAGCCTTCAGCAATACTTAACATCAAGTATGATGAAGGTTAAGAGTCTTTCCGTAAATAAAAATGAAAATTAAAAAAACTATGGAATACCTCAAGGGAGTATATTGGGCCCGATTTTATTTCTGCTGTACATAAATAAATAAACTTAACATTTTGAATAAATGAATGAATTTAAAAAATCAAATTACATATTTAAAAAAAAAACCATATGCCGATGATACAGCCTTAGTGTTTTCAGGAGACCATGGGCAGACAAAAGTGCAAAGTAGCAATAGCGAGCAAGTGCAAGGAGGGTTTCGAAATAGAAATAATAAATAAATAAATATTTCTTACACTCACACCAATTAACCTAGCCCCAATGTAAGCACTGTAAGGCTTGTGTTATGGGATACTAGGGTAATGGATATAATTATACATATATACGTATTTATGTGTAGAAATATATATAAACGTGCTCGTATTCATCAAACAAACATTTGCCCCTACCGGGATTCTAACCCGGGACCTCAGAGTAGGCGACACCTTGAAACCGCTGTACGTACCACTCTACCATGGAGGTCGTCGAAATATAGAATAGAATAGAAACCATTTAATAACAACACACACAAAAAAAACAGTAATACAATGAGACAAGTAGGTACCTACTTAATTAAGACAAAAAGACAAGAATTATATTAGGTTACTAAACAAAAAAGTTGTAAAGCTAAGTAGGTAGATATATTATAGGGATGTAACGGAAGTGGTTATATCGGAACCGAAGTCTTATCGCCGTCCAATCTACACTCGGCTGCAAAGAAATCGAACCACTTCGAACACCACATCGAAACACAAAGTCTGAATGCAACCACACAAGCATGCTCACTTCAATAAATAAAAAGTATGTGTATTGTAAAGCTGTGTAGTGTCGGCTTAGAATAGCACTACCCCCTCTCATCCCGTGGGTGTCGTACAAGGCGACTAAGGGACTCAGCCTTCAGGAGATGGGCTGCAGCGTCTCCTACAAACTTGGCCATACTGCGATCGCCAACCCGCCTGCCAAGCGTGGCGATTATGGCAAACCCTGCTTTTGGGGGAGGCCTATACCCAGCAGTGGGTGTTATGTGGTTGAGAAGACGAAGAGACTAAACAACAGAACAAAATGGCGAACTGAGACAAACAAAGAACAATAAGTGTGCTACTAATAGGCCCTATCGAGTGCGTTACCCCCGCAAAATGTTGTGCTTTAGAGAGATGAGACATAACAGATAATTAGTGTGTCACGACTCACGAGGAGAAATTTGTTTACTAATAGCAAAATTTGTGTGAATTATAGTTTTTAAGACATTTGAGAAAAACAGATTTTGCTGGGGTAACGTTTGAAACGTTACCCTGCCAAAAAAAGTCGCTTCAGGCCGGAACCAAATACATGAATAGATAGCTTTTATTGCGTAGTAAATGTTTGCAAATAGCAAAATTTGTGTGTGTTATAGTTCTCGAGTAATTTAAGATTTAAGAAAAAAATACCAATCAGAGACCTTAATTTGTTTAAATTTGTTTAAACATAAGTTTTTGATTTGGTTGACGCAAACCAATGTAATTAAATGGTTTCGAAAATCAGAAAAAACGGATTTGCAAGTAAACTAAGTAGTACACTTTTAACCAAATAAATATCTGCAAAAAATACCCGTGGTAGACACTTATTACGTCAAGAGTTTTAGATTTTGTAGCTTTACACGTTAGGAAGCTAAAAACAAATTTGTTCAATTTTAGACTGGTCGTACTTTAGCAATCGAATACGCAGTTTCTATAACATTTAGAAACATGGCTTACTTTAAACAAATTAAAGTGATTAACGAACATTCGTTCCTGTTAATTTCAGCTTTCAAATACGGTTATCATGAAAGTTAAAACTAAAACAAGAATATTACAGCAATTCTTTGAAAAGCCGACCAAATTGTAGAGGTCACAAAAAAGCGACCGCAGCATACATAAGCGTTACCACCTTAAACGAATGGGATAACATGGATGTTTTGTTAGTACAGTTGCGTACACAAGTTTATGCTGGTCACAATATATATTTATTAAAATCTAGTCTCGCTATAACTCTAGAACTGCCTAGTCGATTTAGCTGATTTTGGTTTTAAAATGTTTGGACGGTGAGAAAATATGATAAAGTTGCAAGATAATAAAAAATAAAAAAATCATTTCCCTATAAAAACTGTGCTGTCGAACATAGTGTTACTTGATTGACATATTTGATGGTTGTCAAAGTGATACCAAATACTACACTAACTTGTTTATATACCGTGCAATTTTTTTATTGACCCAAGCTTAAGGGGAAGGTCATGTTAAGTGTTAAGAATAAAATGAATAAGGAATTTTATTTTTTAAAAATACTTTTATTTTTTAATAATTTTTGTTTTTATAACTTATCGTCAATCATTCGGATATAAAACCCAAACAAAGGCAAAAATAAAAAAATAAAAGCAAAAATAAATTAAATAAGTAAAAATACTAAAACAGCTGATCGCCGACGCGGTAGGTGCGCGCGCGGTCATTAGCTCACGGCGCGACCTGTGTTGACCTCGCACAACCACACGCTCTCCTATGCCCTCTGATTACCGATCCATTTCTACAACTGAGACGAGACAAGCAAAATGAAAGAATTTTTCAAACGAGTTAATGAATAAATAACGTCTGTTGATAAAACCAACTTACGATTACGGTCACATCACAGTACCAACCGTACTACCTACTGTTATTTTCTCGGAAAGTTATTACCAATTTTTTATTTTGTCAAAACAATGTAATCGTTGATTTTTCGGATACTTATTAAAACGTCACCCAAATAGTCAAACAAAACCACTGTTTGCAACTTCTAACTTAACGATCTCACTGCCTACCTACTGTTACTTACGCGGGAAAGTTGCGTTTTATCTTAAACCAACATCAGCAAAAAATTTTATAATTACAAACGACTTTCGAGATAAAATAGAAATACCAATTTAAAATCTAAACTGTGTAGGTTCAGTTTAAATACTTACATACTTAATGTCGAACGAGTCTCCTTCAACACTTTCATTAATAACACTAGAAAGGTGATAACTTTCCATCACACTTAACAGGCTTTGGAATGACGAACTAATGCAATAATAACTAAATCATGACTTTTTTCCCTGAATAACGTTATCATTTTAGAATTCTTAGGTTATCTTGAAATAAGTAGTTAAAACACGAAATAATGAAACAGCTCTCAAAATTGTGCGATGCTCGACTCGTACACCAAACCAAACCTTTCATGATAGAGGTGCACCGCAGCTCTAAGCACTTCATTGCTTTCCCGATAACAAATGACCATCTCCAGGTACTCCTGGTTGGTATACCGACGAGGCATATTTATGTATGCAAACGCGCGCGACAAGCAAGAGTAACATGCAAATGCAAACTGAATAAATAAAAAATCAGAGCGCGATATAATTATTTTTATTCTGTGCTTTAGGCCTAGTTCACACTAAGTACATCTTAAGTTTTGGCCCGCACTGTTCATTCAACTCATATCGAATTGAATAAATATCAAATCAACAAAGTATTTTTTTTATCAGTAAAAAATTTATTGCTTACTACGAATAGAAATTAACTTTTAGGGGCAGAGTTTTAGTTCTTCTACTAGTATCGTATTATTCTTTAACTATGATTCTCTAGGGCGGATAGCCGGATAGTGATAAGTAAAATAGGTACCTAAGAAAAGTCAAAAAAACAACTATCAAAAATTGACTAAATGCAGATAGCAATGCGATATACTCACATGTTTTTTTAAACGAAAATTATTATTATTAGATATTTCATCCAGTGGCTGTGTCCACGTGGTTCTGTTTCAATGGGGGAAAGTATTCTTTGTCCCTAGTCCGACTTTGGATAATGGTCTGCAAATTGCAAATTGAGCAACAAAAACAAACCCGTACCATTACTTTTGCTTAAATCCTACTAATATTATAAATGCAAAAGTATGTCAGTTTGTTGGTTTGTTACTCTTTCACGCTAAGATTTCTTTTAGCGTGAAAGAGTAACAAAAGTTAAATTTGGCACAGAGATAGAAGAACATAGGATACTTTTTATCCCGATATTTGCACGGGAACGAAAACGACGCAGATGAAACCGCGGGCGGCCGCTTGTGTCTAATAATGTCTATCAATAAATTATTTTATTTTCGAGATTGAACTTTAGTAAGTAAAGTTGAATTACAGAATTTACACAGTTCATCGAAAAGTATGTATGCACCCTTATTAGAACGGTCATTTTTGATCACTGTGGTACTTTGACACAAAGTCATGCCGCCGCCCCGTGCCGCCTTTCGGCAGGCGCACCGGCAAAACGCAAAGAATCAGTACACCTACACTGCATTATGATTAACGATTGAAAGTTTTAATTTCGCTATGACTTTTAGAAGAGAACATGAATGCATCTTACTTATAATTTTTTTTGTGCGTACCATTATTGAAATAAAACATTATTTAAGTAATTAATCGCGTTTTGTTTAAAAAAAAAACAGTGTGTTTAAATGCTGTACCTATTTTTGTTGATGAATTCAAATTAAATGAAACTTATTTAAATTATTCCTTGGAAGGATGGTGCCAATTCTGGACCCACCCTTTTTTATTTAATAGGATGATGCTAGTTTTGGACCCACCCTCAAACAGCTACGTGGGTAAAATACGGGCTCTGGGCTTTCATAACAAATAATTTTGTTATGAAAGTTACTTGCTGCTAAGTTCCAAATCTTAGTCCGTTCAAATTTATTATTTATTAAGCATATCAGTTTATTGGAATTTTGTACACACAAGCGCAAGTCTCAATCACACTCATCAGGTATTTGTGGACCATCAATTTAGACAACAATTCTGGCGGCAGGCATTTATGCACGGGAGCGCTAGCACTGGGTATGCTAGATTATTCGTTTTGTATGTCTTTGGTTTTATTTAAATCTTACTTTTAAACTACTACTAAAGAATCCAGGTTTTTGTTATTTTATGAAATAACAATAAGCGTAGTATGGTAATGTTTAATAAAAAGAAGTATCTGACGACGTGTCACATACCTATTGAAGGGTAGGCTCAGCGTTTATGCAGAACGTTGAATAGTCTTTTATTATTACTTTGATTAAAAACATGTATCCAAACTCTAAAACACCAATTTGCTACTTAAATGTATTATAAACTTGTGAGCATTTTAATCCGTAACAGTAATTTTATTTCAGTATCGCAGCTGCCTGCCTAGGTGCTATTAGTTTATAGTAAAAAAGGGCGAAATGTATTTATTAAATGTTACAATAGTCTGTAGGTGTACCATTTGAGCGGAAGAATTGCTAAGAAACGGAGCGGCACGATACGATTTATGTACCTACTCGCGTCCGTCGCTGGCGCTTGCTTGTATGCATCCCAGATTCCTGTGCGTAACTTCTAAGCACATCAAGAGTAAATAAAAAAAAATAGGATTTTGAGAATAGTGCCGAAATTGATGGACAGTTTACATAAACTGTTTATTTACCTTAAACACCAGGTTAGCTGCTTGTAAGTACTTACATTCAGGTTTTTTTTTATAAAATTTATTTTATAAACAAACGTTTGAACTTATACGGGGTTCGTCTCAGTTGTAGGTAGTCAGAAGGCACATGCGAGCGTGTGGTTGTGCGGGGTCGACACAGGTCGCGTCGCGGGCTAGTGACCGCGCGAGCACCTACTGCGCCGGCGATCAGCTGTTTTAGTATTTTTACTTATTTAATTTGTTTTTTGCTTTTATTTTTTCATTTTTGGTGTTGTTTGGGTATTATATCCGAATGATTGTCGATAAAATATAAAAATAAAAGTTATTAAAAAATTAAAATATTTTTAAAAAATAAAATTCCTTATTCATTTTATTCTAAACACTTAACATGACCTTCCCCTTAAGCTTGGGTCAATAAAAAAATTGCACGGTATATAGTATTTGGTGATACGAAGTTACGAAGTTACGAAGCTCACGAGGTCATACAGGTAGTTAAAAATAATAAAATGATCATGATTAATAATTTTTGTTTGAAAACACCAGTCTTATAGAAATTATATGCATTGCTTTGCCTTAGCAACATTTTATCATTTTTAGGGAAAAATCACAGATGAGTTTAGTAATTTATTTTAACATTTGGATACTTATATATCTTTTTCTGTTTGTACCAAATACCAATACTTAAAACTTATAACACAATGTTGATTCATAGTTTGGTGAGATGTGGCGTGGCCACACAATCTTCTACAAATATATAATAGAATAAACTGACTATTGACATATCGAGTCACAGCCCAAACCGCTAGGTCTAGCTAGAGACTCCAAATTTGGCACAAGGGTTCCTTGTGAGGTCTAGGGTGCACTAAGAAAGGATTTTTCGAAACATTACCCCTAATGAAGTGAAGTAGATGAAAGTTTGTATGAAAGTCCGTCAATTTTGTAAGTTATGATCTTCAAATTTGTATTTAGGTTGACCTTTGAGTATTCAAAACTACTCAAAGAGGTTGACGATTGAATATTAATATAAAATCTGTCTCAGCGTTATGAAAATTTCATCCTCAAAAGTGTGAAAAGAGAGATGAAATTGTGTAAGTTTTTTTTATTATGGTTTGAAATTAATAAACATACCAAAATTTTGTGATTTATGGAAATCAACCCCTAAAAGGGGTTAATAATGTAAAATTGATATGGGTGTCGTTATTGAGGTTTTATGGGATGTTGATTACGAAAATGGCATCGATTTTGAAGTGCCACTCGGTGGACGTAAGTCAACCCTTAAAGGTATGAAAGAGGACTTGCTTTTTTTAACATGCAAAATAGCTTTTAACTTTTAACGCTTAGGAATATTTTTTACAATACCTCGTGACATCAAATACTTCTCCATTCACACCATGCTAATATTATAAATCTGAAAGTGATTTGTTTTCTGTCTGGCTGTTCCCTTATAAATGGCGCCACATAATCTTAGAAAACTTACTATCCTACTTCCTACTCATATGATAAAAATGTAAAAGTTTAGATGTTTGGATGTTTGTTACTTAATCACGCAAAAGTGGCTGAACGGGTTTGGATGAAATTCGGGACACAGATACTTTATAGCCTAGAGAGGAACATAGCCTACTTTTTGTCGCGTAAAAATCCCTATTTTCCACAGGAAAATACACAACATCGCCATAGGTGGCGTAAGTAGTATTTTTTAAAGATGCATTATGAATTTATGATTTTGGATTTTTTGCATTTTTCAATGCTATTTTTATAGTTATGATAAATTTTAAATAGAAAAATATTGGAAAAAGTCAACGCGGCCACAAGTGAATTCTCAGGTGGGACTCGGACATCTGAGAATTCACTTGTGGCCGAGTTGACTGAATGAATGAATGAAATTAATTATGAAATTAGGTTAGGAAATAGAAAGATATTTCTTTCTTTCTGTTACTAAATCTTTCTAGACCAAGTTCTAAAGACCACGCGGACGAAGTCGCGAATATTTGCTGCCACTTGCATGACAGGCCTGGCCACAGAATAATATACTCTAGGCCTGGCCAAGTACTGGCACTTTCTGACCACGTTTTGAAATGTGCCTCTCGCTTGGCTAGACTTTATTATAATAGGATATACATCCTTTCTTTTTTTTTATTATATTTTTCTTTTTTAAAATCACCAATTAACCCAGCCCTGAAGTAATGCCTTGATCACACGTACCGAGCAAACGGGCGAGACAGTGCTTTCGGCCGAGTACTTGGTGCGTTTAAACAAAGTGCCGAGTGCTCGGCCGAGCGAAGCGGCTGCGGCGAGACAGTAGCTCGGCTTACGTTTTACGTACTAGTCCGAATGTCCACCCTCCCGCTTCCCCGCACTGTTTTCTCGCTCACTCGGCAGGTCTGAACTTGCACTGTTTCGCCACTCTGCCACATGATTGTCGTCACGTCGCGTCGTCGCGCGACGGCAGCACTGGAAGGCTTGTGTTAGGTACTAGGGTAACGGATATAAATACATATAATTATATATTTATATACATATTTATGTGTAGAAATATATATAAACGTCCATGACTCAAGTACAAATGCTCGTATTCATCACACAAACATTTGCCCCTACCGGTAATCGAACCCGGGACCTCAGAGTAGGCGACACCATGAAACCGGCGTACGTATCACTCTACCACGTAGGTCGTCATTATTGCATGTTATCTATGAACGGCAAATGTTCGCGATAGCACTATAGTGAACAGTGATGCTACGGCCAGACTTATTTTTGCCACGTTCATTAAATACCTTATTGCAAGTGTGACAAGGCTTACAATTAAAGCGGACAGAGGCGCAGCACAATGACGTTTGAATCACGTTCATTATAAGCCTTGTCGCACTGTGGCTACCTTTTAGAAGACAAGACTCTAATGGTTTGACAGCAGAACTGCTGTCTTGACAATCGTAACGTAACCATGAAGTTATAGGTATAGGTGAAGCTAACACTTCGAATACCTACTTGATGCAAAATTTTATGTACAGTACTACACCAACAGAGAAGAAAACTGATTTTTGAGTAACTAATTATCAACTTTAATGTAAGGCAAAATAATGACTGTTAAGATGGTAATTCTGCTGTCAAACCTTTAGCGTCTTCATAATAAATAGTTATTTTCATATTAATAAGAAGTGGGAATAGTGAAATATTTGCTTAGTATTGACTAATAGTGGCCCCCCATTTTTATTACGATTCATTTTTGTCGCACTGTAGCGTTATCTCACTCTCTAGAGAATTTGATAATTAATTCATTGATTTCACAACAACCCTAACTTCTTAAAAACACAAACATAATCGCATATTTATGTTGTAAAAATCAATACAAACGGTGCATTTATTTAATCTACGTGGTGGTAAAAGTAACTGGAATCCAAGATACTAACTTATCCTTTCACTTAATAGTGTTAAAATTTCTTTTAACAGAATTAATTAGAAAGAGAGAGAGAGATTTCTCTAGAGAGCGTTATAACGCTACATAAAATTTTGCTTCAACTAAGTATTCGGATTGTTAGCTCCACCTATAACTTAATTATCGTAATACTTGTACATAACGGACTAAAATAAAATCCTACTATAGTAGAATCAATGTATGAATAACACTTTTCTGCATAATTGTACAAAACATCGGATATTATGCTGCTAATTTGCATAGATAGCTCGCACGTATAGTGCGGTCGCTTTTTTGTGACCTTTACAATTTGGTCGGCTTTTCAGAGAATTGCTGTACTATTCTTGTTTTTGTTTAAACTTTCATGATAGCCGTAATTGAAAGCTAAAATTAACAGGAACGAATGTTCGTCAATCACTTTAATTTGTTTAATGTAAGCCATGATTCTTAATGTTATAGAAACTGCGTATTCGATTGCTAAAGTACGACCAGTCTAAAATTGAACAAATTTGTTTTTAGCTTCCTAACGTGTAAAGTTACAAAATCTAAAACTCTTGACGTAATAAGTGTCTACGACGGTTATTTTATGCAATTATTAATTTGGTTAAAAGTGTACTAGTTTACTTGCAAATACGTTTTTTCTGATTTTCGAAACCATTTAATTACATTGGTTTGCGTCAACCAAATCAAAAACTAATGTTTAAACAAATTTAAACAAATTAAGGTCTCTTATTGGTATTTTTTTTCAAACTTCTGCTTTGGACCGTTTTCGAGATCTGGGAAATCCCAAAACGTTACCGCAGCAAAATCTTAAATTACTCAAGAACTATAACACACACAAATTTTGCTATTTGCAAACATTTACTACGCAATAAAAGCTATCTATTCATGTATTTGGTTCCGGGCTGAAGCGACTTTTTTTGCCAGGGTAACGTTTCAAACGTTACCCCAGCAAAATCTGTATTTCTCAAATATCTTAAAAAATATAATTCACACAAATGTTGCTATTAGTAAACAAATTTCTCCTCATGACACACTAATTATCTGTTATAGTCTCATCTCTCTAAAGCACAACATTTTGCGGGGGTAACGCACTCGGCCCTGTCTCGATATATGACGACGAAGGTAAGCCGGACCAATAGGTATATTATAGGGATGTAACGGAAGTGGTTATATCGGAACCGAAGTCTTATCGCCGTCCAATCTACACTCGGCTGCAAAGAAATCGAACCACTGGCACTGCCTTATTTTTATACAAACATGCTCATTTCAATTAATAAAAACTATGTGTATTTCTGCAGAGATATGGGTGTGGATGGCAGGGTCAAACGATACTTCACGCCTGGAGCTTCTTACTCTATACAAAGCTCAAGTCTGATCGTGCATGGAGTATTGTATTGTAGCCACCTCTGGGATGGCACAATTAAATACCAACTCGCTACTCTCGACTCGGTAAAACGCAGAGCCAGGCGACTTATCGGTGACCATGATTTGGTTAAAAACCTACATAGTTTGCCGCCGCGTAAGGTCGCTTGTCTGTCGTTCTACAGATTTTACTTTCGGACTTTAAAATCGGTACCGAAATCGGAACCGAGAGTGCAAAATCAATCGGAAGTTCCGACACTTCCGACCTTTCGGATTCGGAACCGAACCTCCGTAACCGCCTTAATATTTATTTAATTTTATTAAAATTAAAGTCGGCAATCACGATAATATATTTTATCATATGCCCCCTGCTGGTGGCGTAGGTCTCCAAATTGTACATACCTACAAATTATTTCAAGTTAACTAATTCATTCCTGACATCGATCGCCGGTTATTTTGGGCTTCGCTTCAACGTTTAAACCTGAGTTGCAAAAGGAAACCCGTGCTGTAAAATATAACAAGATTTAATTCCCAATGATATTTTACATAAAATTAAATATCATTGATGTCTCCCTTTTTTTTTAAGTAGGTAAGACCACTGACCAACAATGCTCGTTTATGCACTTTTTAATTGGTCTTCTGTTAGCTTCTTTCTAATCTGTTACTATAATCTGTATTTTGCCAGTCATTTTGTTCGGTTCGTATTTTGTTTCTAGTGATCTAGTCTGTGTAACTTGTCAATTGTTCTGTGTGCTTGTCAACTTGTGAGTGAAGCATCGGCAGAGTCGGAATTTATTTTCTTAAAAATACAATAATTATTCATTTGGAATTGTGTTGAAAGAATGTAATATGGCTATAAATTTAGATAAACATAGAGAAGCGTTAATCGCAGCTTGGAAGGACGTACTAGATGAGAAAACCGACACAAATTGGTACGTATGCTTTCATATCACCGACCTACATTCAAAAGAAATTAAATAAACAGCCACTCCTGATTGAAATTATAAATTGAATTCATTAGTGTAGAATGGACACTGTAGCCTTATTTGCGTTGGCCATTGTTATGCTGCACTGGCACGTAAAGATTGCGAAGCGTTGCAACTTACATTGTTAACTTTTTACATGGAACAGGTTGAAAACGTATGAAAACTGGGTTGTTATCATGCTTTTAGATTACCAACTTAGTATTCCAGCAGTCCGGTAAACTGCAGTACTTTCATAATTCGTTCATAAAACGATTGTAAGTCTCTAAAACCAACTACATTATGGTAACTTTGAATTTTTCTATCGATAGGTATCTTCACACTTCAAAGTTTCTATGAATTTTGCCATTTAAACTTATACATAACCTTGTTATTTCGTTCGATTTCACTACACACTTTAATACAAAACATCCTTAAAATTTTAGTAATAATTATTTTAAAATTATATTTGTTATTATTTTCAGGGCATTATTTGGATATGATGGTATGACAAATGACTTGAAATTCATTAGCAAAGGTGATGGAGGCCTAACAGAGCTCATTGATGACTTCAACAGTGGAAAGATTCAATACGCCTTTTTAAAAGTCGATTTGCCTAACGGAACCGTATCTAAATATGTTCTTATCAATTGGCAGGTATGTGTTTGGATATCTCATGAGATAAGATATACGTAATAATTTACTTACCATTTAACTTCTTATGCTTGTATGAATTCGCTAAATGACTGTCTTTTGAGAAGAGACAATTACAGTTATTCTATAAGTCAAGATCAAAAATGAATAGTAAATCATAACTGAAGAATACTAATTAGTTTCAGAATTACAACTTTTTAATTTTGCATTTTACAATGCTTTTTTATGTGATAATTTTTATACTAGTAAATATACTAGAAAATAAAGAAGTAGTAGCTTTTTTTCTATTAAGTATATTTACTTCTTTAAAAATTATCACAAGTATCAGAATACTAAAAATATATACTGCTTTTTATTTCTTGCATCATTATTTTGAATTAGTATATTTTTTAGAATAATAGTTACAAACAGGAAAATAAATAATTTATTAATATATTCTTTCTTGTACATATTATATCTTTTGGAATATATGCCAATCTACAGGCTGGAAAAAATCTATGGAGGGTAACTACCTTAAATCCTTTAGTTAGCTCATTTTACTGAAAGGAAACATTCCTTTATTTCCAAAAATAAGTAATCCTGTATTCAAAGATTTTTGATAAATTACTTGCCTGCCCTGGGTATCAAACCAGCTTAAATTAGAAAAAATAACACCATGTACTTTTATGGTACCAGTCGATTGTCTTATTGATACAGATCAATTTAGTTTCAGTAACTTAGTATCTAAAATTAAAGGCAAAGCCTAGAAAGATAAAATATCACTAATAGTTCTAGATACCTATGGTAAATTTTAAATAGAAAAATATTGGAAAAAATTAACTCGGCCACAAGTGAATTCTCAGGCTGAAATCGAACCAGCGACCTTTGGAAATCCGGTCCAATGCTCTAACCGCTGAGCTACCGAGACTTGCGAACCACCGTCGAAATTCTCCAATACTTTTATATTTTTAATACGCTGTAGGCCAGCGTTGTTACATCAATGCTAGGAAATATCCTTGCATTCGAAAGAAACATCTTTTCAGGTGTTTAACGATCGATTAAGATGCAACTGCCAATAATTGATGATTTTGTAATTTTTGCATTTTTCAATGCTATTTTTATACTTATGGTAAATTTTAAATAGAAAAATATTGGAAAAAATTAACTCGGCCACAAGTGAATTCTCAGGCTGGAATCGAACCAGCGACCTTTGGAAATCCGGTCCAATGCTCTAACCGCTGAGCTACCGAGACTTGCGAACCACCGTCGAAATTCTCCAATACTTTTATATTTTTAATACGCTGTAGGCCAGCGTTGTTACATCAATGCTAGGAAATATCCTTGCATTCGAAAGAAACATCTTTTCAGGTGTTTAACGATCGATTAAGATGCAACTGCCAATAATTGATGATTTTGTAATTTTTGCATTTTTCAATGCTATTTTTATACTTATGGTAAATTTTAAATAGAAAAATATTGGAAAAAATTAACTCGGCCACAAGTGAATTCTCAGGCTGGAATCGAACCAGCGATCTTTGGAAATCCGGTCCAATGCTCTAACCGCTGAGCTACCGAGACTTGCGAACCACCGTCGAAATTCTCCAATACTTTTATATTTTTAATACGCTGTAGGCCAGCGTTGTTACATCAATGCTAGGAAATATCCTTGCATTCGAAAGAAACATCTTTTCAGGTGTTTAACGATCGATTAAGATGCAACTGCCAATAATTGATGATTTTGTAATTTTTGCATTTTTCAATGCTATTTTTATACTTATGGTAAATTTTAAATAGAAAAATATTGGAAAAAATTAACTCGGCCACAAGTGAATTCTCAGGCTGGAATCGAACCAGCGACCTTTGGAAATCCGGTCCAATGCTCTAACCGCTGAGCTACCGAGACTTGCGAACCACCGTCGAAATTCTCCAATACTTTTATATTTTTAATACGCTGTAGGCCAGCGTTGTTACATCAATGCTAGGAAATATCCTTGCATTCGAAAGAAACATCTTTTCAGGTGTTTAACGATCGATTAAGATGCAACTGCCAATAATTGATGATTTTGTAATTTTTGCATTTTTCAATGCTATTTTTATACTTATGGTAAATTTTAAATAGAAAAATATTGGAAAAAATTAACTCGGCCACAAGTGAATTCTCAGGCTGGAATCGAACCAGCTACCTTTGGAAATCCGGTCCAATGCTCTAACCGCTGAGCTACCGAGACTTGCGAACCACCGTCGAAATTCTCCAATACTTTTATATTTTTAATACGCTGTAGGCCAGCGTTGTTACATCAATGCTAGGAAATATCCTTGCATTCGAAAGAAACATCTTTTCAGGTGTTTAACGATCGATTAAGATGCAACTGCCAATAATTGATGATTTTGTAATTTTTGCATTTTTCAATGCTATTTTTATACTTATGGTAAATTTTAAATAGAAAAATATTGGAAAAAATTAACTCGGCCACAAGTGAATTCTCAGGCTGGAATCGAACCAGCGACCTTTGGAAATCCGGTCCAATGCTCTAACCGCTGAGCTACCGAGACTTGCGAACCACCGTCGAAATTCTCCAATACTTTTATATTTTTAATACGCTGTAGGCCAGCGTTGTTACATCAATGCTAGGAAATATCCTTGCATTCGAAAGAAACATCTTTTCAGGTGTTTAACGATCGATTAAGATGCAACTGCCAATAATTGATGATTTTGTAAATATAAAAGTATTGGAGAATTTCGACGGTGGTTCGCAAGTCTCGGTAGCTCAGCGGTTAGAGCATTGGACCGGATTTCCAAAGGTCGCTGGTTCGATTCCAGCCTGAGAATTCACTTGTGGCCGAGTTAATTTTTTCCAATATTTTTCTATTTAAAATTTACCATAAGTATAAAAATAGCATTGAAAAATGCAAAAATTACAAAATCATCAATTATTGGCAGTTGCATCTTAATCGATCGTTAAACACCTGAAAAGATGTTTCTTTCGAATGCAAGGATATTTCCTAGCATTGATGTAACAACGCTGGCCTACAGCGTATTAAAAATATAAAAGTATTGGAGAATTTCGACGGTGGTTCGCAAGTCTCGGTAGCTCAGCGGTTAGAGCATTGGACCGGATTTCCAAAGGTCGCTGGTTCGATTCCAGCCTGAGAATTCACTTGTGGCCGAGTTAATTTTTTCCAATATTTTTCTATTTAAAATTTACCATAAGTATAAAAATAGCATTGAAAAGTGCAAAAATTACAAAATCATCAGTTCTAGATACCTTGGCCACCTTTAGTATTGTACCCAACCACGAGTACTCCTCGAGTATCGAGTTAATATGAGTAGCCAAAAAATTTAATTAACTTAAAACATTAAAATCTGTTTATTGCTGCAAATGGTTCTCAATTCAAGTCACTTAAAAGTTGTATAAGAGAACTTCATTTTTATTTTATTTAGTGGAGGTAAGTAAAAACCTTTTAGTATGGTACTTAAGTAGGTACATAAGTACCATACTAAAAGGTGGGCAAGGTAGAACTGTTAGTGATCTTTTATCTTGCTAGGCTTTGTCTTTATTTTAGATGGTGTTAGTTTTTTCTAATTTAAGTCAGTTCATTAAATTAAATCCGGGGCAGGCAAGTGTTTTATCAAAAATCTTTGAACGCAGGGTTACTGATTTTTGAAAATAAAGGAAAGTTTCCTTTCAGTAAAATGAGCTAATTAAAGGATTTAAGGTAGTTCTCCCTCCAGGGCCCATTGATTTTTTTCTCCCTGTATATTGGTAAACAAAATACATCTTTATCCTCATGGTGGTATCAATTTATTGTTTTAATGTATGCTTATTCGATGTAACACTTCGTTTGAGTTAATTAATTGTTATTTTAATGGCAAGAGCTATGCCATTAACTGCAGAAGTTACTGAATCACTGAATAATTGGTAAACATGCTTTGTAAAACCAGTTCAATTTAGTTTTCTTTAATTATCAAGTACTTATAACTCGCAATCTTGCAACATAAAAGAAAAACTAGCAAAAAGTATATTACAAATTTATTTATTATTACAAATTGCGCTGCATTTGTTTCTCAAGTAACTAACATCAGGAAGGTTTTTTAAAATAAGTTATGTAACTCTACCCCTGCAAATGACCTGAAACAGTATGACTAAAGTATGTTGGGCAGGCATATCTGTATTGTAAATATTTTTAATAGAACTTATTCAGCGAAATTGTAATGTTTTCAGGGTGAAGGTGCACCAACAGTTCGAAAAGGTACTTGTGCCAACCACATCAAGCATGTCTCACAGTTTTTCCCTGGATTTCATTTGACAATGCATGCACGGACAGAAGATGATCTTGAGGAGCGGCTCATACTAGAAAAGGTTGCTAAAGCGGGCTCCGCGTTTAACTTTAAAACAAGCAAAGCCGAAGAGATGCCTTCTAGTGGACCTGTTGGAACTGTCTATAAGAAGGTTAACCCCGGTTAGTGTTCTGTAGATTTTAATTTCATGAGTGTACAGTCACAACTGCTATAGCAGTTATAACATTAAACATTCTATTGCACTGTCCATTTAAATAAATATCAAACAACTTCACAAACATTGATTTGGAAAGTTAAATGCTTGTGTGATGGATTCTATACCAACCATAATATTTTAAATATGTATATCTGTAGGTAGATATAATCATTGATCTATAAATCATGAGAATATATAGTGAGAGTCAAACACACAAATTTGGTCACAGCTTCAGTTAACCAATCAAAGGCTTAAGATGTTTTTATTTAAAAGTATAATCTTGTTAGACTTAATAAATTTTTTTTTTTAATTTTTTTTTTATTTATTTATTTATTTATTTCTAGGAAGACCATCAGCAACAAACAGTAATAAATAATACAAATAAAAGTAGATGGCCAATTAAAGGTCCTCACAAATAGTAATTTAAAAATATTAAATACACACTTACGAACTAAGTCACACGCATCGCACACACTGGAATCGATTACACAAAAAGAAAGATGTATCAAAAACTACTTGTTACATATTTTAAAACAATCAAGTATTGAAAAAATGTCCACTGATCGCATTCCTCACACTAGCCACACTTGTGTTAAAAAGATCAAAATTGAAAGTTACACTAAGTTCATTAAATTTTTTACTAGCACGCCACATAAACTCGTTCTGCCTGTAATTTGAATGATTTGGGGGTAAAAACAAGATAGGGTTATTTCTGAGGGTCCTCGCCGGAACTCTAAGTGATATCCGTGCCAGCAACTCGGGACAGTCAATAGAGCCAGATGCAACCTTTAGCAAAAACACCAAGTCACTAACGGTTCGACGCAGTTTAAGTGGCAGGAAGTGATGCTTCTTACAGAGGTCGTAGTAATTGGTCGATGAATAAGGAACCTGTGTTCGGTAGCATATAAATCTAATAAACTTCCTCTGGATATATTCTCAATACGTGCAATATATACATTGTACATAGGATTCCAAACTTGACTAGCGTATTATAAAATGCTCCTAACAAAAGAACAGAACAAGATTTTCAAAGTTTTAACATGTACGAATTCCTTAGCGCAACGCATGAGAAACCCAAGTGACCTAGATGCTTTAGACACAACATTGTCGACATGAGAATCGAATAACAATTTGGAATCGTGTACCACACCGCGATCACGTGTAACTAACTGACGCTGAAGCAAAGCACCTTTAAGAGTGTAGTTAAAAAGAATCGGATTGCGCTTGCGACTAAAAGAAATAAAAGAGCATTTAAAAGGGTTTAGAAGGGTATTTAGAAGGGTCTTCAGTTTTGGTGTCCATAGCCACTTGTCATACTGGAATTCTGGTATTTCTGGTCAAGTTTAACCAAGTAGAAAGCCTGAAGAGGATTCATTCAGATCACAATGGTTCCTTCATTAGTAATTGTGTTCTGTTCTGTCTATTATAATATGTAATTCAAGAGCAGTGTTTACAAACTTCCAGTGCATACAATGAGAGAATCATCTTATTTAAACAATGCATAATATTTGTAAACAAATATATTCTTGGTAGTTGTTGCCTGTCTGTCGTTGCGATCATGTTTTTATGTTGAATTTCGTTAGATTTAACTAAAAGTGAGCAATGGCAAATAAGGATTTCGAATTTGTAGTTCTCATGAAAATAGCTGACGATATAAAACAGCGTAGAGATAGTTTACGAAGAGGTACACTTATAATGTATTTGAAAACAAATTATCACTGATTTTGTTAAATGTGTTATTTTGTTTTAGTTCAAGAGATAAACTCCAAAGAGAGAGATCAATTTTGGATAAAAGAAGAACAAGAAGAGAAGAAACGAGTAGAAGCCGAGAGGAAAAAGAGAGAAGAGGTACTGTACAATTACAATAATTTATTTAAAATACCAAATTAATCAGATTTTTGAAGATGGTGCTTGAATATTCAATGTTTTAGGAAAAAAGGAAAGCAGAAGAGGACGTAAGAAGAAGAGATGAATTAGAAGCAGCAAGAAGAGCTAAAGTTGAACAAGAAAAGTAAGTATTGTATTTGATTTAATTAAACACATCAAAAGTGAAAAGGGAGCAAGTACTTTATTGACGAATAAAAAAACGCAATGAATATAACCAAATGTAGTCTTTCTGACTGGCTTTTTACTTTAATTCTTTCTTTATATCAACAGTGAAGTTTAAAAAAAACATTAACGATCCTAAAAAGTTAAAATGATAATCCTCTGTAGCGGCAATATTCTAAAACCGACTTGAATCCCTATATACACTTTCGATGTGTGTATTATTTCTTTTACTAACATTGTCAAATCATGTACCTGATAGTGATTAATATCTTGAAAAGATGTATGACTAGCATAAGTTATTACGGGGCTCAATTAAAACATTTTACACAACTGCACAAATAAAATACAATACAAAAAGGTGTAGTATATATACAGTGGTGGTCACATAATTAACGACACTAGCCAATTTTCATACAATCGAGGTAACTTTGGAGGGTTCTCTGCCAAGGATTGACTGAGCTGTTATCTGATAATAGCCATCCAGGGAGTGAATGGAGTAGATCTAAATTGCTATACACACCCAACTGATCTGACTAACATGCCAGGAGAAGTATGGATATGTTTAAAAAAATACGCGAAAATAGCATAAAAATGAATGGAATTCCTGAAACTAAAAACTCTGAAGCTTACAGCTTTTAGAATGTTGATCAGACAGTTGGTTGTGTATGGCAATCTGGATCTCCTCCATCTAGTCCCTGAATGAGCATTATCAGATCGCAGCTCGGTCAATCCTTGGCAGAGAACCAAGGCTCTAAAGTTACCTCGATTATATGAAAATCGGCTAGTGTCGTTAATTATGTGACCACCACTGTATATCCGACCACCACTGTATACAGACCTATATCGAGATAGACAGAAAGCGCGCTTCAAACTGTATGAGAATCTAGCGTGTCGACTTTTTCGTACCTACTATGACGTCAGGAGCGAGATTAGTGTTTTGGTGATGTGTAAATGTTATTGACGAGCTCTTGCAAGAAAGCACTGTACAATTAACTGTTTTCGTTTCTGTGTGACGCGTGTTTTCATGGCAATGGTCTCAAACGGACTGCCTTAGGTCGTAAAACTTTGACTAAAAAAACACAATTAAATTCAACCGTAGTTGCCATATTTTAGTTAAAACATCTAAAAATATTTTTTATACAATCCTATTTCCTATCAAAGCTATTCCTTTGCAAGCCATTTATATGAGTGTTTTCACCTCCCTTATTGTATTAAATAAAATCTTCAATCATCTTCTCCCCAAGGGCTGCAGTTCCCGAACCGACGAGTCCCACAGGAGTGAGTGCGAGCGAAGCTTTACGCCGCCAGCGCTCGGCCGAAGCCAGACAACTCATCGGGGCTTCCACCGCAGCCGCTAGAGCGCTGTTCCAACAGAACCTCGCCCAGGGACAGATGGGGGCCAGGTATGTGGGGAAAAATAAATGGGACCCAGGTGTGTGCCCTGTGGAACTTCAGATTGGGTATATATTATAGATAGAGGTATCTTGATTCATAGTTGGTAGGCTTTTGTTGCTGAGAAGAGACTTGATCAAGGCTTCCACCGCCTCTGTTCCAACAGAACCTCGCACAGGGACAGCTGGGGGCCAGGTATATTTAGATTAATAATAACTTATCTGGACCAAGTATTTGATAAAAATAGACGAAAGTCCAGTGTGTGTTGCCAGTGATGACTTACCGTAGTGAAACGTGGTCGCTAACTATGGGTCTGATAAGAAAGCTCAAGGTCACCCAGCGTGCTATGGGGAGGGCATGCTCAGCGTTTCCCTAGGAGATCGAATCAAAAATAAGGAGATCCGTAGGGGAACTAAAGTAACTGACATCGCTCGAAGGATTGCTCAGCTGAAGTGGCAGTGGGCGGGACACATAGCGAGAAGAACCGATGTTGGTTGGGGCGGGGCCGTTCTGGAATGGCGACCGCGCACAGGACGACGCTCCGTGGGTAGGCCGCCGACAAGGTGGACCGACGATTTGGTGAAGGTCGCGGGAAGCCGCTGGATGCGGACTGCGCAGGACCGATCGTTGTGGAGATCCTTGGGGGAGGCCTATACCCAGCAGTGGGTGTCATGTGGCTGAGACGACGACGAGAAAATAGATGGGGGCCCAAGTGGTTACCCTGAGTGTAGACTTTAGATCGGTAAGGGGGGCGGAGTGCTGTCTCTATGTCTTGTTATGAATAATTACAATAATATGCAATATTTTTATAACTATTTTTCTAGATCGCCTCTTTGTTTAATTTGTGATTTTGTTGTGAACACTGTTTTTAGATTTGTGACATGTACAAACTTCATCTCTTTCAGAACAACATCAAATGTGCCAGAAAAGCCAGTCCGCAGTTCAGTCATAGCACAACGCATAAATACATTTACGCAAGCACAAAACCAGTCTCCTACACCGATATCCCCTATCAAATCACCAGTGAAAACAGAGCCGAAATCCACACTACAAGAGGAAAACGAAGAACAACCAAAAACGAGTCCCTTGAAGAACATAGACAAAATAAAACTAAGCTTAGAAAGTCCCTCACAGATACAATACGAACCAATCATAGACCCAAGCGTAGACTTGAGTCCCAGTACAGAGACGGAACCTAACTCATTCAGTGCCATCAATTATTCGGAATACAAACAAAACGAGAACAATTACAGAGACATAGAAACGGACTTGAAGCAAAGCGAACCGATGATCAAACAGAATATTCTGGAGAACGATATGTTCGATGCGTCCTATTCGAGTTCGAACGAAAATGATGATGACGATAGCGATAATAAGTTCAGTACGATTAAGAGATCTCCTTATAGTAAGAATAATATTGCCGAAGAGGGGCAAAGGTCGGAGTTGAGTAGGCAGAATACTGTCATAGAGAATGTAAATTATAAGAAGGAGAATGGTTCGGCGACGTCCGAAGATGTATCTCCCGAGGGAATGGAAGAAGAAGGTACGATATATGAAGATTTGGATGATGATCCTGGCCTAACAGCGAGAGCACTTTATGATTATCAAGCAGGTAAGCTTTTGGAATTATTTCTTGAAAACAGTCAAAAACAACTACAAAGTATGTCTTACTAGCGGCAGCCCGCGGTTTCACAAGGGTGGTTCCCGTTCCCGTAAGAATATCGGGATAAAATGTAGCCTATGTGTTAGTCCACTACTTGAAGTCTCCACATACCAAATTTCATCCAAATCTGTTCAACCGTTTAGGCGCGAAAGAGGAACAAACAAACAAACAAACTGACATACTTTAGCATTTATAAGTAGGAATTAGGATAGGATAAATAGGCCTCATCACTGATGGACGCGGCATGGATGGCACAGCGGAACGGAAATGATACGCTCGTTTCATATATTTTGTATGACCTGTTTTCAGTGAACAGCGAAAAACGTGGGGGTGGAGCGTGTCTCATGTTCATAGAAAATATATGTTACGAGCGTATCTATTGCTTCCGCTGTTCCGCCACTGTTCTCCACTGACCTCCGAAAATAAGTTCTTAGAGCGTAGGTCAAATATAGTTTCTGCCCGCTACTGAGAGCGTTATATTTAAAGTAATTAATTGTAAGACACCGAGCCAGTGCGGTGCTTTATTTTTTTCTATAATCGCTTTGTTGATATATGTACTGGCAAGCAACCATTATAAGCAGACATATTATAAGTTATAACAATAAAAGTCGAGTCAGAAGATCTCGCGGTCGCTCTCCAACACGGTGGAGACCAGATTAAAACTGTAAACATCGGATTACATGGCGTCGCATCACGGGAGCAGCGCAGAAACCAATCGACTGAGGCATGACCACTACCACTTTGTCAAGAGTGCACGACTAAGAACGATAAAAATTCTATTGTGTCTCGATCATTGCCAGGTTTAAAATGGGCGTTACAGGTGCTAACAGCCGTATTGTACCAGCCAGGTTTAAAACCGGCCTAAGCGTGAAAGTCTCAAATCAGAAGAGAAGAAGTTCTTAATGTTCATTTTTTTTTTCAGCGGATGAATCCGAGATCACGTTTGACCCTGGCGACATAATAACCCACATCGAGCAGATCGACGCGGGCTGGTGGCAAGGACTCGGCCCCCACGGAGTATTCGGGCTATTCCCCGCCAACTACGTGGAGCTGCTGCCCGCGCATCCGCGCTAAACTGCACCTTACTGCGAGGAGATAAGGACGGACTATGTTTGGTAAGATTGACTGTGACTTGATTTGAGGGTTTTCCGGACTTGTTAGGCCAAGAACAGTGGCTGGATCGCGCTTATCTTGAATTGTAAACCAAAACTAAACCGTTACCGCTTCTTTGCCTTGTACGGAAACAGTCTTGTTATGCAAATGTTGTTTTAACTTTGACCACACTCTGAAGGCCTCTTAAGGCCCCTTAAGCTCTTATCTATAGTTTTGGGACAATGATCGCGTCAATTTTATATGAAAATATTTAAGCTATATAAAAAATATCGATTGCAATTATGTTACAAATAAAACTGAAATATTCGGTTTCATCCTTTAAAAAAAATTGTGTGTTGTGTACGCACGCACGCACGTGTTCGTGTCGCGATTTTTTCATTGAGAATTTTGAAGTTGAGAACATCTTAAACACAAAGCAAAATTTTATACAATATTATGCGTATATTATTATACTACTGGTCTTGGTCTTGGACAATAAGTGCGCAGACCCCTTATCGTTTTCGATTCGTTTGCGGTACTTTCTACGCATTATACAACTTGCATTTCAAACCTTGCGATTTAGGTTAATTCAAATTGTTTGGAACACGAAAATATTTATAACGACTGAAGCATATAATTTATATAAAAAAACAACTACATATTGAATTATACAAAGATTGGCCTTTTAACATTGTGCGATAGTTATTTGAAAAGACATGAAATAGGCCTTTCTTTTCGTCTATTGTTTGTGCGCGTACGTATTCTCTGTTAAAGATAAAGTAAATAAATAAATGATTTGTTTCGTTCAGATTGTCTTAGTGAGTTGTGTCTTATAAAATTCAAAATCTCATGAAACTATGCCGTAAAAATGTTGACTAAAATATATTTCTTTAACCAGAGAGAATATAGAAATAAGATAGGCGTTCACGTAAAAGTGATCTTATTCCTTTGATAGTTCATATTGTATCATATCGTATGTCATTCTATACAAATTTCAGCTGATCGAATACGATATGAACTGAAATAAAACAACTTTTACGGATATCAAACGCGCTATATTTTCACGAACTAAGTTGTAATTGTCCGTATTTTTAGGTTTTTAGGGGTTTTTTTATTTTCCCGACGTTTCGGCACCTTTACAGCCTTAACACGGTATATCCGTAACAGTTGTTTTATTTCAATGAACAGTTCGCGCCAAAACATAAGATATACGTACGATATGATCTGTCAAATGAATAAGATTACTTACAATCGCATCCAAGATGTACAAAAAATAAAGACTACTAATCTAAAGGAATAAAGGAATCATTTCAAAATAACTGCACTAAGTATATAATTATAACAGTCTTTCGTTAGGCTTTAGAAAAAAGACATACGATAAAGTAGATAATTTAAATATGCAGTTGTTTTCTGAATCTACCAGACTAGCTTCCTAAATCAATTTCGTTTTTATCGAGCATAAGATTTAAGCTAATGTTATTTTGTTAAAAATCTTCGAGTAAACAAATGAAATTACATTTTGTAAAATAAAAATAAAAATGCTTGGCCACATGCCGATTAGTGTTTATTATTAATTTTAACTTAATTCGACATGTGAAATATTTTTAAAGAGATTTTTTTTGTGAAAATTGTTTGCAAAAAATTTATCTTGCCTATCAGTGATTAACTGTTTTATCGATTTGAAGTAATAAATTTATAAAATAAGACGCGCAATATGTATTCCTTTTGTATTATTTCACTGTGTTGTGATTTTTTAATTGATTGTGAGCAATAATTTAACTGTAATGTTAATTATGTTTAATGCATAGTCGCTTTCTTTAACTAATTATGTAATGTTTATTGTAATTATTAGGTCATCTTCAACAAGCTGGCATAATATTCTTAAGTTTGACTACATTCCAAAAAACGAAATTCACCACAATTAAAAATTATTATTGTTGGTTTACTTCCGATGCTGTGGAGATTTAATTTGAACAAGTTAAAAAGATGTGGTATACAGAGTAGAACTCAATATAATATAATCTTAAGGTTGAGTTGTCGTAATTGACTCCTTACTTCGAGTAAAAAATATTAATTGGTTTTTATTATTAACCACTTATCCACTTTTATCAGAATCAGTAATTTTTTCTCTATCTTTGGAAATGTTGTACATAGACGTTGCCCAAATTGGGACATGTCCTTTCTTTTCCGTCGAGGTCTGCTTGAAGTATATGAGATGGGCCTGTAAATAAATATATAGACTTAATTTTTATTAGACTGGTTTATTATTTGACATTAAATTTGTACTGCCTTGGTTTGCTTTTAGTTACGTACTTAGAAATTGGGCTAAATAAATTGTGTTACGCCAAATGCATTTATCATCAAGACTTTGCAGAAAAGTTGTATTTAGTTTTTATATTGATCTCTGTTACACAATGTTTAGCTATACTTATTTATTATTTTGGATATAGACCGTATATAATACCAGATGGACAATGGCCGTATGTATATGCGTTTAGGCGTTATTAGCGTCATACGTAGCGTTCTGATTTTTTATTGACTTCATGTTAAGCGGCGTCCAGATTAAATAACATTGTTATATAACTTTGTTCTATAACACATCCACATTATATAACATTTCAATAAAACAATCCTCACGGAAAATCATCTCGTCCACACTCGTTATACAGCTTTGTTTTGTTATATTATCTGAACGCACCTTTAGTCACATTTATTATTTGTACGTAATTTTGATGACACAAAGGGTTTTCAGTGTTCATCTACAGTTGCCCATGAAGATAATGGATGCAAAACGTTCGTACATATTATTGTGACGGTTTCTTACCAATAGAACCTTATTGCTGTTTCCACTTGAGCTAAGCTTTCAAAGCTAAAGCAATCCTATTAAGTGTAAGTCAGAAACATTCTTAGCAACGTATCTTACCTGTGGAACTGCACCCTAAGCGGTTATTCAAGTTAACACGCAATTGCCTGATAAGTTCTTTTATAGCGCTGCAACCGTGTTTATATGAGAACACAATCGATACTATACTTTGTTCTATTTCATGCTAAGAATATGGAAATTTTACCAGTGATTTGTCGTGCCAATTTATACTTACTGCATTACTATTATGGGCACTTTATATGTCTCGATTTTTTATTACTTTCCTTTTATTTTTATTATATTGAGCTAGTCTTCTTATATTCTTATAAAAGAACAACTTAAAGTAAGAATTGTTGCCATTTAAGTATTTGGGTATTGCATAAACAAAATTAATCAATAGTATTATATTTGGTCACAAATACTTATCGTTAACATGCATGCATTTTGTCATTTTCGCACAATTATTTACTTGGATAAGTTATCACTTAATGAATTTTTGTCTTATGTATTTTTATAAACTTGCAGAACTACCTACTATATTTTATTATTGTAAGCATATTCAATTTGTAAACAAATAAGCATTATACACCCATGATACACCTATAAACTGAATTCAGTTGTATGATATATATGAACTTACACGACCAAGACAATTACGCGCATGACAGGAATGCGGTTTTGCACTTTTGGCTCCTGCAGCCCACTTCTATCACCGCACTTCTCGTATTATCTGATTTATTAGCGCTACAGTGACTAACTGATTAAATACCGTTTCTTGACATGTTGGTTTTTAGTTAGATTTTTTAAGTTTTTCTTAGCTGTCCTGCGCCTAATTGTCTTGGTCAGATAGTAGTCACAAGATTATTGTCCTACTGAATGAAATACATCTACTTGATTTCATCAAATCGTTAATTTGATCAACAGAAGCCAATCTATACTATATTATAAGATATTTGTTAATAATCAGATTTTGATATGTAGCGTTTTTTTGCTTAGTAAATTTTTTAGCGAATTAAGTTTAACTTATTTATAAGATGGAAGTATATGATGTAATATTGAAGCTGTATTTATCTGTTTGTAATGGCTTAGAATGGCACCGTTATGTATTTTACTGAGTATACCATTTAAAGTAAAAGTCGTGCCCCAATTTTATGAAATAAACTAAGACTAAGCTTTGCCTTTAACCCTTCTATACATTGTAGGATTAAGTCCTGTAAGTGAGATGTATTTTTCGTATTTTAGTTCAATCGTGTACGTATAGCATGCGTGTGAATGTTTAATCATTTAGGCCGGTGGGTTATATAAAGTTTGATTAACGACTTAAACAAATTCGACTGTGTATAGTTAATTTGTGAAAATTCGGCCTAATGAATATGTTGAAATATTTCTTTCTAATATGTCACAAATGAGTAATTTCATTTTGGCGGTCTTTAAAACTAGTCTTAATTAGTTAATCTAGTTTGTGTTTAAATCCGTAGCTTCTGAAAAATATTGAGTTATTTGAAAGCGAATGGTTAAGGATTCGCACGCACTCAGCCCCTTTTGTAACTGTTAAACATGTACCTAATACGATTGCAATATAGTTTTGTGTATGGTGCTCCAATGTAATATAGGTTTACATTTGTATCCTATTTTCAAAATAAACAATTCCTAGACCCCGGAACTATGATTTTTATTTCAGCAACACTTGAAAGTTTTAAAATAGAGTGAACAAAGAAATAAAACTTGTCAATAGAAATTCATGTCAATTATAATTAAAATAACCCTTACTTAATAAAACACTTGCAAATTATTCATGGATAGTATTTCCCCGCAGAATGTCAGAAAATATACCCTGTCTTGGCATTGGGATTTTGTTCACGATGTCTGGTATAACCTGGAACAGAATAAATTCGGTTAGATCACTGGTCGAGCGGAGCGATGCGCAACGACTGACACAATGTTAAAGCTCGCCATACTACAGCCACATAGCAATGCATGACCGCTTATGTACCGTCTACACGCTCCTTCATGACTGCGCAGTCTTGCAAAAGACGGAACACCGAGCGACCGGCCACAAGTGCTGGAGCTCTATTTTTGATTCACTCGTCTCGAGGTTTTCTACTGATTTTCGTGCGACGTTTGAGTTTCCGTATCTTCTGTACTTCCGTAATAGCGACTTTCCTTGTATATACATAGCTTCGCTTTTCGCCTGTAATACCGCCTCACAACGCGAGCGCCCGAGGGGCAAAGCAAAAAGCGACCTATGTCCACACGCAAGGTTGCTTTTCGCCTGATCGCCTCTCCGTTCGTCTCGCCCACTCGCGCGACGAGTGATTTAAAAATAGGGGTCCTGGACCTCTATTTTTGAATTACTCGTCGCGCGCGTGGCGAGGCGAACGAGGAGTCGACCATGCGATTAGCGACCTTGCATGCGTTGACATAGCACGCTTTTCGCTTTACCCCTCGCGCGCTCGCGTTGGAAGGCGGTACTACAGGCGAAAAGTGAAGCTATTTATATACGGGCAAGGTCGCTTTTACGGAATACGGAAACTCAAACGTCGCACGAAAATCAGCAGAATCCTCGAGACGAGTGAATCAAAAATAGAGCTCCAGGTCCGAAGCACGGTCCGACTGCGCAGTCATCAGTGTTTAGAGAGAGAGCTTTATGAAATGAGTTAAAACCTCCTTCGAATAAATAACCTCTTAAATCGGTCATTACCCACGACGGCACGATGACGGTATAAGCGTTTGGGGTGAGAGGTTGTTTGTTTGTGCAAACCAATGTTGCCATTTATCTCCAAAATTACTAGCCAGATTTTGATGCGGTTTTAGTGATGGGTTTGGGTTTGATTGGTGCATGTACTTAGATAGACGTGACGTTACGGTGACAGCTGACTGGGGGCTCTGTGGTAAACATTTACAGTTTTGGAGATAAATGGTAATATCAAATTACCATTTATCTCCAAAACTACTGCATTTACTACGTATGTCATCGGAAACAATTTCGACGGACTGAGGCGATGACTGCACGACCGGCCATACGTGATGGCAAAACCGTGCAGTGCAAGTTTGAGCATTCCAAATCTTTAGCATTTCAATGATTACACACACACAAGCCGCGCTTTCAGGGGGTCAATTCTGCTAAATTTTTGACAAAATCGTCTCTCAATGGTGTTTCAATAGTAGTGTTTATTTACACTATTGTAACAAAAACTGTGTAAAACAGGACTGCCATTGAAACACCATTGGAAAACGATTGTGACTAAGCATTAGCAGAATTGGGCCCCAGGACTGCACGGGATACCATCTTGCCAGGTACACGCTCCGTCTTACTTGCACAAACCGGTTTGTGCAAGCATGCTTTCAGGTAAGACGTTGCATGTAGCCGGTACATTAGGAAGCGTATCCGCCTGTCCGTGCGTCGCTATCGGTCACGCCACTCGACACCACCAGAACGACACCCCGGTGGCTTCGTTTGGAATTCTGCAAATTATCATAGGAAATACACCTATGATAATTTGCAGGACATCACTAATAGTCGGTAGTATCGAACGGAATAGTGATTCCAAACGACACCATCGGGGGTGTCATTCTGGTGGTGTCGAGTGGAATTTACGGTTGCTATGACTGCGCCTATCTGTGATATATACAAATAGTACACGACACACGTATACGAAAGTGATGAAGAAGTTTTGCTATGCGATGCGGCCCACCCTAATAAGGCCTTTTACAGTGACCGAAACTACGCTTTTAGACCAGCTACGAATTTTAATCTACAGCGGGGAAATGCTTAGCTTTCATCAATACTGCATCAGCTACATGCGACAACTGATTATTGTGTGTGGTGACTGAGCAGAGCAATTAGTAGATATTTGGGTACTGTCTATCTAATCTAAGGTATCTTTGAAAACTGCCCAACTTTTTTACAATAATTATTTTATACATTTTCAAAACTCACCTTGATCCTAATCTCCCTCGGCATGTACTCGCGAAAGAATTGGTAGAACTCGAAGTGCGTCTTCACAATGTCCAATCGCGCCATCTCGTGTTTGAGCACATCGACCGAATCCGACGGCGCCGCTTCTCGCCGTTTTAGCTCTCTGGTGAACTGGTATATTGTTTGCACCAGTTTTTCCGCACGTACACGCGCTTTGTAATCGTACCTGTATAACGTAAAATAACTACATTGTAACTGGGTACATTTTAACGCTGACAAATCCTATACCATACATGTTTAAACCGTAAAAGCAATTGTAAAAATAACATGGGGGCAACCCACGAAGGTTGAAGGATGTTTTGCAACATAAAATTGGCCTGTAGTGGGAATGATCATTTCTAGTCAAGTAAAAAGATTGTTAGGAGGTTACTTTGTTCCCTAAGTTATTAAACTTTAATAAAATCTTTATACGAGAGACTACTGTTATTTACATTTATTGATTTCTAGTATTCTTTTGTAAAGACTAGACTATAAATAAATTAATAAGTTTATTAAAGGATACATATTTCTTCTTTCTATATTATCCCTTAACCACCTCACATATATTTTAGTCACACAACCACCTAACATACGTCTGTGAGACCCTAATAGTAAAATAAAACACAATTATAAGTTAATAAGGAAAGGTTTTGTTTTTAATTAATAGTATGTTTAGTAACATATTAAACTATTAAATAAAAATAAAAACACATTGGAATCAGCATTATATTTGATTAAATCTGTAATAAGCTGTCTCTAACCTTATTTTATGCCGACCAACTAACACACTTGAAAAATGAGATCCACAAAAAATATTTATGTAATAGAAACTTCTTAGTAGTATTTTTTTAAAGTTCAGTAAGGATCTGATAATCAACCGTAATCAATCAAAAATACTCCCGATTATTCACCCGACGGCGTCTGTGAGACGTATGTTAGGTGGTTAAGGGTTATTATTTAAAAACATCATTTCTTACTTTGCTTCCAGTTTGGTTTCAAGTGATTTGTAAAGCCGTTTAGTGATCCAAGCAGCATCGTTAGGTTGGAATCTCTTCGGTGGTTTGTACTTCATGTCTTCTTTTACTTCATCGGGCAAATCATCAAAGCATATTAGATTAGATTTCATCTGCCTTGCTTTTGGCTTAGTTTGAGCTTGTTTTGTAGCCGATTTTCGAGCAGGGAAAGGTGGTCTTGCGGGCACTTTGAATACGTTTGTGATATCCTTTGGAGGTGCTTTGAGGGAATTTCTTACGGCTTCCTCCTGCGAAATTAAAAGAATTATGGAATACTTTACAAACAAATAATAATGTAAATTGATGGACTGGATACTTAAACTTACCATTTTCAATTTCTTTTCCAAGTTTTGCTTTTTAATCTTCTGTAAGTACAGCTCTAAAGTAGTTTGCCTAGTTCTTTTAGAAACATCATGATTAGATTCAGCTGGATAATCGTTCTCATCAAAGTTAGAAGCTTCAGGTAATTCTGTAGAATTTGCTTGTGGAAATTTTGAAGTGACGGATGTTATATCAGTGACAGCCGTTTGTCGTTTAGCAGACTTCTCTAGTACAAGGGCTCGTAGAGACTTTCTAGGACTGAAATCTTTTCCAAACGTTTGTCGCAGCGTCTTCCTCGTGGTTCTATGGGAGTCCCATCCTGAACCTTCAGCGCTTGAATTGCTAGTTCCATCGGATAAGCCTGTACTCTCTCTAGTGGGCGCTAAACTGGCTCTTATATTCATACTTTTCATAATACTAGTCCTTCTCAAACTGGTGTTGCGACCTTTAGCCATGAAAGATTCCATTTGTTTCGTTTTATCATGAAGCACTGCTTCTGGCGACTTCGCTTTAGAATTCTCTTTTGTTCTGTGTCGCCCCGTTGTATCATGGGATAGGTTTGGTGTTTCAGTGTTCGCCAATTCATTTTCTTCGTCATCATTTTCCATATCAATGTCGCCATCATTTTGTGCATTATTTTCATTACTGTCCTCTATAACCGCAGAACTGTCAACTGGCTCTACTTCTTGACTCTCTTCTAATTCATTTTGACTGTCTTCCTGTTCTTCTTCACTTTGTGGCTGCTCTTCCTCACTTTGTTCTGCTTCACTTTGATCTTGTTCTTCCTCACTTTGTTCTTGCTCTTCTACACTTTCTTCTTGTTCTACTCGACTTTGTACTTGTACTTCTACACTTTCTTCTAGCTCTTCTTCGCCTTGTTCTTGTTCATCCTCACTTTGTTCTTGTTCATCTTCACTTTGTTCTTGTTCTTCCTCACTTTGTTTTTGTACTTCTACACTTTCGTCTTGCTCTTCTACGCTTTGATCTTTTTCATCCTCACTTAATTCTTGTTCTTCCTCACTTTGTTCTTCAACTTCTACACTTTCTTCTTGCTCTTCTACGCTTTGATCTTTTTCATCCTCACTTTGTTCTTGTTCTTCTTCACTTTGTTTTTGTACTTCTACACTTTCTTCTTGCTCTTCTACACTTTGATCTTTTTCATCCTCACTTTGTTCTTGTTCTTCTACACTTTCTTCTTGCTCTTCTTCGCTTTCTTCTGGCTCTTCCTCACTTTGATCTTCTTCTATTAGTTTTTGTATTTCTTGACTTATTTCGTGTTCTTCAGTTTCTACTTGTTCTTCTTTGTTTATGTCGTGTTCTTCTTCAGTTTGTTCTTGTTCTTCTTGACTTATTTCATCTTTTTCTTGATTTTGCTCTTCTGCTACTTTAAGTTTTTCTACACTGACATCTCGATTTTTTTCTTTGCTTTGTTCATTTAACTTTAGCTTTTCTTCTTTAACTTGTTCTTGAGATTCATTTGGTTCCTCCTTACTATCTTGATCGTTCTCGTTTTTACTTGCTTCCATAACAGCATTCATTTCTTCTTCATTTTGTATATCACCATTATCTTCTATATAACTTTCATTTTGAATTTCATCTTGGGGCTTATTATCATGGTTAACTTCCTCGCTATTATCACCTTGGCTTTTATTTTCCTTTTTACTAGATGTTTTATTGCTATCAGCTAGAACTTCGTCGTTAAATATGCTTTTTTCAGTAGACACATTGACTTCATTTTCATTATCTTCTTCACTTTCATAACGTAACGATAAGTCTTCTTCGTTTTCCCCTTCAACTTCATGTTGATTTTCCTCCCGACTTGGACTTTTAGTTTCAGATTCACTTATCACTCTACTATGTTTCTGGCTTGCAACAGATGTATCTTTCGAGCCTTGTTCATCAATTTGCTTTTCAGTCATAGATTTTTGTTGCATGTTAACACTTTGGTTAACATTACCTTCTAATGCAATTAAATTTACTATTTCATTAGATGTTTTGGACTTATTTAGGTTCTTAGTTCTATTAATACTGGTATTTGTGGCTTTTTTAGTTGGTGAGGTATCTATGTCAATGTCATTCAGTTTTACTGATTTATTTAATGTATTTGATTTGTTTAATGGGTTTTTTTTATTTAGGCTAGTATTAGATTTAACAGAGTCGGTATCTTCAGTTTGCTTTAAAGAACTTATAGATTTATTTAGTTTCTTGTTATTAAAGCTTGAATTAATGTTTTGAGGAGTAATGGTCTGATTATTAATTTTATTTGAGATTGATTTATTTTCGTGAGTGCCTGTAATTGATTTATTTTCAGAATTATAATTTTCAACATGTTCAGTAACTTTACCTTGTATTTCTTTAATAACTTGTTCCTGATTATCAACATTTATATCTATAATATCAGCATCTTCAGTCAATAAATTCAGTCCATAGCTTTTAAATCGGTTTTGGTGTACTTCATGATCTTTACTCTGATTATGAGTAAGACCTTTAGAGGAATTTAATGATTTTTCTTTATTTGATTGTTTTGTTTTGTTAATGCTTGTATTGTTAGTTGACAACTTGCTTAATTTTGCTTTTTTCACTGGTGTCTTACCAGACATCATATCCTCGAGCTGAATTTCAACCATGGTTGAAGAAGGTAAATGTTTCCATTCATCCATTTCTACATCAGTATTGATGCTGGACGTTGGAGATGGATCTCTTCTTTGAGTATTAGAAGACTCTGGTTGCTGGTCACCTTTTTTTTGGAAACCAAATACTCTTGGTTGAATTTCTGAAATTTCATCTTCACTTTCAGAAACAATAAAGTCAATGAACATATTCTTTCTCTTAGTACCTGCTCTGTTACCAAAAAGTGGTCTGACTTGTACTTTTACTTCGGCAGCAGCTATTTCTTTGGTTTTATTTGCTACTTTTTCAGGTGAAATTGTTAACAACTCTGCTGGGAAGACTGGTTTAGACTTTGCTTTAGAGGCTTGGCTGAATAAGTTTTTTGGGGCAACATTTACTGTTTTATCATAATCTGTTGTTTTGTGTAGTTTAGCTGAAGATCGCCTTGTTCCAAGAATGGGACCAAATTTCTTCTGTAGATTGTTTTCTTTCTCAGTAAATAGTTTTCGCTGAGGTATTACTATACTACTGATAGATTCACTGTCACTGCTTTCTGGGATATCCATTGTGTAATTTTTCTTTTCTTGACTGGGAATAAATAGAAAATAATAAATAAGCATACAATTAAAACCATAATTAAAATTTTGTTTAATGTCTTAACTATCATGAGACCACTGCGCTGGCGTGATAGTCTCACAACAACAAAATATTTATTATGTCTCATTTCCATAGACCTCACGAAATTAAATAATGTTAGTAGCAGTAGCAAGGAAATAAATAGTATTTTTATCTTAATATTTTTACTAACAGTTATAAATTTTGAAAAAGATAAATGTTAGTTACTGTTATACAGATAGAACTGATAACAAAATTCTACCTCTTCATTAAAAATATTGAATAAGCTACGATCAGATACGGAATCATATTTTGGGGGAATTCCGTAGATAAGGAGAAAGCATTTAAAGCGCAAAAAAAGTGTATACGCTCTATGTGCCACTTGAAACAAACTGATTCATGCAAACCCTACTTTAAAGAACTTAAGATTCTAACACTCCCTTCGATATATATCTCTGAGTTAGCTTTACTTGTTAAAAAAAACATTGATAACTTCAAAGTAATGCATAGTAAAAGGCATAAAAATAGGTTAAAACTTACTAGATGTAACACTAGTATGTTCCAAAAGAGTGCTTTCAGAATGGGTATTAAAATCTATAACAAGTTGCCGCAATATATCAAAGAAATTCTTCTTCCTCTTAGTTTTAAGAAACAGCTAAATAATTTCCTGTTTGAAAAAGCATATTTTTTGTACTTTGCAATTTTTATTATAATTGCATTTGACGTTATTAAAAATTGTATTTTGACATTTTTAATAATTGTTTTTTTTGACATTTTGAATAATTGTATTTTGACATTTTTAATAATTGTATTTTATTTAGTTTTTATATAATGTTGTTTCTATTGTATGATTCTGGAGTTGTCCGGTCAATTAATTTATGACATATTAATTTACCATATCTTAATTTCATTTTAATGTTAATCTATGACAAAAAATAATTTTGACATTTAAATTTTGATGTCAAATGTTGATGTTAAGTTGTGAAAATTTTAGGTTTGATATAACTTCTATCTACTCATATTTTGATTTTGGACACCCGTGAGGGTAGGACATGGCGCTCATTGTATTCCATTATATAAACTGTATATTCTTTCTATACCCATGTTTAAGCAAATAAATGATTTGATTGATTGATTGATTGTGATTAATAAATCGAGTCTAGTAAAAAGAATGCTGAGAAACAGAGAAGAGTTAACCATGTCAAACCCAACTGAAAAATATTGTCTATCATATTATTCATTGTTCAGCATTATTTTTACATGACACGAGGTATACCTTTTTAATAAATAGGTGGTGTAGAATTGTAGATATACTAATATCAATATGAATATCAATGTATTATTAATATTATTTACGCCAGCGAAGCTTGACGGGTGATCAGTCTCCCTAGCCAGAACCATTTTACTCAGTACCCCAAAATATCAAAGTAAGTAACTAATTACTTACCTCAAAACTTCTATGTCAATGTACTCTTCAATTGCCTCATTAGTTTCCAATACTTTATTGTCATTCAACACTTCCATGACATCCCTAGAGTTGTTACTTAGTTTTTTCCACCAGCTTCTCCCTGAAATAAGTAACATAAATCTTGAATACAAACAATACAGATACATTATGAGTTAAAAGCTTAAAGTTACCAGTTTTACATCAAGAGTACATTTATTTAAAACAAGTAGGTCATGATGAAGTTTTAAAAAGAGAGCAAACATCAAATACTATTATAATTTAAGAATTTACAGAAGGATTATAATAACTGTGCAGATGCGAAGATCGCATCAGACCCTGGGCAAAAACAATAAAATGGGTGTGCAAATTAAAGAAAGGCTCCACAGGTGATCTGTACAGGCAGTTAAATTCAAGCAACTGCAGAGCACATTTATTTAGTTATCCCATTGTATGGGCAAAAAACCAAGTCATATTCTTTTAATCACTCAAATTATATTCGCATACAGAATCGAAAGATTAAATTCCTATGTTTAACACCACTTTCTATCATGATGCGAATCTTGCAAGATTTGCATGTGAATGTAATTCAAATGATTAAAAAATACAACTAAGGGTAGGTTATTAGCAATGCGACAGCGAAAATTGTGCAATAATTGCTTTACGTCACATATAACCATAGCAACTGCACTTTGTGCAGCCTCTAGCAGTCGATGAACTATAATGTGCTTTCATCGCGCCGCCTCACTCTCGCACTCTAGGTAGGAGCGCAAGATAGTGAGATGCCGCTATACAAATGCTGCATCTGCAAGCAATTAGCCAGCGATCACAGACGTAATACAATTTTCATTTTGATGATTGCTATTTTCTAGGTTCAAAGTACACAAAATTACTTTGAGAAATAAAACTAGAGTTTATTTGGACCATACTAAAGCTAGTTCAATAAACAGTTTAACAGAATACACTGACTCTATCAGTATTTTATAGATATTAATGTTATAATAGTAATAGTAAATAAATTATATAATTAATAGCTTTAAAAGTTATCTATTATTGCAGGAAGTTCCCTTTACCCAATTTTTTATCATCATGTTCTAGGTAAATCTTTCACTTTAGTTATCATAAAATAGACATTCATTAAGTTCAAAGATTCAAAATAATATTTATGTAGTAAAAACACAGAATATACTTTTGAGACAATTGAATATTGATGCATTACATATTCGTAAAGAAAAAACTTCTTAGAAAGTTGGTATTTACATACATGATCCTACAAATATTAATACAAGTTGCCTGGAAGTCAAACTCTGACCAAAAATAACATTATTAAGGTGGCCTAAATTGTACCGTGTTATTAGCCTATTACTTTGGGTAAACAATAGGCTAAATCTAAGTTTATGGCATTTCGTTTGTAGCAAGAGTTTAGATGACTTACTTCTTGTCTCCTCAGCGATATCAGTGTCATCATTCAAAACAGACCGCCTTGTTGGCATTGGAGAGAGGCGAAACGAGTCCATATCCTGAAACCGAATTACTGAAGACAGCCTGCCTGAAGCCGTGGAGCGGGCAGGAGAACTGACGCTTCGGGTTTTTCTAAGCGAAACTCGACGAGGGCTCACTGGGACGCCTTGTGAGCGAGCGGGAGATGGGATCCTCAAGTGAGACATTTTGACCAAATACAATACAATTCTTGGTCTCTCTTTAACACTAAGTTAACGTAACCGTAAAGTATATCAGTGTGCAATTTATACACATTGCACACTATTTTGTACCCCGTCAAAACATGTTGTGAACTAACGTGTTGACATTGAAGACAGGATTTCTAATTTTATCGTTTCAAATAATTGCAGTATACGTAGCATTAAACAACAAATAAAATTAGTATGTTTGTTGGTTTCAAATCACTGTTTTTCAAACAAAACACAAATCGAGCAAACCAAACAGCGACGACGACGAAACGAGAACCGTTGACTTTTTGAGTTTTAGACAAGTCAAGTCAAATGTCAAAGCAGAATTTTTAGTTTTTTTATATTAAGAATAGGCTAAGGTCAGAGATCATACTGCCTTACTGAATGTTTATCACATGCCATACATGTGTTTGAATCCAGGTATATAGAATGGTTTATGTGTATAATAATTGATTATTTTGTGATTTTCTGTTTTCAATGAAACATTAATATGTATAAATAATATGTCGTCAGTTCGTGTCGTGCATCGGAAGAGAAACATGAGGTAAGTTTCGAAATAATTGGGGTTATTGTTGGGAAGAAAGAAACTCAGATTGGGGACAGTGGTAGCACTCGAGAGTGCTGTTCACAGTGTCGAATAGCTTTGCGACTTGCGTGCTTCAGACGGTAAGGAGTGAGTGTGGAAAAGAAGATAAGGGAGATTTCTACCCATTACAACCACACAAACTGAGTTTCGTTTGGCGAGGAATAAGTTCCGATGGCCGTACGGAGTTATTTATTGTCGATAACCGGCTCACTGCAGATACATCGATGAGGTCCTCCAGAGACATGTTTTGGTACAGTCGAGATACATTGGGCACGGCCGATCCCTTCTAATGGACGATACGGCGTGCATGCCTACACGTTGTAAATTGCCTTGAAGAAAGATTCAAGAAGGTGGCATTGACACATGGATAAAACTAGATTAAGCATATCTGGGATATGCTCAGAAGAAAGATAAAGTTCACCGCTGACTCGCCAGAAAATCTTAACCAACTTCGAAATACAGAAAAGTATACCGCAAGATGATGTCATAAACATCATTCAAAGCATGCCAGATCGAATTCAGGCCCTTATTAAGGCTAGAGGAGGAAACACCCGATACTAAAACGTAGAGACCATAAACCAGTATTTTTTTATTCTTTAATCTATTGTGTTTTAAAATTGTTAGCGCAAAATTTTTTTTTCTTTAAAAATGCATAATTCAATAAATGATCTTATTGGTGTAATTGGTCAATTTTAAGTTCTAAAAGCAAGAAACACTTTCGAGTGCATGTACATACCTTTATTTCAGTGTTAAAAATAAATTTGAATGTAAAATATAGTAAAACTCTCATGTGGCCTAGTTTATGTGCCGGTGAGTGTGTATGTTGGCTCGACAAATTTAAACAATTTAATTTCACACTCCTTATAATAATAGCTTAATAATTAAGCTATTAGCTATATAGCTATTAAGCTAAATAATTATTCTCTTGCATTTCTCTATGATTTATTCAATTTCAATATAATAATAAAAAAAAACAGTTAGAACCGGTCCTAACTGTCTACAAACCGGGTATCAAAATCCTGGAACCGAACCCGGTTCTGCATAGTCATACTTATCACAATAAGCCAACAGAAACAAACAAATCTGAATCTCAACCGTTCGAAATGCAAACAACATTTTAAGCCGTGTCGGTACAATTACAAATTAACAGCCGAATATCAAACCGCAAGCACAAACAGTCCACGGGCCAACAAGTGACCCGGAAAATAGTGTCCGAGAGGCAGCCATTTTGCAATCACGTTGTAAACTTTGACCAGCGTAGAGGGCGCTCTTGTTTGCATGCACTTCGCTTGCAGAGCGTGGCTAGCTTCATTGGCAAACATGGGAGATCGTTTCGGTTGCTCAATTCAATCGCATAGCAATAACATTTATTTCCTCAAAGGTAATGAACAAATTATTGGGTAATCAGCAGGTCGAATGCCAGAAATAGGTGCTTTACGATTTTTGTATGCGTAGGATGCTAAAAATTTATTTATATCGCCTGCAGTACGACGATATACCTAAGTTATATCAGAGAATAGATAGGTATTACTATTCATAATTATTAAAAATCTAAGTGATACCCAATTGTATCACTGTGACCTCTTCTATGGCAGTTAGAGTTAAGTGTAGTTAATGACAAATAAAATTTTAAATTAACAGTAAAATTAATGGTCCTTCGAGCCGGATAGTTTTGGGAGATTTAACAAACGTATAAGTTATAAACATGTTATTTCCTAACAAACACATAGACAAAAATAATTTTATTATGAAATATGAATATAAGTTCTTGTCTCACTGTAGGATCACTGTTTGGTCATTTCAGCGACATCTCGGCAATAAGTTTGTGAGCGATACCACAAAGTAGGTACTTGAGGCGGCGGCGGCGGGCGCCCAAGCAGAGAACCCTTTCAGTGAGAGACAAACTGCAATTTCCCCGGACGCCCGTTAACCGAAGAACGCACACGTAGTTTCAAGCAGAATTTTGTTGCATCTAGCAACTCGTGTTGTCAAAATTAATAAGCGACTAATTTAAGTGGCTTATCCGGTAGTAGCCACTCTAAGCGCCGGTAGCGGCGACTTTAATTTATCTTTATTAACATAGAGTTTATGTTCACAGTGGCCTCAAGGTCGTCTACCCCACTATATAGTACACATACCACAAAAATGTGTACAAAGTAATAACTTACTATGATATCATAAGCGTGTAGGTACCTACTTGAAGCAGATATGTCATACGAGCTCACATTGTGAAATATTATGAAGACCCCACATGGGGTCTAATTCAATTTGCTATATCTTTAATTTCCGTGCTTTTTCGTGTCTTTTGTCCTACTTGTCAACTGTCAATGCGTGCAGTCTGCGTCACAGATTTCAGCGCAAATTACTATGAAGGTATCTGTCGCAGCCATATCGTATAACACGCCGTTTTCTTAAATGGTGCACCGGATTGAAAAACGTCGCCGTTATCTAATGAGGCTACCCCAAGTTAAGCCGGATATAAAGCACGCCGCATTGATTGCGCACATCGCGATCGTCAAAGCGGCGTTGTAACGTGCCGCCCTTATACAAAACAGCGCATCGTCGAAACGCCGCTTTGAAAATTTTAGTTTCGATTATCTCCGCAAGTAGCGCTGCATGACTAGTCTATAACATCAAAATGGCGTCACAATTGACAAAGCTGTCAAAAGTGAAATAAATACTAAAATTTGAAGTGCAAATAATTTTAAAATGTGCGAAAATGGTTCAAACTTGAGACAAATTTTAATTGTGAGTTTAATAAATATACAATGGGTAAGGTGGCCAAAGATTATAAAATTCGCTGGACACCCGAACAATACGAGTATTATTGGGGTACAAAATATGAATAATGTATGTCAGTAACGAAGAGTAGGAATCTCATTTTAAAAGAAAAATCCCCTGATGATAACTTTTCTCATGTCGCCCTGACGGGATGATCTCTGAAGCCCTCGGGGGAGCCCTGATGATCCTACGGTTCGTGGGATCAGTAGGTACAGTACAGAACAATGTTTAGACTTATTATTTGAGATTCATAAAGAAAGTCTACGAGGATAACGACTCATCGCAAATAGCATTTAATCGTAACACAAACTACGGTAACTATCTGCACTTAGTGGATTTTCGATGTCCGGGAGTGAAATATTCGAATGCCTGTCATCTTTAAATTGCAATAAGGGATGTGGGCCAGATATGTTGCCACCAATTTTGTTTAAGATGTGCGCTAAACACCTGTGAAGCCCTTGTGTATCTTAAGTAAACGGGAATCTATCCCACTCTGTGGAAGATTGCTAACCTCACACCAATTCACAAAAGTGGAGATCTCGATGATGTCAGCAACTTCAGGCCCATATCTATGTTGTCTATTCCCGGTAAAATTCTTGAATCTTTTGTGCAACAGAACATCTATAGTCAGGTCAAATGTCTTTTACATGTGGATCTACGGATTTCAGCCTCGCAAATCAACTGCTTTGAATTTAGTTTCCTGTGTTGTTATTGTTATGTTATTGACAAACAAGGAGAAGTACACGCGGTGTATTCGGACTTTAAAAAAACTTTCGACCTCGTAAATAATAAACTCTTACTTCTAAAGTTGGAGCACATTCACGGTTTGCGTTTAAGATGGTGTGAGTCATATCATACCAGAGAAATCGTTCCCAATTGGTGGCATTGCATGGTTTTATATCTGGAGCCACGGGTGTTCTCTCTGGTGTTCTCTCTGGTGTTCTGCAGGGATCCCATTTGGAGCCTTTATTTTTTCTTATATTTATTAACGATCTAGCCACTATAATAAAATCACAAATAAAAATGTATGCAGATGATTTAAAAGTTTATCGGGCAATCAAAGGTCTGGATGATGGAATGAAACTAAACTTAAACAAATGTTTCCAAGTAAAATTCAGCAGAAATACACACCCAACTGATGTCAACTATTGTATCCAGGGCAAGCCTCTAACTGGAGTCAGCCAGATCCGAGATTTAGGTGTAATAATGGACAGTACTCATAGTTTTCGGTATCACATAGACTCTATAATTAGGAAATCGTCTAAATTATCAAATGTTTACGAAACTCGACGAGGGCTGACTGGGACGCCTTGTGAGCGAGCGGGAGATGGGATCCTCATGTGAGACATTTTGACCAAATACAATACAATTCTTAGTCTCTCTTTAACACTAAGTTAACTTAACCGTAAAGTATATCAGTGTGCAATTTATACACATTGCACACTATTTTGTACCCCGTCAAAACATGTTGTGAGCTAACGTGTTGACATTGAAGACAGGATTTCTAAGGTAATTAATTTTATCTTTTCAAATAATTGCAGTATACGTAGCATTAAACAACAAATAAAATTAGTATGTTTGTTGGTTTCAAATCACTGTTTTTCAAACAAAACACAAATCGAGCAAATCAAACAGCGACGACTACGAAACGAGAACCGTTGACTTTTTGAGTTTTTGACAAGTCAAATGTCAATCAAAAAGCAGAATTGTTAGTTTTTTTATATTAAGAATAGGCTAAGGTCAGAGATCATACTGCCTTACTGAATGTTTATCACATGCCATACATGTGTTTGAATCCAGGTATATAGAATGGTTTATGTGTATAATAATTGATTATTTTGTGATTTCCTGTTTTCTATGAAACATTAATATGTATAAATAATATGTCGTCAGTTCGTGTCGTGCATCGGAAGAGAAACGGGGTTATTGTTGGGAAGAAAGAAATTCAGATTGGGGACAGTGGTAGCACTCGAGAGTGCTGTTCACAGATGTGTGTCGAATAGAATTGCGTGCTATATAATATAAAATAGGGGTTGCACTTTTAAAACATGTTTTTGAAGCCTGGGAGAAGTCGCTTCTTTTCGCGTAAGTGTATAAAATCTTTGCCTAAGCTGAGCGTTGCTGTCATTGTTTTATTATGAAGGATGTGAAGGCGTCTCAATCTGGTCTCAATAGATTTTTTGCCTGTACTGTAATTTATTCCAGTTTAAGAAGTTTCTAAAGGAAATCATCAAACAGAATGTAATCCGAAGAGCGAAGTAAATAATCACTTTAATTAAAGTTAGGTAGGTACTCTTTTTGAAATTTTGATAGATATGTCATTGCCATCGTGACAAAATTAATTTAACACCTAACAAAAAAAACAACCCGACAACCATAAAACACAAAAAAAATATGGAAAAGCAATAGATCTTACTAAAACCCAGCGTAATATTCATTATACTCATCGTTACACTTATCTACAAACATAATTGTCTTCAATATGCCCAAAAAGGGGAAAAAGGGCAAAGAGCCTCCTCCACCGGCTAAGCTTACAGGCCCTCCACCCAAACCTAAGAAGATACCTCCACCACCTGCATGTTTTACCAATGAAGATATACTTAGGTTTAAGGAGATGTTCAAAGCACACGATGAGGAAAATATAGACAAGGTGACTTACCTTTTCAGATGGAGTTTCACACTTTCATAGATAGATATTTAGATTTCAAGCAAAAACTAAAAACACTAATATTAGTATTTTTAGTTTTTGCTTGAAATCATTTGTATCCAAATGGGAAGTTGCGAGACGTCCCAATACAGGTTTCTATAAAACTTAAAGGGAAGTCTCGGCGTAATTTTTGTAAGTAAGATTTCAGAAATAAAGAATTTTCATTTATTTTTTATTATATATCATTCATCGTTCAGTCGTACAAGATCCAAATAATTGTTCTCGCAAGAAAAAGCAGAATTAGAATAAACTCAATCTCATCATAGTTCAGGCAGGGTATCTTGTAACAAGGATAACCATCGAGGCATCGATAGATCCATTGCAGATTCGTAGTCTCCTCAGAATGTAGTGTTTTTTAGTTTAATTGCCATATTTAAGTAGTTTTACACACCTTAATTTTTTTTTTATCTAATATTGTTATAGGTTCCATTAAATCAAATACCTTTGATGTTAAGGAAGTTAGGATTCAATCCTAAGACAGCAGAGATAAATCAGCTATTTACCATGTTCCTCGAAGACGATTTAGTGGACACTGTGGAGTTACATGAATGGTACTTCATGATTGAAGCTAAGATGAACTGGGGTGATGACTTCGAACTGGCGGTGACAAAAGCCTTTGCGGCCTTAGGCCATGATGACGACGAGAAAGGTGTATGTGAAATGGAAGTGCTTAGAGAAGAACTTATGTCTTGGGGTGAACCATTAACAGAAATCGAATTTGTGGATTGGTTACGTCTAGCCATCAAAGATAAAACGTATAATGTAGAAGATGGGACGTTTTTGTACCCAAAGTTCGTTGAAAACATGAACAACAAAGACGACAAATATATCAAGGAACCTATTAACTTCTTTAAATTGGACCAGAAGACTTTGGCTGAGATGGCTTTGAAGAAGGCCCAAGAGGAGAGAGAGGAACAGGAGAGGAAAGATGCAGAGAAACGAGCTAGAGAAGAGGCTAAAAGGCAAAAGATGATAGCTGATGGACTACTTCCGCCTGATTAAGATATTCTTGTTACTGTGTAAATGACCAAATAAAAGTGTTTCGGGGTTGAAACATCTTGTTTTTTTTGGTAAATTGCTTAATTGCTTATTAATTTGGTGAAGCGGAGATACGACGTCGTGTCGTGCGTTAAGGCTCGTTGAAATGGTCTTGGTAAGGGGATGCCATACAGCTAGTGGCTTTGAGTTTAGGCTTCGGATAATTTGATCCTACTAATAGAAATTCCTTACCCTAATAATTAATTAAAATAAAACTTAAATTAAACATTTAAAAATCTTAAATAGTAGATTATTAACCAAGGGGATAAAGCAGTGTCTTCTGTCGCAGGTGACGATTTAAATCGCGAGCGTAACGAAGGACAAGACGAGTCCTGAGTGTAGCGAGGGATTTAAGTTAACCCAAGACTAAGACAGCTTTATCACCTAGGAAAATACTCTACTTTTCGTACCATTTGCGTAAAAATTAACACTATAATAATATGAGATAAGCATTTATTAAAAATAATGACAATTAAAAGTAAAAGTTAACATTCGAAACATTGGTCCAATTATTGATAGAGAGAGTTACATTTTTGTTTTGTACATTTATTGTTGATGAGTTGATTTGAGTATTTCTCTGTTCTTGCGTCTGAGGAACTTGCGTTTCATTGTAGATAATATACGTCGATAGTAATAGCGATAGTGGTGGTGGTGCACCGTGAGTTACGGACGAAGATAAGATGCCGGAAGTTGATGGTTGTGGCTCTGATGGATTAAGTTTTATATTTTTGTTAATTTGACTGCTTAATATGGTTTTATTCGCCATTGAGCTTTCGATATAACCCTCAGCTACTCTATCAGAGCTCCAACCACCGTGTCTTTTTATTGACGTAATATCCACCCCTGAATCCGCCAAGAAAGTCGCCGAAGTTCTTCTAAAGCAGTGACCGGTGTAGAGTTCAACATCTTTAAGTTTTAAATATTTAGCAATTTCCTTTGTGATTTTTTAATTTTTGCATTTTTCAATGCTATTTTTATACTTATGATAAATTTTAAATAGAAAAATATTGGAAAAAATTAACTCGGCCACAAGTGAATTCTCAGATGGGAATCGAACCCATGATCTTTGGAAATCCGGTCCAATGCTCTTTGGCATATTGCTAATTTTATTTTTGCCGATGGCTTGTCGAGTACATTTCCCATTCCGATAGTTTATAAAAAATCTATTGTTTTCCATGTTGGTGGGACGTAATGCTTGGTATTTATGAATGATTTTAGTATATTGTCCTTGTACAATGAATGACCGATTTTTCTTTGTCTTAGTTTCCTTTACATTAATCAGCAGTAACTCATTGGAATGATTTTCAACGTCCTCCACCTTTAAGTTTACAAGTTCACATCCGCGGCAAGCACCATTGAGTCCAAAAATTAAGGCCACCTATAACAAAGATAAAAATCAGGTAAATATATATAATAATTACTATTACTAAGATACGAAATATTCATATTAAATCATGTATACTTACTTTTATTGTGGTCAAAAAATTTCGTCAGGAGCTTCATTAAGAAATTTTTCCACATTTTGAGTCGTAAAAATTTTAGACTTCTTTGCGCAATGCCCTTCCTGCTGCTGCTGCCCTGTGTTTGATGCTTATTGTAGCTTTCAGTTTTGAGTACCTATAAGCACCAAAGTGTGCATAACAGACTGGTTGCTGGAGCATTGTTTCTATACAATAAATGAATATTTAGAACGGAAATAATGCCGTATATAAACACTTAATTTACATTAATAATAATAATTATGTATCAGTCTACAAATTTAATTCATGTATTATTTAGTTTTTTCTGACATGTTATTTTTCTGACATGTAAACTTAAATTTTTATATTTGACATTTTTGTAATGATAACATTTGACATTTAAATAATTTTGTAATTTCACTATTAATAATCAATTGTATTTTTTATGCATGTACTAATTCCTACGCTTTTTTAATGGCAGAAAATGTTTGCATTTTATTAATTGTACCATCTTATACAATACCATTTTCTAAGGAATAAATGATTCTGATTCGGATTCTTTGTCTTGGATAAATAATCAAAATAGACAAGTTGAAGCAAATTATTTATAATTGCGGCAGCATTTGCACTGATGGAATCCGACAATTCACTGTCACTGTCGCTTTGATTTAACATCGTAACGTATTTTTAGAACATTAACTTATTTATAAAAATAAATCAAAATAAACTTAACGTTTATGTATTTGAAGAAAACTAAAACGCGGCAAATTCCTAGACTAATATTTTTTTGTCGGAAAAGCAAAGGCATCAAGCTCATACGGCCTCGTCGGTTTTCGTAATTTTATTTAATAATCATAACTGTATAATAAATGCGTATTCCTTTTTCAAAAAGATGTGTAATGCTTTATATACAATTTCGGTAAGTATTCCAAATTTAAATCACATTCTCCCCCTAGAGGATGAATGAAATTTAGTACAATTTTCTTTCCCTGTTTTTAACAGATTAAAAATGACTATTGTTATGTTCGCTTTTTGTGGCATAGAATCTCACTTTTTTGAGCAAGTGGTACGAAAAATATTATATTTCACTTTTTAACAGTATTTTTTTGTGTGTTTTTAAATTTTAAATTTATAATTACCTAACATTATTATTTCCAAATAGTATTGTATTTTCCATTCCTCACCTATTTATATATATGAACTAGGTTACATTAGAAGTTTTCTAAGTACAAAAGTTTCGAAAGAACAGAATTTGCTATACTTATCGCTTATATTTTCCGTGGTCTTGTGTTTATTGCCTTACAGGCGGAGTTTATGGGTAATTCGGTAGCGAAACACCTGTGTCGAGGGGCCTTCTCCCAATATCCGTCACCTATCAATCAAAGGTACAAATCCTTTACACCTGTTTCTTTCTTTACTTGGCGGTGTAGAGAGAGATGGATGGGTCTTTGGAACAAGTTAAATTGTCATCATGTTGCAAAGTATCGTAATTATTAATCGTGTTTGCGAATGCGGAAATCAACAATAAATCATATAGGGATACATTAATCCGATTTCCAGATAACTCGTGTTACGGATATCATTGTAGACACTAAGATAAAATCTTTTATACTTACTTATGATAAATTTTAAATAGAAAAATATTGGAAAAAGTCAACTCGAGTCCCATCTGAGAACTCATTTGTGGTCGATTATAAAAATAGCATTAAAAAATGAAAAAAAGTTATAAATTACTATTATTAAGTATTAAAAAGATCTTTATACACATGAAAAGTTGTTTCTCTCGAATGCAAGGATATTCCATGCATTGATGTGACAACGCTGGCCTACAGCGTATTAAAAAAATATAAAAGTATCGGAGAATTTCGACAGTGGTTCGCAAGTCTCGGCAGCTCAGTGGTTAGAGCATTAGACTGGATTTCCAAAAGGTCGTGGGTTCGAGCCCCATCTGAGAGCTCACTTGTGGCCGAGTTTACTTTTCCAATATTTTTCTATTTAAAATTTATCATAAGTATAAAAATAGCATCAAAAAATGCAAAAAATAAAAAAAAATGTTTATCTTGAATGGGGTTCGAAACCCATATAATGCAGGTTCAACGGGTCAAGCCACTTCTCCGCAAACACCCGAGCATCTCTTAGAAAAATGCCTAAGATTTGCCTTGGCCAGGCACAACTCACAGTGCCAGACCCTCAAGGGATCCCCTTTCTCGCTTACAGACATTCTTCCGAAACCCAACATCACACAGGTCTTCTGCAAACTGGTTGTAAAAGAGGTGCCCAAAATGAAAGAAGAAAATGAGGTTAACAATTATTTACTAAATTTTAAGAAGCCAGATACAATGTGAATAACCGCGAGTGCCACACGAAAATGTCCTTATATAAGCATGGCTCAACGCCACCTGGCGACATATCGGAGAAACTTACAAAGAGATCTAATTGGTTGCAAATTATTTCGTTAAGCTATATGGCGCTGTGTTAATATGCTGCGGGGGCAGAAGGCCTTGCAGTAATGTTGTTACTTACAAATTACTTAAGATTCAGTCTAATAATTAATTTTTTTAAACAAGGGTCAAACAAATTCTACCATCTGATTACAATATGTTTCTGATCACTTCCAAATGCCTATACTAAAACAATATAAAGACAAATTAAGAATCTAAATTTCCTAAGCTTATCATCTAGTTTATTCAGACCAAACTACCTGGTTACTATACAATATGACATCTAACTTCTGAGTTATAAAAGGAAACAACTTATACCTATATAGTTTGTTCACGAAGTGAACAATTAAGAAACTAGCTTTATCTACCTTACTGATTACTACTGACTTATACAATTACTATTCATATACTTATATAAGTTTGTTCAAGAAATGAACGATTAAGAAACTAGCTTTCCTACTTAACTATATTTCTTATCACTGACCCAATATAGGAACTACTACTTCAAACATAATAGAATTTACTAAACTTAAACTATATCGTTAACTGGTAGTACAGAACGTTACTTAAAAGGTTAAAAGGTAAAGGATATAATGATCTTAATCTATGTCGTTAATTGGTAGTATACATATGTTGTTAAATGCACGCTTAATGGTCCCTCCCCGTGTCTTGATGGTCGCCACCCTGGCGTGGTCGTCCGGTCCGTCGTGGCACTCGGTGATGCGGCCGAGCCGCCAGCAGCACGGCGGCGCCCTGTTGTCCTTGACCAGCACCACGGACCCGACGCTGAGGCGCGGTCCCTTCGCGGCCCGCCATTTCGTGCGTTGCTGTAGAAGGCCCACGTAATCGCGTGACCACCTGTTCCAGAAGTCCTGCTGCATCTGTTGAATTTGTTGGTAATGTTTAAGTCTGCTCGCTGGTATCTCTCGGTAGTCGTAGTCCGGCAGACCCGTCAGCGACCTACCGAGCAAGAAGTGAGCTGGCGTCAGGGTAGGAATATCGTCGGAATCGGTACAGGGGATGGGGCACAAAGGACGGGAATTTAATATACCTTCTACTTGGACTAAATACGTCAAAAATTCTTCATATGTCAATAAAGCTTGACCTACTATTCTTTTTAAATGGTATTTGCAGCTTTTTACTGCCGCTTCATGTAATCCACCCATATGCGGAGTATAAGCCGGTAAAAATTTCCATGTGATACCTTCGTTTGTACTATAGGTCATTATATCGTTCGAGTATGTATCGAGAAATTGAAATAACTCCCTTAACTCATTATTTGCACCCACAAATGTCGTACCATTGTCACTTACTAACGTGCGCGGTTTACCTCTTCGAGCTACAAATCTGCGTAATACTGATATAAAAGCCTGCGACTCCAGACTGGATACCAACTCAATGTGAATGGCCTTTGTACTGAAACATACAAATAAACATACATAGCACTTATAACATTTGTAGCCACGTCCTCTCCGATCTCTTACTGTGAAAGGGCCTGCATAATCGATACCCGTTGTCCAGAAAGGAGGCGAGGGTGTCACCCTGGTCTGTGGCAAGTTGCCCATGATCGGTACCGTTGGTTTTGGATTAGTTTTAAAACAAGTTACACACTTGTGTACTACCTTATTCACTAAGGATTTCCCTTGTATTGGCCAAAACCTTTCGCGTAATGATGATAATAACAATTGAGGACCAGCGTGAAGCAAGCGCTCGTGTTCACTTTCTGCAATTAGGCGTGTAAGTATGTGTGTTTTGTGTAAAATAATTGGATGTTTTTTTTCATGCGCATAGCTCGAATTCCCTAAGCGTCCACCGACTCTCATTAACTCATTTTGCATAAAAGGGTTTAAGTGCAATAAATTAGACTTTTTATTAATTAGTTTGCCCTTAAGTAGTAAATTATATTCAATCAGAAACGATTCTATCTGTGACAGTTGAATTAATTTATACAAAGCATTATTTTTTTCTATTGCTGATAGTGGACCACTATAATGTTTTGTTCGTTTTGCGTTATAAAAAAATCTTAACATGTATGCGACTACCCGAGTCAGTTTCGTTACACTAGAATATTTTTCAAACAATGTTTTTGTAAACTCATTTTTTTCTGTACTAGGTTCGTTAATTGTTGCACTGCAGACAATACCGGAGTCTGCATCCTGTTCTGCGGAATTGGAAACCGGTGCCTTTGCTAATGGCCACTCGCCCCTAGTCATATGCAGCCATGCTGGCCCCTGCCACCAACGGTCGCACCTCACCAACGTCTGCGCGGACAGCCCGCGCGTTATAATATCTGCTGGGTTCTCTTGCGAGGTTACCCAGTGCCATGTACTTACGTCCGTTAATTGTTGAATTTCTTTAACTCGGTTAGCGATAAAACATTGCAATTTCTCTGGGTTACCCTTTATCCACGCCAATACTATTGTTGAATCAGACCATAGATACGTATTACTAAATTTAATTTTACTGTAGTTATTGACTTTATTATATAGCGTGGCCAGTAAGACCGCTGCCCTTAATTCAAGACGCGGTACCGTTTCTTTACGCGCTATTCTCGACTTCGAACATAATAACCGTACTCGAATGCGACCCGCGTTATCTATAGATCGAATGTATATAGCTGCCCCGTAGGCTGCAAGCGAACTATCTGCGAATCCGTGTATTTCAATTTCCTTTGCGTTGTTATTCGTTACGTGACGCGGTATCTGTAACGAATTTAAAGAAAAAATATCTTTACAAATTAAATTCCACTCTTCGCGTAATGACGTGGGTAACAGGTCATCCCACCCGGTCTTATCAATGAATAGTCGTTGAACAAAAAGTTTACCTATAATTAAAACCGGGGTAAGCAGTCCTAGTGGGTCGAAAATAGATGACAAAATTGACAATACTTTTCGTTTAGTTAACTTACTATCTATTTGGTTTCCGTTAAGCATAAATGTGAGGTTATCGGTAACATCGCACCAAGCCAGTCCTAGTACTTTGCTTGATTTATCGCCTAGTGATACAGGAGGCCGGTTACATAATGACTCATCGGTGCTACTCACCGCTTTCAATACCGTATGAGAATTCGACCTCCATTTTCTAAGTTTAAAATTGGCACTCAATAAAATTTTGTTAATTTGAGTAACAATTTGTGCTAGCTTCAACTCATTTTCCCCCCCAAAATTTAAATCGTCCATGTAAAAACTAGTTTTAATCGCCAAAGCCGCTTCCGGAAACTGATATTCGTATTCGTGTGCGAGTTGTAACAAACAGCGCGTGGCCAGGTACGGAGCGCTTCTCAATCCGAAACTTAATGTAGTAAGCATATAGGTATCTATAGGTTGTTGTGGATCTTCGCGCCACAATATACATTGTAAATTTCTTTGCTCGGGATTAACGTAAATCATGCGGTACATTTTTTCTATGTCCGCGCATACAACAAATGCATAGGTTCGGAATCGCACTAAAATATTAAACAGTTCATCTTGATTTAAATTACCTTTAAATTGTATATCGTTTAATGATAGACCGGAATCGGTTCGACAAGATGCGTCATAGACCACTCGCAATGGTGTGGTTTTGTTTTCCTGATTTACAACAGCATGGTGGGGCAAATAATTATAATGGCCTACCGAGGGCCCTTGAAGCTTAATCATGTGACCTGTCATTTCAAACTCACGCATAGAATCTACATATTTCATCTTAAATTCCTGATTTCGTGTAAACTTTTCCTCTAATATTTTAAATCTTTTGTAAGCTATGTGGCGCGACTTTCCTAAGGTAGAAGGGTTTTCCTTCAAAGGGATAGTTACTATGAATTTACCATCAGCTGTTCGTGAGTGGGTGTTAAATATTTTCTCACATTGAATTTTCTCATCATTTGGTAAATCCACAATTTCACTCTTTCCTTCTTGCCACATGCAATTCCTACCTGTGGTATTATCATGAGTTAATGTAAAATTACATCTTAATGACCTTGTATGTTGATTTTGTGGCACTGGCCCCGATACAACCCAGCCAAACCTAGTCTTTTGTAATATAGGTAGGCTTGCTCCCAACCGGTGCTGTCCTATACACAGAACATTGTAAAATTGTTCCGCGCCTAATATCATATCTATTTCGTTAGACATGTAAAATTGTTCATCTGCTAAATTGTAATGATTCGGTATTTGTAAACTATTTATGTTACATGATTGCGGGATTCTGCATAACTTCGGTACAATAAAACACGAGATATCGGTTGAATATGAACTGTCCTTAGATAGGATAGTTAAATAACAAAAATAATTAATCTCGGTTAAACTATCGTTAAATCCACGTACCTCCATTTTTACTGGATATTTTGGTACTTTGAGCTTGTTATATGCTTGTTGTGTTAAAAAATTTGATTGCGATCCCGAATCTAATAATATTCGAAACGTATGCATTTGGTTATCGTTTCCACGTATTTTAACCAAAGCGGTTGATAAAATTACATATCTATGAGTTAATTGTTCCCCGTTCGGGTTCGGTTGCACAAGAGTGGTGTTTACTACATTAGATCTCTGAATAGAATTCGCCTGCGGTTCTAACAAATTAATATTTGAATTCGGTATGTCGCCGGATTGTGCTAAAGTTTGTCTCGGTTGACTATAAGGAAGTAATCGACTGTCGTGCAGTGTAGTTTCCCTAGGTACCTGTCGCATGCGTGCGGGGTCGTGTAATAAGGTATGATGCTTTCCTCCACACGTTCGGCATTTACTCGCCCGGCAATTGTGAATCATATGGTTTGAGTGAAAGCAGTTAAGACATAATTTGTGCTTTTTAATGACACGAGCGCGAGCTTCGATATTTAAAGATTGAAATTTTGGACACTGATTTATATAATGAGATTCTGAACAATACTGGCATCGAAACCCAGGCTTACCTTTCACCGTAGGTTGAGTGGTGGCCACAAATGTTTTCCTTCCCGTATTTGCCTTTGCCTCAGTGGTTAATTGATTCGTGCTCGAGTTCAAGGTTTCCATAAGGTCTGCGCGCGTTCTTAAGAAGGATTTGAAGTCGTGCGGTGTAGGCAACTCCTTAGAGCCTACTCTTTCTTCCCATTTTTGCTGTAATGAGAGGTCCAGTTTAGATGACAAGAAAAATATGATAAGCAAGTCCCAGTTTTCGATATCAACATTAAGAGGTAAATGCTTCGAAATATTATCTACCAAACTCCTCAAAGCCTCTGGAGAGGCAGGAATTGTTTCAAATTTAAATAATGCCTTTAAATGATTATTTATGATTATTCGGGGGTTATTATATCGTTCGCATAGCAATTTCCATGCCAAGTCATAACTATCTTCTCCATATTCTAACGACATAATGACCTCAAGAGCGCTCCCTTTCAGGCTAGCTCTCAAATATTTATATTTTTGTATAGATTTCAAATTACTCTGGTTCACAATTGCATCGAAGGTATCGCGGAATTCTATCCACTCCTTAATGTCTCCATCAAAATTAGGTAAAGATATGTCTGGAAATTTAATACACTCACTGTTAAAATCTGCCTTACTACTTCCTCGCTGTTGAGGTGAGGGCGGCTCCGACGGCTTGGCTTGCGCGAGAAATGTGGTCGCCGTTGACAATGCCAAGTAATAATCGGTCTCGAAGCCTTCCCTCTCCCCCAATTGTGCCTCATAATCATCGCAAATAGTTTCTATTTTATCCTGTGTTTTCTCAAAATCATCATAAATCAACTTTAATTTCTCGGTTCTTAATTCTAAATCTATTAAACTATCAGCTATTGGGCTTTGAGATTGCTTTAAAATCTGAATATATTTCTTGTATAAAGTTAATTTACCTTTAATCACAGCTCGTTTTTTCTTTAGAGATTTCAATTTTTGTGTCTCATAGCCCCGCTCAGATTGTTCAGATTGCTCATCGAATGACATTTTTCTCTAATTATTAAAATATATATATATTTAACTAAATCAATATCAGGCTATTCAGCTACAGGTAAATAAATATAAAGGATAAATAAATGAAGTGATTAGGGAATTTAGGAAAGGACTTTGCCAACTCACGTGCTCGGTAGGTACTTTCCCAATCTCCATCAATCCGCTTCAATCGGTAAATCCTGGCTTCACTCGTTAACGATCGTGTTCCACGTGGCTCTTCTTTCACTTGTAGCAGCCCTCGGTTGGTATATTTTCTTGATTCCTTCGAGTTTTTCACACCTCGTGGCGCGCCGTGGATCGCCGGTACAATGTCCGCTCCCGCTCCAATCTCGCTAATCGTTTTGCTTGACGACGATCAGTTGCAGTCTGTACTATCCACTTTCCAAAGGATTCACGCGTTACTTTTTCGAACGTCGGGGTCACCATGTAAAAGAGGTGCCCAAAATGAAAGAAGAAAATGAGGTTAACAATTATTTACTCAATTTTAAGAAGCCAGATACAATGTGAATAACCGCGAGTGCCACACGAAAATGTCCTTATATAAGCATGGCTCAACGCCACCTGGCGACATATCGGAGAAACTTACAAAGAGATCTAATTGGTTGCAAATTATTTCATTAAGCTATATGGCGCTGTGTTAACACTGGTTACTCACATATACTCTAACTTGAAACCTTTCAATAATTGTACACCCTGAAATATTTCCATAATCACACACCCTGAGCATAACAACTTAATAGTGCCTATAAGGCCTAATCTTTATTTATATTACATATATTTCTACGTATATCGCCTCTCGAGGCCATTCTCTATCTCCTTCTTTCCTTTCTTTCTGTCCTGCTTTACTATCTTTCCTCCCCTTTAAAAACACCTGTCCTCTATTCTCTTCTTCTACTCCCCACCCCTGCGCCTTCCCTCATGTATGGAATCGCATGTCGGAGCGCAGGGTGGGTACTCAAAAACCTGGGACGTTCGTCCCCAAACTTATAACTTTCAAATTTCCAAACACTACATTCAGTTTAGTTTGAGCCAAAGACTTGAAAACTAAGTTTAAAAAAAAAAAAAAAAAACGGGTCAAGCCAGGGTCGGGGGGTTAGGCATGGGTTAGCCAACCTATAAAAAAATTGATGAGTATGAGTAAAAAATACATGTCGTCATACGGAATCAATATTAAAATAATAAATGGGATTTGATAGTTACATCGTAGTTAAATCGTCGTCGTCGTCGTCTCAGCCACATGACATCCACTGCTGGGTAAAGGCCTACCCCAAAGATCTCCACAACGATCGGTCCTGCGCAGTCCGTATCCAGCGGCTTCCCGCGACCTTCACCAGATCGTCGGTCCACCTTGTCGGAGGCCTACCCACGGAGCGTCGTCCTGTGCGCGGTCGCCATTCCAGAACCTTTCCGCCCCAACGGCCATCGGTTCTTCTCACTATGTGTCCCGCCCACTGCCACTTTAGCTAAGCAATCCTTCGAGGTCAGTTACTTTAGTTCTCCTACGGATCTCCTCATTTCTGATTCGATCACGTAGGGAAACGCCGAGCATAGCCCTCTCCATTGCACGCTGGGTGACCTTGAGCTTTCTTATCAGACCCATAGTTATCGACCACGTTTCACTACCGTAAGTCATCACTGGCAGCACACACTGGTCATAGACTTTCGTCTTGAGACACTGCGGTTGGACACGAAGATTTTACGGAGCAGTACGTAGTTAAATATTTTAACTTAACCTTTATAAATCTTAAATCTTTGAACCAACTTTAAAGAAATCCTACTAATATTATAAATGAGAAAGTTTGTGAGGATGTTAGGATGTTAGGATATTTGTTACTCTTTCACGCAAAAACTACTGAACGGATTTGGGTGAAATTTGGCACACAGACATTAGATAGCCTGGATCAACACTACTTTTTATCCCGACAATCCCCCGGGCACGGGAACCATGCAAAACCGCGGGCGGCTGCTAGTCTGGTATAAAGCATATAGATCTTAGCAAAATGAAGAATTTAGACTAAGGAGCACGATAAAACCAAATTCTACATAAAAGAAATCACAGGCGAAAAGCTAATTTAAAAACCTCTACCTATATAAAAAGTAAATGATTTGCATTCGGTTTAATCAATTAGCCGGCGTGCCCAAGGGCTCAACATAAGCAGATGAAGTTGTTTCCGTGCAGACGAGCCCTGATTGCAATTACCCTCGTCAGGTATTAACTGCATTAAATAGAGTACTATGGTAATTCATCGCTATACGATTACTGCTGACCTATTAATAAGTCGCACGAGCGTGGCGATCTTGGTGTTGCTATCGTCCACTATTTTATTTTATCTATTGGGAGGAGCTTGATGTTGCCATATTTCGCTTGCGATAGGCAAATTTAGCGATTTTCGGTTAGCAAAAATTTTCCGACCTTTGGAAGGGTCCGAGCATTTTGCCTGCCTGGTGGGTATGGGTTATGGCGTGGCCCACTGTCCTTATCCATCTATAAGGAAGGCCAGTGTCCGGGTCAGTTTGCCTGGGCCCGTATTCACTATGACCACTTACCGATTCCTTGCTCAAACCACGCCAATATCGTATTTGGTTTCGACATTTTCAAAATTCCTTTTCTCTATGAAACTTACAAATTTTAAATTTATTTTACTTGTTTAATAACTATACAATTTGTGGCTGTCATGTCCTTGTATAATAACTCTATAATTTGTGAGTATCATGGAGAAAACGAATTTTGCAAATGTCAAAACCAAGTACGACATAGACGTGGTTTGAGCAAGGAATCGCTAAGTGGTCATAGTGAATAATGGCCCTGTTTTACACAAAACGGGGCAAAAGGAGTCAGGAAAGGAGTGGAGCGCAACCGTCCATAATGATTTAAAAAAAAATAGTATCATCATTTTGGTGTTTTTTTTGTCGCGGTGAAACCTCTAATTTCATTGGGAAAATGCGAATACTGAATTTTAAAAATGAAAGGATACGAGGAAACCATACTCGTACTTTTTTGCTTGGTGGCAGGACTTGTTGTGGCTAGCTAAAACCAACTTATCAAAGTCTGATGGTATAACAACAATGTTTTCAGTAATGCTCTGTTCCGGCTAGAGATGAGATAGAGTTTCTTAGTGGTTGAGTATTCCGAGAGAAGCGCGCTTCCAACTTCAGCTTTATGATTAACAAAGGCTAACAGTAGGTTGCACCATTTTAATTTTTCAATAACCTAATTCTATTACGGCATAAAAACGTATGCGATTTGGCAGCGTAAATGTAATCGTAATGTGGCAACCCAAAGTAAGTAAGCGTTTGCCTGTAAGAAAACCTTAACTCTACCAAAAGAAATAGTGCAACTAGTAAGTAGAACATATACCTATATTAAGATTCCTCATCTTTCATCGTTATTCTAGTTCTGGTACCATTTTCGTTTCTCGCGCTACGAATTTTCAAGTTTATTCCATTAATTTCCATATTTTCTTTGCTGTCGCAGCAACTGCTCGTAGCTTTATAAGCCTTTAGGAGTATTTTTAGAGCCTTTTGTAAACATTATGCTTCGTAGCGAGTTTCAAATACATAGTTATTTGTTATGCAAGGCTGGAAAATTGGATTTTAGCGGCGAGTTACCTCTAAAAGATTGAATCCTGAGCGTAGCGAGGGTTTCAAAGGTACGAGACACAATATTTGACGTTACAACAGCTAGGAAAATTTTAAGGTTGTTTCCGCAGTCAAGTTAGGTAAAAATCTTTTAACAAAAAGTTTAATCTAAATTTACCTTATTCTTGTTGTTTTAATGATATAAAAACAAAAATGGCGTTTGATACTTAATTCAAAGTTAATTAAAGTAGTAATAAATTGTTACGTATATTAACAATAAAAAGGATTCGGCAAATGTTGACAAATTGACATGAGAGTATAAGACTTTTTAAGAGACGGCACTTCCATACAAGCAACTAAACTGATTTATGAACGTAGTTTCTACCAACCTTAGCTTTTCTGAGGTACCAACATAACAGTGTTAGTTGTCAAAATGACACGGGATTAGGGATGCACCCCTAAATATATACCTATCGATATCGATAAATTACCGTTTTAGTTTTTCACATTCCTTTTGGAAGTTATTAGTTACTTACTCAATACTCATTAATCAATACTCAATTATTTATTGCATTCCATAATGTACACAAAAGATGGTGAACATAAATAAAAGATCATCATGGACCCTGACGGGCACGCAATAGGGTTTAGAAGAGAGGAGGCGCTAATTAATATTAGATAGCAAAGCTTTACATCCAAAAAAAAAAAAAATTATAACAATTAGAAAAAAAAAAAAAAAACAATTATGACACAAAGTAATTTTAGATGACAGATTTTTAAATACCTTTTTTTATTTAATAGTGTCATTGAAGTATTCATGTAAACTGTAATAGCATTTATTTATAAGAAATTTTTTTAATTGGTTTATAAACAAAGAATGTTTACTTTCATTAATTATTAAAGATGGTAATTGGTTATATATTTTAATGGACGCATGCAATGTACTATTAGATGTAAATTTTAGTCTGGAACCGGGTAACATTAATTTATTTTTGTTTCGCGACGGATATTTAGACGGATTATCTTGTCGTTTTTTATAAAATTCGCTATGCTTACGTACAAATTTGCAAACCTCTAAGATATATAGACAAGGTAGAGGCAGTATTGAATATTTTTTAAAGTATGGTTTGCAGCTCTCCGTTTGTTCGATGTTGGCTATGATGCGGATTAATTTCTTTTGCATGGTGAGTAGCACAGCCGCGTCCGTGCTGTTGCCCCACAGCACCACTCCGTAACTTAGCCAAGCATGCGCGTAGGCGTAATAAGTAACTATTGCCGTTTCTATATCGGTAGTCTTTTTTACTTCGCGCAGTGCATAGGAAAAGCTTGATAGTTTAGATTTAATTTTTTGTACGTGGGCTTTCCAGTTAATGTGCCTATCTATAATTATGCCTAATAATGAGAACTCTTCCACACATTCTAGTTTTGTACCTTTATAATTATAATTTATATTTAATGCTGCTTTTTGAGGGGGATGGAATGTCATGATTTTAGTTTTAGAAAAATTGCTTAGTTTATAAATTAGTATAGTATTGCACAAATAAAACAAGGTTTCATATGATATATGTAATTCTGATAAATCTGTAGGAATGTTGGGAGGCAGTATCAGGATGAAGCAGCCACTGATAGAAAGGACAATAGCGGTGAGCTCTTCTTCTGGACAGGATGTTATTCGCCCGGGAACCGGGATCCAACCGATGGAAGTCTTCGTCCCATCGGACGAACGGACCTTTAAAATATAACAATATAATAATAACTTAACAATGGCACATCACTAATAGTACAAACACTACAATATTGTAATTTTCGTAAAGTTATTACTTAAATCTATAATATTTACTGATAATACTATTATTATTAACACTGTTTTTACTCAAATGGACTTCATACAATGTTCTTAATAAAATAATTGATAATATTACCTATTCAGCTCAAGCGGCAATTTAGCCAAAAATATTACCTTGTTTAACCTTCTCACTCTACGGACAGAACAAATTTCGCACATTCGCAAAGATTTGCCACCCGTTATGTTGTTTGTAATTATTAACATCAATAAAATTATGTAAAAAAAAAAACTAAAAACTTCTGACCAAAATATTACGTTACGTTATCACTGACAGATAAAGTTAAATTTGGCGGCGCGACACATGCTGGCCAACATGACGTGACGTATAATGAGGCTAAATTACCGTGTCGTTATAATACGATAGGACAAAGCAATGAATCTTCCTTTTTCATTAGTCGGATTTTTCCGCAATTTAATGTTGGCACAAACTACGTTCATAAATCCATATATTTTACTTTTTGTATGAAGTGTCGACCGCCCTGTATAAGAGAGACAAAGACAATTTAAAAATAAAGGTTTAGGTAGGTCACGTTCCGAAATCGTATAATAAATCTCACCCAGCCTAATATAAAATTCTTATAACAAATCGTTTAATCTTATTGTTATTGTTTTTATGATTCAATGGACTAAAATAATATTATAATAAAACCAAAACGGAGTATTATAATTAATTCAAAGTTATTTTAAATAAGAATACAATGACGTATTTTTTTTCTAAATTAAAAAAATAGTTTACCACGCTAGGCCGGGAAATGCAATGACAAAACCTCCTATTCCGAGCGTGTGCGGTGAAATAGTTATTTTTACAGAGCTGACAGATGCCAGTGCTACACAGAAAAAACCGTTCAAGAACGAGTCGGGCTCGCAAACAGGCTGGCTACATAGGTAACCGTAAGTTATATGTCTTCAAGCCCTAGTAGGAGTTTGGCAAAATGTTTTCGTTATCGAAATCTATCGCTCTGTCTCTCCACTTTTTTATTGACATGAGCGTGCATCCAGTAGTTTTCGATAAAGTTCATCCAACCAAAAATATGTTTATGTAAAATGTTATGTCACGATACCATATGGTTTTCACTGTCAAAAGGTCATCAGACCTCATTTAGAGCCAAGCTTGTAACTATACAAGTCCTAACTTCATAATCTCTACACCTTAGTCAAAATATGCGGCTTGGCCGTTTCGCTACCGTCACTGTGCCATGGGCGTAAGGTGAATTCATCACTGTTCATTACTTTTCTGTTATATATTATTTACTGAGTTAGGACTTCTTCTGAGTTAAGAGATCTGATAATTTTTTGACAGTGAGAACCATATGGTCTCGTATTGGCAACACTTTACATGATAATGTTTTTGGTGGGATTTCACTTCTTTTTGTAAGAATTTACTAAAAAGCCTGAAATACGTATTTAATTATTTATTACAAAGAAATCCTAGATCAATTTTCAGACCTCTAGCATCAAAATTGGTTGAATCATAATCATATCATAATCTTTATTTGCAATTAAACTAAGTACTTATATGAAGCTTCATACAAACTCCCATCCCTTATTTTTAAGGATTTGGAGGTAAAAGATTCAAGTTTTTTTTGTTTGTGTACCAATATTAGCTTACATAACAAAGTACCGTATGGATTTTAATCATCATCAGTGGGTCAGTAGTTTTTAGATATGAATAAAATCTAAAGTATAAGAGCTATGTAATTGAAACTTTGTATGTTTAATAAGACCACTATTGACGTTACATCCCGAGAATTATGTTTGTGTAGTACAATACAAACCTAAATTATGATTCTTCAAAAAACGACGAAGCACTTCGACAAAAGGAGGTAGTGACCTTGCGCTTCGCTTGGCTCGCATTGGCGGGGACACTACCGTCCCCAGATAGTTAAATAATAATAATACAGGCAATTTCCCGGTCAACGAGTAGTGTTTTTGGGAAACGATTATTAAAGAGTAATAAGTTTACAGAAACAATTTGTTATTCAAATGAAATTCGTATTAACGTTTGGTTATTTAAGGTTTAAAGGTTTTCAATAAATCTATTACTTTTTGTAATAACGCTCCCTAAAAAAACTACTGGTACACCGACCGGGAAATTCTCCGATCGAGTAAGTTTATGGAAGGTTTAGTTAAAGACAAGGCAATTTTACTTTCCGCTCGCATATTTTTCGCCTATTACCATTTCGTAGTGGAAGTTGGGAATTATTTAAACAGAGCTGTTGTGCTTAATAAGTTCGAGAGGGCGTCGAGTTGAATACAGTCCGCAGTATAAAAGCAGTCAGCACAATAGAAATAAGCGATTTGCATAGAAAAGTTCTCATTATTCCGCCAACTGAACTGAACCTTCTTCATGAGTAACTTTCGAGGATTATATTTCTATGAAGGTGATTTGTTGTTGACATGTTTAATATTCTTTTGTAAATGTTGTATAAGTTTCTTGTGCCCATTCTACTTACTTGTTTAAGTGAATAAATACTTATGTCCTGAATAGAATGGATGGATGGCAGGAAAAAGTATTGGACGATTTGAAAGTATTTTATTCATAAATAAAAATATTTAATATTGAATTTATTTTTTTACGGAAGGTTTTTTTTCTTATTTTAATTTGGTTTGCAAATAAGGATTACAGACTATTCACAAATAACAGAAGATGTGATTTCAACACTGGTAAGTGACAGAGCTGGGCGCCGCGATTTGATACAGCTGCCAAAACTCCACCACTCTCAATACAAAAAAGTTTTAAGTAAGTACAAAAAAGTTACCTTAAGGGCCCGCTATAGGCCAACGAAAATCAGATTGCTTTACATGATCGTCTGTAATATCAATATTAATGAAAAACTGAATTTCAAATTAAGATGCAGCAAACTACAGGACTAACACTAGTGACTGTGTCACTCAAAAACACCATTGCATAAAATTTCCTCGATAGAAAAAAATTGCGAAGTTGCCTCCACACGTATTATTAACACGATAAACTGCTAGTATTCAAGTAATACATTAAAATAAAGCTTGGAATAGAATATGGGGGTTAGATTATAAATTATAGATCAATTAACCTGTTTGGCGCAGGGGTACTAAGCCTGCCTTCTGCGCTAGAGGTCCCGGGTTCGATCCCCGGACAAGACAAATATTTGTGTGCATGAACATGTCTATTTGTCTTAGTCTGGGTGTTTATTATGTATATTATGTATGTATTTACAAAAAAAAGTATATAAGTATGTTTATCCGTTTCTAGTATACATAACACAAGTTCTTGATGAAATTAACGTGGGCTAGACAATTGGTGTGTTGTATGCAATTATTAAAAAAAATATATATATGACTGATTTGAAAAAGACAGTAAATTTTTCGGAAGAATCTAGTTATTACAAATAACTGAAGAAAAACTTGAGTGATGAACTGATGAATGTTGATGTTAATTTTAAAAGCAATCTGAACAATTTATGAGCCTAATTTTTTCTAATTATTTTGTTTGGTACCTAACTTGAATCTGTAAGAAAAAGTTACGTAATAACTTTAACAGCGAAATAAGGCTATGAAATAAAAAAATACAGTTTGCTTTTTTAGCAAAGCAAACTTTGATCTTATTAGTTAGTTTGGATTGCTCCGTCTAATTTTAACGCTAAAAATAATATTAAATCTGGTAGAATGTAAATGTACCTATGTAATGTAGGATTGAATAGCTTTGAAAACAGTAAATTAGTAAAATAAAGGATACATTGTTAGGAATTGCTACGACAACATTGACCTAGGGGTCAATGTTGTCGTAGCAATTCTCTATGGCAGTTTCTACGGCAAATATTTCGTATGTTGAAAATGTCAATAACTTCATTCTCGCGCATCGTAGCCGTAGCTTAGGCATACTTATAAATATAGTAGTAATGGAGTACATGTTACCTTAAATGATCCCTTATAGCGTACGTTACAACAATGGATTTTGTAGCATAATCGTAAATTTACTATCGATCCTCGATATTTGGAAATTCAGTTTTACTCCAATTAATTGGATTACGATTGCATGCTATTGCCGAACATAACGCTCTAATTGTTGACTAACAAAATCCAATTGTGATTTGTTTAGACATTGCATGATAATAACTGTCGGATTATTGCTTAGTACATTTTTTTTCACCTCACACGCTCTGAAAAGGAGATTTTGTCAATCAGTTTAGGCGCTTTTTGCGGCCTAGCGCGGCAAAGTACTTTTTTAATTTAATACCTAAATATATGTCATAATGCGTTCCGAATCGCACTATTGACTTTTTTGTTACATTTGATTCTTATTTAATATAGCTTTAAATGAATCATAATACTCCGTTTTGGTTATATTATATTATTTTAGTTTATTGAGTCATAAAACAATAACAATAAGATTAAACTATTTGTTATAAAAAAAAATATTAGGCTGGGTGAGATTTCACAACCTATGATTGGATTTCGGAACGTGACATAAATCTTTATTTTTTAATTGTCTTTGTCTTGTACCTCATGTCAGTGTCAACATTTACGGAATTGTTTTTATTGTTATTTATAAGTAACAATATATTCCTACTTTAAATAACTTTGAAATAACTATAATACTCCCTTTTTTATTATTTTAGTTTTTTATATCATTAAAACAACGAGAATAAGGTATATTTAGATTAAAATTTATGATTAAAGAATTTTTTACCGGAAGTTGACCGCGGAAACAATCATAAAATGTTCCTCGCTGTTGTGAGGTGAAAAATTGTATGTTGAGCTCGGCAGAAAAGTTTTTAGCGTCTTGTACCTTTAAAATCCTCGCTTCGCTCAGGATTCAATCTTTGAACCCCACTCGCTACGCTCGAGGTTCAATCCTAGAATCCTTCACTTGCTCAGCTTTCAATAGAGGTCACTCGCCGTTAATAACCAACTTTCCAGCCTTGCATAACAAATAACTTTTTTCACTCAAACGCTCGGAAAAGGAGGATTTGTCATTCAGTTTCCGCGTAGAAAATTTTGCCGCCTAGCGCGGTAAAGTACTTTTTTAATTTAATACCCAAAAATATGTCATAATGCATTCCGAATCTCGCTATTGACTTTTTGTTACATATTATACTTATTTTAAATAGTTTTGAATTAATTATAAACACCGTTTTGGTTTGATTGTATTATTTTAGTTCATTGAATCATAAAAACAATAAGATTAAACTATTTGTTATAAGAATTTTATATCGACAGTCGCGCGTAAGTCGTGTTGACGAACGCACGTAGTTAAATCGAGCGCTGTGCTATAGTGGTGCATTTCTACAACTACCTACCCGCGCGCGGTTAAGTGAGTAATATGGACGAAGAAGACCAAAGTGATACTGCCGTTATTGAGGATTGTGAGAGAGAGTTACGTGAGATGTCAAACCAAATCAACCATACATGCGAAATCGAAAAATCTATGTCAAATACGAAGAGAATGCGAGACAGTGAAGGTAGTAGTGAGGAGGGTTTCATCACAATTACTAGGAGAAGGCCTAAGAGATTAATTAGAAGCGATTCCGTCATTGAAAGTACTATGAATAGTTCGGAGATATATGAAGTAAGTTTATTTTCTTTAGAGCAACTTCCAAAACAAATGGCGTTGGCAAAATTCTTGAGAGATGAAAAAATCTTGAACATCATGAAAATAAAATATAAAAGCCCATTTAAAGTGTTTATTCACTTTGCTGATAAAATTCATGCCGAGAAACTTATTGCGAACAAAAAGTTAAAAGAAAAAGACATTAGAGCCCAATTCACTGATCAAGGAAATTTGTCGTATGGCATTATAAAAAGTGTCGATTTAGATATAACCGAATCAGAGTTATTGGAAAATTCAGATTCTTCACATGATATTATTTCGGTAAAAAGATTAAAGCGGTTAGACAGTAACGGAATTTGGATCGACAGTGAAACAATTAGACTGTGTTTTAAAACTACTCGCACTCCTACATTCATTCACATTTATGGATGTAGATTTGAAATAGAAAAATACGTCTTTCCAGTAACTCAATGTTCAAAATGTTGGAAGTATGGTCATTCAAAAAAGTTTTGTACGTTGAATAAGAATATTTGTCCTAAGTGTGGTGGCGAGCATGAAAACTGCGAAACTGATATTTTTAAATGTCCGAATTGTAAAGGGGAGCACATGGCACTTGATAAAGTATGCCCGTGGTTCCATAGGGAGAAAAACATTCGTACAATAATGAGCGAGCAAAATGTTACATATAAAAGAGCATTAGACATATATTTGCTGAACCAGAATACAAGTAAAGTACTCGTTGAAGAATCCGTTCCATTAAGGATTGAAGATAACCATACTAGCTCAGTCTGTAACACAAATAAAACCTACAGCAGTGTTTTAAAAACAAAGGCAGTGGTTCACCAGTCTACAGATGTCGAGGATCAACAACGAATTACCCAAGATCAGACAAAAAGTCAAACTAAGGTGAAAAAGGGTGGGAAAAAGGCCAAAAATTCAACAAAGTGTACTGAAAATCAAGACTCTTTTATGGAATACGAAGAAATTACAAGTAGCGAAACCGAAGAAAACTCTACACCTACGGAGGTAATACACAAAAGAAAGGAAAGAAAATTTGATTTTTGGAAATTAATTTTAAAGATGAAAAATATAATTTTGTCAGAAGACAAGTTCGAAGATAAGTTAGTGTTAGTTTTGAAAGTTTTAGTTGAGGGATGTAAGCTGTATTTTGGAGATTTGTTGGCTAGTGTAAGTTTGTCTGAAAACCTTTTTAATTTATTTAATGGATAAGGTCAACAATATTAAGTTTTTTCAATGGAACTCACAAAGTTTGATGCCTAAAAAAGTAGAGTTTAACTCTCTTTTATACCAGGAAAAAATTCATATAGCTGTTATTTCTGAAACATGGTTGGACATAGATAAAACACCGTATTTTAATAGTTATAATATTTACAGACAAGACCGTTTTGACGGCTACGGAGGGGTAGCAATTATTGTACATAAATCAATCAAGTCACATAGATGTAGTATCCGTTATATTAATCCCGGCATAGAAATCATTCACGTAAAAATATTGAATGTACCTTTTTTGGAAAACATTATAGGTATTTATTGTCCATCTTCCGTTCGTACACAACAGTCTGACTGGGATAAAGTTTTTAATTTAGCGGCCTCTAAGACTCTTGTGTTGGGTGATTTTAATGGACACCATACCAATTGGTCCTATAAAATCGATCAGAGAGGTATACAGTTGTTGGATTCAGCTCTTGAAAATAGTTTTATTTCACTCAATAATGGACAACCTACAAGAATTAAATTGGTTAACAACATATTACAAGAATCCTCTCCGGATATAACTTTTGCGTCGTCAGACATAAGTATTAATTTTGAGTGGCAGGTTCTTAATGAAACGTTGGGAAGTGACCATCTTATAATCAAAATTAAGTGCAATTTAAATAATAATAGTAGAAGCTACACTGAAAAATTAAATTTTAAGAAAGCAAATTGGTCTGGCTACCGAGACGACTTAGCAAACTCCTTTTCGATGTCTGATTTTAACAATTGTCGACCGGATATTATTCAAGAGTTATATGATAAGTTTATGAATAAGATTTCCATTGCAGCTCGGAAATATATACCTATACTAAAATTGTGCACTGATCCTACTCGTCCATTTAAACCTAAAGAGTATTGGAATTCAATGTTATCAAAAGCTGTGGCAGAGAGACGACTTTGTCTAAAATATTTTAGACAGAATCCTACTCCATCTAATCTCGAAAATTTAGAAACAAAAATAAAAGAATGTAGAATTTTATTAGCAAAAGCAAAATCAAAAAGCTGGAACAAGTTCTGTGACGGGTTTAATGAGTCTATGAGCGTTACAGATATGTGGAAAAAGATGCGCTGGTACAAAGGGTTTCGTCAATCAAACTCTGCTATACCAAAAGACAAGCAAAACCAATTATTAAGATCATTAACCCCTGATTCCGCTATGAACTGTCCTCCAAAATTTAAATCTAATAATAACTTATTGCAATCCCTATTTACATTACAAGAGTTGGAAAATTGTTTAAAGAAAAAAGATACCGCTCCTGGTTCTGATGAAATTACATATTCTATGATTTTTAATTTACCTCAAATCGGAAAAGAATATCTTTTAAATCTATATAATGCTATATTTAAATTTAACGTTATTCCAACGCAATGGCGGACAATCCTGGTTGTACCAATCCCCAAAGCCAATAACAATAGTACTAGTTCTGAAACTAAAGTGAGACCCATATCGCTCATCTCCTGTCTTTGTAAAATTTTCCATTGTATGATGGGTAAGAGAATAGAGTGGTATATCGAAAAGAATGATATTCTGTCTCCCTACACGACTGGTTTTAGAAGGGCACAGTCTTGTTTGGATTCTTTAACTAGACTTGTTTCCTATATACAGCTAGGTTTTACTAAAAACTTTATTACGGCCACTTGCTTTTTGGATATTGAAAATGCCTACAATGAAATTCTTGTAGACAAAGTAGTCATGATATTGGATGAACTTGGAATAGGCAGTGACATTTGTAACTATCTATGGACGTTTTTAAGTAATAGGCAGCTGATGATTAAGAATGAGGAATGTAAGTCTAGTTGCAGTGATGACATTCTAAGGTGTACAAATAAGGGGCTCGCGCAGGGTGACCCCATCTCTCCCTTACTTTTCAATATTGCTACCTATCACATTTGCCGTCGAATCGAAGGTGTTTCTATAGCACAATATGCAGACGACTTCGTGCTTTACCTAAGCCATCAAGATTTAAATCACTGTAAAAATAAATTACAAAAAGTATTAGACGATATGGTTATTATGCTTGATGAGATTGGGCTTCATATCTCTGCAACTAAAACTGCATCCTGCGTTTTTAATAGGGGATACAAAAGAAGAGAACTAGATTTGGCAATTGAAAATAATAGAATAATGGCTGTAGATAATGTCAAATATTTGGGTTTGTGGTTGGATAAAAATTTACGATGGAACAAACACGTTAATGAAGTTGCTGAAAAATGTACAAAATATTTAAATCTATTGAAAGTTTTAGCTGGACCAGGTTGGGGTGTGCACCCCAAACACCTGCTTGTGATTTATATATCTCTAATTCGCAGCAGACTTGATTACGGGTGCTTTATGTACGATAATTGCTCAAAAACACAATTACTGAAACTGGATCGTATACAAAATCAAGCTCTTCGTATTATAGGCGGATTTATAAAAAGCACACCAATTCATGTAATGGAGAGTGAATTATGTGTTCAACCATTGTTTATTAGAAGACTATACTTGGCTTTTAAGTACTGTATCAAAAGCATGTCTTGGGAGAATAACTATACGATTAATCTCCTAAATGATCTGGGTGATGTTATTCATGAAAGGTACTGGCGATTAAAAAAGAAACCCTTACTCGTAACTGCTTATAATGAATGCAAAGATTATAACATTCATAAGTCGAATCCCTTGGAAATGTTTAAAATGTGTATCTGGACTTCATATATAAATGTTAGTACAACTATCATAGATTGTTTGCAATGTGTCAAAGAAGCTAAAACTAATTATACAACTACTATGTTAAGACTTGAAGTGATTATGGAGCTGAGTGTGAAATATAGGGGTTGGATACATATTTTCACTGATGGTTCCAAATCAAATAGAGGATTGGGTGGTGCTTTCTGGGATTTGAGTGGAAATTCAGCAATGTTCAAATCTAGCTCAGAAATTTCAATTATGACGATGGAACTATTTGCAATCTCAGAAGCTCTAAAGCATGTTGATAGGTCAGAAGGGAATTATTTTGTTATTTTAACAGATAGCAAAAGTGCCTTACAACATTTGGCTCGATGCGCCTCTGGACATAGCAGAGGTGCACCGATAGCTTATGAAATTCTAAGCAAAATACATGAATTGAGCCAGAATAATATTATTTTGAGATTGCAATGGGTCCCATCCCATATTGGATTAAAAGGAAATGAAGAGGCTGACAAATTAGCAAAACGTGCAATAGAAGAAGGTTTAGAGAGAAATATTTTACCAGTTTATACAGAAATACTAAATAAATTTAAATTAAAATGTTTTCAAAAACTCAAAGAATATTTTGATGAAAGAAGTAAAGAAAAAGGGATCTGGTATAAATGTATTCAATGTCAGCCTCCAAAAGTTCCATGGTTCATTAATATTAAAGCCAGTAGAAATTTCGTAATAACGGCACTTCGTTTACGTTCAGGTCATTATCCCTCAAAAAAATTCGCTTTTCTAATGAAAAAAATAGAGTCCCCTAATTGTGACACTTGTGGTACCATTGATGACGTTCAACACATGTTGTTAGAGTGTGTAAAATATAGGGGAGCGAGAGAGTCATTGATGCAGAAATATAAAATAAATCAGCTAGATGTAGGGGTATTCTTGACCATACTAGCAGACACAAGATCAGATGTGTTTCAAGAAGTAATTTCCATATACTTGCATCATTGACTTTTTCCTTCCCTGTTATTAACTATTGTGTAAGTAATTGTAAGCTAAGGTTATGATGGGGCTGACATACCTGAATATAGGTAAAAGCCCCCAAATAAATAAAGAGAAAAAAAAAAAAAAAAAAAAAAAGAATTTTATATTAGGCTGGGTGAGATTTCACACCTATGATTGGATTTCGGAACGTGACATAAACCTTTATTTTTACCTGCCCTCTGCACCCCGACAGCCTAACGGTATAGCTTGTGCTATCGCTATAGCTATCAAACTTCAAACCCTCATAAAACGCTTTAACGATAGGATTCACTGTAGCATTTTTAGTATGAAAGTGATAGCGTCAGCGAGAGCCCTTATAGGGGGTTTGAAAAATCGATAGCTATAGCGATAGCACAAGCTATTGCGTTAGGCGGTCGGGGTGCTGGTCGCTAAGTAAAAAACGCATTACGCACACAGTGTGATACACAATTTTCGAATTTTCTTCTAACCTTACCAATACAATGTTTAGTTTCGTTTAGATCGAAACTTCATACAAAGGCGGATGTGCTACAAGGAAAATCTTGAAGTATAATGAGAAAACTTCAAAGTTGTTACAACAGTTTTGTAAACATTGTCTGTGGCAGGATTGAAAGTTTTCAGCTCTAATGACTGAACTTTCAACAGAGCTATGTTAACATTAATACTTTATCACACCAACCATGGACTTATCATATTCTAACACTGATGTGATAAAGCTGAGATTTGTTTTGCAGGAATTACAAGTTGGGTAAGAAACTTTTTTATTATTTTAATAATATAAAAATCGATCGAGTCTTCAGGTCCACCAATGATGTCTAACATAACCATAACAACAATGTTTTCAGCATTGTTGTGTTCCAGCAGTAAGAGATAAAATAGCCAGTCCCTCAGTGGTTGAGGGTTCTGGGAGAGCCTCGCTACTATCTTCAGCTTTATCAATACTTAACATCAGGTATGATGAAGGCTAAGAGGTTCCCCGTCGTTCATAAAAAAAACATATGTTGACTACTGTTGTAAAGTTAAATGAAGGACTTACGTCTTACAAGCTATGATTATGTTATCATGTAATGCTATAAGTTCTCTAAATCACGACGCTTATAAAATACATTTTATACCAGCTACTAGAAAAAACAACGGATCTCCAAGAAGCTCAGGCGAGACTTCGCTCATAAAAACAATCGTGAATGCAAAACTTAATTACAAATAATGAAGCTTTTTCAAATACCTTTCTAAAATAAAAAAGATTATAAAATAAACATTGTATAAAAAAAACATAAACCTCCAAGCGCCATTGGCTCTAAATGGGCCATTAACTAATACCCAAGTAAAGGCCGATTTAGATGAAAGGGATTAACTTATTCCACGTTCTAGTTGACAGACCGCGCCGTTCGCTTCACTTCAGAGGGAATCTCAGATGAAGGCATAATAGGCCTTAACGCTGTTAAGACTCTTAAGACAACTTGATTGACTTGCGATATCTTCTAAATACATATTTAAGACCTTTAACCGCCTCTGTGGTCTAGTGGTACAACCACCGTTATCAGACACAGGGGTCCCGGGTTCGATTCCCAGCCGGTATATATTGTATTCGGTTTGTTTGGTGGTAGGACTTGTTGTAAGCCCGCCTGGCTAGCTACCACCAGCCTGACGCCATAATAACAATGTTTTCAGCAGTTTCGGCAGTTCGAGATAAGATAGACAGTTCCTCAGTGGCTGAGGATTGCGGGAGCGGCTCGCTTCCATCTTCAGCCTTATCAATACTTAACATCAGGTATGATGAAGGCGAAGAGTATCCCCGTCGTTCATAAAAAAGACCCTAGTATTAAATATGTATTTAAAACGCTTATGAATGCGAGTATGATTTATCTTGATACCTTTCTGGCAAAATTATTGCGAGGCGATTGTTTCTCCTATTAAACAAATCTATGAAAGGATGGAAGGAAGATGAAAGGAAAGACTAGGAGACGTGTATTTAGTTTGGTTATCTTGGTTATATCAATCGAGGTATCCAAACATATAACCGCTTTTTATATACCGGTTTAGTGAGTAAGAGAAACCCAGAGGTCTCGGGTTTGACACCCAATGGGGTTACTTAATTGTATTTAGTTTGGTTGGTGGTAGGTCTTGCTGTAAGTCCGCCTGGCTAGCTATCACCTTGTCTAATCTTACCTAAATCTGACGACATAACAACAATGTTTTCAGCATTGTTGTGTTCTGGCAGTAAGAGATTCCGGGAGAGGCGCGCTTCCACCTTCAGCCTTATCTGTATAAAACGTAAGAGTCACTCAGTCAGTTAATTTCAAAAAACTCAATTAAATTTTGACAAGTGCTAAACACTTAGTCTCGGTAGCTCAGTGGTTAGAGCATTGGACCGGATTTCCAACTTTGATTCCAAATTTTCCAAGATTTGTGAACCGATGGCATAGCTTCTTTGACGTTCATAAGTGCTTGTAACAGCCTAGACTGAATAAATGATATTGACTTTGAAAGGTCGTGGGATCGAGTGCCTTCTGAGAGTTCACTTGTGACGGAGTTGACTTTTTCCAATATTTTTCTATTTAGAATTTATCAGAAGTATAATTTTTTTATTGAAAAATGCAAAAAAACACAAATCATAAATCTCCATTAAATTAATCTATGAAGGTTTCATCGAAAGGAAGATTTGTGTAAAGAAAAAAACTAAGATTTCCAAACATTACTCTTGCTTGACTTGGCTTAACCACGACTTATTTTTTTGTTTAACATACTCGTAATAAAAATCAGAAGTTACGAGCTCTATTTCAACTTACTTTTATAGAAAATATTGTAGAAATGAAAAGTAAACAAAGATACTCTTCTATCAAATGATAAAACAACAAATCTCTACATGGTTGGAGAATCGAACGCTGTGATATAATTGTTGCGGAGCAAATACTTTTTTGTAGTTTTATACCCTTTTTCAATGTGAAAGATCTTTGCTGTTCATGACAGAAGGCCTGTCTGTTCTGTTTTTCGTCTTGGTTGGTATGTTTAATTATCTTATTTTTGCCTGTTTTATGATATTTCATCAATACACGCTTTACTCTGCACTTAATAACTACAGTCCACGTTATTTCCTCTCCCCTCCTTTACATTAATAATAAAAAATAAGATAGTTATTCAATCAAAAGTTGGTAAATTCTACGACAGAATTTAAGGCAACACTGACGCTCAGAACACAACTATATGTGGGCTGTTACCACACTTTTACAGAAGCAACCTATTATCGGGGAAAAACGTCCCATTTTTCGAGGCGACGACGACGTGACACTTCTTTCTTCTGACCATTTTCTTGTGTATTGCGCTTTTGAAAGTGTAATATCGCAATTTAGATTTTAAGGTTTTGAAATCTCTGTCGCATAACTTCTCTAACATTTACTGTAGGCCTACGAGAAGAAAGCAAATCAACCACGTGAATAAGTGATTAAATTGATGTGTAAGTATATACCTTATGTGTTTTATTATACCTATTTACGTTTACAAAACAACTAGTCCGATAAAGAATTAATTATTCCGAGCAGGCAACTCCAGGCCCTCACAATTACTGAATTTCTAATTTCGTTAACACGAAATGTCGTCCCATTTCAACTGACACTTTGGATTACAACGAAGACGCTTTTCCGGGACGTAAATATCGTGTAACACTTAAATTATTCAATTTATATTTAACACTAGCTGTACTCGGCATGTAGTGGCATGTGTTGCAATGCCACGTAAAGTGTACAGAAATATATAGTTTATTTGGGCGGTAACGCTCGCGGGCTTCACCAGTACATCCTACCAATGTTTCATCACAATCTGATAAATAGTTTCGGGACGCATTGAGGACAATCATACAAATTTACTACGTCGTACGAGAGTCGGGTCAGAAGTAACAAAAAATGGGTTAAGCAAATTTTGCAATGGTCGGTGACGAGACAATTTTATCTCGAACTCTTCCGCCTTGCTTCGGAAGGCACGTCGAAGCACGAAGCCGTTAGTCCCGGCTATACTTGCAATGGTTTACATAAGTAGTAGGTCATGTCTCAATCTCCTTTTCCATCCATAAGGAAGGACAATCTAATGGCCGATGTCGATGATGACTGTGGATGACACTGGGACGATTATTGGAGTATATTATTATCGGGTCGATCAATTTTGATTTAAAAATTTGTTAGTCCAGGACTGCGCGACACAGATGGCATTATCGGTGGCGCTAATAAAGGTCTTCGCGTGTGCAGGTTGATGGACACGCAGGGCCAGACAAAAAATGGTGTGTTATTATTTGTGGGGAGTCACCATGGATATTGGGAGTACAACAAGATGACATCATGTAGACCCGTCGTATTCTCAATCAGACCCGCACCCGCCTTCTATGTGTTTTAAGTTTAATTGTTTACTTATCTGCCCTAGTTAAGAGGGATCAGTGATTTGTCTCCATTTGGGTGTTCTAATCCGACTATTACTCGAGTTGTAGAAACTAATCTGTACAAACGAGTCTTGTGTATCTAGTTAAAATTCACCCAGATTTCTGCAACTTCCTTAAATTGATTTTCGTTTGAAACTCTGAAGTCCTGGATTCGACTGGTGGGGGCAAATGTTTGTATGATATAAACATTAACATTTTGGTTTTAAGGTTAATAAATAGTGTGACTCGGCTCGGCTCCAAATACAATCTTATTCCAATATAAATTAGTAGTACATTAACTTATACAGGGTGGAAGAAATCTATGAACCCTGGAGTGGAACTACCTTAAACCCTTTAGTTAGCTCATTTTACTGTTACTAAACATTCCTTTAATTTAAAAAATAAGTTAAACTGCTTTCACAGATTTTTGATAAATCACTTAACTATACCGGGAATAGAACCGGCTTAAATAAGAAAAAAATTATCCTGTACTTTTATGATACCAATCGATTTGATCAATTTAGTTCAAGAAACTTACCCCCATATTCTAAGTCGTTCCTCCAAAAATTTTTACACTCCACTCAAACTTATTCGACAAATTTGGTATTCATAGCTGCAAAAATCTCCTCCACACAAATTATTCCTCACTTGAGTGTAATAATTACAGAGTTACGACTTAGAATACCGATTTCGTGGAGTATTTCGAAGAGGTTTTCAGTGAGGTTTCGTTAAGTCGAGGACGAGTAAGTTTTGGAGGAACGACTTAGAATATGGGTGTTAGTGTCTTACATTAAAGATAAAGCCTTTAAAGAGAAAAGATTAATAGTTCAATACACTTTATTTTCATTGTTTGTTGTTTTCAACTTAATCAAGGTCTTCAACGGAAACCGTATTCCAACGTAGGTATTTGTACTAAAACTTGCAGCTAAGACGGGCTAAGCTTATAAGATAAAGATCGATTACGTACTGTTCGAAATCCAATGGGAATGAAGAAAACAACTAAATCTGTCTTAACTGCGTTGTTTATCACAGTGGATTGTTGGATTATGGTGATATAACAGCTGCCTGCGACTTCATCCGTGAAATTTAGTTATCGCATGTCGTTAGTTAGCCTTCATCATACTTACCTTTTGCTAAGTAATGATAAGGCTGAAAGGTAGGATTGCGCGTCTTCCAGAATCTCCAATCACCGAAGATCTAGCTGGCATCTTTCGGAACACAAACATTGTTGCAATGGTGACAAACTTCGATAAGTTGAGATAGTTGACTTTAGGAACTTAAATTATACAATTATATCATAAGCATTCCGATATCTATATGTATTTTTCTTGCGAATTTTCAGTAGCTGCCGAGTTAATTCCGTCATTACATAGTATCATAGAGTGTAGGCTGTAGATAGGCACTATGCACCCACATATATTCATCCCTTAATCGCCAAAAGGCTCAGCTATTAAGACCAAAATGACAAACAGAACTTTCTTATTTATAATATTATACCACCATACCATATGTTTTATAATACGTTAGCACTACGAGACGGTGGTTTTACTCAATTTAGTTGAAGACGTGTTTCACTCAGGGGCGCAACCTTCAACTACCATCCAGACCATCGCGGAAAATGTAGTTACTGATAACCGGCTTATTGAAGAAAACAGACGAATCACCAATGAGATGATCCGGAAACATTTCGGGATTCGTATGACATAAATTTCAACATTTTTACATCTCTAATAAAAAAGAATAAGAATTTTTGTAACTTTTGTCACACTAAGTAACTTCAAAACAAAATCGGGCCCGCGATGATTGGTGCACAAAAATGCTGCTTAAATATGACTAAGGACATTAAAATGGCTATTTATAATATCGTCAAGGGATAGGGAACGTGGATTAATTGTTTTGAACCACATAAAAACAGCAGTCTTGTAAATGGCTGCTTGAAAGCCAAGCTCGAAACAAAATTGAGACAGGTGAGGAACGCGGGTAAAAAAAGGCTGCAATAAAAAAAAAAACTCGTACGGGTCGAATTTACGCGATTCCAATTAGCGATCAAAGGACTGTCAATGCTGAGTGAAACACTACCATTTATTTGCTCACTGTGCTTGAGAATGTTCGAGAGAAGCGACCGAGAAGACCGAACCGACCGAACAAGACAATGCTTCTTCGTACTCAGCCAAGAAACAAAGTCGTTTTTGAAATTCGAAAAAATAGAGCTTATGATCCTTTCTGCATATTATGTAGACCTCGCACCTTGTTCTTTTATTATTTTCTCAAAAATCTAAGATTTAATCACTTTTACAAACGCAGAAGAGTCAAATCAGACTTTCAATCAGTACGTAAAAATCATGCCATCAGCACCCCGACCACCTAATGGTATAGCTCGTGCTATCGCTATAGCTATCAAACTTCAAACTGCCATAAAACCCTTCAACGATAGGGTTTTTGTCTAATTCCTACATATTTCTATTCATCTATTGGATTCACTATTGCATTTTTAGTATGAAAGTGATAGCGTCAGCGAGAGCCCTAGTAGGGGGTTTGAAAAATCGATAGCTATTGCGATAGGACAAGCTATACCGTTAGAGACGTTCCCAATAATCCATCAATCGTAACAGATAGGGTTACTATAGTTTCGTTGCTTAGTTGTATCTGTTTAATTACAGGAAATAACAAAGATTGCCTAGCAACTGAACCACAGTAGGCATTATCTCTTACTGAGGGTAGATTATTGGGAATGGCCGTTAGGCGGTCGGGATGCAGATCAGTGGTCCTCATGCTGTCAAAAGTGGTTCAACCAAATAAAAAATACAAAAGAGAATACTTTGTATGATAATAAAACTAAAATTTCAGTTACAGCTTGTTTTAATAAAATGATACGCAAAACATTCTGTATATAAATAGCTATAATGGGTGACGAATGGTGTTGACGGCTTTAGTGTAAGGTCATATTATATCTGTGTATTATTACGAGCCAGATGCCAAGACAAAGGATTTGTTTGTAGTGCATGTATGGAGATGACAGAGGAGCTTGTTCTGGTTACTGATATGGCTGTTCTGTAACTAATAGTTGTCAGTTACCGAATATCGTCGACTAGTAGAGTTTTGCTCTGGAAACGTGTTTTCGAAAAGAACTAGGTTAAAGCAATAATTTTATTATTTAAATGAAACCTATTAATGTTCTATTTACTCAGTTTTTTACAATTACTAACTTGATTAAAGGTTCCCTTAAGGATTTTCTCGAATTTCCACGCGAACGAAGTCGCGGGCGGAAGCTAGTTATCTTATATTTATTTATTTTATTTAAATAGAACAACCAACGAAACATATACTGGATATATAGTAAGGTTTTTAACATGCGAATTGAGACTTCAACTAAGTTATGTTCCACTTATAGGTCGCCACAATGGACTACTTCAAAAAAAGCTAATTACTGTCGTTACTTAAATCAAATCAACATGGCTTTAGAGCTAGAGATAGCTCAACGACTCTTGCCAGTTTCCAATTAATAAAAGAAATTACAAAAACAGTTGATCAAGGCAATATACTGGGTATTTTCTTAGATATAAGTAGGGCTTTCGATTTTGTGTCACACTCATTATTATTAAAAAGCTAGAATGGTATGGTATAAAAGGAAATGCTTTAGTTTTGCTAAATAGTTTCAAAGACCATCTACAAAGAGTAGAAATAACTGGGTTTTCGAATAGCAACAACATTCTGAGGGAAACTCTTGTTTCAGATTATAAGCAGAAGTGGTACGGTGTGCCACAGGGAAGCATTCTTGGCTCCTTACTATTCTTATTATCGATGGCTGATAAGGCAAGGAAAGGTGGGATGGCGACCGCGTACCGGACGACGATCCGTGGATACGCCCCCGACAAGCTGAACCGACAATCTGGTGGAGGTCGCGGAAAGCCGCTGGATGCGGGCAGCGCAGAACCGATCGTCATGGCGATCCTTGGGGAGGCCTATATCCAGCAGTGGGGGTCATGTGGCTGAGACGACCAAATGGCACCACCACGCGACATCTTAATTCCGCGCAGACGAAGTCGCGTACGGAAGGCTAGTTTTACTATAAATCTATTACTTTTTCAACATTGCTCCCTAAAACAACAAAACTGGTTGACCGGTAAGTTCCTCGGTAGTACGGTAACAATACATATAAAACAATATACTTACAATAAAAATACAATGTACAGTCAACACCCCGTCAGGCACACTTGCACTACCAAAACCAAAGTAACAAGTGGGTGTTACAACAATTGTTTTGGTGAATTATCCTGCCATAATGTAGTTGGAGGAGCCTGTAGCGTAGTAGATCGCGCGCTCGGCCTGTGATAATTGAGGTTAAGCAACTTTCGCAATGGTCGGTCACGGGATGGGTGACCAAAATTTTACTATCTCAAGCTCTTCGAAAGGCACGTTAAGCCGTTGGTCCCGGCTGCATTCGCAGTCGCTAAAACCCACCAATCCGCATTGGACCCGCGTGGTGGGTCATGGCTCGTTCTCCTTATCCATCCATAAGGAAGGCCAGAGCCCCAGCAGTGGGGACATTAAAAATGGCTGATGACGAATGTAAATGTGACGATAATTTACCAACAGAAAATTGTTGTTATTTTTGACTGTTCGTCTACGAAATTTTATGTAAACGTACGATACGATATCTACCATAATTATGTACCCGAGTCAAAATTTACGGTTCTTTTAATTGCGTTGTTAACTCACATTCCCATGAGAAAATGCAAAAGGGTTTTATGAACCTCTGGACCAACTATAATTACTTTTGTTATAGAGATGGACCTTAGAAAAGACACCAAAATTATTTCGGGGAATTTGAAGAATCCTTTTCTTCAAATTCCCAGAAATAATTTTGTGTTACGCAAAGAGCAAAGTAAATATACTGTTACGCAAGTTACGCAAGTAAGTACAAGTATAATTATCGTCCATCAGCCATTTTTTAATGTCCCCACTGCTGGGGCGCTGGCCTTCCTTATGGAATGATAAAGATATTTATATGAATGAATATTATTTGAATATTATGAATAAGAACATTTTATATAACCTCCTTTAGGTATGGGACCAAAATTCGCGCGACAAAAGTCGCTTATCATAAAAATAATAGAAAAGGAAAAAATAATTCTACACCACTAGAAAAGTAGTCATTTTTTGTTACCAAAAATTACCACTTTGTGTATTATAATATTTAATTCATAAGATACTCATAATTTTTTAATTAAAAGCATTTTTTTGATTGCTTACACTTCATACATTGCTCATACATAAAAAAAAACTCTGGCATTAGCATTTGCGGTAGAAATAATAACAAAAATTATTAGTATGGAAAACGAACTTTCTTTGAAGTTCTTCATACAAATCGGCAATTTCATATGTAAAGACCTAATATTACAAACAAAGTTATACAAAGTTAATCATATATTAATTGACGGAAAACCTAAGACGTTTTATCAAATAAATCGTCCCTCCAGTCCACAGTCCACAGCCATCTTTGACGGTTATCCTATAAGATTGCAATCATAACCTCAACCTAGCCGTCTCTAGTGGTACAACCACCGGTATCAGACCCAGGAGTCTCGGGTTCGAATCCCAGCCAATGGTGGTGGGACTTGTTTTATGTCCGTCTGGCATGCTACCACCATCTTATCTTAGTCTGACGCCATAACAACAATGTTTTCAGCATTGTTGTTCCGGCAGTTAGAGATAAGATAGCCAGTTTCTCAGTGATTGAGGATTCCGGGAGAGGCTAGATCCCATCTTCAGCCTGAAGGCTATGAGTGTACCCATCGTTAGTTAAAAAAAATTGTACTACGAATAGCTGGTTTTTTGACAAAAGTTTTGTGACGTCTCCGCTCTATCATCGCCAGTGTACGTCAAAATGTGACAAGTTCTATAAAATCAAAACGCAAACAAAACGTTTTATGGCATGATGGTTTCTAACAGATGATGGTAGACCCTCTGAAAAAAACGATCATATATCCTTCCAATCTGTTCTCCAAACGGAATCGAGTATCAATAAGAAATGTGTTCGATAACTTTCTCTCGTGAAAATTATAGGGATTATGTGCCAGCTATGAGGAAAAGTCCATCGCGGCCCGAGCAATCGCGTATCAGTGATCGATCAACTTTGTTTCAAATTATTAAAAGACCTATCGCATTTTCCTAGTGATTTTTGTTTTGTTGAACCCTTTCTTTGTTGTCCTGCAAACAGTGGAGTATTAAGTAATATTTTGATAGCAAAGTAGGTTAGCATAATCATTAGGTAAGATAGGCAATAAAAATAACATATTCGTATTTGGCTTTTTATTCCACACCACCATCAGCCACATTGAAATGAAAATAATAATATTAAACAATTCTAGATTTTAACTCATATTCAAAAATATTACTAACGAGACGTTATAATCATATTATCATATCAATTGATGAAATACCTAAAACGTTTAGTCCAATAAATCGTCCCTCCAGCATCCACAGCACAGCCATCTTTGACGGTCATCCTATACTCGTAAGATTGCAATCATAAACTCAACCCAGAAAAACGTTTCATATATCCTCCCAATCTGTCCTCCAAACGGAATCAAGTATCAATAAAAAAAGTGTTCGATAACTTTCTTGCGTGAAAATCATAGGGATTATTTGCCAGCTATGAGGAAAAGTCCTATCCATCGCGGCCCGAGTAATCGCGTATTAGTGATCGATCAACTTTGTTCCAAGTTATTTATTGACTTACCGCCTTTTCCTGGTGACTTCTGTTTTGTTGAATCTTTTCTTTACTTTCCTGCAAATAGTAGCGTATTAATAGTTTGATTGAAAAGTGAGTTATCAGCACCATATAACATAGGAAAAAGGTAAGAGGTGGTCCGTAGATAAGTATTCCTTTATAGGATTTTGGATTTGTTTTTTTTTGTATACGCACAATGTAAAATGAGAGAGCCCGTGGCGCAGTGGTTCGCGCATTCGGCCTGCGATTGTTGAGAATAATCAACTATCGCAATGGTCTGTTACAGGATGGGTGACCAAAAATTTACTATCTCGAGTTCCTTCGTGCTTTGGAAGGCACGTAAAGTCGTTGGTTCCGGCTGTTTTTGCAGTCGTCAAAACCCACTAATCTGCATTGGGTACGCGTGATAGGTCGTGGCCTGTCCTTATCCACCCAAAAGGAAAGCCAGTTTCCCAGCAATGGGGACATTAAAATGGCTGATAACGATAAGGAACAACAATGTAAAATGAGAAAGAAGTTGACAGAAGAGTTGTAGAGAGGCACAGCTTATTAAACATTGAATTTTCTTCCAGCAGACCTGAGAAGTAAGAACGTCAAGAGGGATAGCCAATAAGTATCTCCAAATTATAATAATGGATGAATAACAAAATATTAAATACAAACACAAGTTGTTGTATAAAATCTTACATTCATTAATGAAATAAAATAAAATGAAATAAAATTTATTTACCCATTCACAATCACAATGCTACAGTACAATTATTACCATAAAACAATTTATGTATAGGAATGGCGGTAGCAGATAATGACAGCTACCCTCCGCGCTAGTTAAAAAACTGTGTTGCGGCAGAGTAGTATCGTCGTCTTCTATAACCAAACATGAGTTTACATTACAGTATATGCAAGGTGAACAGATCAAATTAACTAATAACTAATTAAATAATTGTCCTAACTAATTACATTTACAAAAAAAAAACTACTTACACTTAATTAACGTAACTAACGTACACTTAATTATGTATGACAATGCAGAAATGCAGATCTCCGAAGATTAAAACATTTCGAGTTTCCGAATTCGTTTATTTTTCCTAGCGCCTCATTCATTTGCAACAATAAACATTTCATTATATACCAGAGACAATCAACCCCGGAAACTTTTTCTTTTGCTTCCTTATGAATTTTAATCAACATTTTTAATACTGGACGAGGAAGACCGAACTTACTTCTTTCCAGAAGGTACTCAATTGAGCTTCATTAGTATTATGAAGAAGGAAGACCGTCCGATCCGATTTATCGTTTCGTTTGATTATCGTATTGAAAGCACTGCGGTGATTCGAGGTAAAATCGAGAAGCTTCTCGCTTTTTTTGGGAAATGTTTTTGTTCGAAAAGTAATAACGTTAAAGAAAAAAAATATTATTTAAATGATATACCCATTAATGATCTTTTTTTTGTTATATAAACGATTTCTATATATTTTTTAAATAAAGCTCGCTAAAAATCTCTGCTGGTCGACCGGGAAGTTCCTTGATTGTTATACTGAAAATGGTTTACACAAATGTATTAATAAAATAATAATAATAAATAATAAAATTAACAGAATTAAGGGAATAAGATAGTAAAGTTTATTTGTGAGGGTATCACTATTACCACGAGACGTCGGATTCACGAGCATATTTAAAATAAAAATAAAACATTTTGTAATAAAAATAAAAACTGACTTCAAAAAGTAAAAAATAAACCTTTCGGAGACGGTGCCAGACAGGGTAAGAAAAAATAAAAGTAATAGAAGTGCAATGTAGAGTTCCTTGGCTGGCACCGATTGGCAGGTTTATTTTTTACTTTTTGAAGTCGTTTTTTTTAAAGTTTTTTATTTCACAATTTTTAAAGTTTGTATAAGTCCCGCACTTCGGTTTGACTCAAACTAGTAGTGTAGGCAACTACTAGTTGGAATCAAACCATTTGTGTCAAACCGCTTTCCGAAAAAACGTCAATTTTTCAAGATATCCTCAAAACTACTGAACTTATTTTAAAGTTTCAAAAAATGGGACCGTCTTGAGAACATTATTTTCAGGATTTTATAACGTTTAAATCATTTCGACCGGTTCAGTCGTTCTCGAGTGATAGGTGAACATACAAAAAAAATATATATACGCGATGAATTGATAACCTCCTTCTTTTTTTGAAGTCGGTTAAAAATAAAATCTGCTTGTATTTTGCAGACTCACATTTTGGTACCTATCTAGTGCAGCTCAGTTTTGCATTGCACATCAAAATTGCATGTGGTCGTGGATCTAAACCTGTCAAGAATATATTGCATTCCTCTACGGATGCTGCCACGAACTAGTTATTTTTAAACTGCAACACTTTTCTTATTTCCACTTGTAGGTAAAAATGATAATTTTATCATAAAAATAAATTTAAGATACCTACATGTTTTGCTTCTTCTTCTTATCAAGTGAGGATAAGTGGCCACCTCTGGTGCCAGAGTTTATCAAGCCGTCTAGGCAAGGCCTCTGACTTGGCTTAACGACTGTAATTAAATGACAACAGCCATTACCGACGGTTTAACGTGTCCTCCGAAGCACGGAAGCGCTCAGTTTTTAATGTCACTTTACGGTCACCCATCCGATACCTGGCCGGGCCGAACGTTGCTTAACAAACGTTATCGAATACGATCAGTCTATCAAGGGCGGCCATGAGCGCTTGCTCATAAATTTATAACTTTTTTTACTTATGTACTTAACTGAATACTTTAAAGTAAATAATACCATTATTCCAAGTCACAACTTATGACTCAAAGCACTTAGAGCTCGATTGAACATAAAACCCAACCGATCCAAATAGTAGCGCTTGAAAAACTGTTGTTTAAAAAGTTGGTATTTATTTTGTAAAAAATGTTTAGGAAATACATACCGCCTCCCGAAAGGAAAAAGTAAATAATAAGCCTTTTGGAGTCAGTGCCAGCCAAGGCATTTTACTTTGCGCTCACCTTGTAAAAGGTTTATTTTTTTGAGTAAGTTTTTTTTTTTATATATAGTTTTTTAATTCGTATCTATAGTTTTCCGATGCCTGTCAGGTAAAACTGACAATAAGTCCCGTACACTAACGTACGGCTACGTAACTACTTAGAAAATCGGTCCATATTGCGACGTTTTCGCAAGGAAGGCAAACAAGTAGTATTTTTAAAATATTCAAGAGTTCCAAGGGGTGGAACGGTATTTGTTTTTCACAATTTTCATCAAAAGCCGAAAACTATGCGGCCTAAAAAAATTTTTGAGAACGTGCAAGCAGCGCGCTTTCATATGATACCCCACATGCCCCACTTTGACCTTTTAAGACTCTTTCAGTCCTTAATTGTTGCAGAAAAAAAAAATGTTTTTTTACTTTTCTCTAATTTGCAAAATAGTTCGTCAAACGTCATCCAAAACTATTCCAAATATCCAGTTGTGACAGACAGAGTAAGTCGCACCATAAGGGGTTCCTTTTTACCATTTTGCTACGGAACCCTAAAAAAAAACAGACACAAACATTGAAACTCCTCCTTTTTTAAGTCGGCTAAAACTAGTTATGTCTATTAAATATTGCACATAATCATTTAGAATAGTTTCCTATGCACCAATACGGCTACCTATTTTTTTTTGTTTATAACACAACTAAAGCTTGTACTATTAAGTATTCTGTGACTAAAGTATGTAGGTGCCATTTTGTTCGATAACTTTTTGCCATCTTGTAGGGGCATGATCCCATTGGCTATAGAAATTTTGGGGCTTCAAAATACCGCGACAAGTGGTTTTGGCAGTCCAATCGTGATGTTAACCTGACACTGCCTAAAGAATTCTGAAGAGACCGAATCAGGTGGAAATCTGAAAGTGCAAGGTCAGGACTATACGTCCGATGCATTAACACCTCCCAGCCAAACTCTCTTACTTTTTGCTGAGTGGCTAAAGATGTGTGAGGTCTAGCGTTATCATAATAAAAAACCACAACCTTTTTGTTGATTAATTCCAGCCCCTTTCTCTTAACTTCTTGCTTTAATTTCATCAGTTGTTCGTAGTAGAGTTCAGAATCAATGGTCCTGCCTGGTGGTAACAGCTTATAATGAATAATGCCCTTCCTATGCCACCACACACACTCACCTTGTTGCGAGTTAACCCGGGTTTCGCCACAGTCTGTGAAGCCTGACCGGCCTTTGACCACGACCTTTTTCGCACGTCCTTGTCGGACGTGATCCACTTTTATCACCAGTTGTCACCTCATTCAAAAACGGTTCAGTTTCAATACGTCGTAATAAAGAATCATAAACGAGTACACGGTTTATTAGGTTTCTTTCAGTGAGCTCGTGAGGTACCCAAATATCTATCTTTTTTTGAAAATGCGCCAAAACCGTTTTGTGGTCAATTACTAGTTATTCAGCTACGTCGTAACTACTGATATTCCGATCTTGCTCCACTTTTTTTTGGCATCCATTTTATCTGTCGACTGTCCATTTTATTGTCGGGCGACCAGAGCGACGTGCATCTTTGACATCAAAATTTCCGGATTGAAAACGCTTAAAATTTTTGGTACTCTCACAGACACTGCACTAGGTCCATAAACATCGCAAAAATTTTTCGCGGCTTGTGTTGCATTTTCTCCTTTTTTGTAGTAAAATTTTAAAATGTATCAAATTTCTTCATTCGATTCACTCATCTTGACAGTGAGAAAAACGATGAAAATCAGACATTTTCCTATTTGGAATTATGTTCTTTAAAATTTAAACTTTTAATGATACCAAAACCAGCCAGATACAAATAGTATAGCCAAAGAGATTTTTTTTACAAGTTCATACATACTGTGACGCTATAAGATAAATATTGTAAAAATATTCAAGTTCTAATGTAAATCACTAGTTCCATTGACGAATGTTTTAAGGGTTTCATAAATTATAAAAACGTTGACACGTTTCGTCGACATCTTTGGTCTTCAACAAAAAGCCGCTAAAATGCAGCAGCTAAATTGCAGCAGTTAAAATAACAAAATATGGCCGTATTAAAACAATAAAAAATAACAGAAATCATGACACTAACGTCTTTCCCATGGCTTTTATAAAGTTACAAGTGAATAGGATAGTTTCACGGACCCAAACTTGACATGTGCAAACTACTTATAAACTTTCTTAAAATTCTTGGAATTCGGTAAAGTACGGTGGAGAAACAAAGATTCATAAGAAAGAAATATCAGTTCAAAACCTCACTTCCCCTTTGGGGTTTAGTTAATTAGTGTGAGTTTAAGAATAGTTATTTATTTATTAATTATATTTTTCATGTTTTTAAACGACTTTTAAAAAGGAGGAGGTTCTCAATTCGTCGTAATCTTTTTATTATGTATGTTACTCAGTTACTAGAAGACGGCTGGACCGATTTGAGTAATTCTTTGTTGGTTCGAAAGGGTATACTTCTCAGGTAGTCCCATTGTCATCATGTCAGGATCTGATGATGGGATCCTGGAGAAATCTAGGGAACTCTTCAAATATTATAGGTCAAGTGGAACTGATGATGAAGTATCGGGAGAACTCAATAGCTAACGTCCCTGCACCGGGAAAAGCATTTTGTAAAAGGTGATGACTTCTTCTTCTTCCAATATCCAGTGTTTACTAAATAATATAAAATGTTATAGAAATTGTACGGTAGATTTAGTTAAAATGGAGTCTCACAACACGTGTTATTACGAAAAAAACTCCAAAGGCTATTAGTGTAAACACGAGAGTTCTCCTACCTTTAAAAACTGTGAAAAAAAACCTTTTCATGTAACTAAGAAAACAATTAGTAAGAAAGCAAAAAATTAGTTTTTTTGGAGTCGGTGCCAGCCAAGGCAATCTACTTTGCCGTCCTACTTTATTATTTTTCTTGCCTTGGCTGGCATCGCCTCCAAAAGGCTTATTTTTTGTTTTTAGTTTTTTGAAGTCGGTTTTAATAATTATAATCTACACTAATAAAACAATATCGTGACTTGAGAGACAACGCACAGCCCAAACGGCTGAACCGATTAAGCTCAAATTTTGCATACAGTACGAGCACTAAGAAAATATTTTTTTCACCTCACACGCTCTGAAAAGGAGGTTTTGTCAATCAGTTTAGACGTAAAAAATCGCTTTTTGCGGCCAAGCGCGGCAAAGTACTTTTTTAATTTAATACCTAAAAATATGTCATAATGCGTTCCGAATCGCACTATTAACCTTTTTGTTATATTTGATTCTTATATTAAATAGTTATAAGAATTTTATATTAGGCTGGGTGATATTTCACAACTTATAATTGGATTTCGGACTGTGACATAAATCTTTATTTTTAAATTGTCTTTGTCTTGTACCTCATGTCAGTGTCATCATTTCGGAATCGTTTTTATTCTTATTAATAAGTAACAATATATTCCTACTGTAAATAACTTTGAATTACCTATAATACTCCCTTTTTTATTATTTTAGTTTTTAATATCATTAAAATAACGAGAATAAAGTATATTAAGATAAAACTTTATGTTTAAAGAATTTTTTACCGGAAGTTGACTGTTGTGAGGTGAAAAATTGTGTGTTGCGCTCGGCAGAAAAGTTTTTAGCGTCTTGTACCATTGAAATCCTCGCTTCGCTCAGGATTCAATCTTTGAACCTCTCGCTACGCTCGTGGTTCAATCATAGAATCCTTCACTTGCTCAGATTTCAATAGAGGTAACTCGCCGCTAAATAACCAACTTTCCAGCCTTGCATAACAAATAACTATTGATATTCCCACGGGAACAAACGGATGAAACGCGGGCAGCCGCTAGTGTACAATAAAGCTTTTATTTTAATCAAAACATGAAACATAAGTTTCGTATAACTTGTGTATCGGGTTTATGTCCGGATTTCTATTTCCGGGTTTTTTGTGCTATATTACAATACGGTCTTCATAAATATAATATAAGAAGTCCCAAGTAACAGCTAGCGTATATTTGTGAGTTGTGAGAGAGATTGAATCTGTCGACGAGTATTTTCGTTATTCGTTCGGCTTAGTAACTTATCTTCTCAACTGTGATTGCGATTACATTAGGATTTGAGCGGAATTCTAGGCCCTAATTCCACTAACATTTACTCATAACGGTAGTTCAATCGAGTTTCAATTGTCGCGCTCTTCTACTTAGGTAGCTAGTTTTTTACTACCTTCCTCCTCCGTCTTTGTTTGAAGTCGTTTAAAAAGCGCTGCAATGTAATTTAAAAACACCAAATGTTAGTTAGTACATTAGCAGATTTGAGCCCCTCGTAACGAAATGGAATAAGTCGGATTTGGATACCCAACTTATTGATAAAGGGGTTTAAAGATTTGAGTCCATACAAAAATCTGCCTGGTATACTTACTGATTTTGTTTTTTTTGTTTATCAATACACACAAAATACACCGTGAATATATGCTAAAGTGTCTCAATTGTATTTAAAATCAGTAGAAACTGACAAAAGAAAGTCAAAAGCGCCACTGACAACCACTGATAAAACTTTGACAGCTTATAACTTGTGTCACTTTAAAAGATTTCGTCAAAGAGTATATTTTGTTTGTATTGATTGATTTATACAATCGATGTAAAAATAGTATCTTATGTGATCGCGATTTTGAAAATAAAATGGCGGAACAGTAGATATAGCAAAATCTGCAAGCCCCTTTTAAAACAAAAATACTTACTAGGAAAAATATAACTCTAGGGACTTTTTTTTGTATAGTTTATCTCGCCTGATGGTAAGCGATGATGCGATCTAAGATGAAACGCGCTTGCCTAGAAGATACCTATTCACACGCGACTTGAAGACCCCCAAATTGTAAGTATTAGGAAACACAGACTCAGACAAAGCATTCCACTCTCTGTCAGTACGGATGATAAAATTTGACGCAAATCGTTTAGTGCGAATCTTTGGGATCTCAACCATAAAGCGGTGGCGCATATTTGTATGTCTGGTTGTTCGATGGAAGAAGGGAGAAGGTGAAATTAGGCTGTGCAATTCAGCCGCACACTCACCGAAATGTATCCGATAGAAAACCGATAAACTTGCAACCTTTCGCCTATGCTCAAGGCTTTTGAGCTTATTAAGAAAGAGGCCATTGTTGCCAATGAGCTTCTTGGCCCTCTGCTCAATGGGCTCAAGCGTCTGGAGCTGGTATTGGGCGAAACCATCCCAAAGATAAGAACAGTACTCCATACACGATCGAACTTGCGCTTGGTATAGATTGAACAACACTGTTCCGGTGTGAAGTACTTTCTCACCTTTGCAAGAACGCTAAGCTTTTTTGATGCTAATTGCGCTTTACTCTCAATGAATGACCCAAAATTGAGAGTTGGTGACAATGATATACCTAGAAGCTCAAGATGGTCAGTAATCGGTACAGATACACCACGGAAAAAGGTGTCAGGTTGAAAGGGTTGAACCTGACCAGATTGGCATCGCCCCATTCGGAGACTGCCTGCAGGGATAGGTTTATGCGACCGATCATCGCCTGCCTATGACACTGGACATGTTCGGCGCTGGCTCGTGCTTTAGACATATATACTTGGGAGACAAGTCGTTTTTCTATTAAAGTTTGTCTTCTATGATAGCATTGAAAATGCTAAATTATAAAATCGGCCAAATATGTTTCGCGCTACGCGCAGTATAGGGGTTCCGTAGTCAAAATATACTAACATTTTTTTCTGCAACAATAACTTTGTTTTCCAGTGTTTGTATAAATAACAAAGTCATATTAACGGTTACGGAAAATGTGCTATATCTTTGAAACTGCTAACTATATTTCGATCAAATCAATTTTCGTTGAAAGTTCTACAGCATATATTTTTATTAGATTTTTAACTTTCTTATTTTAAAAGTAAGAGGGAAGGGCAGGAGCACATTTTACCACTAAGCAAGAGTAGGTACATCTTTCAAACGGTTGACTTTGAGAAAAAATCGTTTTAAAAACCTCAATGTCATTTTTATTACTTAGGGCCTGTTTCACAATCTAAAAGTATAAGTTCTGAGTAGCTTACTGCTACTCCGAACTTACTTTTAGATTGTGAAACTGGTCCCATAGTATCTCAACCAACCCACTGAGCCAAAAACTGGACATTGGCGAAATCAAAAAGGGCACCGCCACTACATAAAAAGAAGATGTATCTCAATTTTATGTACTGGATTTTATATATTTATATATTTACTGGATTTTGGCTGGTTTGTTGGCGCATTCAGCAACGAGCTCGAAGTGTTTCTCCACCCGGCACAAACATTCAAGTGTAATGAACTTGTGTTTGCTTTTTGTTTTAATTAATTTGTTTTCAGTAGGTATAACGATACAAGTAGTCTTGTTTATAAAGTTGGCTATCAAATAAAAGATAATGGATCGATAATGAAATACTCCAATAATTTCGAGTAATAATTATAGAGAGCTAAAGTGCGTCGCAACACTAAAAATATCTTTCAATAAACCTTTATTTCTTCTCTCGCATCCTACTAATATTATACATGAGAAAGTATATCAGTTTGTTTGTTCACTCATTCACGCAAAAACTACTGAACGGGTTTGGATGCAATTTGGTACACAGACAATAGATATCCTGGATTAAAACATAGACTACTTTTTATCCCGATATTCCCACGGGCACAGGAACCACGCGGGTGAAACCGCGAGCACCGCTAGTATTACAATACATTAAAGACGTTCAGCCAATTTAGTCAAAATCAACGATAAAAATATTTTACTACTTGAACTTCCTACATACTAACTTTCATCCAAATTCGTTGACAACTGACATACTTTCGCAATTATAATATTAAGTAAGTATATCGTAAAAGAAAAGAAATGGAAATCAACTATAAAACAAGGTGAAGAAAAGTCTTGTTTAGATTTTAAAAATTACGATGTTTTTCTCGTGAACGATGACATCATTTCAAAACGTGAGACACAAGCCTGTAAGTCTGGGATTAGCATTGACATATTTTATCTTGTTAGCCACTCTATGGAAATCAAGAAAATCACCTGGTAACGCCCAAATCCCTAAAGGCGTAGGTTGTGCAAGTAAAGTAAAACACTGTCATTAGATCTTTTTTATTTATTTTGCTATAACTTTTAAATATAAATACTGCACTTGATGCACTTCATAATTATTTAAAGAAACAATGACAAAAAAAAATGTTTTGGATGAATTATTTAATCCTTTTTTACAGATCTACTTCTTTTATTTAGATATGAATGAATCCCTTTTTCCCTTGGTCAACTTGAGAACGACTGAACCAATTTTTTCTTTCAAATTTGAAAAAAATTAAGTTCGTGAAAAAGTTTTTATGCCGATAAGTTGGAATTCCTGCGCCAATAGCAACCTCGGGGAAAAGACGCGTTTACTACTAGTATTTTATAAAAACTGACAAACATCTTTTACTATTGGTGTGTTGACCGTTGATTTGATAAAATTTTATCGCTTCTGCCTTTCAGGTTACGGGTTCGATCTAATAAAATCCTTCATTTTCACTTTTAATAGTGCATTACGCGATAAAAATGAATGCTGCTAGAAGGTGATAGTCATAATGTTCGGAAAATAACGTTATCCCATCACGACGTAGGTACTGCCGTATGAGTGGACGGGACCAAAGTAACACAGTCTCGGTTAGAACACTGTGGCGCTAACACGAATGCTGCTCGGTGCCATTGCCTCGGTCCGCGATCTTTAAAAAAGTTTCGTCAGTGAATCCTCCTTTGATTTTGACATTGGAACTTTTTAAAACAGTTTTATACTCTTTTTAATTTTATGTTCGAAAACTGAGTTGTTGTGTTTTCTATTTCTACTGGCTGATAAAATCGAATCCTTTGTTTACTGAAAAAAAAAGGATATATTACTTTGGTAAGTTTATAACTATATCAAATGGAAATCATTAATGTGTTTCGTTTTAATATGTACATATCTATAGAACTATTTATTTGTTACCTATTTCTTGGTACACATTATACGGTTTACTAAGTTGTCTCATCGAAGTTTTGTTACGTCCATTCCTTTGCAATTCTAATAAAATGAAACGGATAACGGGTAGTAAATTTATTTAAATTTAGATATATTTTATTCTAAAACTTTGTTTGACGCACTTATACAGATTTAAGAAAATCTACATTACACTTACATATTATGAAAGGCGATGTAATATAAAAAAACTGATAATTTCTGCTAGGTACCAATTTAAACTTTTTTAAAGAGGTTTACGATGTTTGTACCAATACAATGCCATCATTTTTCTTATTTTATATCTTTTTCTACTAAGAACTTCTAATTTATCATCTGAACTGACTTGATTTTATAACAATTTTTTAATTTCATATTTTTAATTATTTGTTAATAAATAATTACAGAATTCTATCTTATTTAAATTTGCTTGATTATGTAATCGAGGAAAATGTTTACCTGTTTATCAATTTGGTACAAATACAAAAGCCAAATGTATTTTTGATAAAATAATTTTGTTTTTAAGGAAAATTTACATGTGGGTTACTTAGCAGGGAAGGAAAAGTTGAAATTTCATCCGATTGGCTTACGAAGTTAATTTCCGCGAGATCATTATTATACGGAAATTGTTTCAATAAGAAATATGGCCGCTTTATATTTCGCAAATGAAAAGGTAATAAAATTTTTGCCTTACAAAAATGAGATCGTTAATCTCTTAGAACTTTTCAAGAAGATAAATAACCTTATTATAAACTAGACCAATTTGATAATAATTCAATTTGTATTATCTAGAATATTTTTTTTTAATTTAAAAGCGGGTTTATATATTTCATATTAGTTATTTATAGGTTATTATTTATAGTAAAGGTTGAAGGAATTCGAATTTCACATTAAAAAAAAACACTACAACTTTTTACAACAGCCGTTCGTGAAAAATTGGGTCGTAAATATTTTCATAAACAATGGAATACCGTTTCCTAAAAATAATCGCCTCTTGCTGAACGCTACTAAAAATAAAAATAAAAACTGGCGGTTCATATTCATAAGTTCGAATAGAATTTGCAAAGGGCATAGTTGAATATGATTTATTATAAACTAGCTCGCGGTTTCATCCTCGTTGTTCCCGTTCCCGTGGGAATATTGAGATAAAAAGTAGTCTATGTTACTTTCCTTTCAACTAACTCTATGCCAAAAACCAAGTCGATTGATTGAAGGAAGGACAAACAAACATACTTTTGCTTTTATAATAATAGGGGTTAAAGTATGAAATTGCCGATTTTTTTCTCACACTTCTAGAGAACCTCACTACTTCTGTGATTAAAAGATACATCTATTGCTTGATTTTATATTAAATTAAGATCATAATTATTTAGAATAAATAATCTTATGGTTATTATTTTCGTTTCTTATACGATAAAAAATACCTCGAAAGGTTCTCCTTTTTTTGTTAGCAAAATTTTTTAAATATAATTTATAAATTATTCATAATTTTTTAAATAAAAATAAAGCATTAGATTGCTTAGTCTTCAAACAATGATTGTGCATTAAAAAATTGTGGCATTAGCATGGAAAATGAACTTTCTTAGAAAATCTTCAACTACAAATCGGCAATTTCATAGTTAAAGACCTAATTAGGATTAGGATTGCTTAAAATATATCAATTTTACGGATTAAAACGCATTTTTTGTTTAGCATGCATGTGTTGTTTTTTTTTTAAATATTTAGTACTAAGTATAATTTTTGTTTATTGCATTACAATAAATGTCACTTACACATAAACAACAACAAATCAACCTTGTCTGAGACAAGAGATATTGAAGATATTCAAGATCCGATAATTTTGTAAACGATAAAATACCGGACGATTTAGTTGCCATACTTGCGAACATGGCATTTCTACTGCTTACCCTACTAATCCTAATAATATTATGCTATTTTTATAAATATGAATTATGGTTTGGATTTTTTTTCATAGAATCAGGCGTTACTTGACGGATATCTATATCTTAGTAGAAGACCAGCACTGAGATCGAGACTCGGTGCTGGTATTGCACGGTCTAACAATTCCTGAGGATGCTCCGTGTGTGGGTGAAACACGTGTAGAGTAGTCGGTGAAGGTGCAAGGTGTGTCACTGTGTTGCATCTGCATTTATTTATTTCATCTTGTATGTAAGTTTTTCTTGAGGAATTGACATGATTTCATTTAAAACAAGGTATCTTAAATCGAAAACCATTTCGAGATTTTTTTATTTCTAACACCGTACATTTTTTTTCGGATTGTTTAATCAATTATTTAACGAAATATTTGGAATAAGCCCCGATTTGTTGTGATAAAGGAATAATAATGACATTCCTTTGCTTATTAAAGTTCTCTTATTAAGAATCAATTTAAAAAAATCGCTGTCAATATAGTCAAAGAGTATGTAACAAACAGTGGATTTCAATGAAATGAAAATAAAAAAATTATGATAAAATGTTTCAAAATTCTATCACCATAATTATGCTATGGACCTGACACTAATAGTACTTTAACTTGAAGATATTTAACTGCAATCGTTCCCCGTCTAGCAGCTTTCACATGTCGATACCGTGTGATTTACTAGACACACCATTATTTCCGATCGGACTTGTTTGCTCGCAGACCGTCTGAAAACGATCAGCTATTTGCTCAAGAAGGCCGGCACTTGATAGAAATATAGACTCAATATAAAAGACTTCGCAAACAACCTTTTTTGTAACGGAAAAATAGTTATTGCCATTATTTTTATTTACTTTAAAAATTCTCAAACACAAAGATGATCGAATATTTATTTTTTCTTCTTTTTTTGTAATGACTAAAATGTTCGTGTAGTTGTAGCGGTTCGTGAATAAATTAATAAAAAAAAATAAGTAATTTATTTTGCTATACAGGGTGGAAAAAGTCTATGGGCCCTGGAAGGGTCCAGGGCCTAGATAGATTGTTATTAGGGTGTAATTTTTTTTGTTGGAGTTGGGGAACTACCATAAATCCTTTAGGTAGCTAATTTTACTAAAAAGAAACGTTCCTTTATTTTCGAAAATAAGTTAAACTGCATTCATAGATTTTTGATAAATCACATACCTATACCGGGAATCGAACCGTCTTAAATTAGCAATTATAACACCCTATACTTTTATGGTAGCAATCGATACTCTTATTTATGCAGATTAATTTATTTTAAGTAACTTATTATCTAGATTCAAAGGCAAAGCCTAGAAAGATAAAAGATCACTAATAAGATAGAAATTTGGCTGCCGCAGCCAGAAGTTCGTGGCTATCTAGTGAGCGGGCTCCCATACACCGTCATAAAATATGTTCGACTGGCTGCCGCAGTGTGGCTGCCTATTGCGCTATAGCACTAACTGTTTTTAACCTACTTAAAAAGAAGGAGGATGTTATCAATTCGTGCGAATGTTTTTTTTAATGTTTGTTATCTTAGTACTCGGTCATTAATGAACAGAATAATATTTTTTTGTTCGAAAGGATATTCTTTCAAGTTAGTCCCTGGAATCCTGGAGAAATCCAGGGAATTCTTTAAATGTTATAGACACACCTACATAGATTTCGGTGTTTTCTTAAGTAACGAATGAATGATGAACACGACAATGTTCATCGGAACTATTAAATACTCAGTATATTACGGGTGCGATACGATTCCTAAGCAATTATGCTCCTCACGATGAACATAGTAAAAAGTACTGAGCTTATCTAACACAAAAAAATAAAAATGAAATGGAAATAAAAAAAATTACAAAACCGACTTCCAAAAGGAAAATCTTAAAATGAAAACAAAAAAATATCAAATAATAAAACCCCATAATTACAACAGAAACCGTTTTCAAAATAAACTTTTTGGAGTCGGTGCCATACCTAAAGAGAATTTATGGTGATAGCTGATTGAGTATGATGATAGCTGATTACCCTGCGATTACCCTATAATACCGACCAGTGTTCTCGTTCTCGTCCTCGCGACCAACCACTCTAACAAACAAACAGACACCAATTTTAAAAGCTACTGTTTTACTTTCATCTTTTATCAAAGTTAATATTTATTTTTAATACTTAGGGTAGGGTATGTTTGAATTGAAGTGTGTGGTAGTCTTGTGTAGTACGCGTACTGAGTACTAATAGGTGACGATACTCGGCACTGTACGAAAAGTAACGTTTCCAAACGCGAGCTATTAATCCGACAGTCGGACTATTAGTACACCGTTTCCCGCTACACTTTTTAGAACTATTTAGTAGGCTGATGATAACAGTAGTGAGTCTAAAGAAAATCAGTATTATTAGAGGCCGACGTTACACGTAATGACTTTATGAGCTAGCGCAGGCGACGGATAACGGAGGACTTTTTGTCCGCGACACGTCTTTATTGTTAACCAAATAAGATTCAACTTAGATCGCGTATATCCATGAAAAGTACGCGATAGTCCTCGTTATTTATTCAACTTTATGTTCTTAGTAATAAGGTCGTGTCGCGGACAAAAAGCCCTTCAATGTCCGTCGTCTGCGCAGGCCATATTTCTGTACTGTTAGGTACTATTAGTACTAATAAGGTGTACTAGTACTTTACTCGGACTGTATTAGTACAAAGCGAACCGAAAAGTGTCCGATTATGCACAAGACTATGTGTGGCCTAAATACATTAGTGATTATTTGCTTTAAATACTATTGATGACACCTTGCTCAGTGGTGTGAGTGGCCGCGAAGATCAGACCTCTTTAGGTATATAGATTCTAGAAAACACATTGATACCGCGTTTTGCAAACTGCAACAGCGGTACTACTATTTGCCATTGACGATACGCGGTGTGGTACCTAATAATTTCTTACTCGTAACCTACGTCAATATCTGGAATACGTAAACAGAAAGTATGCTCATCACGCGGGCGGGCGGGCTATATTCGTAGCTCATACCTTAGCAGGACTGCTAGGCTTCCATATCAGATGTACCAGATATGTAATTTTTAACCAGATCTTCGGTCCACCTTGAAGGGAGCCTCCCCAGAGCGTCGTCCAGTGCGCGTTCGCACGTTCGCCATTCCAGTACCATTTCGACCTAACGGTCATTGATTCTTCCTCTGCCACTTCAGCTTAATAACCCTTCAAGTGATATCAATAACTTTAGTTCTAATAGGATTCTCTCTGATTCAACAACGCAAGAAAAAGCCGAACATGGCTCTCGATACTTATACCTAAATAGAAAGCTCTTTCGCTAAAGAACCTTACCCAAGGTGCTATATTCGATCTCTAATACTTAAGCTGGGCTGCTGGAGTTCCACATCAGGTGTACCAGACCTTCGATATTTGTACGTCATTAGAAAATGCTCATTACGCTCAACAACTTTTTCTAAGTAGCTATTTTTCTTTTCTTTTATAAGAACCTTCTCCTGGCAATAATAAACACAACAAATAAAGAATTATCGAAATTGTTCCATCCGTTCACGCGTGAGCGTGATGCGATGACCAAGGGATATAGCGATTCACAGAGAGATGACTGTCGGCAGTTACCTACATTCCGTTTGCAATATAGCCTTGCTCTTCGAATGCATGCCTTATTAATATCTAATTTCGATTGTTGTTTGTGATGCAATGCAATGTATGTACACATCTCGTTTAACAATTTGATCTCACCCTTACACCGTAAGTAATTAGATCGGTTTCAGAAGTGCAACTATAACGGGTTGTGTGCCATCGATCGTACACACGGTAGCGAAAGACTTCACAGGTTGACTTTAAGCGACCTTAAGTCGCTGTAATAGCGGCGGTTTTCGTAGTGCAAGCGTAAAGCCTGACGTGCTGTTGACTGTACTTTGAAACTTGCATCGAGTGGCGTCAAAAAGATATTATCAGGCGAGCGACCTACTCTCAAAGCGTCTAAGTGTAATCCTATTCTAGAATGCTAATTTGAACCTTAATCACTCTACATTTATTTTAATTAAACACTGGCTTTGGTACATTCAATTGCTTTGTGGTGCTTTATAAAGTTTAAAAATGAGCTTGTTATTGAAACTTGTTTTTAATGTAGAATTGAAAGATTGTTGATAAAAATATATAATCTTTACGGATCGTAGTCATTATGTTACGCGTAGTTAGCATATTTAGGTTCTTCAAAGTCTATTTAAACAAATACTAAAATATTACCCAGTTAATTCAGCGTGATCAGTATTTTCTAAACCAGTTACTTTTGTAATGTAACTGTCATAAACGATTATACAGTTATGGAAATATTTTCATTACGATTTAGACCGTGTTGTGAACAGTTAGTTTTATAAGTAAGTTTGCGAAGGCCTAAGCTACTTATGAACTAAGCAGCTCAGATTAAAGATTAAAAAAACAAGAAGTTTTTCTATCAAGTACTTATCTCCTGAGACATAAAATAAATGAGAATTATCATATTTTTATACGATGTCCTCTCAGTCTTCGATTGTTTTGATATCCGAATCGATGGTTACTTGCATTACACCTATTTCACATTCTCTGATCGCCAACCCAAACATCACATTATTGCACGAAATAACTTTTTGTAATTTGATTTATTTATATAGAATCCCTTAGCAAAGTCTTCACAACCATCATGAGCAATGGAATTAATGAATCGGTCAATGATCTATTTTCAAAGTAACGCCTGTTGAATTCCAATCCTTCATCAATTACTGCTAAAATTTTGGTGAAAACTCTAGGACCAGCGGTCACTATGAATGGTTTGTGGGATTTGTGGTGTGATGAGAAATGGCTTTTAGCTGACTTTGGTAAGGAAGTTTAGTAATTAATTCGATCTCGATTAAGTGTGACTGTAATTTATTTTATTTGTAAATGTTTAATGTTTGCTGTGTAGTGTCAGCTTAGAATAGCACTACCCCCTCTCATTCCGTGGGTGTCGTAAAAAGCGACTAAGGGACTCAGCCTTCAGGAGATGGGCAGCAGCGTCTCCTACATACTTGGCCATACTGCGATCGCCAACCCGCCTGCCAAGCGTGGCGATTATGGCAACCCCCCCCCCCCCCTTTTAGGGGAGGCCTATACCTAGCAGTGGGTGTTATATGGCTGAAACGACGGCGACGAATGTTTGATAACTAATATACTAGGTTACCATTCATAAGTATAATGTACTCTAGAGCATACCTACTTAGAGCCTAGTGTGAGTTTGCAAATATCCAAACGTCACCATCGCGTGAGAGTAAAATTTTTACAAATAGCCCTAATACTAAGGTTAATAAGATGGAGAACTAAACTCTATTCACAAGCTGCGGCGTAAGCGAGAAAGGTGAGAAAACTCACACTAAGCACTGTGTTCTTAACTCGACTAATGGATAACAGAACAAATATCTATGCATACCTAATTATGTATACGTATTAAACTATGTCTGTTACATTTTCACGCATGAAGTAATTTTGATAAATGTTAGTTTATATAAAGTTAGATTTAACCATGGAAAAGGTTAAGTGTGCTGCAAAGAAACTGGGCGTCCTCTCTAAGGCTAGGCGGTACTTCTCTCCAATCAGCTGCTTCTTTTATACAAAGCGCAAATTTCGGCCGTGCATGGAGTACTGCTGTCACCTGTGGGATGGTTCTGCTAAGTGTCAGCAAGAGCTTCTGGAATCTATTGAAAACCGTACCACGAAACTCATTGGAAACTCAGCCACGGCGGAACATCAGAGCCTCAGTCACCGCCGCAATGTTGCATGTTTATCGGTCTTTTATAGGATACACTTTGGAGAGTGTGCGAGAGAACTGCACGACCTTGTTCCTTCAGCCCCATTCCACCATCGGGGTACCAAACGCAGGTTAGCTTATCACCCGTACGTCGTTGACATTTCAGCGATCCGTACCAAGCGCTTTGCTGACACATTTCTAATGTTTTGCCATGCCCTGCCTGCTCATGTGTTCCCCGATTCCTACAACCTTGGTCCATTCAAGGCGAGAGTGAATAGGCATTTTCTGGGCAAGCATGTTACACCTTACACCACATCCTGTTTACTAAGCACGTTGGTGGTCAAATGCCTGCCCAGTAACTTAAACAAAGTATACGCGAAAGTCAGTATAAATATATAGAGGTAATTAATGTAAATTTTTGAAGGTCTTTTATCATCAGCCATTTGAAGGATCCAAATAATGGAAGGTAGGCCTTCCATATCTGATGGATAACTGAATTAAAGTAGCACTTATTATTTAGTGTGTTTAAATCAGTCGGTTCACTCGGATTAACGTTCACTTTGTTCCAGTGATATACTTCATTTTTCATTCAGAAATTCAGAATGATTGTTTTATTTTTGGGTTCAGTCATTTTATTTTGAGTGAAAGGTACGGAATGAAAGGCGAAAATGAACAAAAAATTAACGGTATGGTTCCGACTTAAGACAATGTACATTAGCTCTTGTTAAACTTAATAAAGAAAAACAAGCGTTCAATTTACCTAAAAAACATCATAAAGACATTGTCAACATCCATCTTGGCTCTAATACCTGCCACTCGAGATCAAGACGCATCAAAATGTTGTCGATTCAATTTGTTTCGAGTGTTTCAGATGTCTACTTACATTCGTCTGAAAAGAGATAACTGTTATTGCTTTTTTTTATCGCGACCTTGATTTTCGTCGGTTCTTTCAGGGTTGAAGTTTATCTCTGGTTGATAAAACGTTGAGTTTAAATGCCTCTGTTTCCCGGGAAAATGTATGTTTGTAAAATCTAAGTACGGTAGTCGTATCGTATGACTTAATTTGTTTGGTTGTCAGTACCGCACGCGTCCTCTTTCATCTTAGTCGTCTTTCACACTTTGTCTGTTAAATAACAAAATGAATACCTTGCTTTTATTTAATTCCTATATAATTATATATAGGTATGTCTTTTATTCTCTTACGTTCTTTCCCACATTCAAATTTAAGGTGTAACAAATACAATAAAATATTTAGAAGACAAGTGATTTTTTCATAGACAAAAACACTTGCCCTCAAAAACTTTATTTTTCCGTTCTATGCATATGTGGTTCTATTTAAGTAACATAATAATTTGAAATAGATAAAAAAATATAGTACGATCGATGAACTTTCCGGTAGACTAGTAGAGAATTTTTTGGGAGGGAGATTTTGTGCCGAAACAAATACCTTGTCCAGTTTAGCCACTATCTGAAGTCAATTATCAATAATTAGTAATTATCTGACAAAATTAAAACACATTCCTAAAGGTTAGGTGTAATATTGTTTCTAAAGTATTGAATATGTAACATAGCCTTAGAAATTGTTATTCAATACTAATTATACTCCATCGCCGGTTAAATTTAATACAAATATAATCTATCCCGTCAGGGCGACATGGGACAAGTTGTTTTTGTCTTGTATATTTTCTTGTTTAATATTTATCAATAATTATAATATTATTTATTTATAATCTACCTAGTAAGGTAGATTAAAAAAAAAAATCAACCTTACCTATATATATTTGTGATATCAAGTTATCACGTATACCTGCATCAACACCAGCTGGATTATACCTTGAACAGATTTAAGCCATCGCATTCAATAGAATATCTATTAAATCTCCATACACCTATTTGTTAATAATAAATACTGTTAGTTTCAAAGACGTTATTAGCGCGGTTTTAATGAATTATTGCAAATTCCACATCAAAACTTGGATCCTCTAAATCCATCAGAAAGATAGTGATTAATCATGTCTTCTTAAGTTGAGAAAGAAGCCTTTGTAACCCGTCTTAGGTTTGAGTTTTCTTGAACTTTTTTAATTTTAATGTCTAAAAATTTATTTATAAGATACCTACATTAGGCCGAATTCAACCAGTGTGCGGCTCTGTGCTGCACAGAGTTCTACACAAATGTTCCTTTCGGTGGACTCCCTTTAGTAAACAATAACAAAATGTGCGCGCACTCCGTAGCGTGTTCACTCACGCACAGCAGTGAAACATGTGGTCGTGAAGCGGAGGAAATGTTACAGGGCAGCGCACACGCACTCTTGCTTCCGCTGTCAGAGCGAAAATATTTATTTGTTCGCGCACACTCAGGTGCAGAGTTATTCCTATCCGATCCTCTGCAACCGATCCCCTCTTGGATATGTTTTATTTTTTATTATTTTCTATTCCCATCTGATCCCCTGTGTCAAGAATAAATGTTAATATTTTATTTCCATCCGATATCCTGATACTTATTTCCTTATATTTGGTACTTACCTTACCTTGCTTAGAAATACAATAAGGGGATCTGTTGGGAGTTGAAAATTATAAGTGGATCGGTTGGGATTTAAAATTCTCGGTGGATCATTTACAGGCGTCGGATGGGAATAACTAAAGGTGCAGCACTGTTCGTTTACAAAAGTTACGCACAACTTTGTCAGTGACATAAGGGAAGATAATATACTATCGGACAACGTGTAGTATGGGACATGTTGCTTACATCACAATTTCACTACTTATACGCCCTCTATCAATGCACAGGTAAAGTATATGATCCTAGCTCTACACGGTGAACCAGTTTTCGGCAAGCTGTCAACTGTCACTGTGCGCACGGCATCGTTTTCGTTTAGTATCGGAGAATTGGGACGTATATTTTTTTTTTATTGTTTATTATATGAACAATTTAGTTGTTTTCAACGACATACGTTATGAGGTGTATACGTTTATTACCTAATATATGAATGATATTAAAACAAATAATAAATGGCACGTTTTTTTTATTTCAGTCTTGTTTTAAAGTAACGCACAACGATGTTTCGCATAGTATGGGACATGTCCACACGTCCCTTACTTCACGAAACAGTAATAGAAATAACGAATAAATAATATTAGAAAAATAGTATTAACTTTCATTATTATTATGATTATGATATTTGGCTTTTATTTAACCTACATTGTGTATATATGGCCGGTTAAGGGGTTTTGGTATTTATATTCGTTTGTTTCTTAATTATCAATAGCTAATAATAAAAAATATACGTGACAAATTGATAACCTCCTTCTTTTTTAAGTCAGTTAATTAAATTAATAATGTTTCCAATACTAAACGAAACTGTCAGATACTTAGAGAAACCGGCATTGTATTACATGTATTATGTTCTTTTAAATATTAATTAATTTATCTAATTAACACGTTTGCAAGGTACTCAGTGCAGGTATTGAACTATTCTTAATAATACATTTTTATAAGCATGTCAAGTATGCTGTCCTATACTGTCCGTACAATGTCCGATAAATTACGAAATTAAAAAAATTATGTAACAAGTAATTGATAAAGTTATTTAACTTGTAACCTTATGGAAGTTAAATCTACATAATTAATCTACATAAGAAATTAAATGATGTTCATGACTTCAAATTAGAGACATATTTGATAAAAATGAAATGTGTCCGATACTGTACTACCTTCCCCATGTAGTTGACGCACTATTTGAGTTTGTGGCACACGCTTTTGGTGGACCACCTTAAGCAAGCTACAGACCTTCAGTTTTAACTGTTCAGTTGAACTGTACAGTTAAATCGTTGCGTGTGTAGGCAACACTGAGAACTGTGCAGTTGAACTGACGATCGAATCAAATTCCAGTAGATTATTATGCGTATATTGTAATAACCAATGTTTACACCACATTTTTCGTTCGTTCGTTATTTGTCTTCTTTTTTAAAATGCACAATAATTGGTACAGCGTCATCCGATGAAGCCATGTGATTCCGTGAACGTGTTAGTTCAAGCGAAAAGAGATTACAACTGAAAACACTCAACCTGTGTAACTATGGTTGTCAGTTATAACTGCACAGTCACACCGTTCAGTAAAAACTGATCAGTTAAAACGGAAGGTCTGTAGCTCGCTTTAGGCTAAACTAGGGGAAGCAAAAATACGTATTTACTGGATCAATATAATCGTAGTATATACAGAGAGCCTTTGTTTCAACGGCAACGTGGTAATTAATATAAGCATTCAATTTTACTGCATCGTAAATTATATGGTTATAATAAACCACGCGATTTTAACATTTCGAGATATCAACACTTCGAGCTAATCAATATAGATTGAAAACTAAGATTCAAGTAAGTAGAACAAAATTTGTGTTTGCGACTTTCTTTCTTGCTCCATCATAAAACAAGCTTACTTTAAGAGATTCGTAGTACGGAATAGCATGGTAAGATTGAAACAATACTCCGCTAAGAGAGGGCGATAGTGCCCCTGGGTCAATAGGCCACGGGTTCAAACCCCATTCAGGACAATATATTTGTGTATATTTTGGGTCTGGGCGTTAATCACTGAGAAATATGATGATTCGCTTAGCGATAGGATTTAAGGCGGTACCCTGACCGAAAGTGGCGCCGCCGCGTTGAATTTTATTTAATATCGTAATTCTAATTCACAATTTTAATAAAACTAAACGTGGAATTTTTAGAGCCCATTGTCTTGTATTTTTAGAAGTTTGTATTCTACTTTGCGGTCCAACTATTTTATTTTTCTTGCCTTGGCTGGCACCGACTCCAAAAGGTTTATTTTTTGCTTTTTAGTTTTTTGAAGTAGGTTTTAATTTTTTTATAAAAAGTTTTTCTTATGTAATATCGAAGTCTAATATAAGTAAATTTTAATTGTTTAGTGTGTGCAAGCACGTCTATTGTAAAAGTTTTTTTTAGCAAGCATGAGTTGCTAAATGCGAAAACCTATAAATGGTGCATAGATTTATACATTAATTACCTATAATGTAGGTTTTCCTACGAAAAAAAAAAATGTTCTATTGAATGCGAGGCGACATTATCTACAATGAAACCCTTCAAGTTTCCACTTATAATCATGTCACACTAACTGTACCTTATATAAAGTGGATTTGCTTCGTTCTGTACTACCGTAGCAGTTAGTGTGACAAAGTACCAAAGTGTTCAGCTATTTCTGCTGGTATCTTATTGGATAAACTACGATAACTTTGCATCGTTAGCGCTACAGTAACTTTCGAACTTACCGCTTCGAATTTCGGCCACCTTTACTCTTTTGGAGAAAACAACTTTTATCACGAGGTGCAAGATTTTTCGACATTTTCATTATAGAGATAACATAAGCGGCATTTCGAACGTACCTTTGAAAAGAGTATGATTATGACAGGGCCCGTATTGATATTTGATACGGGTTTAAGTGGCCACCCGTTCTATTAAAAGCGGTAAAATTATCATGAATTAAAAAAAACCTGCATAGGTAAGTACTTGTTTGGTCACACAATCTGTGGTATGTGACATACGATACAATATAAGTATAAGCGTATGAGTTATTATATTAGTTAACAAATGTAAAATCCGTTATTTGCTGATGTATAGTATTTAAGTTTTGTTAAGTTTTAATTTAGAGCTGTGGATTTTGAAATAAATAAATAAATAAATAAAATAAATAAATTATTATAAGTACAGGCACGTTAAGCCTTTGGTTATTCAATTCAGTTTTTGTTTGGGTAAGCCAAATTAAGAAAGTTTTGTCAGGTCATTTATAATAATAATAGTGCAAAATTTAAATTAAATAAATTAAAATTAAAAGCGTTTTATTGTTTGAATTTAAAATTCAAAGTACCTATAATTATTATTTGAATTTAATCTAAAGAAAGAAATTCCATGATGTGGAATCATTGCAGTCCAGCCAAACTATTATATGAGAGATATGAAAATAGCAACTTAGGAAAAAGTTATGATAAATTTTAAATAGAAAACGTCTCGGTAGCTCAGTGGTCAGAGCATTCGACCGGATTTTCAAAGGTCGTGGGTTCGAGTCCCATCTGAGAATTTAATTGTGGTGGAGATAGTTTTTTCAAATTTTTCTATTTAAAATTTATCATAAGTATACAAAATAGCATTGAAAAATGCAAAAAATCAAATATTAGGAAAAGTTGTTGAGCGTAAAGAGCATTTTTTATTGACGTACAAATATCGAAGGTCTGGTACACCTGATGTGGAACCCTAGCAGCCAAGCTAAACTATAAAAAAAACGAATATAGCACCTTGGAATAAGTTGTTTAGCGTGATAAGTATTTTTAATTGACGCATAAAAATCGAAGGTCTGGCACACCTGATGTAGAACCCAGCAGCCCAGCCTAAGTATAAGAGATACTAATTACCATACCTACCAACTTTGTAACATTTTGAAATGCAAATAAATTTGAATTGAATTGAGTTCCACTATTGTACTTGTACTAAGTATTTAGTATTCTGTGCTATTGTGTAGAGGTTGCCTTACATCTGTGCATTTCTTGTCTTCATAAATAAAAACTATTTGGTTGTCTATTATTGCAAGCTTACCAACTTGAGATTCACGAAGACAGCGCGTAACTCTACCTGATGTCGGGAACAACAACAACTAACAATTTTCATTGAAACTTCCCCATAAAAGTTGTGAGCTCGTATAACGCGAGTGCAGTGGTGCCACCTGTGCCAGCCACATGATATTACTTTTGTTTCTAAGGACTTGTTTTTCATTTTATTCATATTTTAAACTGTTTTAACCGCGTGGTTCCAGGGGGTCAATTCTGCAAATTTTTTGTCATAATCGTCTCTCAATGGTGTTTAAATAGTAGTGTTTATTTATACTGTTGTAACAAGAAGAAGTTGTAAGAAGTGTTGTTGTAAGAAGTTGTAACAAGCAGAATTGGACCCTAGGGGCCCAATTCTGCTAATGCTTAGTCACAATCGTATTCCAATGGTGTTTCAATGGTAGTCCTGTTTTACACAGTTCTTGCTACAACATTGTAAATAAACACTACTATTGAAACACCATTGAGAGACGATTTTGACAAATATTAGCAGAATTGACCAGGGGGTCATTTATCTCAATATTCGCACGGGAACAGGGGTTCCCGTGCGAATATTGAGATAAACAGCATTAGTACTTACTCGTTTAATGTTTTAATACCAGCTACCAACTATCTGTACCCATTCCGTTTACGTGTGATTTAGTATATAGAAATATTTCAATAAGGATTATAGCTAAATCAATCAGTACATGATTTATTACTTATGGTAAATTTTTAAATAGAAAAATTACCTAGCATTGATGTGACAACGCTGGCCTACAGCGTATTAAAAATATAAAAGTATTGGAGAATTTCAACGGTGGTTCGCAAGTCTCGGTAGCTCAGCGGTTAGAGCATTGGACCGGATTTCCAAAGGTCGCGGGTTCGATTCCCGTCTGAGAATTCACTTCTGGCCGAGTTAATTTTTTCCAATATTTTTCTATTTAAAATTTACCATAAGTATAAAAATAGCATTGAAAAATGCAAAAATTACAAAATCATTAAAAAATACATGATTTATTAGTTACCCAATTATTTTTATTATATCTATTACGTACTGTGCGTGCAATTTACGATCATAATTTTATGATATTTGGAACAGTTTTTTTATGTTTTCCGAAGTTTTCGGAAAATTTGGCTGGGGGCGCCGACACCGCCGTCGTGGTCTCGTAGTTAACACATAACGAGATATAATTTAGAAACTTTCAATAAATCCTAAAAATAATTTATTTAGTCGATTTCTCGAATGTCTACGGCACTATACGACTAAAGCGAGATAGCAATGAGAAAAAGACGCGCGTGGAAGCGAGACCGATTTCGCAGATAAACGAAAAAAAATGGTATGTTCAAAAAGAAAAAGTGTCAACACAAAATCGTGTTTCTGGCTCTCTACAAATCTTGATTAAAGGTATAATGAAAAATCGACCAAGTGTAAGTCGAACTCGCACATGAAGGGTCTCTCACCCAAGGTTGGCTGGAAGAGATTGCTATGTAACAATAAGACCGCCTATTGTGTGTTCCTCTTTTTTGTATTTTTTTCTGTATGTGTTTGTTTTTGTATCGTGTGCAATAAAGTTTCTATTATAATATTAAATACACCTAATTAATAATTTTTCGTTTTTGCCATTAGGCTACGAAACCCTAAAAATGTTTATCTTATTACCAGATTTATAACGTTTTTTTACCGTCCTATAGTTTAACATCAAAAAGTCCATACTTTATCCAAGTAGGTATCGCCTTAACACGTCGATTCTTTTTTTCACCCGCATCTTTCCGAATTTACTATCACGGTGTTAAATTGAATGTTCAGTAGGTAAGTCAAAATCTAGTAAGACGAAAAAGGTTTCATTTTTATACGCTTTCATCTAATTCGGAACAATCTCATTTGTTGCTTTGTTTATTTAACTCCAATTTCGGCGACAAACAGTGGGCCCGTCTTACCAATCTAAATTGTGGCTACAGGCCTCCTCGGCTTACATTGGGGTCTTTAAAGCCCCACCGAAGCAGTTGTTTGGACTAATGGCTTTTCGAGAGGAAGAACATTTAGGAATTATTCATTTTCCGTCTTATAGCTGTTTATTAGAGTTACAAAACTAGGGTAAATAACTGCCAGTAACGTTGTTATGTAAAAGGGATAGAGTAAAAAGGTTTAAACTTAACAAGTATGTCGGTTTGGTTGTTTGTTCCTTTTTCACGCAAAAACTACTGAAGCGATTTGGATGAAATTTGGCACACAGATAGAAGAAAGCCTAAATTAAAACATAGGCTACTTTTTATCCCGATATTCCCACGGGAACAGGAACTACGAAAGTAAAACCGCGGGCGGCCACTAGTTTATAATATTAATAGGATTTTTATATTTAACGTGGGTAGGTATGCGTTTTTCTGTCCAATGACGTTTATTTTTGTTTTCAGATTAACTATTTTTTTCTTTATTGCCGCCAGGATCTCTTCTTTACACCCTTTCCGGTTGACTGGTAGAGAATGCCTAAGGGCATTAAGTCCGCCTTTTGCTGTTGTAGGCAATAAAGAATAAATAAATAAATAAATTATCTAAAGTTTTCTTATATCTACATGACCAAAAGTTTTGTGACGTCTATCCAAAGGTGTATCAAAATTTGACAACTTCAATAAATAAAACGTTCTTATGACATGACGGTTTCTTATAGATGATGGTAGGCCCGCAGGTATCAACCTGCCCCCTAATTGTCTAATTTCAAAATCTATCACAATCCCTTTCAGAGGTATTGTGATTGTGATATTTTCGTCGGCCACTTTCAAAACAATCCCTTTCAAATGTCAAATAGTGACGGCCTGAAGTATGTAAATATCTTTCAAATGACGAATTGAAAGGGATTGCGATAGATTTTAAAATTAGACAATTAGCCCCCAGGTTCTAATGCTAAGTAATGCGGGAGGTAGAATGGCGTTTCTGCCGGAATCCTCAAACATCGAGTAGCTTGCATTGTCAAATGCTTTACCCGAATATAATCCTTGGGTTACAGTTGCCCTATTTATGTAAGGTACCTGTAATGCTGTAAACAAACAACTTCCTTCTGAAATATGTTAGTGTTAAATGAACCTTTATAATTTCCATTGTTTCATTCATTCACTAATGTATTACCACTTTCCTTGTAATGTTAAAAAACTGGATTGATGGAAAATAATATGAGGCATTCGTTTTTGTTTATTTTTTGATACAGTATGTTTTGACTAAGACATAAGATTGTCTTGGCATTACTCATGATATTGGCACATTAATTTATTTCTCTGTTTATCTAAAGATGGTTTTAAATTATAAACATTAAGGTTGATGTCTGTAAATAGGTACTAAAATCATGTTAAATTTTATTTATTTGGTTGGACTGATTGGACGGTTGGACTGATACATCAAGTTTATGATTTTTAAAATGCTATTTTAAATTATAATATTTTTAACTACACCAATTCGACCAGTCTCACAAGTTCCTGATGGGATTCCATCAGACGGTCAATATTTTTTTTTAACTACTTTTGTTCTATAAAAAGAGTGTATGACACATCATTATTTCTGATCTATCGAGGCCTTCTTTGTAAATATCAAAACGTCACACCACCAAAGTAACGTATATTTAGAAACTTACACTTAAGTACCGTATTCACTGCCTGCCCGCAAAACGATAATGTTTTCAGCATTGTTGCGTTCCGGCAGTTAGAGATAATATAGCCAGATCCTCAGTGGTTGAGGATTCCGGGAGAGGCTTGCTGTCATCTTCAGCCTTATCAATACTTACTTAATATCAGCTATGATGAAGGCTAAGAGTCTCCACACCGTCGTATTTTGAATAAAAAAAAATGTTTTCTTCATACGTCAAGAGCGTGAAAAGCCGCTTGCTTAATTTACCTTGAAAACACATATTCAAACTCTTTAGAGAATTTGTGAAGAGATTGATGACCTCAACCGACATTGTAACAGCAGTCTTAAAAGCCAATGCTTGTTTTGCACACATTGAAGTATAGTTCGTTGAATAATGGATATTGCTATCTTTTTTAAGGGTAACAATTCGGTAAATGTCTTTTCTTTTCGTTATTTACTGCTTGTTTATTATTTATTCAGATGCTATCGTGGAATTTGTAAACAAAAGTAAAGAAGTTTAAAACATTTAAAAAAGAATTAACTTCGGGATTCAAGAAAAACTACTTGGCTTATTCCGCTTATTTAGACCGATTTACATGTTTGTTATTCTGGTATGTTAATTGTAGGTCCATTGTACCCCACCGCGCAAGAAAACAATAACTGTTTGTGTTTTCATGGAGGTTTACCATAGTGCCTATAAATTTATAGTTAAGTAATCTACACCTGTCAATTAATATGGTTCTAACTGCGCCACGATCTCGAGCTGATAAAACAATTTAAAAAAATAATTAAATGACGCGGTCTTTTACATTACATTCAGAGCGGGAGAGGTCTATTGTCTCTCATAAACGAAGCATGCCATATTATCCATATTTAAGACACAAACAGAAAACAATAATTGTCTCTGTCTTGCTCCAACGATTGGCCAAGATACGCTCCCCGCACTGAACGCAAGCACACTATTTTCGCTGCCGCACAGGGTTACGGCCACGCATGGGACTTTTGTGCCTTCTCCCGCAGTGAACGTGTTAATTATAGAACGTAACGCAGATTTATAGTATAGTTAAACAAGATGAATGAAAAAGATTTAGGGCGACATTTAGTAACTGCCGCTAAAGATGTTTAGTGCTAAACATATTTAAAACACAGACCTGCCTCTCCGAGTCGGTAATGGCTTTGACTAACTTCAAACAAATGACGGAAATGCAATGAAAATTTTAAAATGTTTAGCGAGTCGCCTTTAATTTTAATCATAGATATCCAAATAAAGTCTTACTAGCATACTTGATGTACTTACAATATATGTTCGCAGACTTACAATAGTTATTTGTTATGCAAGGTTGGAAAGTTGGTTATTAGCGGAGAGTTACTTCTATTGAAATCTGAGCAAGTGAAAGATTCTATGAGGTACAAGACAAAGACAATTTAAAAATAAAGGTTTATGCCACGTTCCGAAATCCAATCATAGGTATATAATTAAATCTCTCCCAGCCTACTATAAAATTCTTATAACAAATAGTTTAATTTTATTGTAATTGTTTTTATGGTTCAATGAACTAAAATAATATCATAAAACCATAACGGAGTATTATAATTAATTGAAAGCTATTTAAAATAAGTATAAAATGTAACAAAAAAGTCAATAGTGCGATTCGGAACGCATTATGACATATTTTTAGGTATTAAATTAAAAAAGTACTTTACCGCGCTAGGCCGCAAATTTTCTACGCGGAAACTGAATGACAAATCCTCCTTTTCCGAGCGTTTGAGGTGAACATACCTTTATATAATGACCTACCCAATGGAAGACAGACTGAACAAAATAGCAAGCGATCACTCGAACTCGAAGGAAAGTGTCAAAATAATCACGAAAAATAATAAATTATAGTAGTTAGGTATGTATATAATTTACTACGAGTATTTCTCTCATTACATTCGCTTCAGTTCTTTAATGACTAACGTAGTTAAGCCTTCGTTCATGCCCGTTTCATACATTTAGAGACATAATAACATTTAGTCATTTTGCGGAAATGTTTAGCAAAAAGCAGCTTTTAGATACATTCATGCTCTGAAAAGATGGAGACTTACAAAAATATTATGACTACGGAACGGAGCTGAAATGTAACCAGTTGAGTTGGCAGTGATTAAGTGTGAAGCAATTCAGATTGCTTTGAGGTGAAAAACTTGAATATGACGTTAGTTGGTATATAAATCCTGTTTATATTCATAATTCACGGACCCTGTGGCAAGATGGCGCAGTGATACTGAGTGCGATTGCGTAAAGAAAGAAAGGAATAAAACTTATTCGCCTAGCCTCAGCAATTGTCACAGCAAATGTGCCGCTGATTTTCAGGTGTAGCCAGTAATAAATAAATAGAACGCACTCTCCACAAGTACAAGCAAAAACAAATTTAACAATATACATTAACGTATAAAATACCAAAAACAGAAAACTCTTTTACCTACTTACACTATTTTTTAAAGGTTACGTATTAATTTGACAATTCATATTGTATTCGATTGGCTGCAATTTATATGAATGACATATACTATTATACAATATGAACTGTCAAATGGATACGATTGACTTTACCCAATCTAACTGTTCAACGAGTTAGCCCCTTCGTACACAAGGAAACTCAAGTCTCGGAAAAAATGGTTGAGCGAAGCGATGTCTGATTCCCGCGTCATGCTCGTGAACGGGTGCCGCCAGTGGAAATGGGTATACTTCAGTCTGCTTGTCTTGTATTTTTGTCGTATGCAATTTCGAAAGTCTTTTGTTTTCTTATCAATTAAAAAAATCTGTTTTGACACACTCTACTCAGCGCATTTAGCAATTTGCTTTATTTTTATCACTTATGATAATAAAGCCCTATATTTTTGGGACTTTTACAATTGTATTTGGTGGCCAAAAGAGTACATTCTACTTTTTATCATACTAAGCTTCATCGAACTATAGCTTCACTATCATTAAGAGATTGCGCTTAAAAAAACAGACTGATGGTTCACAAAGAATAAGAAGGTACTTATCTTAGTAACATGAAAGAGGTTTCAATGCATCGAAAAAGGTAAACACCTCAAAAACACTCACGATAGAAGAAATAATTCCACTGAGTCACGTCTCCACGCCCCTTCCGACATAAAACCTGCATTAGTTTGAAAAGAAAAAAATAGATTTATTCGGAACTATAAAATTCGTGCTGTAAATTTCATTTGTAAAAGCTTCTAAAAATAAACAGGACGTCGTTTACCAGATTTATAATGTTGCTTTTAAAATTCTCTCACATCTCATCTCATCATAAAATATTGGCATTAACAACATAATAATGATAGCGCGTAGGTGGAGTATAATGAAGCTTGTTTTTATTGAAATAATACCTTAAATAATTAATGCTCATTTAAAATAATAAAATGGATACGATATGAGATAATTAAAATAATTAAGCAATTTTTCATCATAGTTTTTGTTTTGCTTTTTGCAATTTTTAGTATCATCATTATCAGCCTGTGGACGTCCACTGCTGGACATAGGCCTCTCCTAGCTCATGCCTATTGTGGCGTTCATAGGAGGTTATTAGCCTACTGCTACCACGCTAGCCAGACGGGTTAATAGAGCATTTTTAAAGTTTTCCTTCTCTCGCACAGGTGTCCAAAGCGTCGAGCCTCTTAGTCGAATCTTACGACATCCCAGGCATGTAAGGGAGTGGTGTCACTTGTATTCTTAGGCCGTGTCACCACGCGGCACAGTTTTTAGTATGATACAGTTTAATATCATAAATACAAAAATGTGTACTTACTAAAGAAATTAAAAACTTAAAAGTCAGTCTTAAATCACAAGTACACATTTTGAATATTCTAGCTTTTGAAAGGTACCAAATTGAAAAAATATCGGTCAAGATTTACTATAATAATCCCTCTACGAAAACTGATATTTTGTATGAATATTTTTTTGATGTGTATATGTCATAGCGTGTTTAGGGTATGAAAATGTTACAGTTAGAAACCGATAATTTCACAGTTTTCTAGATCAGCTCCCTCTCTATAAGTTTATTTTGCTATACGAGTACTTAAAGTATTTATATTAGATAGAACACTTCGATTATTTTCTATTAGTAATGTCACCTTCTTCCAACTAGTGAAAAACTTCAGTACAGTTGCTAGTTGTTTGTCCAATCGGATCAGTTAGCATATAAAACTGATATACGAACATATTGTTGTACTACAGATGAATGTAAATCCGAACGCAAGATGGATCCATATCTTTTGGTATTGGGTCCGTGCCAGCGGAATACGAAAGAAGCCGAGTGGAAAAATGAAAGGTATCCATTATTGGATGCAGTAATATTGTTTTATATTTATTGTTAAAGTCAATATACATATTTGAAGGCGAACCATCAAGTGAAATAAATGAACAACACTTTGAAATTAATACTTTCGCGATGCACTGAGCTTTGTTTTATGTGGTAAACAATTTTTTAAGACCACACCATCCAAAATAATATTCTATCGAAAATATCCTTTCTTGAGATAAAAGACAATTATTCTTCGTCGGTTTAAATAAGTTGTCAAGTTTTGTCAAGTTAGATTTAAAGCTTGTTTCATAAAAATAAGATGCAAGAAATAAATCGGAATTTAACAAGAGAAATGCCAACCCATGTCCCTAGGGTAAGAAAGCCCTGGCAGGCTGTCTTTAATCAAAATTCGGAATGAACATTCCCCCAATTACTCTTCATTACCAACCCTCGAAAAACTGGCCGCAAATTAATATAGCTTTGATATAAAAAATATGAATTACCATTCTTAGGATTCATCCGTAAAGAAATATTAGAATAATCATTTTCATCATTACATCTGTCAATTTAGTCTCAAAGGTAATACGAGATCTATTTATTATACCAAGGAGCATATCAACTCGTCGCGATTACTCAAAGATGGCTAAGCGATTAAAAAGATTCAACTCATTTCATTTCCTTAAATTAATAGTAACTTTATTGTATCCAAAAGTCGTAGTAAGAAGTCATTTCTCTTTTTAACTGACTTCAAACGCGGAGGTTCTCAATTCGTCGGAATCATTTTTAAATATATTTTACTGGAACACTCTAAGACTGCTGGACCGATTTGAGTAATTCCTTTTATTGTTCGCAAGCGTATACTTCCTAGGTGATCCCATTGTCATCATGTTAGTATTTGATGATGGTATCCTGGAAAAACCCAGGGAACTCTTCAAATATTATAAGCACTGCTATATCGATTTCGGTGTTTTATTTAGTAACTCATTTGGTGAAGTGGCTGATGATGAATACCACATATGGTCATTGGAACTATTAAATACTTTACACTTCACGGAAGCGATACCATTACTTTAATGTGGTCCATAAGCAATTTATGCTCGTCTCAATGTATGTGATGAAGTGGAGCTGAAGATGAAGTACCAGCAGAACTCCTCAATAATTAACGTCCCTGCACCGGGAAAAGCAGCATTTTGTAAAAGGTGATGAGCAGTTGACATAAGGTTTTAAGTGCAGGCAAAAATTTTTTTTTAGAAGAATTGAATAACTACTTAAAAAACTAAAAAGCAAAGAATAAGCCTTTTGGAGTCGGTACCAGCCCAGACAAAACAAATAAAAGAGATGGACCGCAAAATAAAATGCCACCGGCTGGCACCGACTCCAAAAGTCTTATTTTTTGCTTTAAAAATTTTGAAGTCGGCTTTCATTTTCAAATTCCCACAACTATTAAAATCTCCCAACGATAAAAAATGATAATTCAATAAACGTACCGAGTTGCTAATGACTCGTATGCTCGTCCCAAAAGTGTCACCAGTTTGAACCAGTTCATGTAGATCCTAATTATTTCACACATACATGTAAGACCTTCACACCAATCTTCAAATTATGACTGCCCGAATTGCGTAAGTAATATGCGTTAACAAAATCATTAATTTTAATAATTAGCAAGTTTTAATATGCCACTAGTGGGCACAGGAGCCTATTTTATGACCTCTTTATTTCAGGCAGTTTTCTGAATTGCTATCAATGTTTACGAGTATACCTAATTATACTCTTTATTGCACTAGAAAATACATTTACAGAATAAATTCGAGACATATGTACAAAGGTGGACTTATCTCTAAAAGAGATCTCTTCCAGCCAACCTGAAACGTGTAAGAGATAATAATATTAAGCGGGTGACTCTAAATGCAAAACTAAATAAGAAAATGGTGAAACTAATATCTACATCATATACACATAAATAGATATAATACCTACATAATTTACCTATCCTATACATAAATATACACACATACTCATAAATATAAAATATACATACATACAAATAAATACATAAAAGAGACGGGGTAAAGTAAGTGACTCATGATTCAGACTCAGATAATTGCAATAGAAAGTGCGACTTGACTTTGGACTTGAATGAGTGAATACTTGGGGATTCCTGAATGTTTGTTGGGAGTTTATTCCAAAGCTGTACCGCTCGGACAGAGAAGGAATTGTGAAAGAATTTGGTGTTGCTTCCAGGCAGCACAAGCATCTTAGTGTTGCCAGGCCGCCTGGGGCGAGAAGGAGGAATACCTACCGACACGCGGAGACACGTACCGGCACAGACTAGACATTTTGTGTGAGATTGCTGGCATGTGCCGTCACAAGCAGACTCCTTGCAGACTGCTTGTGACCACGGCTATTGCAAAATAGCCGAAACGTCAAGCTGTAAGTACATAGTTGTACTACATAACAAAAGACGCGTTTTAGTCCCGTTGTTTTAATATATAAATATACAACTTTACTATCGCGTTTGCGTCAAGAGTTTATTTATTGACGTTGTTTCCTTAGGTAAGCACTTTTGTATATTTTTTTATTATTTTTCAAACGTGTTTATGACGTTTGCACATTATAAGAAACCTACGCTTGACTTACGCTCTTATGTTGATTACCTTATCACACCAAAGTCGTAAAAATTGGATTGGAAATTACACAGATGCCTAATTCAGGGCTTTATTGTTACAATAAATGGTTATTTGTTGTTCATACTTTTATTTATCTTATATCTTTGACAGATAACTTTGTGATAAGATATCGTTTGGCTTAATTTTCAAAAAAGATACTAAACGATGTCTGAGTTGTCTCATCATAATTGATCACTATGGAGATTATATTAATAATAATAATAATATTAAATATGTTTTACACTCACACCAATAAACCTAGCCCCAAAGTAAGCACTGTATGGCTTGTGTTATGGGATACTAGGGTAACGGAGATAAATACATATAATTATACATATACAGGGTGGAAAGTAAAGACGGGGCATGAAGGGCAGGCACCTTAACTATTCTAGCTACATGAAAACATTCTTAGGAAACCATCCTTAACTTTTTTTTTTATTTGAACTGCTTTCACATAATAAACTTTTTTTTTTAATAATAAACTTTTATTAACTGTTTAAATGTACATAACATTAGTTACCGGATTCCCCTTTTAAGCTCAATTGCCTGTGTCAGGGGGCACCGCTCTTCCTTAACAATGAATTCTCTAGGATAAACAGTTTACACTAAGATACTAAATTAATGTAAGTAGGTAAAATCTTTAAATATAAACAATCCAAAGCGTGTGTGTGTGCGCGCGCGTGTGTGTGTGTGTGTTTTTGTGTGTGTGCGTGTGTGTGTGTGTGTGTGTTGTATATGTGTGTATATATGATATATGTTCAAAGATAAATATATACTTTTTAATATATATATATATATATATATATATATATATATTTTATATTATTATTATTCAGCTTTTGTAATCTCAGCTATATCATTTTTAAAAGAAGTGCCTCAATTTCCTCATAGTTTATATTATCTAGCCATTTCTGTAACAATTTCTTACATTCACGGTAATTTTTGCTATATATGTCAAGTTTGCTGTTGACCTTATTGTAAATAAATACCGAAAGAACACTGTATTGCCTGGAAGCAAAAGTGGTATTATGTGTTGGGACCTCTAATTTCGGTCTTCTTTTTTTTGCAATTGTGGGATCATAATTAAGAGTCTTATGCTTTCTAAGAACTGTATGAAATATGTATAATTTTCTTACAGAAAGCAGTCCACAAACTTCATACAATAAATCAGTTCCAAACCGTTGCTTCTTAAAATACATAATTTTTTATGAGCCTACGTTGTGCCCGTTCTACCTCAAGAAAACGATATGCTATTGAAAAAAATACAGTCAGCAAGGAAATTTCTTTTTTTTTTATTCATGCGGTCCTTTTTCTTATGAGGATCAAAACACTCTATTTTTAACGATTTTTAACTATAAAATTTTAAAACTGCTATTATTTCAACCGCCTCTGTGGTCTAGTGATACCCAATGCACTGACCAATTATGCTACAGAGACCTACGAGAACACGTTGAAATTCTCTAGTATATTCACCTTTTTCTACGGTGTTGGCCACCGTCGTTTCATCAATGAGAGAAATATCTGTTCAGAAATATAATGGTCTCTGTAGCATAATAAAATTGGTCAGTGTATTGGGCCGGATTCCCAAGGATGCGGGTTCGAGTCCCGTCAGGGCGACATGAGACGCGTTGCTTTTTTCTAGTATATTTACTTGATTAAAAATTATCACATAAAATAGCATTGTAAAATACAAAATTAAAAAAAAAGTTATAAGTAGATGGCAGTTTCATCTTAATCGATAGTCAAACATCTGTAAAGATGTTTCTTTCGAATGCGAGGATATTTCTCTCATTGATGAAACGACGGTGGCCAACACCGTAGAAAAAGGTGAATATACTAGAGAATTTCAAGTGTTCTCGTAGGTCTCTGTAGCATAATTGGTCAGTACATTGGGCCGGATTCCCAAGGATGCGGGTTCGAGTCCCGTCAGGGCGACATGAGACGAGTTGCTTTTTTCTAGTATATTTACTTGATTAAAAATTATCACATAAAAATAGCAATGTAAATGCAAAATTAAAAAAAAATATATATATATAAGTAGATGGCAGTTTCATCTTAATCGATAGTCAAACATCTGTAAAGATGTTTCTTTCGAATGCGAGGATATTTCTCTCATTGATGAAACGACGGTGGCCAACACCGTAGAAAAAGGTGAATATACTAGAGAATTTCAACGTGTTCTCGTAGGTCTCTGTAGCATAATTGGTCAGTGCATTGGGCCGGATTCCCAAGGATGCGGGTTCGAGTCCCGTCAGGGCGACATGAGACGAGTTGCTTTTTCCTAGTATATTTACTTGATTAAAAATTATCACATAAAAATAGCATTGTAAAATGCAAAATTAAAAAAAAAAGTTATAAACAAGTAGTTATGCTTGTTACTTTGAAAAATCTTCTCTTAAATAAGTGTTCGTAATTATATGACCACCACTGTATATAAAATATACAATAAATATTTTTTCTTTCAATGCAAAAACAACCGTACCTAATATTTCAATGAAATTTGTTTTTTGTTTTAAGTCCCAACAAAGATATAAAAGCTAAAAAGTTTTGAAAAGTTTGCATTAATGGCACTCTAATGAAAGCATGATACAATTTAATCATCTAGCAGATGGGCTATTTCAATCACGTTTTATCGACTTATGGCAGTTTAATTGCTCAGTAAATTCACATTGCCATGACAGGCCAACGGCTGGTACTTCATACGAATATGTAAGGCCCAATTTCAGCTCAGCTGACTTCATAACTTATGATGAATCTGCTAAATTAGATTTACAGTTTACTGTAGTCAATTTTGTATTCAATTATAGCAACCGTAATTTATTACAATTGGTGCCTAATCAAAATTATCTTTGCAACGTATCATGGTTTTAAATATTAGGTATGGTGGTAGAATTATCAACGTTTACCCACATACATTTTAAACAAGATTTGTTGTCACATTATAATATTAGACTAAATATTATGTAATATTATTACGTGAGGCATTATAATTAAGGCCACAAAGATGTTTTTTTTTAATATCCGTGTTTCCTGACGCTTGTGATATTTGTTAAAATAGTGTCTGGGGGGTTCCCTACATGTCTTCGAAATTTGATGATTCGATTTTAATTATATCGAACACTGTGGATAATTCAGTGTGCGATGTTTCATTGTATCGATGCCATAATAGATGTAACGCTAGTGATATTTAATAATTTATTCAGTTCCTGATATTTAATTCATAATCTCATTATACCCTCTAAGCCGTAACGCATGCTGCAAAAAGGTGTATGTTTTTTTTAAATATAAAATTCGCAATAGGTAGCACTAAATAAAGCAATTTTTTGTGAAATAAAAATAATGTTTTTCCATAACGTCTAAAATGCAAAATAATATTATTTATAAAATATCAGGAACATCAGTAGGCGTTTCGAACCAACATACTATCAAACTAATGAGCAATCGCTGTAGGGTTTATCGCAACAAGTTTTTTCGCACTAGCGTTACGTCGCACCAATAAGGCATCGATACAATGAAACATCTGACAACTAAATTATCGACACACCGTATTCGATTTAATGAAAATCGAATCATCACATTTCACAGATAAGTAGGGAACCCGTCTGGGAATCCTGGAAGAGCGCTTAATTATTATCTGTTTGAATACAGATACTTATAATTTATTTTCTGCCTAGATTTGAAATAGCGAGCTCTTATCTTAATAATTGTAAGTTAGAGAGATATCGTCATCACCCATTTTTAATGTCCCCACTGCTAGGGCACTGGCCTTTATTATTTATGAATAAGGAAAACGGGCCATGATCCACGCGCCACCGAGCTCCTCGAGAGATAATTATATAAACGAAATAATACAATTCACCTAAAGTGACCATTGGAGATACCTACAAAATTGTGCAAATGTAATAAACCGAAATGTGCTTTTGTTTATTTGAAATTGTTAACTTCTAGAACTACTACTTCATGCTACACCTTAGACCACATCCTGTTTGTTAAGCACGATGGTGGTCAAATGCCTGTCCAGTTATTATTCAAAAAAATAACTATAAGTCAGATAACGATAAATTTTCGCATAGAGAAAGATTAGGCCATGGGGGAAAGAAATGTCAATACCTTGAAGATAAATACCTCGAAGGAAGGTCGTTTTTCGATATAATATTAAGATGTGAAAGCCATCATCCATATCAGGTATTAAGAATGCTTAAACATGTCCTCGTTGAAGATAACAACAAGAAGACCTAGCTAGTTAAACGTTTAGAGACATTTCAAAGAAAGACATACATATAACTGATTGCAAACATTATAAAGGTCTGGTCAAAACTACCCGAAATCATCGAGTACCTATGCATGAGGAATGTGGAAGAGATATCTGCCTGCCTTTGCGCCCTTGCGCCAAGCTGGGTTAACACATTTAACCCTGAGTTAGTGCTATTTTTGTATGGACTAACTCTATGTTAAATTTTAATCTAGCTTGGCGCAAGTGGGCCTTGTAATTGTAAGTATTATGTACTGATACTGTATGCCTTATGTAAAACTTATATATGTAATGTATGTGCGACATCATAACATGGCTTTAAGCATGATATTTCAATGGCGTCATATTATATCAGCATTTTAGGACAGCACTCAAACGATCCAATGGATTACAAATTCAGTACACTAAAACATTTTTGATGATAAGATAGCGAGTGCAGCGGTTAACATCACTGGTTTATATGTGTAGTTAAATAATACCTTTTATAAAGATAAAAATAAAGGTTTTCATACATGTAGTCTGCATTTCACTACGTTCAGCAATGTCAGTGATGTTTAAAGCAACCCTGTTTTTCGGAAGTGATGACAGGTTCTTGCGGTTTTTATTAAAGTATCTCCAGAATGTTTCTGGGTTCTCGTTAACATTTGATTCGATTTGATGATTTTCTATTAATATTATACGACTCTATCTGATGACTGATGGTCATCGAAAGGGCCAAGCCATATATTATAACTAAGATGGAGAGTTTGTGAAGTTAAAGCTTGTAGACTTAGAAGTGTAGAGTTAGAAGCTTGGCTCTTTTTGAGATCTGATAACTTTTAACAGTGCGAGCTATATGGTGACGTCTTGGCATAACATTTTTACATGAAAATGTGTTTGGTGGGATTTAAAATTACAGGTAGTCTTAAAAAAAACCCTTAAAATTATAGGGGGCGTTGCTGTTGACTGGTGAAATCTTTTAACCAAAGATAAATATTGATTTGAAACAATTATATTTTTAAATTATTTAAGCAGAAGATCAATGATGAATTTTGGTAAACTTGGTGGTTTATATATATATATTTATATATTTTTATAGTTTATATATTTATATTTATATATTTTTATAGTTTATATATATATATATATATATATATATATATATATATATATATATATATATATATACATATATTTTTTTATTTTTATGAAGTACGGGGAGCCTCTTAGCCTTCATCATACCTGATGTTATGTATTGATAAGGCTGAAGATGGAAGCGAGCCTCTCCCGGAATCCCTAATCACTGAGGAACTGGCTATCTTATCTTTAACTGCCGGAACACAACAATGCTGAAAACATTTTTGTTATGACGTCAGACTTAGATAAGATGGTGGTGGCTAGCCAGGCGGACTTACAACAAGTGTATCCCCGCTGGGCATCGAACCCGGGACCCCTGGGTCTGATACCGGTGGTTGTACCACTAGACTACGGAGGCGGTTAAAAATAAACCTTGAAAGTAGTTAAATTCTTTCAAAAATACGGTACGGTTCTTTCAAAAATAAACCTTGAAAGTATTTTTTGGACAGTTCGTATAGAAGACCAATCCTTTCACGAGATAGGGACGTGAAACACTATAAGTACTTAAAAAATATAGTAGATATTTCGATCTTATATTGTGCGATATAAACTGGCTTTTCAAACTGCAATGTAACACGAAGGCATAGTCACGGGACGCTCTTAGTATATGATGATCCCAATTTAAGCAGAATTTTCAACATTGCGAATTCAAACGACGTATGTTGTACGACAGTAAAGGAAATTGAAAAGATCCAGACAAAGCGTAACTTAGTGTTTACGATGTCAGTATTACTATAGGGTTAAGGTTCACATTTGCATGGGAATTTTCACAACAACAGCAAATGGTATGGGACATATAACTGAACATTTTTTTCTATAAAAGTATGAAACACGTTGGTTGTATTGATGTTGCATATTATCTTAGCAGCACTTGAAAATGCAATTGGACTTTGATATAAATCGTAAAATAGCAGATTACGATCGATGACACAGATCAGAATTTGCATTCAATTTTTTGATGACAGTGACGAACTTCATCATAGCAACTCTACGCTAAACTGATAAACAGAAAATATAACTAAACTAGTGGCTGCCCTCGGTTTCTGTGTATAAATATTCATCCATTAGGCGTTTTTGCGCGCGTAAACAACATACAAACACAAAATATGAGCCTTTCAATCACTTCGACACTTGAACTTGAATGCGGAATAGGTACCTATCCAACTATAGTTATCGCACTTAGCTATTCGGTCAGCAGCTAATGAACTAACTAAAATTATCTCAACAGTGGATTATAGTGCTCATTAATAATGTAACAAAGTTTGTCGTGGATAAACCGCAAGTATTAGGCTTATCTGATCTGAAATTCTGTTAATACCAGGACGATACGAGTGACTATCGAGCGGTCTTTCACCTGAAACTATCTGTGGCTTATCTGTTAGAGTGATGACAAGTTTGCTATACAAATTCGGTATAGCACTTGTATTGTATCTAAGTATCTAAGTATCTTCGTACGATGAGAGATGAAAAAAAGATACATAGAACAAGTTAATATCGCAACTAATAGAACATTAATAGGTATTTCATTTGAATACTGAGTAATTTCTTTATTTCTAGTACTTTCAGAGATAACATTTACCAAAAAAACAACGGGTTGCACTCTTTCAGTGCCAGCAGAAGTGAAAACTGCTTAAACGAAAATTACGATCAAAATCCACTATATCTTGACCACAACTTCATAAAAAGTTGATGAAAACGGGGACCAACTTGATTTGGCAGGTAAATCCATTAAAACTGACCTGGCATCAATATGAAAGTTGGTAGTAATGAGAGATCATGTAATGGTTGTTATTAACTAATATACGTAGATCTTTCAAGTGTGAGTCTTAATGTAATTTGAAATAGGTCAACGGTAAATGGTCTTACGAATTTTCGATCAGGGTCACGTGTCCTGGCGTGACTTTAACATTTTTTACCCATCCCAAAAATTTAAATCTCTGATGTGCACAACGCCGCTAAAGAAGTTTTCCTAACTATGTTTTGACCGCGACTACTAAAAGTTTGGTAGAACCTTTTTAAATAAATAGTGCCCTTTCGTCTCGCCTGGGAAAGGCCCACAGAACAAGTTCCTTGTTCTGTGGAAAGGCCCGAGCAGGCATTTTACGGTAAAAAAAATTAGCTATTTAAAGTGTTACTAGATAATTTACTATATGTTAAAACTGTAACTTGGAGACAAGTAGTAGTCACTAGTATGTACATAATATAATTTATCTCATAAAAATCGTTCTAAATGCAAAAAAATAATCGATCATAACTTTTTTACTTTATTTGATGCAATTTCATTCACATAAGTTGACTTGAGAAATGCAAATGACATATTAATAGAAAAATTAAATATTTATGTATTTAACAACTTTTATCGTGATAATTGTAAATAAGTAAATATACCAGAAAAAAGCAACTTGTCTCATGTCGCCCATCCCGTCAGGGCGACAAATAGCTTTTTTCTAGTATATTTACTTGTTTAAAAATTATCACATAAAAATAGCATTGTACCACTGATAATAATAATACAATAATATTTCTTAAGCTCACACCAATTAACGTAACTCCAAAGTAAGTAATAAGTATTTATGTGTAGAAATATATATAAACGTCCATGACTTGGGTACAAATGCTCGTATTTATCATACAAACATTTGCCTCAACCGGGATTCGAATCAAGGACCTCTGAGTAAGCGACACCTAGAGACGGGTGTACGTACCACACTACCAAGGAGGTAGTCGCTGATCATCGAAACATTAATTTCAAAAACTAAACGATTTGTTATCACTCTGAAATAAACAATTTTATTTGCCAATTTCATTCTTATGTTATCGTGTTTATTTTTATTTAAATTCTGATTTCCAATTATTGACCCCTTCAATCGTGCCTTTGATGTTTTTCAATTACGAATATTCACACTCCAAGTTCTGTGGAATATATTATGGAACAAATTTTGATTTAAGGCGCTACTCGGAAAAAGTATGGACTTTTTGATATAAAAATGTAGCACGGTTACATTTGTTACAAATCTGGTAATCATATATATTTATTCATACCTTTATCTAGATTCGTATAGTTTCAAAACACGATTTTATGATTTTGCCTCGACACTTTTTCTTTTCGAAAAGACCTCTTAAAATACGAAAATTCAAGATTATTATTAAATGGTGTTACTTATACTATTGGAAATTGGTTTAATAAGTGGACACCAATAATATTTAGGATCGTATAGAAGCATTTTTTTTAAATCGCTGTAGTTTTTAATACGAAGTGATTTTGTGTTTTTTTGCCTAATCTGCAAAATCGGTCTCGCTCCCGTGCGCGTCGTTTTCTCATTGCTATCTCGCTTCAGCATATTTTTTTCGAGTATCGCCTTAACACCGAATATATTATAGTCAACAACGTACCATTCACCTGTTGACTTTGAAACCCTACCTTGTTTGTAGAAAGGTAATCGTAATCCAACTTGATTTAGGGTAAAAGCCCCGGTTGTGGTTACTTTAAACTTTAATAATTCGTAAATAATTATTAATTGAAAGTGGCGACAAGGGCGTTGTTGGTTATTTTCTAGATTTCGAGTGGACTGTAGGGGTTTCTATCGTGAAAACAAAGTATTACTTCATATACTTGTAAACACGTAAAAGTAACATAGGGGGGAATACTGAGCTGCAAGGGGACGAGAAACAAAGGACACAATCACAGCTCGTTCAGGTGGAAAAGATATGCACATTTATTTGATTTGTTGATGATGGTGACGTTTCAGAATCTCTGGATCAGCTCAGCCCGACGGTCTTTGGCACAATTACTTTATTATTTTGAGAAAACACCCAGATTTTCAGTTGTAGGTACACAATTAGTTATTTAAGGCGGTACCCCCACCGAAAGTGGCGCCGCGTTGAATTTTATTTAATATCGTAATTCTATTTCACAATTTTAATAAAACTAAACGTGGAATTTTTAGAGCCCATTGTCTTGTATTTTTAGAAGGTATCGCTACATCTCGTCATATTTATTCGTAAAAGTAGATAGCAAATGTGTCAAAAACGGCCACTTTTAGCAGTTTTGCTATCTACTTCTAGCAGTGACTACGAGGGAATGTAATGATACCGTCTAAAAATACTAGACTATGGGCTCTAAAAATTCCACGTAAAGTTTTATTAAAATTGTGTATTAGAATTACGATATTAAATTAAATTCAACGCGGCGCCACTTTCGGTGGGGGTACCCCCTTAACACACAGACACGTAATTTTAAAGTTAATTAGCAATGCGTCAATATTATCAATATTATCAATTTTATTGATTAGCGCATGTGGATCGTGTCACGATCCCGGTGAGAGTCGAAAGGAAAACAATATGTCGTACAATAGTTCATTCTTATTGGACGAATTTCAATCACTCTCTCGCGTGGGTGCGAGCGGGATAGCAATATTTAGTGTGCATATCAAGGAAAGGGACATAATTAAAGGATGGGAAATTACGTACATATTTGCAAGTACATGAAAGTCCATACAAATAATTTTAAAATCCACCAGACTTAGACTGGGCAAAATCGGGTCGGCTACCCTGCTTTCGCAACATAAACGTTTTACATAGTTACCAATGGTGTTTTATAACAGATGATAATATGTTAATTAATTAATTGCAGGATATAGGGGCTATGCAGCTCCAGTTGGAACTGTAGTCACTGCGACCTATAAGATCTATTGTAACTCGCCACCTTGTTATAGTATCTCTTTTAGCCTGGCGGCCTCCAGGAAGTCTAAAATCTTCCTAGCTCTGAGAGATTTTAGTTCCTCTGGCCGATGTTACCTTCATAGTAATCTGCGTTGAAATCTGTGCCGCAGGCTGCACATATTGACAATTGATAAGTAGAACAAAATACACGAAAAAGCACGGAAATGAAAGAGATAGCAAATTGAATTGGATTGTTTCACAATGCGAGCTCGTATGACATATCTGTTTAAAGTACACACCCAAAAGAATAACAACTATTACTAACGTATACACACTTATTATTACTTCATTGTTCATTAGAAAGAAACCTAACAGGCTGCAACATAACTTCAAGTAACTGGGAACAGCTTGCCTCAAAACGGCCGGATAGGCGGAACAGTGGCCCTACTATGAGTTGATGCAAACTGTTTACGTTACCGTAAACTATCGTTTTGTCTCTTTCACTCGCACTGACTGTAAGCAGTATATCCGATAGTTTACGGTAACGTAAACAGTTTGCACCAACTCATGGTAGGGCCTCAGGGTAAACGAGACGGCGTGAAACGCTTTGAAAAGCTTCGTCTGCATGACCTTGATGCAAAACGACATCTTAAGAAGTCCCGACCGAAGCCAACTTACAACTATACTTATAATGCCATCGGACAGCTTTACTGCGGAAGTAGTAATGGCATATTTAAGAAAGTAAAAAAAACTTTCAACCGCCTCTATGGTCTAGTGGTACAACCACCGGTATCAGACTCAGAGGTCCCGGGGTCGATTCCCAGCGGAGATATTGTATTCGGTTTGGTTGGTGGTAGGACTTGTTGTAAGTCCGTCTGGCTAGCTACTACCATCTTATCTAAGTCTGACTCCATAACAACAAAGTTTTCAGCACTGTTGTGTTCCGGCAGTAAGAGATAAGATAGCCAGCTCCTCAGTGATTGAGGATTCCGGGAGAGGCTCGCTTTCATCTTCAGCCTTATCAATACGTAACATCAGGTATGATGAAGGCTAAGAGTCTCCCCGACGTACATACAAAAGAAAAAACTAATTTTGGCTTTGCGATTCACATTCGAGCCCGAGTGTCGCCGTCGTCGGATACGTCGAGGAGGACATCATCATCGTACCCAACACTAATGATTGAATAAAATAACTTTTCCGCATGTAATCGCACTTTTTATATAATTATTGGTTTTGAAATTAGGTTGTATTAAGGTTTTTTGGTTACGCGACATTTAGAAAGAAAGAAAATGCCTTTATTTGAGACAACACGACTAATGCAGGGACCTATGGAAAAAAAATAACACTGTCTCACAAAACGACTCACTTAATATGTGCTTACACTGAATTGTTCATAACTCACTAGTGGCCGCTGGCGGTTATACCCGCGTGGTTCCCGTTCCCGTGGGAATATCGGGATAAAAATTAGGTTATGTTTTAATCCAGGTTATCTTCTATTTAAATGCCAAATTTCATCCTAATCGCTTCAGTAGTTTTACGTGAAAGAGTAACAAACGTCCACACATCCACACAAACCTTTGTATTTATAATATTAATTAGGATAGGAAGTAGGATTTACGATGTGCTTACACTGAAATGTTTCTTTATTTGGTTCGGGTTACAATAAGACATTACTATTGAGTAGTAAATATATACAATAAATACAACATAGTTTTAGTTATCTGAACAATAGCAAGACGAAACATTACATTAGAGCGTGTAACATTAGGTAGGAGAATGTGGCTCATAAAACTCATCATTATGGGTGCAGTTCTCGATAGGAGGAACTAAACGACACAGCAGTTTGCTATTAGCATGAAAAATGCAGAACCAACACTATAATTTGGCTACTTTTAGAGAAAATGTATTTAGGTACTTATGACCTATGTTTATTTACCTAATCCAAATATTTGTTTATGTGTTTTTTCATAGTTATTTATCTTGGTCTGAGTGTTAAAATTCTATAGAATAGTTAAAATTCTATAGGATAGAATATACCGGGTGGTCCAAGCCTGGTGGATATAAATTGTTTTATAGATAGTTGACGATGCGGCCTATTGGAAACAGCAAGGAAAAAAATTCAAAAGTACTTTTTTTTATTAATTAAAAAGTTTGTTAATCTTAAACAAGAAATCAGCCTGGATATTATTTTTTTTAAAAAAAACCTATCAGATAAACACATACCACAAAGAAAATGTCAAAAAATATGTGGAAAAGTCAAAATAAAACAACGGGTTGCACTCCGGGAGTGCCGGCAGAAGTGAAAACCGCTGAAAAAACAAATAATGAAAATTTTGAAATAATTAATTTAATTACAAATACAATAGTAATTTAAGAATAATGAATCTACAATATAAACGTAGTATGAAACTCTAATTCTCTTTCTAGGCACCAACTCAATGTCATCAAGTATCAAAAATTTAGTGGCAACTATATCTAGATGTCGTTGTAATGAAAGAAAAGAATCCTCCTTGAAATTAAAACTGACCTGGCATCAATATGAAAGTAGGTAGTAATGAGAGATCTTTATATAATAGTTGTTATATACGTAGATCTTTCAAGTGTGAGACTTTATGTAATTTGAAATAGGTCAACGGTAAATGGTCTTACGAATTTTCGATCAGGATCACGTGTCCTGAAACGACTTAAAACATTTTTTACCCATCCCAAAAAAACTAAACTCTGATGTGCACAACGCCGCTAAAGAAGTTTTCACTTCAAAAATCTCAATCAAGGTCGAGATATTGCTTTTTTCTCGCGGCCTCTTAATAAGGCGTTCGGTCAACTATCTATAAAAAATATATATATCGACCGGACTTGGACCATTCTGTAAATGTATTAAAAAAAAGTTAAGTAGTACGTCTATATCCGGTATGTACATAGTATATAACACAAGTTCTTAATTAAAACTTACATTGGGCTAGACAATTGGTGTGATTGTATGAACTTTATTTATGCCAAAATAGGTATCAGAATTTTATCGTTAACCAATCAGTAGAACGAAAACAACTTTATGTGTTTACCAATAAAGGTGCAAACGACGTACTTCTATCAGCGCTTCACAATCACAACAGAGCAAAATAAAAATGCTAGCTCAATTGAGTTACGTTACGACTACACAGGTTGTATATTGGCATGGCACAACAACAGTGTGAACATTGCTTTATCGGCTTTATCGGTATATGAAAAGCTTTTAATACGCTATCGATTCATAATTGCATTCCAGTATTCATTCATGTAGATCGAAGGTCAAGTTGAAAAAACGTATAAGTACCTAACTATGAAAAAAAGATATCTGTTTTACTGCCGCATTAAAAATATATAAATATATATATATGAGCTAGCGCAGACGACGGATAACGGAGGACTTTTTGTCCGCGACAATTCTTTATTGTTAACCAAATAAGATTCAACTTAGATCGCGTATATCCATGAAAAGTACGCGATAGTCCTCGTTATTTATTCAACTGTATGTTCTTAGTAATAAGGTCGTGTCGCGGACAAAAACTCCTTCAATGTCCGTCGTCTGCGCAGGCCATATATATGAGCTGTTGTTTTAATTCAATTGAGTTAGGTTTAAACCGACTTCCAACAAAGAGGAGGTTCTCAATTTTGTTGGTATGTTTTTTAACTATTTACACCGATAACGCTGAGATTTCTGATACGATTTACGTGATTATTTTTTTGTTTATGTAATTTTAACGATACTTTGTTTAAAATGTACATGAAATCTAATTTACTCTAGAAAAATCCTACTGTAGTTTACAAAAAAATCTATTACAGACACTAAAAAGTAAAAAAACTACGTTACAAAAAAACGACTTCGAAAACGAAAAAGCAAAAAATAAGTATTTTGGAGTCAGTGCCAGTAAAGGCTAAGCCAAGGCCAGAGGCTTTTACTACAAAGCATTGCAGGTACAGTCGACAAACTTCCCGGTTGACCAGCAGAGTTTTTTTAGGGAGTTTTATTTAAAAAAGTAATTAATATATATAGAAAACGTTTATATCACAAATAATAGAACATTAACAGGTATTTCATTTGCATATTAAATAATTACTATAATACATAAATAATTGTATACAATCACACCAATTATCTAGCCCACGTTAAGTTTCATGAAGAACTTGTGTTATAGATACTAGATAACGGATAAACATACTTATATACTCGTACTTTTATTTTTGTAAATACATATATAATAAACACCCAGACCAAGACAAATAGACATGTTCATGCACACTAATATTTGTCTTGTCCGGGGATCGAACCCAGGACCTCTGGCGCAGAAGGTACCCCTGCGCCAAACAGGTCGTCAAACTTTACCTTATGTTTTCTAAAAAACTCTACTGATCAACCGGGAAATTCCCCGATTGTACAAACGGGAACTTTCCGGTAGACCAGTAGATTTTTTTTAATGAGCTTTTTTTCAAATAGTAATAGATTTTAGAAAACGTTCATATAAATTATAGACCATTTCATTTGTATAAAAATATTTCTATTACGCTTACAGTTTGATCTTGACACAGACCAAAGAAAAAGATTAGAGGAGTATGTACATCTTATGTTTTGGCGCGCACTGGGGGCCTACCATCAACTGTAATGCGATTCATTTTAGGTAACTTTCAGGGAGTAAGAGCGGGACGCCGCTAGACGCGACATATAGCAGCATCCTACTCTTACAACCTACAATGAATTGCATTACAGTTGATGGAAGGCCCCTGTTCATTGAAATAAAACAACTTTTACGGATATCCAGTCATCCCGTGACCACGGCAGCTGTAAAGGTGCCGAAACGTCGGCAAAATCAAAAAACCCAATTACAACTTAGTTCGTGAAATATAGCGCGTTTGGTATCCTTAAAAGAGGCTTGTAGGCTGGACAGGCGCACCACAACCATGATTACGCTCATAACTTTTTTATAAACGACGACGGGGAGACTCTTAGCTTGCCTGATGTTAAGAATTGATAAGGCTGATGAAAGGCTCTCCCTAAATCCTCAATCAATTAGGAACTGGCTATCTTATCTCTATTGCCGGAACACAACAATGATGAAAACATTGTTGTTATGGCGTCAGACTTAGATAAGATGGTGGTAGCCAGCCAGGCGGACTTACAACAAGTCCAACCACCAACCAAACCGAATACAATATGTACCCCCGATGAGAATCGAACCCCGGTCCCCGGGTCTGATACCGGTGGTTGTACCACTAGACCACAGAGGCGGTTAAAATATAGTTCGACCAAAACCTGTGATCACGTCGTTTAATCGCTTAACCCGAAATCGAACCCCGCGAGTGTGTGTCGTAAAGCGTCTAAAATATTCAAAAATGCCGTCTTGTGCTATAATTAAGTACTTACAGAGTGAGAAGCCAAGTTTGTAGTGTAGCCAATAGAGGACTTTCAAGTAGTACCTAAAACATCTCACCATAGCCATATTTCATTCAAAATGCTTTAACTTTGATCAAAACGATAAACGACATAGTTAATCTTGCAGTGCAAGTGTAAAGTCTGACGTGCTGTTGACTGTACTTAAATATTTTGATCTTTACATTCCAGACGATCCATATCCCCAATCTATCATCGTTGACTGTTGATCTAGGACCCGTCCAGGGAATGACAGCTCAATTTGTACTGTCCCTGCGTGACCAGCATAGCTTCTGCTTAACATAATAAAGATCGACATTTGTTTGATAGAAAGTGTTATCAATTGCATAACGAAGTTATTTTATAAAAAAGACAGAGTTAGGTATTTTTAGATAACGAAGCGGTGTAACGCTTTTATTTTTGAACAGAGAAGTGTTCAGAATAAGGTTATTTTCGCCACTTTTGTTTTGCTTATATCCAGAATTCGTGGAAAGTTGTCTGTCGTCCTAGGCAACTAAGAACAGTGCAATTGAATCAGATTGCTCTGCTTTATCTTCAAACATAGATTCCTAAGAAACTGCACGGTGAATTCAGACGGGTTTAGTGTGCATTCTGCCCTTTTGACCTTTCTGTTGGGGGTTTGTGTGTGAGACGATTCAAAGGAGAGAATTCACCACAAACAGACGCCAGCAAGCGCAACATGCATCTCACTATAACAAAAAAGAGGTCCAAATCATTTTCACAAGTAAATAAAATAAATCCCTAAACACAAAAGTTCATTCATCGATATTGCAAAACTTCCTAAAAGGTCGGTAAAAGCAAATAAAACTCATTAACTCGAAACAAAGCTAATCTCTACTTGGCCAGTTCTTTAATTACTACCCTCCACTATTCCGAATACTCTGGATTAGTACCAATATCCGCATTACAGATGAAAAGAAACTGAAATATCATTTGTTAATGGAATGGCCATCTATTATCATGCATGAACATGCTTTATCTTCATCAAACAGGCTTAGATCCAATGGCTCACTGGCACACCCGAAATCCGTTACGCTTCGCAGGTCTTTTTTATCCTTCCCAAATCCATACTGGATTTCATACGTTCGAGTTTCCAAATGTTCGGGAATCGGAAGAAAAGAATAAACCAACCTTATCTTATGCCTCAACTATTCTCATTCCCACTATATTTGTCCGCAAAAAAATTCGTCCTCGATGCACACATACGTATACGTATTTTGGAGTTACGGTTTTCTGTTGCTAATGTAAGGCTGCGTTTACGAAACTAGCGCTGGCCGAGTAATGATGCCGGTACGACGTAACTATTTACTAATTTGTGGTAGCAGGGCGGGCGCAGCGTGGAATGGAGTACTCGTACACTAGAGAATCCACGAAATTAATTCAGAGGTTTGAACTTTTTGGCCTCGTCCAGGGTCTGCCATTTTGTTTTTTTTTCAAGATGGCGTCGCAAAATAAAACTTATATAAATGGAAAGGAAACGTAAAGATGAATAAAAAACTTCATAAAACATAGTACCAGTATCACGATATTAAAATAATTGGAGTTAAAGATACAAAGATGATCATTATGAATTTTTTACTCTAATTATCTGGCTAACGTGACACTTTAGGGCATTATATATCATAACATTTTTTGTTCCTCTCTGTGTCCTGTTCATTTATATAGGTATTTTTAAATTTTTATATTATTATTATTATTCTAATTTAGTTTTAGTAATGAATTGTTATTTCAAATATGTTTATTTTGGTCTATTTTGAATTTTTAATAATGAATTGTAAATTGAAGCTTTTATGCAATATGAACTAATTTTATATATTTTCAATCAAATCATGGTGATATTGAGTAAAAAAAAAAATTGTTATTCAAACCAATTATGGGTGCAAGCCTGAAATAAATGTTTTTTTTATTTTTTATTTATTTATTACCATCAGGCGACACCATTTTGAAAAAATAAACAAAATGGCGTCTTATACTGCGGACTGAGACGAGGTAAGCCTCTATACAAAAAGTTACACAAAATACGAAATAGGTAATTCGTGGGAAAGAGTTACACAAACCTTTTTCCTACCTACTTCTAGCTACTTTGTTTTACAATTATTTGCAGTCAATTGATTTAGTAATAAAAATACGTTATAAGTTACATACTAAAGGCAGATTGTAATATAACTGTGGGGATAGCTCGAAAACTTTACGAAAATTATTCGTATTGTCAATTCGTCATCTCAACAAATGTACGTATGGGATGTTGAGCAGCGCCAGCGTTCCTACCGGATGTAAACGGAACTAAGTTTCCCTATACTTTTTTGACGTGCCAATTCGAATACTTTTTGCAAGTTTTTCATGTCAGAACCATTGTTCAACTTGTCGTTATATCGAAATGACATGTAATTTTTTTCAACGAAAAAAACTGAAAACTTGAATTTTGATGACAAAGTTATTCAAAATATTCAGTTCCGCTCTTTCGCTAGTTTCGTGTACACAGCCTGAAATCAGTCGTCTCATTGTGATCGCTATATACCTTTTTCACTGCTAAAAATAAAACCTTTTTCTTGTTATTTTTGGGGACAGCACCGAACATATCCCGTTGATGGCATAGGTATCTGAAAAAGTAGCGTAAATTAAACAATATATGTAAATGAAGCTCTTTCTTTCTTCATTTAATTTAAATTTTCCCGCGCATTATCTTTGACGTTACACATCAAAGTATTACCTATGGTGACAGCACGGTTGTTCGTTCTCTCTGTTTTGTACAATAAAACGAAAACGTGATTTTATAAAGAAATATTTGTTATACTTATGGTAAATTTTAAATAGAAAATATTGGAAAAAATTTACTCGGCCACAAGTGAATTCTCAGACGTTAATTCTCTGACTTCTCGGTAGCTCAGCGGTTAGAGCATTGGACCGGATTTCCAAAGGTCGCGGGTTCGATTCCCGTCTGAGAATTCGCTTGTGGCCGAGTAAATTTTTTCCAATATTTTCTATTAAAAATTTACCATAAGTATAAAAATAGCATTGAAAAATGCAAAAATTACAAAATCATAAAATATTTGGTAATTTGAAAAGATCATTTGAAACAATAGCTTTTAATGTTGTTTCTCTTTACAGGTTAGTAAATAACTGTTTTTGTATCTATTTAAGTAGAAAATGTGTTAGCAAAGATAATTTGTAATGTTTCATGTAAATAAAATTTCTCTTTACAGAGCAACAACTTTAGTTTTTTGTTTCATTATATAACATATTACATATATAAGATGAAGTTTGTATACCTATATGAAATATATTTTCAAATTAAGTGCCTTGAGATAACATAACAAACATTGACGCCATTTATACATTTCCTTTTGTACGTTTTAGAAATTCTTTACGTGCCTGTTTTTGAGGACACGTCTTCTTTCAGAAATGCGCAGCCTTCTAAACTATATCTTGTATTTTGTGGTAGAAATTATTCTCGTGTATTGTGGTAGCTATAGTCTAACGCCCGATTAATAACCTATCTGTAGATATGGATTGGGCTATCTGAGGTAGTTGCCTAGGATATTTTTGTTAATATGACCAAAATAACGACCGTTGCTAGGCAACGAAGCCAGTATCCTAGGCAACTATCTCAGATAGCCCTATCCATATCTACAGATGGGTGCTTAATTTCAACCGTAAGTAGTCATCCCGTGACCTCCCGTGGCCCCTGCAAAGGTGCCGAGACGGTTGGGCTAATAAATATGTTTTTTTTTCGAAAGTATTGAAAATGAATTAGTGATAATAAACGAAATGTAGTAAAATCTTGATTTATTTTGATTTCAGTACATAATAATGATTATTTATTTATTTCAGACACATTACTACTGTAATCCATACTTTTGTTACCAACAATGTAGGTATGTTAGTAATAATTATTAATAATCTGATTGCTTCTTATGCGGAAACGGTTCTGTTACTGGTTGAAGTACTGTTTCTGCATGTGAAGTGCCACCTATTCCTGTAGGCTGCCGAAGGTTACTACAACAAAATAGACGTGCGAAAATTAAGTTTAAATTATTAAATGATGTTTGATTTAGGCAAGATTTTTTTCGGATTATTTCAGTTTGTCTGACTCCGCTTTGTTGCCGGCAGAAGTGAACGTACATTTTCGCCGCGTCGGATATTACTTCCTCTCCTACGCCGCGCCGGCGCTCTACTCTCCCTCCGTCTTACGAATTTTCGATCAGGTCACGTGTCCTGACGCGACTTAAACATTTTTTACCCATCCCAAAAATTTAAAACTCTAATGTGCACAACACCGCTAAAGAAGTTTTCCGAACTAGGGATGCTGGTGTTAACAAAATAAAAACATGTGCTATTACTGCTATGATAAGTGGATATAATGCTAGCAATGACGCATTTACCGTATCGCATTACGGTTTGATTAGGATGTACATATTTATTGGATGAACAACAATACATATCATACCTATTGGTATATTTTACTTTACGTGTAAAAAATTTATATTCCATTTGCACGATCATTCCACATAGTATATTCTGCCGATATTACTGTCGATTAGATAACCGTGGTTTAAAATGTCGTTTTGTGCCTAAACTTCAAACAAACGAATGAAGTGCAATGTAATTTTTTTTTCATTTCTATAATTAAACGGTCGACTATTCGGTGAACTCGCCTTTTAAAATCATAGATCAAACAGATAATTTCATAGAAATTCTGTTCCTTTTTTGGGGTTCCGTACCAAAATGGTAAAAAGGAACCCTATATACCACCATACCTAATATGGTGCAACTCGGTCTGTCTGTCACGGCTCTATATATCGAGAACTACTAGTGCTATCAACTTGAAACTAGAAACAGTTTTAGATGACATTTGCCTAACCATAAAATGATTTTTTTTTTCAACAGGTTATGTAGGGTATCATATGAAAGAGCGTTGCTTGCACATTTTCAAACATATTTTCTTTTTTTAGGTTGCATAGTTTTAGATACCCGAATTAGAGCCCGACTCGCTCTTGACCGGTTTTTAATTTTATTTTAAGTTAATGCCTGTCCATAAACTGGGAAACAAGCATTTAATCTTCGAAATCAGCTTTATATCCATGCGTAGCAGTCGCACGCACAACACCAGCTCCTCTATTATTAGTTTTTTCGTTTACTGTACAGTAAAACAATATTTGCATGAGAATTTGAAGTTCTGCTACTGCCAAATAGAGACACTGTACAAATTCTCATAGAATTGTAAAAAAAAAACAAAACTCATGGTAAAGAGAAAGATCAGACTTGTCAATTTGACCTTGAGTGCGCCCCCTATCCAAAGTTTGAAATTTTTACTATCTAGCTATCCCTTATAACATATGGCTGTCTTCGTAGTGCAAGTTTAAAGTCTGACGTACTATACTGTACCTACTTAAGTTTCCAATGACTTTTGGATAAGTTTTTAAATTATATCGAATTACTATTAAAGTAAACATTTTTTTGTTTAATTTTATCAAACGGACTTGTGGAAAGTTTTACAAACTAAATTCTGGAAACCGCATTTGTATTGTGGTATTATTTAAAAGGGACGAAAAGGCATTTTCGAGAAACATTTTGATTGGAAAACTTTGCTGTTATCACAACAATCGTGATAAGAAAGTACTTGGTTTCAATATTTTTTATGTGTAAAGGTATGTATTTAATGACAAATATTTTACAGAGAAAAAATAATCTGAATGGAGAAAGCAGAAAGGCCATACAAATAAACAATAGTTATTTGTTATGCAAGGCTGGAAAGTTGGTTATTAGCGGCGAGTTACCTCTATTGAAAGCTGAGCAAGCGAAGGAGTTTAGGATTGAATAAAGGATTGATATAATGACATAAAAAAGGGAAAGACATAAAATAATAAAAAAGGGAGTATTATAGTTAATTCAAAGTTATCTAAAGTGGGAATAATATATTATATTGTTACTATAAAAAACAATAAAAACGATTCCGAAAATGAATCCTTCACTTGCTCAGATTTCAATAGAGGTAACTCGCCTCTAAATAACCAACTTTCCAGTCTTGCATAACAAATAACTATTTCTTATCGCTGGCGTTGCTTAACAAAGAAAGTCACATTTTAAAATATACAGTCATTGAGTTATTGTGTACTGCACAAAGAGTAAAGTAATTATGGTACTGCATATCCAGAGTCGTCTTTTGGTTGTGCTCTTTTAGTCGGTAATAACTATCACATTCATAAAATGTCAATGGGTAATTTTATATTTTACCTTTGCTGTGCCCAATTAGTCAGTTATAATGATCTCTCTTTATTCCGTCATTTATTTTTTCTACCTTTTATCGTTATGGAAACCTGAACGTTTATTTAAACCATGTGTTTAAAAAGAGGCCGTTCTTCTCCATTTTCGCATTAGGCGCCGCGCCCTCTTACTTAATATAATATAATAATCTTTCGTACTCCCAAGCACCTACTACTATTAACTACATGTCTAGCTTTTTAATTAAGACAGAAATAGATATAAAATTATTTAGTAGAAGAGTGGAGGTTATCCGGACTTCAATATCGGACCTTAATTAAGAAGGTTCTCTGTGAAAATCAGATGTCGTAATCGAGTCCAGTAGGTCAAGAAAGGCCAGATAAGCAATATAGTTAAGGAATCATTTTGACGACCTCCGTGGTAGAGTGGTACGTACATCGGTTTCAAAGTGTCGCCTATTCTGAGGTCCTGGGTTGAATCCCGGTAGAGGCAAATGTTTGTATGATGTATACGAGCATTTGTACCTGAGTCATGGGCGTTTGTATATATTTCTACACATAAATACTTATATCGTCGTCGTCGTCTCAGCCACATGACACCGACTGCTGGGTATAGGCCTCCCCCAAGAATCTCCACAACGATCGGTCCTGCGCAGTCCGCATCCAGCGGCTTCCCGCGACCTTCACCAGATCGTCGGTCCACCTTGTCGGGGGCCTACCCACGGAGCTTCTTCCTTTGCGCGGTCGCCATTCCAGAACCTTTCCGCCCCAACGGCCATCGGATCTTCTCTCTATGTGTCTCTATCCGCCCACTGCCACTTCAGCTGAGCAATCCTTCCAGCGATGTCAGTTACTTTAGTTCTCCTACGGATCTCCTTATTTCTGATTCGATCACTTAGGCAAACGCCGAGCATAGCCCTCTCCATTGCAAGCTAGGTGACCTTGAGCTTTCTTATCAGACCCATAGTTAGCGACTACGTTTCACTACCATAAGTCATCACTGGCAGCACACACTGGTCATAGACTTTCGTCTTGAGACACTGCGGTAAGTTGGACGCGAAGATTTTACGGAGCTTCCCGAATGCTGCCCGACCGAGTTGGATTCGACGGGAGATCTCTTTCTCGAAGTTGGACTTACCTAACTGGATTGTCTGTCCAAGGTAAACATAGTGGTCAACAACTTCGAGTGTAGTGTTCCCAACGTGAATTGTAGTGGGTATGACATGGGAATTCGACATGATTTTCGTCTTATCCATGTTCATCCTAAGACCCCCTCTTTGGGAAGCACTACGGAGATCTTCGAGCATTGTGGTCAGGTCCTCCAGGGTCTCAGCCATAAGGGCTATATCATCGGCAAAACGAAGGTGGTCCCGGGTTTCGATTCCCAGCGGGGGTACATATTGTATTCGGTTTGGTTGGTGGTGTGACTTGTTGTAAGTCCGACTGGCTAGCTACCACGACCTTATCTAAGCGTGACGCCATAACAACGATGTTTTCAGCATTGTTGTGTTCGCAGTTTGAGATAAGATAGCCAGTTTCTCAGTAGCTGAGGATTCCGGGAGAGGCTCGCTTCCATCTTCAGCCTTATCAATACTTAACATCAGGTATGATGAAGGCTAAGAGTCTCACCGTCGTTCATAAAAAGAAAAAACTTTAAAAACGGTTGCTGTCGTTTCCATAGTAGGTACTGTTTTGGCATATCTTCGATCCTAATGTGAACTCGATTCCGTTGGGAGTTACCCAGCTTTACTATATCCTATTCCTATAAATATTATGAACTAGCGGCCGCCCACGTGGTTCCCGTTCCCGTGGGAATATTGGGATAAAAGTATTCTATGCTTTAATCCAGTTACTATCTATTTGCCAAATTTTAAACAAATCCGTTAAGTAGTTTTTGAGTGAAACAGAAACAAACATCCATCCATCGATTCAAACATCCTCACAAACTTGCTCATTTATAATATTAGTATTAGCAGGAAGGATAGGATGTAAAACTTTGGATGTGTAGACGAGATGTTTGTTTCTCGATCACACGATAACGGCTGAAAAGATTTTTATGAAATTTGGTACAAGTATAGTTTTTAGTATGCCGTGTGGTGACGGCCTAAGAATACAAGTGTCGCCACTCCCTTAAATGCCTGGGATGTCGTAAGAGTCGACTAAGAGGCTCGACGCATTGAACACCTGTGCGAGAGAAGGAAAACTTGAAACAAACCCTCTACCGACCCGTCTGGCCAGCGTGGTAGCAGTAGGCTAATAACCTCCTATGAACGCCACTATAGGCGTGAGCTAGGAGAGGCCTATGTCCAGCAGTGGACGTCCACAGGCTGATGATGTTGTTGTATGTTGATAGTTTTTAGCCCGGATTCGTTGTCATTTGATTACAGTCGTTAAGCCAAGTCAGAGGCCTTATAGGCGGCTTGATAAACTCTGACACCAGATCTGGCCACTAATCCTAACTCGATAAGAAGAAGAAGCCTGGATTAGACCAGAATAAATTTTATCCCGGTTTTTCCATGGAAACGAGAACCACGGATCCTGGTGGCTGGTCTGCATTGACAGAGTTGCGTTATTACGCAAATAACGCCTAATCTCGTAGGAATTTCATTATATTGAGGAGATATAGAAATAGACTGTGATATTAGTCAAACCTTTCATTACTTATTTATCATTCCAGAGGTAGGTATGTACCTGTAATACATATAGGTTAGAACTAAAGTTCTAATTATGAGACCATAGAAGCCATGCTAATTTTAACACCGGCTGTATATCAACCTTTTTATCCGTTATTTAGTTAACTTAATAGACAGAATATAACTTTATAGAGATATAGTTTAAATTGACATCTTGTCACTGAAGATACAACTTATAACTTTAAAATAATATTGCCGAAGTTTAATGTAAATTCGAAGTTATCGTTGGCTTTAAAACAAATACAGAATTTGACTTGTACCTACAGCAATAGTTTTGCTTTATTTTGTATTGATAGCACGTAAAAAATAAAATAGACAATTACTTAACATACATCTAAATGATTGTCATGCCTCCCACTGCATTTGCTTCTGTCCAGCAGTAGACGATAATGGTCTGGTGATGATAATTATGAGGATTGAAGTATGCTACATTTTTTTTTCACTTCAAGTAGTAGCACGTCTCACAGCCGCTATATTGTTTTTTTTACATCACTTACCTAAGAACACTTGGGCTGTCAAGCCAGATCTAACGATATTTAAATTATGAAAATCCTTTCAGTCGTTTGAGAGATAAGAGGTAATAAAAAATATTACATAAAACATACAAACTGACAAGATACGGGCGAAAAACATAACCCTTTCTTTGCAGTCGGGTAAAAAGACTCCTTTTTGAAATATTAAAGTTATTTAGGTACTAGTTTAAATAAATATCGTAGTTCACCTAACCTGGTAAGACGATCAAATTTCTTTGATATACACGTTTGTCAAATATATTTTCGGAAGTAAAACCCATCAAACATTGCCGTAAATGGTCAAATAAATTCTAGATAAACATGAAAATCCGACAGAAATTTTGATTGTTTACGAGCGCTTCCTATATACCTACCTAAAACAATATGTAGTTCCGCTTTTATTTACTATATATTAGTATTGAGGGTCCGAAAGCGCACCACAACAGTACATAAGTCTGCTTGTCTTTCCATTTATTTTAAACAGCAATTTATTGATTTCCCATAGCGAATTTGTAGAATTTTGACGGTTCATATTACCGTAATCTCCAAACTATAATCCGAAATAAACGCTTCTTACAATAGCCCATTCATATAGGATACACACATACATATACGCTAGCTAGACAAATGTCTTTCATTTGTCTGTCTGTCGCGATAAAGGACCCCTCTATAATTAGGTACTATTAAGGAACCCTATAAGTACAGTACAATAACTATGAAAGCGGTGGCAATGAGATGTGACCTTTATTCCAAGGTCGACAGGGTGTTTTAACGACTATTGGGTATTGTCATGATAATCTTCAGCTGTGATTTTACACAAAAGCTCTTGATGAATGCTCTTTAGTGGTCCGTAAATGTTATTTATACAGCTCTCGCCTAGCTGAGATTGTAGCAGATAAACCACTATGGATGTAATATAGTGTATATATATATTTTTTTTATATAATTTTTTGTATAGAACACGTTGTGATGTAACCAAATCTCTCCCGAGGCCCTGCCAGAATAACAGCGTGTTGTGCAGTTTTTTGGACGGCACAGCAACATCGCTGAGGCTGGGTCCTCATTAATCTCTGATATAAACTTATGTGTTTTTCTTTTTTTTTTCTTTCTGTTTTATTAATTATTATTGTTTGTATGTTTTGTTTGTAACCTCTTTACTAATTTCCATTGTGTTTAGGAGACTAATAAAATATTTTCTATTCTATTCTATTCTATTCTATAAACAACTTCGCAATGGTCGGTCAGAGGATGGGTGATTAAGAAGTTGGTCCAAGCTGTATTTGCATTGCAGTCGTCCGCCGTCAAAACCCACTAATCCGCATTGGGACCACGTGGTGGTTCATGGCCTGTTCTCCTTATACATAAATAAGGAAGGCCAGGGCTCCAGCAGTAGGGACTTTAAAATGGCTGATGTGATAACACCTAAATTCCACAGGAAGGATAGGAGAGACTATGGACAGCCACTTTGCTCACATAAACCTATGGACAATTCTCTTCATACATCTTCTACACTTCGGTCCCGGCTTTTGGAAGATTTTTTTTGGCAGATTTGTGTGATTATGATAGTTGTTAGGAGTTTTACAAAGAGTATGTAGGTAACACAAGAGAATGGGAGAAAAGATTTAAATCAAATTACCTAATGATTCTATGTACCTTACAAACATAGCAACGTAATAATAATAATAATATTAATAATAAAATCTTTATTGCACACGATTTAAAGACAAATACAGAGATTACAGAAAAAAGAGAAACATACAATAGGCGGCCTTATTGCTACGTAGCAATCTCTTCCAGGCAACCATGGGTGAGAGAAATAACGAATAATTATGATAAATGGTGATTGAGTGTATAAATAGAAAGTGACAAATTATCAATATAATACATACAAATATATACTAATAAAGGAAATACTAATATAATATATTAAATTAAGGTGAAGAGAGAGGAAATAACTTCTTACTTGGTCACCAAAGGATAGCAGAGTCTGAGCCTTTCTGTTACCTTCAGGAAGCGCGTTCTATAAACGAACGGCGTAAAAAGTAACTTTTTTACAAATTACAACTAAGTTTATTTATAATAAGTTAGTACATACACACAAGAGCATATGAATCGACCTTCGTCAATGTGTCCAGAAAATATTTGATATTCTCTGTATTCACAGTACAACCTCGGCCTAAATACTATTATTATTACTTAATAATAATAAATAATATACATTCTATCTCATAAAGAAAAGATTTTGTGTACACAGAATGCTTTAGGCTTGTTTACGAAGTCTATTATTATAATACCTATATCTATTGGCCAAATAAAACTTGATTAATCAAATTCATCGTAAACAAAGTGTAATCTACAAATTGTTCGTGTTCAGTCATAATCAGAGCCCTATAATTTCACTCCTTTGATTCGGAATAATAGCACGGTATTATGTCGGGAATCGTAATTTAGCTTCCTATAATTTGACCCAATCTCCTCCGTTTGTGAGTTACAGCCCGGTTTACATTAGCCCGGCCTTAAGCCGCAAACTGGACGGCCGCGGGTGCGGGCGCGGGGGCGACTGCGGCTGGCGCGTGCCGCTTGTTGCCCGCCGCCCGCGCCGCGGCCCTCCAGAACGGTTAATACAATCTTAAGCATAAATGTCCAGTTTGCGGCCTTAAGGGTCGCTACAGTCTCTCTCTCTCTAGTTGTATGAGGATTAGTGGCCAATTTATCAAGCCGCCTTTAAGGCCTCTGATTTGAATTAAAGACTATTATCAGATGACAACAGCCAGGACCGAGGGTTTAACGTGCCCTCCGATGCACTGAAGCGCTCAGTTGTTCTTGCGCTTGCAAGGCAAAACGTCCGTGCGACCGTTGGTGCGACTACCACTGACTACTGATCATCGTTAACAACCTTCTGCGCTATAGACCCCTTCCCCCAACACCAAAACCATCAGGGTCAACAGTACGAAAGCGCAGCGCTGCGCGGAGATATTGTGACGCCACTTCTCTAGTCCGTCACCCACACAAATCATCCAATCCTCACATCGTTCCCAAACCAACATCCCTACCTACCTAAACCTGTGACTCAAAAGCGCTTGTTGGGCCTCCCCTCAGGAGGTCACACCCGGTAAGCTGACCGCGCTGAGGGCCGCACACCAGTCGTCCAAGATTTCTACGAAAGCGGCACCAAGCACCGTGGGGCAGTAGCTTCATGAAAAGAAACCAGAGAAAGGCAAGCATCATGAGAAGAAACCCGGAGTAGGAGCAGAAGCAGAGCTGGCGAGTGCAAAGTATGCGGGCTAAGCGAAGCTTTTGGCTTTAGATGTAGGGATGTAGATTTTTGAGAAAAAAATTTTTCGGAAAGTATTTTTTTTTATGAACGACGGCGAGACTCTTAGCCTACATTATACCTGATTTTAAGTTTTGATAAGGCTGAAGACGGAAGCGAGCCTCTCCCGGAATCCTCAATCACTGAGGAACTGGCTATCTTATCTCTAACTGCCAAAACACAACAATGCTGGAAACATTGTTTTTACGGCATCAGACTTAGATAAGATGGTGGTAGCTCGCCAGGTGGACTTACAACAAGTCCTACCTCCTACCAAACCGTATACAATATGTACCCCCGCTGGGAATCGAACCCGGGACCCCTACGTCTGATACCGGTGGTTGTACCACTAGACCACGGATCTAGTGGTACAACCACCGGTTAAAGAAATAAAAAAAAAAGAGAAAATTTATTTAATTTATTTATTTAAGTCTATTGAGATAACTTTCTTCAAGAAAACTCTACTGATCAACCGGGAAATTCCCCGATTGTACCTATATTTAATCCTCTAAATCACTTGTGGGGGGTTGTACCCCACCAAGCACGTTTTCGTAAATATTTATTTAATTTTAAATATTACGCGCTCGCGGCTTCGTGTATTCTCAGTATAGTTCAAGTCGAGAGGCGAGAAACTAGTCTAAAAAAATTTTTAGTTTATGGACACTTTTTATACAAATGTCACACTTTTGTTTAAAATTTTAATAACACGAAAATGGCGAATGTTGCTACGGATTAAAAGCAACGATAAATGTTCCAGCAGCGCTTCTATCTTATGGAACCCAAAAGTTGTCCTAAACACACAAAATAATGCTCGATAAGTATTTATGCTACAGTTAGAAAACGATAGTTTTGGCACATAAAAAGGATCCATAATACCTTAGAGACACTAGAATTTCATTTCATGCTGAAGTATAATAACTATAAAACTATAATGCAACGCTATCGTATCAAAGACATCTCTCTGCTGAGGTTGCAAAATACAGAATTTCGCGTGAACTTCGAAATCTTATTAGAGGGAAAATGCCTTCAGGGGTAGTATTCTTGTCCCAGTACTAAGTTTTGGTACTAAAATTTATATAATTCACTAGCTTTAATGGCTAACGATGGTCGTAATTTTTTTTTTAATGGGGTTTGCTCACACGTATGGACTTTCATTTCTTTATAAGATTGCTAACAGTAAAACTATTTCTGTCTAAAATATGTTCTTGTTATTTTATCAAGTGACTAAAACAGGGTTTATTATTTGATTCTACTAATAAATAAGTATTAGTTTCTGCATTATGCTACAAAAATTTTAGGGTTTATTTCATTAAACTCAAAAGAATATTTACTTATTAGAAATAAAACAATATTTAATTATGTGACTAAGTAGGGAGTGAATCCAGCGACTCCAAAATACTCGGTTTTGTGCTATCGCTACTAGCACGGCAACATTCTTGGTATCGGCAGATACAACATCGGTGTTCGCGCCATTTTTTTATACTATTTTGACAGCTGTGTGCTGAGGCCGTGGCGCAGTGGTTCACGTGCTCGGCCTGCGATTGTTGAGGTTAAGCAACTTTCGCAATGGTCGGTCACGGGATGGGTGACCAAAAATTTACTATCTCGAGCTCCTCGGTGATTCAAAAGGTACCTTAAGCCGATGGTTGCACTCGTTAAAACCCTTTAATCCGCATTGGGCCCGCGTGGTGGATGATGCATGGCCCGTTCTCTTCAACGCTGACCGTGTAGGTGATACAACCAAATTATTAATATGAGATACTGCTTTAGCTAGGATATATATTTACTGTGTCGTTACACTATCCTCACACGAGTGTTTGCGGCAATTTTAGCCCCTTTGTGTAGGATATAACGAGTTCAATTGTGGATCTATTCAGTTTATTTTGAACGGCCGGCGGCGGGCAGCCGTAAAGCTATTGTGACGTGTGTGAGCACCATTTATGATACGAAATCATGTGAACATTGCTTTCTCGCCCGTGAACAGTTAGGAAAAATCCCCAAAAGACCCAACAATGATCAGTCATGTGTGAATGCCATGGCAGGACCTCTTTTTTACATATAACTTGCAGTGTATTGAAAGATAATTTAAGGAAGTAAATAGTTAAATGATGCCATATTTAGTTCTAAAAGATTTTAACCGCTTTTGTGGTATAGTGGTAACACCACCGGTATCAAACTCACACTCAACTCAAACTTAATATAATTTATTCAGTCTAGGCTGTTACAAGCACCTATAAATAAAAGAAGTCACGCCATCGGTTCACAAACCGATCAGACTCAGAATTCCCGACCTCGGGCTTGGTTCAAAGTGGGGGTACATATTTGTATTGGGTTTGGTTGGTGGTAAGACTTGTTGTAAAGCCCGCCTGGCTAGCTACCACCATCTGATCTAAGTCTGACGCCATAACTACAATGTTTTCAACATTGTTGGTTTCGGCAGTTAGAGATAAGGTAGCCAGTTCCTCAGTGGATGAGGATTCCGGGAGAAGCGCACTTTCCTCCTTCAGCCTTATCATTACTTAACATTAGGTATAGTGAAGGCTAAGCGCCTCCACGTTGTTAAAAAAAAAATTAGGTCCTAGGATGATGATAATTTATCTTAAAAATCTAGGCGAATATGAAACCCACTTGCCTGGCGTTGGCGATTATAGCAAAACCGATATCAGCCTTAGGTTTGGATAGTGTAATATATTAGACAACATCTGGTATTATTATACTTTATTTCATTCGTACGGCTGCTGGCATATTAAATTCTGAAAATGCGACGACCCGAAGCAGTAAAAAAGGAATATGTATTTCTTCATTGACCCGGCTCCCTAGTTGGGTAAATATAAAAATCAGAGGCCCTGGGTCGTTATCCAGGGCCTCAGAAATGTCAACACTCTGATAACAGATAACTCAATGCTAAAATGCTGTTCGATTTAGCATAAAGCGAGGTTTAGACCCGCAATAATAAAAATGTCAGAAATTGACTTGTGCAAGCTATTACCACTGCACTGTGTAAATAGGTATGGCAAGCTAATTTCTGTGAGTGTTCAACTTGCAGACCTTGCTACAAGTTATACAGGGTGGTCCAAGCATAGTGGGTATATATTTTTTATATATAGTTGACCAAGCGGCCGGCGTATTAAGTTCCGGAAGGATAGTTTATTAACCTAGAACTACCAATCAGCCAGCCCTCCTGGCAAGACTGTCTTGCTTACTCCACACGTTATCGAGCTATCGAGTCAATGGAAGCCGGTCATGCTAGGCCTACTGGATGTAGATATTATTTTTTAAGTAAAGACCTATGAGGTAAACACAAACCACAAAGAAAATGCCAAAAATATGGAAAAGTAAAAACAAAAGAAAAATCTCGAATAAGATCGAGTAATTTTTTTTATATTGCAATCGTATCTTAGGAGCCGTAAGAAAAAAATCTCAACGGATTTTTTTCATGCGGCTCATAATAGTCCGCTTGGTCGTTACCGATAATAAAAATATGTCCACCAGTCTTAGTCCACCCTGTATAAGCACCAAATGTAATTTAAACGAACCAGCAGCAAGTGCTCTCTCAAGAAATTACAGGAAGAAGTAGCTAGTCTCGATTTTTTTTTATCTTGCAATCTGGTGACAACGGTTTTTTTTCTTCGGCTCCTAATAGTTCGCATGGTCAACTATCTATAAAAAATATATCCACCAGGCTTGGACCACCCTGTATAAGCACCAAATGTAATTTAAACGGTACCAGCAAGTGCTCTCTCAAGAAATTACAGGAAGAAGTTGCTAGTCTATTCTAAACTTTAAACTGCAATCATATTATTCTCGCAACCATCAAAAACGTGGTGGCGTATGTATTCTTTGTCGGGACAACATACAGATAAAACAAACTAATATTACTTATGGTCTTTGTACTGACTACGAATTTGAATGCTGTGGTGTGGAGTTGCCTTCGTCAAAATGTATTATTATCTGCATTTATCGTACACCGAAATCTAATTTGGATTTTTTTTTTAGTAAATTAGAATTACTTATGACGAGATTAAAACATAAAACTAAATATAAAATAATAATAACAGGTGACCTAAATATCGACACCATGAAAAGCTCAAACGTAGCACGTGAACTGCAAAAAATTGCTAGTAGTTTCAATTATGACATTCACATAAAGGAACCTACTAGACACAATTCGTGTATAGACCATATACTCAGTAATATCTCGAGTGCAAAACCTATGGTACATAATCTGGGACTATCGGACCACAATACGGCTCAATCTATTACGTTAAGGACAAATGAATCAGGAAAAAACCTATTTCTTGGTCCTACTTCAAACGCGATTATAGTGAGGATAACATTAGGAAATTTCAAGAAATTTTGAGATCTTTATCGTGGTCTGAAGTATATAAATCGGGAGATCTAAACACGGCATTCAATAACTTTTACGAAGAATTTTGTCTTTTCTACAATTTATGTTTCCCGTTAATTAAAAAGAGGTTTTCATCGAAACCTAAAAGACCAAGTTATTTCACGATTGGTATAAAAAATGCTACTCTAAAAAAGCGTCATCTCAGATTCCGATATTACAAACACCGAGATACAGAAAACAAAACAAAGTACCAAAACTACAATAAATTGCTAAAGAGATGCATATTTACAGCTCAAAAAATTGCTAACGCTAAATACATAAGTAATGCAAAGAACTTATGCAGAGCCACATGGAATGTGATAAACAATAAGACATACGAAACAAAAAGGAAAAACGATGTAGTAGAACTGAAAAAAAAAACAAATTTTCCAAAATTGTATAAATGAACAAAACGGTTTTCAAAAAGGAAAGTCGACAACGATGGCCGCTTGTACACTAGTCAATAGAATAACCGAATACATTGATTTGTGTAAATCTGTCACTGCAATTTTTTTCGATATGTCAAAAGCATTTGACTTCGTTTCGCATAATCTACTATTACATAAATGTGAGAAGTACGGCATTAGAGGCTTAGCAAACCAATGGCTTCAATCATATCTTTATCAGAGAAAACAATACGTTGTCATAACAAAATTGGACGAAAATGACACAGAAGTCAGTTACAAATCTGAAATGAAAATTAACGGTACGGGCGTTCCTCAGGGGAGTATTTTAGGGCCATTGCTATTCCTCATATATATAAACGATTTGTCTAGTATTACAAAACATGAGTGTGTACTTTTTGCAGACGATATCTCAGTTATTATTCCGTGTGATGACATAAATGAATATAATACTAATAATATTAATAAGACTGTAGAGGAAATAATATTTTGGCTAAGACGTAACAATTTGAAGATAAATATTGACAAATCAAATTATATACAATTTAGGAATAATCAGGGAAAAAAAACAAACATCCAAATAACTTACCAAAATAAGACGATTAAAGAGACTAGTAACACTAAATTTTTAGGTATAACTCTGGACGAACACTTGACGTGATATAAAAATGTAGATAATGTATGTAACAAAATCTATCCATTTTCTTATGCTTTATGGAGATTGGCAAAAACTGCTGGAAATAGAGTAGCTCTTCAAGCATATCATGGTTATATAAGTTCAATCTTAAGATACGGTATTCTTTTGTGGGGAAACTCTCGCAATATAAACAAGGTACTCATTGCACAAAAATCTTGTATCAGAGCCATATGTGACGTAGACAACATGGTGTCATGCAGGTCATTATTTAAAAGCCTGAATCTACTAACTGTCCCTTGTTTATACATTCTAGAAATATGTATTTTTGTTAAAAGTCATCCTGACTTATTCAAAAGAAATTACGAATTTATCAAAAAATTTCCTACAAGGTATCCAAATAAATTGAGATTACCAAAGATGAGAACGGAACTCAGGTCAAGGAGTTGTTATCCTATGGCTATTAAAATATTTAATTGTATTCCTAACGACATTAAAGATCTGTCTCTCAATCAATTTAAAACCAAATTAAAGTCATGGCTAGTGAAAAACTGTTTTTATAATCTGAATGAATTTTTTTATTTAAAATGTAAAATAATTTAAATAATATCAATTTAATGTCAATATCAATTATATTAGATTATGATATATTGTAATGGTACCTATCTAATAATGTTGACATACTATATAATAATTATGTTATTAATGTTTTGCATGGCAGCTCCTGGTGAATGTGATGTGACTTCCATAAATTTAAGATCTTTTATGTACCGCATTCTAGCAAATAAATTCTTGATTCTTGAAACCTTGCTTAACTCGCTTTCGAAACCATTGGAATCGGGATTTTACGCATTGTGCTCTGTGGAAAATACAATTTTTTCCACTTACAAGAGCAGCATTGCCATGTAACAAATCATCAGACTATACAATATACAGACACATTACAAAGTTAGATCTACCCTCATCGCACATAGACCACGCGCCACAGAGCGTAAATCACAAGCTCTTGTGCGATCCGATAGTAAAATTCACACAACAGAAAAGTTTTCAAAAGGACCGATGCGAATTGTGGTATTGATGTGGCTCTGACAGTCATTCTTAATTGTTACTAACAATTTTTTTTTAACCTAGCCCCAAAGTATGCACTGTAAGGCTAGTGTTATGGGATACTAGGGTAACGGATATAAATACATATAATTATACATATATAAGTATACATATATAAGTATTTATGTGTAGAAATATATATAAACGTCCATGACTCAGGTACAAATGCTCGTATTCATCATACAAACATTTGCCCCTACCGGGATTCGAACCCGGGACCCCAGAGTAGGCGACACCTTGAAATCGGTGTACGAACCACTCGACCACGGAAGTCGTCGAAAAAATTACTTATAGATAGATAGAGAAAAGTTTTATTTGCTAAGGGGAAAAAATAAAGTAACAAGCCAGTCTGAAAGACTACATTCAATTAATTATTGGCTATTTTTATAGTCAAAAAAGTACTTGATCCGATATTTTTGATGTGTATATTTAGCAGCAGGACCGCTGCCGCCAGGGTGGCGAAAAAAGTTACTTATTTGGCTGATTAATCATTCTTTATATATATTATATATATAACGGTTTCTTGTTTTTCTATTTATAAATTGTAAAAATACTGAATATAGCATAGCAAGTTTTCATATTTTGACAACACGTGTCGCTAGTTTCAACTGAATTGATTCTGCTTGAAACTCCGTGAGAATGCGAGTAAACGTAACTTACGCTAAGTTCGTGCGAGAAATGGAAATTTGTTTTAAGTGGTCTCTCTGCTTGACTTGTGCTTTGTGGGATTAACCTCATTTCATTTCACTTGGATAGCGGGACGTGATGCGGTTACCAGCAAAACTTAAGGCTGTTACTTTTTGCTACTTGTACGGGTATTCACAGGTTGCTTTTATTAAAATAATTTGATTTATCTACTATCTAGTTGATCAAGATTTCTTTAAACCCTTTATTTGTATCGCATTCGCTGTTATCTGTTTCCTAAAGGTTGACTGGCCCAGAATATACTTTTCACCTCACACGCTCTGAAAAGGAGGTTTTGTCAATCAGTTTAGGCGTAGAAAATTTTTGCGGCCTAGCGCGGCAAAGTACTTTTTTAATTAAATACCTAAAAATATGTCATAATGCATTCCGAATCAGACTATTGACTTTTTTGCTATATTTGATTCTTATTTTAAATAGCTTTAAATTAATTATAAAACTTTGTTTTGGTTTAATTATATTATTTTAGTTCATTGAATCATAAAAACAATAACAATAAGATTAAACTATTTGTTATAAGAATTTTATATTAGGCTGGGTGAGATTTCACAACCTATAATTGGATTTCGGACTGTGACATAAATCTTTATTTTTAAATTGTCTTTGTCTTGTACCTCATGTCAGTGTCAATATTTACGGAATCGTTTTTATTCTTATTAATAAGTAACAATATATTCCTACTTTAAATAACTTTGAATTAACTATAATATTGGACCGGATTTCCAAAGGTCGCGGGTTCGATTCCCGTCTGAGAATTCACTTGTGGCCGAGTTAATTTTTTCCAATATTTTTTCTATTTAAAATTTACCATAAGTATAATATTCCCTTTTTATTATTTTAGTTTTTTATATCATTAAAACAACGAGAATAAGGTATATTAAAATAAACTTTATGTTTAAAGAATTTTTTACCGGAAGTTGACCGCGGAAACAAACATAAAATGTTCCTCGCTGTTGTGAGGTGAAAAATTGTGTGTTGCGCTCGGCAGAAAAGTTTTTAGCGTCTTGTACCTTTGAAATCATCGCTTCGCTCAGGATTCAATCTTTGAACCACGAGCGTAGTGAGTGGTTCAATCCTAGAATCCTTCATTTGCCCAGATTTCAATAGAGGTAACTCGCCGCTAAATAACCAACTTTCCAGCCTTGCATAACAAATAACTATTTAGTATTAAATCCGCCTTTTGTACTTTGTGTATTTTGTACAATAAAGTTCATTAAATAAATATTTCTTTGACTTACAACTAGTGGATATTTTATTTAGGTTTGTAACTTTTATTGCTTTATTTGTTAGCCAATTACACGTACCTAAACGGCGAATGGGTTTTTAGATTAAATTTCTAGTTGAACGATATTAAACATGGTTGTAAATAAGAAAATAATATTTGATTATTTAACTCCATGTCTTAAAATCAAATAACTAATTCGTAGGACGAGTCATATTTGTATTAAAAAGTTGGTTCCCTAATAACTCAAAGCCTGATTGTGGTAACGGTCCATTAATTTTTATTGCCCTGTCTTCTTTCAGTTAAGTGGTTCGAGGATTTCAGAAAAGCTGATTCATATTCAGAAAGGATTTTCTACGAGATTATTACGTTGTGGTTCTTCATATACAGAGATGAATATGATACCTATGTGAATTTTGTAATTAAGGTTTATAGCTTATAAACATGACATTTATTTAGAAAAAAAATTTGGTTTTTTTTAAATATGATTTTTCTAAAATGCTAGCTGTGCATCTTCGTGTGACCGAAGATGCACAGTTAGCATTTTAGAATAGAAACAATTTAAACCGACTTCTAAAAGTATAAAATAAAACTTTTGGAGTCGGTGCCAGCCAAGGCATTCTACATTGCACTTTTATTCTTTTATTTTTCTTGCCTTACACAAAAAATCGGCCCTTACACAATGTCGCCGTCGATGTACCCAAAACAAAGACGAAAACGATAGTATTTTCAAGATTTCCTGAAAACTACTGAACCGATTTTAAAATTTCAAGATTTTAAAATTTCAAATCTATTTCATTTTTCGAATTTATCAAAGTATAAAAATGAAATAGATTCATGTGTGGGATGCCAACAGGGGGATCCGCTCGGCCCTGCCATATTTAGTTTGGCTATTAAACCCATAATTTCTACTCTAAAACCAAAATTCAACCTTTGATACTAAGATTGACGTCACTTTGGGAGGGGATTTGTCTTCCGTACTGCACGACATGGAGTACATAAAACAGCATTTGTAGGGTTCAGTACCTCAAAAGGAAAAATCGGAACCCTTATATAATCAATTCGTTGTCCGTCCGTCCGTCCGTCTGTCAAGACCGTTTTTCTCAGGAACGCGTGGAGGTATCAAACTGAAATTTTTATCTAATACTCAGGTCTACTGTCCCTTGGACCTGTGAAAAAATCAAACTTCTAAGTCAAATCAATCAAAAGATACAGCCGTTTATGCCGCAAATTTTCGAAACTCGCACGGGAATCAAAACCTACAGGGTACTTCCCGTGAACTTAGAATCTTGAAATTTGGTACAAAGTAACGTCTTATAGTACAGATAAAGGAAAAATTGCGAAAACCGTAAATTTTTAGTTACATCATATAATAAAAAATATTTTACGGAACCCTCGGTGCGCGAGTCCGACTCGCACTTGGCCGGTTTTGCACTTTGACCATAGTCTACTTTTCTGTTCTGTATCCCATGCGTAGCTCGCTTTAAAGATTTTAATTAGGGTGGGAATGAGAATATCCTTTCCTTGCTGCAGAAGAGTTGGAAAGATATCATCCTCACCTGCAGATTTAATAGTCTTAAAAGAGTCAATTGCTCATTCAACCCTGTTTGGCCTGAAGTTCCTTGCTGCCCTTCTCCAGTCTTCATTGGTGGGTCTGGAGAGGCGTTTGTGGGGAACATTCAGTCCATTAGTCTCTGATGTTAACACCGATCCCGGGAAGTGTGTAGACGCCAGGAGATCTAGGATCTCTTCCTCTGTTTCGGTGAAAGTACCATCTGGTTTCTTTAAGAGACCCAGTTGGTTGGTAGGCGATTTGTTTAAGACTTTATCGATTCTAGCTCCTTGTGGGACCTTGGTGATCTCCTCGCAGAAATTACTCCATGAAAGTCTTTTCGTCTTCCATAGTTCTTTATTGTATTCAGTTAAGGATTTAGCCTTATTGAATAGTCTACGCGATTCTTCTCTCAAGACATCGAGCTTTTTATTCCACCATGATACTCTTTTATCCCTGAGAGTTCTCAGAGGGCAGCTCTCTTCGTTAAATGGGTGAGCGATTGTATGAATAAATCCACAACTAATAAATGATTTTGCAAAGATTATTTGAACGAACTGTGGCGTTAACTTGACCTTAAGTAAACTGAAAAGTAGACAAATTCAATCTGACGAACCTACATTCAACTTTAATAATGTTACATTTGCGGTACAGATTCTATGAATAGCTACGAAATCATCACTTACGCTGTTACGCACTCTCGTAACACGTAAGTAGCAAAATATTCCTTCCGTTAACTAAATCTACCTAAATAGCCTTACTATCATTGTATTAATAAGTAAACTGGATATCATCAATATCCTTATTAATACAAGCTTTCCCCTTATTTAATTAGCTGAGCTTTGAGTGACAGTACGAAACATTTCAGTTCAGGAAGGCGTTGATAATAATTATTAATAGGTATCTCACACGCACTCCGATGGAGCGTGAATATCGAATATAATCGACTTATTGGGGTGTGACGATGAGTTTGCTTCTACAGAAATATTTTGCATGAAAACGCTGAATAGAAAATTCAGGGATCGATTTTCACCAGGCTTGGAAAGCGGAAGCTCAGCCAGCAGGTATGTGAAGTGTTGTCAATAGACGTGTGTTCGGGATCTAATATTACGTTGGATTGATTTGTAAAAATAGATCAATGCTGTTACATTGTCACTACATAAATGCCACGTTGACGCACACATGCATTTTGTTAAAACTTTTATTGATAAATCACGATATAATCTGGCAAAGATCCAAACAATACGTTTGCACTTATAATATTTATAGACAACAGCAAAAGTAGACGTATGTGCTGAAGTGTCTAGGTTTGTACCTATAACTATTGAAACATATTGGTTCATTTTAGGAACATGTTTATACTGGTGGTCTGTCAATATCCTATTTTCTTCATTGTCTTCTTCAGCCCTGAGTCATCCTCTACTGAGTGTAGGCCTCCTCATTTGCACACCATCCCATTCGGTCTTGTGCTGCTCGCATCCGATTCCTCCCCACTGCTCTGGTGATGTCGTCTGACCACCTGGCATTCTGGCGGTCAACGCTTCTGGTACTGGTTCATGGTCTCTACTCCAGCACCTTTCTGCTCCATCGGCCATCGGTTCTTCGGCTTATATTACCAGCCCATCGCCACTTCTGCTGTGTAATGATGCGCGCCTCGTCAGTTAGCTATTAATGACTCCGGACTTCGGATAACTGTGTTTTGTACTATGTCGCGAAGAGTGATACCTAACATAACGCGCTCCATCTTTCTCTGGGCAACTTGCAGCTTCTGTATGTTAAGGTTTCTGCTCCATAACCATCCTATCCTATCCTACTAATATTATAAATGAGAATTTTGTGAGGATGTTTGGATGTTCAAATGATTGGACGTTTGTTACTCTTTCACGCAAAAGCTACTAAACCGATATGGATGAAATTTGGCACACAGAAGATAACCTGGATCAAAACATAGGTTACTATTTATCCCCATATTCTCACGTGAACAGAAACCACACGGGTGAAACCACGGGCGGCCGCTAGTATAAATAAACAAAAATAGTTAGAAAAATAGTTTTCTACTACTTTCCAATTATATTAATAAAATGTAAGTGTCAAGTGCTCCCCATTTTATTATGATTTCTAATAGACTAAAAAGATTAAATTTTCATCGGTTTTAGTAGGTGTCAGACTAGCCGCCTAGAAAGATGATTGATTTTAGTGACTTGAAACTTTAATAAAAATTAATATAAAGGAGCCAAGTGTTGATTAAATTATTGGATGGTAATTACTTCGAAGTAGATTTATTTATTATTAATTTTTCGTTTCGGCGTGTGTATTATGCAAACACCATCCGTTACAGATTTTGGCTATAATTGAAATTAGAAAAGCTGTTAATAATGAATGAGTAATTATTTGATCAAGAATAACCATTATCTACAAACTGCTACTTTACCTTAAAAAAAAGAAAATGTATCCTTCCCAGAAAGTTAGTCGACAATAGTAATACCTACTTAGTTATTTAACTTTTTACACTACATTTAACCTTTTTAATACGCCATGTCATGGTTAAAGAGTCACTGGTTGCCTAAAATAAGAGCTACATCAGCCATTTTACGGAAAGAATTTTGTAAACTTACCGTCCATACTTAACCTTAAAAGTGCTTTTTTATAATATAACACATAACAAAGCACCACCTCTGTGGTCTTGTGGTACAACCACCGGTATCAGACCCAGGGGTCCCGGGTTCGACTCCCAGCGGGGGTACATATTGTTTTAGGTTTGGTTGGTGGTAGGACTTGTTGTAAAGTCCGCCCGTCGCCATAACAACAATGTTTTCAGCATTGTTGGTATATGGTATTAGATAACTGAAGTATAAAATATTTGTGAAATAATTATGAAATGCTCACATGTTTGTTGACAAACATTCTTTGCGTAAGATTGTTGGAGTTAAGTCTTATGTGCATAAGAAAATGGGCCGGACCAAAGAATCATAATTTTTTTAAATCATCATTATAATTATGTAAGTAACAAAGACAGTCGAGTTAATAAGTTCAAGATACACTGTACAAGATTTCCTTGAAGAAACTCATTACAAGAGAAATTGACTGGAAGTTGACCTTACAGAAAAGCATTTTATTTGCGTTCCAATGTCAACTTTGTACAAAACGAAACAGCGAGTAATGAAACTATCCTTGCTTAGATTCATCGTAGTACAAGGTTTTCTTGAAGGTTTTCGATTATTACAACTTAATAGTTATAAGGAAGGGGTGATGTTTAAATGTATTTAAGAATAAAATAACACTTAACTCACTAACGGGATTTTTACCATGTTTCTATTTGTTTCCGATATTTTGGCGCAGTTGCATGCGCCATGATCTATAACTATGTATGTATGCTACTCCGTGATCATGGCGCAGTGTTTTTCCTAATAATGTCAGAATTTAATGTTTAAAAATGCATAGTTATGAAATATCATTGTTATTTTTATCTTTATCTTCCTCATGATTTTAAAGCTCGTGGTTTACGAGTTTAACCTGCGCTTATGGCTGTAACGCCAGCTTTATACGGCTAATAGCTTCCGTCCGCTGGGTATATCAGGATAAAAAGTTACTCTATAAGTAGCATAGGTTACTAACTCTATGCCAACAATCAAAAGTCGATTAGTTGCTTAGTTAGAGCGTGAAGAAAGGACAAACAAACACACTTTTTTATTTATTTATTTTTATGGTAAATTTTAAATAGAAAAATATTGGAAAAAATTAACTCGGCCACAAGTGAATTCTCAGACGGGAATCGAACCCGCGATTTATTTATTTGTTTATTGGGCAGTCAACAAAAACATGTACTAACAATATGTAATAAATTTAATGTGGAATCTTAGTCTAAGTACAGTTTCTAATTTTGTTATAGACAGCCACGGCATGCAATTACGAACTTCAAAAAATAAAAATAAAAAAAGAGAATGTAAAAATCCAATACATGTTGCGGAAGGTTAAAATCAGGTTGTTACAAAATCATCTAATTTAATTTTATTTAATTTAATTTAATTTAAATAACACATAACATAACATTTTATATTATTAGTTAGGAAGTTAGAATCAAGATTAGGATAGGATTAGGGTTTTTACTATCTCGGGCTAATCCATGCTTCCGAAGGTATATTTGCACACCCACCAATCTAAATACTTTTCATATTCATCCATAATAAAGGCCTCTGTACTAGGTACAGAACGTTAAACAGAATACCTAGTTGTAGTAAAATTTATTTATGGAAATGTTATTGAAATTATGCTTACAGGTTGGCAAGGGTTTAGACCAAGTATTATTTAGTATTTGCCGACCTGTATGGCGCAGGGGTACTAAGCCTGACTTCTGCGCCAGAGGTCCCGGGTTCGATCCCCGGACCAGACAAATATTTGTGTGCATTAACGTGTCTATTTGTCTTGGTCTGGGTGTTTAATATGTATATTATGTATGTATTTACAAAAAAAGTATATAAGTATGTTTATCCGACTAGTAACCATAACACAAGTTCATATGAAACTCAACGTGGGCTAGATAATTGGTGTGTTTGTACGCAATTATTTATTTAATATTATTATTTATTTATATGTATATTTTTGGAAAATTAAAGCAAAAGAATAATGATTGGTATATATTATTTATACTCACAATTATTATTATAATATGAAATTGTAGAATACCAGCTGTAAATATTCTGTTCTTTAACTGTATTATTAGTAAAACTTATTAGTTCTACTAATAATAAAGCTATTGCGAGGAATTGACAGGAATGCAATTAACTATTGAAAATTAATAGACCTTTGCCAGTAGTTTAGTTATAAATAGTTCACGAAAGCTTAATAAGATTGATTGCGAATTTAATTGTTCCTAACTATTTCAGAGGAACAAGAGGAATTATAAAAATAAGTCGTTTATGAATAGACTTTTTTTTAATTGTATTTAAATTAAAGCATCCGTGTAAATTTAACTCACAAACCAGCAATAATATTTGTTAACCACAAATCCTTTAATTTCTCGGACTACATGCTGTAGTCTGAGAAAATCTAAATATTTCAATGAAAAGTATTCTCAAACGTCTCAAAAGTAACTTTACCAGTTTCATTATGGCACCAAAAGTATCCCAGTGCAATATTATATACATGCTTGTATGCATGTAGGTACTGTCTATATCTATAGCAGGGTTTCCAAACTATGGGTCGGGACCCACTGATGGGTCGCACTGTAGTACGACGTTCGACGAATTTCAAACAAACACGACTGCATTAAGTAGTCTTGGAACTCGATACTATGCCTAGTGACTAGACCACCTTTTTTATTACCAATTTTATGCCAGCCTAGAGGTGAGTCCCAAATTTGGAAACTTGTATTAGTTTTTTTAGCCCAAATTTTTTTGGGAAACGTTTTTCGGAAAGTAGGTTCTAAGGTAAAATAAATAATTCATTATTCGTTTAAATTCTTGTTAATGTTCTATTAAAAATAAATAAATAATAAATATTCGCATACAATCACACCAATTATCTAGTCCCACGTTAAGTTTCATGAAAAACTTGTGTTATGGATACTAGATAACGGATAAACATACTTAATTTTTTTTTTATGTAAATACATACATAATATACATATTAAACACCCAGACCAAGACAAATAGACATGTTCATGCACACAAATATTTGTCTTGTCCGGGGATCGAACCCGGGACCTTTGGCGCAGAAGGCGGGGTTAGTATCCCTGCGCAAAACAGGTCGTCATATTATTTGTGATATAAACATTTTCTACATATCTATTACTTTTTTAAATAAAGCCCTCTAAAAAAACTCTACTGGTTAACCGGGAAGTTGCCCAACTGTACATATTATGACAGCTGGTCTGACTTTACAGTCAGAGCTTGAGACCCTTATACCTACCCTATAAGCGGCAGTTTACATTGTGTATTTGGAAAACCTGATGTGCTGTTGACTGTACTTGAACATAATATATTAGAAATAATATTTTGTGAAGAAGTTACATTCGTATGGTACCCAAGCAAGTTAGAAGTATACCCAAAAGTCACGTTTTGTTTTAATAATCATCTTAAATTATGTTTAACTACCAAATTCCATTTAATCTTTTTTTTGAATTTAAAGAAATCAATACTTTTTATTTTAATGAATCATAATCTTCATCTTTTTCATTACCTTCAGCGACAACCAAGAAGTCTGTATTTTAATGTATAGTATCAGCAATATGAATTTTTTAATTGAACTTGAAGATATTTTAATTTTATTTTATATTTTTAAGGCTAAATAAAATCACTTCATAGAGCCACAATGACTTATAAGAAATATATTTATATACTAGCCGATCCTCGCGGTTTTACCCGCGTGGTGCCCGTTCCCGTGGGAATTTCGGGATAAAATATAGCCTATGTCACTCGAGAGAAATGTAGCTTTCTAATGGTCAAAGAATTTTCTAAATCGGTCCAGTAGTTCCTGAGATTAGTGCGTTCAAACAAACAAACTCTTCAGCTTTACAATATTAGTATAGATAAAAGTATAAGCGACAATAGTTTTACGAAAACACACATTGAATATTCAATACTTCTCCTGAATAAAACCGAATAATAATAAAACCGAAATAAATAAACCTTAATCGTTTCGTAAAGCTTTGAATACACAAATGCATAGAGAGATACGCAAATAAAAATCTATTTACCATTTCTGATAAAGGTAAATAAATATGGTAGAGGATTACTTCAATATTGAAAGGCAGACATGAATTAGAAAGAAAACGTACGAATCTTTGACATCATACTTTAATGATTTATATATTTAGCTCTTTTGTGTATCTATAGACATAACATTTTTTCTGCCTATTGACGTGTGTGACTGTTCTATCTTATGATTCGTTTCAGTGTGTTCATCGTCATACCTAAATATAACGTTGGAGTTATGTATGACAAACGATGCACGATTATTCGCATGTATATTTAGTCTTACGTGGTTAGACGTTTTTACGATCATGTTTTATATCAACACGTGTATTAAAAAATCATTGCCTGATTTTTTAACTACATAAAAAACAAACAAGTGTACATCACAAACTGAATTTAGTTGAATGAATTGTAAGAAAAACTTTATAAAATAAATTGGTTATTAAAATCGTACTAGGTATATTGTAGGTATTGTATGAAATAGGCAACTTTGATTAGGTACGTTGCGTATTTAATTTCTTCCACATTGGAATTATTTAGGTACTTAATGTAAATAATGTACACGAATAAGACGATATGTAGGACATCGATGTGTACTGTGTACTCTTCATAATGAAATTGATTTTCGTCGGAGTTAGAAATATGAAGCATTGAATTGGGTCATTGTTAATAAAAGAGTGCTTTCAAGACACGATTCACTTCAGCCTTTAATATTATTTTTTTTTTTTGGTGATTCTAAGTATGTAATTGAGACTGAAGATTATTGTCTCTGGCTACCATATAAAATAGCGTTTTGATTGGTTGCATTATAAATAAATAAATATTTCTTACACTCACACCAATTAATAACTAGCCCCAAAGTAAGCACTGTAAGGCTTGTATTATGGGATACCAGGGTAACGGATATAAATACATATAATGTTATGCATATAGTAGTATTTATGGGTAGGAATATATATAAACGTCCATGACTCAGGTACAAATGCTAGTATTCATTATACAAACATTTGCCCTTACCGGGATTCGATCCCAGGACCTCAGAGTAGGCGACACCTTGAAACCGGTGTACTTACCACTCTACCACGGAGGTCGTTTATAAGATATATAATACAACCAATCAAAGGTACAGGTTTAATTTGGGTCCGAAAAGTAGATGGCATGAATTCCATCATATTTATACACGAAGTTATACAAAACTTTAATAATAACTCTTTTGTTTCAGATCACGTCAAGCAAATCTACAAGCCACTAATAATCAAAAGAAGATAATGCATACACACACGCATTTGATTACATGACAATAGTAGTGCCTGTTCCTCTTGAAAATTATATATAGAAGCACTATGAGACGAGAGCTTTCGCAACACAGCCCGTGCCATCAAATACAACACACAAACAAATATGATATCACTAAACCTGTCGGCTGGTTTATGATGCCGAGCTAAAAATACAGCAAAATTATGCCGACCGAAGCATGGGCCACTGACGAACCGATATACAATGACAGTTTTAGCGCCTTCACCAGGAATAACTACACCAATACTACAGATCCCATCGAGGACAAAGCGATCCAAGCCGCCTTTTGTGTCGCATACACCATCATCTTTGTCGTTGGAATCTTCGGAAACGCCATAGTATGCTACGCCGTTATAAGGAATCGAGCGATGCAAACTGTCACTAATCTGTTTATCACGAACCTCGCATTATCGGATATACTGCTATGCGTGTTTGCAGTACCTTTTACACCTCTTTACACTTTCCTAGGCAGATGGGTTTTCGGAGGCCTCCTATGCCATATCATGCCTTACGCGCAAGGATGTAGCGTTTATATTTCAACGCTCACCCTGACTTCCATCGCGATAGACAGATTCTTCGTTATAATTTATCCGTTCAAACCTCGAATGAAACTAAAAACCTGCATCGGTTTGATAATATTCATATGGGTTTTTGCTTTATCTGTCACTTTTCCGTATGGGTATTACATGGCTTTGCAGGACGTTTATTGCGCGGAAGAGTGGCCTAGTGACCAGATACGTAAAGCTTTTGGAGCTGTCACAACCATCATGCAATTTGTCCTGCCCTTTATCGTCATGGCATTCTGCTATACTTGTGTTAGTATAAAGCTGAATGACCGACTGAAATCTAGACCAGGAAGTAAGAACAGCAAGAAAGAAGACGCCGAGAGAGAAAGAAAGAGAAGGACGAATAGAATGCTTATAGCCATGGTGGCCATTTTCGGTCTCTCGTGGCTTCCGTTGAATTTAATAAATATTAGTAGCGACTTCTACTCATTAGCTGAAGACTGGACTTATTATATGGTACTGTTTTTCGTTGCCCATTTCATAGCTATGTCTTCCACTTGTTACAATCCGTTTTTGTATGCCTGGTTGAATGAAAATTTCCGTAAAGAGTTTATGCAGATACTGCCATGCTTAGGAGCTTTAGTTACGAAGAAATCGAAAAGGAAATATAACCAGTCAGAACGTACCGGTGCCTTTCGTTCGGAGAAAACTTGCAACGGAAATGACACCGTTCAAGAATCGTTGTTGACATCTACTGTAAATAAACTACCAAATGTGAGATATAAAATAGAATTTAACGACAAAATGGGGGGTTTTGAAGATGAGGGCATAGAGAACATCAGCCCTGATGAGAAACCTGAAGGCAATCCGAGTCCTAATGAAGACTGCGTTAATATGTATATGTTTGCAGATAAAACTGTAATCACGTCCGACAAGGAACCAATTGTGTCTGCTCTGTAGTTTTGTTGGTGAGTATTTAGAAAATAGGTAAAACAAAAGATAAGTGATAAGTTGCAAAATTGTATCTATTGATTTTCTTGACAAACTTCAGTAGCAAACTCCCGATGTATAACTACAACTATACAATAATCAGAACATTGCTAGTAACATCCATTCACTATTACCTATTTTGTCGGTTAATAATTTTAATTCAATAACTTCCGTTAAATTTCCCAAATAGGGAGTCGACTCGGAAAACCAAATACAATAATTGGACGAACTTTCGTTAAATATCGAGGTTTTAACAACATCATTTAAACAAGGTTCAATGTGGTTCAATAAGTTCAAAGGCGACTACCACCAACTGTAAACATATTTAGTAGCATATTTTGCGCTAAACATTTTTAAAATGACATTACTTTTCGGTCATTACTAAGGTACTTATTAAACGTATTTCATTTCAGTTGGTATTAGTGAACGAAAATCTTTCGGGCATCGTATTTTGATTTTCGCAGTAGACCCTCAGATCTATTTTTCTTATTACGAATATGTCAGACAACATTTTTAATCATCTGAAAATATAACTTAGTTTGACAAGATCCACATTGTGTACTTAGCTAGATTCTGTTTAATGATATTATCAGTCTTTGTTTTGTTTTATACACAATTTTAAGTATAATCCAACCGGTAACACCAAAAATAATACATCATCGGTGCTGTCAAATGCCGCAGTAATCTACTTTGATTTTAAAGATAATTAGATAAAGTGTCAGGGGAAAAATGAATCACGAATGAAATATATTTTTAAACTGACATTATCTCAAAAATATTATTTTTGTTAAGTACCTTCTAAAAGTAGACTACAGACAGATACAGATAAATAGTACGAGAACTGATTGTATCAAATAATATGAATGAAAAAGGTACCTACATGAGTAACGCAAGATTTCTCATGATATATTTCACCGCTAGCATTTTTCTGTTTAAGGGTTAATTTACGTACATGCACATATGCTCTTTATGTTCTTTCCAGTTTGAACCGAAACTAAAACTATTCTGTAAATTAATTTCCAGTTTTGAGGATCTAGATGTCGTAGTTTATTCCAGTTCGAGCCAATAATGTTTCAGTTATTCGAATCATGGTAGACCGTTCATCCTAAATTTAATTTTTCAAATTAGAGTAGACAATTGCCTAAATTATGCTCGCTCGTTTATAAATCTCCTAAATTGAAAATGTTGTTAAATTAATTTTCACAGAACAACGTTATTTAGTGAGCTGAATTACTGTGTCAGTATAACTTATTTATAATGTTTCTTTTGTTTCAGGCAAACGCCGTTGAAGTTTTTATAGTGCTTTATTTTCATTATTTGGATATTTATCACTAAATATGTTTCAAAAGTTTCTAATTCGTAACATGTTGAATAAATAAGGTGAATCTTCTTTGATTTTCAAATCATCAATTCGAAATTTAACAAGGACTCAATGTTAAACTGTAGGTGTTTCAACAAAACGATATGATTAAAATTTTCATGATTATCCGTACCGTGTTGTAAAGTTGAGTATTTGTAGAAAGATAAATATTATAGTTTCAACGTAAATAAATATACCAAAACATATATCAAATCATAGGCGTTAGCTATTTGTTTGTAAATATATAGGCAATTAAATTGAAAAGTGTTAGCGTCAATAAAGTTTTTGAAAAAAACTATGAGCCCATTGACGGAAACACTGTGAAATTTAAAGTAGGTAGATGATAATTAATTGTAAGTAAAGGTTATTTAAAAATTTGTATAGTATTCCTAAGATATTTTTATAATTGTACAGATATAGCGTTAGATGTTAAAAGGCCTTGTATTTAATGTCAATGGATGGAAAACGTGCAATTTGCTGTCATTAATCAATAAAGTATACCAAAGAGAATTTTGTTTTTTTTTCTGAGATTTTGACTTCCTTTAGACCGTTTGTCTACTGTCATCGTGACCGGGAAGCGAATTTACAAAGCCTATACAATTTCAGTCACGAGTCAAACTCAAATATATGAGCTTTTGTATGTGCAAATTCCTTGACAAAACCTAATCGATTTCAGTCAAAGTCTGTAGCTTAGGTTTTGTTGATTAATTTGAAAGGAACATTGCAGTAGGAAATGCTAGTCTGATTCGGTCAAAATTAGTATTCCCTAAAATATTAACTATTATTTGAAAAGAAGACACGGCAATGAAATGACGGCGCTTAATAGCAACATACACGCCTGTCCACCGCAAGCTCGGTGACGACGGTGATAGGACGACGGCATTCGGTCGATAGGAGGCTAATCTAATAGTAATACTACATTGTCAAAATCCAAAAGGGCACCGCCATTACATTAAAAGAAGAAGAATACTTATACCTTCTAAAAATAATCTTGCTTTAAACTGTTTTCCATGATTATTTGCTCAGATCCAGTTCCAGTCAGTAAGTAGTCATTCCGTTCACGTACACAAATATATTTTCTTTGTAGCTATAGACATGTAAGACAGCATTATATTTACAAAATAACAGTGGCACCTGTCAAATTTGTCTTATGAATTAAAAATCCAACTATATCTCGAAGCGATCCGTCAGCTCATTGACGTGACGTCCCGGTGACTGCGGCGGTGGACAAACGGCTTTAGATTTATAGTAAATTTTAAATAGAAAAATATTCTCGTTCAAAAAAGGACCTCCTCCTTTTTTGAAGTCGGTTAACAATTAACTCGGCTACAAGTGAATTCTCAGACGGGAATCGAACCCACGACCTTTGGAAATCCGGTCCGATGCTCTAACCGCTGCACTTGTGGCCGAGTTAATTTTTTGAAGAGACCCTAATCTCAATTCGGTTGGTATAATTTTATATTTTTAATTTTTTTTTATGTATGTACACCGATTACGCCGAGATTTCTGAACCGATTTCCATGATAATTTTTTTGTTCGATGCAGAATAGTTGCCAATTGGTCCCATAAAAATTGGGTTCGTTTGACCCAGTACTTTTTATGTTATGAGCTTTTTTATATATTTCATTTCATTGTTGACTTGGACGATGTAGTATTTACGATAATTTTGTTTATAATGTACATGAAACCTTATCTAATCTAGAAAAACCCTGCTGTAGTTTACAAAACAGCCTATGACAGACACTAAAAAGTAAAAAAAAACTGCGTTAAAAAAACCGACTTCAAAAACTAAAAAGCAAAAAATAAGCCTTTTGGAGTCGGTGCCAGCCAGGGCAAGAAAAATAAAAGAATAGGAGCTTAAAGTAGAATGTTTTGGCTGCCACCGACTCCAAAAAGGCTTATTTTTTTTTTTTAGTTATTGAAGTCGGTTTTTTTACGCAGTTTTTTTTCCCAATATTTTTCTATTTAAAATTTACTATAAGTATAAAAATAGCATTGAAAAATGCAAAAATTACAAGATCATAAAAAGGCTTTAGATTTTTCTAAAGGGTCACTTTTTAACCGACTTCAAAAAAGGAGGAAGTTCTTAATTCGACGGAATCTTTTTTTATGTATGTTACTCGATTTCTCGAAGACGCCTGTCATCATATCAGGGACTCTTCAAATATTATAGGTACTCCTATAGCGATTTCGGTGTTCACTTTAGTAATTCATGCATGTCCATTTGGAAAGCACCATTTGGTAAAGTGGAACTGATGATGAAGACCACAAATGATCATCGGAACTATTAAGGTACTTATCATTTCACTAAAAACACAATGTGGTTCATAAGCAATTTATGCTCGCTTCAATGCATGTGATGAAGTGGAGCTGATGATGAGGTACCAGGAGAACTCCTCATTAATTAAAGGACGTTAATTACCAGCACTATGCACCAGGGAAAGCAGCATTTAGTAAAAGGTGGTGAGCAGTTGACATGAAGTAATAACTGTAGGCACAGGATTTCAGCTATCTTTAAGATTTGTAAAATGAAAAATGTTTTATAAAAAAATTAAAACCAACTTCAAAAAACTAAAAAGCAAAAAATAACCCTTTTGCAGTCGCTGCCCGCCAAAAGAAGAAAAATAAAAAGAGTAGGATCGCAAAGGAGAGGTGGCACCGATCCAAAGGGTTCTTTTTGGTTTTTAGTTTTTTTTTCACTAATTCTTTAAGTCACTTTAAAGTAGTGGCATAACTGCGTGTGATATAAAATTCAGCGCACAGCAATGCCTCATTTTTGCGGAACTGCTATAAAACTGCTGTAAGAGCTTAAAGCTTTAACTACTCAACTGGACCCTGAACTGGACTGGTCAATTGAGCCCACTTGTTTTCGATTTGCATAGAAGATCAGTTGTTCTAGTACCGTCGGAAGAAAAAGCTTTTGAAATTGATAACATTTTATTCATTTAGAATAACGAGAAAACTAATCTGAACTAACTGGTCGCTTAGGTAGGTAACCAGGAGTTATTTCTAGATATTTTGAGAGGTTATGAATTTGGTTTTATTTTATAATGAGACATCTTTTTATTTTATTATAGGCAGCAGCTTTGCAAGTACATAACTCCTTGTTATCCTATGCAACCTTGGTAGCCTAGACAAAGTAACAACTCAGAAACGATAACGAAATTCAAAAACAATTAAAATGTGATTGGCGAAATGGAATAGCCGCGCTAAATCACTTGGTCAATTATCGTCGTTACCTCAAGTTGATTGGCATATAAAGAGGATAATGAATTTGTCTATCGTTTTGCTACAAAACGTTGTTAATTTGTCTACAGGCCCTGGTACTTTTAACTTAACATTTGTTCTTAGCTAGAAAAAACATTTTAAATTAATAAATGTTTTTAATTTCAAATGCTTATTCTTCCGACTGTACTAGCACAAGATGACAGCCATTGTGTATTTTGAGTATACTCAATGAATAAAATGTTATTAATTTCAAATGCTTATTCTTCAGACTGTACTAGCACAAGATCTTCTATGCAAATCGATAGTGGGCCCAGTAGAAGTCCAACAGTTGTCTCTGTCTTAATACCAGGCAGTTTTAAATTTGTCTCAGAGCCTCTTTTTCACTCATAAAATAAAGAGAAAGGAATGGCATTTTAACAATTCATAAAACTCCCTGGAATAAGTTTTATAGAGTTGCGTAAGCGCCAAAGTTGTTACATTTTATTTTCCAAAAATAATTGCACTTTCTGGTACTGGGACAAAACCCACAATATTAGGTTTTTTCAATGATTCTTATAAATGGAAAACCATTGCAGGATTATGTCTTGCTTTCGGCTTGCGTTGCAAACGGCGACTACACACAACTGAAGGCACCAAGACCTTAATTTAGATGCATTGGAAATCTAACATATTTTTTTTACTCTTATACTTACTGATAAAGTTATCGTGACTGATTTGGGATTTTTCACTACTTAAGTCGTAAATAATTAAGCTTCTGCAATCTCTAGCAGTTAAAGTTTGCAATAGTTCGTTTTTGTTGAATTACGACTTTGGATAGTCGGAAATTCGGAATGCCAACTTCCAAGCAGCTTTGAGTAAGACAATGGTTATGAATATAAAAGCTGACGTAAGGATTCTCTCAAGAGCACTCAGTGACGAGCAAGTTTGCGATTAATTAACTAAATTAAATGAGATCCTAACTATAAATATTAACATGCCACCTTTTATTCCGAAAGGACCATGCAAAAAATTGTATGGGCGCTGTCCCACACAACCCAACAATAGAAGTGGCAGTCATTTCCATTTAATGTGACGTCCCATTTGAAGGTTTATAACCATTTATAATCGGAAAATCGGTGGGGTTTAAAAAAACAAACTCAAAACTCAAATTTAGTATTGTTTATTCAGTTTAGGCTGTTACAAGCACTTATGAACGTCAAAGAAGCTATGCCATCGGTTCACAACCCCTACGGCGGGAGACCTTGTAACGAGAAGAAACGGCAAGAAACTCGTCAAGGGCTGTTTTTTTCTCCCTGTTTTATTTCATACAGAGTCGTCAAATTGAAAAGTGATCTCAACAAATCAGAAACTATATGTCATATTACTACTAAAATAATAAATAAAAATAGAAAATAAAGCAAACAAACAACACTTTTACATTATTTTATTTACCTTTTTTTTATTACATGGAAAAAAGCTGTTTTTTTAATTTTTCCGCACATAGTATGGTTCCTAAGTTCTAAAGTTATGAACTAGGAATGAAGTGACGCGGGGAGCGCGCGAAGATTTATGTTTTAACACTTTGTAAATCCGAAACTACCTATCGTATTTGAACAAACAAAAAAGATTCAGCTTTTATGCGCTTAGGCGCATTGCACATGGAGCAACTATTGCAGCAACTGGCAACTAGCTGTTTACGTATATTTCAATTGAACCTCGCACACATAAGCAACTCGAGTTTCGAGTTCCGGTAAACGTCAACAGTTTTCAGTTGCTGTAATCGATGACTAAGTTAGTTTCTAATAGCCGCAACTAGCAACTGTTAAATATTATATCGGTTTTTAAAGTTGCCGGTTTCATCAACCGTCAATCGCAACGCGTCGGGCGATTTCACACCCTCTCTCCCTCTCCCTGTGCTCTCTCTCTTATGTTAATAAATTGGAATCGATCTAGAAAAAAGGGTTGAATCCAAACCGACGATTGCTGCGAATAATTTGTCTTTGTTGGCGCCGTCGACGGCAACGACGTAATAAAATGAGAGCAAGTGCTGCTTCTTCGATATCCATCGTCACACTGAACGCTGATCGCGTAGATTTAGCAACTCGGCTATGAAAGTTGCTCACAGATTGCCATAAAATTACGGCAACCGTAAACGTTATAGCAACTATCAACTTTTTACAAGAAACTTTTAAAATGTTGATAGTTTCCTCAACTTAAGTTGCTTCATGTGCAAAGCGCCTTAAACTATACTATCACAAATTATTAATAATAATAATAATAAAATATTTATTTCGGATTTTCAGTCCATAAGTGTTAGTAACATAAAGATCTTATTCTAGTGTTAGTAAAAGGAGCACAATAGAAAAAAATAGCAACAGTAGTTTCAACTTACTATTAATTAACCATGAGCGCAACTTCCAACGGTTTTGCATGAAAACCCCATTCCTACGGCGGTTGTGGTCATAGTAGGAAATCATCAGGCAGTATGATGTATTAACTGAGATACTATTGAAATCTGCTGGTTGGTAGTGACGCTTTTTTACATGGTCCTTTCCACGAGAACGGGAACACGTGGGTGAAACTGCGGACGGCCGCTAGTATTTTTATATACCAATTTGAACATTATTTCGTAAGATTTTATGGTCTGTGTGGCGGAATCATAACAACACAAACATGGCAGAGAACAATGATCAATCTTTATCGTATTCAGTTTCCGAAGACTATAAAGATTGATCATTTGTCGATTGTCCGATTTTCACGCATAATCGAGGGTATAATAACATTTTGGGGAGATAGCTAGTAAATATTTACAAACTAGGCTGGTACTACTGTATATGCTACAAAATTAATGTCGGTACTAAAATGTCTTGCCCCCGTAGCATGACCACCGAAACACCGAAACAATATACATTGGTGGTCACATAATTCATACAATCGAGATAACTTTGGAGCGTTGGCTCTCTCTCTGCCAAGGATTCACCAAGCTGTGATCTGATGATGTCTATACAGGGAGTGAATGGAGGAGATCCAGATTGCTATACATACCCAACTGGAGGTTTAAGCCATAGTTTCGGCTTAAGTTACGGACGTGTCCTACTCCGTATCACCTACGGACAGCTTATTAGTTCGGAGACCCGAACTAAGAATGAATGAGCATACGTTTTGACATTGTCCTTAGTCCCAATGTGTTGGTGCCGTTTGTCCAAAACTAGTACATCCGAAATCAATAGAGAGTAGGCTCCATCCGTAGTTTCGGGAAACTTACGGACGGGGGCCCGTATCTTAGTTGACGGGCTTAGAGAGTAGGCCAGATCCGATCAACATTCTAAGAGATGTATTGATATGTTTAAAAAAAACGCGAAAATAACATAAAAATGTATGGAATTTCTGAAACTTAACTTGAACTTTATCGACACTCAACTGCCTAAATTCATTGCCAGGTAAATGCGATGAATCGCTTTAGCATGCTTTTAATGGTCGATATGAAATAAAAAATAACTTTATTCAAATTGACAAAAAGCCCTTTTGAATAAACAGAAGGTAAAGTCTGAATATGTTTACTTTAGATTAAGTATATGATAATATTACGAGGAGTCTAATTGAAAGATTTGTATAATAAAAAATTGCTACGAAATATGCTCTTATAAAATTTTCATAGAAAATTGCTTACTTACTTACCTACTTTCTGGATCAGAGGTCACTGGAGTGGCGGCCAGTCACCGTATAACAAAACTTGTTGATAACAATACGCTTATTTCTGGAACGCTTATTCTTTCTAGTTTAAAGAAGAAGAGCTTTACTTGGTAAAGTTCTTAAGTCGTCTCGGTAAAATTCGGGTGCAACAAATATAGATCGAGGAGCCCGTGGCGCAGTGGTTCATGCGCTTGGCCTGCGACTGTTGAGGTTAAGCAACTTTCGCAATGGTTGTCACTGGATGGGCGGCCAAAAATTTACTATCTCGAACTCCTTTGCTCCGTGGTGTGTCATGGCCCATTCTCCTTATCCATCCATAAGGAAGGCCAGTGCCCCAGAAGTGGGAACATTAAAAATGGCTGATGACGAAATATAAATTTCGCGCAATAGTATGGTATCATTCAGCGGGTAAAATTGAGAAGAAGTAAAGAACAATCCCGAGCTTTCGAAACCTCAAGATCAAATTCAGTTAGTTGTGGAGTATCTGTAGTTTATCGGACTGCAATTCTATCTGCAAACTTAGATGCACTTACGAAGATAACTCTTGAAAAGATTTTGTGTAAAGGAAATGCTAGCCTTTAACACAGTCTTTGAAAATTTTTGTAAAATTAGGATATCGCTATTTTGGTCTTCTTCTTATCGAATGAGGATTAATATCTCTGGTGTCAAGAGTTTATCAAGTGGCCTCTGACTTCTCTTAACGACTGTAATCAAATGACAACAGCCGGGACGACGGTTTAACGTGCCCTCCGAAGCACAGAAGTGCTCAGTTATAATGCAACTTTACGGTCACCCATCCGACACCTGACTGGGCCGAACTTTGCTTAACAAACGTGATCGAATACGATCAGTCTGTCAAGCGCGGCCATGAGCGCTTCTTTTGGTAATCGATGTCGATCGATGTAAAAAATGATGACTCGATAAATGATTTCGAACTGGCTGGCGTAGAGGTACGTAGAATGCCTTCTAAGCACCGGATCCCGGGTTCGATCCCCGGACCAGACAAATATTCGTGTGTGTAGATGTATGAAATTATTTATTAATTTATTATTATTATAATTTTATAGATACATTCCCAATGTTATTATTATCATAGTTTTGATTCGCACACCCTGTGATTCCACATATGCCTTGCAAAGAAGCTGTAAAAAATCGACCAAGTGCGAGTCGAACTCGCACATGAAGGGTTTCGTCTTCCCAAGGTTGCCTGGAAGAGATTGATATGTAGAAATAAGGCCGCCTATTTTGTGTTCCACTATTTTGTCATTTTCTCTGACATGTGTTTGTTTTTGTATCGTGTGCAATAAAGTTTCTACTATTATTATTATTATATTAAATACACCAACCCACGAATATATTTCGTTCAAACCAATTTTCGTTGAAAGATTTTATAAAGGTCTACAGCATATTTTTTTTTAGATTTTTCACTTTCTTATTTTAAAAGTTAGAGGGGGATACACATTTTACCACTTTGAAAGTGTATATCATTCAAATAGTTGACTTTGAGAAAAAACTGTTTTAGTAACCTAAATGTAATTTTTAAAGACCTATCTATAGATACACGTATAGGTTTGATGTAATTTTTTTCTTTTTAATTTCACTTTGGGGAAATGTGCTATATTTTTAAAACTGCCAACTATATTTCATTCAAACCAATTTTCGTTGAACGTTTTTATGAAGATCTACAGCATAAATATTTTTTTAATTTTTCACTCTCTTATTTCAAAAGTTAGACACACATATTTTGCCACTTTGAAAAAAAAATCGTTTTAGAAACCTCAATGTAATTTTTAAAGACCCACACGTATAAATTTGATTAAAAAAAAATCAGTTTCAGTTCCATCAATGGGGAGCTTTTCGGTTTTTTATTATTTATTATAAAGATTGGTTGATAAATCTTGTTTTAACTCACTTTTAGAGTTTCGCGTAGTTTTTTAGTCACTTTTCCACTGGAAATTGTCAAGACTATTTCCCGGCCCGGCTAAGGAACGGGGAACAGAGTGAGCAGGTTACAAATAAAGATAAAATAAAACTGAGTTTAAGAACAAGCGTATAATAAAAAAATAGAAAAACATTTACAGGAAGATGTATGTAATTAAATATAAACCTAAAATTTGTTAAAAACAATTATATACCTGGGGGTGGTTACCTTAATCTTTTGCTCTCTTAAAATAAAAATTACTTATAGATTATTACTTCAAATCGTTAAAAACTATTTATACTAAATCGTAGTTTATGGAAATACAATGATCGCTGCCCGAAGTCGCGTCGGTCGTAGGGAATGGTAGAAAATAGAGATAGCCGCCCGAAGTCGCGTCTCCTCGCTTCATAGGGTATAAAACAGGAACGCCCTTACTTGTTTAAAGTCAGGTCCTAAGGATCAGGGCCGGTACTTAGAACTTCGCAGACTGTTTTCAGACTCAGCTTAGGAAATGAGGCAACTTGTTTTATAGATATCGATCTATTAATAAATGAAAATATGGATCTCGATAAACGAGTTTGTGGGTTGGTTGGCTGGTCGGTTGGTTGGTCCCTCCTCTTCCCTCCTGAAAAATACGGGAAAAAAGAAAACGTTAGTTAAAGTAACTACTTAAGTTAAAAAAACTTGAATATATATAGGTAACCTAAGAGATTAATTAAAGGAAAGAAAATAATACGTACCCTTTAATTTATCATTATTCTTCTAATTAAAATGAAAGTTCCTCCAAGAAATCTCCAAGTCCAAGTAACTTAACGTGTATGAAGATGAAGCTAAAAGATATCAAACCTATGTAAATTTTGTGAAAACTTCAATAATGATAGTATTTATACTTTTCAAATACTTACCAATAAAATGTGTTAGATATTTAAAAAGGAAAGACAAAATTTTCAATTCTTAATTGCAAAAGCAAAATCTGGCTTCGTCCCGTAAAAAAGTGAAAAATCTTTTCAAAGCGCGGCACAAAAACGCGGGAAAACGACGAAGAAACCCCATCGTCAGAAAAAAAGAAATGAGTAAAAAGGATGAATGATAATAAGAGTGTGTGTGAAAAGAATAGGTAGAATACTTGAATATTTTTAAATGAGGTCGAACATGATTTAAAACTTATTTCAAATATTACATAGATACCAAGGAGTTTTATACAATGAGGTGATAGTTTGAAAAAAGAGTATGGATGAAATGAGGTCGCATGTACGAAATAAATATAAATTAAGGAAAATTATTGAAATATAATAATAAATGATTGTGATTAAATAAATTAGATGCAATATAAATAAATATTAAAATGAAACGTTGTTTTGAAAAAACACAACGTTACAAAATGTAAAGTAAGTAATTTAATAATAGGTTGACAAGCCTTATCTGTTTCTTGTCGGAATCTTAGTAATCCTTACTAATATTATAAATGCGAATGTGTGTTTGTTTGTCCTTCTTCACGCCCTAACTAAGCAACCAATCGAACCAATTTTTGCCATAGACTTAGTTGAAAGTACCGAGAACAGTAATATATTTCGTATCGTATCTGAGATTTGTCAGACGGGTACGCCATATGTCCAATCACGTCTGTTAGGGACATACGGACCAACTTGTGACGAAGTTGGTATCTAATTGGGCAAGTTTTAACGCGTGATCTTTGTTTGGTCAGCAGATTCTGTATGACTTTGCCGTTAAAGAAGGTTACTACTGTGGCACTACTGTAAATGTTCACTATACGCTAGCGAAGAAGGGAAATAAATGAAAGCTCGAGATGACTTTATATCACTGTCTATATTGCTGTAAAGACACTTAGAATTCTAACCCAATTTAGTACATAAATCTCACTACGAATATTCAAATTTCTCAACGTAAATCTAAACGTAAACGAGAGTTAACGTGTGACCCGTTATAGTATGCGACTGGTCTCCCAGCTGCGCGTCGCCGCGCGGCAGCACAATAATGTGTGGTCAGCATTTACATATTTGACGTCACATGATGATATAAACTGTGAAAATATTATCGCTATATGATATATAAATTTTTGGAAAATTTGCCATGGACTATTTAGAGCTTAGACTTTCGTTCCTGGTAAATAATTGTTTCAAATAGAATGTTTCAGACATTGAGCGTTTGAACAATGAAACAAAAACGTATGAATCTTAATAGTACAGATTAACATAAAGATTTAAATTATTGGGCATATTGGTTGAATATCTTTGATTCTTCTGGTATTTTTAGTCTTTGTTTTCAAAAATTACTTTAAAGTGACCATTAAACGATTAATCTGGAAACAGTTCAATCCATGACCTTGGTTAAGATTGATGGTATAAGGTGTTAATTGATACCAGATTGAAATAGATCACATAATTTCCAGAAATTTTGATATTTTTCATCAATCCAAGGTCGCAGATTGTACTGACACCGGATAGATCGTCTAATGGTCACCAAATAATGAAGTCGAGCACGACTCGTCCATCTATGTATAAGGACTCAAAAAACGAAATGAGCCCAAAAAGATTTGAGCCTAAACCTCGAGTTTTAATAAGACTGTTTACGATTCAAGCGTTTAACAACAATAGTGAAGTACAACGTAATTTAAACGGGTTGAACTGAATAATTATCAGGAAGGAGAAAGTTTGATAGGGCCGTAAACAGATGCCTGTGTTATCCAAACAGAGTTGACACGACAGGCGATAATTACCACGGAGCACGGATCACGCTCGAACAACATGTCAAAGTTGACGCCTAAACTCGAGCATCTAATTGGCGAAGTTTCGACGCGTGTCCGATCACGGATTATATCAAGAAAAGCTTCTTTCGTCTCGTCCTAAACTTTGTAATTAACTGTGTTTGCATATTCATTGAATATACGATGACATGTTTCTAAGTGTAATCTATGAGTTTTCACGTCTTTTGGCGCTTTAGTTCGTTTAATAATAATAATAATAATAATAATAATAAATTGTTTATTTCCATGAAAGCCTTAAAAATAACAAGATCTGCTGTTCCCCACACTAGGCATAGCCTGTCCTGTGGGGAAAGTAAACGATTTACATGTAAAAATTTTAACGGCAAAACAGAACATCAGTCTTTTTACAACTTAATTAAATATTGTAAGTAGGTTGGTACGTTGGTAGGTATTTAATACAAATAAAATTCAAATTCAAATTATAACAAAACAATAAAATTGTGGACATGGGTGCGTGTGCATGTGTGTGTGTGTGTTTGTGTGCATGTGTGTGTGTGTGTTTGTGTTTATTTGTGCCTGTGTTTCGCCTGCGTGAGGTTAATGCAGTCTCATTTGATGACCTTAAGTACATCTTCAGTCTCTAAATAACTCCACTTGAGTAAGGTACTCGTAATTAGGGCTTTGGTTTCTCATACAGTGCGATCTTTGAGATTGCAACTACAAGCAAATTTATTATAAATAAACGGAGATAGAAACGTTCCAAAACGGTGCGGAAATGAAGTAGCTGTGCGAATATTGGGCAACTTAAAGATGCGGTTTTTCGATAACTCGTCGTATTCTTCAGAATTTAACACCGTTCTGTGGACGGCCGACACCACTCTAGTGATATACAACTTTCGGACGCTCAGCACACCAGCCTCTTTATATAGAGTGTGAGTGGGATACCGTAGGCGCTGTTTTTAATACGCCTCTCTGGGCTCTTTCGAGAGGAAGAATGAACGATGTAGATGCACCGCCCCAAGCTAGGATGCAGTAACTTATAAGAGACTGACATAAAGCCATATATACCATTTTTAGAATCTTACCTTCGATTGCTTCACGTAAGTTCTTCATCACGTATATGACCTTCCTCACTCTCTTACAAGTTTCCGTTGAATGTGAGCTTTTCATCAAGGACCACGCCAAAATATTTGAGAGACTCTGACCGGTTGATTTGTCCGCAATCACAAGTGTTCATATTCTCTGCCATTTTTATTGTCTTCATTGCATTGCTGAAAAACAATGTTGACTAAATAAGCCTTTTTAAATAGCGACGGTATTTAATTTATTTATATATTAAATAGGTAGATTAAATTTATTATTCCGTCATATCAATTACAAAGCCCAAGGTTAGTTTCATTAAGAACTTGTGTTATAATAGACAACGGATAAATTACATAAATGATGATTGGGTCAGGACCTTACTCTATGGCGATAAAACTTTATAAATAGTCTACCAAAATATATTAGAGAAATCTAAAACTACAATAAATATGTTAAATGTCTAAATAATTAGTTTAGAGTCTAAATAATAATAGAGAAATGTTACTATCAACTTTATAAACCTATGCAATAAAAGGAAACTTATAATTTGATAATACTGAAAATATTTAATACGCAATATTTATTTTATTTTTTATTTATTTATTAACACTTTATTGCACAAACAGCAAAAGGCGGACTTAATGCCCTTAGGCATTCTCTACCAGTCAACCGGAAAGGGTGTGGAGGAGAAGTCACGACGGCAATAGAAGTAGAGGTGTTGAACCTAAAGTAATAATAAAATAAAATATAAGAATTAAACATACTTATATACAAATACCTTTAATTTAATATCCAATGTTATGGTACTGATTTCTTTTTTTTTTTTTGTTAAAGATAATATTTTAATTTTGTTTGTTAAAGATATTAACTAGTTTATAAGAAATTTGATTTAATATTGTTATGTCTTTACAGGGCTAATGTGTATGCACTAAATAACTACCTATAAGATCTTAAATGTACCTACCACATGAAACGCAATAAGTAAACAAATATTTCAGCCACATTATAAAGTCAACGCTCCTCAGTCCTGTGTATACAAGATTCTTTACCCTCTTCCTGTGTGTAAAATATTCTTGTCACAACATGAACAAAGTATTTGGTTGGAATTACGTGACATGCGGAACGTAGACTCATGAAACTGAACGGATGAAGCATTCTAAAGTTTAATTTCTAATGTTCTCAAAATCCTAATTCTGATAGCCCCAGTTTTAGTCTGTAAGTACTGGACTTATTCTAACTTTAAAAACGGTGCAATAAAAACGTTTTATAAAATAAATACAAAACCGACTTCAAAAAGTAAAAAATAAGCCTTTTGGAGCCGGTGCCAGCCATGGCAAGAAAAATAAAAGTATAGAGAGTATAGACTGCAATGTAAAATTTGAAGATTACGCCGTTCGATGCCTTGAGAAAATAATAAAGAGCGAATTGAAAAAAAGAGCCACGGGAACCTTTTGGATTTCGATTTTTATTTGTATAGCTATTTATCCCAGTTTTTCAAACGACAATAAAAAAGTTCATTGAAATAAAACAACATTTACTATTCCGGTTAATAAGCGCACAGTTAACATACACGGAATACTTAATCTTAACTCATGTGAATAAACTGCGCTTAAGGCGCTATACAACTAAAAGAAGATAGTAATTAAAGAGACCAATTTTGCAGATCAGGCGAAACAACCATGAAATCACTTCGTCGTAAATAACTATAGCGATTAAAGAGAAAATTATACCATACGATGCTAAATAGGTATTTTTGGTGTCCACTATAAAATTAGACCAATTCCAATAATACCTATATATTACCCCATTCGAGAATAATCTTGCGTATTTTTAGGGTCATTTCGAAAAGAAAAGTGCCGCGGCCTTTTAATAAAATCGAGTTTCTGAAACAGTACGAATCTAGATAAAGGTATGAAAAAATATATATCTTTTTACCATATATATATATATATATATATATATATATATATATATATATATATATATATATATATATTTTATTATATATATATTTTATATAGACTAACATACATATAAAATATAACAATAAAAAATGATTTTGACAGCTTCTGTGTCGAGTCGGGGACTCAAGGCAGCACCCCTCTGAAGTATACGACGCCCTGTGGCCAGAAGTCCTCGTTCATGAAGAGTTCCAGCCTTGCTGTCGGGATGCGCACCACAAACGCCTTAAAATTAGTGTTATGGCGCCATTCCAGAGGCAGACTCTCAAAGAGATGTTGGTCTTCAACTTGATGTACTCCATCACGTCCTGCGCAGTGGTGGTGTAGTGCAGGCGGGATAGATACACGGCCGTAGTCGGTATGGCAGCTCGCAGCATGAAGTTGGGCCCAGTCGGTGCGGTGCCATGATGAATCGGACTCACTCGCTGACGCAGTCGCTTTTTGTTCCGAACGTCGACGAAACCATCTTCATCTTGGCCCGGTACGGCGACATTCCGAGGAGCTCTTTCTTCAACGAGAGTCGGCTGCTATAACATGTCATCATCCATAGTTTTGTAACATTAAGTACGTAGTTTATCCGTATACTTAGCGTCATAATATCCGGAAAAGTTGTTTTATTGCAACGCTTTATTTACTAAAATAGGTACAATTGCGGAACTTATTATTTGTGTCATAAACTTATATGATATAACTTTTTTTAAATAATACTTCCTAAAAATCTCAACTGGTTAACCGGGAAGTTCACCGACTGTACCAATGATGTTATTTTTGTCAATCTAGTAAAAATACCTCGCGTTCTAAACGCATAGCTCGCACGCCGCTTTCAGTCGACACCGCGCAAAATGCAGATATTAAAATACGTAACGGCTTTTGTTCACCGGAGAGAAGTAAGGCAACGCCGCCACATGCCTGCAAACTTTGATGGGTTCTTGTGAAACATGGAATTTGTAACGCTTTGCCAACGTTTTGGGCGGGTAGCTAGGCATTGGAATTTGTTCTAAGGTACCTTTCATAACAACGTGGAGTAGGAGCATAAAACGTTATCGTTATGGATCTTACTCAAAAAATTTAGAAACATCCTCCTCATATGAAGTTAGGAGAAGTTCTGGAATATCCTTTATTTTAGGAACAATGCGTAGGGTAATACAAGAAATAAAAACATATGTAATCCAAAAGTAGCTAGTTGGTCGTGGCGTCTTTTTTATATATTCTTGTTTTGAACAGTCAGTTCTTCCAAATATATAAAAGCTTTTTTTTTTTTTTTTTTTAACTTTGATTACGATTGAGATTGTGACCCAGCTGATGCGTCATCTAGTGACATTGTAGGTTGTGTTGTGTCTTACATTAAGACACTTTTATCTTTCTTTTTTTGCTGTTGCCATTGTATTTTTTTATATTTATACAGCTTAACATAAGTACCTGAAGTACGTCATGATCACTCAAACGTTTCTTCGGCGGTGTCGTGTGAGGCGGGTCGTTACGTTCCCTAAAATATGGTTGAGCGAAGCGATGGCTGGTTCATGCGTCATGCTCGTGAACGGGTGCCGCCAGCGGAAATGGGTCTACCTCAGTCTGCTTATCTTAATGCTGTGCTTAAAGCCTAAATATTTTTATCTAAAATAAATTGATACTGACCTGTATGTACCTCACAACTTGCAGTGTAGTAGTCTTGTGGTGCGGGAAATGTTGTAATGTTTGATAGACAAGTCTTTCTTTGCCAGTTAAAAATTGTTTACGTTTACAATAACCATAAAATGTAATATTTTAATTAGTATTTTCCTTTTGTGATGGAAATTGACCTTACTGATATGTTAAGGTCACTTTTCAATTTGACGACTCTGTATGAAATAAAACAGGGAGAAAAAAACAGCCCTTGACGAGTTTCTTGCCGGTTCTTCTCGTTACAAGGTCTCCCGCCGTAGGGTTTGTGAACCGATGGCGTAGCTTCTTTGACGTTCATAAGTGCTTGTAACAGCCTAGACTGAATAAATGATATTGACTTTGACTTTGACTTTGACTTCGTGCTTTTACATTATGCTACCAAAATTATTGAAATTACAATTGGGTACTATAATATATTGTGCATCGTCGCGTGATGCCAAAACTGTGTCCAGCTCAGTGTAAGCAGCAAGCAGAGCTTGCTGCACTGGTATTCTGCTGGACACATGGGTGACATCAAGAACGAGACAAACAGATACACACTAAGAACTTTACAGACAGTACACAAATACAAAACATTTAAACTTATTTAAATTAGGCTGTACGTTTAAAAACGTTAGCCCTACATGGCTTAACAGAGACTTTAAAGAGAAAAAAACAAGCACGACACGACAGACACACATGTCATGGTCATGCACGTCATCTAAACCAACGTCATCATCATCAATCGCCATATTTAAAAACTTTATATTTACGTGGCAAGCATGTTCTTAGCGAGAAAACAGACTTTTCTAATTGTAGAGAGACATAAATATAATGTACATAATAAAGAACAGTGTGGGACCGTTCGCGGAACAATTGCAGAACAAAACTTGTGTCACAAAAAAAACACAAAATGTGCAGGTGCACCATTGACTTATATATTACTGGTGCACAGAACAACTGACCCAACGGGGCTCCAAATCACAGCAAACAGTTCAGTCACAGTGCTTGCCTACATCGCTATAGGATCCTGTATGCTAAATTTCAACTTAATCAGTTCAGCCGTTGGGGTTGTGCGTGTCTATCAGTCTATCCCGGTATTGTTTTTATTGTATACATAAAAATAAGGTAGATGTCCTCTAAAATACCCAAAAGGAAGATTTATGAAACGATTTCATTATACCAATGTTTGTGAATATCAGAACGACTCAGAAGGATTAATCTTGTAAATAATCTTGCATTTACGAGTGGACTTCTGTGGTTAGTTACATTTCTGTTGCACAAAGATGACTATCGGACTGTAAAGGGTTGTGAAACCAGATAACTCGATTATTCACTATGATTTCAATTTGTTGCAGCAAACAAGACGAGTCGTCCGTGCTGCATCTTGCGCAGACTGCAGAGCATTGTGCAGATTCTGTCTTAAAATAACTTCTGTACCTAAATTTTTATTTACCTATTTAATAAAAACATATTTCTTGAGTTTTTAAGGTCTTGTTGCTGTTGTAACGGACAATGATATCTTTAGGTACTAGTTCTAATTTGTGGCCACGGTCATACCAAAAAACGTGGTCTTTGTTACGGTAGAAATATCGAAATGTATTTATTCTGTGTTTAAATCCAGGCTATTAACTATCTGTGACACAAACAGGACACCGGTGTCCAGAGAACAATGGAATATCTATTGTCAAAACACAACACAAACATAAAAAATAACATACAACCGAATTGATAACCTCCTCCTTTTTGAAGTCGGTTAAAAGGAAGTCGCGATAAGGCCGCCCATTTGTAGAACACATTTTATTAATGTTTTCATTAAGTATGTGTTTTCTGTCTGCGTGTGTGCAAATAAGTGTTGTAAATGAAATAACAGTAAATAAATAAGTAGACACATTTCGCACGCATTGATTACTACCTATTTGTTTACTCCAATAAAAATACTTGCTTAATCCCGCTATAAATTACATTGAACAGTAAACGTCCTGTTACATTGCCAACTCTATTTCTATTCTACTCTCCCGAAACACTCTTTTGGTTCATAGGTCTCTTGGGAGTATACCGAATTAAGAATGAAGACGTAATTATTGGTAATTAGGTTAATTTGGGTTAAATACCTTTGAAGTTCGATCAATTTGTCAAGTAAGAGTAGCTAGCAGAGAAGTTTCGGGTAATTTTCATTCAATTCTACTAAAATATGAAAGTACATATATCAGTATGTTTGTTTGTTACTCTTTCTCGCAAAAACTTGGTACTGAAGCGATTTGAATAAAATTTGGCTCATAGATAGAAGATAACCGTGATTAAAATGTATGCTACTTTTTATTCCGATATTCACACGGAAACAGAAACCACGCGGGCGAAACCGCGGGCGGCCGCTAGTTACAAACTATAAAACATATCTTATTTCAAAATGGAAGCTGCTGGTCAAATTATAGGGCTAAACAGCAGAACGGATTTAGATTTTAGAGTTTAGAGGATGTATTTCATCACGATATGCTTACGGAAATTGAAACGGAAATTTAACCGCATCTGTGGTCTAGTGGTACAACCACCGTATCAGACCCAGGGGTCCCGGGTTCGATTCCCAGCGGGGGCACATATTGTATTCGGTTTGGTTGGTGGTAGGACTCGTTGTAAGTCCGCCAGGCTATCCTCCACCATCTTATCTAAGTCTGACGCCATAACAACAATGTTTTCAGCTTTGTTGTGTTCCGGCAGTTAGAGATAAGATAGCCAGTTCCTCAGTGATTGAGGATTCCGGGAGAGGCTCGCTTCCATCTTCAGCCTTATCAATACTTAACAACAGGTATGATGAAGGTTAAGAGTCTCACCGTAGTTAATAATAAAAAATATAAAAAAACCGCGCGGTAAAACCACGTCCTACTTGTCCTACAACTTAATATTGTAAATGCATTCAATCATTATATATCACACAAGTTCATACAAACACAATTAAAGAAACCTGGCTAGATCATTTTTATAATTTATTGTATTTATGTAAATTATCATAGATTTATTATTGATCTCCGCCTTGCTACAACCAGATACCGCCCTCATACGTCTAGCTCTTGACCTATTACTCTGCCACAAACGGCACAGTCTACTGTGACAACGGCATACGGCATCAACAATCATCCCTAGCAACAGAATTAGTTGAAGAAAAACGTCAAAATTTGTCACGTTTTTTGGTCCGTGTTTGTATGAAGCGCGGTATCTAGTTGTATCAACGCGGAGACTAATGTAAATTACATTCCTAATGATGCTAATTAGCAAAGCTTCAATTGAATTCAACAATGCAATTGAAGCCGTAAGCAGCGTACTATTAAATTCAACGACCTCGGTCAGCTCAGGGGGGTTACTCTTGACGAAATCGCGTTGAGATCGAGATTGAATGTCAATAATTATTACTGATTTACGACGTCTATTCGACTTTAATTGCCGCTAAAATCGATTACTAGCGTACAAAATTGCTTCATTTACTAATTTCAAGTATAAATTTTTAGTTTAATTACTTATTTTAAGTTATTATTACTGACGTTTGACATTAATTCAATCTCGATCTCAATGCGATCGCGTCCAGAGGAAGGGGGCAGGTCGGACAACGGCAAGATTGTTACGTTTGCCGATGATACTGCTCTGGTGTATTGCGGAGGTGATTGGGAAGATGTTTTAAAAAAAGCACAGAATGGATATGATGAAGTTGTACAGTGGTTACGTAACAACATTCTTTCATTAAATACCGAGAAAACCAAATATATCACATTCTCTAGAAAAAATCGAGTTTACCCACTGAATCGCTAAATTCTGAGCTGAGAGCTCTTGTACTTATCTTCAACGTGTTTGCGATACCAAATATCTTGGTGTTTTAATCGATAATTGTCTTTCGTTCACCAAACATATCGACCAACTTGTGAAAAGAGTACGAAAACTCATATTCATCTTCCGACCGCTTAGATCAGTTATGGAGAAGTCAATGCTCAGGACTGTGTACTTTGCACTCTTTCAGTCTCTACTTAGCTATTTCATTTCAGCCTGGGGTGGTTCAGCCAAATCATATATGCTACTATTAGAGAGAGCGCAGAGGATAGTTTTGAAGGTCAGTGCTTTTCTTCCTTATCGCCATCCAACAGAGGACCTTTTAAAGTTTTGGGATATCCTCTCAGTAAGGAAACTTTATATTCTCTCGGTTGTACTCAGGAAACACGCTGAAATTAATTACAGCCCAGACCCTAACAGCGATAAGAGAAGAATTGGCAAAGTCTGCATCACACGGGCATTCAGAACTAGATTCTCACATCACTTTTTTCCTTTTCTTGGTTCCTTCTTATATAATAAAATCAGCATATTTATCCACTGTGTAAATTTACCACTAAACAAAAAGTGATTATTTTCTTAAGAGTCTGTCATACGACACTATTGAAAAATTTATAATTCCGTTAAGATAAAATTTACGTATAATTATTGTAATATCTAAGTAACTTGTTAATTATTGTCTTTTTTTTTATTTTTTTTTGTTAGTTTGCGGTATTTATGTACTTAGTTTAAGTAACAGTGATACATACCTTACTTATAATGGTACTACCAGTAGTGTACGATTCCGTGAGGTGGGAACCTGGTGACCAGTAATACAGGTCTTACCTAGTACAGGCACCAGTCTCCCACAATAGATTTAAGTTATACTGTACCTAGTTCTTAGTAAACTGCTCTATTGTGTGGAGTCATAAATTTAAATTATTTTTAAATTGGCATCTAAACAACAGTTGTTAGTTCCTCTGAAGTTGGGAAAAGTTTATAATGCTTGCAGAGACTGCACTTCGTTACCTAACTAACTAATAACTCCTTCAAGACTGCAAATTGATGCTTAGGGAAATGGTGATTCTTGCCAGCGACTGTACCTGTAATTATTAGAAACTATCGACCATTTATAACGGGGCGGCTCTTTTATAATTAAAACTATGTTTAACTCGATACTGTTTCTATATTCAGTAATTATATTAGTATTTTTACAATTTTACCAATAATTTATTTGACAAGGCGACCGTCCATATCTACGCACGACGGACCTCTCTCTCTTAATTTTATTATAAACAAAACCAGCCAGCAACGGTTGTGTAGCGGCCTCCTTGTAGTGCGGAGACATATACGATCTCCATAATCTAGATAATTATGTCATACGAGCACGCATTGTGAAAATTGGGAAGATCCTATAATGGAATGCGATTCAATTTGTTATATCTTTCATTTTCGTGCTTTTTTCGTGCCGTTTGTCCTGCAGTCTTAGTCACAGATTTCAACGCAAATTACTATAAAGGTAATATATCCTACTAATATGTACGACTCTGGAACGCTTTGCCTCTTAGCATACGTAGTGCCTCAAGTAAGTACGCTTTTAAGAGATTGGCCCGAGAACATTACTTTAGTTCTGTACTTTAGCATCGTCATCTCTGATTAGTATTATGTTATGTTGTGATATAATATTGTATTTATACTATAATATAATATTTATAGGTATTGTATTTATAGATGTATGTATATGTATCTATGTATTATATAAACGTAGCTTTAAGTTAAGTAGGTACATATATGTATAATGTGTTCAATATCGTTTATTTGAAAATCAGTTACTTACTTTTTTATTGCCGCCTAGATATCTCTTTTACATACTTTCCTGTTGACTGGTAGAGAATGCCTAAGGGCATTAAGTCCGCCATTTGCTGTATATGTGCAATAAAGTTTAAATAAATAAATATAAACAGGAAGTGTGTCAGTTTGTTTGTATGTTACTCTTTCACGCAAAAACTACTTAACGGATTTAGATGAAATTTGATTTGAAGGGACTTCAAATAGTGGACTAACAAATATTCCCATATATTCCCACGGGAACGGGATCCACGAGACTGAAACCGCGAGCGGTTAGGAAGTCTAGGAAGTCTATTATATATACTTATACATATATTATATATATATATTATATATATATATAATATCATATATGTATAATATATGTATGAGTATATGATACTCGTATATATAATATTATAAAGCTGAAGAGTTTGTTTGTTTGAACGCGCTATGTGACATAGCCTATATATTCCCACGGGAACGGGCATCACGCGAGTAAAACCGCGAGGATCCGCTAGTTAAATATAATTGGGAAAATCTGTAAGTCAATTTTAACATGGAGCGGTCCAAGTAATCAGCATTATAATAAAGGAGAGTAGTCTCATCTCTAATAGGTTATTTCTTATATTTCACAGAACTAAATTAGTTTCATCTTTGAATCATACGGCACCTGAGGGTACCAGCAGCGGTGATTGCACAATATTGAATTAATTTAGCGTCATATCTCTTACAATTTTACTATATTTTACATTAATAGGCTTGAGAATATCCAGAAGAAGTTTATAAGATATATTTGTTACCGTACTAAAATACATTATGATTCCAGCGAGTATAATAAACTTTGTGTAAAACATCATCTCATTTCATTAGAAAATCGTAGACTTATAGCGGATATAACGTACCTAATCAAAATTACATCAGGTGTTATTGATTGTCCCGAGCTTCTCTCTCTTTTAAATTTTAATGTTCCCAAAAAAACTCTCCGTCATTTTAATGCGTTCTACATCCCTCATTCCAATACCAACTATAGGCAAAACTCTTTTATACTACGTGCGAGCAAGTGTTTCAATGCGTTGAGCGAAAAACTTGATATAGATCCATTTAATTCTAGCTGTAACAGTATTAGACGTAACCTTACAAAATTGTTAGCCATCGAGTACTAATTACTTTTTCTGTTATTATTAAGTCACCACGGTGACTCGTGATGTTAATTGTTTTTAGTAATATATATATATTTTTTTTTGTTGCATCCCTAGATGTAAATCCAATATGCATGTTCAAAATTGTTAACTGTCTGTGTTTAGTTGTGTGAATCTGTAATTGGTTTAATGTTGCTAGTTTAAATGTTATCCATATTTTGTTAACTGTTGATTCGCCTGTAAAATAAAATAAAATAAAATAAAAAAATAAAAAAAATATTACTCAACCGGGCCCGTGAACTGCTATAACAATTCATGAATAGAGCAGTTAACGAAAATCGTTTATGGAAAGTTTTTAAATATGCAAATGCGTTTGGTTCTCTTATATAAACGTAGTCTTTCTGCATTGTTTAAGGGAAATTGTTGGACTGAAATCTTGGTAGTGGTTGTCTTACTTTATCGTAAGAATCATTCTTTGGAAGGGGGGATATACCACTCCTTTATTTATGATAAATTTTAAATAGAAAAATATTGGAAAAAATTAACTCAGCCACAAGTGAATTCTCAGATGGGAATCGAACCCATGACCTTTGGAAATCCGGTCCAATGCTCTTGACCCGAGAGCATTGGATAATATTCCTACTAAATATTACGAATTTAGTAATTTATGACTAGCCGCCGCGCGGTTCCCGTTACCGAGGGAATATCGGGATAATTTGCAGCCTATGTGAGCTGATGTATAAGCTAAATTGCTGTAAAGGTTCATCTTAATCGGTTCAGTAGTTTTTGCGTAAAAGAGTAACAAACATTCATCCATCCAAATATCCTCACAAACTATCGAACTTATAATATTAGGTAAGATGATAGGTTAAGTGCAAAGTTACTAGTTAGATCTACAGTGCCTACCACGCTGGAAAACCAATGCACGCCCCTGATAAAACTATTACATTTTTAAATAAAACTTCCTAAAAAATCTCTACTGGACTACCGGGAAGATTCCTGACTATACTATCTATAAATAAATGAATGTGAAAAGTCGCTTATAAAAGAAAAAAGGTTGAATGTAACTTTTTAATTTTGCATTTTACAGTGCTATTTTATGTGATAATTGTTAAACAAGAAAATATACTAGAAAACAGTAACTTGGCTCATCTCGCTCTGACAGGACATAAAGAGGTTGAGTTGCATTCCAGAAGCATATTGGAACTCTGTGCGAAAAAAGTCGCAATAGTAAGATTAATTGGGTTGAACTATCCAACAAAATAAATCTATGAGGACTACCATCAGGTTCATTCAATAGAACAAAAACTCATTGTTACGTAAGTTTCGATATTCGGGATCAAAAACTCCGAAACTTTTTATTTTCAAATCCGCGGTCTCACTATTGTTCGTTCACCTACCCACACCGTTCTCGAATTTCTAAGTTGTTAATTGGATAATCCACACGACGTGATACCTGAAACAACTCAACGTCTGTATGAAACTTTGACAACAAAGACGGTTTCAGCAAAGTTCATTTCAATTTCAAAAGCAATTTCAGTTTTAATTATATTTCCATCTATAGTTTAGGTTCTATGCTTCATGATACAATACTCAATCATCCATCCATCAATTGACGACCTCCGTGGTACGTACACCGGTTTTAAGGTGTCGTCTACTCTGATGTCCTGGGTTCGAATCCCGGTAGGGGCAAATGTTTGTATGATGAATACGAGCACTTGTACCATGGAGTCATGGAGGTTTATATATATTTCTTTCTACATCTTATAAGGCATTGATTAGATCATCCAAAACATTTAGAAATATTAAAATTATATACTGTGCATTTGTTAGAAGCCACCTTGAATATGCCTCACAAGTTTGGAATCCAGCTTATGATATCTACATTAATAACATTGAAAAAATTCAAAGGAAAGTTTTTCTGTGTGCTAAATTTAAGCTGCCCTCTTTGAACTATGATCAAATCTGTTGTCGTTTACATCTTTTACCACTTTCTCTGAGTCGGAAAATTGCCGTCATTAGCTTCCTTCCGAACTTGGCTCAAGGTAAGATAGATAGTCCGGAACTCTTAAGCAAAATTGATCGGAAAATTCCAGCCCCAAATCTTCGTCAGAGATATGTTCTGCTTCGCATTCCCTTCACACGAACTAATTAAAGAGCAAACAGTTGTTTGGTTAGATCATGCAAGCTGTTCAAAACTTTCAATTGTGAGTTTACGAATGATTGCCGATTGAATCTGTTTTGTAGCTCAATAAGGCACGTGCGAAAATTAATGATGGACGACAACACTGCTTTTTAAAAGCTTAAGTTATGCTTGAATGGTTTTATATATTTTTTGTTTCTATCTCATAGCTTCAAATGTTTATTTAGTTGTTAATTTATTTACTATTATGTAACTACATAGCTTTTATCTGTGGAAGCTTGTAAGTAGCTTTTAAGTATATAAAATATAGTTATACATATATTTAGTGAATACTAAATATATGTATAACTATGTGTATTATATCTGTTACCCTAGTATCCCATAACACAAACCTTACAGAGCTTACTTTGGGGCTAGGTTAATTGGTGTGAGTGTAAGAAATATTAATCATACTTTAAGGGCCACTTGCACCAAAACAGCGAGATAAAGACATAACCCCGAGGGCTATTTTCACATCTGGCCAAATATGATGAAACTAATGCTGAATATACAGCTCTCACTCGGTCCACAGTACTTTGAATAAGTCTATTCCATTCTGCCAAATTCACATGACACGCGCTACTTGGTGGAATTATATTGACTTTGACACTGTTGTCATTGTGATTGTATGTCTATGCCCTGTTGCTATAGTGACGAGTTAAAAATTTTACCCGCCGAGGACCCTGGATTAAATCAACTAACTCTGTGTTCGCATTGCCAAAAATACCAAAATTGTTTAATCAGTTTTTAGGTTTTCTTTTACCTTTTTATATCACCCTATACGTCACTTAACAGCAAATTATCGATATTTGTGAAATTTTGTTCACCGTTTTGAACATAAATTAATTATCTTCACAAAGTTTTATTATCAGAAGTTTTATAATCTGTGAATCACAAAATAGCAAATATCATGTTCAATTTATAATTTATTAAATGAAACATTCATCCTAAAGAAAATCAAACATAAAAAAGTCATATCTCAATCTCGTAATAGGTACCTGCTACCTACTACTTGTTTTTTCTAGACGGGATGACGTGACCACGGCAGCTGAATAGGTGCCGAAACGTCGGGAAAATAAAACAAACCCCTAAGAAACCTAAAAATACTGACAATTACAACTTGGTTTGTGAAATATAGCGCGTTTGATATCCGTGCAAGTTGTTTTATTTAAATAAAAAGTATATTTTGTATTAATCCAGGCTATCTATTATCTGTATGCAAATTTCCAACCAAATCCGTTTAGTAGTTTTTGCATTATAATATAGCAGGATAGTGTGAAGAGTAACGTGATTTCACCTAAAATGTTTTTGGTAAAACGTGATTTGGGATTTCGTTCATTTGGGTTAACGTGATTCGATTAAAGAAATTTTTGGTAAAACGTGATTTGGGATTTCGTTCATTTGGGTTAACGTGATTTGATTAAAGATGTTTTTGGTAAAACGTGTTTTGTGATTTCGTTCATTTGGGTTAACGTAATTCGATTAAAGATGTTTTTGGTAAAACGTGATTTGCGATTTCGTGCATTTGGCCTCCAGTGATTCGACCATTTGAATTTTGAGATGTACTTTCATACACCCGTCAAAGACTCTAAATTTGCCAATCTGTATAATAATAGTTACTTACCGCTAAAAATGTATGCTGGCGGTGCAAAAACTAATATGTTTCCTAAAATTTTGGAAAAAAAATAAATTAAACGCAAATTGTGTTACTGAATCAAATTGTTTACACCATTAATTCCAGAATCGTATACAACCTGATATCTTCCAGCGCTTATAAATTTGATAAACCCATTAGATGTTAATTAAGTATTCAGCTCTTAAAGTGAAGGTAAAGCGCTTGATCAATTTGTATTCATAGTTCAAGTCATGAATTTTAATACTGCCCGTTTCTGTTAAAAGAAGGTTTGAGACAAGAGGCTTAAATTTGTAGCTGATAATAAAACATTCGTTAATGTTTGGAAGATAAGATTTCAGAGCATAGATAATGGAATCAAAACTCATAGGGTACTTGCCGTTTACCTAGAACTAAGAAATTTGGCAAGTAAAATCGTCTTTTACTACAAATACAGAAACAGTATCTAAAACTTTACATTTGTAATTAAATCATAAATATAGTCTTTAGTTTGAAAACTGAAATTCGGGGAAAACTCGGGAACGCGTGGAGGTATTGAGTTATATATTCATGTCAACAATCTGTTGAAGCTATAAAAAATCAAACTTGTAAATTAACGTAAAAAAAAAGATGTAACCGTTTATGTCGCAAATATACGTGTACAGGGTGGAAAATAAAGACGCTCATTGGAGGCAAAGTACCCTAAATATTATGTACTTAAGCGGCAACAGAAATATATTATCTGTAAAAATTTCAGCTGTCTAGCTATCATGATTCATGAGATACAGCCTGGTGACAGACAGATAGTCAGATGGACAGTGGAGTAATAGATTTATTTATTACTGTTTTGCGACGACCCAAATACTTTAATTGACAATCTTTTGAAGAGAACTTGTGTGAACAAAAACAGGTTATGTTTTTGTTCACACAAATTTTTGTTCTAATTTATAAAAATAAAAAAAATAAAAATGCTATTTGAATAAATGAATAATAATAAATTGCTTTGGAAAAATATAAAACAAATGACTTAATTATACCTACTAATCATCATCATCATCATTCAGCCTATTGCAGTCCACTGCTGCACGTAAGCCTCCCCCAAGGTGCGCCACAAGACACGATCTTCCGCCTTTTTCATCCAGCCACTACCCGCAACCTTTCTCAGGTCGTCGGTCCATCTAGCAGGGGGGCGTCCTACACTACGTCTACCGAGACGTGGTCTCCATTCGAGAACCCGTCTGCTCCAACGCTCGTCGGTTCTACGACTATGTGACCAGCCCATTGCCACTTCAGTTTGCTACATTGACGGACAATGTCCGTCACTTTGGTCTTCTGCCGGATGACCTCATTTCGGATTTTATTCCTTAACGAGATCCCCAGCATCGACCTTTCCATAGCTCGCTGAGCGACGTGTAATTTGTGGGCCAGTTTCACCGTCATGTTCCACGTTTCGGCTCCGTAGGTCATGACTGGAGGACGCATTGATTAAAGACCCTGCTCTTCAGGCATTGTGGTACGAGAAGATATGACGCAGCTTCCCAAATGCTGCCCAACCTAGCTGCAATTCTGGTGATTTCCTGCTCGAAGTTGTCTCTACCCAACTGCACTGTTTGCCCGAGGTAGACATACTCCTGGACAACTTCAAGGGTTGTACCTTCGACAGAAATCGGCTCTGGGACGACATGTTCTCCTACCTACTACTAATAAAACTAAAAAATTAAATAAGGAACTCGCTTCAACTAGGACTTCACCTCTTGACTCAGTAAACTATATTAATGAATATTTTGATAATATAGGCAAAGATTTGGCAGAAAGTATTCTCTTAAACACCTCTCAAAATGACGTCAATAGCTATCTCCACGATATAACTGACCAACCCCAGTCTTTGGCTCTACTAGACACTGATCCTGAAAAAATAAATTCCATACTAATGAATCTAAAATCTGATAGTGCACTTGGTTGGAATAAAATTTCAACCGGTTACCTCAAACTAATAAGACATCAAATTATCCCCGTTTTGACTAAATTCTTTAATATATGCTTTAGAACAGGTACTTTCCCAGCCGTGTTAAAACAAATGATTTATTACTCCTGTTTATAAGGGTGGAGATAAAAATGACGTGAATAACTATCGACCTATCTCCGTTTTACCTTTTGTATCTAAAATCCTGGAAAAATTACTGAATAGCAGATTAATAAACTATTTAACATCCTTTAACATATTGGCTCCAAACCAATTCGGCTTCAGAAAAGGAGTATCGACTGACACTCTAACTACCCTGATAGCAGAGTAACTTGATAAAGGACGCAAATGCTTATCCTTATTTTCATTGACTTGAAAAAAGCATTTGACATGGTTTCTGTCTCCATCCTTACACGTAAATTAGAAAAAATTAGTGTCAGGGGTACCGCACTGTCGATTTTTCTGGACTTTTTAAGTAACAGAAAGCAAATGGTTAAGGTTGACCAACATACCAGTAAATACATCGACGTGCACTACGGAGTACCACAGGGTAGTGTACTTGGCCCTACACTCTTCCTGGTGTATATAAATGAATTATGCACTATAGACTTGTTAAATGCAAAAGTTTTCACTTACGCGGATGATACAGCCATAGTTTTTAACGGCCCAAATTGGAGTAACGTCAAACTATGTACCGAATCTGGTATGGTTCCAGTTGCAAAATGGCTTAAAAATAACCTTCTTACACTCAATACTTCGAAGACTAATTACATTTGTTTAAGCATAAAAAATAACACACAACCTGATGAAACTTTTAACATAAAAATACATACGACTAATGATGAAACAAACAAAGACTGTACGTGCCCGACTATAAATCGTGTAAATGAAATAAAATATTTAGGTGTTCTGATAGTTCATTATCTTGGTATCCACAAATTCAACTAATATCTTCCAGAATTAGAAAGTTTATTTGGCTGTTTAAAACATTAAGATATGTAGTACCATCGTCACATAACTAGCTCTAGAAAATTGTTAAACGAGATATACTTTGCACTTGTACAGTCGATAATAACCTACTGCATACCTATTTGGGGTGGAAACTATAAAACGCGTTTTAACGAAGTGGAAAGATCTCAAAGAGCCTTAATTAAAGTGATGTATTTTAAAAAACGTTGTTTTCCCACTCAATTACTTTACGAAATCAGTAACTTACTTTCTGTTCGTAAACTTTACATCATCCATACGATTGTGAAAAAACACAAAACTAGCACGCATAAAGTTTGTTTTTCAAATTATTTTTATTTTAGACAAATACCAAACTTTATGATACCTATATGAAGAGCGGAGTCTTTGATACAAGTATTTTTATGCTTAAAAGAAGACTCTGGCCACTTGCTGTTGTTGTAAATTATATTTGAAAGTAAATAAATATTTTTGTCGTTTTTTTTGATAGAGTCCCGTTTTTACCCTTCGGGTACTTCCGTGCCCGCAATTACAAATGTATAGTTTTTAGATTTATTTCTGTATTTGTAGTAAAATACGATATTACCTGTTCTAGAAATTTCAAAGTTCAACTAGGTTTCTAGGTCAACGGGAAGTACTCTATGAGTTTTGATTCCATTGAGAGTGTCGAAATATACAGGGTGGAAATAAAGACAGTCTGATGTAAGCTAATTTTACCCAAAGGAAACATTCCTTAATTTTTAAAAATAAGTTAAACTGCATTCAAATATTTCTGAAAAATCACTTACCTGCACCGGGAGTCGAACCGGCTTAAATGAGAAAAAGAAACGTGTACTTATAAGGTACCAATCGATATGTTAAAAATATAAATATCAACTGGTGTGAATAAAATAGTATCTAAAATTAGAGACAACTTTTAAAAGTCTGTTCAAAAAACTTATTCATCAATTGAACTCGCGTCTTGTCGTCTTTTGTATGGAATAGGTAATTCCATACAAAAGGCGACAAGACGCGATATTATGTTGAATATTAGTAAAAAAATATATATAAATAACCTAATAATTAAAATTAGTGTATTGCTGCAAATGGTTCTCATTTCGAGCAACTAAGTAAGTTAAAGTGAACTTCATTTTAATTTTAGTAAAATAAGAACCTATCTATAGAAAGAAAGAAAAAATGTTTTCACCTCACACGCTCTGAAAAGGAGGTTTTGTCAATCAGTTAAAGCCTAGCGCGGCAAAGTACTTTTTTAATTTAATACCTAAAAATATGTCTTAATGCGTTCCGAATCGCACTATTGACTTTTTTGTTATATTTGATTCTTATTTTAAATAGCTTTAAATTAATTATAATACTCCGTTTTGGTTTAATTGTATTATTTTAGTTCATTGAATCATAAAAACAATAACAATAAGATTAAACTATTTGTTATAAGAATTTTATATTAGGCTGGGTGAGATTTCACAACCTATAATTGGATTTCGGACTGTGACATAAATCTTTATTTTTAAATTATTGTCTTTGTCTTGTACATCATGTCAGTGTAAATATTTACGGAATCGTTTTTATTCTTATTAATAAGTAACAATATATTCCTACTTTAAATAACTTTAAATTAACTATAATATTCCCTTTTTTATTATTTTAGTTTTTTATATCATTAAAACAACGAGAATAAGGTATAATTAGATAAAGAATTTTTTACTGGAAGTTGACAGCGGAAACAACCATAAAATGTTCCTCGCTGTTGTGAGGTGAAAAATTGTGTGTTGCGCTCGGCAGAAAAGTTTTACCTTTGAAATCCTCGCTTCGCTCAGGATTAAATATTTGAACCAATCCTTCACTTGCTCAGCTTTCAATAGAGGTAACTCGCCGCTAAATAACCAACTTTCCAGCCTTGCATAACAAATAACTATTATTTGGGACAAACAAGGGCAATACAAACAAACAAACAAAATAAAAACAAATAACTGAGCACTGTTTGTCCCAAAACGGCCCCGACCTAGCATGATGCTTGGCTTTTGGCCAGCGCTGGTCTTCCGTCGGTACCGTTTTGGTGGGGCTGAGAGCTGTATGAACCGGTTTAAAAATAATAATAAAAGAAGCAAAAATTTAAATGACAATATCAAATTAAAATAAATGGCTGAATAAGCTAAAAGCCAGTGCCAGCACAGATTCGCTAGTTTGTGATAATTTTTTTTTTACTTGGGAATCTGTGGATTGTGTTGCTGACAGCTGACAGTGACAGCAAGTGCAAGTGGGAGCAAGCAAACAGGCAAAAGCATAAAAGCAAACAATGATGACAAAAACTTGTACAAACAAACAAAACAATCGAAATGTAAAAAAAAATATATAAAAGTACACGATGTTTTTTTTTCATTTAAGCCGGTTCGATTCCCTGTACCAGGTATGTGATTTAAAAAAAAATTGAAAATCACATACCTTTGAATGTAGTTTAACTTACTTTTGAAAATGAAGGAATGTTTCCTTCGGCTAAAATTAGCTTACATCAATATTAAGGATACTTTTCCTCCAATGACCGTCTGTTTTTCCAACTTGTATATTTCGACACTCGCAATGGAATCAATGAAATCATGAAACTCATAGAGTACTTTCCCGTTGACCTAGAACTATGAAATTTGGCAAGAAGGTAATATCGTATTTTACAACAAATACAGAAATCCCAGTTTCTCAGTAGTTAAAAGATTCTGGGAGAGGCGCGCTTCCATCTACAGCCATATCAGTACTAAACATTAAGTATGTCGAAGGCTAAGACTCTTCCCGTTATTCAATACAAAAAATGATTTCTTCTTGTGTCTTATTTGACTGTCTGTTTGGTCCAGGGGTATGTTCCTTCCCGATACCTTTGCATATTTGATTACCGCACACGACAAACATTTAATATGCACGAACATGTCTAAGTTGTTTGGTCTGGATGTTATAAGTACCTATTTATTGAAAGTACTTATAATAACTAATGTCATGCTAGTCTTAGGTAGTACTTTATTTATTTTTCTAAATTTCATTGCTCCACTGTAATTATCATCGCTTTTTATAAATAAGTTTAAGTTATTTCTCACTAGTTTACATGTTTCCAGTATACGTACAATGATGTTACAGTTAAACTCTCTATATTGGCCAGTATTCTTATGCATTTTTTTATAAAGTCATATATAACTTAAGACCATCCGTGCTAATGCCCCACAGTGGTATGCTATAGCGTAACCACGATTGCGCATATGCTAGATACGCTTTTCTCTCAGTATTCATATCTGTGGTTCTATTCAGCTCATTTAGTGCATAGACGAACCTACATAATTTGTTTTCTATGTATTCAATGTAATACTTCCAGTGTAAATTGTTATCTAGTTTAACACCGAGTAGTGTAGCATTATCCACTTGTTCAATAATGTTTCCGCTCATTGTAAAGTTAAGTTACCTAACCTGAGCAGTAAGAGTTACGTGTATATGTTATTTATGAAACGTATAGAATTCCTAGGAAATATATACAATTCCAAGACAACAATACGAAATGTATAATAAACTTATGCTTTCTGTAAATATAATAAATAAATAAAACACTTATTACATTATAATTTAACAAGTGAAATTACAATATCAAGTTACATTATCAATCAGCTCAAGAAGGAAAAAAGGGGTGTTTGCCTTACTTACAAGAGTAAGGCACGTGATAGGTTAGAAATTTAAGGCGATCGCAAAGCGTATTTAGCAAATTTCATGGTTATTATTTTTTTCAGACCACAAAATTACCTGTTTTTAAATACCTAAAATCTTCGTCGTTGATTTTTATTGTTACTAGTATGCCCACGATCATTTCTAATTTAATATATTTCCGATTTCTATCTCGTAAATGTATAAACTCCCTAGGAAAAGTGCATTTTACAATGTATATCATAGATTTCCTGTCTATTTTAGGAATTGTACACATATCCTAGGAATTGTATACAATGTCGGATTTCATACATTTCTGATAACATATATACATCTGTTGTTAGAAATGTATGTAATGTTATAAGCACATCTGTACCTTTAGTATGAGTTCCTATTATAAGACTCCGCTGTCCGTCCGTCCGTCACCAGAAGTCGCATTTTTTAATCATTCAAATTACATTCGCATGCAAATCTTGCAAGATTCGCACGCGAATGCGGTGTTAAACAAAGGAATTCGCATGCGAATCTAGCGATTCCGTATGTGAATGTTATTCGACTGATTCTTCTGACAAAAATAGTACTCTCTCATGAACCGTGATAGTTAGACAGTTGGAATTTTCACAGGTGATGTATTTCTGTTGCCGCTATAACAACAAATACTAAAAAACAGGATAAAATAAATATTTAAGGGGGCTTACATACAACAGACGTGATTTTTTTGCCGTTTTTATAGGTACGGAACCCTCGTGCGCGAGTCCAACTCGCACTTGCCTGGTTTTTTAGTTTTCAATACCGACATGAGCAGTAAACGTCAACTCAGACTGGGGGTACTGGATAATGACGTAAACAGTAGTAGTTGGTAAGTGACGTTACTGAGAAACCTATATTTTTTTTGTATTTAGCCGAAATATCTGTATAACTCATACGATAGACTTCTCTCTGACTGAGGAAAAGCCATTTAGTCCAGTAGAAAACGACTAATGAAATATTTGATAGAATTGATTACAACAAAAGGTAGGCAAGTCAACCTCTTTTGTCGGTAACTTGTTACTTTTTCCTTTTGGAGGCTCTAAAAACACCCGTCCGTTTGTGTTTCCGTCGGTGGTGTGAGCCTGCACGTGACTTTCATTTAAAACGAGTAACCGCATACTGGTATGCCATTTTAACCACCGTTTAGCATTTCAATTTGGAGCGTTGTTTGGAGTTTCACCGCTCGTTTTATTGCTTTGCTTTTTTGTGTTCCATTTCATTTTCAGCTTTTGACTGAAGTTGTTGCTAATTTGTGAAGACAAATTAGCTTCACAAATTAGCTACAACTTCAGTCAAAAGCTGAAAACCTGTTTTTGGATCTTTTAACCCTATGATAGTTGGTTTTTTTTAACTATTGTTTTGGATGACTATTAAAAGAGGAACGGTTGTCACTTACAACGGTACTTCTCGAAGCAAAAGACAGCAATGATAGGGTTGAAAGCTTGGACGAAGGTAGAAAGATGCAAGATGCAAGATGCATAACGCCATTTGATGATTTTAGAATTTTTGCATTTTGCCAATGCTATTTCTTTTTAATGCTATTTCTACCATCATCTCTTAGAAATAAATTCAATTCAATTCAATTAATTTATTCCATAACAATACATACAATTGTGTCGGAAATAAAATTTAAAATAAATGTAAAATGTATCGATCAATAAGTAAAAGTCTGTAAATTATCAAAAATGACAAAGAAACAATCATTAGAAATAAAAAAAAGCATGTCCATAAAAAATATATTTTAAAAGTCATAAAAATGACAATATGTAAATAATAAAATTGTCCTAAAATTAATAATACAGCAATTAATGATGTCCGGAATCATCATGTTTTGTTTGCGTTTTGTTTTTATTGACGTTGTCATATTTTGACACACTTCACACTTTGAAGGCGATGATGAGCGTTGACGTCACAGAACTTTCAACAAACTTACTTTAAGAGATCCGTGTAACAAAATAGCATGGTAAGATTGAAACAACACTGCGCTAAGAGATGACAGTTTGCCCCTGATCGTTTTCTGTTATGTACAAAACGAGTTATGATCCCTTAATCACTTCAAATCTATTCCTAATCCATCATATGTTCGGCATTTACTGTTTGCACTTTCATCGTCTTATTTTGCTAAAAATATGACATCAGATTCACAAGTCACCTCCACTATTATGATCATTGCGATGCACAGTTGTTTCTTGTCTAAAAAGTGACGTCAGGTTCTGTAGTCAGTAAGGCTAACGCGAAGAACTTTCGGAATAGTATCGAGAAAGTATTTGAATCGTCACGTCAAAATATGTACCTATAGGAAAATATAGTCCCGTTAACGCCGGATCGCTGCTCAATTTGTCGTACATTTGTTGACGATACTTTTTCGATACTTAATCGAAAGTTTGTCGTGCTGGGCCTACTGATCTGCTCTATGATCATTGCGATTCACCTAACCTTGTGATCGTTGACTCCTGCCTACAATGTCAAATACCTTTGTCACCTTCTATTTATGATGATGGCGTATCACCGTTTACCCTATACGATAATAAGATCTCTTGCACACCCATTTAAAATGATATCCGATAAGCCGATAAATAGTAACAATGTTTTCTACTTATTACAAAAAACAAATTACGTCACGAAATGCGTTGTTGTATACTTTGATTTAACTATTTGCAATATTTTTGTTATCAAAATGATTTGTTTTGGTTTTGTTGATAGCAAACAACATTATGTTATTAGTGAATATCAAATTTCTATCAAGTCATTCATTACGTAGAGCGAAACGTCACAACAAGGCGATTAAAACGCAACTTTACACCGCGATACTTACTCTGTAAACATCAGCTTTGCCGTGGGCATATCAGGGCTATACACGCCACAGATAAAAAAAAAACTAGAGGTAGGTAAATTATGTTTTCACCTCACACGCTCTGAAAAGGAGGTTTTGTCATTCAGTTTGGGCGTAGAAAATTGCTTTTTGTGGCCTACCGCGGCAAAGTATTTTTTTAATTTAATACGGTTCGAATAGCATTATTGACTTTTTTGTTACATTTTATTTTACAAATACAAATACAAATTTTTATTGCAAACTATTCTTATTTTAAATAGCTTTAAATTAATTAAAATACTCCGTTTTGGTTTTATTATATTATTTTAGTTCATTGAATCATAAAAACAATGACAATAAGATTAAACTATTTGTTATAAAAAAAAAAATATTAGGCTGGGTGAGATTTCACAACCTATGATTGGATTTCGGAACGTGCAATAAATCTTTATTTTAAATTGTCCTTGTCCTGTACCTCATGTCAGTGTCAACATTTACGGAATCGTTTTAATTGTTATTTTTATGTAACAATATATTCCTACTCTATATAACTTTGAATTAACTATAATGCTCCTTTTTTTATTATTTTAGTTTTTTATATCACTAAAACAACAAGAATAAAGTATATTTAGATTAAACTTTATCTTAAAAAGATTTTTTTACCGGAAGTTGACCGCGGAAACAACCATAAAATGTTCCTCGCTGTTGTGAGGTGAAAAATTGTGTGTTGCGCTCGGCAGAAAAGTTTTTAGCGTCTTGTACCTTTGAAATCCTCGCTTCGCTCAGGATTCAATCTTTGAATCCTAGAACCCTTCACTTGCTCAGCTTTCAATAGAGATAACTCGCCGCTAAATAACCAACTTTCCAGCCTTGCATAACAAATAAAATGTTTTGCTGCATCTCGAATTCTTGATACAATTTAGGTTCGGACTATAAGCATCAGAATTTTTTACGTCCGGAAAAAACCGGCCCCGGATAAGCCCGGATTCAATCCGTCATTCAAACAATTACTTGAATTTTTGCTGCGTGGACTACATGCATCCGGGGCCATCCGATTCGGAATTATGAACTTTATCAAAAGTCTACATTTAAAAGAAAGGACGGGCGTAATTTTCTAACATTGTGTGACGCGTTCACGCGTATCGTATGCAGAAGGCAGAGTTTGAGTTCATGCTTCATAGATGGCGTTGTATGCATAATTTGTCGGTATTTCTGAAATTTTTAGCTAATTGAGCTATATTACTACGTACAGGGAAGACGCCATACATTACCACTGTGTTCCGTTCAAGTGCGGCTAGCTGGCCGCACCTCACTCAGTTGCTTCCTAGTTCTTAAGCGCCTACGTCTTGTTTGTTTTAAAACGAAAAACGTGAAGTGTAAATTCATAAAATATTCTAGTTAGAGAATGAACCAATAATTACAATAATACAGCGAAGTACTATGAAATAACTTTCCATGGTCGTTGAGTAACTAGTTTTTTTTTATTTAATTCGAGCAAAAGGCTTACCGTAGTCGCCATGTTGCGTCATTTATTAATTTTGTCATAGAATATAAAAGTTAAGATGTGACATTTGGCTATGTAACAAGTGTAGGTATGTACAATTGGCCTAGATAATAATGTTACACATAATTGACTGTATTAAAAGACGAAAAACCTTATCCGAACCAAGATTTCAAACCTTATTGACTTGGTATTGTATTAGTGAGGTAAAAAAATAAAAATAAAATCACATCTTAGCTTCGATATTACTTATAGAACAGTTAATCATTCAGTTAAGTCTTGATTACGATGCTTTAAAACAGTAATTATATAAAAAATTAAGCGGCCGTTAAAAAAAAAGTTATTATTTTATGAGAGTAGGTTTGCTTATTTCTGTCCAATGACGAATATGAAAAACTTCAATGGTTTTAGCTCCTTTAATATTTTTAAACATACTTCAACAAAAGAAAGAGATTATCAATTTGTCGCGTATATAAGTAGGTAGTAGGTATTTTTCCTTTGCTCGCTGTATACCTATAACGCAGTGTGCCAAAGTCGCGTTATGCCTAAACGTCATTTAAAATAAGCGTTTGGTTTATATCTCACATTGCCCATTTCGCGATACGACTTTGTCGCTATTGGTCTAATTTTTACATTGTATTTAACATTATAATACTTATAACTGACTGCCACCCGCGATTTCACCCGCGTGGGTCCCGTTCCTGTGAGAATATCAGGATCAAAAGTAGCCTATGTTTTAATCCAGGCTATCTTCTATCTCTGTGCTAAATTTCATCCAAATCGGTTCATTATTTTTTGCGTGAAAGAGTAACAAACAACCAAACAATTAAATAAACTGACATACTTTATAGTTATAATAGCTAGTTTTGGAAAAGTTGTAGGTGACGTTTGCTAAACTATTTTGCAAATAAAACACAAATAAAAAAAATAAAAAAAATTGCAACAGGAAACAAATTCAAAGTGGAGCTTAGTGCATGTGGGGATGAAAGAGCGGTGTTTGCACATTCTCAAACATTTTATGTGATAGAAGTTTATATTAAGATTACAGATGGAATAAAACGATGTTGAACTAAATAGCATATTTTCAGAAATCTTAAAAAAGTGATTTTATTCTTATTTACTATTATAAATGACCCTGACCTATGTCGATGTATGGGGACAATATTTATATGATGGTACGGAACCTCGGTGCGCGAGCCTGACTCGCTCTAGACAGTTTTTTATTTTAAATCCTTTGCATAATTACTATAATTTTGTTTAGTGTTAATTTTTTAGACTTCTAAACTATGCTATGCATACGATAGTAGAAGTCTTATGTGCTGACCCTGTCCGTGTGTGCGCATAATTCAATCTCGAGAACTACTATAGCTAGAAAGCTGAAATTTTCTGAGGTGATACATAGCCATGCCAAACCTCTAAATACGAAGTCGTCTGATGCCTTCGCTACGATAGTGAAGGGCGCCGATCTTGTTTTAAGTATAACTAAGTTGAATCTTTACAACAATAGTTTTAATTAATTATCATCCGTATAATTATCACTGTAAGTAAGAAATGATGTCCAACTCGCTCTTGAACTAAAACTCAATGAACTTTAGTCTCACTAAGCCTATCTCGCTCTTGAGCCTAACTCAATGAATCTTAATCTCACTAAGCCTATATCGCTATTGAACTAAAACTGAATGAACCTTAGTCTCACTAAGCCTATCTCGTTATTGAATTAAAACTCAATGATCCTTAGTCTCACTAAGCCTATCTCGCTATTGAACTAAAACTCAATTAACCTTAGTCTCACTAAGCCTATATCGCTATTGAACTAAAACTGAATGAACCTTAGTCTCACTAAGCCTATCTCGCTATTGAATTAAAACTCAATGATCCTTAGTCTCACTAAGCCTATCTCGCTATTGAACAAAAACTCAATTAACCTTAGTCTCACTAAGCCTATATCGCTATTGAACTAAAACTCAATGAACTTAAGTCTCACTAAGCCTGTCTCGCTATTGAACTAAAACTCAATTAACCTTAGTCTCACTAAGCCTATCTCGCTATTGAATTAAAACTCAATGATCCTTAGTCTCACTAAGCCTATCTCGCTATTGAACTAAAACTCAATGAACCTTAGTCTCACTAAGCCTATCTCGCTATTGAACTAAAACTCAATTAACCTTAGTCTCACTAAGCCTATCTCGCTATTGAACTAAAACTCAATTAACCTTAGTCTCACTAAGCCTATCTCGCTATTGAATTAAAACTCAATGATCCTTAGTCTCACTAAGCCTGTCTCGCTATTGAACTAAAACTCAATGAAACTTAGTCTCACTAGGCCTATCTCGCTATTGAACTAAAACTCAATGAACCTTAGTCTCACTAAGCCTATCTCTATAATGAACGTATCTTATGCGTATTTATGGAATATTTTTAATTAACAATAATTTCCTCGATCTAGATGTGAAGTGTAAAAACGTAAGTTTTCAGGGGAGACAAAAAACTGATTTTAGAAATAACTATGAAGTTTACAGTTTTTGGTAACTTAGCTATTTGTACATCAAATACTGTGGCTTATTTCTACATAAACAAAAAAGAAACTTTAAACGCATCTTCACTGTAAATTGTCACTTACGTGATATCTCTACCATTTTTCATAATATTTACTGCTAAATACCGGATCTCGCTAGATGTTTCATGCAGTATTTAACTATATCTTAAATTGACCTTACTGATATGTTAAGGTCACTTTTTAATTTGACGACTTTGTATGAAATAAAACAGGGAGAAAAAAACAGCCTTTGACAAATTTCTTGCCGGTTCTTCTCGTTACAAGGTCTCCCGCCGCCCTAGGGCTTGTAACCCGATGGCGTAGCTTCTTTGATGTTCTTATGTGCTTGTAACAGCCTCGACTGAATAAATGATATTGAATTTGAATTTGAATTTATCTTTTGTATTCTGAATTAAATGAAAGTTGTTTTATATTAAATATTATATTTTGTTCAAATCAAACACAATACAACTAGTCAGTTTTTTTTTTAGTTATTTATTTATTTATTTGAACCACCACAAATATTACAAATTATGGAGATCTTTTCAAATGTAAAATTCTTTTACATCTCTCATGTTCGGTAAGTAGGTTCTTATTACCTCCAAATGGGGCTTGTAGGTGACTAATTAGCGCTCTAGGGTAATAATGTAGCTAGAAAAGCCCTAGGGATACCCCTCTAGGGCTTTTTTAGTAATTAAAAAAAATAACACTTCTTTCTTTTATAAATAAGTTCGCGTACATCTAACCATCATACTGGCAATAGACATCATGCATTCAGCCCAATGACCAAAGAGGTCGCTTTGCTATCAGTCATTAATTTTAAATATCGAACGGCAAAGCTCAATATCTATCTTGAAAAAAAAAAATTAAAAAGTTCTTTACTCGAATCTTTTTTTATGAAAAAAGGCGGGAATAGAAAACTTTTACTTTAAATATTGTTTGTTTTTGGGATTGTTCTCATTTCACTATAAATTTCAACAAATAAAATGTTTTATTCTTGTAATGCCGGTTTTTTTCTACTTACCTCATAATCGAGATGTAAAGCAGAATAGTTAGCTCGGGTGTAAGCATCAATTGCACCCTCGCAATATAGGCGCTCGTGCGCCTTAATATCTCGGGCTGCAATTGATGCCTTACAGCCCTTGGCTACTAATCTACTATTATACACCACCTGCATCTGTAGCACGTATTAAATATCAAATATTTTCAACTTGAATGTAAGCTATTAATGCCCGGAGGGAGCTAATGTTGTACGAAACTTCCCTTGTATAATTATGATAACATTTAAATTTGGAACGCCAAAATGTCAACAAAAACTCCAACAAAAATAGTTTCGAAAAAAATACAAGGCTGTTCAAGGCATAACTTCCTGGCCCAAGAAGTTTTTAACTATAAAATTGACACTTTAAAGAGATGTACTCCTATGAAAAATATAATCATGGCTGTATGTATCGGGGTCCCTAGCACCAAGAAAACGTTTGAAATTGGAATTATGTGATATTGTGCACACATTCAAATATAATGTAATAGCTAGTCTAGACTCTAGGTCACAGTCACACACAGATATAATGAAAATTATCGTTGTATTGCCTACGGAACTAAATTTCTTAAGAAAAAAACGGTGATTTTCGATCCTTTTGATATTTTTTTCCGCGAATTGTTGTCACATTGGTTTTATGATTTATAATTTATTTTTTATTTAACGTCACAGGAGGCACAGTAGGTGTATAAAGTAGAGTATGCTCCTCGGGGTTAAAAGTGTCTTAGCCTTGGGCAGACTTGAATCCTTCGCTTCATTTAGGATTCTTACCATAATTCCGAATTAACTACAGAATCCTTCATTTTGCTCAGGATTTAATATGCTGCCCGTGACATAAGCCTAAAATTTAAAAAATAAATAAAAAAATAATTTGATATACTTAAGTACCTAATTAACTTGTAATCTTTTATTCTTTTATTTATGTTAATAGCTGTAGCGAACTTAACTTTTATCTAGCACAAATCTTTGTGGTTTAAAGTGTGTTTTTGAGCATTTAAATTGTATTTGTAAATTACACCTCTCTTAACAACTCCACAACTTTAACGCGAAATTGTCGAAAGGGATTATCAAAGATATCGACAGAAGCTAATTTGTTGTAAGCGTCAGGTAAACGGTACAATGCAGAATGTGATCGAATGTGTGTACGGGCACGCGGCGTGCTGAACAGCGGCACCAGGTAACGAGGTGGTTTGCGTGGAACTCTGAAATTCAACAAACTAAGAAGTTGCGGTTTTCATCTGTCTTATTAGTGAATGTGTTCAAACTGACAGTACTTGCGAGTGTGCCTTGTTCGCACCTAGTCAAGTAGTAAATGGTTTGTAGAAGTCCATTAATCGGTGCTTACCAAAGTTTTTTTTTTTTTTAAACACCAATTATCTAGCCCACGTTAAGTATCATCAAGAACTTGTGTTATGGATACTAGATTACGGATAAACATACTTATATACTTTTTTTTTGTAAATACATTCATAATATACATATTAAACATCCAGACCAAGACAAATAGACATGTTCATGCACACAAATATTTGTCTTGTCCGGGAATCGAACCCGGGACCTCTGGCGCAGAAGGTGGCGTTAGTACCCCTGCGCCAAACAGGTCGTCAAAATAATGAAATGAACGTATCAATCGCCTCAAATTGTTACCAAAATAAAAACCGAATTCAAAAAGAAAAGATAACCCTTTTGGAGTCGGTGCTAGCCAAAGCATCGGTGTTGTAGGTACTTCTTGGTTTTCTTGCCCAACAAAAAAGGTATTTTTTCAAGACTTGCTAAACACTACTGAACCGATTATAAAACTTCACAAAGTGGGACCAATACATTCGCGACGAATTGGTAACCTTCTTCTTTTTTTGAAGTCCGTTAAAAAACGAGCGTTAGTCTGAACAAGTCTTTACTCGGAGTTGTTCCTAAACCTGTGTTTGACGCTATCTCGATACGAATTCTCAGCTAATGGCCTATTAAGTGCAGATTCCTTGCTGTGGCGCCCTCAAGAGGTGACAGCTGTGAGATATTCATACGGCTTTGAGGAGTTTGAGGTGAAGTGCCATCAGATAATAAATTGTACATACTCGTATATTCCCTAAGAGATTTATTGGTAATAGGTACCCATACCTATTACCAATAAATCTCTTAGGGAATATAATTTTACACGTTTGTATCTTATTAAATACTATCGTCGTGTATACTATTGCCGTGTGGTGACGGCCTAAGAATACACGTGTCACCACTCCCTTACATGCCTGGGATGTCGTAAGAGTCGACTAAGAGGCTCGACGCATTGAACACCTGTGCGAGAGAAGGAAAACTTGAAACAAATCCTCTACCAACGACGTCCACAGGGTTGATGAAGGATGGATGGATGAAATATTATCGAGCGCTCGGATTTCGTCTGAAATGAAAATGCTTGTGGTTGTTTTACTGCATAAAGAAACTGCCTTTGTTTTACGCACATCGTTGGTGATATGCTGTTAATTGTTCTTAAAAAAATATGTAATTGTACCATACGAATATGATGTGAGTGGCGATAAGATATGCATAGGTACCTAACTTACCAGTTATCAAAAATTAAAGGCTGAAGAGGTCGTCTATACCTACCTAATTTTCTCCATATTTTATTAACAACTTCAATAGTACCTCTGAAAGATGTTATCTAAGCAACAAACAGAAAGGTAAAGTTATTAATTTTTCAACAACCAAATTGCCTGTCATCTCAGTGGCTGTCACTAAGTTATATTTATTTTATAACTGCTTGGTTATGGATACTCCCTGGAGAGACTTCCATTAAAAGGCCATTATACAAATGGATTGAGTCTAGCCGTGTCATGCTGTACAGAAATAATAATAATTGCCGTAATAATAATTAATCGGATCGTAAAACAACGACTTGCAATGAGAGCAGATACTCTAATCTGAAATAATGTCGTTTTAATAAAACAACTTTTATAGATTAAAGTGCTGTATATATTTAGAAAATTTTTTTGGTGTTTTCCGACGTTTCGGCACCTTTTCAGCTGCTGTGGTCACGGGTTGACTCCCGTTAATCCGAGTCAACCCGTGACCGCGGCAGCTGAAAAGGAGCCGAAGCGTCGGGAAACCAAAAACCCCAAAAAAACCCCTAAAAATATAGTTCTAAAATACGGATAATAAACGGTGGACTTAAATCTGTAAAAGTTCTTTTATTTCAGTGATGAGTGCGCGAAGAAACTTAAGATGTGCTTATAATGTTGTTTTCTTTTCTACCTTAAAGAAAGAGGAAAAGGGGGGTGAGAACACAATTTTGCAGTTACCCATTGAATGTGGTTTGTTAAAGAACTTTAGGAATGATCGATGACGGGATAGGATAACTAAAATTTTATCACATCGAGCTCATCCATATTTCACAAGCCAAGTTAAGCCATTGGTCCCGGTAGCAGTTGTAGTAGTATACACCCGCTACTGAAAAAATAAAATAAAACACAAAAAACTATTTTGACTCAATTTTTTTGCTCATAAATGTAAATCGCTACTGGCAAAATTACTTTGTTAATTTATGATGATACGAATTTATAGTTATGATTTTAATTTCACTTGTATTCATTCTGTGCAAACAATTCTGCAATTTTTTTGTCAAAATCGTCTCTCTATGGTGTTTCAATAGTAGTGTTTATTTACACTGTTGTAACAAGAACTGTGTAAAACAGGAATACCATTGAAACACCATTGGGATACGATTGCGAATAAACATTAGCAGAATTGGGCCCTAGATCAGGGGGTCAATTCTGCTAAATTTTTGTCAAAATCGACTCTCAGTGGTGTTTCAATAGTAGTGTTTATTTACACTGTTGTAACAAGAACTGTGTAAAACAGGACTACCATTGAAACACCTTCGGAATACGATTGTGACTAAACATTAGCAGAATTAGGCCCTAGATCAGGGGGTCAATTCTGCAAATTTTTTGTCAAAATCGACTCTCAGTGGTGTTTCAATAGTAGTGTTTATTTACACTGTTGTAACAGGACTACCATTGAAACACCATTGGAATACGATTGTGACTAAGCATTAGCAGAATTGGGCCCCAGATCAGATTTAACAGTTGGAGGAAAGATAACAGCGTCCGTATTGGTATTGGTTTTCATAAGCCGCTATACGACTGAAGCGAGAGGCGCGCGCGGAAGCGAGACAGATTTTGCAGATTGGGCGAAAAAACCACGAAACCACTTCATAGTAAATGAACTATAGCGATTTTAAGAAAAATTTAACTACTCGATGCTAAATACTATTGGTGTGATATAAAACAACTTTTACGGATATCAAACGCGCTATATTTTCACGAACTAAGTTGTAATTCATGAACTAAGTCATCCCGTGACCACGGCAGCTGTAAAGGTGCCGAAACGTCGGAAAAATCAAAAAGCCCCTAAAAAATCCTAAAAATACGGATAATTACAACTTAGTTCGTGAAAATATAGCGCGTTTGATATCCGTAAAAGTTGTTTTATTTCAATGAACAGTGCGCGCCAAAACATAAGATGTACGTGGGGTCTACTAATTAAACCAATTTTCAATAGTATAATGTAACCCCATTTGAGAATAACTTTGAAATTTCGTATTTTTAAGTGGTCATTTCGAAAAGAAAGAGTGTCGAGACAAAATCATAAAATCGTGTTTCTAAAACTTTCCAAATTTAGATAAAGGTATGAAAAAAATTATATAGGTACCTTAATACTATATTTGTAACATCTCTAACGGTCCTTAGTTTTATTACAAAAAAACAGTACCTACGTGTACTGTTCCGTATAGCGTCTACATTCAAGTTTAGGCACAGAATACTAAATTGGTGTAGGTAAAGCTTCTATTGAGTGTACTTTACTATCATAGGACGAAAGACAGTAACTTCTAAAATATATAAAATGGATTTTGCCGGTCCTATAAAAATATGACTTAACCCTTATTCCATTAAAATTATTTGATCCTAATTTTATTACGTGGGATTATACAAGCTATCTCAAAGGTTTCGATAAACTCAATATTCATGAACGGTAATCATTTTAATGAGGTGCAAAATTGAAATTTGGCTGAGCGAGGGGTGACAATAAATGAAATCTGTAGCGGGAATCGTGGTATGCAAATAATTTTTTCATGGACCATTTTAGTTAGAGCTTTGGGATCTCATCAGAAAAGCTGTTGTCATAATATTTGCTAAGGTAACCAGGAAGTGAGGAAGATCTTTGTGTAACGGTCGTTTGATTAAAACGAAATATTGGAATAAACTGATTAGTTAAGAAGTCAACTGTGACAGATTAAACTGCCATTACAGGTTGAATATTTGATTAGGTAAGGTCAAGTAGATATAGCTAATTAATAATTTGTTGACTTAAATAGAGAGGGTTGTTTACTATCTTGTGATTGCAAACTGATTGGGTAAGCTTCATTTTGTTCAGTTTCAAAGCGTAGGAAAAGTAGCAAGCGGAAACAGAAGAAGAACTACTAATTAACAAAAACTTTAGAAATAGGGAACTCCATACAAAAAAGTGCATTTTTTGTATGGAGGCGGGCCTCGTCCGAATCAGTGGTATGAGACGCTATAAAAAAAAGGCCAAGTGCGAGTCGGACTCGCGCACCGAGGGTTCCGTACAAACCTGTACGTATATAAGTAACTGTAAAAATTTTTAAAAATATTTTTTATTATATGATGTAACAAAAAATTTACCGTCTTCGCAATTTTTCCTTTATCTGTACTATAAGACGTAACCTCGTACCAAATTTCAAGATTCTAAGTTCACGGGAAGTACCTTGTAGGTTTTAATTCCCGTGCGAGTTTCGAAAATTTGCGGCATAAACGGCTGTATCTTTGATTGCTTTGGCTTAGAAGTTTGATTTTTTCACAGCTCCAAGGGACAGTAGATCAGAGTATTAGATATAAATTTCAGTTTGATACCTCCACGCGTTCCTGAGAAAAACGGTCTTGACAGACGGACGGACGGACGGACAACAAAGTGATCCTATAAGGGTTCTGTTTTTTCCTTTTGAGGTACGGAGCCCCAAAAATCACGTCGCACGATAATACTTATATAAATAAGCAGGTACATACAGAGGAACAACAAAAAACCGTTAGCCAGATAATTAAAGTTAAATGAATAATACCGACCCAAAGTAGTATCACCTTTGTATATTTAACTCTAATTATCTCTTTAACCTGACACTTTAGGGTATTATTTTAATTAATATTTTTTGTTCATCTATACGTTCCCTATCCATTTATATGGGTATTATCGTGCGACGCCATTTCGACAATAAAAAATCAAAATTGTTTCGACGGGGACGAGGCCAAAATGTCCAAACCCCTTTAGCCAGAAAAAGGTCGTAAATTCACAGTAATTAATATGTATGAGAAAGCAAAAAGACTTGTTTCATGAATTAAAAGTTTACTCTGAGCCCCAAATGCTTAAAATGTTCACTTAATGGCTACTTCTGTGTTTACGTCAAGAATGATTTCAATCACTGCACATTGAAGCGGCTTGCAAAGACCGCCGCTGTCTAAGGTGATTATTGCGGAATAGTTATTTGTTATGCAAGGCTGGAAAGTTGGTTATTTAGCGGCGAGTTACCTCTATTGAAAGCTGAGCAAGTGAAGGATTCTAGGATTAAACCACGAGCGTAGCGAGGGGTTCTAAGATTGAATCCTGAGCGAAGCGAGGATTTCAAAGGGACAAGATGCTAAAAACTTTTTCATGTCTCATATTCTAAAAGTAACTCATAACTTGCCTAAAATGCGGGTTGAAAGTGATATGTGGCGGCCCTAGGGCTGTAATAAATTTGAAAAAAGAATGGGGGGTGTCATGTCAAATCGATATCTGTAATCTCTTTGGACTTTTATTTACCAAAGGTATGTAGGCAACGGCACAGAAGCCTTTACAGCTTATTTTGCTACATTATAAAATAATTAAAATCGTAGAAACCTTACAAATTTTTTTTTTGAATATTCTGTTTGTTTTTACTTTCCTAATATTCAAAATGAAAAGTAGAGTGTTTACTTCGGGTGTATGGACCCATAACAGTCTCGAACTATCGGCGCCCTCACTTCGTTCGGGCGCCAAAACACTCGACTGTTATGGGTGTCATACAGCCCTTGGTAAACAATCTACTATTAGGTAACAGCTTAAAAATTCATATTAATATTTGAAACATTTGTGCAATTTTGAAATGTTATAGTCATGGTTTAAAAAAAAAAACTGTCGCTGCTTGTGGAACTAATTTTTCGCTATTATTGCACTGCAAATATCACAAAACACTGTTTACTCCAATACAAGGGTAATACGTAGTTCGTGCGTTTTTCTTTTTTTTTCTTTTTTCTTTTGCGGCGCTGCACGCGCCGGTCACCTAATAATCGGCCAGTGACTTTTCATACAATATTTTCGTGCGATTTCTTTGGTGATCTCACGGAGCACTAAGGGACGATGTTAATATTCGAAATTCAAATCTCATTACTGCCCGTGAAAAAGTCTCTTGGAGAAAAGACTTACTTTGCTCGCACTTAGAGGCGAATCAATCAGCGTTTTTCGAATAGATGGGATGAGAACAATTTTGTCATTGTATATACAATTTTGTCATTGTACCTATATTCCTATTTTGGATGTCAATACTGACGCCCTTTAAACAGGGTGGAAAATGAAGACGGGCCAGTAAGGGCAGGAACCATAATCGTTGTAGCTACATGAAAACGCTCTTACGGAACCATCATTATTTTTTTGAGAAATTTTGAACTGTCTTCACAGATTTAAAAAAAATGTACAACCTGCAGAAAAGTGGTCAGTTTTAAAAAAAAAAAAATTTATGCCAATCGATCCTGTTCCTCATGAATATCACACTTTACGACATCAACTGAGGTATGAGTACTAGAATACACACGCTGCTGTATCCGCGTCACCGACGAGTACCTATGTTGATGGAACTTATTTTCTTAGGGAATGTGTGGAAATACTTTTTTGCAATTTCTGACTTTTCTAGTACTCATACCTCAGTTGGTGTCTTAGCCTATTTTGATCCTTATAAGAAACAGGATCGTTAGGCATCAAAAAGTATTTTTTTTTTAATTATAAAACTCTGCTGAATGTTTTTTTTTCAAAATCCGTAAATACAGTTCAATATTTCTCAAAAAAAAATGGTTACCTATGAACGTTTTCATGTAGCTGCATAGGTTAAGGTCTGCCCTTTTTTCACCAATTTCCACCCTGTTTAGGATACTGTTTCTGTCAACTTTGTTATCGGAAATTATAATATCAGGGTCCAGCAAAGTATCATCAAGAGAAAACAATAAAATTCCTAGGAACCTTTTTAAGTCTTGTTTTTATCGTAACTAAAACAACGATGATTATATTTTGAATTAACGGTGTCTATATCAATACTTCTATATTCATATTACAAACAGGAAAGGTTTTTATTTTTCTATGTTTGTAACGAATAATCTCTAAAACTAATTAACGGCTTTGGATGAAATTTTGCACGAACTTTTTATTCCGATATTCCCACGGGAACGTGAACCAAGCTGTTGAAATCACTGCCTTACGCTAGTATTATTATAAAATGGTTTTTTTTTTAAGTTTGCGTGTAGGAAGTAATCTCTGGAATATCTCAGCCGATTTTTTTTGTACCTTTCCCGAGGCAACCGTCCGGACGCGGGGGAGGGAGGTGGTGAATCCTGCATTGGATACCCCACAGCCGGCTGTGTCGAAGGTTATGTCAGACTCTTACTGACTAAACACCACCTAATGGCTGGATTCCCCGGAAAGGGACGGCAGCCTACATCGGAAGCGATGGTACCCCTGGCAAGGGATACGTCGCGAGCGTCACTCACCTAAGTGAATGCGTTATGGAGAAGTACAAATACGTCCGCCACCCAGACGAAGCACTAAATTAAAAGTGACAGCTCCCAGAGGGGGACCGTCTGAAATCGAAAAGCTACACGACTGAGACCCCGGGGATCTTCCCAGAAGGGGACTTCAGCCGTATGAGAGAGGACGGGGGGTGACCTGAGGGGTCAAGACTGGCGGGCGGTTGTGGCTTCGGCCTCCTAAGCCTCCAATAGGCGGTTTAGGGTGGCCGAGAGCTGGTCGGGAGGGGAGTCGGTTTTGAACATTCTTTCCCCAATAGGAAGTTACATTATTCCTGGGTGATATAAGCTTTATTAATAATAAGTATTCTTATGTGAGACACATGTTTCAGGTCAGCTAGTATAATATTAATATTTGTTAGTGTTTCAATATTGTAACACTAGCGGATCCTCGCGATTTTACCCGCGTGGTGCCCGTTCCCGTAGGAATATCGGGATAAAATATAGCCAATGTCATTTGGGAGAAATGTAGTCTTCTAATGGTCTAAGAATGTTCTAAATCGGTCCAGTACTTCCTGAGATTAACTCGATTAACGCGCAAACAAACTCTTTAGCTTTATAATATTATCATATATATTATAGTAGAGATTTAGCTAGAGTAGACTCCAGAAATATATACGTACAACTACCATTTTTGTGGAACGAATGAACATATGATTTATTCTCGTTAGCCAATATACATTGCTGACTACACATCTCTAAAATGTTCATAGCTGACAAAGCATTGTGAAACTGTGTTTGTCGCTGTAAAAAGGGACCAAATGCAATTTTCGACCCGATCGGATTTAAAACCCCGAGTCAGCGCTGTGTATCGAAAACGAAAATGTTAAAATATTGTTGGGACATTTTATGGACTGAAAAGTTTTTTTTTTTCTATAAATAATAAAACGTCGCGAATCGCTAGGTGGTTGAAATTGATTAGTACACGACCAAGGCAATTAGGCGCATGACAGGAATGCGGTTTTGCACTTTTGGCACCTGTAGCCAACATCTATCACCGCACTTCTGTTATTATGTGATTAATTAGCGCTACAGTGATTAACTGATTGATTATCGCTTTTTGAAATTATGGTTTTTACTTCGATTTTTTTAGTTTTTCTCAGCTGTCATGTGTCTAATTGTCTTGGTCAGATACACACACCGGCACAATTAGGGGAACACAAAAAAAGGTCGATTTTTTCAATTAATATAGTTTCTATAAATTTTTGCAGTTATAAGACAAATACATAGTCTAAAAATATCTCAAATTAAACCAATAGAAGCTACGCATTGCGAAAATTTGCAAAATAAAACAATTTTACTGTGAGATTTTAATTTTATTTTTTCTTTTTAATTACACAATAATGATTAAATTAACAACGAGTTTTGCCTCCGCGGGCTTGTATGCGATTTCCTAAGCTCTGAATAAGGCTGTCGATTATTTCTTGGGGTAAATTGTCCCACTCTTCTACCAAAGCCAGTTTCAGTTCTTTGACATTCCTGGGAGCTGGATTTCGCTGTCGAACTCTTCTTCCCAGAATATCCCAAGCGTGTTCTATTGGGTTCATGTCCGGTAATCGTGCTGGCCAGTCCATTTGATTGATACCAACCTCCTGGAGGTAGCTACTCACTATTCTTGCAGTGTGAGGGCGTGCATTATCATGCATAAAAATGAAATTTTGGCCTATAAATGGGGCAAAAGGCATGACATGTGGTTGTAAGATCTCTGTTACGTATCGGTGCGCAGTGAGAGATCCATTTTCAATGAGCACTAACTCTGTGCGGGCTCCTAAACATATGCCACCCCATACCATTATTGACCCTCCACCATATGATACCGTTTCCGAGAAGTTAGTCTGGTTGTAGCGTTCACCTCGATACTTCCACATCCTTTCCCTCCCATCCACAAAATTTACACAAAAGCGGCTCTCATCGGTGAATAAAACACCCGAATGTGATACCCGAAAATTTTGAAAAAAAAACGACCTTTTTGTGTTCCCCTAATTGTGCCGGAGTGTGTAGTAAGTATTACAATTATTTTGTATCATACAGTCATCGTTATTTGGATGTTGAGAATATTTCTCATATACTGGGGGTTGATTAAAGGGGACTCTTAATATCACAACCGGATGACAGATTTTATCAATTTTGATTAATTTATTTAGCTATAACCAAAAACAGTTAACATCTATACTAATATTGTAAAGAGGAAAGATTTGATTGTTTGTTTGTCTACATTGAATAGGCTCCGAAACTACTTAACGGATTTGGATAAAATTTGGTACACAGATAGTAGATGTGTAGACACAGTAGCCTGGTTATGAACATAGAATACTTTTAATCTCGGGTGTAACCAAAACCACGAGCGGCTGCTAGTCTTATACAATAGTTATTTGTTATGCAAGGCTGGAAAGTTGGTTATTTAGAGGCGAGTTACATCTATTGAAAGTTGAGCAAGCAAAGGATTCTAGGATTGAACCACGAGCGTAGGAGTGGTTAAATCCTAGAATCATAGATTCCTATGATCCTATGACCCTAATCATAGATCATTGATTTCCAATCATAGATTATGAAATCTCACTTTCTCTTTTTTGGTCTGGCAACCCCAGCCGGTTAACTTGTCAAATAGTATCAGCTGTATATAAATTATTTAAATTATCGTAAAACCAATGCTTTAGTATAGTGTTTTGTTTTTAAAGTGTTAATAGGATCCTTTAGCATATGTACAAGTGTTATCCAAGAAATCTTTGTAGCAGTATTTGAAATATATTGACTACAAAATTGTAACGACCAAACGTCATCCTGACGTGGAATCAAGCCTCAGGAAAAGCCGATATTTAAAAGGAGGAATGCTAATAAACTGCATATAAACCGGGGAAGTAACTTTGTTCTATAACTTAGTTGATAAGTATTTTACGCAGCGTACCTAGTTTAAAACACTGAAGTGACTTAGTAGATTTGGTGATAAATTGGCTTCTCATTTCTGTACACTAATTATCACTACTTACTTGTACAGAGTTCACTTCCAGTGAACAACGTCACAATCCATTACGATTTGACATTGTTAACAACCTCTCTTTACTTGACAAATAGTGGAAGTAAAGCTGACGGTGACTACTATTGTCACAGACATTCACCAAACTGCTACTCTTACCAAACACTACTTACATCAATACTGACCCATCCAAATCACTCCATTCGAAGATTGTGCAGCCAATTTTTTTTCAGCAAAAAATCTGAGTTAAACAAGTTATGTTTTAGAGCTTATGCATAGTATTTAATTTATTGTCTTATTCAATAATATTTATGTTTTTTTTTTATTATTTATTTGATAGGTGTAGGTACACATTCATTCATTAGAGTGGAGTAAATTAAAATTAAACAGAGTATTCATTGAATAAAGGTTTGGCCTCTCTTTACTTTGTTAAAAGTAAATTTGTCGGTAAAACCTTTAAGTCACTTACATTCAATTTTACCATAATAATACCTTATAATTGATTATATAAAGCAGTATCTCAACATATGCTTACACAACTTGAGTAAAGTTGATGGTGATACTTATTGATTGATTTATAAAAATACCTAAAATACAAATTCATTTTCTTACAAAATTATTTCTGCAATCTCAGAAATTCTTTAGTTTATTTATTTATTTCAATAACAAACCTGTAATACTAATTTTGAGTTAATAGTAATAGATAGTAATCTCATTTTTTGTATTATTTTAGCATTGAATTCCAAATCGTACCTTCATAAACAATAATGATGACCCGGAGAACATCTGCAAAGGATATCGAGCTTAAGCTCAAGAATGCCCTGGAAGATCTGAAGGCAGCAAAGGAACTAAATGACACTTTACTGCAGGAAAGAGAGGACAGCGAGAATGAAATCCTCAAGACGATTACTCGGAACTCTGAACTTAAGAGTGAACTCGCTGAGATTCATCATAAATACTCTGAAGTTGTAGACAAGTGTAAGCGAATGGAAGACTTCATTCAGTCATTTAGGGATTGTTCTGACACTCATGAACAGGCATTGAGGCGCATTACTGACCTTGAAATTAGATTGTCTCTTTCTCAAAAGAAAGCACTTGATTTAGAGAACGAAAATAAAAGTTTTATAGAAGAAAAGCACTCTCAAAGCCTGTTCAATGAGTTATCTCAATGTAATTTTGCAACAGGTGACGATTCACCTTTAGAATGTGTCAAGTATGTTAATAGACCATGTTCATACAATAACAATAATTGTCAATTCAGTAGCGGAAAGAAATTAAAAAAATACATTAAGATTAATAGATATATTAAGAAAACACAAAAATTGGTTAAAAGACAAAATTATTATAATCAATATAATGACTTAAGGAAAGAACGTAGGCAATTGTTAGAAAAATTAAATGTGATTAAAACAGAATCATGTAATAACAATAAAAATAGTGAATTGTTAGATATTCAATTAGGTAACAAAATTGACAATTTGGAGCTTTCACTGAGGGAAATGTATACTAACTTGAGTGAGCTCTCTCGCAAGCAGCTAAATTATCAAAAAATGGCTGCAAATGACATGATAGACTTTTGTAATTTTAATACAGATCGGTTTGAGTCACTAGGTAAGAAACGCAGCTGTAGTTGTATGATTGCCAACACTTGTTTAGGTCAAAATGAGTCGTCAGGCCAATTTGATCAGGTGGGTGATTTACTAACCAACTCTGTTTCTGATAGTTTATTACAAAACGATAAAAGTATGTCCCCTGCTAAAACTTGTGATACTAATACAATTATGTTTTGTGACGACATTGGGAAGAACTTAGGCCATTTAATCCAGAAAAATTCTAAGGAAAATATTGTTAACTATTGTATGCCTGGCTCAAGTATAAATGATATAATGAAAACAATTGTTAAGAAATCTTATAGTGACAACACAAATATCATAATTTTGATGGGGAATAGGGACAATGTCAATAAACAAAAGTTGATATCTTATGTTAACTCCCTATGCTCCTTAAATGTTAGGAAAGTTGTAATGTTTACATTTCCATACAGTCAAAGTTTCACAGAGCTGGAAAATAAGTTAAGATACAACTTAAACTTAACATTAAGCACAGTAGCCTTTCATAACCCTGAAAAGCTACAAGTTAAGATACAACTTAAACTTAACATTAAGCACAGTAGCCTTTCATAACCCTGAAAAGCTACATATAATTGACATAAATCCTTTGTTAAATAATTTTAACTTGACAAAAGATAATTACTATCTGCCTCACTATTATAAGAGACAAATAGCGCTCACGCTATCTTTTTATTTTAAACATTTAGCCAATAATCTGGCTATTAAAACCTCTGCTTTTATTGAGCAGTTAAATTCTGACATTTGTAATATAACTTTGGAATCTGTTCCAAGTAATTTGATTCTATTGAATCCCAACACTGTCTTGGTTAATTTAAATTACCATTAGAGACAACAGAGGTGTCCTCTAGCCCAGTGTTGACAAGAGGAAAGCCAAAATGTTTAAAAATTGTTCATCAAAATATACAAGGCTTTTCTGACAAAGACCTAGAAGTAAGTTTATTTTTAAACTGTGAAAATGTTGATGTGTTGTGTATCACTGAGCATTGGTTAAAATGTCACGAATTATTTTTAAATCTGGATAATTATAGAATTGTAAGTTCATTTAGTAGGCAATCTGCTATTAGAGGAGGGTCTCTTATAATTTTACATAATAATTTTCAGTACAAAGAGCGCAAAGATATAATATCCCTCTCAATTGAGCGAATAATTGAATTGTCTTGTGTGGAACTAGACCAAATTATTGTAATATGTGTTTATAGACCCCCACAGAGTAATTACCCAGAGTTTGAGTCCACTATGGAGGAAGTTTTAAGAATAACTAGTAAAAGTAATAAAAAGGTTGTCATATGTGGGGATTTTAATGTTGACATTTTAGACTCAAAGTTGTCGAAGCTCGCAAGTAGATTATTAAATTTATTCACATCATTTAATTTATCTCATACCTTTAATGAGCCTACTCGAATTACACCCACATCTGCCACCTGTTTAGACAACATTTTTTCAAACTGTGTAGTCACTGAGAAATCTATAATAAATGTTATTAAATCGGACCATAGTGGTCAACAAGCCTCTATAGAGCACCATCATGTCTGTCCTAAGCGGAAAATTGTATGCAGGCCAATAACTAAAAAGGGCATAGATGAATTCAGAAACAATGTGATTAATAAAATTAAGTCTTTACCAGTTCCTATTATGGAATCTAATTATCTTTATAATGATTTATTTCATGTGGTTGAACACGAATTTAGTAAAAAGTTTAAGCAAAAAGTGATCAATTGTAATTCGGATAAAGTAAAGTTTAGTGATTGGGCCACGCCGGGAATTTACATAAGTAGAAGAAAACTATATGACCTCTATGCGTCAAAGCATACTTCCTGCGACCCAATTTTTATTGGATATGTCAGGAAGTATTCTCAAATGTTTAGAAATGTTTGTGTAGCTGCTAAGGCGATGTTCTTTTCAAATAAAATCAAATTAGCGGATAATAAAATAAAGGCTACTTGGAATATTATTAATCAAACAACTGGTAAAACTAAAAATAATGTCAACCACTTCTGTCTTAAAGTAGGTGATAAATTAATTGAATCTGACGTTGAAGTTGCCCGTGTTTTTGAAGATTTCTTCTCTCGGGTACCCTTAGAAACTACCAGTAAATTAAATTCCTGTCCAAACGTTGCTGCTGCCCTCTTGGAGTCGTGTGTTGATAAGTGTAATAAAGTTTTCAATTTTAAGCATATTAATAGTGAAGACATTTTAAAAGCTTTCAAGTCTATAAATATTAAAAAGACTGAAGATCTATGGGGCATATCAACCAACATTATTAAATCAATTATTGATACAATAGCTCCATATTTAGCTTTCATTTTTAATCAATGCATAGATGAAGGTACTTTTCCCGATTTAATGAAATGTAGTAAGCTTATTCCTCTTTTTAAATCGGGTGACAAAAGTGACCCCACAAATTTTAGGCCGATATCTATACTACCGGCACTTAGTAAAATTTTTGAAAAAATTATATACTCGCAATTATTAGACTATTTAACAATAAATCAAATCCTTCATAACAATCAGTTCGGCTTTTCTAAAGGTAAAAATACTACTGATGCTGGCATTGCACTTCTTAAACATATTTTTGAGGCTTGGGAGGGCAAGCAAGACGTAATTGGTATATTCTGTGACCTGTCTAAAGCTTTCGATTGCGTTGATCACGTTACACTTTTAAAGAAGCTAGAACATTATGGTGTCTCTAAAAAATCGGTTAGCCTTTTGCAGTCATACTTGCATAATAGAAATCAAAAAGTAATTGTCAATAATACTGCTTCTACTGGAGCCCCCATTATTATGGGCGTGCCCCAAGGTTCAATATTGGGCCCTTTGCTGTTTTTAATTTATATTAACGATCTCCCTTACTACACGAGTAAATTATGTGAGACAGTACTATTTGCAGATGATACATCTTTAATTTTTAAAATTGATAGAGGAAACAATTGTTCTGACGAAGTAAATAGTGCTCTCTCTCAAGCCGCACACTGGTTCAACATTAATAATTTGTCTCTTAACCCTAGTAAAACCAAGTTTGTTAAATTCTCATTACCTAATGTAGTGCAGGTCGATATGCTTATCAATTTGAATGGGGATGTAGTAGAGTTAGTTGAGAGTACAAAATTTCTTGGTATTACATTGGATTCAAAACTACAATGGGATCCACATATTGAAGCCTTGTCGAGTAGACTTAGTTCTGCGGCTTTCGCAATAAGGAAAATAAGGCTCTTAACTGATATTGAAACGGCAAGACTGGTTTACTTTAGTTATTTTCATAGTGTAATGTCCTATGGCGTGTTGTTGTGGGGCTCAGCAGCTAATATAGAAAATGTTTTTATACTTCAAAAAAGAGCTGTGCGCGCCATTTACAAACTCCGACGTAGAGATTCTCTTAAGGATTTGTTTAAAGAGATTAATATACTTACTTTGGCGGGACAATACATCTATGATAATTTAGTATATGTAAGGAAACATCATGATTTATTTATAAAGCATAGCGATGTTCATAATTTTAATACTAGAAACAAGAATAAGCTTGCCGTTCCAAAATTTCGGCTTGAAAAATGTAGACGCTCGTTTTTGGGGAAAGGCATAGCCTTTTTTAATAAAGTTCCACAACAAGTTATTGAGCTGCCTTTGCATAAATTTAAAATATATGTTAAAAAAACGCTCTTAAGCAAAGGTTATTACAAGGTAGATGACTATTTAAAAGACCAAAATGCATGGATGTGATACCAACATTAAACATACTATTGTAAATAGTGTAAGAGGAAAATATTCTAATATGAGTATGAGAAAATTTTCTTCTTTTATTAAATATATTTCAAGATTGTAGATTTGTGTTTGGCAACAACATGTTCCATTGTAAATGTTGTTGTTTCTGCTAAGGCTGATAAGTTTCTTGCGGCCGTTCTTCTTATCAGTTAAAAGATGTCCTGAATGGCTGGTAGGGAAAAAAAATGTTGGACTATTCGAAAGTACTTATCTATAAGTCTATTTGAATAAAAATCTTTGACTTTGACTTCACCCAGCCTGATATAATTTTATTATAACAAATACTTTAATCTTATTGTTATTGTTTTTATGATTCAATGAACTATAATAAAACCAAAACTGCGTATTATAATAAATTTAAAGCTATTTAAAATAAGAGTAAAATATAACAAAAAAGTCAATAGTGCGATTCGGAACGCATTATGACATATTTTTAGGTATTAAATTAAAAAAGTACTTTGCCGCACTAGGCCGCAAAAAAAATTATAACACCGCAGTCTACGTGTAATACGTTTGGAGACAGCGCCATCTGTCGGCACGTTTTAGAACTTAACATACATACACGTATCCTCTCGCCATAAATCCCTTGCGGGTGTTACTTAGATCTTCGAAGGTACAGCTTGAGAGTGAAACGTATAAATGTCGCGGCCATCCTGGTTAAATCAGGCATTTTAATGGAAAACTAGCCCGTTATTAAAACGTCGCCATTCAGTTGAATGCCAAGGTCGATCGTTGATTGAACTAGCATCACTTAACGTTTTACTAGTTGGCTTATTGTAAGTTAGCCCTTTGAAGATGGCTGATGTTAATTTAGTCACGTGATCAAAATTTTATTTTGCCATTGGTGCGCTGGTGGTCTCAAAACGAGTATGGCGTCAGAAAGCTCGCATCAGCTGGCAATTTAATGTGTTATTTTTTCGTTTCATCATAGCTTACAGTGTTTTATTTATATCAATATTGATACAATAAAAATGTGTGATAGAAAATATGCCTGATATTACTCCGCCGGCTACAAGTTTTCACGAAAAGTTTGAGTCTATAATGACATCTCATTTGATAAGACGTCTAAATTACGTTTAACGACTTGGCTGAACGTCAGCCAAGTCGTTAAACGTTTCATTCAACGACTTGGCAAGTTGTCCCTTAGCCATTTCATTGAATGCCTGCGTTTAATTAACGGGCTAGCCCTCCAATGAACGGCTGATTTAACCTGCTGGCTGCGACTGCGACATAACCATCACTCTCCTAGCCACACACCTCAACGACGACATTGGTTGGGTCTAAGATGTAGTCCGGAAATAATAGTGACAGCACAGCGTAATAACTTAGGTCCCGACTACACGCACCGTCCTACCTGAGAGCATGCCTGCACGAACCGGTTTGCTCAGGTAAGACGTAGCGGATTGTCCCGGTTACACGCTCCGTCATGCCTGCGCAAACCGCGGGGCTATTACCTATCTTCGCAACAGCAACGCGACAGCAGAAATTGCGCGGCAATTGCTTTACGTCACGTATCAACAGTGCGGCCTCTAATGAACGATGAACTAAAATGTGCATTTATTTAGTTCCTGTTACTGCTACGTTATAACCACACGCGGCGTCTCACTCTCGTACGAGATAGTGAGACCCCGCTATACGAACCATCAGCGAGCGATAAGCCAGCAACCAGCAACCACGTAATACTATTTTGAGCAGCGATCGCGCGGTATATGCGCGTAAATTGTTAATTAGTTAATAGCTCCGCCGCCGCCGGTTTGTGCAGGCATGCTTTCAGGTAAGATGGAGCGTCTAGCCGAGACATTAGTTTATAGTCTGTGGTGACAAGTTACCTATTAATAGGCTTTATACCAAAGTCTATATAACTTTACTATCTGCTCCGAAAACTAACACCTGGCAAATTTTACGTTTTTTTTCACTCCCAGTCCAGCATGTTTAGTAGTGTTTGTTGTAACGAGTGAATCTAGTAAAGAATTTAATTTCGATTTGGTAAAATATATCAACTTACCCCTACTGGCAAGTAGTCATATTTATAAAATAAAAATCGATTGTGCCTCGTTCATTACCAGCGAAAGGTTAAAACTGTCTCGATAGCGCAGAGGTATGTGTTTAAGGAGCTGGGGTTGTAGGTGTTATAAATGTTTAATGATAACATAATTCGTTTTAAAATAATAAAGTTCAATCACCACGTAACAAATGTTATAAATGTTGAGAGTAATGTTCGCGACCCGCATCAGTCCGCGGAAATACATGCTAACATTAAAACTACGTCATTGGGTGCAAGCGCATTGATGACAGTCGTGTGACGTCAGTCGCACGTCACAGTGTTTGGTGCCTATGTACCGAACAACCGAGAGACAATAGAATCGGGGGATTTCCCGGTTGGTCAGTATAACGTTATTATATTAGGCAGCGTTATTTAAAAGAAAATAGATATATATGAGATGTATATACATATGTTACGCTGAAAGACCGATAATGCTCATTGAGCGAAAGAAAAGCTCACAACGCGTTGTGGTCACAGTAAAACATCCACATGGCGAAATTCGTGTTATGGCTCTAATGCAATGCTCACGACCCGTTGTCCGTGTCGTGGCTGACATACTATACGACCACGAGGCGTTGTGGCAATGCCATGAGGCGTATGGAACCACATTTGATTACGACGCACAGTGCTTTGCGATATGGGCCCTACTAGTCTCGAAACGTTATGGTAGATGTTCTTAGAAAATATTTTTTATCCTGCAACAGGTACCAGACAGACAATGTACTTAAGGCTCTTTCTGCAGTCAAAAAATTAAAATCACTGCATAACGTATTTTGTTATGAATATTAATTGAATGTTATTAATAATGATTAAATATAGTACAAAAAACGTATAATTGAAATAAAAGGAAATTTGGTATTCATTGAGATTACTTTATATTAAAAAAAAATGTAAAAAAATATTGAACACAAACTATTACTAATTGGTAATGTACTTAAAATAATAAGGAACTTAAGCGACTTAACTTGAGCTTACTATTCCAGCTTCAACCAACTTTTCAGCGTCACCAATTTTTAAGACATCATATCGTTTAAGACGTCGATACTGCTTTGAAGACAGAGACTCGTTGTTCTTTTTAAGAAGCTGAGGCTGTTTTGTTTCATTAAGTAATACTTATCTCATATTTTTCTGTACTCATGATAAAACTGCGATCAGTTCTTTTTTATTTGAAATATTTATAGCATGTTAGCCACGACACGAATTTCGCTATGTGGACTTTCTGTGATTGCCACAACGCGTCGTGAGCGTTTTCATTAGAGCCATAACACGAATTTCGCCTTGTAGATGTTTTAATGTGAACACAATGCGTTGTGAGCAATTTTTTCGCTCAATGAGCGTTATCGGCCTTGGAGCGTAACATATGTAAAACATAATAGAACATTAGGTATTCCATTTGAATAATAAATTATTTATTTAACCTTCACACTATACGAAGAAACGTTTTTCAAAAAAGCTCTGCTGGTCAACTGCTAAGTTCCCCGACGATTTTTACAGGTTCAGCTTACAGGGCCGGAGTCAGTGAGGCTTTACTAAGTATGAGATTTCAACAGTACAATCTGTAGTAAGCCTGCCGTAAAATTGACATATTGGAATTCTGAAGATAAGCTTTCAGAAACGTGCATTTTATAGGTACATTATAAAAGCCACTTCTATCCAGTCAACAAGCCACTTTATGAGGCCTCAGTTTAATTAAAATCTTTTAACCTAGTTATCTACCCTCGTAGAAAATTACGTCGTATAATGCATTATGGCCCAAATTATTATGGGAGATGTTCAAAAACACGTCTGGCGTAAGATTATTAAATTCCGAGCCACCCACCGCCAAAAATGAACCTGTTGACGTCAAACTTAAGGGAAAGTATCCGGTTGCTGTGTTATGTGAACAGTATTAAAATTAACAATGTGATAAAAGCACGCAAGTGACACGCACTGAGATACCAAGCATAGGGAGCGTTTTTTTTATGAACAACGGGGAGATTCTTATCCTTCATCATACCGGACGCTAAGTATTGATAAGGCTGAAGATGGAAGCGAGCCTCTCCCGGAATTCTCATCACTGAGGAACTGGCTATCCTATATCTAACTGCCGGAACACAAAAATGATGAAAACATTGTAGTTATGGCGTACTTACAATAAGTCCTACCACCAACCAAACCGAATACAAAATGTGCCTCCGCTGAGAATAGGACCCCTGGGTCTGATACCGGTGGCTGTGTAAATATTTACAACAAAAATATCTAAAGTACGCAAAGGAAAGACAGCATAAAATGTAATTGCCAATTATTGAACTTAACATCCAACCATGTAATCATTAGAGACTGAGCGTAAATTCTATAGTAGTATAGTACCTAGTAGATCAAAGTGATGCCGTGCGGTTTCTTTACAACAAATAATCATCTGTTTCATCACAATTGTGTCCATCATTTTCACCTTGAGAGCGCCCTTACATCATTCGTAATAGCGGCAGTATAATAATAATCATTTATTCACATCAAACATGATATGGAAATGGTGGTTACGAGCTTTGATTTGAATATGATGGAGCTCTTGTTTCACTGGGTATTTTAAATAACATGCAAATTCTTTGTAAATACAGATAACATTAACAAAATACGTTAAAAAGGATTAAAATGTTTGACGTGCTGTTGACTGTACCGCCAGTAATTTGCTCTAGTTACTACGAATGTTACGTTGAAATTATCTTTAAAAATTGTAATTTCTATAACTTGGGCTCTATTTTTGATTCACCCGTCTTGAGTCAAGCGCTTAGGTTTTACTGATTTTTGTTCGACATTTGAATTTTCATATTTTTTGATCGCTCGACTGCAATGAGTTCCACACTCGTTGCAGTCGAGCGAAATTAAGCAAGCGACGCGTGACTTAAGTCGCATGCGACAACACATAGAGGGATTAAAAAATAGAGCACATGAGTGGAAACATTAAGGCCTAGTTTGCTACTTCCAATAACTTTCATCACTCGAAAGTTATCAAAATATTACTTAAACTTGTTGAGACGGAACAAATTGGGCACGAACATTTATCTTGTATAGTTTCTATGGAAATCGTGACTTTGTGTTATCTGTCATAAAAAATACAACTCAGCTTTGAGAATACTTTTTGGCAATGTCATTAAAAATTTCGTATAAGTAATCTAATAGTAACTGTTTTTATCTATTTGTCTGTATCACCGAAAAGCTAAATACATTTTCTGAAGAATAGCCACTTAGTAGAAGTAACAAGGAGTACCTACCTAAAAGAGCTTTCGATTTCCTAGAAAATATTTAAGTACGTCAGTTCTTTACCAACAAACTTTTTCGAGCCACTATTTCTTTATTTTTAACCCCCGACGCAGCGCAAAGAGGGGTGTTATAAGTTTGAAGCCTATGTCTGTCTGTCTGTCTGTCTGTACGTATATTCGTAGAGCCTAAACGAATCAAGCGAATATAATGCAGTTTTTTTTAATTGAAAGCTAAATTAATCGAGATGGTTCTTAGCCACGTTTGATGAAAATCCATCGGGCCATTTATGGAGATGGTCAACTGCCTGCCGAAACGGTAAAAGATACAAAGGTGGCGCTTTGATTAAAATAATGTACACCCTGCGAATATTTAGGTACAGCAAAAAAAAAACAAAATGGCGGCAAAAAAATTTTGTCTTTCTGTACATCAATATTCGTAGTACCTCAACGAATTAAGCGATTGCAATGCGGTTTTTTTTAATTTTGTGTGTGATTTAAAAAGGATGAAATAAAAATTAAATTTTAACATTTTAAAAACCCCCCGACACAAAAAAAACAAAAAGAGAAGTACTAAAAGGGTATTTTATACGTTGGGGGTCCCCCAACCGAGAGAGAAATTTTATTTTTTTGAAGTTTTATTTTGTGTCAGGGGGTTTTTAAAATGTTAAAATTTTATATTTAAGTTAAATTGAATAGCTAAGGTAGGTACATACAGGCAGCAGGAACCTCGTAGAATACAAGTGATTGTACTTCTGTCGCAGACTGGACTTCTACGCACGGGAGGAGACTCGAGGGAGGGGTTCGGTCCTATTACCACCACCACCGCCGGCCGCCGCCGCCGCCGCTGCCCCACCATGACCGAAAGTTATAAGATAGATGGCTGTTTCTTGTTAATAGATAGTCAAACATTTGTAAAAATGTTTCTTTCGAAAGCGAGGATATTTTCTCTCATTGATGAAACGACGGTGGTCAACACCGTAGAACGGTGGAATATACTGGAAAAATTCGACGTGTCCTCATAGGTCCTCATAGGGTTTGAATCCCGTCAGGGCGAAATGAGACAAGTTGCTTTTTTCTAGTATATTTTCTTGTTTAATATTAATGATATATATATGTCGCAGAGAAATGAGGATATCAGAGATTTCACGAAATCCCTAGGTATACCACGAAATCACGGTAGATGTTGAATATTCTTATTTACGACGTCTTCTTACTAAAAAAAATTTGTGATTTGACAAAATACTAATATATAATCAGTGATATATCGTTTCACTCAACTAAATTAGTGAAATGAAGAATGAATAAAATAATAAAAAAAGAAACAAAATGTTATATGTAATTCAAGGTGGCACAAACCGCTGCCATGTTTGAATAAATACCAAATCTTAGACGAACCACGCATACCGACTGTTAAAAGTCCAATTTCTTCTGTTCATTTTAGCTAACTTGAAACTTTATTGTCTAATAAATGCATCAGTTGATTTTAAATTTTGTTGTATTATTTCATTCATTCTTCATTTCACTAGATTTAGTTGAGTGAAATGATATATCACTGATTATATATTAGTATTTTGTCATATCACTAAATTTTTTTTAGTAAGAAGACGTCGTAAATAAGAATATTCAACATCTGCCGTGATTTCGTGGTATACCTAGGGATTTCGTGAAATCTCTGATATCCTCATTTCTCTGCGACATATATTTTCACAAATATAGAAAACTACTAAGTTGCACAAATAAAAATAAATATATTGTTTATATCGACTGAAAAATAACGATGTACATAACTAGATATACACGTATTTTTGTAAGACTACGAACATTCGCTACAAACAAGAATAAAGCCTCGGTGCGGCGTTAAAAAAAGTAAAAGCTCAAACTATGCTAATTGCTCTTAGAAAATCTCATTATGGATCACCTTCCACTAGCTTTAAAGAAATTGCTTTGAAAATGTTAATGATACTAAAGTGAAATTAAGTAATTGAGCTGAACTTCAAATTATCTTTTAGTTCTTTTTACTTAAAAGTAAATATATTATGAAATTTTAAATAGAAAAATATTGGAAAACATCAACTCGGCCATAAGTAAATTCTCATTATATGAACATCGGGGAGAGTCTTAGCCTTCTTCATTCCTGATGTTAAGTATTGATAAGGCTGAAGATGGAAGCAAGCCTCTCCCGGTGTCCTCAGCCACTGAAGAACTGGCTATCTTATCTCGAACTGCCGGAACGCAACAATGCTGAAAACATTGTTGTTATGGAGTCAGACTTACATATGATGGTGGTAGCTAGCCAGGCGGAGTTACAACAAGTCCTTAAAACCTTTGGAAATTTATCATAAATATAAAAATAACATTGAAAATAAATTATGGGTTGTTGCATCTTAATCGATCGTAAAACATTTGAAAAGATGTTTCTTTCGAATGCAAGGATATTCCTAGCATTGATGTGACAACGCTGGCTAGCGTATTAAAAATATAAAAGTATTGAGATTTTTTTGAAGTCTCGGTAGCTCGATGTTAGAGCATTGGACCAGATTTCCAAAGGTCGTGGGTTCGAGTCCCATCTGAGAATTCACTTGTGGCCGAGTTGATTTTCCCATTTATATTTATCATAAGTTTAAAAATAGCATTGAAAAATGCAAAAAATCAAAAACCACAATTATAAGTAAATATTTTGAAACTCGTGATCTTAAAGATTATACGAGTATATAAAGATTGAAATAAGCAATTATCGAGAAGATAAAGTGCTATTCTGGCTAAGCATGTTGTTGGTCATAGAATAGACGTAGGTATAGGGTAGACCAGAAACTTAGTGCCCAAGCAGTAAAGTCGTTTAGGGATTAAATTTGACCATCCAAATATTATCAACATTAACAAAAAAAGCTGCCTATCGATAAAGTACCTACTTCAGCTTCGGGACGTAGGTACTACATACATAGCAATGGATCAGTGAGGGTGGGATCATTACCTACTCTCTGTATAATGAGAAAAAGAGGCACTGTTAAGATAGCAATTAAGATGTCAAAATTCTTCTTCTTCTTTTTATCATTATGAGGTTTAGTCAGCCACCTCTGGTGTCTGAATTTATCAAGCCGCCTATAAGGCCTCTGACTTGGCTTAACGACTGTTATCAAATGACAACAGCTGGGACCGACGATTTAACGTGCCCTCCGAAGCACGGACTAATCCTCTCAGTTGTAATGCTATTTTACGGTCACCCATCGATACCTGACTGAACCGAACATGATCGAATATGTATGTCAAGCGCCGCCATGAGCGCTTCGATGACGTCATAATGAGAGTGTGTCTGAACATGAGGTGATGGTCCTATAAGTAGGACACGTATATGGCGCATTTGTATCATAATGGTTTATAGGTACATATTACAGTTACTTATCCCTTTACAACCGGTACTACACAAGCGTGACGATCGAAAAAAATATTTTTTTACGCGAAACGGATTCGGTTTTGTCGTCATCAGCCATTTTTAATGTCCTTACTGCTGGGGCACTGCAACCGCATCGAAATCGACCCGGTTGTTACCGAGAAAAATGGCAACAGACATACATACACACACACAAACACTAACACAAACAACCTCTAACCCCAAACGCATATAACCTCCTCCGTTCCGTTCCGTCCGTCGTGGGTAAAAATTATAAACTAGGTACATCAAAGACTAGTAATATCATAAACAAAACTATTTTAGATCACGTTTCGACACAAAAGCTATAAAATTTCCCACGTATGATTGTGTTTATTTTTGGTTGTTTATTGAGTGTGTAGTCAGGGAAAATTCCTCTTCCTATCACATATGGAGTTGATGACCTGCTTTTTGCTGAAAACACTCCCAGGGTCAAGGGGAGTTTTTAGTGTTTGTGTGAGTTAAAAGAAGAACATTAGGGACTGTCGTAACTAAGTACGAGATTAGCGTGGATTGAGCAAGGAATCGCTATAGTGAATAAGAGCCCAGAACTTATCAGTGAACTGTGAAAACCCACGCCGTATGTAAAAAACGTCATAGACAAAAATAAAAAGAGTTAAATAATTTTACGAAAATCAAAAGTGATGTAGGTACTAGGAATACTAGGCAAGCTCGCTCCATCTTCGGCCTAGTCTTAAATCTGACTATTCAGAATGATGTCTAGAGCAAATATAAAAAATTAAAAAAAAAACGCAAATTTTCACTTAACGATAAGTTTTTTCTTAGTAAGTTATTTTTGCTTACTATGAACAACGTTTTATTGGACATACTATAAATATGTGTAAAATGTAAAAGAAAGCTTTATATTATGTAATTATTTAATAATGCCATTTAGGTACTTCACAAACAACATAATCCTGAAATTATAATAGGGAATCGTAAATGGAGACGAATAATTTCGGACCATCAATATTACAGTTCAAATGAAATCAAATCAAATCGTTTATTTTGCAAACTAAGCGATAGGTACATAGTTACATACATGGTAAAGTGCGGCTTAGTAACCGTTAAGGTTTAGCAAAAATTATGACAGGACAGCTTATTATCTACGGACACTTAAATTACAAAAAGCTAACGTTCGGACACTTAACTTAAATTACAAAAAGCTAAAGATTTTTTGCTAAGGGATGGTGCAGATTCCAATATATTAACATATTTCATGTATTTAGGTAATCATTTACATTACAGTTATTAAGAACAGCAAAGGAAATTATTTCTGGTTCAGTTAAGACTGCTTAAAAAGTTAGTCAACAGCCTCTAGTTCACTTTCAGCTCCAATGACCAATTAGTGAAGAAAATGAAAGATATGCCAACAATACGTTACTCGGAAAATTTCAGCTTCGTTTGAAATCACAGGAAAATTAAGATCGAGATTTTTTTATGATCTACAACTTTAAGCCGAACTTTATTATAAACTGAAACTTATTGTTTGATCTAAAGCATTAAATTAATCAAATGGAAGAGCAATAATCTGCTTATAAAATTAATGTAACAATAGGATTATAAAGAACATCATCATTTATGCGTAAAACAAAACAGCAGCTAATTTAAAAAAAATACAGTTTGGGAAAAGATAAGTTCTGTGTCCTTTTTATGAACAACGGGGAGACTTAGCTGTCATCATACCTGATGTTAAGTATAGCTAAGGCTGAAGATGGAAACGAGCCTCTCCCGGAATCCTCATCACTGAGAAACTGGCTATCCTATCTGTAACTGCCGGAACACAACAATGCTGAAGACATTGTTGTTATGGCGTCAGACTTAGATAAGATGGTGGTAGCTAGCCAGACGTACTTACAACAAGTCCTATCACCAACAAGTCCTCGTGTAAGCAACATAAAGCTTAGGTAATATGTTTTTTTAAGCCACCGCACAAAATAAATGAAGCGAAATAACACAGCTCAATTTCTTGCCGGTTTGAAGACGTTGCATGGATTTGGCGAACCCATACTATATTCCTGGCTTCTTTAACATTCCAGTGCCTATAGCAATCTCCATGGTAGAGTAGTACGTACACCGGTTTCAAGGTGTCGCCTACTCTGGGGTCACGGGTTCGAATCCCGGTAGGGGCAAATGTTTGTATGATGAATACGAGCATTTGTACCTGAGTCATGGACGTTTATATATTTCTACACATAAATACTTATTTATGTATAATTATATGTATTTATATCCGTTACCCTAGTATCCCATAACACAATCTTATAGTGCTTACTTTGGGGCTGGGTTAATTGGTGTGAGTGTTAGAATTTTTTATTATTATTTAATGTTTTTTTTCTTTTTATTTTTTAATTGAATTATTTTCATTTTAGAAGTTTCTTTCGGGTTATTCTTCTTTCAAAGATTTATCGAATCGATGGCGTACTCCTAACTTCTTTAACATAGACATGTGCTTTTAATAACCTAAATTATATCAATTTTAATTTTCATTTAATTATTTCCTACTCTAAATCTATCAAAAATTCAACAATATATTATTAGTTCACTGGTACATCGTTGAACGACATGCGTCATCAGTTATATTAATGTTAATTGTTTAAATATAAGCAAACTTAATTAGTCCAGAGATAATAGGAACATTTATATGAGATAAGTAACATAAACCGAAGTTTAATTTAATAACGAAACTTGGGTTTGTTTTGAAGCCTAACCTCGCCGCCGGTGATAGGAGGATATCATGTAACTCATTATTTACTATTCAAATGGTTTATCTAGAATCATTGATATTGAAATATTGGCTTTTTGTTTCCATTTCAGAAATAATATGATGACATCTGTTTATTTAATTATAACACCAGACTATCTACCAATTAAAGCGTTCGGAGTTTTTTTTTGTATGCAAACTCCTGGTGCAAAAAGCGTCCGCGTGTAAATACACAGCCGAGAAGTCATATGGTCTAGGCTAATACCTAGACTCTAGGTATTCGTAACACCCACCGGCATCCGATCCAGAAGTGCCGGATTAAATTTCCAGTTCATATTGTCGGTTTGGTTGATGGCTTTTCTTAATTTTTGCTTCGCTTTGTTAGCATTTTCATAAAAGCTTTTCATGGATGTTTTACAGACCTCAACGCGACATGAGCTATTTTTCGATCAATAGGCGTTTTCTGTTTTTGGAGTGTTACTTATATGATTTAAGTAAAAAAATATATTTTAAATATACTTTTACAGCATTTAGTCATGCTGTGACCATGGCAGCTGAAAAGGTGCCGAAACGTCGGAAAACCAAAAAAAACCTAAAAATACGGACAATTACAACTTTGTTCGTGAAATATAGCGCGTTTGATATCCGTAAAAGTTGTTTTATTTTAATACTTTAACATTCTTTTTTAATTCAAAATGGTACAAAATTTCACATCTGTTTTAAATAAAACTTCTACTTTACTGTTTAGTAAAATAGAAACTGAGTAGTAAAGTTTGCTTTTATTTCAGCCAGCTGTTACGACAATATAGTGTACTGTTTATTAACTACATACCGTTTCACACAAACTTTTAGAACAGAGTAGCACAAAGTATTAGAACAAGTGCAAAAACTTTCAGTAAGGACAATGGGCAAATGAAAATCCACTTTTACTTTGAAAATAGAAGATTTTTCTTTCACAACTTCATCCACTTTTCACCCCATCGGGGGTAGAACTTTCAAAAACGCCGAAATAAGTATATGTTTATTTTCAATCGCCAACCTGAATCAAAAATTGGAGATCCTAATCGACTCGTTCTTTCATACCATTTCTCGATTTAAATTATATTGTTTTATAGTTATTTTCATATTTTCAACCATGATACGTATGAAATTATTATCGTTTTCGCATTTATAGTGTAACTAACTGGAACTTTGGGAGCTTCTCGTGGCTTTCGGACAAGGATTTGGGACAAGTTGTCATAGTAATAATTTTTGCCATATGAAAAAACCTATCCAACGACACCACAATTATTACTATCATATGACGACCTGTTTGGCGCAGGGGTACTAAGCCTGCCTTCTGCGCCAGAGGTCCTGGGTTCGATCCCCGGACAAGACAAATATTAGTGTGCATGAACATGTCTATTTGTCTTGGTGTGTGTGTTTAATATGTATATTATGTATGTATTTACAATATATACTTATATATATATATATATAATTTTTTCCAATATTTTTCTATTTAAAATTTACCATAAGTATAAAAATAGCATTGAAAAATGCAAAAATTACAAAATCATAAAATATATATATTATGTTTATCTATTAGAAACTTAACGTGGGCTAGATAATTGGTGTGTTAATATGCAATTATTTATTTATTTATTTATTGGAGCGGGTGGTACCAAAATGCCTACCTAGCAACCAGTTTCGTCGCTGTCATGGTCTTTCATATTTTCATACTGTATGACAGCCATGACAGCCCTAATTGCATGCCCAACCGGTGGGGCTATCGCGTAAAAAATCTGGGTATGGATATGGGCTTCATTTGACAGTTGCAGCTCATAAAATTACCATATATGGTCATTTAACTGTCAAATTAAGCCCATGTCCATATCCATATTTTTTACGCGATAGCCCCCCAGGTCCATAACACTGGTCATAACATTATTTTATAACATCTGCATGTACATTAAGGTTTTGCAATAAACTATTGAGTATTGAGTATGGTTGCTTGGTGATTTTAAGTTAGTAAATCAGTCTGCCGTACTTTTCAATTTGCTAAATCTTGTAAAATATTTCGATAGGTTTAACATGTGTCCAGGATTATTAAAAGTTTTTCTTTTTAACTGACAAAAGGGAGGAGGTTCTCAATTCGGTTGGTATGTTTTTTTTATGTACGTACACCGATCACCGATTATGAGCCAACGGGAATGAAAATCTCGATTGATATTGACTGGGGAACTAGCTTATTAAAAGAAAAAAGCGTAGACTAATAGCAATAGAGCTTAGATGATAATCCTGCGACAGTGAACTGAAAGAATATGACAAAAACTTTAGTCGCTAGAATGAAATTTCGAAGTGGGGAAAGTTTGTATGATATAGGTAAAATCAAAAAGAAACATAAATAAGTAATAATATTATAAGTGCAAGTATGTCAGTAGCTGTGTGGTGACGGCCTAAGAATACAAGTGTCACCACTCCCTTACATGCCTGGGATGTCGTAAGAGTCGACTAAGAGGCTCGACGCATTAAACACCTGTGCGAGAGAAGAAAAACTTGAAACAAACCCTCTACCAACCCGTCTAGCCAGCGTGGTAGCAGTAGGCTAATAGCCTCGTATAAACGCCACAATAGGCGTGAGCTAGGAGAGGCTTATGTCCAACAGTGGACGTCCACAGGCTGATGATGAAGTATGTCAGTTGGTTTCTTTCACGCAAAAACTACTGAACGGATTTGGATGAAATTTGGTATGTAGGGACTTCCAGTAGTGGACAAACACATACTTTTTATACCGATATTCCCTCGGGAACGGGAACCACGCGGATGTAACCGCGAGGGCGGCCGTTAAATAGGTAAGCCAAAATACCATCAGAATAGAAGTAAAAACCAGCTTCTATACAATGCACAAAATTTCGTTCTCCAAGTCACAAGTACAATAACTTTCTAAATAAACAGAAAAGTAGCAAAGCCAACCAATTTTCAAGAGGGTTGGTTTGTCCTAAAGAAATCGTTTACAGATCTTGAAAAGTAATAAAACTTTTGCTGTAAGATTTAACAGGAGAATAAGGGTCGGTACGTTAATGAGATAGGTTATGTACATTCGTTATAATAATATAAAGCACACAACGTTAATGAATCTCGGCCTAAAGCAACAACGAAGTAATGGAGATCGGTTGAGTTACGAGTTTATCACAAACCACAGAGTCATCACAAAGTAACAATTCAAAAACGCTATCTAAGTTGGTTATGAATCAAAATATAGAGGATTGATATAAGCCGCGTTAAATAACGTGGTCAATTGTCATTGTTACCACATGTTTGATGGACAAATTTGTTTGACAAACACGTTTGTCACACATACATTTTCGGAGGCTTGATTATCTAACAAAACTCTGGACCTCTATTTTTGAATCACTCGTCGCGCGAGTGGCAGACGGTCAAATATATTTGACAAACACGAAAATCAGACAGATATATATAAATATACAGATATAAACCGCCTCTGTGGTCTAGTGGTACAACCAACGGTATCAGACCCAGGGGTCCCGGGTTCGATTCCCAGCGGGGGTACATATTGTATTCGGTTTGGTTGGTGGTAGGACTTGTTGTAAGTACGCCTGGCTAGCTACCACCATCTTATCTAAGCCTGACGCCATAACAACAATGTTTTAAGCATTGTTGTGTTCCGTCAGTTTGAGATAAGATAGCCAGTTCCTTAGTGTCTGAGGATTCCGGGAGAGGCTCGCTTCCATCTTAAGCCTTATCAATATTTAACAACAGGTATGATGAAGGCAAGAGTCTCAGCGTCGTTCAAAATATATATATTTGACAGAAAATTTGATCGTTTAGTAGACGATGACGATTATAGATAATGCGCCACGAAACAATGTTACTTTTTTTAAGCCCTCAGGTATCGACGAGATAAGCGACGTAAGCGACGGATAAGCAACTTTCGCTAGGGTCGGTCATGGGATGGAAGACCAAAAAATTGTGAGTAGACCCTGTGTGCTGCAGAAGGCACGTAAAGCCACTAATCGTGGAATTATTGTCAGTCGTGAAGTCCTATCCACGTTGAATTGCTTTGTGACGTAGCTTCCGAATTACACGAACGTCTCGTTCGATTAAAGCGGTAATATTTTCTTAGTATGCCCCTTAAAACTGAAATGTGGAAATCATCATTATTATCAGACCTATTATTTTCACTGCTAAGACAAGCCTTCATTATGAATTTATAAAGTGAATGGGCCTTTACCCAAGGCTATTACTCACCACAAATGCTCAAGGATTGGTGTCGGGGCCAATGGCCTAACTCGCTTGAAGCACGGAAGAACTATAGTTACTACTAAGTTTGTGAACTATATAAGGTTGTAGAACTATATAAGTTTTATATATATTATCTACCGCGTGGGGCTTAAAACCGGGGAAAATATTGAAAATAGAGACTCTCTAGAAGTCTAGAGTATTGGTATGTATTCTGAAAAGATTCCAGTTAATTAAAACCCATGCATTACTCACAATAAGAATTTAAAGTTACGATTCATAATCAGAGTATTATTGCAAAACGATATTATCGCTCACGTTGCGAACTTATCGTGGTACAGGGGACAATAAAAAAACTTACCCCAAACATCATGATATCACTATCCATTAGAAAAATTACCTTTAACTCCTTGAATAGCATCAGCCCCCGATACTTCCCACAGCTTAAAATCTCTGTTTTAATTTTACTTAAAATCTGTAGTTTATTATTAAATATCGCAATGACTTTGAGTAAAAAAAACAGTACAGAAAGAAAACAATACCTACGTGTATTCATGAAGTACGATAGTAAGTAAGACAGTATTATTTTTCTATCAGCCGACACATAAATTGTCAAAAAGACGTTCCGAGTAGCTACGAAAAAGTTGAGCGGTACTGTTATTTGCATTACATTGAATTTACGATTAAGTTTTCTAGAAAAAATTAAAAGTAAAGATTTTATTTTATTAGTTGGGACCATAATGATTCAATCACTAGTGGCCTACAAAGCCTCCGTTTTCAATATTATCCTCGGTTCTAGGCCCCACACTGTATAACTCTTTGCATACAAAGCACTTTTCTTCATATTTTATTATACGCACAGAAAAAGAGTGTTTTTCTAATTCTCTGCCTGCGTCTATATTCCCGGCAGCCTACGGCCCTGGTATATTTCATGCTCGAGTGAATAGGCTCTTTAAGGCAAGCTTGCTCCTTCTTCGGCCTCTTCTTAATCTTTTATCCAGAATGAGGCCAAGAGTACCTAAGCCTATTTTAAATAAAAAAAAACATTTTCGGTCACCCATTCCGTGACCGACCACTATGACAGTTGCTTAACCGCTACATTCGCAAGCTAAAAGCGCAAAATACACCTTCTGGAATTATTGAGATCAAAAGGTAAAATAACTTGGAAACTTGGGTAATGTTTTCGCATAAACTTGAACTTACGGAAGTGTAAAGTGTTTCAAACATGACAACAACACATCGGAAAGGCGAGTTCGTGATCAGGGTTGTCAATTTTTGAAGTGAAAACTACTTTAGCGGCGTTGTGCACATCAGAGTTTAAATTTTTTGTGATGGGTATAAAATGTTAAAGTCGCGTCAGGACACATGACCAGTAGGGCAAGCACGAACAACTATCGAAATAGTATCGAATAAGTATCGAGCACGTAATGTCAAAAAATGTATAGGAAAATGTAGTTCCGTTTACGTCCGGCAGGAACGCTGCTCAATATGTCATACATTTTTTTACTTTACTTCCTCGATACTCAAACGAAAGTTATTCGTGCTACGCCTCCTGATCGAAAATTCGTAAGACGGAGGGAGAGTAGAGCGCCGGGCGCGGCGTAGTAGAGGAAGTAATATCCCCCTCTCTTTCTACCGCGCGGCAAAATGTATGCCTGCTCCTGCTGTTTCGTTTAAGTGGTTTTTACTCCTGCCGGCACTCCCGGAGTGCAACCCGTTGCTTTTTTTTTGTTGAGAGAAATAGTGTACCTTTAAAACCGTTTTCACCACCGACAGATAAGGCCTGGATGGTTTATCTGCCAGATAATTTGAGATATATTTTCATAATTATTAAAACTGTCGAATTATCTGCCTGATAAGCTATGCAGAACTTATCTGTCGGTGGTGAAACGGGCCTTTACTCCTCTTTTTAACCCCCGACGCAGCGTAAAGAGGGGAGTTATAAGTTTGAAGCCTATGTCTGTCTGTCTGTCTGACTGTACGTATATTCGTAGAGCCTAAACAAATCAAGCGATTTTAATGCGGTTTTTTAAATTGAAAGCTAAATTAATCGAGATGGGCCACGTTTGATGAAAATCCATCTGGCCGTTTATAGAGATGGTCAACTGCCCGCCGAAACGGTAAAAGATACAAAGGTAGTGCTTTGACTAAAATAATGTACACCCTGGGCAAATTTAGGTGCAGCAAAAAAAAACAATATGGCGGCAACATTTTTTTTGTCTTTCTGTACATAAATATTCGTAGTGCCTAAACGAATTAGCGATTTCAATGCGGTTTTTTTTAAATATTGTGTGTAATTCAAAAATTAAACTTCAAAATTTTAAAAACCCCCCGACACAAAAAAAAACAAAAAAAAAATCTCTCTCGGTCGGTGGACCACAAAAAGAGAAGTACTAAAAGGGTATATTATACGTTGGGGGTACCCCGACCGAGAGAGAAGTTTTATTTTTTTGGATTTTTTTTTGTGTCGGGTCTTTAAAATTTTAAAAATTAATTTTCGACCCACTTGGGCCAAGCTAGCTTTTAAACAGCAATACAGTACAAAGTAGAATACTCTATTTTCGAGTACGATTGGGAGCCCAATATGCCACTTGATAATTTTTCCATTCCTGTGGATTTTTGAAATGAAGCCTCGTTCTTCAAACTTCAAAGTATTTATCAATTGATACTCGCTTTATGATATATTAAACTTAATTTGTATAATGTACCTCATTCGAATTCCTGAACCTCGAGGGTTTTAAGGGAAAATCATTTGCAACAAGCGGTTAACAGGTGGCCTACCATCTCTTAGTGCAGTATTGTTTCAATCTTACCATGCTATTTCATGCTACGAATCTCTTAAACCCGTATTTATAACAGCTCTCAATACCTATCTCAAGAGCGATATCAGTTGATACGCTCTCAAGATGCGAGCAGCATCTTAAATTGGGTATTTATTTACCTAAGTAATACTTAGTCAGTTATCCAGAGCGTATCAAATGAGTTCGATCCTAAGAGCAGGATAGGATCTTAAGTTCACGATTTTTCTAACACGACACTTTTGAATTATTAATTGCATTATAAATCTTCAATTGCATTATACGGTCTTTTTTAGTTTTTTTCAATGCTTTAATGGCCCTGGCTTCTATGGCCTTTAGCCGGAAATAAGATTTAGCTCTATTTATCGGACTGGATAGCTTATCTATCAACAGATAAGTTCTGTATAGCATAACTAGCATTATTAGCAACTAGCATTAAACTCCTTTTCCGAGCGTGTGAGGTTAAAAATTATTTACATAATACAAGTTTATTTTTTTGTTATTTAATTGAAACTTGACGTTGATCCGATCTCGATCGCAACATGATACCATCAAAAGTTTTTGCCATAAAACATAGACAAGATTATACCGAAATCGTAACTAAAAATAGCCACGACCTTTCAAACTCCGCCCGAGGAAAAGGTACTATATTTTAATAGTGGTTTTACTCCTTCAAGAAGACCCCTCATGTTGAAATATTTACACAATAAGAATGAAGCCTTAGGTTGAATAGATACTTCACTTGTATAATGTTTCTTTTATAGCTCTTAGAAACTGCCTACTTAAGTACTTCCCCGACGTGCGTTTTGTTGTTGAAGAAAAATGAGTTTTGAGTTAATATTTACCTATTGACGAAAAGTGACGTCGGCATTGAAATAGGCTTCATTTGACAGATGGATGTGACACATTGCTGCTTCTTTTTTACACAAATGAAAACTTACCAAAGATTAAGAGCAATATGTCACATCCATCTCTCAAATTAAGTCGATGTAGATGCCGATGACACTTGCGCGGTACCCAGGTGTCCTAAAAATATAGACATAAAATAGTAGACATGTTTCTGTATATTTAACACACAAACCCAATATATACTTACCTAATTTATTCAACAAATTCATAATTGCGAAAGGACCCTTTTAAAACCCTGATTGTCATAACAATCTAAAGTTGTCACAACTTTGATCCGTATGATTGATGAGTAGGCTATGGTAGTTATATTGCATTTCATGGGCACATTTAGAAATTTAAATCCCTTAAACATTGTTCACGTCATTTTAAAATTCAAGCAAATTACCCTTTTATTATTAAGCATAACAATTTAGAATGTTTAGGTAAGTACCCGATTTTTTTTCTGTGGTCTTCGGTTAGATTTTCACAAAAGATAAACATTTGTGCGTATGAACTGAACAATTGTTTCTGTTTGGTCTAGCTACAAGCTAGGTGATCTTATTATCTATCATGGATCTATTATTAAAACAAATTGTGTAAATGTGTTTATCTGTTATCAAGTATCTTTAACGGAGTTAAGAATTAAACTGGCCTGGGACTCCACAGTTCGTTGCCTGCCACAAGAGAAAATATTGTAACCTAATTTATTTGTAAGACATGTGTGTATATGCATAACTAAAGGTGCTCCAATACTGGTATTTGGAAACGTTAGGAAACAAATTAGGAGCAAATTGCTCCCTCACTGGATTTTATAATTGTTTACATACGTTTCTAAACACCGGTGTGGGAGCACTTTTTATCAGCTTATCCCCTCAAAACTTTTTCCATCTTCTACCCTTTAAACGCCTACGCGGTTTTATAGTACACGATAGTTCTTAGCTGTATAAATAAATTAGATTGCTGACTTCGTTAACAATCGCTCGATCCGAGTTGTCGTGGATGGTCAAACATTCGACCTTAAAGTCTTCTTGATCTGTCCTGTCTGCGACACTATTCCTTCTGCATATTAACGACCTGCTGGTGTCTGATACATTTGGGTATGCAGATGACACCACTTTAACCAGCAGATATTGCTCAACTGCAAAGACTACCGGTGATGAAATCCAGTCTTGTCGAGAGTCCCTTGTCGAGGCACTTCAGGCCGTCTCAGATTGGGGCAACGCCAATCTTGTCAGTTTCAAAGCCACTAAAACACAGGCTTGTTTATTCACTGCAAAACGGAGTCCTCTCCAACTGACTCCGACTTTCCAGGGAGTATCCTTACCGATAGCCGAAAATCTGCAACTCCTTGGCCTGAACCTGTCTTCCAACCTGAACTTTGGCGAGTACATTGACTCCATTGCGAAGTGTGCTGCAATGAAACTGGGCGTCCTATCTAACGCTATGCGATACTTCTCTCCGAATCAGCTGCTCCTTATATACAAAGCGCAGATTCGGCAGTCTATGGAGTATTGCTGTCGCCTGTGGGATGGTTTTGCTAAGTATCAGCTAGAGCTTCTGGAATCGATTGAAAACCGTGCCAGGAAACTCATTGGAAACTTTTTGTTTTTTTTTTGCATTGGTCACGGCGGAACATCAGAGCATCAGTCACCGCCGCAAAGTCTATCGGTCTTTTATAGGATACACTTTGGAGAGTGTGCGAGAGAACTGCACGACCCTGTTCCTCCAGCCCCTTTCCACCATCGGGGTACCAGACGCAGGTTAGCTTATCACCCGTACGCCGTTGACATTCCAGCGATCCGTACCAAGCGATTTGCTGACACATTTCTTATTTATGCGAACCGCTAAAGAATGGAATACGCTGCCTGCTCATGTGTTCCCCGATTCCTATAACCTTGGCCTGTAGGCATTTCCTGGTCAAGCATGCAAGACCTTAGACCACATCCTGTTTGTTAAGCACGATGGTGGTCAAATGCCTGCCCAGATATTACTAAAAACAAAAAAAATACTACATAACCGTGCATTAACTAATTGTATTTTTTTCAGAACAGTAAATCTTTCTTTATCTTTGGGGGTGGTGTACACAGACGTGACCCATATTGGGGCATGTTCTTTGGCAACTTTTTTCTTTTGCATTCCCTTTTACGAGGTTCCTTTGGCACCTACACGTATAGCGGTGGTATTTAATAGTAGCGAAAGCGGCGAAGAATCATAAATTTATGGGTTTTATTTAATAAAAATATCTATTGCTAAACCAAAACTTTCCTCATACAACACAATGTATTATGCACTACATGATATGGCTTGACACAAGAGTTAATAAGAAGGCTGAATAGCTCCCGGACGGGCAGTTCCCGTGTACTATAAATTTTGTAGGACATTAGTTCCGGAGTTCGAGCAAGACTTACTGGGAACGGGGTCTATAATGTACAACACAGGAAAATGTAGTTAAACTCTTCTCATAATTGTTTTGTTTCCTAGTGTTTTTGTACAAAACACAAGAGGTTAGATGGTACGCATTTAGTAAATAACAAAATAAAGTAAGTATCCCAAAGGTTAAACCGTTAAAGTTTTACAGCAAATGTGGTTAAAATCGGTTCAGTAGGTTTTGCGCGAAAAAATTCAACAACTAAGGATAGATGGTATCATAACGTAATCTAAAGTAAATCTGTCGTCTCTCTATCTAAAGTAAAAGCCTCGTCCAAATCCGTAGTATGGGACAGAATTATTTTTTTCAAAAATACACACAGAGGAACAAAAAAAGGTTACAATATATAATGCCCTTAAGTCAGGTTAGCCAGATAATTAGAGTTAAAAATGAATACTGCCGACCCAAAGTATAACCCTTGTATCTTTAACTCCAATTATCTAACTAGCCTGATACTTTAGGGCATTATGTTGGGTAATATTTTATTTGAAGTGAAAACTTCTTTAGCGGCATTATGCATTATGAGTATTCTGGTAATGAGTAAAAAAATGTTAAAGTCGCGTCAGGACACGTGACCTTATCGAAAATTCGTAAGACGGAGGGAGAGTAGAGCGCCGGCGCGGCGTAGTAGAGGAAGTAATTTCCCCCTCTCTTTCTACCGCGCGGCGAAAATGTATGCCTGCTCCTGCTGTTTTGTTAAACTGTTTTACTTCGCCGGCACTCCCGGAGTGCAACCCCATTTTTTTTATCTGTACGTCCTATATCCATCTATATAGGTATTATGGTGCGGCAAATAAAAAAAAAACAAAATGGCGGACCGGAGACGAGGCCAACGGTTCAAACTCCTTTACATCCACCTAGCATGTACACACTAAAACTGCAGCTTTACGTTCTATAAGATCCACCGTTGTATTACGACGTAAACTATAATTGTTTATCTTGTAAGCGTTTTCTTGTTAATTCTACATTTTCTAGCAGGACACCGTTGTCCAGAGCACAATGGAATATCTATTATTTTATTTTATTTATCGAAAAAGATTCACCAACGACATATCTTTACACATGTCAATTTAAAAATTAAAACCTGACTAGGCCAAAAGACATGCCTTTGCAGGTGAATACAGCATTTTTTATTTTCTTATTTACTAGTTAAAATAACAAAGTAGAAATTTGAAACAGAACAGATAACATAAAATAAAGATTAATTATTAACCTTTTTTTTTAAAAAAAATTGCCACACACAGCCTCTTACACGCACGATCAGAAAGAAAATAAAATAAAATAAAAAATCTACATCTACGCTCGACCGCTAGGCGTGGCGCAATCGGCAGCCTTATAAATAATAGATTTTCTCTTAAAAACATTGTGTGCTGCCATAATTTAACGAATGTCAAAACATCAAGAAACAAGATTGATATAGTTTTGATAAAAGGACGTCAATACCAAAGGTATTACAAATAATACTTATCAGTTTTTCTGCACCGTTGAGTGGCAATTCTGTGAAAATTCGGAAAATGCCTTTTGTGTGAACAATGGCCCACGCAGCTATTGTCTCCAATCGTCAGTATCTAAACGATAAAAAAGGATATTTTTCGAATAACATTCTGATGAAAGCGCCTTTTCCAGTATTGTTAATAATAGCTTTTAATGTAACACAATAAATACGTTTCCATTTCTCAGTAACATATATTTTATAATAGCAAAAAGTATATAATTCTTGTTACTTATATACTTTTTGCTATTATAAAATACTTGCTAATAAAATATGAAATATAATATACCGAGAGATCGTGGTGTATAATGAGAATGAATGATACTCATACTAGTATAGAAATATTCTTTCTTAACTCAAGTGCCCCTTTTTGTAATAAATAACGTGCTATCGATGTTAGTATACATTCTTTATCTATATGTATCATTGTCATGCCGTGTGGTGACGGCCTAAGTATACAAGTGTCACCACTCCCTTACATGACTGGGATGCCTGGGATGCCGTAAGAGTCGACTAAGAGGCTCGACGCATTGAACACCTGTGTGAGAGAAGGAAAACTTGAAACAAACCCTCTACCAGCCCGTCTGGCCAGCGTGGTAGCAGTAGGCTATTAGCCTCCTATGAACGCCACAATAGGCGTGAGCTAGGAGAAGCCTATGTCCAGCAGTGGACGTCCACAGGCTGATAATGATGATGGATCCATTTCATATTTACTTATTAAGTACGTGCCTAACCGGCAACAATTGCAGTTAGTTGCAACGTAATTATGGTTACTAGACGTATAAATTGCTTCAAAAGCATTCAGCCTTTAAAACTAGGTATTTATGGAAGAAACATCTACGAACTTACGTTCCATAATATATGAGAGTACCTAACGTGAACAACCTAAAGGAGTTTCCGTTTCCATTTTTAAAGCAGCGGCGGTGTAGTGTGACGTAGTGTAATTTGTTTTCGGAAACACAAATGAGTTCCGATCACACGTCGACTGACAAGCAACCCTCTTCGGAGTAAGGGATGGAGAGATATCGATAAATAGTTGTCGATATCTAAAAATATATATTCAATAATATTGATATTGTTAATACTTAGTTGAAAGATAATTAAGTAGGTAAGGTATTTTGCGTGTGCAAAAAATATGACATAGGTATTTTTGTAATATTATTTCTTTTTTATGAAAATGTTTTTATAAACTGATAATAAACTTGTTAAAAAGATTAAACTACTGCTCTTCTCGGGCTCTGAGGGAATCGTTAATGTCTAGTAATGAGCCCAAAAGAATGTAACAGGTTAAATGTAACATAAAAAATGTAAATAGAAAAAAAATGATACTAATAATTAATAATTTTCGTGATAGTGACCATGATAGTTTAAAGTCATATCAAAAATGTAAATGATAATAATTAATAAAAATACTAATAAAGTAAAATCTAATTAACTAATAGGTAAAATAAGAAAAGCGATGTACTCGAATAAACTCGTGTCTCTCTCACACTTGTGGCACTCTCCTGAAAATAAAATAAAGCACATAAAAAGAATAAAGCGAAACATTTTGGATTCATCTCCAATACCAAATAATTAGAAATAAATAAAGAAATACCAACCAATCGATGATAAAAATACGAAATTCTTAATTTATTCAATAGCGCAACAGCCCCATCTCTATATTCTGTGGAAAATTAGCAGGCTGGTGAATTTTTTATTTCCACAAAACCCCTTTTAGTGGGATTTAGCAGAGAAGCATCGGGAAAGATATTGAATCCAATAGTTAAGGTTATTCTAGCAAATTTAGATCAACCTTATTTTTTGTTAGTTGGTTCCGAGTTCGTGACAAAAAGGTCTACCACAAAAAGATAACCATATCATGGAAATTCTGACCTTCGATAAGCCGTAAATTTTCTTTTCATATGTAAGAAGAAACTATAAGGTAAAATTACTTCTTCTATTGAAATAAGGTTATTATAGACTCATTTTGAATTATAGATTCAAAATTGAACTAGTACACACATACAACAAGATACTCGGGTTCGTCGATCGACGAAAAATTCCAAATTATGCGAAAATAATGACACTTTTTAATTGCAGTTTGTGATCATCACGTTTAACATTTTGTATATTTTATAGTTTTCGGAACAAATAGACTCGAGTACCTTTAATTTGATACCTTACTCGGCCGCGTACTACGCGTCAAAGTCCCTATCGAGTCGTCACAAATTTTGCGAACCTGAATTAAGTATATAGATACTTTGTGTACTTTGAAATATAAGCACACTTAGAAGTATGAATTAAAGGGTGATAACTGGATCATGCAGAATGAGCAAGTTGGTTTACTTACTCAACACCAATAAGCCATATATCAATAAACTGGCCATTTTGTTATTCTTTTTTTGTATGACACCAATTGTGTATGTAGCTCAAGGGGTTTTCTGTGTAAACGTCAAAACCATACCACAAAGTAGTTTTTTTTTTTAATGTAATATATCAACACGCGAGTAGTGCGTTGCGTGCGTGCGTTGAGTAGTAGATAAACGCGGCACGCGTGATCTACACTAACAAGCGATTTGACAATGAAAAGACAAGGTTGAAATGAAATTAACAACGATCCAATTTGGTTACATCGATCGTTGCGTTCGAAATTTGCGTAGTCGGGGCCCTCATCAGAAAGTTCGTAAGATAGAAAAAAGCTTTTTATAAAAAAAAAACCGACTTCAAAAAACTAAAAAGCAAAAAATAAACCTTTTGGAGTCGGTCCCAGCCATGGCATTCTACTTTGCGGTCCTACTATTTTATTTTTCTTGGCTTGGCTGGCTCCGACTCCAAAAGGTTTATTTTTTGCTTTTTAGTTTTTTGAAGTCGGTTTTTTTTTTTATAAAAAGCTTTTTATTTCACAATTTTTAAAGGTAGAAGAGGTCCCGTGCCTACGCTAATAACCTTATGTCAACTCCTCATCACCTATTACAAAATGCTGCTTTTCCCGGTGCAGGGACGTTACTTATTGAGGAGTTCTTCCGATAATTCATCATCAGCTCTACTTCATCACATGGATTGAGTCGCTTGCTTATTAAATTGCTTATGAACCACATTAAAAGTAATCGTATCGCTGCCGTGAAATGCTAAGTATTTAAAAGTTCCGATGACCATTTGTGGTCTTCATCATCAGTTCCACTTCACCAAATGGTGCTTTCCGGAAGCATATGCATAAGTTACTGTAGAAAACACCGAAATCGCTATAGGAGTCCCTATAATATTTGAAGAGTTCCCTGGATTACTCCAGGATCCCATCATCAGATCCTGACATGATGACAATGGGACCACATAGGAAGTATACCCTTTCGAACAAAAAAAGAATTACTCAAATCGGTCCAGCCGTCTTCGAGTAATCGAGTAACATACATAAAAAAATAAAAAAAATAAAAAACCGTCGAATTGAGAACCTCCTCCTTTTTTTGAAGTCGGTTAAAAAGGCAAAATCATCTCGCTATCATTTGAGTTTAAAATAGTTATTGGGAAAACATTTCTATATTCCACAGAATCAAATTGCTATAATTTATGTTAAAGTGGATCGTTTTTTTGCTATCAAAAAACTTTAGTCGCTCTATGACCTTCGCATATATTTATTTATTTATTGAAAAAGATTCACCAACGACATATCTTTACACATTTCAATTTAAAAATTAAAACCTGACTAGGCCAAAAGACATGCCTTTACAGGTGAATACAGCATTTTTTATTTTCTTATTAAAAGAAGAATCATATATCAAAAGAAGCTTAATTACGAATCCACTAGGATTTAATAAAAACCTCTTTTAGGCATTTTCTTTATCCACAAGGCTAATTTACTACATCTATCACTCTAGCAACGGTCGAGGGAGGAAAAGTGGGAAGTTTCTCGGAAATGTGTCTAACTGTGGCAAAGACCTCCACTCCGGAGATTGCCTCGAAGCATTTCGTGGCACAAAGAGAGTGCCTCGTAAAGTAACATGCCACGACAATTAGAAAATAGTCAGGATTCTTAATGCATGCTTTGTAGGATTGACGCTTGAGTTCAAAAGGGACGGCAGCTCTAATTACTGTTTTCAGGCATAAACGAACTATGAATTTTCTGTTATATTTATGTCACATTTTCGTGTTTTGTCAAATTTAATTATCGTCTGCGGCTATGTTTGATGCGTTACTTCCGGAACATGATTTTAACAAACGTCTTTGTCAAACAAAGTAAAATTTTGATAGTTTTCCCGGGTCCTTTACAGTTTGATGAGAAAAACATTGTTATTATTCGTCAGGTATCGGAAAATGAGGTACAATGAATATTTCATTGCTGTCTTGTGATGCTTTACGAATTAAATGGAAATAAAAAAATCTTATGCTTAATTTCTTTGTTAAGTTGTTTTTAATAAGGTAATTATCCTTTTTTATTAGGTCATGTTTTTAATGAGGTAAATGATGATCTAAAACGCCCATTTTATGGTATTTGTTTAAAAACAAAATGGATCAATTGACTCTTGACTGAATGTTGTTTTTGTCAGGTCATGAATGCCAATTCTTAATGTAAATTGAAAAAATGCAAACAATAAAAATCATAAAGACCAACCTCTTGATTTATTTGTTTCTATATTTAGAGTGGTTCAAGAGTCGATCATTGAATAAGAAAGGTATTCCTGAAAATATTCAGCGAGCGACACAATAACGTTTTACTTCCATACAACAATGTATGCTTTGTTATCTGTATTCTCGGATTTGTACGCTTGCATATCCACAAAAGGATATACAAGTGAATTGTTACCAAATGCAACAAACAGAGTAATAAAGCTCTCTTTGTATATTATTAATAGAATGGAAATGCTGCTTTGAGCATGAGAACGTGCAAATAAGCTGTGGTTTGTTAAGTATTTTGTACTTTATATAAAATTTGATGTTTCATTTTAAAGCCTTTATAAGAGCCAGAAAAATGAGGAGATAATTTTATGGTATGGTATTGGTGTGTAGTGTCGGCTTAGAATAGCACTACCCCCTCTCATCCCGTGGGTGTCGTAAAAGGCGTCTTAGGGTCTCATCCTTCAGGAGACGGGAAGCAGCGTCTCCTACAAACTTGGTCATACTGCGATCGCCAACCCGCCTGCTACGAGGGGTACACTGTAAATTTCGGGAATCGAAGAAGTGATAGAGAATAATTGGTTGATAATATTTTTATTGTTTTTCAAAGTACTCGCCACAATATTTAATGCACTTTTCCATTCGATGGAACCAGTTTTTGTAACATTCATTCCACTCAGAAGTTGAAGTAGTCAAAATGGCAGTTTAAAAGCGTCGACGGCTTCTTCCGGAGTAGAAAAGCGTTGACCACGCAATTTATTTTTGATTCTGGGGAATGTAAAATAATCATTAGGACTTAGGTCAGGGCTGTACGGCGGATGGTCGAACAATTCGATGTTTTCTTGCTCTAAAAGCTCTTTTGTTATGCGGGCTTTTGAGAACTTGCATTGTCGTGATGAGGATGATGCGACGGTTGCAGTTCTCTTTTCGGAGTTCAGCGATGACTTCAGGCAAGACCGGATTTGGAGATTAACGTGGCGACCATTTTCTTTGTAACGCTCCGACAACGAACGACTTTTGTTGGTTTCATCTCACTTTGAAATACCCAAACTCGAGACTGGTTTTAAGTTTCCGGCTCGTACGCATATATACATGACTCATCACCTGATACTCTATTATACACAGCATTTTGAAGTTCCTCCATGGAACTTTTCAAGAGTTTTTAGGCACCAAGCTACGCGAGCAGCTTTCTGCTCTTCTGAAAGCAAATGGGGAATCCAGCGGGAAAAAAAATTTTTGGCACTTAATTCATCATGCAAAATAATTTGTATCTGACTCATGCCAATGCCTAAAGACGTCTGAATTTCACGATAGGTCACATGTCGATCTTCTTTAATCAGCTCACGTACAGCATCGACGTTTTCTTGGGTAACTGCAGTTTTCGGGCGACCTTTATATTTACAGTGCACCTCTCGTAAGCGTGGCGATTATGGAAAACCCACCCTTTGGGGGAGGCCCGTACCCAGCAGTGAGTGTTATGTGGCTGAGGCGACGACGACGATAGTATTGGTGGGCTGGCCATTCTTTGTGTAGCTATAAAATATATGAAATTGAAAGTACGTTAATCTATACTAATCTATACTAATAATATTATAAAGAGGAAAGATTTGTATTTTTGTATGTAACTAATAAACTCAAAAGCTACTGGACCGATTTTGACGAAATTTGGTATAGAGAATCCTTAGACCCCAAGTAGTAACATAGGCTATAAATGATCCCAAAATTCCTACGGGAACGGGAAACACGCGGGTGAAACCGCGCACGGCCGCTAGTATAATATAAAAAGTTAACTTTTTTTTGTTTAGAACAGCGAACATATAATAAATACGTATCTCTGCCAGTGTTAGTTGGTTCGGGAATATTGTCAAGTCGAATTTTTATGAACTATTATAGTCCATTTCCTTTCTGTATTAATAATTATACATCCTAACTAATTATTATAAATGCGAAAGTGCGTTTATTTGTCCATCCTTCACGCCTTAATACTAAGCAACCAATCGACTTGATTTTTGACACATACTATACGACCAATTAGGCGCATGACGAGAATGCGGTTTTGCAGTTTTGGCACCTGCAGCCCACTTCTACCACCGTACTTCTCTTAATATCTGATTTATTAGCGCTACAGTGATTAACTGATTGATTACCGCTTCTTGAAATTTTGGTTTTGTAGTTAGCTTTTTTAAGTTTTTCTCAGCTATCATGCGCCTAATTGTCTTGGTCGTGTAGTGGTTACTAGAAGGGACGGAGAGTAACATAAATGCTACTTTTTATCCTGATATAACCATGGTAACGGGAATCACGCGGGTGAAACCGCAGCCGAAAGCTAGTTTTACGTTTATTTAATTTAATTTCATATTAAAACGGGGATTAAATTCTGGTAAGTACTTACGATTTTTTGGGCGTTATATTTCATTATATCTGGTGATTGCTTAAACCTAAGCCATAAACATCTAGCACTGCCATAAATGGCGCGGTGTCAGATACTGAACCTGTTTGATCGTCGTTTCTGTTACCTTTGTTGCGTACGGGACTTATTCTAAATTGTGAAATAAAAAACTTTTTATAAAAAATTATGAAAAAACCGACTTCAAAAAGTAAAAAATAGGCCTTTGGACCAAGGAAGAAAAACAAAAGTAATAGAAGTGCAATGTAGAATGTCTTGGCTGGCACCGACTCCAATAGGCTTATTTTTTACTTTTTGAAGTCAGTTTATTTTTATAAAAAGTTTTTATTCAAATTTACCCACGTCGTCGAAAATAAGCGTTGACGTATTGTTGACATTACACGTCAAACAGGAATTTGTAGGTAGCAAAGAGTTTTTTGACTGGTGTCAATTTTTCATAATGGTAATAAAACCTACATAGTCAATTCAGTAGCAAAGCAATAGAGCAAGTTTTCTAAGTATAGTCAGATTTATAATTCAGTAGAGTGATTTGATAGCTTGTCAATGTCACTTTGTAAAAATGATGCTGAATTAAAATGTAGCTATAATGATAATATTGAATTTCTGTGCGTGAATGGAATCAATACTTACTGAACTGGAACTGGATCTGCGCAAATCATTACGAAAAACATTTTAAAGCAGAATTGTTTTTACAAAGTGACATTGGCACCTGTCAAATTACTCTACTGAATTAAAAATCCTACTGTAGGTTTTTTATGAACTCTTACCCTTCATCATACCTGATGTTAAGTATTGATAAGGTTGAAGATGGAAGCGAGCCTCTCCCGGAATCCCCAAGCACTGAAGAACTAGCTATCTTATCTCTCTGCCGGAACACAACAATGCTGAAAACATTGTTGTTACGGTGGTTGTTGTCAGACTTAGATAAGATGGTGGTAAATATTAAACAAGAAAATATACTAGAAAAAGGCTAGTCTCATGTCGCCCTGACGGAAAGATGGTGGTAGCTACCCAGGCGGACTTACAACAAGTTCTACCACCAACCAAACCGAATAAAATATGTACCCCCGCTGGGAATCGACCCCGGAACCCCTGGGTTTGATACCGGTGGTTGTACCACTAGACCACAGAGGCGGTTAACCTTCTGGCAACTTTTTATTTTGTGCCAGGCGTACAATTCGGAACGCAATCGTTGGGTTTAAATTTATTCGCTAATTGCGAAATACGTGGCCTCGTTCAAATTCATTGTTACGTTCCATTTAACAGGTGATTCTCATTCAGCAGTGATAGTATTTAATTTGTGAGAAACCTTCCTTACAAAGTGAAACTTCGTGAACAAATGTAAGTCTAGCTTAAGTTAAGACTAAATTCAAATCAAATTCTCGAAAATTGTAAGTAAACCTGTATTTTTTTGCCTTTTTGGCCTCTGCATATCTCAACCCATTTATTTTGAGAGATTCCCCTTAATCTAAATTGTTACCATCACAGAACACAACGGTTAAGTAGAAGGGTCGGGTTACCTACTGAAAGTAATCCTATTATGATCATCTTCCACGTTAATGCCTCAAGTTCCCAACTGTGGGCTGGGCACAGTGCTTCCTTATGGATGGATAAGGACACTGGACCAAGCGGGCCCATTGCGGTGGGTATTCAAATTGCAATTGCAACCGGGACCAATGGATTAACGTGCTTTTGATAATATATTTGGCCCCCCCCGACCGAAGTGACCGACCATTGTGAAAGTTGTAACCATAATCGCAGGCCGAGCGCGCTAACCACTGCGCCACAGAGTTCATTCACTGAGAAAGGTGGCTCTACTAAAACAAGCATGATATGCCTTGACAACGTTGTCCTTTTTTTTTTTTTTTTTTGTTTTGAGTGAGGGGAATCCAGTTGACAACTTTGTCATAGCAACGTGCCTGATTTCGAGGAATGAAGAAGATACCTATTTAAAATTCTATAGAGAGAATTGTAATATGAACTAATTTTGCGGTTATCGCGCAATGGAGCCAATTTATCCTAATTCAAACCTCTTTTTGTTACCATTTGGTTCATAAATATAACTGTTTAATGTCCAAAATTATATAAAAAAAAAAAAAAAAAAAAAAAAAAAAAGGCAAAGTAATGTTGTGCGGGTGATTCAAATTAAGTTGACCGTATTGTGGGAGAACAAATTGATTAAAGAACGCGAGGCTAACAAGCGTAGGAGATCAGGAAGGGCAGGATATCTTGACCGCCTCGTGGTGAAGATTGAAGCTAGAGGTAGGCGGAGACGTCCCTGGAGTTGGCTGTTGCAATTTCTTGGTGAATTTTAGCGGGATGACACTTCACATAACGTCTATAAAGGGTTCGGAGTGTTTAATCCACAAAAAAAATTATAATACATCGGCGATTAGAACAAGAAAGCGTCTTCGCATATTCTGCTGGTAGTGTTGCCAAAAATGTTGCGTTGACAGCTACCACCGCCATGGGGCGCGGTGGCGCAGCAATGTTTCGCTCTGTCTTATGCGAGACAAGGTATGTGCGATAGGGAAATGGAATACAGGGAAGTGAGGTGTAAGTGTCAACCAAATTAAATAATCGAACTTGAAATCGATGCAGCTAACTAACAGGTAATTAACGCGGCACATTGAATTTTATACCGGCGCAACCACCATTATTCTTTTGTTCTTTATGTTAAATCTTATTATTGTAACAAATGTTCACGGCTGGGTAGACGTTGTTCCCGCTAAAAATTACAATACAAATATTTCCTAACACGCATTCAATATCACAAAGGTGGAAATAATTACTCTTGACTTGTTATAATTAGAATTTATTCGGATTAAGATTTCAATTTCTTCGCAATCATAAGTTTCATGACGGCGAATAATTTTAAGCCATTCTAATTTTGGAGTTTACGGATTCCGTTTATGATAATTGATGACACATTCAAATCAGATTTTAAGATTAATGTAAGAGGAAGACTTCATTATCCGATGACGAGTGGCCAAGGCTTAGTCATAAGCCTTGGCCACTGCGTCATCGGGTCAGTCAATACTTTTTTTTTATGAACAACGGGAAGACTTTAAGCCTTCATCATCTATTTCCGTATTTGAAAAATAATAAACATCCGACCGTATCCGCACTAAATAATAAGGTTATTTTTTTTATGATACCTACGTATAAAAGGTAGGTAAGATACCTCAGTCATCCCGTGATTACATCTATCGGAAAGGTGCCAAAGCGCCGCGCCGGCCGGAGAAAAAAAACAACACAAAACCAAATGTCTCGGTAGCTCATAGGGAAGAGCATCCAAATGTTGACCGGACATCCAAAAGTTGCGGATTCAAGTCCCTTCTAAGCAATATGGAGACTAGGTATTTTTTTCTAAATTTTAAATAGAAAAATATTGGAAAAAATTAACTCGGCCACAAGTGAATTCTCAGGCTGGAATCGAACCAGCGACCTTTGGAAATCCGGTCCAATGCTCTAACCGCTGAGCTACCGAGACTTGCGAACCACCGTCGAAATTCTCCAATACTTTTATATTTTTAATACGCTGTAGGCCAGCGTTGTTACATCAATGCTAGGAAATATCCTTGCATTCGAAAGAAACATCTTTTCAGGTGTTTAACGATCGATTAAGATGCCACTGCCAATAATTTATGATTTTGTAATTTTTGCAATTTTCAATGCTATTTTTATACTTATGGTAAATTTTAAATAGAAAAATATTGGAAAAAATTAAATCGGCCACAAGTGAATTCTCAGGCTGGAATCGAACCAGCGACCTTTGGAAATCCGGTCCAATGCTCTAACCGCTGAGCTACCGAGACTTACGAACCACCGTCGAAATTCTCCAATACTTTTATATTTTTAATACGCTGTAGGCCAGCGTTGTTACATCAATGCTAGGAAATATCCTTGCATTCGAAAGAAACATCTTTTCAGGTGTTTAATTTTTTCCAATATTTTTCTATTTAAAATTTACCATAAGTATAAAAATAGCATTGAAAAATGCAAAAATTACAAAATCATAATTTTTTCTAGTTTAGAAGTTAATCATATAAGAATAGGATTGCAAAAGCAAAAATATAAAAATAAACCCTAAAACCAAATATTAGGCCGGACAAGAAGCAAAAAGACGCTTAGAAAACGATTTTACTCAAGACATCTCGGATATGGGTATATATGGTATCAATGGATTCAGTGTGATGTCCTGAATACAAATATATAGGATGACAAGCGCGCTAATGGTGGGGGTACATACTGTGACGTCACAAAGGCGGCGGTATGAAGAGACCTAACTGACGATACTGTGCGAAGTGATGAAGGGAACAGTATCGGCTAGTGCCTCAGGCAGTGTCGATCTCAAAGGCTGCAACTCAAACAGCCGTTCTGAACTGCACTTTATTTGCTCAAATGCCTACACTATTGCCTTTGAAGACGATATTAAGTATCATGGTGCTTTAATTAGAAGCTTTATTAGAAATTACTCTTCTCTTATATGTCGTCTTTGAGGTAGTGATTCAAGTGCTCGACTGCTGATGTCGTCATGGGTTCGATTCTCACAAGGCTCAAATATTTTTATGATGAAAATAATATACCTACTGCATTCATTGCCTTGTATTTAGGAAATTAGTAATTTAAGCTCTTTATTTTATAATGAAACGTTTAATTGGTCTTACTTTAAACTCATTTTGTCATCGACTTTCTTGAAAATGTATTTGATTAATTTCATCAAAAGGCGTGTTGTTGTTTCCGCCATCACAGTATTTAAATAATGGAAGGACCAGTTTTTGTAATTATTTGTTAAAGAACTTCTCTAAATAAACGTCAGCTTGAAGAATTGTAAACTTTTCTTACAAGATTATTGTTAAGAGCAACTATTCAAATTAATATAAAGTCAGCTACAAAGTTTTCGTAAGATCACAAGTGAGGATTAAAGTTTGAGATAATTATGGTTCATGGTTTTTAGTCTGAGATAAGAGGTTCATAAAATTTGATACGTACTTATGTGGTGCTCAAGATTAAGAAAATTAAGTAAAAGTGAAAATATGTTTATTTTCACATTCACTCACCACTTTTCACTTGCGGTGTTGCGGTTGTTAAGGTAAACAAATCAGTTAGTGTAGACTTCAACAGAAAAAATAGGTAGTCAATATTCTGGATCCACAATATTATCAGGAAAACCGATCCAGTCCTTCTTCAGAATACAAATTGGGCGTGAAAACAGGCTCCATTTAAGACATGCTGGTGACTACCGTAGAGTATTGTAATACGGCTGAAATTACATTGGGTATGTAAGATAATACGATTTTCTTTAGTGTTGTGACACCGAGTGAAAGTTAAGGGGGAGTAGCGTTTTCGAAGGTCTATCAATTAAAATGAGAATTGTCTTGCATCTGCTTTTGGGTTATTATTTCTTGATGAGAAAAATAATTTTCTTGGCGATAGTCAAAAAAAATATTAGGGCATAGGTATTATAGAATGCTGATCGAAGAAAGTTTCCAAGACCGTTAAAAAGCAATCAGATGTTAGGTATTTTGAAATTGAAATTTTGGAGGAACGTCTTAGAATAAGGGTGTCTCTCTTACAGGGAAGATCTATGGCATAGGTATTATAGAATGCTGATCGAAGAAAGTTTCTAAGACCGTTAAAAAGCAATCAGATGTTAGGTATTTTGAAATTGAAATTTTGGAGGAACGTCTTAGAATAAGGGTGTCACTCTTACAGGGAAGATCTATGGCATAGGTATTATAGAATGCTGATCGAAGAAAGTTTCTAAGACCGTTAAAAAGCAATCAGATGTTAGGTATTTTGAAATTGAAATTTTGGAGGAACGTCTTAGAATAAGGGTGTCACTCTTACAGGGAAGATCTATGGCATAGGTATTATAGAATGCTGATCGAAGAATCAGATGTTAGGTATTTTGAAATTGAAATTTATTTGTTTAAATTTGATTAGGGTACACTGAAGGTCTTATATTTTTTTTATAAACGTGATGCTTTGGGGGATATTATGACGTCTTGATTTCAGGTAGTTTTCCTAATTTCCTCTCTTCTACTCATTATGCAAAGAGAATGGATGGCATTATGACAATCAGAAAACTTTCTGGAATTAAGATGTCGTAATATCGGCCCTGGAGGTCTACTCTCCAAGCACGAAACCCATAGTTTCGGCCTAAGTTACGAACGTTTCCTACTCCGTATCACCTACGGACAGTTCGGAGACCCGAACTAAGAATGAATGAGAGTACGTTTTGACATTGTCCCTACTCCCAATGTGTTTTTGCCGTTTGTTCAAAACTAGTACATCTGAAATCAATAGAGAGTAGGCTCCATCCGTAGTTTCGGGAAACTTACGGACTTAGAGAGAGAGAGCTTAGAGAGTAGGCCTCCTAGGCCCGTTTTTTTTTGTTTTCGTAACATAATATAAAAACGTGAGGTTTCCAACGAAACCTAATGTTTGTCTAGGTATGTAATTTAATCTTTCACGAAGAACCTTTGGGATCAGATGAGACGACCAGTGTCAAGTCGTTTTGGGAAATCAGGGAAATGTCGATGTGTAGGGAGGAGTGGAGAAGACATCAGTGACATAAGTTCAGCTCCTAAATAAAAAGAAAGAATACAATCTGCAACGTTTCTCACTTATTACTTACACCAACATACATACCCTCGTCAGTAAATAATCGAACGTAGGACATGAAAGGTAGTTCGCATAATGGCGTAGTCACAATATATATTAAACGATACAAAGGCATTATATATTGCCACAATTGAAACAAAAAACGTATCATGAAAGGGGAAAGCAGAAAGTAAAAGAATCTCGCGAATAAAATACGAACACCAAAAAGTCATACAAAACCATAATTCAAAAAGTCAAAAGTTATTTCCAGACAGTTTAATCGGAATTCACGGTTTGAAAGGGAACAAAACGTTTACCTAGTGATAAAAATAGACATTAAGCATTTTGATGCGTAATTGTTTTTTTTTATTTCTTTTGATTTTATTTTTTTATGAGCGACGGGGAATCTCATGTTAAGTATTGATAAGGCTGAAGATGGAAGCGAGCCTCTCCCGGAATCCTCAATCACTGAGGAACTGGCTTTCTCATCTTTAACTGCCGGAACACAACAATGCTGAAAACATTGTTATTTATATTATTGTTATTTTGTTTTTGACAAAGTTTTTTTTTATTTGGCAAACATTTGACTATCAAACTCAATTTTGAAGTTGGAAATTTCGATGTAGGCAATAACACAATGGCTTACTTTAATATGTTAGACAATAATCAAGGTTTAGATTTGACTGAGAAACTAAACATTTGACTTGGTCTGGGTGTTTAATTTGTATACCTTGACGAGTTTCTTGCCGATTCTTCACATTACAAGGTCTCCCCTCGAAGGGTTTGTGAACCGATGGCGTAGCTTCTTTGACGTTCAGAAGTGCTTGTAACATACTAGTCTGAATAAATGATTTTGAATTTTTGTTTTTTATATGTAGGTATGTATTTCCACAATAAAAACTAAATAAGAACTTATATTTATCTATTATCTAGTATTTATAACACACTTCATAAAAACTTACCTTGGGCTAAATAATTAGTGCGAATTATCATTAGAAATAATAAGTAGCGTGCATTACTTTCGTAGCAAAGATGTATTAAATCAGTGTCCGCTCCGTAGCTCGTCTGGGACACGTGTCGTCTACCACTGTCTAGCATAGATCTTCCCTGTAAGAGCGACACCCTTATTCTAAGCCCTTCCTCCAAAACTCACTCGACTCCACTCGAACTCATTCGAGGAAATCGGTAATCATGTTGCAAAAAGTCTCCTCTACTTGACATCTCTCAAGATTTTCCTAGAAAACCTATGATCCAATGGTGTATTCCGTGTATTGAATGATGTTTTTTCTTGAACTCGAGGATCGTCTAGACGATTCAGAATACCAACTTCGAGGATGATTCTTGAGCTCGAGGAAGTTGTGGAGGAAAGTATTAAAACATGGGTGTGAATGTCGCGTTCCGCCTGAGCGGAAATCCCGACCTCGGTTGACTTGACAATCTTGAAGCTAGCTCTAAGAATTTTAAAGAAACATTTTATTTGAAAGCCCTCGTACGTCGCTACCCATGTCGGAAATGTACAGTTCTCTTTTAAAACCCAAGAAATAAACGAGATGTTCGTATTAAAATAAAACTTCAGTTTGAATCTAAGTGGCTGTCAGTAGGAATAATATATATGCAATATACGATTTAAATCGATTTCGTGATGTAGTATCGCGAACATCTTAACAACTCTAGAATTACAATCACGTTCTTAGGACATAAATTTTATTCTATCATTATTCATGATCCACTATTTGGATAAAGTTATCGCTGAACTAAAGCTTGTCAAGAAGACAACTTTCACAGATTTCGAATGCGCAATTTATTTCACAGCGCGCTATTTATTTTACGACGACCTGTTTGGCGCAGGGGTACTGAACCCGTCTTCTTCGCCAGAGGTCCCGGGTTCGATCCCCGGACAAGACAAATATTTGTGTGCATGAACATGTATATTTGTCTTGGGCTGGGTGTTTAATATGTATACTATGTATGTATTTACAAAAAAAAAGTATATATGTATGTTTTCCGGTATCTAGTATCCATAACACAAGTTATTCATGAAACTTAACGTGGGCTAAATAATTGGTGTGTTTGTATGAAACATAGAACTTAATCAGTAACATATTAAGTCGTATTTCGATTCACGCTAATGAGCTGATTAAAGGTTTCCTGGAACATTACGCTGAGGATAAGAGGATTACCGAGAAAATGACGGGATTAATACTTTATGCATACGCAGTACTCGTGACCTAGAACGAATTCGGAACAATCCTTCGTTAATTAGGTAGCTCTGAAGCCAATGTCACAGTCTAGGTCTTAGCAGTCTTTTAACTGCCTACAAACGGCTATAATGACGCACTCACACAGACACATGCCGCTACAGGGTGTGGAGAGGGTAGTAGAGGATGCAAACAATAGCCGCGAGTGTCGCGCGAGTACTCCGCTAGGTATAAATACTGTGCGGTGGTCTGAGTTAAAATACTGCTAAGTCATAATCCTCATCTTTATTCCCAGAATTTGGTATGCCTCTGTGGTCTAGTGGTACAACCACCGGTATCAGACCCAGGGGTCCCGGGTTCGATTCCTAGCGGGGGTACATATTGTATTCGGTTTGGTTGGTGGTAGGACTTGTTGTAAGTCCGCCTGGCTAGCTACCACCATCTTATCTAAGTCTGACGCCATAATAACAATGTTTTCAGCATTGTTGTGTTCCGGCAGTTAGAAATAAGATAGCCAGTTCCTCAGTGATTGAGGATTCCGGGAGAGGCTCGCTTCCATCTTTAGCCTTATCAATACTTAACATGAGGTATGACGAAGGCTAAGAGTCTCCCCGTCGTTAATAAAAAAAAAAAAAAAAGATAATTAATCTAGGTTCGGAATATTCTGCCTTCGCTCGGCGTAAAAATAAAATTAAGTATTTGAATACTAAATAACCTTTCATTCATACTTGTAAATATTTATACTGTGCCAATGTCTAATGTCGACGAACGGCAAATATTAGACATTTCATAGTAGATATTGGATTTCAGTTTTATGAGGTTGATGAAGATTATTTGTATTTATCTGGGACAAGAGTAACAATCAAAGGTTATTGGTCCGGTTTCTGCATTGCGAATTTCTAGTTTAGCACCTCACAAACTCAACTACGTACATCTTAATGGCGCGCATTGTTCATTGAAATAAAATCCGTAAAAGTTGGTTTATTTCAATTACAGTAAAATGTTAAATAAATATCATACTATCATGCATGGGTGAAGTTTGAGACGATCCCAACTAGAAATTCTTAATTCAATTTCCAACTATAAGAGCGACAACAATTTTACAATAAAAACTATTTTTTATGCTCTTATTACGCTTAATTTGTATTCGTCTTACAAAATCACAATGCCCGCATAGAAAGAGTGCAGAAAAAAATCGAAAAAAATTTGGATTTCCGTGAAAATCATGACTATGTAACATATCAAGACTAACTTAGGTGTCACTCAGGGCCGGTATTTCAATGTCACCTTATCTTATGACTTAAGTTAAGTCCAACATTTGAGCTAAGTATCACTTGTGAAAGACAATAGCGTATTTCAATCCGGATATTCCTCGCCTTAGCAAATCTAGGATTCGTCGCAATATTGCAACATAACAAACAAAATATGATAATTGTCTATGAATTTTGTTGTCATTTGGTGACAGTGAGCGCTCATTGGCTGCGCTTGTACGCTCAGCGACCAATGAGAATCGTTGTGGAGGCTCCACAATGAAAAAGAGCGCCAAAAAATTTATCACTTTAGAATTTCTTCTCATTTCGAAATTTTTACATTACATTACGCATCATCTTAAAAATTTCGCATAATATTCTTGTAATTTGCCATTATTTCTACACTATAATATTTTTTATGCTTCAACTGCATTTTATTTACTGATAATAAATACCTAAATGTAAAACTAAAATATCTTTTTGCCAGTCAAAAATATGTTACCATAGCAACGAATCCCGGATCGGCACTTAAGTCTCTGAATTCCTTAGCTTAAGGGCCGGTATTTCAATATCGACTTATCTTGAATTGATCCAGGATTGAAGATATGTTCCACTTATGTGTATTTCAGTTTATTGAAATACACATAAGTGGAACATATCTTCAATCCTGGATCAATTCAAGATAAGTCGATATTGAAATACCGGCCCTCAGTGACTATTCTTGAGAACCGACGAATAATGTTTGATCAAATTTTTCTATTTAAAATCTTGAATAACTTCATCCCCTCACATTTTAGAAAAAAATAGTATAAAAGTACCACGATCACAAAAAATAGCTCTCGCTCACAAAAAATATTTGTCATTCCCTCGTACAAATCCGTGTATACCAGTAATAATAATAACTTCTTTCGACGTATACTGCAAAATGTTTGATCATATAGATATTTTTTGCAATAGCCTAGCCATAAACGGCTAAGACACTAAATTGTCAACAACTTTGTTATAATTGTTTCTATTTTTTGTTTCTTTCCAAATTATTACAACCACAGAATATAATATAATACTATACTCGTACTATAACTTTCCAAGCTTAAATTATTGTTACATCTAAATACCTTTTTGTTATAAATATTTAACAAGAAAATATACTAGAAAAAAGCAACTAGTCTCATGTCTCTGTAGCATAATTGGTTAGTGCATTGGGCCGGACTCCCAAGGATGCGGGTTCGAATCCCGTCAGGGCGACATGAGACTAGTTGCTTTTTTCTAGTATATTTTCTTGTTAAATATTTATTACATAAAAATAGCATTGTAAAATGCAAAATTAAAAAGTTATAATTTTTTAATTAAATTTGTACAGGTGACTAAAATATATACCGTAATATTATGCTTTATGGAACTATTAGGTCTATAAGAACATGATAGTTTGTTTTTGTCAATATCTCCGTATGACTCTTTGTTTCCTAAATAAATAAAATACAATTGAAAATATTTGAACTTGACTACACTTTGAACTTCATTACGAAATCAAAATCGCAAAAAATTGGATATATCAAATCAGATTTAAAGAGTGAAATAAACTCCCAAAGAATTATTAGAATGCGGCAAAAACAATGAAACAGGAAAGAAACATAACCTGAGTACAGTCTTCATTTTGATTAAAAAAGAAAAACGGATTCAAATACCAAAATGCATCGTTTCTAATTTCCCAATTGTTGGAAATATTCGCTATGTTTCTCAATGTAACAGCGACCTTATTCATAATCCCCTGCGTGTAAATCAAGGCCTTTTCTACCCAGGGATGTCATAAGACCCGGCCTTCTTGGATTACTCCCTAATTCGGTGGACTTCCTGGTCTTAAAAAGGATCAATGTATCTTAAAGTTTGACAGATTAACTGGGTAAAGCTTTGGCACAAATTTGAAGGTGTTTACTTGTTTTTAAAATCTGGTGCGGTTTTCTGATTTTTTAATTTTGCATTTTTCAATGCTATTTTTATACTTATGATAAATAAAAAAAAGTGATGTTGATTTTTCCAATATTTTTCTATTTAAAATTTATCATGTGGTGAGTTAAAATTGTCGTTGGATGGATTAAAGTAAGGTTAAAAAAAATATTTATACCTATTGACGATCTCTGTGGTACGTACACCGGTTTCAGACGACCTCCGTGGTAGAGTGGCACGTTCACCGGTTTCAGACGACCTCCGTGGTAGAGTGGTACGTACACCGGTTTAAGACGACCTCCGTGGTAGAGTGGTACGTTCACCGGTTTCAGACGACCTCCGTGGTAGAGTGGTACGTTCACCGGTTTAAGACGACCTCCGTGGTAGAGTAATACGTTCACCGGTTTCAGACGACCTCCGTGGTAGAGTGGTACGTACACCGGTTTCTGACGACCTCCGTGGTAGAGTGGTACGTACACCGGTTTCAGACGACCTACGTGGTAGAGTGGTACGTTCACCGGTTTCAGACGACCTCCGTGGTAGAATGGTACGTACACCGGTTTCAGACGACCTACGTGCTAGAGTGGTACGTTCACCGGTTTCAGACGACCTCCGTGGTAGAATGGTACGTACACCGGTTTCAGACGACCTCCGTGGTAGAGTGGTACGTACACCGGTTTTAGACGACCTCCGTGGTAGAGTGGTACGTTCACCGGTTTCAGACGACCTCCGTGGTAGAGTGGTACGTTTACCGGTTTCAGACGACCTCCGTGGTAGAGTGGTACGTACACCGGTTTCAGACGACCTCCGTGGTAGAGTGGTACGTACACCGGTTTCAGACGACCTACGTGGTAGAGTGGTACGTTCACCGGGTTCAGACGACCTCCGTGGTAGAGTGGTACGTACACCGGTTTCAGACGACCTCCGTGGTAGAGTGGTACGTACACCGGTTTCAGACGACCTCCGTGGTAGAGTGGTACGTACACCGGTTTTAGACGACCTCAGTGGTACGTACACCGGTTTCAAGGTGTCGCCTACTCTGAAGTCCCGGGTTCGAATCCCGGTAGGGGCAAATGTTTGTATGATTAATACGAGCATTTGTACCGGAGTCATGGACGTTTATATGTATCACTACACATAAATACTTATATATGTATAATTAAAATATGTATTTATATCCGTCACCCTAGTATCCCATAACACAAGCCTTGCGTGCTTACTTTGGCCAGGTTAACCTTAACCTAACCAACCTAGCCAGGTTAATTGGTGTAAGTCTAAGTAAGAAATATTTATATTATTATGAATAATCTCTAATCTGCTATGAATTTTGTCAAAGACATGGAATATCTTTACATGATTTGTAGAAAAGTCTCCGATGCCGTCTATCTAACAAGCTTAACTTATTTAATAATTTATCCAAAAGGACACCAGTGTCAATCATGGTGAGAAATAGCCGTAAAGAAGTTTTTAATATTAAGTTATTTCGGAGTAAGAAATGAAAACTCACGTAAATAAGTTGTAACTTATTTGGTAGTTTGGACAGCGTCTCTTTGCAACTGACAAAGCCGACTTTAGGTAACTTAACTTTCGTCGGCAAGTAAGTTGTAACTAAATATTGAGTGAAATTCATTATGAATTTATTAAAGCATACTGTTATGTAAGTACGTAGCAATGAAACGACGGTTGAACGTAGACTGATTTATTATTCGACTACCGCCAAGACGCGATATCGATACACAACACTTTTCCCTTCTAATACAAACACTAGTTAAAATAAAGATAAGACATTGGACTTAAAATCTAAATATCTTTATACTAAATATTACAGACTATATATAGGCGTAACGCAAATGACAGTTATTATGCGATACGGTTATAAGTGGTTACGATACAACCACTTTATTTATCTATTGATCACTTAGGTAAGTTAATACAAACACTAATGACGCTCACTTTATAACTAAAATGGAATCGGACGGTCGTATGCGAGAGGGATTAGTTGTTTAAGTTATTTGTTAGTTTTAAGTTTTTCACGGCAACGTATAGCGGCTTCCCTGCGCGGTCTGTCCGCACTATGTACTCGTATATTCGGTACAATGGACGACGGCTGCGGTGACTTCGCGCCCTCCTCCGCACTATCAAAGAACTCGTCACGCTCATCCTCCCCAGACTTACCCTCCGGACTGGTTGAATTAGTTTTACCAGGCGAGTCATCCACTACTTGGCTAAGTGAGTGACGTGACTTTCTAGGGAGTATTTGGTCAATGTGTCTCTTATGTACGCGACCGTCCATTGTCGCTACGTTGTAAGTGACCGGCCCAACTCGCTCACGGACTACACCCTCTGTCCACTTACGGTCGGATTTGGAGTAATTACGCATCAATACGTCATCATTTTGGTGCGCCACTCGTAACGGTGTATTATTGTTACGCTGTTCCTCGGTCAGCTGACGCGTGCGCACCCGCTCTGCGGCGTCCGGTCGCAGTAGATCCAGCCGACCGCGCAGCCGCCTACCGATCAGAGCGACTGCCGGTTCGCGTCCTGTCGTGCTCTGCTCGGTATTTCGATACATGAATAAAAATTGGTGCAATGCTTTGTTTACATCATGTCTCTCACATTCTGCTTTTTTAAGGACTCTTTTAATGGTGCGCACTGCATTTTCGGCTGCTCCGTTGCTCGAAGGGTGATACGGCGGTATAAGAGTATGCTTTATACCGTTGTTTTCTAAATATTGAGCGAAGGCAGCCGAAGAAAATGGAGGACCGTTGTCGCTGACTATGCGTTTCGGTAGTCCAAAACGAGAAAAGTGACACCTCAAACGATCACAAACAGCAGCGGCTGAAGTCGTATTAATTTTTTCTGCTTCTATCCATTTTGAATGCGCGTCGATGATAATAAGGTAATAATTATTGTTGAATGGACCGAGGAAATCTATGTGTAACCGCGACCAAGGCTCGGCCGGCCACGCCCACGAGTGCAGCGGGGCGGCGGGGGGCGCGGGCCGCAGCTCCCTGCACGGCACGCACTCGCGCGCCACCTGTTCTATATCTTGATCTATGTTTTCCCACCAGACGTAATTACGAGCGATTTGTTTCATTTTAACAATACCCGGGTGCCCTTCGTGTATTTCTTTCATGATGCAGTTTCTTAATAAATTTGGGACCACAATTCGATAACCCCATATTATACACCCTTGGTCAACATGTAGGTTTTCTTTTTTATTTAGATAGCTTTTTTCGATATTGGAATACTCATAATTACTCGGCCAGCCGTACATTATGAACCCATAGATTTTACTTAGCAACGGATCCCTTCCCGTTTCAATTTTAATATCATTAAAACTGATCGGAAAGCTTCCTTGTACATAATGTAAAAAGCTACCTTCTTCGTTTTCACTTCGAATTTGTTTATTTGTCCCTTCTAAGGGAAGACGGGAAAGAGCGTCAGCAAAACAATTTTTTGCTGATTTTACAAATTCCACCGTAAAGTCATAAGCCGCAAGTTTGACCGCATAGCGTTGAAGTCTACTCGCAGCCGTTACCGGCAATCCTTTATTTTTACCAAAAATGTAACTTAAAGGACGGTGATCGCTCCTAAGTACAAAATATCTTCCGTAAAGATATTGATGGTGTTTAGACACCCCGAACACTATGGCCAGTGCCTCCTTATCTATTTGAGAGTAGTTAGTTTCGGCTTGGTTGAGAGTGCGCGACGCACAGCACAGCGGCAGCTCGGTGCCGTCCGCGCGCCGCTGGGTGAGCACCGCCCCCAGGCCGTAAGCGCTGCTGTCCACTGATAAAATCAACTCCAAGCTTGGATCGTAGTGAGCGAGAACAGGTGAAGTACTTAAAACCTTTTTTATTTTATTAAAAGACGCGTTACATTCTGACGTCCAATTCCATTCCACACTTTTTTTTAACAAATCATACATTGGTTTTAGAATGTCGCTCATGTTTACACAAAACTTGGAATAAAAATTTACTAAGCCCATAAAACTCTTTAGCTGAGTGACATTAGTAGGTGCGGGGGCTGCTACAATGGCTTCAATTTTTTTTTCATCTGTATGTAATCCAAATTTATCAATTTTGTACCCAAGGTAATTAACGCTGTTTTTGAAAAATTGACATTTAACACTTTACAGATTTAATATTAGGAGTTCCATTCGTATTAGTAGTACCAAAGGCGATACGAAATAAGGGTTCTTCAGCTAATAAAAGGGAAAGTATGCGTTAGGTCCCGGGTAATGAGACACAATAATTGTTCTCTGAACACGGGTGTCTTGCATGCGTAGCATGAGCACCTCGACAAAGCTTTCTCGACACTTTTCTCGCGCAAGTGTATTGTATCAGTACGATGTGAGCGGGACAGAGACCGCGAGATAAACGTCGACAGCGAGTCGCGGTGCACATCCTACGCTGGCTGCTAGCAAATGAAGAGTTAATGTTGGGAATAATTAAACATTTTGTAATTTTAGCAGACAGAATTATAGTAGATACCGTATTTGTTTGTCTATGTTGGTTTCGTAGTGTATTGCGAAAGAATTTACAAACATATCAGAAGAAACACACATATTCAGACATATATCTGCAAAAATAATTAAATGGTAACCTGTCTATGCTTATCAGGCAAAAAAATCTCGTAATTAAGGGTTTAGATTAGTTTCCAAAAGTTAAATTGAGATATAACGCCGGCGCCGTCTGAAACATTTTAACATTGGATACTTTGAGTGGGAATAGCGAGCATCGGCAAGTAACTCGGAGAAAGTACTTTCCTTTTTGTTGAGTTAGAGGGAAAGATATCCTATTCCTACATCAAATAACTCGATTAATCAGTTGGAAAGGAAAACAACACCTACCATTAGCCAACTTTATTTTATTTGATAAAAATTGACCTACGACGTGATATGGTTAATGAGGTTGGTTGATAGGGATTTCAGTTTATTTTTATTTAATTTAATTATTTCATGTTACTTGGAGAGGCCTATGTCCAGCAGTGGACTGCGACAGGCTGATGATGATGATGATGATACAAAATCATACAAATTGTACAAGTGATAAAAATGTAAGACTTAAATGGATATTAAAGTAGATGATTTAATCAGAAAAAATTATTAATACGATTTGAAACTCAAACTCAAACTCAAACTGTTTATTTGCAAACTAAATGTTACATAGGTGTTACATATTGCTCGTACTTACTTACCTTGAAAACTTAGTTACCTTGAAAAGGTATCGCAAATACAATAAAATTAACATTTGAAAAATCATTTACCGAAATTATTAAAATAAACAATAAGCACATCATAAGCTTCTTCGCGCACTCATAATTGAAATAAAACAAATTCATAATGCACATTATAAAATCTAAAATTTAAATTGATAACTTAAAAGTAAGTATCTTAATTTTACGTAGAGTTGTTTTAGAGGTAGAATTAAAATCGAAAATTATAAATTGTCTATTTTCATTTCACAAGTTTTGTGTGTATGACTTTTTCTTCTCATCTACAATGGTGTGAGTTGTCATTGAATAGGTATTTTTATACTTAACACCACCTGCATCTGTAACACGTATTAAATATCAAGTATTCTCAATTTGACAATAAGCTATTAATGTCCGGAAGGAGCTAATGTTGTATGCAACTTCCCTTGGGTAAGTATCATTTAAATTTGGAACGCCAAAATGTCAACAAAAACTTCTATAAAAATAGTTTCGAAAAAAAAAACAAGGCTGTTCGAGAAGTTCGAGGCACAATTTACTGGTCCAAGGAGGTTTAACTATAAAATTGACACAACAAAAAGACTTACTCCTATGAAAAATATAAGCATGCTGTATGAATCGGGGTCCCTAGCACCAAGAAAACATTTGAAATTGGAATTATTTATGATATTGTGCACTCATTCAAATGTAATGTAATATCTATCTCTTTAATTTCCGCGCTAACATGGCAAATCATCAAATTGTGAATGTGTGTAGTCTTGTGTCTGTGTTGACTCTTGGTCACAGATATAATGAAAATTATCAATATCTTAAGAAAAAATCGGTGATTATCGATTTGAATTGTTAAATTGTCGTAATTTATTAGTTTTATAATTTATAATTTCTTTTTATAACTTTTAATTTTGCATCTTCCAACGCTATTTTTATGTGATAAATATTAAACAAGAAAATATACTAGAAAAAAGCAACTAGTCTCATGTCGCCCTGACGGGATTCGAACCCACATCCTTGGGAGTCCGGCCCAATGCACTAACCAATTATGCTACAGAGACCTATGAAGACACGTCGACTTTTTTCCAGTATATTCACCTTTCTACGGTGTTGGCCACCGTCGCTCGTTTCATCAATGATAGAAAGAAGGGGTTTTTTTCTAGTATATTTTCATGTTTAATATTTATAATTTCTATTTTATTTAACGTTACACTAGTGCTCTTGTCAAAGTGTCTTAGCCTTGGGCAGACTTGAATCCTTCGCATCATTCGGGATTGCTACCATGATTCCCTCGTTTCGCTTGGGAATTAACATCTAAATTCCCTCACTACGTTCGGAAATTAACTACAGAATCCTTCATTTCGCTCAGGATTAAATATGCTGCCCGTGACATGACACCGCTTTATCCCTTTAGTGCATAATTTACTATTAGGTATTACAAATCTAATGCCATTGCGTCGCTTGATATTGTCAGTGATTTAACCTTGTGCTTTCAGGCCATTAAGGAGTTCCCACAGGCTTTTAACAAAAGTAGAAATACTGGTGATGTGCGAGCAGCATACACTTAATGTAGCATTTTAATGGTTGAACTTAAAGTAGCAATACGTAACAGAGGAATTATACTCTAGGCGCCATAATAATTTAAAGCCGTGGCTTTACTGTAAGCGTATTGCGAGAGTTAGGTAGTTGCTGAAATGTGCAGATATTGCAATGTTTAAAGTTGAAAAGGTTTTTGTGTGATGAATTAGGACAACGACAGGAGTCAAACTCCTTTGGCTTGAGGACCAAGGCATGGCCGACCGACCCCCTAATTGTCTAATTTTAAAATCTATCGTAATCCCTTTCAAAGGTTTAGTGGTTGTGATAGCGATTTATGGAATTGTGTAACTTGGAGTCGCAATCGCTTTTGGAACGAATGATGTACAAAATGATAATAATATGACACTTGTCCATATATTAGAAAGATATTTTTGTGTGTCACTTTGCTTAGAAAGTTCTATTTCGTTCATTAAATATCTTTTGAAACGCGTTCCGATCACAATCCCTTTCACATATCAAATATAGCTCGTAAATACCTATACCAACCTTTCAAATGACAAATTGAAAGGGATTGCATTAGATTTTAAAATTAGACAATTAGCTCCCGGATTTACGTTGCTGATCTTCGGTTGCGTAACATTTACATCTCACACTGAACCGAAGATGCGTTTGTAACGTTGAGTAGACATAATAGCCGAGTAAACTACGCAACGGCAGATCAAGGAACTAAATTCAGTTACATGTGGCTTGGCCCTAAATTCCACGCGGCAGAAATCTAATGGCACATTTTTTAATTTATTATGTTTAAATACAAAAGTCTTGTCTTTTTTTTTACATTATTACTTCACCCTTTTTGTTAAACAAAACGTCAAAATTGTTTGGTGATGATTTTCACGAATAGACACTATCACCTATTAAAAAAAAAAATTTGAACATTTATCCGCTTACTAAGTCTTCTTGCAAATCTACAGTTTCCAAATACATATATTAAAAGTCTAACTTACCAGTCTACAGAGAATCTGCTTCATATTCTTCGCTAGGATTTCTTGTCACCGATAACTGTGTTTTTCCGTTTGATAAACTAAACAAGTGACACACTCACACTCACTCACTCACACACGCACACAAACACAACACACACCCACACACACACACACACACACTTACATAAGTACAGCAATTCGATCTAGTATATTTTTTTTATATAGTATTAATTCTGTTATTTCACGTTCTTGGTACCTCTCAAACGGGTTTTTAACTATTTTTTTTTTAAGCAAGAGGGCCCTGGTGACCTGTGGCACAGGTTCTTTTTGATACCTATATCAGGCACCAGTCTCTCACAATGCAGGTCTGATAATATTGTAACATCTAGTTAAGAGTACCTACTTAAGTACCTATTGTGGAGAGAAAATAAATTTATTTTATTATTTTATTAATAAGCTTCTACCTACTAGGAATCCGCTTCTACCGCTAATTCCGCGACCACGGCTTGAGTAATGACAGTGTCGTGTCAGTGCCAACTACAGCACTTTGGGGAACTAAATTCTAGGCGAGTCCCTTACATTTCTTATTGGGGCCGACTGATGCTGGTCCATATAAAACGACTCTTTATGACACTACATTCAGTCGCTCGAGAAATAAAAAAATTAACTGCTTACTTGAGTGCTTGCCATTCGTTTTACACTACTCATTCAAGAAGAAGCGAGTTCATTAATTATTTACTTCAATCCTGGTGGTCAATTCTGCTAAATTTTTGCCATAATCGTCTCTCAGTGGTGTTTCAATAGTAGTGTTTATTTACACTGTTGTAACAAGAACTGTGTAAAACAGCACTACCAATGAAACACCACTGGAATACGATTGTGACTAAGCATTAGCAGAATTGGGCCCCTGTTTCATTCATTTGTAACTTTTTTTCTGCAGGTTTTTTTATGAACTACGGGGAGTCTCTTAGCCTTCATCATACCTGATGTTAAGTATTGATAAGGCTGAAGGTGGAAGCGAGCCTCTTCCGGAATCCTCAATTAACATTATGGTATTGATCAACACAGTGTGTTGGTATTGACCAGTTTTACATTTTATAATACACTTGTTTCCGCCTGCGGTTTCCTTTCCCGTGGGTATATCAGAATAAAAAATAGCCTTTTAACTAACTTTATGCCAAAAATCAACTCTATTGGTTGCTTAGTTAGGGCTTGAAGGAAGGACAATCAAACACACTTTCGCATATTTTATAATATTAGTTAAGACTTTTATAGAAATATTTACGCATCAAAAAATAAGCGAATGTATCTTTTACACATTGCTTTCCTTGGAACGAGTTTTCCAACATCTCATTTTAGATATAATTGAGGAAAATGGATTGGAGGTTGGAGGATATTTTTTCTGATGTCTTAGTCCATTCTTGACCACACTGCGGGGTCAAAGGTCTATCATAAGAAACTTTCCAAATATTGGTTCCTACTCGCGTCAAGCGTTTTCCTGTGGTATTAACCAAAACGTTGGACCACCTAAAGCAACCTTCTTACAAAACGCCGTCACTCGAGGCGTTCGCTTCCGAGGACCTTCTTGCCCTAATAACCATCGATCGGTTTTCCTAGAAAGCAATGCTTAAAAAAAAACAAAAATCTTTATTAACAACAACATTAACATCAAAATACAAAAAAGGATAAACAGTTCGTATAGGTACCTTACTGGATGTTAACATTTTATCGTGTAACGTATCTTAGCTCAATTTCACAAGATTTCTACACTAGGCTGGGCCTGTATTGTAGATAATCATTACACTTCGGTTTCAAAAAGAATGAATATAATATACGCGACGCTTATTGCGACGGCAATGTAATATGTAGAATTAACAAGACATGTATAAACTAAAAATTAAATGGGATTTTAAATTTAAAGATGAATTTACAATTTGCTTAACGAAATAAAATAGAATAAATAAATAAAATAAAAAAAATATAATAAAAAGGACGACTTTTGTGTGTGAGTGGTTGGATTGTGTTTTATGTGTGTGAATGTGTGTAAGTGCTAAGTGTTTTATTAAATTACATATTATTGTTGCATTATTACCTCGTAACTCTTAACAAATTTTCCAAATCCTCGTAAGCAAGTGAACCAATCCACTTTGTTATTTTCTTTTTAGCTTCTGATGATGAACAGTTCTTGAGATTGCAGTGTGGCTGGATCTTGTTATAAATGTAAGGGTGGAGAAAGTTACTGTACTTCCCAGAGTAATTTTAAATTCCTTGTAAAGATCAGAAGTAGGGTATCTAACAGGTTTCCTGAACATCACTTTAAGTACCGACCGTTGAGCTCTTTCCAGGGTGATCATATTGCTAGTGGTTGCACCGCCCCAAGTTGCAATACAATAGGAAATTACAGACTGACAAATGGCGGTATAGACTAGTTTTAATAAGTTAGCATCCGCCACCCTACGCAGGGTTCGAAAAATGTAGATGAAACGTGATGATTAAACGTGAACCATATAACCAAACAATAAAAACCTTGACAATTGAACTTCTAGGTATATCAAAGACCTTCCTCAGGGATACACTCTCGACCTTTTATTCTTCCATATATTCAGAACAAACGACCCATTGTTTATTCGACAATAAGACTTGCGCAACATATCTATCACTTTGTTATTTATAACAGATTGTCCGTAAATGAAGTATGACAGCCTTGTCACACGTGAACCCGTAAATCCTGGTTAATGCTGTTACAATAGAGCTTACTATCTCAATAATAAGGTTGATAATTCTTCTTTTGCAGACACCAAAAAGTTTGTTTGATTTTTTGAATATATGGGCGTACAAACTGTGGTTTTGGGTCAGAAACGGCTTAGAGATAAATCAGGCAATATGTTTGGTGACGTAAAAGTATATTCTTTGATTTTATTGTGTTTGTTGTGTGTGTTTGCTGATGACGATAGTGACGATTGCAGCGATGAAGGAGACGTGGTTTGTATTATTTTACTCTGCTCATCTATCTATATAAGTAAATATAGATTTTTATGTTTGTCCTCTTTGCGTTCTGAAACCATTGATCAGATTGTAATGAAACTTTGGTAGTGTGTTTTGGTGACGCCCACGAGAACTGACCTGGCATCAATATGCAAGTTGGTAGTAATGAGAGATCTTTATATAATGGTTGATATTAACTAATATACGTAGATCTTCCAAGTGTGAGACTTTATGTAATTTGAAATAGGTCAACGGTAAATGGTCTTACGAATTTTCGATCAGGGTCACGTGTCCTGACGCGACTTTAACATTTTTTATCCATCCCAAAAATTTAAAACTCTTATGTGCTCAATACAACTCAAGAAGTTTTCACTTCAAAACTATCGAGGTCGTATCGTCAAAACATGTATGACATATTTAGCAGCGTTCCTACCGGACGTAGACGGAACTACAGTTTCCTACACATTTTTTTTACAGTATGTGCTCGATACGAAGACGCAAGTTGTTCGTGCTATAGGTACAGTTGGTATATTTAATAGGTTACCTACGTTTTTAAGTTCGAATTAAAGCCTCAAACGATTACATTTTCTTTTACAAAATTCTTCACAATCTCCGAGTGTCAAAGCCTATGTTTTATGACTGGAATTCCCACTGCAAGAGATATTTTAAGCGCGTGGGCTCTTATAAGCATTTGATATATGAGTTTTTAAGTATTTAAGATTTTATTTCTCAATTGATGTTTCAAACAATGTTTCAAAATGCTGAATAGAATTTGGCTTTATTTTTTCTACAAGCTTCGGCCCGTGGTTCCCGTATCCGTGGAAATATCGGGGTAAAAAGTATGTTACTCTTCGTCTGTATTCAGTAAGTAAACATATCGAGAATACGCCGAGCCTGCTGCAGTGGGTAGTGAAAGAGTTTTATCTGTCCTCTTGTCCTTAGCACTGATCCCTTTCTGTCTTTCTCTTCGCATTATATGAATTATTTTATAGTATTATATGTATTTATAGGTTTATTTGTATATATTATATCTAAGTATTGTGTATTTATTGATAATTTTGTTAAATTATTTATACCTATAAATATTACACACTGTCTGCCCTTCTCAATATCCTTTCCTTTCACGGGCCGGCTGGAAGAAATTTCAATGTGAAATAAGCCGTGCGCCTGTACAATAGTTTAATATAATTGATTTTTTTTTTCTGTAATATTGTGTGTGTACAAAATAAATAAATAAATAAAGTAGGAGGAATTGATAGATTGATGGTATATTTCTGTGTCAATATTAATGAAATTGGAACAACGCAACGCCTTCTGCACGATAATTATCTTTATTTTTTTTAGTGTGCGCGGGAAGACTCTTAGCCTTAAACGATCTATTTCATACATATGTAGGCTTATTAGGAGTTTGGCAAACTCGACGTTACAGTAAACGTTAATGTAAAATGTAGCTCTGTCTCTTTTATTTTAGCGACTGTTTTACCGACATGAGCAGTGTATCCGATAGTCTACGCTCACGAGTCCTGTAAATGTCATGTTAAGCAAACTCGTAATAGGGGTACTGATTGTCATGTCACATTAACCTAACTACGCCGGTTTAAAAAAATCAAAACGTAAAAAATTATCCTTTTGTTGGAAACTACTAGTTTGAGTCAACCGCTTGACCAACAAAAGGTTTAGTCGGTTTTTTTTATTTTTGATAAAAAGTTTTTATTTCACAATTTTCAAAGAACTATATGCCAAAACATCAAGTCGATCGGTTGCTTAATTACGAGATGGAGGAAAGACAAACAAACACACTTTCGAATTTATATTAAGTTAGGATTATTTGAGTAAAACACAAATTGAGTGAAGTATTTAAATTAAACAAATATCTTATAAGCTCAGATACTACTTATCATGCCCTTAAAGGCAATACCTATAATAAAATTACCGGTCGTCTGCGGTGTCACCCGCTTGGTTCACGTTCCCGTGGGAATATCGGGATAAAAGTGGCCTATGTATTAGTCCACTACTTGAAGTCCCAACCATACCAAAGTTCATCCAAATCCATTCAGAAGTTTTTGCGTGCAAGAAACAATCAAACTGACATACTTTCGCATTTATAATATTAGTAAGATTGGTTGGTGGTAGGATTTGTTGTATGTCCGCCTGGCTAGCTACCACCATCTTATCTAAGTCTGACGCCATAACAACAATGTTTTCAGCATTGTTGTGTTCCGGCAGTTCGAGATAGATAGCCAGTTTCTCAGTGGCTGAGGATTCCGGGAGAGGCTCGCTTCCAAACTCAGCCTTATCAATGCTTAACATCAGGTATGATAAAGGCTGAGAGTCTCCTCGTCGTTAATAATAAATAAATAAATAATAATAATAAAAAATAATTTTTTATTTTTTATTTTTTATTATTATTATTTATTTGAAGAGTTTCTTGCCGATTCTTCTCGTTACAAGGTTTCCCGCCGTAGGGCTTGGCGAACCGATGGCGTAGGTTCTTTGACATTAAAATTTTCTTCTTCTTATCGTATGAGGATTAGTGGCCACCTCTGGTGTCAGTGTTTATCAATTAGTTTTATACATTACAAAATAATCAGATATCATTGCGTATGATAAATATAAACTGATACCTTTATCGCGTTTTAAAATTAATGGTATCGACAAGCAGTAAAATATTACTCTTACTGAAGCTCTAACTTACAAGATTTTGAGCATTACGTTTCATTAAATTACAGATGAAATCCCAAAGAGAAATTTATCGACATATAAAATACGAAATTGTTTTATTGCGAACCAATTTATTAATTGATTAATTTATTACCGTCACATTAAAATACCATTACAGAGTATTTCACCTCCGTGTGTTCAATTATTCACGCGATTCATTTGCTAGTCCAGTATAGATTGAGCCGTGGCTTTAGGTATTTACTACTGGCTATAAATAAAACACGAACAAACTTACCAGTGAAAGGGCTCTAACTAAAATGGTCGATATTTTGGAACAGAACAAGGGACTAATTAGATATGTTAAAGGCCTTTAAGTGCTAAGGCCTTAATTTCTGTTTAAAATGCAGTTTGAATATCGTTTATTCTCTAAGTGCGAATGGTTTTTTGTTAGTTTATAGATTGAGGTAAACAGCTGAACGTTTTATTGCGTTTCTTAAGTTTTTAGTCATGAAGTCCACTGTACGTCCGTAACCGTAATATTTTTGAATTTAGCTCTCACGACTTGAATTTTTTACAATAAGTTAATATTTCAAGTGTTTACTGTTATAATTTGGTATTAAAAAATGTAAACTTTATCCTTTCATGATTTATAATTTCAGTAAGAACGACTACTAAGTTTTTAAGTATTAACTACGTTTATTTTAATTTTGGGCATTGTTGTAAAAAATGAACATTTAAAATTCACTCAGAATAATAATTAATGACTTGACCTTTGTAGTGAAGAACGATCGCTTTCTCGTAAAGAGACATATTACCATAATTTTCTCTTTTTTTACAAGACTGAAAGTTGCATTCGTTTCCCTTTTGTATTTATTTATGTTTGACCTAAATCAAAATGTATAAAATCGTAAACTGACTGACTGACTCACTGGTTGATATATCAACGCACAACCCAAACCGCTGGACCTAGAGACTTGAAATTTTGCTCACATATACAGTGAAATAGGGGATAAAAGTTTGTATGAAAGGCTGAATGAGAAAAAGTTTGTAGGATATTCAAATTTTGTATTTAGGTTGAAGATTGAAAATAAACATTTACCTGTCTCGGCGTTTTAGATAATTCTGCCAGTCTAAGTCTAAGTTGTGTAAGAAATGTCCTTTATTTCCAAAGCAAAAGTCACTTAAATTTCTTATTAGGCTTATAGTTGGAAATAAAATACAAATAAACAAACATATATTTTGTAATTTTCCGGAAATCAACCCATAGGGGGTAAAAAGGGGTAAAAAAAAACGGTATGGTTGTCGTTATTAAGGTTTTACAGGATGTTGATTGCAAAAATGGCATTGATTTTAAATTCCGACGCTGTGTGGCTAAACAGACATAGCGATTTTGATCGCGATAGCTTTGGAATCTTTTTTACAATACTTCACGCTATGAAATACTTTACCATTCACATTAATCCATTATAATATCATAAATGCGAACAAAAGTGACTCTGTAGTTCCGTCTGGCTGCTTTCACAAGTAATTAACCGCTGAATCAATTTTAATTAAATTTGGTATGGACATAACTTGAACCATGGAGAATGGAGATGGACTTGGACATATATTGAAATTCCAACCCTAAAGAGGTGACAGTTTATATGAAATTCCGTCAATTTTAAAATTATGATCTTTAAACTTTGATTTTATTTTACGGTGAACACGGTTGATAATTCCACCCCCGAAGGGGGTCAAATGGGGTAAATTATCTAAAAATCGATATGTATGTCGTTATGGAGGTTTTATGGGATGTTGATTCAAAAAATTACATTGATTTGGAAGTTCGACGGACATAACAGGACGGTGGACATGATTTAACACACAAATAAGTAAAATTGTTAGTGTTTGATTAAATAAATATCGGTTTTACTTCGTTCCATCGTTCATATTTTTATTTACCTACTACCCAACTCAAGGATGGATAAGGGAGACGGTCAGAGGGGGCATGTGGGCCCAGTTTGGATTGGTGGGTGGAAACTATTGTAAATCAGCCGAGATCGATGTCTTCGGAATTTAAGACTTTTTGGCACTCAAACCGAGCTTAGTAAAACCCAAATAGCCAAATGTAATCCTATAAGTATTTTTAGTCCTATAGAAATCCTATTAACGTTTATAGGGCCGCATTTGGGCACACTTTATAGGTAGGACTATTTCGACCTATAGTAATTTTGTTACAGTCCACTAAAGTGAAAATTGATTTTATTATTGTTTATTGAGTGCTTCTACAAGATCACTTTGTCCTATAAAGATCTGGTAAACGCACTGAATCAGCGTGATTAGTCCTGTAACGACCTGGCGCATGCCGCTCTGGTGTAATCGATCCAGCAGAGATCAGCGTGATGCCATAATTTGAGCATTTATTTTTCATTACTTTTCCAATGGTGTCGAGTTTTAAATTGGATGAAAATAATATATTAGCAAAGGGACGACATTTTTAATACTATTTATAATCATAAAATAAGTAGATAACTTGTGTGTTTTCACTGTAAAATAAAGATCTGAACTTATTGATGAAGTGTTCGATAATAATAAACATATTTCTATGCGTATGGTAAATTTTAAATAGAAAAATATTGGAAAAAATTAACTCGGATAGGTACAAGTGAATTCTCAGACGGGAATCGAGAGAGGTAGAGCATTGGACCGGATTTCCAAAGGTCGCGGGTTCGATTCCCGTCTCAGAATTCACTTGTGGCCGAGTTATTTTTTTCCAATATATTTCTATTTAAAATTTACCAGTATAAAAATAGCATTAAAAAAATGCAAAAATTACAAAATCATAAAATATTTCTATGCGCCTTCAAAAGTAGACGTAATTATAATTTGTTTAATTATTAATAATTTCTTAACTGATACAGTAGCAGGTAACACACAAACTAACAACCGCGCCATCGACTAACTGTCCTTTGCGTATTATAATTACATCGGCTGTATCTATAAGTTCGGTAACGTATGTACATGAATGAGCCAGCTGGTGAAACGACTTATAGCTATAGATGAAAAATAAATAAGAATAAGAACATAGATTTCATCTGTAAAGGTGCCAAAACGTCAAGAAAATCAAAAAACCCCTAAACACTTTAAAATACGGACAATTAATATGCAAAAAGAAAATAGCGCGATTGATCCGTAACAGTTGTTTGATTTCAAAGAACAGTGCGCGCCAAAACTTAAGATGTACGTAGATTTCATATCTTAAGTTTTAACCAACAATGAGGAAACACTTGGCCTTCATCATACGATATTAATAAGTAGATAATGTGAAAGTTGAAGGTGGTGATCGTTCTTTTTCCGGAGTCCTCAACCACTGAGAAACTGGCTGCCAAACAAAACAAAGCTAAAAACATTAGATAGACTTAGATAAGACATGACGGTAGCAAGCCAGGCGGTCTTAGAACAAGCCCTACCACTAACCATACCGATTACAATATGTATACCTCCTGAAAATCGAAATCGGGATCTCTGTACCTGGAGGCCTACTCTCTAAGCCCGTCAACTAAGCCTCCGTCCGTAAGTTTCCCGAAACTACGGATGGAGCCTACTCTCTATTGATTTCGGATGTACTAGTTTTGGACAAACGGCACAAACACATTGGAAGTAGGGACAATGTCAAAACGTATTCTCATTAATTCTTAGTTCGGGTCTCCGAACTAAAGCTGTCCGTAGGTGATACGGAGTAGGAAACGTTCGTAACTTAGGCCGGCCTTAGAGAGTAGACCTCACAGATATAGATTTAGATCTATCTCTGTGGTAGACCTCCTGATACCGGAGGGTGGCTACCGCTAAACCACAGAGGCGGTTAAGTAAAAATACAACTATTTCCTCAGATTTTTAACTGTTAATTACTAGTCTGATTAAAGGTTCCCTAAGAATTTTCTCGAATTTCCACGCGTACGAAGTCACGGGCGGCCGCTATAGTTATAGATAAAAATCTTAAAAATAATTTACGTGTAGATAAAGCTAACTTACTACATTGTTCATTATCAATCGTATATTGTTGAAATAAAACAGCGCTTTTATTTACGTGTTGTTTATGTTTTTTGTAGATTTTCAGATGATTTGCCATCTTTCCGGGTGGTGGGTTTCCGTGGTCACTCACGCTCACAGCCGCAAACATAGTCTGCCTGTTGCCTGTCTGTCGGTCTTTTACAGACTGTACTTTGGAGAGTGTGCTCAGAAGCTGCATAAGTTCATACCGCCATCCCCCTTCTTCAATCGGACATCTAGACGCACTGCGGGCTCCCGCCGTTTCTTGGTTGATATTTCTAAATGTCGAACAAAGGGCTACTCAACATCTTCTATATTGCGCACAGCAAAAGATTGGAACTCCCTCCCTGCGTCTTTATTTCCGACTACTTGTGACCCATCCATCTTCAAAGCAAGGGTGAATAGACACCTTCTGGGTTAGCCCGCTCGATCGTGGATCATGTTTTAGCTCCCTTGGTTTGATTGAGATTAAGAGCAAATTCATTAATAGAAAAAAAAGGGAATGACTAAAAGGTGAAAGCCCTTTATTTTTTAACAAAGGGCTTGCGCGAAAATGTATTAGAATATTCCGGGAGAAAACACTGTATTAAGTCCACGTATAACAGGAGAAAATAACGTTTTCTGATATTTTTTAATAGAAAAATATTGGAAAAAATCAACTCGGCCACAAGTTATTCTTAGACAGGACTCGAACCTGCAACCTCTGGATATCCGGCCCACTGCTCTAACTACTGAGCTACCGAGTTTTGCGACCGACCGTCGAAATTTTCTAATATTTTTTACATTTTAATCAATTTTAAAATAATTTTTACAATTCGCTGTAGGCCAGCTTCGCGTTACATCAATGCGAGGAATATTATTGCATTCCAAAGAAACATTTTTACAAACGTTTAACGATCGATGGCAGTTGCATCTTGCAACAGCCATTAAAATTTTTATCATTTATATAAAAATAGCATTGAAAATGCTAAAACCTAAAAATCACAAAAGAACATTTTCTTTATTTAAATACTCAATATCTTTATTGCATTCCATAATGGTGATAAAGGTGTTACATAAATTTATTGTATAATTATGGGCCGTGTCAGGCACAGCAATTGAGAGAGGGAAGACCTTTCTAATTCTTATTTATATATCTATGTTATTAATAATTATTAACTTACTATTTCCTAATTGCCATTATAATTATTATAATTTTTTATCTTTTTTGAATATTCTGATATTATAATAGCACTTTTTTGTAAATACATTGTTTTAAGTTTTTAGTAAAGTGTTTGCCATTTTTTTATATTTTTTCTTTAAAAATAACACATTTCTCATAAATCCGCTCCCCTAAAGTTCTATAAATGCTTATAAATGTAGTTTTCGCCACAGATTCAGCTTACCGCTAAGTAGAAATCGTAAATTTCCCGAAGGAGTGCAGCTACAGCAATTTCAGAGTAAAACCTAGTGTTTACCCGCTACAACAAAGATTTCCGAGGAACATTTTCTATTTGGACACAGATTTTAGAGATCTGTTTCGTTCCAGTTCCTCTTTCTTGTACGATATTGCTTATTTTCTTGTTTACCGACAAAATGGTAGTTACTCGAATGGAACATCTTTTCATTCCAAATGGTAAGAAAATAAGTACTAACAATCGCATACGAATTCATCAGCGTGGATATTTTTTAAGCTATTGCATAGCTTTTATCGCGGGGTTTGAGCGCGGCGACCGAATCAAGAAATTCCGTAACGAAAATAAAACCTAACACCCCCCACTCCGCCTACCATGTAGCTCGGCCGAGCGTTTAGATCTACTCTTTGGTTTGAAGTGGCATTTGACAGTTTCGAAAATCGTGATTTTTTGGGGTTGTAATATAAAAAAAAATAAAAAAAATCGCGTAAGTTGATAATAAATGCTTTGCAATAGCTTTACCGCGGCAGTCCCGGAGTGCCACGCGTATTTTTTTTCGTACTTTATTTTCGAGTCAAAAGGACCTAGCCCCATAGTTTTGTTCCTTTATAAGTACCAAAATTAAACGCAACTGTGCAAGTTTTAGATTAGAAATTGATAAATTTATAACGAGAAAATCATAATATTACTGTCAAATCTAAGAAGATTTAAAAGCGGCTTGATCGGGATCAAGAGCAAACCCATTCCAAGTAAAAAGAAAAACTTTTTATAAAAAAATGAAAACCGACTTCAAAAAACTAAAAAGCAAAAAATAAACCTTTTGTAGTCGGTGCCAGCCAAGGCAAGAAAAATAAAATAGTAGCACCGCAAAGTAGATTTTTTTATAAAAAGCTTTTATTTCACAATTTTTAAAGGTAGAAGAGGTCCCGTGCCTACGCTGATAACCATAAGACAACTCCTCATCACCTTTTACAAAATGCTGCTATTCCCGATGCAGGGACGTTACTTATTGAGGAGTTCTCCCGATACTTCATCATCAGCTGCACTTCATCACATGCATTGAGTCGAGCATAAATTGCTTATGAACTACATTAAAGTAATCGTATAGCTGCCCTGAAATGCTAAGTATGTAATAGTTCCGATGACCATTTGTGGTCTTCATCATCAGTTCCACTTCACCAAATGGTGCATTCCGGAAGCATATGCATAAGTTACTATAGAAAACACCGAAATCGCTATAGGAGTGCCTATAATATTTGAAGAGTTCCCTGGATTTCTCCAGGATCCCATAATCAGATCCTGACATGATGACAATGGGACCACATAGCCTTTTGAACAAAAAAGAAGTACTCAAATCGGTCCAGCCGTCTTCGAGTAACCGAGTAACATACATAAAAAAAAAATAAAAAAAAGATTTCGTCGAATTGAGAACCTCCTCCTTTTTTTTGAAGTCGGTTAAAAAGGAACCTTGAAAAGATTGAAGGTTCCGTTTGCATTAAACAGTATCTTTTTTTTTCATTTATTTATCATTTTAAAACTTAATTATTTATTTTTACATTAATAGCATTTTATTAAACCTCTGAGGTTTGTGGTAAATGCTTTAGAGTCTACACAGTAAATCATTTCCGTGACAAAAATGTGACAGATTTGGAATCCTCTTTTGCAGAAATTAACAATAATAATATGGACCCCAACAAAATTAACTTTTTACCTCAACTTTTCTTCAAGATTTATTCCATTGCCAGATAAAAAGATACGAAAAACATAGTATCTAACACTCATCGCTCTTTCACCATCAAACAAATGACAGTGCAAATGTAAAAGTAGCTCATTTGTTTCATCGCTTAGACATTAACAGAGTCTTTATTATAATGAGAGAAGAAAATGCTTGAGCACGTAATAGTGCCGGTCAGATGCACAGCTGAACTAACTCGGTCACAATTGACGAGGTCACACTCCTGCGCAAAGCAAAGCGTATATGCCATAGAGTTATGAATCAACAAGACAAAACTTATTTGTAAAAAATCATTTATACCATAATTTATGTCTGTCGAAAATAATGAATAGAATAGAATTGAAATAGTTTATTTGCAGAAAACACGGTACAATTTTAGATCTTGATGATAATTATAGAGGTCATACATGTTTTACCGCTCTAGCGATGTGCCAACATTTCAGTCGTCATGCATTATTAATTATTATATATCCAATCATTAAACGAAATAAATAATATGAAACGAAAATAAAATTAACTATAAATAAAACAAATTAAAATCAACATGTCAAATAATAAGAAATAAATAATATTTAGCAAGATTAAAATTAAAAATACAAAAATAATCCATAAAAAATCAAAATGTCTTGCATACAATAATGTCCAAAACAAAAAGTCAATAAAACAATGTCCATTTAATGCGTTAAAACAAAACAAGCTAGGTTAAATAAAATTTAAGAGGTCATTCATTAAAATGTCAAATAATAAAACTTGGAATACTACTTAACATAATAGATACAAAATAAATGACAAAGTTTAATTTTATTTAAAGTTTACCCATTACAACAAAAATTGTGAATTCATTCAGGTCATAAACGGTTCTCAACCAACACTAAACGTTATCCTTTTAAAACGTACGATCGGAAGATTCTGAATATGGCTTGGGAGTAAATTAAATATTTTAATACACATATTATTACTATTTGTTGTTGAAGGTGATACACATAACTTATTTGGATATCTTGTTCGAAATTGCAAACTCGCGTTTTTTATAAAAAAGATGCAAGTTTTTTTTGACAAATTCAATATCTCAAATATGTATAGCGAAGGCAATGCAAGTATATTTAACTTTCTAAAAAGAGGTCTGCATGATTCTTGTTGTCCTACTCCGCAAATACTTCTGATACTTATTTTTTTAAAGCATAGTCTTCATCATAATTTATGGTAACTATAAGATTGAATGTGGAATCGTCCATCTCCCGGAAATTTTCACCACTAATTTGTTTTACATTAATATCATAGATGAAGAGTTTCTTTATTTAAATGAGTTCATCGCTAGAACTATGTGACTCCTCTTTCCTTCCAGATATTTACCTATCTCATACGGTGGTGTGGTTAGCTTTGCTTATCTTTCTCGTCGCTCTCTCATCATTCAAACATCAGAGTCGGCTACTGGATTGCAGTATATTCTTTAACACTACATCTTTCCATTTTTTCTTGGGATCTTTTGCTTTTCGACCAGGGATTGAAATATTCAGTACCTGATTACCATCGCCGCCTATTCTCCTGCATCTTGTAGATAATGTTGCTTCAGTACTGGCTTCTTCGCACGCACTCATTGCGAACTTTATCGAGCCTGGTTATCTCAGCATCTTCATTTCAGGAACTTGAATGCTTAAGTTCTTCATACCATAGGACTAGCTTTGTCTTATAATGGTTTTGTATATAAAACTCTTGAGTATAATCGGCATTGTTCTGTCGCTAGTAACACCAGTCAAGAACTATCCACTTATGGTAAATTTTAAATAGTTAAAAATATTAACTCCAAAAAAAAAAAAAAAAATGCAAAAATTACCAAATCATAAACTATCCACATTATATTAATTACAATAATTACAGTAATTAAAATACCGAGGCTGATGACATCAATTTGAGTTTCATAACTAGTTTAGACATTAACATAGTGACCAGACGGTATTAATTTTTACATGTTCTTTGAGTGAATTTGCCAAAGTATAATGATATAATATATGATATAAGCAGTAGGGACCACTTTATCGAATTGGGATATATCCTGTCATGATATTGTGTTTGTGTTAATAAATATATTAAAAAAATTGTTTAATGTGTGCAACTGTTACGTTTTACTTAACTCTCTGGTAACACACACCGCGTACTACAGACTATAGACAAATTACCAATATAGGTAACTTACTCAGCACGGTACGTTTACTTTAGTTAGTGGGTACCGTGTGACATATTGTATTAGTATCGTGATATTTATCAGTGATGCAGTAAAAAAAATGTTTAAATTAATTTTGTTATGTTACCTTATTGGATGCTCTGTGGCACAGGATTGTGTTGTTGGCGGGAAAGGGGTAAGGCATATATTTGTTTAGATTTTTTTATTGTACCAGAGTTTTTTTTAATTGTCACATTTGTTTTCATAAAAGCAATTACTAAGATTACGGATTCGATATCCGGACCACCGGGTCAGCGTAGACAAGTTTGTCTGTATATAGTTTGTCTGTATATAATAATAGTATTTTAACGGCACGTGATTGTTTTCTATTACAATAGTCGTGCTTTAGTATCTATGTGTAGTTATTGCCACTGGAACTAGGCCAAAAATATTATGACGTTATTAGATATTGATATTTATTGCCAAATATTGTAAATATTTAATTTCAGCGTTAGCCTGCAAATGGTGCATATTTGAATCAGAAAAAGCTTTTATTTCAGTTTTTGGGATTCACGAGACAGACAGACAGACTCAATTCTTTGTTTATTCAGATACAATGACAAATCTTAAACATTCACATTGTTCAAGAATCTTGAGCTACATTTCACGTGACTGTTTATTTATCAATTTATTTTGATTCATTTAAACAATTTATGAATATGCATAACAAACATAATCAATTATTATTAAGCTCGCGGCCGCCCGCGGATTCACCCGCGTGGTTCTTGTTCCCGTGGGAATATCGGGATAAAAAGTAGCCTATGTTTTAATCCAGACGATCTTCTATCTGTGTGCAAAATTTCGTCTAAATCGGTTCAGTGTTTTTTGCGTGAAAGAGTAAACAAACAATCAAGTAAACAAACAAAGTGACATACTTTCGCAATTAAGTATAATATTATACTAGCTGCCGCCCGCGATTTCACCAGAATATCGGGATAAAAAGTATTCTATGTTCCTCTCCAAGCTTTCAAGTATCTGTATCCCAAATTTTATCAAAATCCATTCAGCCGTTTTTGCGTGATTGAGTAACAAACATCTAAACATCCAAAATTTCACATTTATAATATTAGTAGGGTAGTAGAATCCATCATCCATCATCAGCCTGTGGATGTCCAATGCTGGACATAGGCCTCTCCTAGATCACGCCTATTGTGGCGTTCATAGGAGGCTATTAGCGTACTGCTACCACGCTGGCCAGACGGGTTGGTAGAGGGTTTGTTTCAAGTTTTCCTTCTCGCGCACAGGTTTTCAATGCGTCGAACCTCTTGCTCGACTCTTACGACATCCCAGGCATGTAAGGGGGTGGTGACACTTGTATTCTTAGGCCGTCACCACACGGCACTAGAACACTTTTAGAAATAAGGGAAAATATATTTAAAATAATGTCTCATGAAACCTTAATAAAATATATCAGATATATTCTGAAAAAATAATTTCCAAGAATCAGTAAAGAATACATCAACCGTACCAAACGAAATCCCTTCATCCAATTTTATTCTATTACTGTCGAGTGAATGAATTTTTAGGGTAAATATAATCCTCTTACTCCCCGCGTTAACTCAAATCAGTCCTAATTCATTGTAGCTTTTTCAATTCAGCTATCAACGTAATTATTTAATAAAAAAATGAATTTTAAAGTCGATTTCACTAACTTTCGATTAGATAATCCTGAGTTAAAATATCGTTCTCTCAATTTAAGCGTCAAACAAGTAATGACATTTTAACGATGTTTGGCGGTAATCGGTCGACCAATTATTTGGTGAACTCGGCTCGACGGAAGAAATAATGATTTATGGTATTGGAACATATTACCAGCAAGCTGAGTAATGTTATAAGTAGTAACATTATTAGCGTGATGGCGCTACCCGCAGTGTCCTTAGATCAACATTACCTACTTAATACTGCAATGCCGCTTGATGGTAGGACCTCTGTTTTATTCCTAATTCTTCAACAAATCGTCAGTTATTCCGGCTTATATTTATTTTAGTTGAGTCTGAATTTAGGGGAATGGGTGTGAGGGAGGGGAGGGGGGGGAGGAGGCGGTGTCCCCCCATCCCCCCCACCAAAGCACTTGACGCGAAATCAAAATATTGATATTAATTTTATAAACAAAGTTTTTCGGAATTCTTTAAACCTATATTTACTGAAATAAATGTTTTTTTTTTTTTATATATTTACCCATCGCAATCAGAATGGTAGTTTTCGAAATTGAATCGTTATTTCATAAGCATATTTTTATAATATTTTTATGGAAGTTTTTTTTTAAGTATGTTTTTTCTTTTTGCAGTGCGTCGACCATGAGCAGTGCTGTGGTGGCTGCTGTTTTTATGGCGAATGCATAGATAGTAAGTATTCGTCGTCATCAGCCATTTTTTATGTCCCCACTGCTGGTGCACTGGCCTTCCTTATGGATGGATAAGGAGAACGGGCCATGACCCACCACGCGGGCCCAATGCGGATTGGTGGGTTTTAACGACTGCAAATGCACCCGGGACCAACGGCCTAACGTGCTTTCCGAAACACGAAGGAGCTTGAGATAGTAAATTTTTGGTCGCCTATCCAGTGACCGACGATTGCGAAACAGTCGCAGGTCGAGCGCGCGAACCACTGCGCTACGGTTTTATTTATAATAAAAGTAAAAGAAATAAAACTTTATAAGTATGACACGACATTAATCCCTTGCGGGTTTGGCAGAACATCACTATCATCCACACTTCAACGACGCCGCCACAGACCTATATCGAGATAGACGAAAAGTGCGCTTCAAACTGTATGAGAACCTAGCGTGTCAAATTATTCGTACCTACGATGACGTCACGAGCGAGATTTAGTGATGGGAAATAGATTTAATGACTTAGGTCGGACAAAAGTTTGACCGTGGATCAAACTTTTGACACGCAAGGTAGGTAAACTTTTACCGTCTATCCCGATATAGGTCTGCGGACGCCATATTTGCCATTGGTTGGATGTCAGCTGTTGTTCGGAAACAATAGTGACAGACTGTCGGCCTATTGTTTATCGGTCGGTTTCAATAACCTATCCTCAGTAAGTGATAGGCTTACTAGAGCTTTGTTGCCTAGATATTTTTGTTAATCAGCCCAAAATAACCTAAAATAACAGTGGTTGCTAAGTAACGTTACCAAGATAGGCCATTTCTTGTTAGGGATATATTATTGAAGCCGTATATTAGAAGTATATTAGATTTCGAATATTTCCTGTCTATTGATATGCTTTTGCTATGTTCACTGGGTATAGATAAATAGATAGAGTTAAAGAATGTGATAGCTAGCAGCTGTCACATTATTTTTCACTCCCAGTCCAGCATGGAAGATTCCCATGCTGAAATCTGAAATAATATAGGTACTAGTAGCCAGTGATTTATTTTTTATTCATTTACTTAGGCCCGCAGGGGCCTACCGCGTAAGTGCCGTCGGCTTCGCTGTCAACTTCACTTTGACAGCCGGCGGCGGCGGTTTCAACGTCATCGTCTTTAAAATAGGATTCCTTTTCCATAGTCAGTTAATACTCGACTCTGTGTGATAGCGCTATAGTATCAGCGCTCGCGTGTGAAAAGTCGCTCCCATATTCGACAAATAGACGACACTTACGCGGTAGGGTCTCTGTTCCCTTGTAGAAAGGAACGTAATAGAATTTCGTAGCAACCCACTCAACCCATAAAACTATGATGGCTTTAAACAGACTCTCAAATTCATTAGTCTACACCTTAATTGGCCAAATTACAAAGCGTTTCAATTTGAATTTACCGTTTCTATTTAGAAGCGTAATTGACTTTAATTTTATTAATTGCAATTACTTGTAGTAAGGCCTGTTAGGTGATCAAGGAAGGTCGTTCGCTCTCATCAGCTCTCATCTTATGCTCAAACATGTGTTAATTTTCTTAATACTGTAAAGATAGTGCTTTGACATTAACTTTGTAAATTGTTCCTAAATTGGGCAGAAGGTGTACAAAGTAATCATTACTAATTTCCGGTTTCTTGAAGAACCATTCTTTTACTTCAAGGAAGTTCTGGGTTCTTCAAAAATTTTGCAACGTACAAATGAATACGCTGTCCACGTATTCATTTCATTTAACTTAAGTTTTACATGGTTATGCCATCATAAAACATTAATCTGTCATATTCTTGTGTTTAAACCAACTACTTTGCACCAATTTTGGCTCCAGTTTCAGAAATTGTATTGTAAATCGGTAAAGACCTATTGTATATTTGTGCTATTGGTTTGACCGTTCAGAAGCACATATTTAGGGCTATAGCAAGACAATACTTTTTTGACGGTTAATCGTTGGTTTTTTTTTTTTACTTTTTCTTTGGAGCAAAGTGGGTCCTTTGACACGAGTAAATTGGGTCTACCATGTTTTTCCTTATATTTTATGTATATTTATGTATGGAGCAACGAACTTTTTTACTTTGCACATTGTACGTTGATCGCATCGGAAGTTGACCCAGGACTAAGAAAAATGCAACTATAAATGAAAATCACATTAATTTTTTAGAGATCCATCAACTTTACTTTAGTTCATAGTAACAAATGCATAATTAAACTTAAAATTAACTTTTTATGTAATTGTTAACAAAGTAAGACATGGTTCTTTGGTATTCAAGTAGAAAATGTAATTAAATTTCCAAAAATAACATTTAACATTACAAATTTACGAATTAAACCCGCCATAAGTGGTCTCTCGCGTCTTCCCACTTTTTTTGGTAGGTTTATGCATCCCAGGACGTCCCTCCATATATATAAAATGTTGTATTTAGCTTTTGGCCACTTATTAATGAATGGGACATTGCCGAAAAAGTGGGCCAATTCTCATCGATTGTCATGCATGTGGTTTCTTATCTAAACACTTTCATAAGAAACCACATCGTGTATCTACTCTGCTTACGTATAATTTTTAGTATGGTATCTGAGCATGATTAATCTAAAACAAAACAAATATTGCAAATAATTTCCGTTACGGCTCCAGGAGGATTGTATCCCCAAAAGTATATGCAAAGTATACTCAATCTTGAGAATATCTTATCATTCCAAAAATATCACACCAAATAAAAAAAAGTCTACAATTAGTTAATGCAAAATATTTGTAAAATGATATAACACTCACCTGCATTCATCAAAAACATTATCAGATACAAATGCATTTTGACGGACGCAAACCACAGGGAGCATACAGTCGGAGGTTATGCCTGAGAATGTCAAAAAAAGTTCGACTTCCAGCAATCAAAGTGTCATATTAGTGTTGCCAGAGAAAAATAGTATTTATTAATTATACAGTCAAATATTTTTATCATTGGAGCAAAGTTACCTTGTAGGAGCAAAGTAGAAACATTTTACAGTAGCGCTAAACATATTTAAAACATCGACTGACAACCGACAAACAACTTTTGAATTCAAACGAATGACTTAAATGACAATGTCATTTATATATGTTTAGCTGTGTTTAGTGATGTTGGTGAAAGTCGCCCTTAATCTAACTCTGCCCCTAATATGACTCTATCTTTGATAATAGAAATATCAATACACATTTTTTTTCTCAGCTTACAGATCATGCCTGCTTCCTCTGGATGTCTGCAGAGATCATATTTGCCTAGGAGAAGAGAGCTGTGTGGTCTACTTTCCCCCTGAATGCCCTGGGTGTGAACCTATACCAATCTGCAAGGTCCTTTAGCAACATAATATTAACACGGAAAATGGTGGTAAAAAAAAAATAAGAATGTAAGAAACAAAGTGCTGTCAAGGACACCAAACCAACTAAGTTGCTAAAAAAGGATCAATATTTTGACAAACCTTTGTGCAAGAAGAAGTTCTACAATTACCCATCATTATCATCATTACAGCTGTAAGATAAGTGATCAGGAATCGTTAGAGCAGAAATTATTTCCCTTGTCGCAATACAGAGAGGGGACGATCTACCCTCAGTAATAGAGAGCTACTGAAAGAAGAAGAGGAGAATTAGGGTATTCTGACAATCGGTTCTGAACTGCTCGCCTCCCGTGATTTTTCGCGACCTTCGTCATATCATTGATCCACCTTGCAGTGGCCTTCCCACGAAATGTCATCCGGTGTTGTCGCCATTTCATAACCTTTCTGCCTCAACGGCCATCGGTAATTCTGCTATTTTAGTGCCTATCTATACGTCCCGCCACAGACCTATATCGAGATAGACGGTGAAAGTTTACCTATCTTGCGTGTAAAAAGTTTGATCCAAGGTCAAAGTTATTTGTTAATGGTTAATTGTGCAGTGCTTTATTGCAAGAGCTCTTCAACAACATTTCCACATCACTAAAACTCGCTCGTGACGTCATTGTAGGTTGTTTGACGACCTGTTTGGCGCAGGGGTACTAACCCCACCTTCTGCGCCAGAGGTCCCGGGTTCGATCCCCGGACAAGACAAATATTTGTGTGCATGAACATGTCTATTTGTTTTGGTCTGGGTGTTTAATATGTATATTATGTATGTATTTACAAAAAAAAAAAAAAGTATATAAGTATGTTTATCCGTTATCTAGTATCCATAACACAAGTTCTTCATGATACTTAACATGGGCTAGATAATTGGTGTGAAAAAAAAAAAAATAAAAAAAAAATTGTAGGTACGAAAAATTCGACACGCTAGGTTCTCATGCAGTTAGCGCTCTTTTCGTCAATCTCGATATAGGTCTGAGTGTCCCGCTCACTATCTGAACAACTCTTCAGTTTCCCCATGACGGTGTTACTATATTAATGATGTAATAATAATGAATCATTGCATTTCCTGGGTGAGCATTTTACACCTTAGACCGCATCCTGTTTACTAAGCACACTTGCTTGTAAAAAATAAAAATCAAGATGTAAAAATGGATTCGTTCTGGGTCTGTCAGATTTGAGCCAGTCTTGATTTAGCTTAATTTTCAAGCAAGAAAGATCTAATATTAGTACCTAAGTTACTGTTGTAATTTTGAATTGAATTTGTATACCGTTATGTATTTATTTTTAAGATGTAAGACTTAAATAAGTATGATAATATAAGGATGCACATAGTTCCTTGTGTACGTTACGAATTTGATTATAAGTAATTATAAGTGTAATAAATAAAAAGTTAATGAAAATGTGTTTGTGTTTTTGCTAGGTAAAGCTTGATTAAAGGTACAAGGGGCCTACCATAAACTGTAAGGCGATTCATTTTAGGTTATTTTCAGGTAGTAAGAGCGGGACGCCGCTAGACGCTCCATATGGCAGCATCCCACTCTCACAACCTACAATGAATTGCATTACAGTTGATGGTAAGGCCCCAGGGGCCCTACTGCGCAAGTGTCACCGGCATCGACATCGACTTCATTTGACAGATGGATGTGAAATATTGCACTTAGTCTATTGGTACGTTTTCATTTGTGTCAGAAAGATGCAGCAATGTGTCGCATCCACCTATCAAATGAAGCCGATTTCGATGACGACGCCACTTGCGCGTTAGAGGGGGCAGGTCCTTATCTTACAGAATAGTTTCCCGAAGAATTCTGGAAAGATAAACATACAATAATAAAATACGTTATATTATTTCCCACCTACCTACACTCTTAAAACAAATTGCATACGAATTTCACTAAACAGATAATTATGTAAACGAATGCCGTCACAACTTGAATAAAATTTTGCTAAGCATGCGTATTTTCATACCAAAAGAAATACGACGACAATAGACGCCTCCAGACGTCATTTGGTAGCCATTACTCGCAAGTAAGGTCGTAATGTCGTGGCTTCTACGCTTCAGTTCGGTTTGACTGGTGGAAATGGTAGACATTACAATAATAATCAAAGTATACATACACACACCATTCATCTTTTATCATTTATATTATTTGGTAGAGCTAGAGACCTAAATCATCAATTGTATCTCGCCGCCTATTTATAGTACCTCTTTTAGCCCGGTAGCTGCCAGGAAGTGGAGAATCTTCTTAGCTTTCAGAGATTTTAGTTCTTCCGAATCGATGATTTGCCGACTCATGTGGATACTGCGTTTAATAGTCATAAGTAGTCCGTTGCAAAGCACTCATCCCTTGCGGGGTTGGTTGAGTCATCAAAGGTGCGGCTTGAGAGTAAAATGATGAATTACAATGATTCATCATTTTATTACTCTCAATTACTCTCATCATCTCAGTGCAGCTTGAGAGTAAAATGTTTAATTACACTTCAAAGACGCCACATTTGGCATTTGGTTGGGTGGGTCTAAGATATTGTTCTGGAAATAATAGTGACTGGTTGCCAGATCTTTTTTTTTTATGAAGTACGGTGAGACTCTTTCATCATAGCTGATGTAAAGTATTGATAACGCTGAAGATGGAAACGAGCCTCTCCCGGAATCTGGCTGTCTCATCTTTAACTGCCGGAACCCAACAATGCAGAAAACATTGTTGTTATCGCGTCAGACTTAGATGAGATGGTGGTAGCTAGGCAGGCGGACTTACAACAAGTCCTACCACCAACCAAACCGAATACAATATGTATCCCGCTGGGAATCGAACCCGAGACCCCTGGGTCTGATACCGGTGGTTGTACCACTAGACCACGGAGGCTGTTAAAAATTTCCTCTTTTAGTTTCCATATATACCTGTCCATTGATAGGCTTTCAAATTCGAATTCAGATTCAATATCATTTATTCAGTCTAGACTGTTACAAGCACGTAAGAACGTCAAAGAAGCTACACCAACGGTACTGCGGAAGACCATGTAACGAGAAGAACCGGAAAGAAACTCGTCAAGGCCTATTTTATTCTCCCTGTTTTATTTCATACAGATTCGTCAAATTCAAAAGTTCCTTAAACCCATGGGAAAGGTTTATTTTCATCACAAAAAAAAAACTAAAATAAAAGTAAATTTTATGGTTATCCTAACCGTTAACAATTTTCAACTCGCGAAGGACTCACCCTACATTATAACATTTCTCGCATTACAAGATTACTGTACTGCAAGTTGTGACTTACATACACATCACTAGCAATTTATTTTTGATGAAATATTAAAGCTCTCTAAGCACAACGTTAGGGCGTGCAGATTGAAGTAGACCTATTTTCGCTGGCGGCTTCTATCTGCTTAGGGCCCTTATTCACTATGACCATTTACTTAGCGATTTCTTGCTCAAAACACACGAATCTCGTAAGTGGTTACGACATTTTCAAAATTCAGTTTCTTGAATTCTTTCTTTATTTTGAATTTTAGTGTGATATGTACTTGTACAGTGTTTTCGTCTGAATTGTACATATCGACGGCGCCTAAGTAGATACGGATAACTGAAAAAGTAAATTTTACAGGAGAGCAGATTGAAGGTAAATTATTCGATATTTTCCTTGTTTTCGGTGGATTTCAATGAAACTTGGTAAAGTTGTTTCAAATATTACTGTATCCGAATGTGAAAAAGTAGTCAAATCTGCATTAAAAAGTTTTTTTTTTTTATGAACGACGGGCAGACTCTTAGCTTTCATTATACCTGATGTTAAGTATTGATAAGGCTCTCCCGGAATCCTCAATCGCTGAGGAACTGGCTATCTTATCTCTCTGCCGGAACACAACAATGCTGAAAACATTATTGTTATGGCGTCTAACTTAGATAAGATGGTGGTAGCTAGCCAGGCGGACTTACAACAAGTCCTACCACCAACCAAACCGAATACAATATGTACCCCCGCTGTGAATCGAACCCGGGACCCCTGGATCTGATACCGGTGGTTGTTACCACTAGACCACAGAGGCGGTTAAAACGAGAACGAGAACAGGATTTTAACGACGTGCCTTACAAAGCACGGAGGTGCTCGAAATTGTATTTTTTGGTCACCCATCCCGTGACCGAACATTGCGAAAGTTGCTTAACTTCAACAATCACAGGCCGAGCGCGCAAACCACTGTGCCACGGGCTTCTCCGCAAACAATAATGTGACTGAGTTTAAGTTCTTCGTAATAGTATAAATTAAAATAACTGGGTCTTTCATTAAAGTATGACATGAGACTTTAACGTATCACGTTCAGTAACACATAAAAATTAATTAACGCCAGATTAATCCGGCTACGGGAAACTCGACTGCCTATGAGCTGAAATGAATCTTATCTGTTTTGTAATAGCGACCAAATTTTAATGATAATTTATACAAAACTTGTGTGATCTCTCGAAATATGCGAAAACCTTTCGGTATGTAAATTAAAATTTCATGAGTGCGACAATCCATCATCGTTTTATTGCCATAAAGCTGCATATATAAAGTAATCGGCTTCCAAATTAATTACTAAATTCTGTTGATTGAAAATAGCCACTTTCAATAATTGTTGTTTTTAAGTGTAATCAATAGGATCTCTACTGATTTGTAATTAAATAAATCCTCAATACAAAAGACACCGGAGTCCTGCTACCAAATGACGAATTTAATGGCGCATATTGTTAAGTGTTATTTGTGATTAAACGAACTTACCTTAAGTGATGTTCTATCACAATAGTTATACGAGTTGCTTCCTGGATGAAAGGCGACATGATATGCGTTACTACCAATGTTACCTAATCTCAAAGGACAAAGTAACGACTGTATAATTACCAAATTAATTTATGTTTTTTTTTTGCATTTCAATTTGTAAATTTTCTTTTGACGTCAACAGAAGTCCTTAGTATTTTGCATGGGATAGAAAACAGTATCATAATATTAAATATATGTTGTGATCCTTCTGCAAACATTTCCAAGCAAAGCAGAACGTCGGTAGCGAAACGACGAGTGATAATTTTAGATACGTACCTGGGGGGTTATTCTCTAAGCAAACATCGACGCTGTTATCATGACTGAATGTCACATCAGCTGTCAAATAGTATAGAAAATGGGGCGATTTCCGCTGTTTCAGCCATCGATATCAAGGATTTTGACGTGACAACGTCTTCTAATTCGATGAAGCTGGCTGCACGCACAAAAAAACATGACTCATGCGGCGTTACCTCGCTCTGAGGCGTTCCATTTAATGCTTGAAGTGCAAGCGAGAGCGCGGAACGAGCGACAAAGAGGTACAATCGGCCTCCGCGTTCGGCAGCGTTCGACATCTGTCTCTCTCCTACTTGAGTGAGCGATGCGTCCGCGTGTCATCAGTATTTTCTTATGACGTTGTCACGTTCAACTATCGTCAGTAAACCGACTTTACAGACAACCGATTTTTTGCTTAGAAAATAACCTATCTGTACCTGCGGGCCTACCAGTATCTGTTAGAAACCATCATGTCATAAGAACATTTTGTTTGCGTTTTGTTTTTATCGAAGTTGTTACATTTTGCCACACTTCACACTTTAGAGCCGATGATTGAGCGAAGACGTCACAAAACTTCGTCAAAAAATAAGCTTACTTTATGAGATTCGTAGTACGAGATAGCATGATAAGATTGAAACAATACTGCGCTAAGAGATGGCGGTAGGCACCCTGAACGTACGTTTTGCTACTGCCACGTCGTCAACTATTTACAAAAATTACCAATGGAGCAGAATCAGCACCTTTTTGTGTGGGATCAATATTGACGTCTTTAAAAAACACAATAAGTATTTTATTTTTGATCGAATACTGAATTAGACGTGGAACTTTAAATATTTCAACTGCAGGAAAGTGTGAAGAAGATTCTTTCAAGTAAGCAAATCCGTAGGAATAAAATTAAGGGTAAATCGAGCTACAGAGGAGAATAATTAGTTGAATCCCCCGTCTATCGTCGCAGGCTTTAATATGCTGAAACGAAGTACATTAATCAAAGGGTGAGAGCGGGTCTTAAATAAAGGCGACGCCATACAATAGCTGTCTTGTCGGTGCGTGCTCGGCACTAAAGCAGCCTGAACTAGAACGGTTAAGGCTGATGTCAGGAGTGGAGGGCGTGAAAACAATATATCAATATATCCCATGCATATATTAATGACTAGCGGCCGCTCGCTGTTTCACCCGCGTTGTTCCCATTCCCGTGGGAATATCGGGATAAAAAGCATTCTATATTCATAACCAGGCTATCTACTATCTACTATCTGTGTATCAAATATCATTCAAACCCAGTAGTTTCGGAGCCTATTCAATGCAAACAAACGAATAATAAAATCTTTCCACTTTATAATAATAGTATAGAAGTATAGATTATAGATTGTTTTCCACTTTCGTTACGATTAGTCATCGTTGGCATAGTCATACCGAAATTGCCAAAAAGCCACCCCTACCCGACTCCGAGCCACTCGGTACAAGCAATGTGTTAGGTCAATACAATATTGAGATGACGCATTTTCGGAACTGTTGTTTTCACTGTGATGTAGCTCGTAATAAGCCAATGGTTTTAGCGAACGTGAAAACCAATCATCACATAAGATTTTTGATTTTTTGTGCATTTTTCAATGCTATTTTTATACTTATGATAAATTTTAAATAGAAAACTATTGGAAAAAAAAATATTGGAAAGAATTAACTCGGCCACAAGTGAATTCTCAGATGGGAATCGAACCCATGACCCTTTCCAAAGGTCATGGGTTCGATTTTCTATTTAAAATTTATCATAACAATCATCACATCTTTAGTCTATGATTCCATCTATACAAGTAGTATTTCTTCTTCATGTCCTATCGGGGAACTTCCCGTTGATCAGTAGAGGTTTTTTGAAGAAAGTTATCTCAAAAGTAATAGACTTTTAGAAAACGTTTATATCACAAATAATAGAGCTTTAATAGGTATTTCATTTTATGAATAAATTATTTCTTTAAACTTTATACTTTCCGAAGTATCGTTTCTCAAAAAAGCTCTACTGATCAACCGGAAAGTTCCCCGACTATGTTGTCTATCCCAAAAGGACTATGTTGTCTATAGATCCCAAAAGGACTATGTTGTCTATCCCAAAAGGACTATGTTGTCTATCCCAAAAGGACTATGTTGTCTATCCCAAAAGACTATGTTACCGATTATGTTGTCTATCCCAAAAGGCATCAGAAAAACATACTCTACAAATATACTCGTATTAAAGCTATAGATTTTGTTTGTTTAATCGCATTAACGTATAGACTACCTTTATAACGAAATTAAATATTAATGGAAGTGGCAGTGGGCATAAAAGGAAGGACATCATTTACCTTGTACTTACGGACCTTTGGGCCCAATGTGAACAGTCAAATTCGTACTTGTATTTTAGTTATTATTGTAGATTAAAAGGTATAGGAACGAACTACAATAGTTTTTTAGTGTAAAAATTCACCAAAAGAGAAATAAATAAATAATAGCGATTAAAATTAAAAAATATAATAGAACTTAACCCCTTATCGCATGAATTATGAAAGCGATAGGATAATACATATTGTTTTGTTAAATAGTGTTTAATTATGCATACATAATGAGATCAAAGTGAAAGAAGAAAATATGAATGTATATATTAAAAACTATTAGACGACACCATATATGGCTTCGTATGCGTTCTAGTCATGTGATGTGAATCCATATATGACTTCGTATGTATCTAAGCACGATATTTTGAACATAGCAGACATATCTATCGCATGTTTTTGTTCCAAATGGGAAAATGATTTTTATTATTGGAGCGTATTGAGTCCAAAGGAAGGTCTTGGTCTAGGCTTTTTTGCAGGCACTGGTGATACAGGCATGCTGGAAGTGCAACTTCAGTTCGATGTCGGTGTTTCAAGAGTGCTAGAAAGACAACCACGTTTTTTAGCTTTCTAAAAAAAGTGCAGCTTTTGGGATCAACAATCAAATCACACGCGTTGTAAATAACATCAAATATTGTTGATAGATATTATGCCATAGACAAATAAATTACGTTCCATTTCATGATTGATATCTTCTTCTAATTTTATGTTTTTATAAGATTGGGGTTTTCATTAGTCTAAGAAAAAATCATAAACTTTTGTGTTCAGAAATGGTTTGGCATTATTATTTTAGGATATAGGGGCTATGCAGCTCCAGTTGGAACTGTAGTCACTGCGACCTATAAGATCTACTGTAACTCGCCGCCTTGTTATAGTATCTCTTTTACCCTCCAGGAAGTCTAAAATCTTCCTAGCTCTGAGAGATTTTAGTTCTTGGATGGCTTGGCATGCGGTAAGGGGTTAAAAAGTTTATATTTATATTGATTCATCATTGGCCACGACATCTTGACAGATGATTGTTACAGTGTCATCATCATCATCAAGGGGTAAAATAATACAGAGAACCCGCCATGTGTATGTGGTCAACACTTTTTGTTCCTGATGATGATAGGTAGAGGTTTCTTGTTATAGTGACGTAACATCAAACAAAAACATTTTAAATAAAACTTTTCTTACGTCATTATTTTTATCTTTTTTATTCAATAATAAAAAATCAAAATATTAAAAAAAAGTACAACCTGCTGGCTTATAAAGTACAAAAAGGACATCTTATTAAACCATACTAAAAAGGCCGCTTTTACATAGGTGTTTGAGTCAAATAAGTATTGTTTTAGGTTTGTATTATTATTAAAATATTTAGCACTCACAAACTGGCACTAATATTTATCGTATATTTTATAAAAACATTTGGTAGTTAAGTTAAATTTTTACCAAAAACGCTGTTTATTACTGGGCCCAAAGTGAACGATTTTCTTTTTGTATTCGGCGCATTTCAGTCATGTCGTGGCGTCTACTAGTGGAATAAATCAATCGTCTTAGTACTATTAAACTACTTTATTGTGTCCTCAGATTATTATCCTTACAAACCAAGTACAGTCGGGAAGCTTCCGGGTTGACCAATAAAAACATTTGGTAGTTAAGTTAGATTTTTACCAAAAACGCTGTTCATTACTGGGCCCAAAGTGAACGATGTCCTTTTTGTATTCGTCGCATTTCAGTTATGTCGTGGCGTCTACTAGTGGAATAAATCAATGGTCTTTCTTTTTTTTAAACTACTTTATTGTGTTCTCTGATTATTATCCTTACAAACCAAGTACAGTCGGGAAGCTTCCGGGTTGACCAATAAAAACATTTGGTAGTTAAGTTAGATTTTTACCAAAAACGCTGTTCATTACTAGGCCCAAAGTGAACGATGTCCTTTTTGTATTCGTCGCATTTCAGTCATGTCGTGGCGTCTACCAGTGGAATAAATCAATGGTCTTCGTATTATTAAACTACTTTATTGTGTTCTCTGATTATTATCCTTACAAACCAAGTACAGTCGGTAAGCTTCCCGGTTGACCAATAAAAACATTTGGTAGTTAAGTTAGATTTTTACCAAAAACGCTGTTCATTACTGGGCCCAAAGTGAACGATGTGCTTTTTGTGTTCGTCGCATTTCAGTCATGTCGTGGCGTCTACCAGTGGAATAAATCAATGGTCTTAGTATTATTAAACTACTTTATTGTGTTCTCTGATTATTATCCTTACAAACCAAGTACAGTCGGGAAGCTTCCGGGTTGACCAGTAGAGACTTTAGGGAGTTTTATTATAAAAAGTAATAAATGTATAGAAAACGTTTATATTACAAATAATATAACATCAACAGGTGTTTCATTTGAATCATAAATTATTTCTTTAACCTTAGTACTTTTCGAGAAAACGTTTCCTAACAAAAACTCTACTGGTTTCTCTACTCAACCGGGAAGTTCCCCGATATTGTATGGTCACAATAAAAAAAAGCTTCCTAGTAAATTTCTGCGAACACGCTGACTTGGACCCTGTCATCTGACGTTTATTTGTTATTTTACGTTCCGTTTTATGTTTTAAACCAGATTTGAAGTACTATAAAAATGTTTACTGCTGGGCCCGACAAATTTATTGAGTACTAAATCCTTGTATACAGAGATGAAAATTGTGGAACTCTCATTCAATTAAGAAAAGCCTTTGTTTATGAAAAACGCTACGTCTAATGAAAATACAAAAAGGTATTACCGATAATTTTCCATCATCTATTTATATCAGTGAAAATTGTCTTGAAAGTTATTCGCAGAATTAATGAAATTGTATAAATTGTATTCGGAATAATCCGTGAATATTAGCTAGTTATAATAATGTTGTCTAGACTTATTTAACCTAAATGATGGGAGTAGCAAAGTCAGACGCATTGCAAGAATTGTTTTCCAACATTATTTGTGTTTTTAACTTAGCTTCTTGTCTATAAGGTGTGGCACGACATTACGTTGTGGATGTTTGCGTTTTAGATTTGCATTATCGATTCTATGTCTGTCAGTTTTGTATTTTTGCATTCAACTTCACCTGAAGGTTATAGTTTTTTTAATTCCTTCAGCGGGACTAACTATTTAGAAAGAAAATTTAAGACCTTGTTTTTTAGTATTTTTTATTTAAATATACGTCTTTTTTAATAATTGGTGAGGTATAAGGGAATTGGGAAGGATAAATAAATAATGATACAATATTGTAAATCGTAACTATAAACTTTAGCATTTATCATCATCGAACGTTGCCTCAACTTTCTAATTTCGAAGTTCCGGAGATCACAAAATACGTGAGGAAAAAGTGCCATTTCTGGCAAGTACGAACGACGTTCGATATACAGGCATTCTCAGGCACTTTCAAGTAGTATTTAAATCGCGATTGCCAAAATAAGTAAACCGTATATTTTGATGTCACATGACACACTTTTTTTGTTTTAATAACAACGAGTAAAGAGCAACTAGTCTCATGTCGCCCTGACGGGATTCGAACCCGCATCCTTGGGAGTCCGGCCCAATGCACTAACCAATTATGCTACAGAGACCTATGAGGACACGTCGAATCTTTCTAGTATATTCACCGTTCTACGGTGTTGGCCACCGCCGCTTCATCAATGAGAGAAATATATAGAGAAATAGACTAGTTGCTTTTTTCTGGTATATTTTCTTGTTTAATATTTATCACTAAAAAATAGCATTGTAAAATGCAAAATTAAAAAGTTATAACGAGTAAAGAGTTTTGACCAGTGTAAATTCCATAAATTAGAAATGAAACAGAGTCAAAAGAGTTGCAACCCTGATAGCTTTTGATACGGTTGCCCTACCATGAGTGGCCTTTATCGATACTCTTACTAGTGTCCGTTTCGACTGCTCGACCATAGTGCCCCAGAAAAAAAAACGACTACGTCAACATTACGAAGGAATTTGTAGAAAACTAACAAACAAAACCGCAGATTTCAGAAACGGAGCTTCGTAAAGATCTTATTATTTTTGTAAAACACTGATATGATTTCGAAAAAATTTGAGAAAGTCTTAATCGAGCCTTAAACTATGTACTTGCTCACATCTTAGCAGGGTAAGCAAGACAGCATTCGCCCAAGACAGCATTCGCCATATCGTGCGAAGATCGGTGTTTATGTCAGATTTTCGAGAAAGGTAGGACCGTGCCTTCTAGTAACTTTTTACTTTGTAAGGAGACAGAAGCAAAAAACCTTTTTGTTCTACCAATAAAAACTTTTTCCTACAAATTATTCGACGAAAGGTGGATCAACATGAATTACGAGAACACAGCTCGTCCTGTTTCCAAGAAACAGACTTTTTGACTTCGCTGGCCGGTCTGACTATTTACACGAAATCAAAAGTAAGTTGTTTTGGAATAACTGTTGACGACAGTAGCCGAGGGCTGAGGTTTCGTATTGACTCTTATTAGAAAGTTAAATTTTGTTATTTAAATTCTTAAGAATTCGATTAGAGTATATAGGTAAAGGTGCATCAAAATGGGCAACAGTTTCAGTTAAACCTGAATTTGTGGGTCAGGTCTTTTTTATTTTAGTTTCAAGTAAAATAATAATTATTATTAATACATCCTTTATTAAACTGGTTCAGCGCTATTTTTCGATTGAATACACATTGTTAATTTACAGCTGAATAAAATGATGTCTGCCCAGAAAGCATTAGTCATTTGCTAATTATTCTAAGAGTACTTTTAAAGTAATAGTTTTACCCAATAATTGTGGAGTCGGGCTTAGACGAGGGTTCGGCAAGTTGGATATTTTGATTTATTTGTGGCTGTATTGGGTAGATTTTCTTTAAGCACATCTTAAGTTTCTTCGCGCACTTATAATTGAAATAAAACAACTTTTGCGGAGTATTTAGTGTGGTGTATTTATCCGAAATATATATTTGGTACTGTAATTTTTCGGTTTATTTGCGGTTATGTTTTTGGTTTCCCGACGTTTCGGCACCTTTTCAGTTGCTGTGGTCACGGGTTGACTAACTACTTATAAGTCTACCTTCACAAAGTTGATTTAGTTTAATTATCATTGTTTAACTTCCCCGTGATTGCAAAAGTTAACTCCCCCTGGTTATTAAAATTATTAGATTCTAAATTACTATTTACAAAAGATTGTGATTGGTTATCATAATTATTAGTGCTATCATGTATGCTTTCAAAATTAGCAAAATTATTAAAATCTAAATCTGAATATTCGTTATATACATTATAGCTAGAAGGCGGGTTGCACTGTACACACTTTGCTCGGATTACACCAGTAGCACCACACCCCCATAGCAAGAAACCGGTTTGTTTTCATGCGGCACCAATTGTAATTTTACACACTGATCCTTTAAACTATGTCCACGTTTTTTTACAATAAACACAAAAAAGTTTATCTTGTCCATCATCCACTGTGTTTACTTGGCCATGTCGCCCCAGGACGACGCTGTCTGCCCGCGTGCCTTCGTCGTCGGTGCTGTCTCCAGCGCAACCCCGGGGCTCTGTGCCAGAGTAGCTCGCTGTAGCGGTCGCGGTGGTGGTTGATAGAGTGGTGGCAGCGTCGGCCCCACGCCAGCCGCTCGCCGTGATGACGTCATCGCGTCGCCGCGAGGCACCTGTGTACCGGGCAGATACGATAAGACCGAAACTTCATCGTATACTCATCCACGCATCTGGCTCGTTCTTATAGCGCCATAAATGTTGAGCACGCCGATCTTGCTACTGTTTCTCTGATACGATGGTGCAGTAACCCGTAGACCATATCCAACTGCACGCCGACCGTAAAAGTTCCCTAAGAGTAACTATCAGTGCTCTTGCTCGGCATACAAACACATCAGTCGATTAATTTTCGCTTTGTTCTCTATAAATAACTGTCTAATATATCTTATGAGGCGGTAGCCGTGGTCCAAAAGTTTGTTGGAGTAATGTGAGCGCACCTTCCCAGGTGGTCACGGACTCCTGTACGCCTTGCCACCACGTGGCTGCAAAGTCTGTGAGCAGCATCGGCAAGCCTCTTAGAGAAATTTCATCCGTAACGCCAACACAATCTTTATATATTTGTACAGCGTCTATAAATGCCATGATATCGCCGGCACCATTGAACCTCCCCATACAATTAGCCAAAGTCGGGTTTGTACTCACAGCCATCGGCGGTGGCAAAATACCTTGCACAGGTGGCTGCGACCGTACGGCTTGTAATGGCAGTACCAATTGTTGCTCGGTCATCACGACCATCAAGGCACTAAAACAATCCACCAAAAGTCACTATAAAACATGTAAATACAATATTTTCTCTTCGTCGTGTCGCGGTACTGGCTTACCCATGTATTCACCTTTTTTATTTTAACGTTGGAGCGCCATACGAAAATAAGTCGCAACAAGAGAAGAGAGACGACACATCCAAAGATTAGGTTGAATACCGGGCCGGCTTTACGCCTCTACTCGCCTGCAGAGGCAATACACGGTTTGTGTCTGTGGGCGGGTAGTTTAGGGCCCCGCTAGGTGGGCTGGCGATCTACTACAGAAATAAATAATATAAAGCAAGATTAAAATTAACAATAGAAAAATAATCCATAAAAAATCTAAATGTCCAGTCTTGCATACAATAACAATGTCAAAAACAAAAAATGAATAAAACAATGTCCATTCAATTAACTGCCTCTGTGGTCTAGTGGTACAACACCGGTATCAGACCCAGGGGTCCTGGGTTCGATTCCCAGAGGGGGTACATATTGTATTCGGTTTGGTTGGTGGTAGGACTTGTTGTAAGCCCGCCTTGCTAGCTACGCCTGACGCCATAACAACAATGTTTTCAGCATTGTTGTGTTCCAGCACTTCGAGATAAGATAGCCAGTTCCTCAGTGGCTGAGGATTCCGGGAGAGGCTCGCTTCCATCTTCAGCCTTATCAATACTTAACATCAGCACCTCGACCGCCTAACGGTATAGCTTGTGCTAACGCTATAGCTATCCATTTTTAAAACCCCCTACGAGGGCTCTCGATGACGCTATCACTTCCATACTAAAAGTGCAATAATGAATCCAATAGACGAATAGAAATGTGTAGGAATTAGTCAAAAACACTATCGTTGAAGGGTTTTATGAGACTTTGAAGTTTGATAGCTATAGCGACAGCACAAGCTATACCATAAGGCGGTCGGGCCGCAGGTATGATTAAGGCTAAGAATCTCCCCGTCATTAATAAAAAAAAAATGCGTCAATACATAACAAGTTAGGCTTAAATAAAATCTAAGAGGTCATTATTTAAAATGTCACATAATAAAACTTAGAATGCTATTTCTCGTTTGCGCAGTAATAAAGAAAAACCGATAGTCTGAAACACATATTCATATATCAGATTGAGACCGAAGATTGTTCAAGTATAACCGGATGGCGTGTAAGTAACGTGACTACAATAAAGAGAGGGCAAGATAAATCTCGGTTTATGAGGCAGTATGGGTTTATTTTAAGCGCGATGCCGTTGTTAAGTCATTTACGTCTTCCCTCGAATCGAGGGTTCAGAATGTAGGAAACATGAAAAATATTCTTCCAGTCTTAATTGAAAACTTTTCTAGATAAAACGTTTGATATATTTAATCGACTTCAAAAAAGGAGGCGGTTCTTGTTTGCGTGTATGTTTGTTTCCGCCCACCCATTTTTTTTTACATTAACTGGGCTTACACTTGGCTTCATTCTGAATCGTTAGATTAAGAAGAGGCCTAAGATGAAGCGAGCTTGCCTAGAAAAAGTCTATTCACTCGAACTTTAAATATACCAGGATTGTATAAGGCACACATCTATCAAATGCCCCAAATGACAACCTCAACTGCACGTGGTACACCCTGCTGACCAACGAACGAGGCTCTGGCGACCGAACCAGTGGCGGTATAATGACTTAACTGTCGGGTAAAATCCATCTGGCTGTCGACGGGCAGCTATGTCGGCGGTGCGAGTCTCGGCACTACAGGTGCACACGCTCACCAACTCGCTTGGCCAGCGTGGTGAGTATGGGCAAACCTCCGCCGTTTAACCGCCTTTGTGGTCTAGTGGTAACAATCACCGGTATCAGACCAAGAGGGTCTGAATCACTTATTGTATTCGGTTTAGTTGGTGGTAGGACTTATTGTAAGTCCTTCTGGCTAGCTACCACCATATAGCCTGACGCCATAACAAAATTGTATTTAGCATTGTTGTGTTCCGGCAGTTAGAGATAAGATAGCCAGTTCCTCAGTGATGAGGATTCCGGGAGAGGCTCGCTTCCATCTTTGGCTCTATGAATACTTAACAGCAGGTGATGAAGGCTAAGAGCGTCCCCGTTGTTCATAAAAAAAAAAACCTCCCCCTATGGCAAGCACAATTTTATCACGGCTCCTAGTTCCCGGCCGCCCTACTATTCCAGGGCATGGCAGCGGTCTCGGACACGGTAGGGTAAGGGGGTGCGAAGAATCTCCGGGGTACGGATAGCTGCCCAAAAACGTCGAATTTTAATTTGACCTTGGCGACGTATAATGAAAGCAGTCCACGGCTGGACGAAAGCTTGGTCGAACTCGAAGTAGAACTGGAAAAGATAGGATGGCACGTTCTGGGCCTGTCTGAAGTCCGAAGACAGGGGGAGGACACGACAACTACACAATCTGATCATCTGTTCTACTTTCGAGAAGGAGATCAACTATCCCAAGGTGGTGTAGGCTTCCTCGTTAGCAAGATTCTCTGTGACAACGTGTTGGAGGTGTCCAGTGTGTCGACTCGGGTAGCGTACCTCGTACCACAGAATATATATTAGTACCTTACGGTACAGAAATTTCACTCCCGAGTTTAGGTATGATAAACGCAAGTGTACGGTCACCAGACTAGTCTCAATCAACAGCCCTAGCAGATTGAAGCGAGACGGCAGACAGTTATTGTACTATGAACGCTATACGCAATGCAAAAGGTTGAAAACACCAAGACCCACTTCAACGTTGTCATGGAGTCTTTAATGACAAAGTAGGAGTACAGGAGTGACGTACGACGAAATGACCATCGGCCAGCATGGCTATGGATGTAGAAACCACAGGGGGCAAATGCTGCCAAGTTTACTCGCCAATTGCCAAGTAAACTGTAAACATTAATAGATCCAGTAATTTTTTAATTTAAAAATTATTAAGCCCTATAATGCATCATAAATTATATGCTTCGTTATTAGAAAGAAGTAGTACTACTCGCCTGCAGTATAAACTCTCCTTGGTCTCATCTCCTTAACATAAAACACCATCACTACACCATGGACCACTCACAGCTGGAAGTTAATATCAACAATATGGCAAAAATGTTTGAAGAGAAGATGGTTGAGTTCCAGGCTGAGCTGAACCTGGCTATCACTACACGTAAGAACCCTAACTCTAGCTGCACTTAACACCGAGTTCATACATTTCAAAACTTTTGTTTGTAACGGCTTGGCCTTGCTTCGCACCGAGTTAGATAGCCTTAATAACCGCATTGATCGCGTGGAAATGCGTTTTCGGCGCAAGATGTTGCTGATTCATGATGTCCCCGAAAGCAAGGGTGAAGACACATGCGCTACGGTGGTCTCTTGTTTATTATAATATTACATCAAAGGTAAGTATAATATTTACAAAAGTAGTTAATGCAATTAAATTATTATCTGGATATCTTTGAGAATTTTTGAATGGAGTTTTTAGCCATACCTATTTATATAAGTAAACCAAGAATTATGTGTTCTTTCAATGATGTCATCTTACCGATTGTAGAATCAGAGTAGAAATTATTTATGAAATTTTGGTCAATACTCGATTTGCTTTGTTTTGAAATTAAATTCCCCTTCAGAAGCAGAAAAGGTGGAAAAATTCCGCTTCACTCCAATGAAAAGTCCTATTCATTCCCAAAAACAGGAAAAATCCTTGACAAACGATGACTGATAGAAAACAATAGATTTTAATAAAGCCCTGGTGAAACCACAGTATAAATATAATTACTTATATAGGTACAGTAAGTAATCTTAGCCATTTCTTGATAAAAGTTAATTATTATTACTGCAGCCGCGCGTTACGCGAGGTCCGCCTGTCCCCCTTTTTTTGACGCGATCGCAATTAACGTCAAAAGTTAGTAATTATGATAATGACTTAAAACTAGTAAATAAAGTAATTTTGTAATCTAGTAATCGATTTTAGCGTCAATCAAAATCGAATCAACGTCTTGAAATAAGTAATAATTGTTAACATTGAATCTCTATCTCAACGCGATCCCGTTCCGTCAAGAGTAACTCTCTTGGCTTGCCCGCCAACATAGACTAGCCTTTACCACACGCTTACTGTGTACAAAACTTTTACAGCGTGCGATCGTCACCGCCCCGCCCCGGCCGCACCCCGGGGCGCACTCGACTGAGACTTTCGCTGAGCTCTCACCGAAACGAGGCGCGTCGGATATTACTCCTAAACGGACTTTTACAAAATACTGTTTAATTATACTGTGGTGAAACTGATCTGCATTACAGATGACGTCGTGCCACGGACAAAATACTTCGCGACCATGTTTTATTGATGAGTCTCCATCCAAGTGATACTTAGAAAGTTAACAACGAAAAGGGCTTTAATGGCAAGTCCACTGCATTTTGTAATAAATAGTTCAAAACTGTAAAAGACGCTCGTGCTGTCACCTTACATTTTACTAGTTCGGAGAACAATAGTTATTTGTTATGCAAGGCTGGAAAGTTGGTTATTTAGCGGCGAGTTACCTCTATTGAAATCTGAGCAAGTGAAGGATTCTAGGATTGAACCAAGAGCGTAGCGAGTGGTTCAAAGATTGAATCCTGAGCGAAGCGAGGATTTCAAAGGTACAAGACGCTAAAAAATTTTCTGCCGAGCGCAACACACAATTTTTCACCTCACAACAGCGAGGAACATTTTATGATTCATACAAAAAATCTTTAAACATAGAGTTTAATCTAAATATGCCTTTTTCTCGTTGTTTTAATGATATAAAAAACTAAAATAATTAAAAAGGGAGTATCATAGTTAATTCAAAGTTATTTAAAGTAGGAGTATATTGTTACTTATTAATAAGAATAAAAACGATTCCGTAAATGTTGACACTGACATGAGGTACAAGACAAAGACAATTTAAAAATAAAGATTCATGTCACAGTCCGAAATTCAATTTATAGGTTGTGAAATCTTACCCAGCCTAATATAAAATTCTTATAACAAATAGTTTAATCTTATTTTTATTGTTTTTATGATTAAATGAACTAAAATAATATAATAAAACCAAAACGGAGTATTATAATTAATTTAAAGCTATTTAAAATGAGATTCAAATATAACATAAAAGTCAATAGTGCGATTCGGAACGCATTATGACATATTTTTAGGTATTAAATTAAAAAAGTACTTTGCCGCGCTAAGCCGCAAAAAGCGATTTTCTACGCCTAAACTGATTGACAAAATCTCCATTTCAGAGCGTGTGAGGTGAAAAAAATATTATAGATTATATCTTTGCTCGTTTTGTCTTATATATTTTAGAAATATGGCATAGTAAGTAGTACCTAATAGATGGTAATTTGATTACCCCAATCCATTGAGACTGGGTGAAGAATTAAGTTACCATCACTGATTGAACACATATAAGTATGTAGGTAGGTATATTGAGATGAAATTTATCTAATCTTACAGTGGAGGTGGTGGTAGAACATTTCCAGATTTGAAAATTTTAGCAGCGTATTTGATACACTCGTTAGTGTTTATACTTACTTACGAAATATTACGAAACATTAATTTTAAACCCGACACTAGACCGTTCAAAAGTTGTTTGTTCAATTACGAATTTCCCCAACACTGAAGTTTAATAATAGATACTCTAAAGATGGTAAGAAATACAAAAACAACATAACATTAAAGTTAAACATGGTAAATACAATTAATGCTTCATAAAATGATGGTGTTATTTAATTAACTTCGCTTGTACAGTCGGGGACCTTCCCGGTTCAGGGAGCTTTATAAAAAAAAAAATAGAGAACGTTAATGTCACAAATAATAGACCATTAGGAGGTATTTCATTTGAATAATAAATTATTTCTTTTAACCTTAGTACTTCCCGAGAAAACGTTTCCCAAAAAATCTCTACTGGTCAACCGGGAAGTTCCCCGATTGTACTGACGCTTGAGCTGTGGTGTAGGTAAATTCTGAATACAAAGGAATTGCGCTCTTGTGAGCGTAGTAGTAAGGTGCAATTTCGAATGCACCAAATACATTGGAAATTTTGTAGGCCATTAAAATGGCGGCTATATTCGAGATCAAAGGAGTGCAACTTCTGTTACTATTATATATTATGTGGTTCAGTTAGGACATTTTCATAACCAACAACCCATACAAGAAGCACGAATAGTTTATGTAACTATACAATTATAAATGGTTAGCAAACCACGCTCTGTTAAGGCCCGGTAAGCGATCAAAGTTTGTCGAATTTATTTGTAGAAATTTATTTGAACAAATAGTTATGACAAAATGCAACTCGATGAATTTCAAAATTCTCATGCGAATTGGATTCGCATAAGAATTTCGAATGATTCAAAAATACATCTCCGGCCCATGTGGGGTTTCTTGGGTAATTCCAACTTGGATCTTGGTTGTGCTGCCCCCAACCGATAAAATAATGGTAAATAGCCCTAGACACAATGTGTTGTAAAGAACCCATCAAGAGATTAGCCCCAAAACGGATTAGTGAAGTCGAAGACGCTGAACGCTGAATTCAGCAAGGAGATCCTGATCGGCATTACCAATAAACATAATAATAAAAAAACACGGAAAAATCATCATACAAGCTGAGGTTATTGGCTCACGAAGTTCTGTTTTTGTAGTCTTTGAAATATATTTTTTATTATTTCGACGTGACTTAGTGCAATAATATATATTTGTCCTCATCGCATATATATATATATATATATATATATATATATATATATATATATATATATATATATATATATATATATATATATATATATATATATGCGATGAGGACAAGGGTCGGGACAAACTTCATACTAAACTGCCCATTCTCTTTTCATCAAACATCTCAAACACGTAATTTGTTTGTCAAATACATCAAATAAAGCAGCAAATAGACTTGACAAACACGTAAATTTTCTGCCAAATTGCTGTCAATTTTCGTGTTTGTCAAATGTATTTGATCGTCTGCGGCTACGTTTGATGCATTTTACTTACGGTTTAGCCCCTTCGAACACGAGTCGTAAATGTAGTCGTATCGTAAGCGTGTCGTTACGACGCAACGCCAATAAACAAACAATAAACATCTCCTACGATTCGCCTCAACACCGCTTCGTGTGCAGACTTGTTTAAACATGTACGCGCTTGTATTGCTTTGGTCCTAAGCGAGTATTACGGAACGCTTACGAAACGATGCCGTGTGCGAAGGGCCTTATTTGACAAACGTATTTGTCAAACAATTTGATCGTTTACCGGGCCCTTAAGGCATATTTCAAATTATCACAGCGTATCAACTACTCAAATATTTAACTGAAAACAGTCAAGTTAACAAACTCAGTTAATTACTGTAATCAACACTCTTCCAAAGTTATTACGTTGTAGTCACGTCCTCGTCTTCGTATAATAAATGGTATGCGAAAACAATTCGGAGTCCTTTCACGTCTTCTTATAATTACCATCGGAACTGCTAATCATTATGTCTTTAATGGATTACGTGGTTCTGCTAGACTGAGATTTAGGGTTTCTGAAGATTCGTAACTGAGAATGGGAGATGACCAATAAAGATATTGCCACTTGCTAGTGTAAAACGATAATGAATCGAAAATAAAAAAGTATTTTTTCAAACCTGATTCAAACCTATATATATATATATATATATATATCTCACTCAGGTTTGGAAAAATACATTTAATTTGCACATTATTAATAATAACCTATCAATAATAATAACCTATCAATAAATAATTAATAATAACCTATCAAAAATAATACTGACCTCATGATTGGGTCAATGGTTTAAAACTATGTTTATCACTTTTCGGTTATTACTTTTAATTATCGACTGTCTTTGGTAAAAGTAATTAAACAAGAATATTTTAATGATTAGGTATTTATTTGAATAGGTTCATAGTTAATTCTGACAGTCATTTTAGACTCACCGTCAAGATCAAGAAAGTACAAAAAGTACTTAAGTTTTTTTATTTTTTATTTCTTAGTTTTAACGGACAACAGATTACTAACTGATTATATAAATAAAAATACAACTGAAAGGGTTTGGGTAGTTTTTGAAAGGTCCCACCCTGCGCCCCGAAGAGGACGGAATAGTAAAAGAAAGGAAAGATAGAAAGATAGGAAAGGAAAGAAGGAAAAGAAAAGATAGCGGGGACAAAGCTCAAGTCGCTATGCCGTAGTCCACCCGATCGGTTATGCGCTTGATCATTAATTTGTATCTCGGGCACGATGTTGAATTCGCCTTGTGGCCGAGATCGCCGCTGGTATTGTTCCGGGAGTGGTGGGTGCGACAATTTGGTCGGGTCACCCTTGTGTGGGCAGGCAACGAAGGAGTGGTTGTTCGCACAATGGAGGTAGACCTCCACCTCACAGGTGCACTTGGAACGGATGTGGCCGTCCCGTACTCCATGCAGCGGAAGCACTGCATGAAGGGGGAGAACTCTACTGCGTGCACCCGCGAGTAGTCGACGTTGATTTTAATCGCGGTGGTAATAGCCTTAAAGGCACGCGGGGAAGTTATAAAAACGGCGTTGTAGAGCGCATGGTAGCAATTCCTGCGCTCAAAGCGAAATTGAGTTTCGTCGAGGGCTGTTGTTTCGCGAAAGGTAGGGTTCTGTGCACGGATGAGCTTGACCAGGTTGTCACGGTCAATGTCCTTCGGAATGCTTTTTAGCATAACCATGGGCTTTAACATCCGTGCGGGCTCTACAGTGACTGAACTCGCTTCGGGGGTGGAAATATTCAGCTTTTTCAGCGCAATGTCCCTGTGCTTCTACCCGAACCTTTCCGCCCGAAATACGCAGCACCTTGGCTGGGGCGAAATCAAGGGTGGGGAACTCCATGGCCGCGCTGAAAGATTTAATAACTGCTTGATGGTTAGATGACTCAGTGTTTCCGGAGAGAATCAAAGCTGGCTTGGCAGCCTTAAGCTTTGGAGCGGAAGACGTTTCTTGGCGGTTGGAAGCGGTGGTTTCTTGAATGCCTTCCGAGCAGGGATGTTCTTGCTGGCTACGGAGACGTAGCTTTTGGTGGAAGACGCTCCAGTATTGGTTTCAGTAGTGCAACTGGTTGAGGGTTAAGTCGGGTGTTTTTGCGGAGTTCAGCATCTGCTCTATGGACTCCATCTTGACTGAGAGATGAGCGATAGCTTCTGCGACGTTGGAGCAGAAGCTGGCGATGAGTAAAACTCCTCATCGGGTTCTGCCTCAGAAGGTGAGGTGCTTGGTTTCTAATTTACCAGGCCATATTCCAGGGTGTTGAAAACGAGCTCGCAGCATTTGATGAGGTCTGACTTTTGTTGTTTGTTGAGACCTTTTTTTGCGTTCTGGATCGTGACAGCATATGCTAGGTCCTGGATCTGCTGTACGGTGGTTGCGCGATAGGTGGTTAAGTACCTGTTAAGGACTCTTTATCGGTGACTCTACCGAAGTAGTGATACTTCCCTCTCTCTCGGGCTGAGGCCCGAGATCGAGAGGATCGAGAGATCGAGATCGAGGGTCACTATGAGTAGTGGCCCTCGATATGATCGTCAAGTATTTTTGAAGACTCCTCGTAGAGCTTATGAGACAGTTCGTGATGCTGTAAAACCGTTGGGGGCAACATTTTCGCAAGTTAAATTTGATCGCTTGGAGTCAAGTGTATTTGATGGAATGTTGTTCGCCGGCACCAGTGACTGCGTTACCGCCTCAAGGTTAGGTTAGGTTAGGTTACAAATGTGACCAACGTTCGCGCGAGCCGAGCGAGCGAAGCGGCCGGCGCGCGATGACTTTCTTTATTGTATAAATACCTATAGGTGTCATATTTTAGTTCTTTTTAAAGAAAGTCGTCTGTCATTGTCAGCTGCGCTTCCCATCTCCCCGCTTCTATTGTCTTTTTACTATGTTAGAAGAAAGAAAATCGATATTTGTGCCAACTTCATACAACAATAAATACATTGACCAAAAGTCTGTTGCAATTATTAATAATGTGCGATCAAAGTAAATAATTCATCACTTTTACCTTTAATCGTGGTAATAATTAATACTTGTTGGTAATTATTAATAATTGAAAAAACTAACATTTACCGTATAATATAAATTAGATTCGAATGAATACGATCAAAGAATTATTTTTATTATTATTTTATGAATAACGGGGATGCTCTTAGTCTTCATCATACCTGATGTTAAGTATTGATAAGGCTGAAGATGGAAGCGAGCCAGGCGGCCTTAAAAACAAGTCCTACCACCAACCAAACCGAATACAATATGTACCCCCGCTGGGAATCGAACCCGAGACCCCTGGGTCTCATACCGGTGGTTATTACCACTAGACCACAGAAGCGGTTAGAATATTAATATCTATCAAGTGATCTTCCTAACAAGCTTATTATTAGAGTTTATTATTTTGTTAACTTCTCGGTAATATTATACAAATTAAGGTAAAACCACCAATCGTGGACAGTATAAGGCCAGCACTCCGACCGCCTAACGGTATAGCTTTTGCTATTGCTATAGCTATCAAACTTTAAACTCTCATAAAACCCTATATTTCTTTTCGTCTATTAGATTCACTATTGCATTTTTAGTATGAAATTGATAGCGTTTTGCAAGGGCGATAGCACAAGCTATACCTTTAGGTGGTCGGGGTGCAGTTTTTCTACTCTTATCCAAATATAAAATAACTCATAATACCTACAGGTATAAGAGTACTACCAAATGATAAAATAAAGTGTAGGTGATTACAATATGTATGAAAAGTTTCAAAAGTAACCTATAAGAAAAATATATTGCCTAAAAACTAAAAGCCTTTTCATGATTCAATCATGGACCGGCGAGATCTAGTCATGGACCACCAGTCGCGGACTGGTGGTCCATGACTAATGATAATACTCAAAACATTTATCGTTTGAACTCTTGATAATAATTCTGGACATTATTAGAATTAAACATAAGGGTATTTTTACCTACATATGTTCCGATATTCGTAGCACAAGAAGAGAATACGCTACTTTATGCGTAATTGGATTAATTTTGTTATTTTTATATTCATTTATTTTAGTTGAACATTTATTTATAATTTTAAATGGGATATCATTTTACAGTCCAAATTGATAAAAGCATTAGATGTGTCAGATTACCGAGTTCCATCTAAACTACATTGAAATAAAATAATAATATTGCTTCAGCACTATTCATGATCATTTTCCACGATTGGGATAGCCAGCGCACACTGAACCAATTATGAAAACAGTCTGTGTCGGCTTACGTTACAATATAAGGAGAAAAGTAAGGATCTAATTAGCATCCTTTACTTTTGTATATAAACAATATTTAATAAGTTGAAAAATATAAACTTCATAGGGTTTTGAAATAATATTTTTCGATGACTCAGGCGCAGCCGATTCTAAGAAGAAAATACTTTTTTTTTTCGAACCTCGCCAGAAAATTTTAAATACACAACAAGACTAACTTTTGGCAAATGTTAATAGTATATCAGAGGAGATGTGGCTTGTTTGGATAAGTGTCACCAGTTACATTTAATAAAATCACACAAATTTGATTATTTTTTATGAAATTTGTTTCAAATCTGTACGCACTAATGCTCGGTCCACGGTTGGGTATTTTACCTTACTACAGTTAACATAAACGAAGACAAGAATAATATTATGTACTCATAGCGACATCAGAAGGGAAATGATGAAACAAGTGGCTGAAAATATCTTAAGTCAAGTGAGCGCTAAGCGCTATTATAGTACGTTCACAAAATCATAGATGGCGGTGTTGTCATGAAAGTTACTGTAATTCTACTGAATAGCGTAATTTTAAAGGTCTTTTTAAATGTTTTAATAATAGATCTATATTGAATATATTTTTTATGTCCAAAGAAACAATTTGCTATGATATCGTACTAATATTATTAGGTCCTGTTTCATTAGTTTTTTTTCATTTTTTTATGAAGAATAATGACTTACTTACACTATTTTATTTTATACACAGATACCGAGTCATTTACAAGTCATCACTTCAAGAAACAACTTCTGTACCTAATTTTTTTTAACGCTTTAAGTACTTGTAAAATATCATAGTATGCACTTACTTTCAGTTAACTAAATATACTTACTTAAGAAGAAAGAAGATAATTTCTTGAATGAGATCTGGGGGTCTACCACCATCTCTTAGTGCAGTATTGTTTCAATCTTACGATAAACTTGTTTTTTGACGTCGTGCTCAATCATCACCTCCAAAGTGTGAAGTGTGTATAAGTAATTATGACAATTTCAACAAAAAAGGCAAAAAAACGTTCTTATTTATTTATTTATACAGCATTAAATAGTACAATAAAGATAAAACATAATTTTAGTACATTTAGCCAACAGAGTTTCCACCACTAACTAATAAATTAGGTAATGTTGAACAGACAACTATTTAAAAAAAAAATAACAAACTTCTACCATCTACAAGATATAAGCAAAATTTACTTGAATTAAAATGTATTAATGACAAAGCAAATTCTATTTATAGTTGATTCTATAATTGAGCTAGAACTTGAACTTTTTGATTTACTTACTCAAATTTTTTTTTTCTGTCATGATGATTTCTTATAGATGATGGTAGGCCCGCTGAACATCATTAGTGTGAACTAGTTGATTTTGTGTTAACCTAGATGTTTCGAACTTAAAACATTGCATTTGAATTTAGTTTTTTTTTAATGCGGCTTAATAAATATTAAACAACGTAAGAAAAAAAATTATGAAAATATATGATTTTGTAACTTTTGCATTTTTCAATGCTACTTTTATACTTATGGTAAATTTTTAAATAGAATTCTCAGACGGGAATCGAACCCACGATCTTTGGAAATCCGGTCCAATGCTCTAACCGCTGAGCTACCGAGAAGTCTCGGTCTCCAATGCTCTAACCGCTGAGCTACCGAGAAGTTTATGAAAAATATATTGTCCTAGTGGAAATTTGGAATCTAAAATACCTACATTTTCTTCAATATTTTTACAATTCTGAGTTGTTTTTAAGCGTTGTTTTAAAACGACGGTAGTTACAAGTGGGTTAAAGTTCCTTCGTCGTTGCTAGCTATTAGTTTCCAACGGCGGCACTTCTGTAAAGCTTATTTATAGAATGTTAAAATAGTACCTATGAGTATACGACGCTTATTGCACTTACAAGACTCGAGCATAACAACAGAGTCACATAACGCTCGAAGCTATTAGTCTCGAGTTTATGAAACCTACAAACTGCATATTATAATTCTCTGTTTGCGTCTTGACAAAGTTGTGTTAACACCTTAGTACAGTTATGTAATTTAACCTCTAATAAAGTTCAAAGTCCAAAGAAAAGTTCCTTTTTCTATTTATATAATAATATTATAAATGCGAAAGTGTTTTTGTTTGGTCCATTCTTGACGCCCTAACTAAGCAACCAATCAATATGATTTTTAGCATAGTGTTAGTTTAAAGGAAGGAGAGTAATATTTTTATCCCGATATTCCCACGGGAACAGAAACACCTTGTAAACTTATAAATAAGTATTATGATTTTAAAATTTTTGTATTTTTAATGCTATTTTTATATTTTATGATTTTGTAATTTTTGCAGTTTAAGTCCGAGACTAAGTCTCGGTAGCTCAGCGGTTAGAGCATTGGACCGGTTTCCAAAGGTCGCGGGTTCGATGCCCGTCTGAGAATTCACTTGTGGCCGAGTTAATTTTTTCCAATATTTTTCTATTTAAAATTTACCATAAGCTATTTTTATACTTATGATAAATTTTAAATAGAAAAATATTGAAAAAAGTCAACTCACATTAGAAAAAACAGTTAGAGCATTGGACCGGATTTCCAAAGGTCGTGGGTTCGAGTCCCATTTGTGAATTCTCTTGTGGCCGAGTTGACTTTTTCCAATATTTTTCTATTTAAAATTTTTCATAAATAAGGATTATTTTGAATCGTTTAATATTTTTTCTTGTCTATTCAGATATCTTTAACTGACACGAAGAATAGGAATAAGGAACTTATCAGTTGTAACACAAGCAACAACAACAAGTATAGATAAGAGTTTTATCCAATGTTAGTTTTTTGGGTTTCTCAACTGACGTTGGGTCGCAAATTTTCTTTTGGGTTTTTTCCTCCTCGAATTTATTGACGACCTCCGTGGTACGTACACCGGTTTCAAGGTGTTGCCTACTCTGAGATCCCGCGTTCGTATCCCGTTAGGGGCAAATGTTTGTATGATGATAACGATCATTTGTAGCCGAGTCATGGACGTTTTTTTATATGTAGAATTATATCCGTTATCCTAGTATCCTATAACACAAGCCTTACAGTGCTTACTTTTAGAGCCAGATTAAGTAATTGGTGTGACTGTGAGTGTAAGAAATATTATATTAAGTATTTAGATTATTATTTTGTTTGAACTCGCAAATCTCTGAAACTTTGAGCAGGGTTATGATGATTTTTTATACTTTTTATGGAGAAAAATATACGATAGCTCGCAAATGTCAACACAGGTTTGTATAGTTATATTGTGCAACTTAAGAAGAGTCCAATAAAAAACGGTGCTATTTTCGCTCCCCGTGTAGGTTCGAAAACATACCTACGCACGGCGGCAACTAGCAGGGACTCACGCGAGCAGTGACGCACGAACGTGCGAGTTTTGTTCGTCACCTACTATACCGATTTTAAAATGGAGAATCATTTAGAAAAAACAAGTACATTCTGCAGTATTTAACTGTTTAAACCCACATCTAGATTCAAATTTAACTTATTACTTATCTTGTTCGCGTTGTAATATAATGTCATTCCGATTTGATACGAAACCTATTATACATAAACATAAAATATTATTGAGTTTTATAAGAAGAAGGTAGGTTCTATGCCAATTTCTTATAGTTTTTAAAGCTATTAATTAACCCTTACTTATTTTACCTACCCATGTATATTATTTACTTTGCACATATCTACACAAAATCTGCCTATTAAATAAATTAATAATAAATCTCTCTTATCGTATGAGGATTAGCCGCCTATAAGGCCTCTGATCAGACTGTAACAGCCGCACCGACGGACGCGACGGTTCATCGTGCCCTCCGAAGCACGGAGACACTCATTTTGTAATACCACTTTACGGTCACCCATCCGACGCCTTTTTTAGTATATTTTCTTGTTTACTATTTATCACAAAATAATAGCATTGTAAAATGCAAAACTAAATAGTAATTGACCCGAGAAGCGTCAAAAGAAATACGAGCTACGCGATAGAAAGAAAGAGACTTGTAGGTGAATAAAATTCTAGGTATTTAACGTAGTGCGACGTGAATTGCACTTTATTGCGTCGCAGCAAAACTAGCTATTGGTTTGATTGGGTTTGCAGAGTGAACTCTCTGTATTTGTATTATTTAGTATTCTGTGTCTATACTAATATTACAAAGAGGAAAGATTTGTTTGTTTGTTTGCTTGCATAGAATAGGCTCCGAGATAATTGGTCGCATTTGGATGAAATTTAGTACACAGATAGTAGATAGCCTGATTAAGAACATAGGATAGTTTTTATCCCGATATTCCCACGGGAACGGGTACCACGCGGATGAAACCGCGGGCAAACGCTAGTATTTAATATTTTTGCGTCGCATACATTGTAGACACGTCAGTCCGTGGTAGTAACAACTATGTAAGATTTCAGTGTGTAGTTAATATCAAGTTACCCGTAACTGACCTTTTTGGAATAATCTATTGTAAAGTACCGATTGTTATTTGTATTCCGAACGGTTCATACAAAACTTTTTAATTTTGCACTTTACAATGCTAATCCCGTCAGGGTGACATGAGACTAGTTGCTTTTTTCTAGTATATTTTCTTGTTTAATATTTATCACGGTTCATACAAGTTCTGAATGACGTCACCATCTCTGGACATGAAAGGTTTGTTTTTTGTTATTCGTGTGTAAACACGTTTGCCTATGACGTAGTTACACGCACGAGTGATCATTATTGTTGCAATGATATACATATAGAGGTTTGTACATTTTCATAAACATACAAACAAGAAAATAGGTATATTTACTAGAAAAAAATAGCTTGTTTCTGGGCTGACCTCTATTTAAAATTTATCACATAAAAAATAGTCTTCTAAAATACGAAATAAACTTAATTATCTCTTTCTGTTATCGTATGAGGATTAGTGGTCACCTCTAGTGTCAGAGGTTATCAAGCCACCTATAAGGTCTCTCACTAACAGCCCGGAACGACGGTTTAACGGGTCATCCAAAGCATGCGATCAGATATAATGCCTTTTTACGGTAACCCATCCGACACCTGGCGAGACTAAACATCGAATCGAATAGCATATAAGCTACTTTCGCAATGATCGGTCACGGGATGGGTGTCCATAATTTACTATCTCGAGCTCCGTGCTTCGGAAGGCACGTTAAGCCGTTGGTCCTGGGTGCGTTTGCAGTCATTAAAACCCACCAATCCGCATTGGGCCCGCATGGAGGGTCATGGCCCATTCTCCTTATCCATCAGTAAGGAAGTCCAGTGCCTCAGCAGTGGGGACATTAAAAATGGCTGATGACGATGACGACAAACCTATTTTTTATATTAAATAGGCTAGCTCTTGGCATCATTCTGAATCGTCAGATTTAAGAAGAGGCCGAAGATGGAGCGAGCTTGCCTAGAAATAGCCTATTCACTCAAGTTCCTATATTAAGAAAGACTGTAAAAGTTTACCTACCTTGCGTGTAAAAAGTTTGATCCTCGGTCGAAGTTTTCCGACGTCAGTCCCATTGAGGCCTTTGCCAGGAAAACAGACGTCACGCAGAAACGAAAATGTTAATTATGCAGTGTTTTCTTGCAAGAGCTCGTCACTAACGTTTCCACATCACTAAATCTCGCACGTGACGTCGTCGTAGGAAAATTCGACAGGCAAGGTTCTCATACAGTTTGAAGCGCTTTTTTCGTCTATCTCGATATAGGGCCATTAGCCAACGTAACATTGCAAAAACGATAACGAAGTTCAAAAATAATTAAATGTATGAGATTGGCGAATTGACATAGGCCGCGCTGAATTGGAGAATATAGACAATAACGAATCGAATTATCGTTTGGCCACATATATATTTTTTTTTAATGAATGACGGGGAGACAGCCTTCATCATACCTGATGTTAAGTATTGATAAGGCTGAAGATGGAAGCGAGCCTCTCCCGTAATCCCTAGCCACTGACGAACTGGCTATCTTATCTCGAACTGCCGGAACACAGCAATGCTGAAAACATTGTTGTTATGGCGTCAGGCTTAGATAAGATGGTGGTAGCTAGCCAGGCGGACTTACAACAAGTCCTACCACCAACCAAACCGAAAACAATATGTACGATTTCGATTCCCAGCGGGGCTTGGAATCGAACCCCGGACCCCTGGGTTTGTTATCGGTGGTTGTACCACTAGACCACAGAGGCGGTTAGAATACGATACATAACGATGTTACTTTGTCTACGGGCCTAGGTCTGTGCCCGAGGGATAAACAGAGATTACGGATGTGAAGTTCCTCACATACTTCTCTAGCTTCCTATACATTTATCAGTCTTTCATTTCACAAATGTACAAATAAACTTACTTACTAAGTTTTGATTATTACTCAATCCTTCTACTTAACGAATCACTAACGAAACCATATTTAGTCAAACTTTGAAGTCGGAGAGGAACGAAAAAATTAAAAACAGCAACGGCGATGCTAAAGTTTTAAATTTTTTTTTGGAAATCTTAATAAAGTTCATCTCAATTACACATGAATCGAAAACATTCAGTCGTCACACATTGCCATAATATATATTCGTAATGAAAGAAATGTTTTCAGACGTAATAGAATTTCCATAGAAACACAAAATTGCTCCGCTTATACAAACAAAGGTATTTTATAGCTGCGAGCGAATCTTCAACCAGATGGAAAATATTTTGCTATCTTTCTTTCTGGGGACCTACCATCAGTTGTAATGTGACTCGTCATCAGCCATTTTTAATGTCCCCACTGCTGGGGCACTGGCCTTCCTTTTGGATGGATAAAGAGAACGGGCCATAACCCTCCACACGGGCCCAATGCGGATTGGCGGGTTTTAATGTGCCTTCCGAAGCACGGAGGAGCTCGAAATTGTAAAATTTTGGTCACCCATCCCGTGACCGACCTTTGAGAAAGTTGATTAACCTCAACAATCGCAGGCGGAGCGCGCGAACCACTGCGCCACGGGCTCCTCAATGCGATTAATATTAGGTTATTTTCAGGTAGTAAGAGGGAGTCACCGCTATACGTATGGCAGCATCCCATTCTCACAACCTAAAAATAATCTAAATTGAATCACAAGGAGTTGATGCTAAGGCCCTCAGCCTCAGTGTTACAAAGAAGTATAATATAAAACATTGACAAAAGTAAGAAACAGGTAATATTTTAAAGTTGCTGCTGAATCATGTTGGATAAGATATCATAGTTTTGGAGACAAAGGTAACTGAATTTTTAAGAATCTTTAGTTGAGTTTTGTTACCTACTTATGGTGATAAGACTAAAAAGTCCTAGTTTTCCCTCAATTCTGCAGCTATCCGTAACATTTTGGTCTTTATACCGTTATTTTGAACATTCGCCTTTGAAAATGTTGTCCATTTTCTAAATTACTTACCAGAAATAAATTCCTCGTCATCGATTTATACGAAAATGATACCAAACTTGACCTATTAGCTAAACATAGGCAGTTATAATTTTTGGAATGAAGCCGGGCGGAGCGATATTTTGACCACCAGATATTTTGACTACCGTGGGCTACCGATCTTAATCGGCTTATTTTGACCTAGAAAACAACTGTGCCAAGTTTCATACTTGTGTCAATAAATGTAAAGGTTGGTCGGGGTTTTTTTTGTCTTAAACTCCTCTACTAAGATGCTCGTATTCATCTGCTAACATTACTGGCATTCGAATCCAGGCCTCAGAGTAGGCAAAACCTTGAAACCGCTGTACGTACCACTCTACCACGGAAGTCGTAAAAATACAGCTAGTTTCTTAGAATTAGAACTACTTATTTTTTTTTGTAGATCACACGAACTTATCAGACATTCGACCCACCATAAGAAATGTATGTGTGTCGATCAAACAACCGAATAAGTTATTGATTTTTTTCATAGTCACAAGATAAAAAACGTGACGGAGAATGAACGTCAGTGGGCCGGCGGCGGTTGTCAGTCGCAGGAGGTATTGCAGCATTTCGATTTATATCCATCATATATCTGTCCCGAGGTTTTGTTCGAAGGTAATAATGGGGACTTTTATATGTCATTCCTAGAATACACACGAGTCTTTTCATGCTATCATAGAAAGCTAGTAATAATAAATAAATATTTCTTACACTCACACCAATTAACCTAGCCCCAAACTAAGCACTGTAAGGCTTGTGTTATGGGATACTAGATAACGGATATAAATACATATAATTTTATATATGTAAGTATTTATGTATAGAAATAAATATAAACGTACATGACTAAGGTACGAATGCTCGTATTCGTCATACAAATATTTGCCCCTACCGGGATTCGAACCCGGGACCTCAGAGTAAGCGACACCTTGCAACCGGTGTACGTACCACTCTACCACGGAGGTCGTCGTCGAATGATAATAATAATCCATAATTTGTGATATAATCTTTACTAATATTATGAATGCTATAGTGTCTGTTTTTTTTTTCTTTCTTGGTGGAGAATCTGGGCAAAGGCCTCTCTGCCTTTAGAGTAGTAATCATAATAATAATATTAAAACTTTTTTGAACTAATGCTCCTCTAGTGGGAGACCGGAGGGCTGATTATGTCACTTAACATCTAGCAACCAGTTATCGACGCTGTCATGGCTGTCATACAGAATGAAAATAATATATGACAGCTTCGACAGCGACGAAACTGGTTACTTGGTGATTTTTCTATACTAATATTTGAAATAAAACAACTTGTCGTGGACACGGGATGTCACACGGCACGGCAGCTGAAAAGGTGGCGAAACGTCGGGAAAATCAAAAAACCCCTAAAAGAACAAAAAATACGGACAATTACAACTTTAGTTCGTGAAATATAGCTCGTTTGATATCCGTAAAATATTTATTTCAATTAACAGTGCGCGTGTACGTATTAAGAGGAAGGATTTGATTGTTTGTTTGCATTCGGCAAGGCTCCGAAATTGCTGAACGGATTTGGATGAAATTTGGTACACAGATAGTAGATAGCCTGGTTATGAACATAGGATACTTTTTATCCTGATATTCCCACGGGAGCGGGAATCACGCGGGTGAAATAGCCCCCGCTACTTGTTAGATAAATCAGCTTGCGAAGTTCCCCGACTGTTCTAGTAGCTATTAAGTAGCTAAATCTTCGTATGGACATAACCAGTTTAATTTCTAGCATGTGCCAGGTCAGGGTAGCAAGGCAGGATAGTATTCCAAGGTTCTACGACTAGCTTGATATGCTTGCATGGAAAATCAAGTCTCGTGTATCCCACAGGCTGAACTCTACTTAAAATCACCTAGCATCCAATTTCTTCGCTATCATCACCGTCATGATTTCATACTATATGATAGCCACAACAGCGATGATACTGGAAGCTAAGGCGATTTTTAGTTAGTTAAACAGTCTTCGGGGTTTCCCGGTATAATTTAAGGTCTAATGTACTTTTGACTGGCTTAAAAATTAAAGTCGATGGAGAGTAGTTAGGTGGTTTCTGAATTGTTAAAAAATCATATCTTTCGGTTAGGTTAGTACTATAAAACAAACCGCCTCCGTGGTCTAGTGGTAACAACCACCGGTATCAGATCCAGGGGTCCCGGGTTCGATTCCCAGCGGGGGGAACATATTGTATTCGGTTTGGTTGGTGGTAGGACTTGTTGTAAGTCCGCCTGGCTAGCTACCAGAGACAAGATGGCCAGTTCGTCAGTGGCTGAGGCCTTCCATCTTAAGCCTTATCAATACTTAACATCAGGTATGATGAAGGCTAAGAGTCTCACCGTCGATCATTAAAAAAAGCGCGAACCGAGCAAGCGAGCCGAAAACTGCCATATTTTTTAGTTAATTCATTTATTTATTGGGAAACAAAGAGCATAAATTAGCACATTATTATCATAACATACTTATATATTTGCCTAAAAAGTTTCCACTAGTGTGTAGAAAAATCTCAATGTCGAGTACTTATGCAATGCAAAGATTAGTGGTAAAGAAAAAATTTAAATTCAACTGGCAATTTAAATTAATTAGGAAACAAAAGGCCAAGAGGATTAACAATTTTTTACAAGCTCAATTCTGAATTTAGCGGGATTAAGGCTAAACAGTCAATGTAGTCAAGACTGTACTAGATGTACAAATTGCTCTTAGTCTCTCCGAAATTTTGCATACAAGGTACTTTAACGATGTAGGCGAGCTGTTCTTAGACACTAAAGTATTGGGGCCCAGAATTCAGCCACTTTGTCAGATGCCGTCATGACATGCAGGTGTCAGGACACGCAGGGCACGATGTTAGGTGGGCCATCGTTTGGACTGTACCGCAAAGGCATTCCGCGGAACCAGCCGAAAAGTCCGAAGCCTATTTAAAGACTTCCAGATCGGCCATGGTAGCCCATGGCCAGGGGGGAGGCTTACAGTAATGGGGACGTAAGGAGAAGGTCACTTTTTCACGCCATAGGTTGCACTTCGCATGTTTGCGTTCGATGGACAACGGACGAGCACTAAGAAAGGATTTTTTAATTCTTTTAGTGCTTTCCCCATGGGAACGGGTGCCACACCGGTGGAGCCGCGGGCTGCCGCTAGTAAACTATAAAACAAAATATTCGCGAAAATTGTTTTGAAAACTGATAGGTAACGAAATTAGAAATCTCTGAAGATAATTTGTTTTTATTAAAGTTTCAGGACGTCACTAACTGTTAGAAGTTATGAAAACGAACACGAATCTAATTTGCTACGACTACCTTCAAATAGGTGTCTGAATTTCTCAAGTAAATATAGAAATAGGTTAAGTACATTTTGTTTGCCATTACACTACAGGAGGCCTACCATCATTTTTTAGAACACCATCATGTTTATGGACGTTTTGTTTTGACCATCGGAAAACATGAATTTCCACCTCACAAAAGGAAAAGATATGCTTGGAAAATGAGATTTTGTCTTTCAGTTTCTTCGTTCCGAATCGCACTATTGACTTTTTATGTTACATTTTATTCTTATCTATACTAATATTATAAAAACGAAAGATTTGATAGTTCGATTGTTTGTTTGTTTGCATTGAATAGGGTTCGAAACTAATAAATGGATTTGGATGAAATTTGGCATACAGATAGAAGATAACCTGCCCCCTAATTGTCTAATTTAAAATCTATCACAATCCCTTTCAGAGGTATTGTGATTGTGATATTTTCGTCTGTCATAATTCTTAGACAGTTCAATTTCGTTTATTCCATACCGTTTTAAACGCGTCCCGATCACAATCCCTTTCAAATGTCAAATAGTGACGGCCTGCATATCTTTCAAATTACGAATTGAAACGGATTGCGATAGATTTTAAATTAGACAATTAGCCCCCTGGTTATGAACATAGGATACTTTTTATCCCGATATTCCCACGGGAACGGATACCACGCGGGTGAAACCGCGAGCGACCGCTAGTTTAAAATAACTTCGAATTAATTCTTATAGGTACTTCGATTTGGTGTTATTATATTATTTTGGTTTTAACTATTTGTTATAAGAATTTTCAATTTACGGTAACCAATACCTTTATTTTTAATTTGTCAAGCACCTAAACATATTCGGAATCGTTTTATTCCTATTTTCGGAATCGTTTTATTCCTATTTTTGAAATAGTTTTATTCCAATAAAAAAAAATATTAATACTCCCTTTTTATTTTTTTAATAATTTAAACCATAAAAACAACAACAACATTCTTATATGATAACTAAAAAAAAAACTTGCTGAGATGAAATTGTGATATGGTAAATGTTAAATAAAAAAATATTGGAAAAAATTAACTCGGCCACAAGTGAATTCCCGTCTGAGAATTTACTTGTAGCCGAGTTAATTTTTAACCGACTTCAAAAAAGGAGGAGGTTCTCAATTCGGTTGGTATAATTTTTATTTTTTCTAATATTTTTCTATTATAAAAATAGCATTGAAAATGCAAAAAATACAAAAATCATAAATGAAATCGTGTGTTGCTTTCGACAGAAAAGTTTTTAGCGTCTCGTACCTCCCTTTGAAACCCTCGCTACGCTCAGTTTACGCTCAATAGAGGTAAATTACTATTTTTAATAAATATTAATCAAATAATAAACTCGTGTTACATCTATACTAATATTATAAAGAGGAAAGATTTGATTGTTTGTTTGTTTGCATTGAATAGGCTCTGAAACTACTGAATGGATTTGGATGTAATTTGGTACACAGGAGATAGCCTGGTTATGAACATAGGATACTTTTATCCCGATATTCCCACGGGAACGGGAACCACGCGAGTGAAACCGGGAGCGGCCGCTAGTTCACTAATAAAGTTTAAACTACTTTCTATGACACAATTTCTAATCTATACTAATATACTAATAATATACTAATATAATATTATAAAGAGGAAAGATTTGTATTTTTGTATGTAACGAATGAACTCAAAAACTACTTTACCGATTTTGACGAAATTTGGTATAGAGAATCCTTAGACCCCAAGTAGTAATATAGGCTATAAATGATCCCAAAATTCCCACGGGAACGGGAACCACGCGGGTAAAACCGCGCCGGGCCTCTAGTATCTAAATAAAATAACTCTGTCTATTGAAAGATTGCAAAATTTTACAGCATTTGTCGGCAGTGGTTCGGCAACAGTAGGCCTAGCACGATAATCTCTCGAGTAAGTATCGGGGACGGTATCGTCAAAAAATGTATATGACATGTTGAGAGACTTATTGTAAATTTTAAATAGAAAAATATTGGAAAACTTTAACTCGGCCACAAGTGAATTCTCAAACGGGAATCGAACCCGCGACCTTTTGAAATCCGGTCCAATGCTCTAACCGCTGAGCTACCGAGACTTGCGAACCACCGTCGAAATTCTCCAATACTTTTATATTTTTAATACGCTGTAGGCCAGCGTTGTTACATCAATGCTAGGAATATCCTTGCATTCGAAAGAAACATCTTTTCAGGTGTTTAACGATCGATTAAGATGCAACTGCCAATAATTTATGATTTTGTAATTTTTGCAATTTTCAATGCTATTTTTATACTTATTATTGCTGTTTTTATATTGAGAGATGTTCCTACCGAACGTAAACGGAACTAGATTTTCCTATACATTTTTGGATGATGCGTCCTTGATACTATTTTGTGCTAAACCAACACCAATCTGATGTTTTTACGCGTACAGCAGGGTTAGCACGAATAACTATCGAAATAGTATCGAGTAAGTATCGAGCACGTAATGTCAAAAAATGTATAGGAAAATGTAGTTCCGTTTACGTTCGGTAGGAACGCTGTTCAATATCTCATACATTTTTTTTACTTTACTTTCTCGATACTTACTCTAAAGTTATTAGGTTCATTAAATGAAACAACTTAAACGGATTGAAGTAGCATGTGATAAATTTTTAATAAAAAAATATTGAACAAATCAACTCGGCCACAAGTAAAATTTTCAGACAAGACTCCAACCCAAGACCTTTGGAAATCCGGTCCAATGCTCTAATCACTGAGCTACCGGAATTACATAATAGCATTAAAAATAAAAATAAACATATAAAATGATTGGAGTATCCTTTGGCTAGAGGGCAAACCGTATAAAAATAAATATTTTCTTTCTAACTTTAGACAACGTTTTCAGATTCATTTCTCATCAATCACTTACAAACATCGTACGTTTCCACAACACTTTGATATTTCAAAAGAATGTCAATCAAAGTTTCAATTTCAGAGAATTTTGTATATTCATTATAAAAGGTCAAATAACAAAAAGTATTTTTCGATTTCATACCGACTAGCGAGTTGGTTCCCAATTGTAAAAGAAATAACTCGGTAGTTTTTGCTTGTATCGTGGCGGTCAATGGTTCAGAAAACTATCAACAAGTTTTGTTATAAAAAGCTGACTGCATATCCAATCAACGGGACTTCATAAAATAGGCAATTTTTTTATATTTTTTTATTTTCATGTTGGCAACAGCTCATAAAATTTTTGATGCGGTTATATGTTATTTACAATGAGAGGTCGAGTGAAGCTTGATAGTGAAGTGGATTAGTGCATCGTACTGCAATTGCGGTGGTTAAGCAGCTTTTGAGATGGTTGAATACGGGATGGGTGACCAGCACCCTAATTGTCTAATTTCACAATCCCTTTCAAAGGTTTTGTGATTGTGATAGTGATATATGGAATTGTGTTACTTAAGTCGCAATCCTTTTTGGAACGAATTATGTTTTGAATGCCACTTCTTGAAAGATATTTGCGAGTGTCACTTACGCTAAATTCTTTTCATTCATTCATTCAAGCTATTTCGTTCATTCAATTATCTTTTAATACGAATCCTGTGGGGCTATGCCCTATCTTTGCTACAGCTGAACGACAGCGATAAGTCATGTATTACCATAGTATCGCTGTTGCATTGCTGTCACTCTGCTGTTGCAAAGATAACGCCGATCAAAATCCCTTTCACACGTCAATAGTGACGGCGTGAAGTATGTTAATATCTTTCAAATCACGGATTGAAAGGGATTGCGATAGATTTTAAAATTAGACAATTAGCCCCCATATTTTCATTATATAAGCTCTTCTGTGCTTTGGGACTACGTTTAGTCGTTTTTTAGTCTTTTAAATGCTTGACATAGGGCCTGAGAGTTGATCCTTCTTATGACTTTAAGGGCGTTTTTATTTTCTGATCATTTTTCTGTTAGTTCAATGACGTTCATCCATCATCAGCTATTTAATGTCCATACAGCAGTGGAACAGTCATTTCCTAAATATGCATAAGAAACTGAGTTTTGAGTGCTTTCACACACCTATGTGCCCAATATGAGACAGGTTATTGCGTTATTCATTGAATACAAAAAAGCATTTGAAACATTGGATCACGATATGCTTACTACAAGCTATGCAAGAATGTGGTATTAGGGGACCCACTAAGACTTTTTTCCGTAACTACTTATCCAACAGAACAATGCGCACAGTTGTGAACGGAACGGTGGGGGAGGAGGCCAGTGTTAAACTTGGCGTGCCGACCGGGTCAGTCTTTGGGCCGGTGGGCTATTTAAATGCATGTTAACAGCGTTTGCAATGTAATAAAACACACCGATGTGCTTTTGTATACTGACGACATGTGCCTATTGTATGCCTCCAAGGATATCAGAGAAGCACAGACTTGTATACAGCGTGATTTTGAAAATATAACAAAGTGGGCTCACGATAATAGCATAATTCTAAACCTTTCTAAAACAAAATGTATGCACATACATTCGCATTATAACGCAGTAGCTAACCATTCAGATATAGCCATAATAGGACACAGTTATGAATGTTTACATAAAAATAAATTACATTGTAAATGTACTAATATAGAACTGGTGAAAACGTATAAGTACCTTGGTATCAGCATAGATAAATATTTTAATTGGAAGCCGCAAGTGTTTGTGTTAGGTTGAGATCCATATATGCAAGTTTTACCAATTACAGTATGTTTTAGATAAGAAAACTATGAAAACAGTATATTATGCATTGGCAGATTGCTTTATAAGTTATGGATTAAATATATATGGCCGCACTTTTGCTTCCTACCTTAAAGATATAAAGCAGTTACAGATCAGATTATTCAAATATTTGGTTACTAAAGAGGTAAAAGAGAAATCAATAAGAAATATGATAAATTGTTCTCTATCTGTAAAATTATTCCTTTAGACTACAAAGTAAAATATATGATAGCAGTAGAACATTACTATAACGATAAATATAACACATTTTATATAAAAAAAATCAAACCGACTTCAAAAAGTAAAAAATAAAACTTTTGGAGTCGGTGCCAGCCAGGGCATTCCACATTGCACTTCTATTAACTATATATTTTTTTGGCCTTAGCTAGCTAGCACCGACTCACACTAAAAATCAGCCCATACACAACAATGTCATCTAGGTAAACGACTACTTGCCAAAAGGTGATTGATATTTTTCAAGATTATGAAAAAACTACTAGCCAGATCTTCGTAAAAATTATATGGGACCACACATAAACCATTTTCTTTCAGTTAAAAAAAGAATTATAAAAATCTGTTAACAACTGGCGAAGTTATAGTAAAACATACATAAAAAAAAACCGTCGAATTGAGAACCTCCTCCTTTTTTGAAGTCGGTTAAAAATAAAAGTACAAAATAGATATAATACAAGAAGGGTCAGGGAGAATAAGTTTGTAAAGCCAAATACAATTAATTATTATGGTAAAAGATGTTCTCGATATGTGAGTGCTTATCTTCGCCAACAAACTGATATTGCAGTTTGGCGAATATTTATGCTATGTACAACCTCTTATTGTAAAATTTTTGAAATAAATAAATTAAATAAAAATAAAATAAATAAATGTGGTAGGCAACTACGAATGCAGCCGGGACCTAAATATTTAACGTGTCTCCCGAAGTACGGAGGAAAAAATCGAAAAAAATCACATTCGTAAAAAAAAGTTCCGATTTGAATTTTTCATTCGATTTCTTCTTTACGAATGAACTTTTTCGATTGCATCAGATATGGGCACCAGTTAATTATTTTTAAGTCACATCATTGTGACCGACCATAGCAACAGTTGCAATCGCAGGCTGAGCTACCACACAAAAACATACTTGAGAGATTGTTATATCGATAAGTTCTTTCGAACCAAACTTCAAGATTAACCACCGATGTTTAGGTAAGTCTAAGCCTGTTTTCCTTCTTGTGAAGTTCATTAAATGAAATTACCCCCAAGGTATTCTAATATTAAAGAATTTCCTGAAACTCATAAGTCGTTAAAATTAGATTCACTCGAAACAGCGTCAGTTTAAGAGGTATTTTCCAGAATGAATAAATACTTGGAGGAACAGTAAATATTAATAAAGTGCAAAGACTTTTAACCCTAGATAGCTAACGTTGCTGAACTACTCAGTAGGGCAAGCATGAATAACTATCGAAATAGTATCGAGCACGTAATGTCAAAAAATGTATAGGAAAATGTAGTTCCGTTTACGTCCGGTAGGAACTCTGCTCAATATGTCATACATTTTTTTTACTTCTTCGATACTTACTCGAAAGTTATTCGTGATAAGCTAACCATTTGACTTTGACAATTATAATTTAAATTATTAAAAAATAAACATTTAAATGTTTATTTTTTAATATTTTCTTTGCTTTTATTATGTTTATAGAAAATAGGGAATATGAATTGAAGGCTATTTTGTAGAATATTAATATTTGAAATTTTTGAAACTCATTTTTTTTTGTTTTCATACATTTTTTTTTTGAGATGAGACCACCACTCTGTGTGGTCACCTGGGTTCTGAGTTGGCACGAAACCGCGGGTGTGTTAATAAAACAATAAAAGACAAATTAAGCAATGTATATCGGATGCTAGTCATTTTGACGAACGTTAGCTATCTAGGGTTAAAAACGAAGGAGCGAAAAGAAGTTTGCTTTTCTCTCCATGCGGCGAATATCGTAAAGAATGCAACTTATAAGGTTTTTTTTTCCTTTTGTAATAGAAAAAAATCGACTCAGCTCACAAGTTATCTCAGACGGTCGAACCCGCGAAATTTGTGTTTCGGCCCCACTGCTCTAACCACTAACCGAGCTACCGAGCCTTGCGAACAGCTATCGAAATTTCTTAAAACTTTTTACATTTTTATACGCTGTAGACCAGCGTTGTAACACCAATGCGAGGTATATCTTTGCAATAGAAATAATATTTTTTTTACAAATTTTTCACAAACGTTTTTGGTCCACTTTTTTGGCTCAACTTGATGTGAACTTAGATTGTAAAAACCATAAGGCAAATGAAATCTGGAAAATAGTTCGTACATAAAAGCTTAGAAAGCACGCCATATACCCTGCCTGGTTGGCGAAGCAGTAAATTAAAGGGTAACTCGAGAGTAAATAGTGTTTAAAAATCGTAGCCACACTTTTGGCATTAGTTGTACAGAAGTCTGAAGAGTATAACCAACCGCTGTGTGTAGACTGTCGCCTTTGTGAACAATGAGAAGGTTTCTCTGAAAGATGCTAGAAATCAGAAATGAAGTAATTCGACAGAGAACCAACTATGACCGACAGAGCTCCTATGATAAGCAGCAGAACCGACAGCCGTGGGGGCAAACGTGTTCTGGAGTGCAGACCGCGATTAGGCAAGGGCAGCGTAGGACGCCCTGTAACCAAGTGGAGTGACGACTTGCGAAAAATGCAGGAAAGAACTGGATGCAAAGAGCTGAGGACCGAGCTCAAAGGCGTGAGCTAGGAGAGGCCTATGTCCAGCAGTGGACGTCTACAGGCTGATGATGATGATGATGATGATGGGTCAAAGATTTTATCCAGCAATAGTAACATGTTGCCGGCCCCATCGCCTACAATAGTTTACCAATAGCTATGTCCGTTATTAACTTTTACCACCTGCAATCTTGCTCGTTGTTTTCTTTCAGAATGCGAGAAAAGATACCTATTTTATAATTAAGTGCTATATTATTTTTACGACCATAAAATTATGTAATAACCAGCTGATGTCCCCAGATTAATAAAACGTGGGATTGGCCCCCCGCCGCCCGCGCCCCCTGTCGGCTGTTGATTGCAAATAAAGTTCATCCGCTAATTTAGACGCTAAACCTCTTTTATAGCCACTCTCTTTTATGAAATTACGCTTTGTGTCGCGGCTTAGCCTTATTGGGGTTAACTTACTCATAAATCGGCAAAGTGTGAGTTGTGGTCGTATTTGAGACTTACTCTAATTAAAGTCCAATAGTTATTGTGATGCAGAGAGCTATACTCGGTGTTTCCCTGCGTGATCGAATCAGAAATGAGGATATCCGTAGGAGGACTAAAGAAACCGATATAGCTCGAAGGATTGCTCAGCTGAAGTGGCGGGACACATAGTGAGATGAACCGATGGCCCGTGAGGTGGAGAGGTTCTGGAATTCCGACCGCGCACCGGACGATGCTCCGTGGGTAGGCCCCGAGCAGTTGGAATGATGAAACGGCTGAATAACCGATCGTCGTGGAGATCCTTGGGGAGGCCTATACCCAGAAGTGCGTGTCACGTAGCTGAAACGACGAGTGCTTGTAAATGTTTTGCACATCGTTTGACGATAGAATATGTTGGAAATAACTAATTTAAGCTCAATATTGTAACCATATTCTTGCAAATAAATATTTTATTTTTATTATTATTATTATATAATTTCATTATTTTATAGCGTGCCTTGGTGCGTCATATGCTACGCATCACAGCTGCTCTATAATATCTTTATATCGATGGGTGCCTGGAATAAAGCTGCAATGGACAAATCGCAATTTTACAGGAAAAAAGATTTAGTGCAAATCTTGAATAATTACTAAACTACCGGGCGTATCTAAACGGTTTGTATATAAAACGATGCGTTATTTTTTTTTTGAGTTACTTATGATGTACACATGCTTATGGTGTTCAGGCAATACCTAAAAAAGTAAAAAAAACTAAATGACCACTTCATACTTTAAATATCGTTACCATCAGAGGCCATTGCTTTTTTATTCCGGTAAAAAGTGGGAAATCCATCCAACAGCAATAATCTATTGCAACTTTGTTCACTGTTCTGAAGGATGTATGGCAAATACAGTAATAGGGCTTTGCAGTGATATTCCATACATTTAATAATCGACTTGGAAATATCAGAATGAGTTTAAATTTGATTATTTGTCGTTTTATTATTATTTTAGAATAGGGTTTACTGTATTATTTATTTTTTAACTATTCTGAATTGCCTAAAGATTGAATGGTAGAGAAAAGAAGCTAGCTAGTTTCTTCTAACATTAAGTCCACCTTACAAATCAAGTAGGTCCTAGTATGTAGCAGTTACATAAGTATAAGAGATCAAACTAAAATTATTTATGACATGTATTTTTCTAAGGAATCGTAAAAACAAAACACAATTGCTGCAATCAATAAGTTTAATTTTCTCAAACATGCATGGAAATGTTGTCATTATTTTCGAAAAAAGAACACGCGAAGTATCGAATTTACGGACAAAGAAAATCAAATCCATTGCAGGAGCGTTTTTTGAATTTGGAACATTACAAAGAGTATTTAACAACTCCAGCACGCCGTTTCATACAACATTGCTGGAGCGCTGTAATGTTCCAAATTCAAAAAGACGCTCCTGCAATGAATTTGATTTTCTTTTAGTAATTATTAAATGTATAATATAAAAAGTATGTTTTATTTCCCTGCATTATTTTGAGAAAAGCACTATATATGCCTCGGCGGAAATGGCAATTGCCTGTCTCGTATTAGTGAAGTCCTCGCCTACGGCTCGGCCTTCAAACTCATACTCGACCTGCAATTGCCTATTTCACGGCCTTTGCAATAATGTACGATTATTATAATCTGCGAAAAAAACAATACATACCTAACTTACAATGTTATTATTTCTCAAAGTTTAAGACACTTTACAGAAAAAAACAGACAACCTTGAGTTGAGACACACCATTTCCATTTACCAACATAAATAAAACATAAAAAAATTAGAATCTTGCTTCGTATAAAAAGAACTAACAACATTAGTCAGAAGGAAATGGTGTGCCTTCTTGGGATTGATGTTCTGCTACTACATCCTCACTAGTTTCGCAGACCAAAGCCTCATAAAAACGATGGTAGTGGCGTGGAATGTCATGAGTTTTACAAAGACTTAACAAGTCTGAGTGCAAGGCTTTAGACACAGGGAATGGTTGATTGTAAGCTCTTTGCGGAATTCCAGCAAAAGGAGTTGGATTAGCAGCAGCAGAGTGTGTTAGTGCATCTCGTGTACGTCCACTTCGTGTTCGTCCACCTCGTACCCGGACGCCACGAGACGGGAATCTGGTTGGTAAATCCCGAGTTTGTAGCTCCATGTAATCATCTTCAAGTCTGTATTTGAACTTTAGTATGCTCTCATGAGTGTGACACGCGACGACTTCCATTACATTGAACCACAATATTTTATTTCCGTCTGAGTCATGCACCCAGTTTCGGCCTTCAATAAGCATTTATATATCGACAAAGTCAGGTTGATCCATCTCTATGACATTATATTTCTCGCCACTAACTTTGGCATTCATTGCTACTGCGTAAATTTGTTCTGGCGTGTATAGAAATTTATTTTTCTTTAGCTCACGCTCGATGCAAGCATGCATTGAGTCACCTTCATTTTGACCGTGATTGTCATCCCAAACTTTGAGGCCGCATATAAATGTAGAGCAAATATAAATCGATTCTTATTTTGTCCGGGACATCCGTCCGAATACAATGAAAGTTTGGAAACTAAGCGATTATGTTCATTTTCAAAAAACTTTAACAAGCTACTCCCGACTTCAATAGCGCCTCTTTTTGCTATTTATAAATGCCACATATAACAATAACCTACCTTACGGCCAGCATCAAATACCGTAAAGTTATAAACAGGATACTTTAGTTTATAACAAAACACTCCAACGTCGGACCTCGGAACGTAGAGAACCTTCTGAAGGTCAAATACAGCTATCGTTTCCGATTCCGAGTTACTTGAATTATCTTTTTCAGCATCTTTGATCTTACGCACACTGTCTTTACTTTTTAGGTGTTTTTCATATTGACTTTGCAGTGTAATCTTTGTTTCTTCGTCTGCTTGTGCATAACGTGTGCATGTAGCGCAATAATCTTTCTTCGGTTTGAAGAAAGCATAATTAAACATGGTATTAAAAAAAAATCTATACTGTCGTGCGCTCGCCATTGGACAATCTAAATTTTCTTTTTCAAGCCATTCCTTATATAAGCGGTACATTTTGCCAATATTAAGACCGTCTTCTAAATATAACTTTTGAGAGTATTTTCTCACATAATGTATTAAACAATATTGTTTATTTAATATTGTTATAGTAATATACAGCAACCTACATTGTTTTAAGTGTATCACCGCAATAAATATTGCAACTGCAATTAGTACAATTAATTAATAAAAAATGTTTATTTAAGCAAAACACCCTAACTTAAATTATTTATCTAGTTAAATAAAGTTTGTTAATTATGTTTACGACTACGCTCGGCTCGGGTCTCAATGGCGCCTCAGCGGTAATCACCAACTTTACACACTTATACCATAATGTACTATTCTACATTACAAATTATATTTGGCAGGCATTTTTTTTTTTTCATAATTAAAAATTTTTAATACTCTGAAAAAGAAAAGATAGGTAGGTAGGTTACCTACCTAATTACAGCAATGTATATTAAAAATCGGCATACTCAGTTTATTTCGGGGAATAGGGCAATAATGGCCGTTACTTGTAGAAGGCTTAAAAAAACTTTTATCATTGGACATAGTACGACTATTCCGGTAAAAACCAATTGAAATAAGAACGGGAAATAACGAAATAATATCCAATATGATTTTGGTAAATCAGCCAGTTTCCATTCTAAAATTATGAAAAAATTCACAAGGTGTATCCCGGTGCGTAGATTACGAAAAAGGCTTAATCGGGAAACTGCGGCAATAGCTATTGCCTTCTTATTCCAGGCACCCATCGATATAATTATCTTACAAGGTTTTTTACAAATATTGAAAGTATTTAACTTCTCCGATAATTTCGATGTGCAAGGTTGTGCATGTGTTAGAAGTTACGACCATAAGTACATGTATCAATGAATATGTAATTAAAATTCTACTGGAAATGTTAAATAGCTTCAATTGTAGTTAAATTAAAGTATTGTTATACGAGGAATAAAGAAATAAAACCTTAGAAATCTTTCAACAATGATTGGAATTTATTAAATAAAAACGACAATTTAAAAAATGTTCTTTCAATTATAATGATTATTTAAAACACAACTTTAAACACATAACACATTTAATTAACATAATCTTTACCCTTAAGGAGAACATGAAGTATAACCTTAAAGAAAATTAATCGAGAATTACACAGTATTAGAAAAGAATAAAACAGTGACTACTGCGGGAGAATAAAACAGTAATAATCAGGGTAGAATAAAACAGTATTGAAGCACTTAGCTAGACCTCTAAATATAAATGAATCAAGTTCAAACAGTATTAAATTAAAATAGCATAAAACAATATTTAAGTAGAATTAGACAGTATTAAACTACTTAGCTTTTAGCAAAGAGTAAAGTATTTAGACCGCTCTGCTCGACTCACCACACAAGACTGTTCACAAAATGTGTCCTCCATGCTCAGAGGGAGCTAAAAGAGGAGGGGGATTCTCCCGCCATTTTAACAACTTATCCGTGAAAATAATAAATTTGCTACCGTGGCGCCAACGTGTCAAATTAATTATTTTATGAAAATAACATACTTTAAATAAACTATTTGTACTAACTATAATATAAATATTATTAACATTATTTATAACTTAATTTAACAAGATACAATACATGTTCAATATTTGTATTACAAATATGATTAAGGAAAATAACAGGAAGTAAACGAAAACCTGACCATTTGTCAATCGTCTGGCCAAAACATCTTTTTAGTATTTTACTGTTATTAACTATCGATTTTAATATTTTGATAAACCAATATCGATAAGCTTCGATAATTTAATGAATTTAATGTTAAATTTACATAATAATTATTAATTTATTATCTACTAAACAGGAAATAACTAACTTAAGAATAGTCGTTTTTGTCAGATAATCAAATCACATTTTTTAACAGAATTTGGTTAAATGAAGGAGAAAGGAGAAGAAGAATGTTAATGAGTATGTATTCTAATATTAATTTAATGACTTTATAAGCAGTAATTGACAAATAAATTTAAATTCAAAATTGAATATTCTAACACATGCTATTTCCATTGTTGAAATTACAGGAGTAAACAAACACCATTTGGAGGTGTCGTTCGTGACAAATTGATTGCGCCAATCATATCGTATCAATCAACTCATGGAACTACAATTAAAATAGGCTACAAACAAAGCAATAAAAAAATCCAAGGTTCAATAAAAAGTTTAAAGGGTTTGTGATTTGTTTTTCCATTATGTTGTTTTTTCTTTGAACGAAATTAGAAAAACCCTTGACGAGTTTCTTGAAGGATCTTCTCTTTACAAGGTCTCCCACCGTAGGGCCTTGTGAATCAGTGGCGTAACTTCTTTGACATTCACAAGTGCTTGTGAAGACCTAGTCTGAATAAATGAATTTAATTTGATTACGACATAACTTCACGTCACAATATCCCTAGCGGGGTTGACATTGAGGCCATTTCCTCAAAAAAATCACTCTCGGAGCCACATCTCAACTACGTCACATTTGACATTAGCTGAAGGGCTGATTTAATTATCTAACTAACGAAACTACTCTCTAAGCACGAAACCCGTAGTTTCGGCCTAAGTTACGGACGTTTCCTACTCCGTATCACAAACCTACGGACAACTTATTAGGTCGGAGACCCGAACTAAGAATGAATGAGAATACGTTTTGACTTTGTCCTTACTCCCAATGTGTTTGTGCCGTTTGTCCAAAACTAGTACATCCGAAATTAATAGAAAGTAGGCTTACGGTTAAACTTACGGACGGGGGCCTGCGCAAACCAGTTTGTGCAGGCATGCTTTTAGGTAAGACGGAGCGTGTAGCCGGGACATAAGATGTCTGGACACGATAGTGACAGGTTATTAGCCCATCGCATTATCTATACTAATATTATAAAGCTGAAGAGTTTGTTTGTTTGAACGCGCTAATCTCAGGAACTACTGTACCGATTTAGAAAATTCTTAGACCATTAGAAAGCCACATTTCTCTTGTGGCTCCAACAGACTTGGTGTAAAATAAATAAAATAAAAAAAAACTTTATTCATCTCATACTAATAAACACCATTTCAAGGCTTAACATAACTGTAGACATTGTTTAGTATGAGATCTGGAGCCCGAAAAAGTTTGAAATAAACTGGTGGTACGGGTCACCAGGCCTCACCCCGAGGAATTTACTCATAAAAAATAACTAATTAGAAAGTATGAAACAAGTACTTACTAAAAAATTTAATTAAGTAAAAGAGTGAAGAGTGTTAGTTAGTCCTCTCGATGAGTAATCATGTAGATGTATGGATGTATGTGTGTGTCTTTTATAACCGCTAGGTTTAAAATGTAAATTGTGTTGTATTTAAACTGTAAATTCTATGTAATAGATATGTAATTTAATGAATAATTTATATGTATAAGTTATAATATAATACATACGTAGAATTGTAATACCATCGATAGTTCCGATTATCAGATCAATCTTTGTGATCTTGAGTGCTATTCGGAAAGCAGCTTGATTTCCACTTTAGAAATTAACTGATTATCGATAGCAATGATTCCGTGTCGTTATAATTTAAGCGAGAGTAGCCAAAATGTCACCTCACGCTTACATACAGTTTTACACAAAGAATAGATAGATAGATTTTTGTTGGCAATGTTGTATAAATATCCACCCAAAAAGCAGTAAAACCGCTGTGTTGAGGTCTTTTTAGCCGGGAAAGTTTCGATTCGAGGCATTGTTTGGGGCGTAGTTTAAAGATGAATGTTTTTTTAAGATAGTGTGTAAGACAAACAGCTGGCGTACAGTGAGAACTTCACATGATTTGTACAGCAATTCAGTTGGATAACGAAAAGGGCGAAAAGTGCAGACCTTCAAAACTGATCTCTGAACAATTTCTAGGGATTTTAAATAAAAAAACAATGTACATGCAAAACACACAACGTATCATCACGAGATAAAAAAAAATAACAATACAAAAATACTTAGGTCTTATGAAAACAGAAAACAACAGCAAACTAGCCATTATAGTAATTAGTAGTACTAATTTCGGTGAGTAACATAATTTCATCATACTTTCGATACAACCAAAAATGCAACAAGCATACGTAACATTTGGAGGGCTCTCCTATTAAATGGGTAACAAAAAGGTTTATTGCGACAGTACAGACGGATTAAATTCACAAAAGCATCCAGAAACGGGTTCAGACGTTCGTTAGGCAGAAACAACCTTCATATAGGTTTGACGACCTGTTTGGCGCAGGGGTACTAAACCCGACTTCTGCGCCAGAGGTCCCGGGTTCGATCCTCGGACAAGACAAATATTTCTGTGCATGAACATGTCTATTTGTCTTGGTCTGGGTGTTTAATATGTATATTATGTATGTATTTCTAAAAAAAAAATATCCGTTATCTAGTATCCTTAGCACAAGTTCTTCATGAAACTTAACGTGGGCTAGATAATTGGTGTGATTGTATGAAATTTATTATTATTATTATAGGTTATATATAAGCATGATAGGTTTTAACTATTTGCAACTGAAATGACATCAGGCAATCTCCATACAAAGTTGGTCCAAAAAAAAAAATTGAGCGGCCAGACCCAAGATTATTTCTAATAGGTAGTTCATATTAGGACCTAAAAAAATATATATGGACTTAACCCTGTAACCGCGTGAACTGAGAAGCTATTTAAGATAAGGGCATTCTGGGCAAAAACACAAATAACATTAGGCGGACAGACCCGGGATTATTTTTAATAGGTAGTTCCTATAAAGACCTAAAAAAAAATATATGGACTTAACCCTGTCACCGCATGAACCGAGTTGCTATTTCGAGTTCAAAAATCAGGACAAAAAAAAGTGAGCGGCCAGACCCAAGATTATTTCTAATAGGTGGTTCATACTAAGGCCTAAAAAAAATTATATGAACTTAACCCTGTCACCGCATGAGGAGACAAAAAAAGTGAGCGGCCAGACCCAAGATTATTTTCAATAGGTAGTTCAAATAAAGGCCTAAGAAAAATTATACGGACTTAACCCTGTCACCGCATGAACTGAGTCGCTATTTCGATTTACCAAATCTGTACAAAATAAAAGTGAGCGGCCAGACCCAAGATTATTTCTAAAAGGTAGTTCATACTAAGGCCTAAAAAAAATTATATGAACTTAACCCTGTTACCGCATGAGGAGAGTTGCTATTTCAAGTCAAAAAAATCTGGAGAAAGAACAGTGATCGGCCAGACCCAAGATTATTTTAAATAGGTAGTTCAAATGAAGGCCTAAGAAAAATTATACAGACTTAACCCTGCCACCGCATAAACTGAGTCGCTATTTCGATTTAAAAAATCTGGACAAAATAAAAGTGAGCGGCCAGACCCAAAATTATTTCCAAAAGGTAGTTCATACTAAGGCCTAAAAAAATTATATGAACTTAACACTGTTACCGCATGAAGAGAGTTGCTATTTCAAGTAAAAAGCTACTCAGTTCATGCGGTGACAGAGTGAGGTCCATATAATTTTTTTTTGGCCTTACTAGGAACTATCTATTGCAGTTAATCTCGGGTCTGGCCGCTCACTTTTTTTTTTCGACCAGAATGCCTGATGTCCTTTACGGACGGCATATTAGAAGTTTTATTTGCACACTCTGTCAAGCATGGAAGCATTTTATTTATAATACTGTTCCAATATCTATCTGTAGATAAGCGTAAATACTTTGTGCCCTCCACCGTCGACTTAGTTATAAAAAAACCTATTTGTTACTATGTGCAGCCGATAGATAGCAGCAGGCACATTCTGAGGCTTACTTTTATTTCCGGTCTAGTATTATAATACTTTTGAAAATGCGGCTGTCCGTAGATACTTTGATTAGGACATTAGGCAATCCACCCTCGGCTCTTTACAAGAAAACCTCTTAACTTGAGAAAGGCGAAAGAAAAAAATATCAATGATGTCTTGAATGCGTGTAGGAGTTTACTTTAAGCAATAATATTTGCGTACAAATCGTATATTTGTGTTTAAACAGATGTTTCTTTCTCCGTCAACCGTTTTGGATGTAAATTGTTTGACGAGTTTGCGAATATATTATACATGTAAGTTAAATATACCAGTACGTTAAATTAGACCATGTATGTACAGTTGTAAAAGTACATACATGGTCTAATTTAAGGGTCCGCTTGGACCCCAGCGCAACTTTAAACGTTTTTTATATATAAAATTTTGAGGGTACGCTAACTGCTCGCTTACTGGCTTTACTAAAACACTAACCGCGACATAAAATAGTTGCGAGCGTAACCCGAGTATAAGTAGGTAGGTAGGTGGCAATCATTTACGTATTTTTTGTCACTTAAGATTTGTATGATGTTATTATTAAATGTTACTTTTCATCCCAGAATGTGGTTTTATTCCGATTTGGATATAGGAATAAGAAAATAGGATCCAAATGCGTAAAATATGTTAAATTTACCTGCACGGACCATTTGATAAAACTATGTGTAAATTTTTTAGAAAAAGAAAATTATTTCCTAAAGAGAGTTCAAAAGATATAATGTCGTGTATTGTCTAATATTTTTTTCGATTTTTTATTCCTAAAAAATTGTCTTTGAGTTGACTTTTAAATTCTTTAATAAACATATCTGACTTCTTAGTAAAAGTAGTTTTATTTTAGCTTTGGAAATGGGTCCGTATGGACCCGGACCCCAAGCGAGTCTTTACGTAACATTTTGAGCGCGAGTAATTAAGGGTTAACTATATCCTCTTAACCACCAAAAATATATAGTTACAGACCAAAGAGTGTTTTTTTGAAAAAGTTGATTTTTTATTGTAAACCAAAACAACATACATCTTACCAACTACTTGTAAATTGTGTTGCAGTTTCTACGATTCCTAATGTAAAACCTGCTAAGTTTGTGAAGACTTAGTAAATAAAATGTGTCAGCCACATATTAAAATAACAACATCATAGGTATATTGGTCTGTAGATAACCAAGCGTGGTTTTTATTTTGCTCTTTAATCGAATTTCGTGAATCTTCAATCTAAAAAAAAATTGTATAAATCCTTTAAATAAATTAAAGCTTAAAATAATATTTTATTTACAAATGAAGCGTTAGTACTTTATAAAAAATACACTGTGGAAACCGAGAGAGGGATTATGGAAAACAAAGTAAAAACATACGCTTTCAATCAAAATACAAAAGTGCAGAGATTATTGGCTGACTGACTGAAAAGGTTTTCAACGTTTTTTTTTTCTTTTGGTTGAAGCAAAATATTTAAGTACATTTTACGTACTTATACGTACTCGTACCACAGCCGCCCACTCGTTGATGGATCGTAAATTATATTCAATTAATATAACGTAGCAAGCGATGTATGTACAAGTTGCAAAACATAGAAACATAAAAACATAAAAAATCTAACATTTTATATACTAACATACATACTAAGATGGCGCAGCGACCAAAAATGAGTCTTGGCCTCCGATAATAAAAGCTTCCGTCTGGGTCTGTCTTGCGCCACCTCCTGCCAGTCAACATTTTATTTACCTATTATACTATACATACCTATTATATTATAATATACTATTTTATTACCTATTACCTATGAAATTGTTTTGCTTTTTTAGTTAATACGGAGGTAAAGGAGTCTGTATTTTTACAGACAAATATGTAATTTTTTCTTAATCTGTAGTTAATAAAAAAAAAGAAAATGGAAATAAAAAGTAACAAATGCTGTTGAAGTCGGTGCCAGCCAAGGCATTCTACTTTGCGGACCTACACTTTTATTTTTTTAGAATAGGTCCCGTGCCTACGCTAATAACCTTATGTCACCTGCTCATCACCTCTTACAAAATGCTGCTTTTCCCGGTGCAGGGACGTTACTTGATGAGGAGTTCTCCCGGTACTTCAACATCAGCTCCACTTTATCACTTATTCATATCAAATTGCTTATGAACCTTATTAAAGTAATCGTATCGCTTCCGTGAAATGCTAAGTATTTAATAGTTCCGATGACCATAAACCAAAACCTAACTGTACATAGAGTAGATCACAAAATTGTCATGATGTTTTCCCTGGGATTCAAACTGCTGGCTTACCCTGGCTTACTTTTTTTTACTTACTATCGGATTGTTTTATCCACGGACAGTTATTTTTGACATATATCACAGAAGAAGTGTCAAAATTTAGCTGTTCGTAGCCAAAACAATCCGTAATAAGTAATACTAATAATAAACCAGGGGTAACTTTGTATTTTTTTTACCGTTGCTTTATATGTGAGTTTTTTAATTTTGACATCGCGGCAAACAACACTGTTGTAAATTGACAATGATGTTGTTGAAAATTATTAAAGTAAATTAACAATTCACAACTGTTTTTCTTTCAACACTTAATTTAATTATCCCGTAATAAAGAGGTCTTTTTTACCATTATATTATTAAAACCTTTATATCAAAGCCGAATCTTGTATAAATTAATTAGTTGCTGCTTGGGGTCGTTACCTGAATATTTAAGCTTTATTAAATTGTAACTCGTGAAAATGTTTGAGGATTATACCACCTGTTAGAATTGCCTGGTCGCCGAAAGAAAAATCCTTCGTAAAATCTTTGGTCCTAAACATGATGCAGATGGAAGTTGGAGGATCTTAAAAAACGCAGAAGTAGAACATCTCCTGGCTGGACCTAATATCATTGGAGAAACGAAGGCACACAGACTCCGATGGCTTGGTCACGTCGAAAGAATGGGATTGGAGAGGAGCGCCAAAAGAGCCTATCTCGGTCAAGCAACTGGCCGACGCCCGGTCGGACGCCCCCGCTATCGATGGAGAGACGTGGTGGAGGCCGATCTACGTGAGCTCGATGCTGGGGACTGGCGCGAAACAGCAAAAGATCGAGATAGATGGCGAGCTCTAATATCGGAGGCCAAAACACACTTTGGGTCGCTGAGCCACCGGAGTAAGTAAGTAAGTAAGTTAGAATTGCCTGAAATAATTAAAAAAATATCAGACATCCCATAAATTAATTTGATTTCAGATAGCATTGTAAATACAAAAATAACTTAAAACCTACCTAATCTGATTACATTAATAGGTACAACACTAAGACTTGTATTCTGGATATCAATTAAGTGTAGATATTATAGGTACACTATAGCGGCTGCCCGTGGTTTTACCCGCGTTGTTCCCATTTTCGTGGGAATATCGGGATAAAAATAACCCATGTATTTTTTATGATTTTTTTGATTTTTTGCATTTTCATTGCTACTTTTATACTTATGTGAATTATTATTGTTATTTTAAGTCCCATCTGAGAATTCACTTGTGGCCGAGTTGACTTTTTCCAATATTATTCTATTTAAAAATTTATCTTAAGTGTAAGTAGCCTATGTTTTAATCATGGCTATTTTCTGTGTGTCAAATTTCATTCAAATCGGTTCTGTAGTTCTTGCGTGAAAGTAGTGAAAGTAGTCTAAAAGAGCAACAAACAAACACACTGACGAACTTTCGAATTTATAATATTAGTAGGATAAAAACGCCCAGACACGAAAAAAATACGATTCATCGAAGACTTGTTGGTGTGATGGGATCGGGACTACACACCTAACTGAGCAGAAAAAAACTTTTTCTTCTGGTATATTTTCTTATTTATATTTATTACATTAGAAAATAATTGTAAATTGTAAAATGCAAAATAAAAAGTTCTGCTTAGATAGCTGTTTCTTTTTAAGACTGCGCCGGCCTTTAAAGCGAAAAAGAACAGTTATGGTAAACATGATATTAATAAATATAGTTTATTTACACAGTTTTAAAGTTTACATAGTTATTACCACGGATAATGTGTCTGCACTGTTTGCGAAGCCAAATTTTGAAAAAGGGCACAGTTTTTTTTATTTATTTCATCTAAAGTTGCATAAAATCTTTAAAAACGTGTGTTGGCGTTTACAATATTTCATATAATTTTCATAAAAACTAATTTTACTTAATGTCTATGTGATCTACAGGTTTTGCGTCTTACATTTTCAATTTAATGTCTAAAAGATTTAATATAATTTTATTAGAAATCGCTCCAAATTACTATGGACGCGATGTGTCGTATTTTACATGTGAAACGTTTTGACGTTGTCATCTCATACAATAATGTCATTAGGGTAGCACGAACAACTATCGAAATAGTATCGAGTAAGTGTCGAGTACGTATGTCAAAAAATGTATAGAAAAATGTAGTTCCGTTTACGTCCGGTAGGAACGCTGCATAGTTTTCAACGTTTTTTTCTTTTGTACATTTTACGTACTTATGCGTACTCTTTACTTAATGTCAATGTGATCTACAGGTTTTACGTCTTTCATTTTCAATTTAATGTCTAAAAGATTTAATATAATTTTATTAGAAATCGCTTCAAATTACTATGGACGCGATGTGTCGTATTTTACAAGTGAAACGTTTTGACGTTGTCATCTCATACAATAATGTCATTAGGGTAGCACGAACAACTATCGAAATAGTATCGAGTAAGTATCGAGTACGTAATGTCAAAAAATGTATAGGAAAATGTAGTTCCGTTTACGTCCGGTAGGAACGCTGCATAAGTTTCAACGTTTTTTTCTTTTGTACATTTTACGTACTTATGCGTACTCTTTACTTAATGTCAATGTGATCTACAGGTTTTACGTATTACATTTTCAATTTAATGTCTAAAAGATTTAATATAATTTTATTAGAAATCGCTCCAAATTACCGATGTGTCGTATTTTACATGTGAAACGTTTTGACGTTGTCATCTCATACAATAATGTCATTAGGGTAGCACGAACAACTATCGAAATAGTATCGAGTAAGTATCGAGTACGTAATGTGAAAAAATGTATTGGAAAATGTAGTTCCGTTTACGTCCGGTAGGAACGCTGCATAATTTTCAACGTTTTTTTCTTTTGTACATTTTACGTACTTATGCGTACTCTTTACTTAATGTCAATGTGATCTACAGGTTTTACGTCTTACATTTTCAATTAAATGTCTAAAAGATTTAATATAATTTTATTAGAAATCGCTCCAAATTACCGATGTGTCGTATTTTACATGTGAAACGTTTTGACGTTGTCATCTCATACAAGAATGTTATTAGGGTAGCACGAACAACTATCGAAATAGTATCGAGTAAGTATCGAGTACGTAATGTCAAAAAATGTATTGGAAAATGTAGTTCCGTTTACGTCCGGTTGGAATACTCCATAATATCTCGTATTTTTTTTACTTTACTTCCTCGATACTTACTCGAAAGTTATTTGTGCTAGGCCTATAGGGCAGTCTTAATCGATAGTTAAACATTTGTAAAATATTTTTTTCGAATGCGAGGATATTATTTCTCTCATTGAAGAAACGACACTGGCCAACAGCGTGGAAAGGAGAATAATACTAGAAAATTTTGACGGGTCCTCATAAGTCTCGGTTGCATAATTGATAGTACATTGGGCCAGATTCCTAAGGGTGCGGGTTTGAGTCCCGTTTGAGCGACATGAGAACAGTGGTTTTTTTTTTCTGGTAAGTATATTTTCTTATTTATATTTATTACAGAAAAGATCTTAGTACCAACAACATTATGATATCAGCAAAACGAGCCTGTAAATAAAATATTAAGTTGTACACTTGAGAATATTATTTCTTGGCTTCGTGCCAGATGGATAGTCTGTTGGCTTAATAATTGAATATGTTCAGGAACAATGATAGTAGATTTCCCCTCAGATATACTAAATTACCCTTTTTCATGCAAAGCCAAGCCACTAAGCATTTTTGCTAAACATTTCATTGTTGGCTTGTTTTTTCATTGCGAAAAAGGCACGTGTTTATAACCATTAGGAAACTGTAAGCTATGAAAATATAACACACTTTTATATTGACGCGGTAATAAGCCATCATGCATGATGACATGTCAAGATATGGATCGAGACGCCATCACAAAAATCATGAAAATTGTAAAAACTTGGAAATTCTCATTTATAAATAATAAACAAGAAAATATACTAGAAAAAGGAAATAGTCTCATGTCGCCCGGCAGGGCGATATATTTATATATATTTCTTTGTTTAATATTTATCACATAAAAATAACATTGTCAAATCCAAAATTAAAAAGTTATAAATATAAATAATAAATTTATTTATAAATTTCATACAACCACACCAATTATGAGTGGGTCTTAGGATGAACATGGATAAGACAAAAATCATGTCGAATTCCCATGTCATACCCACTACAGTTCACGTTGGGAACACTACACTCGAAGTTGTTGACCATTACGTTTACCTTGGACAGACAATCCAGGTCCGATCGTCGTGGAGATCCTTGGAGGCCTATACCCAGCAGTGGGTGTCATGTGGCTGAGACGACGACGACGACGACGACACCAATTATCTAGCCCAAGGTAAGTTTCATAAGAATTGTGTATGGATATGGATACCAGATAACGGATAAACATACTTATAAACTACCTTTTTTGTAAATACATACCTAACTAATATATATTATATATTAAACACCCAGACAAAAACAAAAAGACATGTTTATACACACACACATATTTTTCTTGCCCGGGAATCGAACCCGGGACCCTCTGCGTAGAAGGCAGGCTACGTACCCCTTCACCAGACAGGTCGTCAATTATAAGTCCTTGCGAAACAAGAAACGTAAGTACTTCATTAAAAATATTATAACAGCGAACGTATATATTTTCATTAAGCCTTTAAAACGCTATTGGGTAACTCCGAATACAAAAATCCATCGTCGCAATAGTGGAAGGAGAAATTAAACAGATTTACTACTTGACATTACTGCATACTCGGGCGGGTTATTCATATTTCAATGTCAGAAGCATAAGCTCACTGCTTCAAGAGACATTACTGTATAATGACTCGATGAGCTTCTCAATTACGCGCGAAGCGTCCGCTGTTCCACGGATTTTCAAAGAACGTAGGAGCGATATGGGCTCATTCGCTTCAGTCTGAATTAAGCGAGCGTTCGGTCCGCACGAGAATCTCGCTCTGCTGCAAAAACTTGACCGAAAGAATAAAATGCTCATGCTTCTTTGTTTAGAGTTTAAAAAGTCGTAAGTAATTGTCTATGGAACCCGTAAAAGAGAACTACTTCCACTTTTAAAACTTTTCTTTTAAATTTCGAACAGTGAAAAAAGTTTTACGTAGTGTTGTTTTCGGATAATGTGAGTTTGAGTTAGTAACACAATAGTTCCGATTGAGTTATCGTGTGTTTGCAACTGTTTTAGCTGAGTTATAATGTTAATTTTTGTTCGAGTTATAGTGGCTGTCAAGTTAATTTTTGAGTGACGGAAAGGTGAGTAAACTTCAGCTGTTAAAACTAGAACTAATTATTTTGTAAGATATACGAATACCTATAATAGTAACTTGTAGTACCTATGAGGGTGGCATTTCCTATAAATATTTTATTCTGAGTTGGAAAGGTACTTATATTTATAAGGAAAAAATTAAATAAAAATAATTTGTAGCTATTTCACATTTAGGTAACATTGTGTTTAAAAGTATTGTAAATTATAACAACGTATATGTAGTATTTATGTTTAAGATGTTACAAGCAGAACTTGAAACATCACAGAAATTACTTTTTCATACATTTCCAAAACATATTTATGCAAAATTACTCATACAAATTCATATTTACAAATAAATGAACCTCGTCGGATTACAGCGCATTTCGTTTTTGACTGATAACATAATCGCCTCTTACTTAATAATATTTATTTATACATTAAACTATTCTTGAAATAATTTTAAAATAATAAACTGACTTAGTTTTTAAATAAAAATTAACCTAAATAATAAGTTTTAAACATCGTAATAGATTTAGATTTATTCAAAATCCTGTTTTATAAAGGGAAAAACAAAGAAGGAGCAAGAATCACTTTTCCTTTTTTTCCAAAATTCAATAATAGGCCAGTCATATCGTACAAAAATTAACGCTGAAATCGGAATAATTCCGATACACCTGCATTTTTGGTATGTTGTTTGGGTCCATCAATCTAGTATTTATCCAGATTTGCAGCTCTATATAATGTGAGGTCAGCGCACTGACTTTTGGCAAAATATAATTTTTTTGGACTAAAATATTAGAAATAATGAGTTGTCTCCGGGGAAATTAATGGGAAATGAAGTTGTAGCAAAAATTACCTACATTTTGAGACAAAATTTGCGTCGGTAGGTATGATAGTATGTACAATAATGACCATACACCAAACAAACCTAAAAATGGGGAAGTGACACTAAAGTACTTACATAAATAATGCTAAGCTACATAAATTATGCTAAGCTTATTTTAATTTAAGTGAGAATAACAAGAAAAAAACAAAAGTATTCATAAAAACTATAATTTTTAAAACAAAATTATTTTAGGAGATATTACCAAGTAAATTGGATTAGGGTTCAAATTGTAAGGAATTTTGTTGACTTTAAAAACGGAATAGTGACATTTCTCGTCAGAGCCTTCCTATTTAGAATTTTGTGCGCAAATCTAAAAAAAAATGCGGTTTTTCAGCAATAACTCAAAGCTACAAATTTGCATATCTGATACACCTTTTTTTTTTTTTTTTTGAGTGAGTCTTTACAGATTCCTGCCCTGATGATATGCTGGGGTCACCTAGCATACCCGTCCTGGTAAAGACCTAGGAGCAAGCACACTATCTCTCGCCACGCCCGTTACCCCGTCGAGCCTAATAGGCTCGGCGGGGTTACGGGGTAGGACTCACCCACTCCCGATCCTCCACCGGGCCAAAGGCCGGATGGGAGATCGGGACTGGGTGGCGAGAGATATCTGATACACCTGCATTTTTGGTAATACAAACAACATACCAAAAATGCAAGGGTATCGGAATTATTCCGATTTCGAATGTAACATATGACTAGTCTATATTTCCTAGCCACATAGGATACTTTTATCCCGATATTCCCACGGGAACGGGAACCACGCAGGAGAAACCTCGAGCGACCGCTAGTATTTAATATGTTTGCTAAGTAATTCTAAAGTTATTTGATAGTTATTTTACTTAATACTCAATTATTTATTGCATTCCATAATGTACACAAAAGATGGTGAACATAAATAAAAGATCATCATGGACCCTGACGGGCACGCAATAGGGTTAAGAAGAGAGGAGGCGCTAATTAACATTAGATAGCAAGGTTTTACATCCAAAAAATAAAAAATAAAAAGAATTAAATTAAAAAAAAAAAAACAATTATGACACAAAGTAATTCAAGATGACAGATTTTATATACCTTTTTTATTTAATAGTGTCATTGAAGTATTCATGTAAATTGTAATAGCATTTATTTATTAGAAATTTTTTTAATTGGTTTATAAACAAATAATGTTATTTTCATTAATTATTAAAGATGGTAATTGATTATTTATTTTAATGGACGTATGCAATGTACTTTTAGATGTTAATTTTATTTCTATCGTATATGTCGTAATTGTATTGTATCGCGACGGATATTTAGACGGATTATCTTGTTGTTTTTCTATAAAATTCGCTATGCTTTTTCGCAATTTTAATAATTGATCGAGTCGTCAATTTGCTTTCGACATTTTGCAAAACAGCGAGCGTTTGTAAACGGACGACGCCGTTTTTCTAAAACGCGGAATCATACAATTTGCCTGCGACATATAGAGAGAGAGAGAGAGAGAGAGAGAGAGAGAGAGAGAGAAATATTTTATTAACACAAAATACCATAATACAAAGTACACACAAAAACATGAAAACGATACAGATTAAAAAGCAACACATAAACACATTACAAATAACACAAAATACAATAATATGGCCTTCAGGTCAATAGGGTCCCCGCCTCAGCATGTGTTGCCATGACACTAGATGTGTAACGGCAACGCTGGTATTCTGGCAGGGCCCGTTTGGTGCGCGGTACAAAAAACAGAGAAAACAAAAACTAAATTAAATATAAAAATATTAAATTACACCTATAAAAAAGTAAAAAAAAATAAAAAAGTTAAGACAAGCACATTATTATAAAATATAAATAAAAATAACACAGTTAAGATAATTTACAACACCAAACTTTATGGTCAGCATTATGATCTCTGACCTTGGCCCGTAAACCAACGCAGAGCTGAATTGTATATATATACCGTGTTTTTTTTTCTTGTAGCAACAACCTGCCCTTCATGCCTCGTCATAACTTTCCGCTCTGTATAACAGGGTGCACGGGCACGGTCACTGTGCTCTGACGTGTTTACATACTAGCTTACGTGCTCCGTAATTTCAAATCCGTTTTTACATATTTTCTTAAAATTTAATTGACAAATTTTTTTTCTTACTTTGATTTTTTTCTTTTATATTTGTTTGTAATGTATTTAGTCAATAAAACATGTTGTCTCCAGAGAGAAAGAGAGAACAGAGAGAGAGAGTCTCTCTCTCTGTTCTTATAATATTAATAATAGTAAAAATATCTATTGAGCGTGAACCGAGCTCGGTTCGGCGATATCAGCTAAACCCGGCGCTTTGATGAAAAGAAATATTTTTCGCCTAATTTTATTCTAAAGTCAAAGTCAAAATAGATAAGTGCTTTCGAATCGTCCAATTTTTTTTTCCTACCAGCCATTCAGGACATCTTTTAACTGATAAGAAAGAAACTTTCTAAACACAACCTCCCCATTAGTATTGGGCACATAAAACAAAAACATCCTGTATGAATAGATGAATGAATGAATGAATAGGAGTTTATTTGGATACATACATGAGACAATTACAATTTTAAAGCAAAATAAAGAAAAAATAAAAAACTAACTTAAACCAAAAGGTGTACCGTTTCACTGTATGCCAAATATGCCGATGCCAACCATCATTAGTTAATTTAGCAATGCACATTTGACAAGTCCCGCATACTAGAAAAAGATAATTATTAAAGAACTAATTTTCACAAAGCTGTTAAAATTAATTGCCATAAATATATACACAAATATTAGTCAATACAAATCTAGACTTACATAAACTTACCACACAAATACTCACACCTGTTGCGCTTACGCACAGGAAGCTACGAACAATGCACCGCACCGCCTATATGAATGAGATGTGACAATCAACGTTATATTATAAATATATTTCAGTAACAGTATCCCAGATTTCTTTTAAGCATACTTATCACTGACCTTATTCCTTTTGATTTTTATTCAACATCAGAGCCCATTATCCTGTCCCAAGAAAAAGAGGGATAGCTGGATAACTAATGATTACTCCATAAGTTACCTCCTCTCCATTATCCTTATGAAGCTTTTAGCTGCAATATAAAAACAAATACCATATTATCCATACCATACCATATAATCGAACCCGGGACCTCTACAGAAAGGCAGATATTTCGTTGTTACCGTTTCATCCTACTAATACTACAAAATAATGTGTATGTCAGTTTGTTTGTTTATTTGTTTGTTTGTTTGTTTGTTACTCTTTTACGCATAACTACGGAACGAATTTGGATGAAATTTGCCACACAGATAGTAGATAGCCTGGATTAACACAGAGGATACTTTTCGTCCCGATATTCCCACGAGAAAGGGAACCACGCGAAACCGCGGGCGGCACTGGTTATGTAAATTAAAAGTACGGAGAAGTCAAAGAAACGACACATTTATCACAAAAATCTTTACAAATGAAAGGTTATGCTTCGAGTATATTTTATAATAAAGTCCAAAATCCCTTGGCTAAACCTTTTGCGGGTTAATTAGCATTGTTACCATTTTAATTAATATTCCTCATTACGAGATTTCGTGCAAAAATATAATTCCTTTACCGTGACCGTTTAAGTATTATTAGTTAAATTGAATTGTACGTTTATGATCAACCCAGATTTTTATTAGATGTGTTAGCTCGTAGTATTTGCCTTGAAATCTGTGACAAAGACTGCATTGACAATTGACAAGTAGGACAAATGACACGAAAAAGCACGGAAATGAAAGAAATAGTAAATTCAATCGGATCCCATATCGGGTCTTCCCAATGTTTCACAATGCGAGCTCGTACGGTATATCTGCTTCAACTCATAATATAATACAATTTTTATGTCAATCAATACAAAAAGACAAGCGAAAGAATGGGAATGCAATCAACAACATCATAGAAAATCATTCCATCATCAGCCTGTGGAAGTCCACTGCTGGACATAGGCCTCTCCTAGCTCACGGCTATTGTGGCGTTCATAGGAGGCTATTAGCCTACTGCTACCACGCTGGCCAGGCGGGTTGGTAGAGGGTTTGTTTCAAGTTTTCCTTCTCTAGCACAGGTTTTCAATGCGTCGAACCTCTTAGTCGACTCTTACGACATCCCAGCAATGTAAGGGAGTGGTGGTACTTGTATTCTTAGGTCGTCACCACACGGCACAATAAAATCATTGGCAATCACCAATACAATCAACTACAATTGTATTCCTTATTATAGTTTCTTTCGTAGTTTTTAGAACTAAGGACTATCTCTTTCTCCTTATCAATCCATAAGGAAGGCCAGTGCCCCAACAGTGGGGACATGGGACATTATATTGGTTAATGATGATGAAGACTAGGAAAAGGACGGTATCGTCTAAGCAAGTTGATGACTAGTTGTTTTATTCTAGTACTAGCAACCACCCGCGTGGTTCCCGATCCCGTGGGAATATCGGGATAAAAAAGCCTATGTTTTAATCCAGACTATCTTCTATCTTTAAAGGAGCGATTGACACCACGGTCCTCCTGGATCCTACGGCGGCGTGAGAGCAAGTAGTGAGGGGCTTAGCTGGTAGTAGCTCCTCCTCAGCCAGATCCTTCCACTTTTGAGCCTGAAAGAGAGGCCGAGAGACGTCCGGTGAGCCCAACATAACCTTTTGGTATTTGTTAATTTCCCTGACTATATATAAAAAGGCTATTTTCTATCTGTCTGCTAAATTTCATTCGGTTCAGTATTTTTTTGCGCGAAAGAATAACAAACAAACAAACTGATATACTTTCGTATTTATAATATTAAAGTAGGATAAAATTTATCAGATAAAACAGCAGTGTGAATGTGACTTCAGCCAGAGTCTTATGTTTACCTACTTATTTTCATTAATCTTCTAAAACTCAGAAAAAAAACAATCTCAAAACACACAGATACTCAGGAACAGAGTCACTCTTCATAAACTGAGGAATATATTGCCATGAAGTTGCTTTTCACGAGCAAAAGCTAATGAAAACTAATGTGGAAACTGCCGGTAGGGTTGGTCCCATTCTGATGTTGATCTTGGTTATATCATCAAAACAATAATCGTGATGAGAGACCCTAAGTCCATTTCTGCAATATTAACCTAGTATGGCAACATTTGTATTTAATAGGAAATTTTTGCGGTTTTAAATTAATGAAGGTTCACCAAAAGGTTGGTTACAATGTTTTTTTTTTAAGTGAAAACTTCTTTAACGGCGTTGTGCATATTATTATCGGAGTTTTAAATTTTTGGGATGGGTAAAAATTTTAAAGTCGCGTCACGACACGTGACTCTAATCGAAAATTCGTAAGACCATTTACCGTTGACTTATTTCAAATTACATAAAGTCTCACACTTGAAAGATCTATACGTATATTAGTTAACTAGCTGTGCCCGCAACTTCGTTCGCGTGAGAACCGGAACATCGTTTGCAATCCTTCCCTACAACATTTTTGGTAAGGCGGTCTTTTAAACCAACTTCAAAAAAAAATCGGTCAAGTGCAAGTGGAACTCGCACATGAAGGGTTTCGTCTCTCACCCAAGGTTGCCTGGAAGAGATTGTTATGTAGCAATAAGACCGCCTATTGTGTGTTTTCTCTGTATGTGTTTGTTTTTGTATCGTGTGCAATAAAGTTTCTATTATTATATTAAACACACCTACCTACCCAAAATGCCACTATAATTTTTCGCCAGCAAAAATAACTTTGTTTTTCATAGTGTCTTTATGAATGACAAAGTTATATTTGCGTTTTGGATAATGTGCTATAGCTCTGAAATTGCATAATATATTTCGTTCAAACTAATTTTCGTTGAAAGTTTTTATAAATGACTACAGCATATATTCTTTTTAGATTTTTCACTTTCTTATTTTATAAATTAGAGGGGGGGACACATTTTTTCACTTTGAAAGTGTATATCATTCAAACGGTTGGCTTTGAGAAAAAACTGTTTTAGGTACCTCAATGTAATTTTTAAAGACCTATCTATAGATACCCCAAACATATAGGTTTGATGAAAAAAAAATTTTTCAGTAACAGTTCTATGTATGGGGATCATATATTTTTTATTTTTGTGTAAAAACCGTAAAGCGGTTTACAGAATACATGTACCTACCAAGTTTCAACTGTGTAATCCTCATAGTTTTGGAATAAAGTGGCTGTGACATACATCGATTTGGGCGAATCTATAAAGGTTTCGTTTTTTGCCTTTAGGCTACGAAACCCTAAAAAGGAAGAGGCTATTGAGTCGCCTATATTCTTTACTTTTGTAGAGAATACTTAACACATGATACCATTTAATTACATTCTTATCATCTTATGCCTTCAATAGCGAAGTTTATCAGTTCGCTAGTACCTACGTATTTACCTATATTTTATAACTAAAAGTACAATTACCTGTTATAATGCAAAGTCTTTTTGAAGTATTTTTTTGTTGTGATGATACTAAATAGATAGCTGATGCCTGTGATTTAGTTTCATCAGTCATGTTTCAATGTGGCTTTTTATCACGCCTTTGAAATTAACAGAGTTGCTCAAGATTGTTATTTTTGGACACCCACCCCGCGACCGACCTTAACGGAAGTTACTTAACCACTATAATCCGCACAATTTCCCTTACGTAGGTTGTATACAGCTGGTAAAATAGTATACACGTATAGAGAAATAGGTAACACTCCATAAGAAAGTCTACTGGTCGACTGGGAAGTCATACCATCACGTTCTTACCCCCTGTACCATTTGCTATCCACAGAACAAAACAACTTTACGGACCGGTTTTACCACCTACTAATAAGTTCTGGATAGTTTAATTGACAGATCTTTGACAGTTTGATATATGAAAAAATTACAAATTATATGCCACATGAGCTAACTATAACTTATCAGTAGTTTGTGAAACCGACCCTTATTGTAATACCTACATTTCGATTCGTTTTTAGCCATTTAAAGTGCAGAGGCCTGTCTTAGTAAGAACAAAAAGGTCATGACGGCCATGTCAAAAATCCATTTACAAAAAATACGCCAGAGTCGGTGCCAGTGTGCACAAGAGGAAGAAGTGTGCTACTAAGGTCAATAATAATTATTAAGTTGATATAATTTTAAAGACAGCGAAAACGACAGCGTTTTCAAGATTTTCTAAAAACGATTGTAGGGTACGGTATGTGGAGGCACAGTGGTTCGCGTGCTCGTCCTATGATTAAGTTTCGCAATGGACCATTCGCCACTGGCACATAGTTTACATAGTGTACATCTTCATAATAATAATAAAAATGTATTCCGAACACGGTTTCACTAACAAACCCTATCTTTTTTGTAAGAGATAATAACTACTTTTTTCAATGCAGCGACATTAATGAACATCACCAGACAAAAGATAGCGCCCGGTAGCTGTATGTCAATACGTATTGATATAGATATATTTTATATTGATAACAAAAAATGAAAATTGATCGCGCGATAAAGCAAAAATACCTATACTGTATTCGTTCAATAAACGAGTTACTGGAATCGAGTAGACGTTCTGTCAGTCTGATATTGATCGTTTTCTATGAAACTAAGACTTTGTTTAAATCAAATCTAATTACATGTTCTTTTTGTTTGTTTGAATTAGTCTTTATGAGATACTTTTCAAGATATATGAGATGAAGCATAAAATGAAGTTGGATTTTTTTGTCGTTTTATTTATAATTGGAACATTAATTAATTATAACTAACAATCAGAATTTGGTGAGTTGTTAATAAACAGTATTAAGTGCTTAATCTATATCTAAGAGAATATAAGTTAAATAAAATGTACTGTATCAACTGAAGTAAGTTATAGAATATTATGGAAATCACTATGAAATGAAATGAAAAAAATAATAGTTTGTTAGCTATCCATTGTATGATATAACATGAAAGTGCTGAAAAATAAGCACCTTTACGAACCTAAGTCTCGGTAGCTCAGTGGTTGAGCATTGGAGCGGATTTGAGTTTGAGTCGAGTTGATTTTTACCAATATTTTTCTATTTCAAATTAACGAGGTTTTAATAGTGCTTCACATCACCTCAATTTGATAAATGGAATATAGCACTATTATAATATATTACAATATCAATAGTTACATGAAAATAAAACCTTTTTGTATAGTAAAAACCATTCTCGAACATTGTGCCTAGTGGACTCAAGATATACGCAAATAAGTTTTACAAACATTATCTTATCAATTAATATATTATACTATAGCTTAACGCGGTATCTCTCAATTATTTCATTTACTTATTCTAGGTCTTAACACAGTTAAGACTCTTATCGGAAGAAAAGTGCCGAAAGAATATTTGACAGTTGATTAAACGAGTGCCTATGTAGGTATAACTACTGTAATAATTTACGAGAAGAGGAGAGTCAACAATACAATACAACATCTTGTATGTAATAAGTTAATACTTAGCACAACAACAAAAAACGAGTTTATTTGTTTGAGGTGTTAATAATACGAGTATGAAGCTAAAGCGTTGAGTTTTCTTTAGGGAATGTACTACAAACTTGCATACAACCCATACATACCTTTTTTTGTGTCGAGGGGGAAAACGCGACCCCGGATTCCTGAGGGCTATTACGACTTTGTGCGTGAGATCCTTCGGAGTCATATTCATATTCCTTTGTATCTTTGCATCTTGTTGTTACAAAGGTGTTACAAGAATTGTTAGGCACGGCAAAATACTTATACAACTTAATATTATTATTACACTTAAATATCTAACATTTATAATTATAATAATATCATATTTCTATAATAAACAACTTTTCTGCATGTATATTTTAGGCTACTAATAGGCTCGTCCGCTATTATATTAAGTAAACTTAAACATAGCTTTTGAATCTGGGGTGGCTATCTCACCTCTGTTGTGTCTGTACCGGCTGTATGCAGGCGTCAGACACGGCGCACGAGAAATTTTTGACTCCGCGACTAATTCATGTCTGTCGCCGTCTTCTTGCTGAGATTTCAAAGTAGCGCTCACGAGATCGACAGCAACACATTTTTTCGATTTAGGGGGGCGACTCGGACAAATAGAAAATCGGTCTTGTGCGAAAGTACTTACTATTTTCGAATTTCAATGTAGGAATCTCGGACAAGTATTTATCTGTACCCGAGTTTACTATTACCATAACTCGTTGTAGTCTATTCGGGCAAAATCTTAAAACCACAAAAATAACACAATAATAAGTATAAATTAACAACATTTTTATACATGTGAAGTCATAACAAAAAGCTAAAAAAAAAAAAAACTCGATAAATAAGTAATAAGTAATTATAGACCGGTAAAGATCGGTATGGGCGGCCTTGTGGGGACATCTCGTCTCTCCCGTAAATGTGATAGTTAGGCAGCCGGAATGTAATTTTGGGTGTCCGGAATGTAATTTTGGGTGTTAATAGTGTCTCACCCAGGAGGACAAAATACAATGTGTAATTATGTCCTGCGACTGGGTGAGAAGGCGTTGTTGGTCGTTCTTCTGGCGGACCCCACCCGGATTCCAGTATATCAAACGTAGACAGGATGGGGAGTTGCGAGAAGTTGTGCGCTCGACCCCTCCTGCAATGAGAGGGGGAGCGCCGGCCCCAATGCGCAGGAACTCCCTGCAAAAGTAGTAAAATTCTGGAAAAAAAAATTAAACAACAGATAACGTACAACAGGTTACGATTTCGATTAAATCAATATACAGAATAAATACTGGACACAAAAAAACAGAATCAAACCTTTTTCATATCACAAAAATTGTTCCAGATCCATCAGATTATTAGAAGAAAAGTTGATGAAGAAAGAGATAGTTTAAAAAAACTCCACCACTTTTTTAATTATTTTTGGTAGAAAAATAATAAAGAATCAAGCACTCGGAAAATACCGTAATTGCTCGTGCACGCGATCTTTTTATGTATGTGTGGGCTTACTTGTCTGTATCTTTAAACGCACAAACAAAAACAAACCCTGGATCTACTGTATATAATTGTCCTTCCGCCAGCAAATAAATGTTTAAAGTCTAATATAAATATACTAATATAAATTATTGACTGACGTTCCACTTTAGTTCTAGTGAAATTTCTTTCGTAATATAATTTAACAACTCATAGAAAAGCTATCGGTGAAATTAGTAGAATTTTACGATCTAGTAATTTATCTGTACTTTACGAGCAATAAGTGGAGGCGACATGCGACTAGTCGATTAATAGGCTCACTTTAGTGGGTATATGGGTCGTTACTGTGGACATAGCTTTATAGATTAGTAGACATCGATCTGTAACTTATGTTGTTCTACCATCAGCTGTCAACGCATTACAGATTACACTCGGACCGCGCCGAGTCCGAGCCGAGTCTCGGCCGTAGCACTGTCAACTAAATATCCCCCATTTTTGTATGGAGCACCTTATGCTACAACGTGGGGCAACCGAGTGGTGGCCGAGCAAAATGTATTGGCGAAACCTCGCCTCGGGCGCGGCTCGGACCCGGCGCGGTGTAGCATGAGTCATCCCTTAGTGGTACAGAATGGTATACAAGTCTGGGTGGTAGGGCAGGTGCACCAACGAATGAACACCTTCCATTGAATGAACAGAGGTGAGTTTTTTCAATAGAATAAGAAAAGTAAAGATTTCTACCAATCGCGATATTTTTTCTAAATGGTAACATTTTATTATGTAAAAATGGTCAAACAAACTTTTGTACAATTTGTACAATATGTACAATATGACGACTGTTTGAAGTGTACGCATTTGGTTGTATATTGTACTTGTATGAGCCATAATTAAGGACTCGGGTAAGACAGTGCATTTTGAAATCAGCGTCGTTCACGTTACTTGAGTGCCTTTGAAAAGAATTGTGCATAATAAGATAGATGAATGATTATTATAATCAACCCAATTTGCTTATAATTTTATGTGTTTTATAAAAATAAGGCAGTGTTCGATTACTGGAACTTGAAAGTTTCAGTATTCGAAACACATTCTAGTTAATGAACGGGTGTTCATAGGTTCGATCAGTTTTTTTTACGATCCCAACTATGGTATTTTTCATACTATGTGCTATGTTCATTTACTGGTTATACGAAACCAACAAATGAACATACATACTGTATATTATGTTCTGTGATATTTTAAAGCATCACCAATACCAATACCTTTTCTAGTTACTGCAATAATACAAATAAAGCTTCAGACTGCAATAATTGTGATTAATAGCTAGATTAGTTACCGTTCAACGTTCATTCACTGCAGTTTGAGATGTTCATTCACTGGATTGTGGTGTTCATTCACTAGTGGTTTTCGGGTATTTTGCATAAGATGTCGATTATCTTATTAACTTTGTCAATAAATGACAAATTGTTCATTTTGTTTTAATCTTATGTTGAACACAAAATAGTGCCAATATGATGATATAGCGAATCTGATATAAGTCCTGATAATTTTTGAAGTTCAAGATTGCCTTATGGGTTCATTCATTGATGCACCTACTCTATACAACGTGTTTTTTTTAAATATAAATAACTTGTGGTTGACCGCGGTATCCCCGCGTGGTTCCCGTTCCTGTTGAAATATCGGGATAAAATATATTCTATGTTACACTTTATAGGGCAGAAGCGAAATTAGTATGGCGTCTGTAACCACTCGCCTTATTGTTTAATGAGTAGTCCTTGAACGGGCGCAAGCAACAAACGAAACCACCAAAGCTAAATCATTCACATGTTTCTGGTAGGGTGCATCATATTGGTGGTCACGTTTGTGCCTTCTGCCTCATCAGCACAAAACGACTAAGAAAAGTATCTGTGTCTCGTATATAATTGTTATTTTTACGTAGTTCAAAGTAAATAATTTAATAATTTAGTTATTTTTCTTCATAACTAAATAAATTATTATCCTTTTATATTAAATATATTTCAAAATTGTAAATTTGTGTTTGGCAACAACATGTTCCATTGTAAATGTTGTTGTTTTGGTTAAAGCTGATAAGTTTCTTGCGGCCGTTCTTCTTATCAGTTAAAAGATGTCCTGAATGGCTGGTAGGGAAAAAAATGTTGGACTATTCGAAAGTACTTATCTATAAGTCTATTTGAATAAAAATCTTCGACTTTGACTTTGACTTACACACTTACGTACAATTTGGTACATAATTCTTAATCTCAACTTATACCTGTAAAGTAAAATAACGATTTGAACTCAACAGGTAGTAAAAACTAATTTTTTGGTTAGAATTTCCACAAGCGAATATTTCAGATTCTCATTTATTTGTCTTATGTGTTTGGGGCTATTACAATTAACTTTTGCAAACTAGAATTATCACTTTATGCCAGGAAACCGTTAGTTTATTCAGGTATTATTGGACAAAGATGTTATTAGGTGTCCAAGTGTAGGTATGGAGGCTAGTGAGGTCTGTGCTATAAGTACCTACAACCGAACAGAATCATCACAGGAATTATTTTTTCTGATTGTTTTAGATTTCTGTGCGTATTAAAGTTAGACAAAAGTGCCCTACGATCAGCTACTCAGTTTTTTCCAGACCATAGATGATGACCAAGCTGAAAATTCAAATTTCGGGGGTAACTCGGACCCTGAGGATGATCTACCTGTATATAATATCTAACTTTAGTATCTTATTGGTTGTATTAGATTTAATATTCCTTGGTTAACATTAATTTGCTATATAAGACACAAAAGTTTCCTTATTTTGTTTGATGACAACATTTTTAAAAACAATGCAAATTCACATCAGAACACAAGAAAATGAGACTTTCAACCAAATAATACAAATTATAAGATCCTTTGTTTTTAACGTAAACAAAAAAAATAATGCTTTATTGAGCAGAAAGCAATACCTATTATGTTATGTTATACCGTAGAACAAAAGATGTTTCCTTTGGTAATTGTTGAAAGCTTTCGCGGCTCAATTTCCATTATTTATTACGCCCGTTTTGACACTTTTTTATTTTAATTAATATCACAATATTACTCATTTTCTATTTATAACGTTTAAAATTATATCATAAGCCACCTAAATGAAAAAATATTTGTGTATTTATTTTATTTGATGACCTATTTGGCGCAGGGGTACCTACTAAGTCCGACAAGACAACATGAACATGTCTATTTGTCTTGGTTTGGGTGTTTAATATTAAAATTTATATTAAGCATGTATTTACAAAAAAAAGTATATAAGTATGTTTATCCCTGATCTAGTATCCATAACTACAAGTTTTTTTTAACGGACAACCGCCTTTTCCTACATCTTTCCAACTCCAACCGTATTGGCCCATAACCGTGTTGTTAACCATATTGGCTGACATTTGCCGGCCGGGGCGCAACACCGGCGCAGGAAACTGAAGGGTGTAGAGATGTGTACACCGCTTTCTACACACTGTCCTTGGACAGTGTTTCAACTCGCGGCTTACGCATGTTTCACTTCCACCCTGCGAGTGTATAGCTCTTGCGACTCCGCCCTGATCAGCCGATGAAGGTCGGGCTCTCTTGAAATCCACTCTGGCAGCCAGAGACGAGGGCCGCGTTCGACTCTCTGGAGCACTCGGTTTACCCGTGGTGTCGCCACTCACCAACAGCACGCCAAAATTATTATTATTATTTTATTAAGTACACAAAAATTATTGTCAAAACAAGCAAAAAAAATAGAAAATGTCCATTTACGTAATGAGGACGGGTAAATTTGACGATTTTAAATTTATTGCATGGATTTAAAAACGATGACAGGTATTTTCGTGAGATAATAACCGAATTATACCTACACAAACATAATGAAACATTATTAAATACATTACAAAATAATATTACGAAATGAGAATTTAAAAAATAATCTTATAAAATCCAGAAAAGAAAATCATAACATGACTTGTAATGATCTGAGCGGTAAACAACAAAGTGTGTCTAAAATTATGGAAAAATGGCATCGCACGGTCACGATAGCGTCATAATCCTATAATACGATGATCCACTGATACGCTATCAAATTGTCTGGCTTAAGGCATATTTGGCTGCAATGGTTTGAGCAAACACGGACCGATTAGGCTACGAGCGAAGGGTTAACGCGCTATCTTGTATGACAAGCGTTAAATTCCTGTTGGATTGGCCAATTAAATTTAACCTCTCAGGCCCCGAGTGAGACACAATCGATTTTTCATTGTTCGCTGGACAGCGGTGTCCCGCTAGTTGTTTACGAATTTATAGAATTCACCCGCGTGGTTCCCGTTCCCGCGGGAATATCGCAATATAAAGTATCCTATGTTCATAACCAGGCTATCTACTATCTATGTACCAAATGTCATCTAAATCCGTTCACTAGTTTTTGAGCTTATTCGTTGCAAACAAACAAACAATCAAATCTTTCATCTTTATAATATTAGTATAGTTAGGTACTCGTATTTTTTATTGTTGATGACTGTAGGTAATAATTTTGGGCCTTCCAAGTGTGTGAAATGGTTTTCATAAAAGAAAATGTTACCTACCTACTGACAAAATTTTACTCTCCAAGGTATTCAATATTTTTCTCTATACAAATATCAAAAAAGGGCCACAAAACATTCGAAGATTCTTGTCTATCAAGTTTTTATATGAAAATATGTACTTTAGAAAGAAATATTCTTTTTTTTTCATTTTTCGGATATCTTAATTGATTGATGTTATCATCCTTAGGGAAAGAATATAATGTCATGCTTACGGTATTTATTTTATTTTACATTTTTTGTGATGTAATATCTTTAAAGGAATATCGAAAGTGAAATAAACATATTTAAGGTAACGACGGTGATCCCAAGGTTTTGGTTCTGAAGGTGCGAAATTGACGGAAAAGTAAAAGAAACCTAACTTAAAACACAAAACCTCAATAATACGACGCTATTAAATAGTCCGTTCGAAAAATTCATTTATTCAGTGAAAAGTAAGAAAACTAGCGAAATTGTAAGATGTACTAAGTGATTTGCTCCACTGATTTGTAATGAAACTCATGCGCAAGAGTACCTACAAATTTTTTATTGAAAACAATAACAATATTTTAACACTTTGCTTAAAATAACCCACTAATGAGAAAACACAAAAAAAACCTGGTTCTTATCGAAGTTTTACAATGTTGATTCACTTAAAAATATGTAAGAACATAAATTCCAAATAAAAATATACTGGAATATTGCCAGCTATAAATCTGTAGTAAATTTTTCGATACCATTATTTTAAATCCGTAATCTATAGAGGGCTATATATTTCTTGTAGACGTGCAAGTAGAACAAATATACGCGATTTATAAAGGCGTGGATTGCGTTATTTATTGTAAAATCTCATTCCTCCACTGATGGTTTGCATAAATAAACCGTTTCAGTCTAATCTTACAGTTAAAGAAAGATTGATATGTGTAACAGTTGCGCTATTGGTAGTTGTAATTTATTAAAATAAAGCAATCTGTACTTTATTTAAAATATATTATCTTGTGGTTTGTTTTTCGTTTTCCGGACATTTCAACACCTTTGCAAAGCTGCGCAAATTAAATAAAAAGTATTATGAATCCATTTGATTGTTTAGTAACCATTATAAAAACTTTGCTTAGGTTTGAGCAAAGTGTGCAGCGGCGCCGGTGTTCTGATAAAAGAAGGACTTAAGAACAAACAAAAAGGTCTTGTATACATTCAAAGCTAAAGTGACGTAACACAAATTGCACTGGAATCGCATTGAATCTTAGTGATTAGATAAAATAATCCGCTGGCATGTTATAGTCCACTTATCTAGTTAGCACTCGGGGTATCGGCTGTAAAGGTCGGTACACACATAAGGTACAGTCAAGCGCAACTACGTGTTAAGTTTGCTTTTATCATTGCTTACATTTTTATTCTGTATGATTAATATTATTTTCTAGTCTATGTATTTTGCTCTTTTGTCTCTTCTTGTCATTTTTCAATTATTCTATATTTTTTTCCTTCTAAGTACATTTGTAATTTTCTTCAATATAAATTTACCTGATTTTATTTAAAGTATCATTTCTTTCAACGACCCTTTGGGAATTGTACATGGTCCTTATCGAGTCGGATTGTGAAGCAAGCAAGAAAAAGTTGGCTGAACATAATTTCGTGTGCTCAGCGAAGTAACGGCGGCAGCAAAGCAAGGTTGCCACAGCTCACCATTTCGAAGAGTGTTTGAAATGTTTATATAGGTACTTATGTGGTGAAAAACTGTAAGTAAAGTAAACTGAACCTTATTTCTATCTATTACTTATATCAAACCAAAAATGGAATCGATGCTTAAACTTCAGTTGGATACTGCATCCAACATTTCCAAGGCTAAAATTAACTACAAAAAGTCTCCGAAAGATCGCATAACAATATCTTATGTGGAAGCGCGCCTGGAAATGTTAGAACGTCTATGGTCCTCGTTTTATACGACGCATCGGCAAATCATAGGAGAGTGTGCAACCAGTGATGTCGAAAGCTCTGAGTACCATAGTAAAGATATATATGGTTCTACTGAAGATTTATACATCGAACACAAGTCTGAATTAAAAGAAAAATTGATTATATTAATGAAAGACATTCATGTTAGTAAGGATTTCAGCTCAAAAAATTATCCTGAATATATATCCAATTTAAAGTTGCCCAAAATATCATTACCCATGTTCAGCGGAAACTACTCTGAGTGGAGCAGCTTTCGTGATTTGTTTATGTCTTTAATTCATAACAACAAAGGACTGGACGACGTGCAAAGATTGCATTATTTAAAAAGTCATTTGTGTGGCGAAGCTGAGCAGCTGTTGAGGCACATACCTATTACCGCATGTAATTACAAACTTTGTTGGGATCAATTGGAACATCGTTACAACAACAAAAGATTCTTGGCCAATTGTATTTTGAAACGTTTTATCAACCAAAAGAATGTATTGTCAGAGTCATCGAGTGCAATAAAAGAACTACTGGATACAACAAATGAATGTATGAATGCTCTTTCTAATTTAGGCGTCAACATAAATTCGTGGGATATTATTGTGATTTATTTAGTGTCTCTAAAGCTTGATACTGAGTCTCGAAAGATGTGGGAGGTTAATGTTAGCAAATGTAATGATGAATTACCTAAACTTCCGGAATTCAAAGACTTTTTGGATCAACGTTTTAGGTCATTAGAATTTTTAGATACCAATAAAACCACACAAAACAATAATGTACGTCATCACGTTTTTAGGACAATGCATGTAACGTCTACCGTATCTTGTATTTTTTGTTCGGAAGATCATAAGTTATGCTTTTGTAAAATATTCGCTAAAGAAGACGTAGACCAACGTCGTGCCTTTGCCCGGACCAACAGGTTATGCTTTAATTGTCTTGCTTCAAATCATTCTGTTTATAACTGTCGACAGTCAACCAACTGTCGTATTTGTAAAAGGAGACATCATTCTCTCCTTCACCCAAAGTCAGGTCCTATCGAAAATCAGGTAAACCATTCGCTAGAAGAAGACGGCACTCAGTCATCTAATCAAGAATCATGTCAAGCCGAGATATCAAATGTAGTGTCATGTTTCTCTAATATGAACAGGCAAGTGTTATTGCCCACTGCGATAGTAAACGTAGAAACGAGAAATGGCAGTTTTCATCTTAGAACTCTTCTTGATCAAGGTTCACAGGCTTCATTTGTAGCAGAGTCAGCTGTGCAAATGTTTGGCCTCAAAAGAGTTTCTAATGATTGTTATATTTCAGGGTTAGGCAGTGACCAAGGTTCATCCTTGCAGTCAAAATGGACCGTTATGGTCAAAATTCAGTCACGCCATGATCCCAGCTTTACACTTGATGTAAAAGCTTATGTTTTGAGAGAGCTCACCTCTCTTCTACCTGGGAGAAAATTGAGGGTTCCAGTATTTTCTCCTCAGATGTCTGCTTTAGATCTAGCAGACCCAATGTTCAACACTCCAGGTAAAATAGATATTTTACTAGGGGCTGAAGTATATGGTCAAATTTTAAGGAATGGTGTTATCAAAGGTCCACCAGGTTCACCGATTGCACAAAATACCAAACTTGGATGGATACTTTCAGGCTATATATGTTCAACCCAAAGTTATGAACAGACACAGAAACAGAATAACGAGATTACTATTATACATACTCAAGTGACTATGAACAATCTCATGGGACGTTTTGAGGAACGAGAACAACCATCTTCAGTTAAGAAATAATGTCTGACTGAAGAACGAACAACTCAAGTTCAAGCAACATTTGATGTATCTTGTTCAGTCAATAATGAACCTTTAAAGGAGGATCTCGTGCCAGGTCCAACTCAAATTATAAATGATACAAGGGGTAATGAGTTAGAAAATAAACATGAGAAAACTACATGTCACATTCTTCGATTAGATTCAGAGTCATTATCATCCCGGTATTCGTCATTAAAAGGGCATTTTAGAGTTGTTTCTTATATACGTCGATTTCCAAGATTTAAAAAGAAGAAAGTCAAGAACGTATCTAAACATAAGATCATTACTTACCTGTATCCTGTTGTGTCAGAAGGATATTTTCCTAGAAGAGATAAAAAGTTCCCAAATTATGGGAAAGGTTAAGAAGAAAACTAAACTTACCTCGCTTTGTCTATTTCTTGAGAGCGATGATATCCTCAGGGTGGGCGGTTGTTTGCAGAAAAAGGAAAAACATAACTTAAAACGTCCAATACTTCTGCCGCATCACTCGCATTTCACCTATTTGATTGGCGAATAATCGTATTATACAAGGCGATCATCAATTAATGCTGGTACACTTACCTAAAAGGTGGCAATAAAATGTACAACGATTTCTCCAGGACTTTTGGAGGCGTTGGTCCAATGAGTATTCAATTCAGTTGTAACATAGGTACAAGTGGTCAGATATATAACTTCCGAGCTTTATGTAGTTTAAATAAAAGAATGACCTCCCCCGTCCCGACGATGGTTGCACGGCATTATTACTGCAAAACATGTTGGTTCGGACAATCTTACGAGAGTTGTAACACTACGATGTAAAGTATCTCTAATCAAAAGATCTGTGTCCAAACTTATAATATTAACTGTTACTAAATAGAGGCTTAGTAAATATTACATTTTGTTTCGTAACCAAACTATGACGAGTTTTTGTTTGTATTTTAATTTAGCTATTGGATATCATTGTTTTGTTTATATTAAGTGAACTATAGTTTTACTTAAGTTGTTTGTTTGATGGACGAGCTGTCCATGGTGGGCGGTATGTTAAGTTTGCTTTTATCATTGCTTACATTTTTATTCTGTATGATTAATATTATTTTCTAGTCTATGTATTTTGCTCTTTTGTCTCTTCTTGTCATTTTTCAATTATTCTATATTTTTTCCTTCTAAGTACATTTGTAATTTTCTTCAATATAAATTTACCTGATTTTATTTAAAGTATCATTTCTTTCAACGACCCTTTGGGAATTGTACACTACGGTTTATAAAAAAAGTTAAACAACAGACAATTCAGAACTCAACTGCTTACGTCTTAAAGTTAGAAGTCGATTGGAGTTTGACAGTTATGTACAGTCGTACCTGCTGTTGACTGTACAAGGTACTGTTGACTACATATTTAGCTTTAAAGTTGCGTTAGGAAACTGTTTTTATGACGTAAACGACAAAGGCGTGCCCGATACCAACAGTTTTACTTTTATTATCTACAAAGAGGAAGCGTACCTTCATCATACAATGATGTTAAGTAACAATTTCGTAGACGAATCGCACTTCTCCTGAAATCTTCAACCACTAAGGAATTATCTGTTTTAACTTTCCTAACTTCCTGAACACAACATTGCTGAAACCATTGTAGCAATGGCGAAAGACTTACATAAGATGGTGGTAGCTTGCCAAGTTTAAAATAAGTCCTACAACCAACCGACAATATGGATATTGAGGCAGGACCTTTCATGATATCTCTACATTTAACGAAAAGGGCAAAAGGGAAGTACTTCTACTAAGTTAAATGTCTGTGCTCGGGGACCGCCGCACAGCTGTTCGAACTGTCAACTTTTACCGATATACCTATTTGCAGGAAACTGAGAAACTTTTACGACGCGAATCAATCTTCCATAAAAATCTTGTCTGCTGTCTTGCCGTACGTAAGGAGCCTTTTTAATTAGAGTGAGGGGAATGCACTATTTACGTATACCAACTGGTTATGACGGGCAAACCTAGAGTACCAGAACCTATTATCCATAAATTAAAGTCTCAACCCAAATCACGCACTGCAAGACCAAAGATACGGTTAGCTCTTTTTGTAGATAAATATAAAAAGTAAAGGTAGAGACAACATATTATCTTAATTTCTTTATAAAGGTCGAGGTCGGCCCGCTTTCGAAGTTTTCTTGGCAGCTTCTTTCTTCAAAGGCCCTACCAATTTGTGAACTGCCAGTAGAGTATTTAGTTTTCTCTTTTCTTAATAATAAAAATTAAAATAACAATTAAATCAAAATATCAAATCAATAATCATTTGTGGCATAGTAAATGTCTAACCGTATCCGAACGAAAATAAATTAACTTTTCGAGGGTAGACTTATAAGTAGCCAGTCATCCCGTGACTACGGCAGCTGTAAAGGTGGCGAAACGTCGGTAAAAACAAAAAACCCCTAAAAAACCTAAAAATACGGAAAATTACAACTTAGTTCGTGGAAATATAGCGCGTTTGATATCCGTAAAAGTTGTTTTATTTCAATGAACAGTGCGCGCCAAAACATAAGATGTACGTATACCAGACTGATCAACTCCGGCAGTCTATCCCTTGCCCTCTCCCGGCCCCTAATAGCCCCTGCGGTCTAATAGGCAGGTGCCGGTGGTACACGCACTCCTTTTTTTTGGTGTCCGGAAGTTTTTACGTTGAAAAGATTTTCATTATGCTGACCTGGTATTTTTTGTATTATTTTCTACTTTTTGTATTAGTGGTATAATACAAAAAGTAGAAAAAAATATACTAAAATACCAGGTCAGCATAATGAAACAGGAGTTATATACCTAGGTACTTATAAAGCTTCAATTTAATCAGAATCATTTCAACTTCTCCAAACGTCTGAAATAACTCCTGGCTAGCTATGTGACCTTGTTAGCTGATAGCAGCTAATAATATTATTATTTATTAAGTTATATATACGAGTATATTTGTTTTTTTTTTTCTATCAGTAGGACATATTATAACTTATTTAAAACGAACTTATTTTAAAATTATATCTAAGTAAGATTTATTGCGGCAGTTTTATATTTCTTGAAAGAATTACGGCCAAAAAAATACACTGGTACACCTAGGTGAACCACCCAGGTGTGCCACGACCCATGACTGGATAAAACCAGCTCCCGCTCTCCTGTCTAGAGGAGGCGAGCGCGTCGTTTGTTTACATTCGCACTTTTAGCTGATCTTGCATTTCATTGACTTTCATCGTCTTGTTTATTTGAGCAATGTGTGTGCGACGATACAGTGTGTAGCTACGTAATTTACTAAATTTTTATACTGAAAATACTACAAACTTATTTAAAACTAGCGTTTCTACTGGTTTCATCCTCCCATCAGGCTCCCGTTCCCGTAGAAATATTTCCTATGTTCATAACCAGGCTATTTACTATCTGTGTACCAAATTTCATCCAAATCCGATCATTAGTTTCGGAGTCTATATAATGCAAACAAACAATCAAATAAACAATCAAATCTTTTTATAACTTTTTAATTTTGCATCTTACAATATATTTTTATGTGATAATTTTTAAACAAGTAAATATAATAGAAAAAGCAACTTGTCTAGGGCGACATGAGACAGGTTGCTTTTTTCTAGTATATTTACTTGTTTAAAATAATCAACTCTTTCCTCTTTATAATATTAATATAGATAGAAGTTACTGTGATCACGTTTGCTGAAAATTATGTGTGTTTAAACCCAGACCGTTTTTATGAATATCTAGAAATCTATAAACTAACACATAAAATGCCAGTTATATGTTTTAAATAGGTACTGCCAATATAACATTTTTGGAAGATCATAAAATTTGTGGATGGATAAAAAACTTTTAGTTAGTGGTTTCTCCGAGACATCAAACGATTTTGTTTATAATTTCAGGGCCCGCTTCCTAATATAGTTTATGGAGATTTTCATAACCTTCCCCATATGTGATGCAATAGCTAATCTATTTTCAAAAATATGAACATTGAAACTTTTTTTATATGCTCTGTCTTATGTGACAATTATACAAAACTTTATTTTTAGGGTTCCGTACTTCAAAAGGAAAAACTGAATCCTTATAGGATCACTTCGTTGTCCGTCTGTCCGTCCGTCTGTCAAGACCGTTTTTCTCAGGAACGTGTGGCGGTATCAAAATGAAATTTATATCTGATACTCAGGTCTACTGTCCCTTAGAGCCATGAAATAATCAAACTTTTAAGCCAAAGCAATTAAAAGATACAGCCGTTTATGCCGCAAATTTTCGAAACTCGCACGGGAATCAAAACCTACAGGGTACTTCCCATGAACTTAGAATCTTGAAATGTGTCGTCTTATAGTACAGATTAAGAAAAAATTGCGAAAACCGTAAATTTTTTGTTACATCATATAATAAAAAATATTTTTGAAAATTTTAAACGGAACCCTCGCCGAGTCCGACTCGCACTTGGCCGGTTTTTTATTTTATCATATCAAAATATACCACTTCCATTTTTTTTTTATCACGATTTTTTCTTTATACCCTTCTCATGAAAGGTCATAAAGGAGTATCTATAAACCATTTGAATAAGAAAACTCGTGCTTAATTTGAACAACTCAAATCATGGTCATCTTTCATGGTTATGCGGAATCGGCATAAGAGAGTCACGTAAACCCGAGTTAAAAAAATTAAACATTTTGCCTATGCCCTGTTTATACTCGTACATATTACAGTTATGCTTGTTTGTCAAAAGGAACCCAGAGTACTTCATTAAAAATAAGGATAACAAATGTACGAAACACCAGACGAAACAAAATTGTCATACCAAAATGTAATCGGAAATTATTTCAGAAAAAATATTTTACATGGCCATTAAAATATTTAATAAATTACCTATGAGTAGATTTGCCTATTGAGCGAAACATAAAATATTCAAAAAGTCATTCGGTGGCTTATAGAAAATAAACTTCTACTCTGTTAAGAATATCTGGAACATAAAGAAAATCAGTGAAAATCGCATGTCACATGTGTAATGGTTGAGCCTTAATTAAAATGTATACTTATATAACTGTAATTTAATACAATTGACATCATTGTAATTAGCAAACTAGTAGTATTGAACTGACATGAAATATAATTAACTGATATAGAATTCAAATTTGTAAAAGTATAAAATTGGTCATTAATTATTATGTTTGATTATGACTACATAAGCTTATATTTGCATGCCAACCTGTATACAGCAGAAGACTATTGGATCAAATTAATATTGTAGACTATCGCAGTGTACATACATAATTTTCCAGCAAATAAACTATTTCTTTCTTTCTTTCTTTCTTTCTTTCTTTCTTTCTTTCTTTCTTTCTTTCTTTTTTTCTTTCTTACTTACTTACTTACTTACTTACTCACTTTCTTTCGTTCTGTCTGTCTGTCTTTCTTTCTTTCTTTCTTTCTTACTTTCTTTCTTACTTCTTTCTTTCTTTCTTCTTTCTTTCTTTCTTTCTATACTAAATATAACAAAGAGGGAAAAAATATTGTTTGTTTATTTGTTTGCATTGAATAGGCTCCGAAACTACTGAACGGATTTGGATGAAATTTGGTACACAGCTATTAGATAGCCTGGTTATGAACATAGGATACTTTTTAAACCGCGAGCGGCCGCTAGTATTATATAAAGGGTTTTGTTGTAAGTATAATATAATGTTCAGAAATATTGCCAAGATAAATTATTTTTTCTAACTTTTGATTGAAACGGAGTAAGGAGCCGACGTCATCCAACGTTATTTCTGAATAAAGAAGTGTTTATAAAATAAATGTTTACCTACTTGAAGCGGGCTACGAAAACATTGTCGTACACCACGACGTGTTGTATCTACGGCTATACATATATTTCAAATTTCTCCAATCGACTTTAGACATTAAGACATATGCGGTTAAATTCAGATTTGTCTGTAGAGATTTTACATTTTGTATAAACCTTCTCTTGACTGTACAATCGACAGAACATCGAGCTTCAGTAGCTATAAGAAAAACAATTTTGTAACAAATGCAATAAGGGTCAAGTTCAAATAAACTTGTAGGCTAGGTACGCGACACGTTTCCATTTGAAATGTTGAATAAACAATTTTTGTTTTGTTAAATAAACAAACCCTATGTTGTAAAGTCGTCACGTGTCGTCAACGTCGTCACGTCTCAAGGCCTTACACGAAGACGAGAAGGGGTGGTTTTGACGTTTCATAATAAAGTAAGTATATATTTGTTTCTAAGCATTTTGACTTGACATTTATCATCCGTACCGCCAAAGAAAGGAACTTCTTGCATGAGACTGTGTTTCCTGGGGATCTTCATGTGACGAGTGAGTAGGTATCTTCTAGGCAAGCGCGTTACATCCTAGATCACCATTTTCGCTTTCCATCAGGCAAGATAGCGGTCAAGCGCTTTAGCTAACATATTTTATATATACATACAATGTATATTTGTTATGTATTTTTCTTTGAAATATCTTATAAGTATGGCACACCACGGACTTTTTTGTAATCAGTACAACATTCTGTTCTCATCTATTATTTTTGTGATTAATAAATCTTTACCTACTTAAATAATTATAACAATGTAATTTTTTCATATTTCTTTTGTTATTTCATGGATAGCTAATTATCGTGCAAATTTGTAAGCCTTGTACCTACTTCTGTAAATATTATTGTCCTGTTGTTGTCCAAAATAAACTGGTCAAGAGCGAGTACACCGAGAGTTCCGTACTATCATATATTGTCTCCATACATTGACATAGGTCGAGGTCAGTTTACCAAAAGCAAATAAGTTAAAATCACATTTTTGAATTTTGAGACCCCTTAATTTTTTTTTTATTCTCTTGTATTTGAAAAATAGTTGAGCAAACGTCATCTAAAACAATTCCAAATTTCAAGTTGATAGCATCAGTAGTTCTTGATGTATCCAGCTGTGACAGACAGACTGAGTCCCACCATAAAGGTTCCTTTTTACTACTTTGATACGGAGCTCAATGGCACAAATCTATGTGCGTTGCGGCGATTAAGCAACTCAAGATAAAGTTGTTTTATAAAAAAAAACATATATTAAAGCGTATTGGCCAATTTAATTATAAGTGTGAATCTGTTAATGGTTTTCTGTGTCATATTTAAATTGTTATAGTGCTTAGAATAACTGTTGATTCACCTGTGAATATAAAATAAATATAAAATAAAATAAAATAATCAGAATGTTAATATTAGGTCTTTAACTAAGAAATTGCCGATTTATATGAAGATTATCAAAGAAAGTTCGTTTTCCATACTAACAATTTTTGTTACCGCAAGTGCTAATGCCACAATTTTGCTATCATGGTTGGAAGACTAAGTAATCTAATGCTATATTTTTATTTTAAAAATTATTAATAAGTTAAAAATTATATTAAATAAAGTAGTAAATTTTGCTAACAAAAAAGGAGAACCTTCGAGGTATTCTTATCGTATAAGAAACGAAAATAATAACCATGAGATTAATTATTCTTGATCATTGTGATCTTAATTTAATGTAAAATCAAGCAATAGATGTACCTTTAAATCACAGAAGTAATGAGGTTCTCTAGAAGTGTAAGAAAAAAATCGGCAATTTCATACTTTAACCCCTATTATCATCATTGCCTGAAATTAAATAATAATAAAAAAATGTAAACGAATATTTTTACGAAATCGAGTCCGGCTCCGGGTTGTTTACTGGAATAGCAGAAAAAAGTATCAGGTTTTTGTTATTATTTAGATTTTTTTTAAAGAACGCAGGAACATATTGTATATTGTAAGTAACCACATTTTTATACAAAATATATTACAATGCTATTTTATTAGATAAATTATATAATTAACAACTAAGTAATAATCGGCAAATTGCCTTGGACATGCTCAACAAAATTCACTCTATCAATTATTGTTTTGGAAAAAATAATGGGTAATTCAACTGTATTACAAACTGATAGCACAGCGTAAAGAGGAGATAAATATAGACTGTGATGATAGTGTGTTTGTTAGATTCAACGCGCTCTTATATTATTATGATGTTTTGTTACGAGAAAGTTTACTATTTGCTTTTATTCTACTGTAAATACTGCTATTAATATTAAATTCAGTGTTTTATAATAGACTCACATTAAAGATAAGGCCTGCCTCATTTATGTTTTTATAAAAATATCGCTAATTTGAAGAGTAAAAAAAAGCGTTGCGACTCTCATCCCAACCCGACCGCTGTCCTTCGGGATAATTACCTACAGTTACTTATCCCACCTGGACTGAATTTTTTACTTATTATCAACATTTTAACCTACCATTTTTAACAGGTCACGAGAATGTAAAAGATTATTATTTGTTTTTACATTATTGTGTTTAAGTAGACGTAGATGTGTTGCAATGCCACAAAGATTTTTAGGCCAGGAACCTACGCGGGCGTCCAGAATAACCTAAGTGTTAAAGTTACGTGTTTCATGTGTTTCACGTGTTTCATGTGTTTCATGTGTTTCACGTGTTTCACGTGTTTCATGTGTTTCATGTGTTTCATGTGTTTCATGTGTTTCACGTGTTAACTAGGTTTAGGTTAAATGACATTGAAAATCTTTCTTAAAAATACCTTAAATTGGGTAGTTTTATTATGAAGTTCAACATCGTGGATTCCTCAGTTACTTCACTTTAAAGCAAATAAGATTTCAAAAACAAAGTTATACTTTAAACTTACTTTAAATGAAATATTATAAACGCTACGACAGCTTAAGAAAATGCCGCCAGCGTCTAGTCATAAATTCTGGATAAACTACTACCGCATTTTAAAGTTAAGCTAACTTCTAAAGAGGCAACAGCATAAGTTACATTAAACGTTTTCAAACTGCCTTAATGGAAGCATTCACAAAAAGGGGACTTAATTATCAGCTAGCTACCACCATCTTATCTAAGTCTGCCGCCATAACAACAATGTTTTCAGCATTGTTGTGTTCCGTTAGTTAGAGATAAGATAGCCAGTTCCTCAGTGATTGAGGTTTCCGGGAGAGGCAATAATTATCAATACTTAATATCAGGTATGATAAAGGCTACGAGTCTCAACGTCGTACATAAAAAAATAAAAATTAACTACATACCAATGTTGTTACTTAATAACTCTAAATCAGGAACTCAACATTTATTTTTTTAACTTTGCATGCTGTTTGACCAGCGAAACATGTTGACCATAATATCTTTACAACATCCATGTAACCGTGTTTCTTGCAAAATTAAATTATTATTATTCTATTCTTAATCTAATTCACTGCTATATTTACCCGCAGGTTGATTATCTAACAAAAAACCACCTAGCAACCAGCATACGTAGCATGCGCACCTCGGCAAAGCTTTCTCGACACTTTTCTCGCCCGAGCGCATTGTCTATCTCGCTCACACCGTACTGACACACATAGCGGACAGACATAGCGAGATAAGGGTCGACAGCGAGTCGCGGTGCGCATGCTACGCGGGCAGGGGGCAAATTGTCTAAATTTAAAATCTATCGCAATCCCTTTTAATTCGTCATTTGAAAGATATTTACATACTTCAGACCATCAATATTTGACATTTGATGGGATTGTGATCGGGACGCGTTTTGAAAGGTATTGAATGAACGAAATTGTACTGTCTAAGCAAAGCGACACACGAAAATATCTTTCTAATGTATGGAGAATTGTCAAACGAAGTGTCATCATTCATAAAACATAATTTGCTCCGAAAGGGATTGCGTTATAAGTTACACAATTCCATAACCTTTGAAATGGTATTGTGATAGATTTTGAAATTAGACAATTAGGGGGCAGTTTTTCGCTGTCATTAGTGTCACATTTTCATACTGTATGACAGCCAAAATAGCAAAGAAAGTGAAACTGGGGCCGTACCGCGCAAGTGGTGTCGGCATCGAAATCGGCTTCGTTTGACAGATGGATGTGAGACATTGCTGCTTCTTTTTGACACAAATGAAAACTTACCAAAGATTAGGAGCAATATGTCACATCCATCTGTCAAATGAAGTTGATGTCGATGCCGACTTCACTTGGGCGGTAGGGGCCCACAACGGAGGGCTGATTATGTAACTAAAAACTGGGCTGGCTGTCATACAGTATGAAAATGTGACACTAATGACAGCGCAAAACTGGTTACTAGGTGGTTTTTTTGTTAGATAATCAGTCCTCCGATATGCCCATACCTGTAAAGGAATCGGCTGCTATCATCATCAACACATGAAATGAAATCTTTTTAAACTTCTTCTTATCGAGTGAGGATTAGTGGCCTCTGGTGTCAGAGTTTATCAAGCCGCCTAATAATTATTATATTTATTATGATAACAAACATACAACAATAACAAAAATCGGGGACTCCATACCAAAAATAAACATGGCGAAAATCCCAGTTTTTCGTAATAATGATAAATGGATTTTTTTACTAGTAAGCATGTTAAATCGCTACCACCGTTTATAAAGGTCAATTACGAAGAGGTCTTCATGGCAGCCCGTTAATTTGAATTTATAATTGGCCGTACGAGATTGAAAAGCCCCTTTTTAGAGCTTATAAAATATGTACCAGAGACCGACCAGGGGAATGGCTTGTCACAATTTGATATTCGACGTAGAACTTGCCGTGTAAATTTTTTCGTAAGTGTGGGTTGATGATGATGAAATGATGATGTAGACGTATATTGATGATAATTGATTTATTTGGAGATTACAATATAAATTTTCTAACGGTGGTATAGCTTATGGATTCTACCCATTTTTCATTTTAGCAGTGGTAGGTTTGGCTCCTTGACTGCTACCATCTCTCCTTCCTCCAGTTGTCCCCGTGATGCACGCCATTTCGACTTCTCCTGCAGCTCACATAGGTACTCGGTGCGCCATCTTTCCCAAAACTGTTGACGCATGAGTTCAATTTTGTTGTATGCGTTAAGTGAAACGGGTGACACATTGGAAGTCAGCAGGTCTGGTGTTGGAAGCGATGTCAGAGGTCTGCCGATTAAGAAGTGCCCGGGAGTCAAGGGATAAAGGTCTGTAGGATCAGATGAAAGAGGAGTGAGTGGACGGGCGTTCAATATAGCTTCAATCTGGATGAAAAGAGTAGATAGCTCTTCAAATGTTAAATTATTTTTTCCTACTGTTCTAATAATGTGTAATTTAGTTGACTTCACACCAGCTTCCCATAGCCCATCGAAATGGGGGGAGTACGGTGGCAAAAAGTAGAATCTAATACCTTCAGTGGCGGCAAAAGACGATATTGATTGTTTGCCTGACTTTACCAACGCTGCTAATTCATTGCTTGTACCTACAAAATTTCTGCCGTTATCGCAGAAAATGTCACTTGGTTTACCTCTGCGTGATATGAACCGTTTTAGACATATCAGACAGTTATCTGCACTAAAGTATGAGGCTGTTTCGAGATGCCAAGCTCTGGTGGAAAAACAAACAAATAGGCACAGATATGCTTTGATTATACGACAGCCACGACCTTTACGGTCTCTAATAAAGAAAGGACCCGCAAAGTCAACCCCTGCGACCTGGAATGGAAAGGCTGAGGTTACTCCACTGGCTGGCAAATTTCAAATAATAGGCTTGATAGACTGCGTTTTCAAAATGTAACAAGGTTTGCATTTATTGATGGTACTTTGCGCTAATCGCCTTCCTCCAAGAGGCCAGTAAGTTTGACGTATATTAGTCAGTAGTAGTTGCGGTCCGCAATGAAAAAGTCTCTCGTGTTCACGAGCAAATAAAAGTTTGGTAAAAATGTGATTGGAGTCTAAGATTATTGGATGCTTTTTATTATAACTCTCTGCAGCGTTGTTCAGCCATCATCGTCATCTACAAAAGGTGACAAGGACAGCATGCGTGATTTACGAGGTAAGTCCTTGTTATTTTTTAGTAATTTTAATTCCAATTCAAAACATTGTGATTGATGAACCTTTATCAAATAATTTAGTGATAAGTTTAACTCTGTTACAGTTAAAAAGCCTGTAGACTTTGAATCTCGATGTTTTAAGTTGTAAATAAATCTCATAGCATATGCAAACCTATATGTAGTGTATTAAAATTTGAATTTTCCTTGAATCTTACTATAGTATCATTTGTGTGGGATTCTGTGTTTGTAGTAGCAGTGCATAAGATCGAATAAGGATTATTAGCAACAAATATAACACAAATGCTGACCCTCTTATCAGATAAATTGGAGATTCGCGGAGTGTCAAGAGGCCAGCTGGTATCGTCTTCGCAGAGGAACGAAGGTCCCAACCACCATAAACTAGACTCCGAGATATGCTTTGGACTTACTCCCCTAGATGCGAGGTCAGCTGGATTTAGAGATCGTGGGACGTGTCTCCAAGAACCAGACGATGTTATTTGCTGAATTTCAGCGACACGATTGGAGACAAAGGTCTTTAAGTCATGCGCCTGGGATCCTATCCAACTAATAACTACCGTGGAATACTACTTTATTAAAGATAAGCCTTAAAGCTTCTTTCACCTTTGCTGCTAAACGAGTCCCCAAAAGTGCTGCGCACAGTTCGAGCCGCGGAATGGTTTGACATTTTAATGGTGCTGCCCTAGTTTTAGAACAGAGTAATCGTGATGTAAAATTACCAGACACGTCTATTGGTCGCACATAACAGCAAGCTGCGTAGGCACTTTGAGATGCGTCACAGAAAACATGCAATTCCGCAGTAACAGGATTGTTGCTAAGCACAAATCTGGGTATTTGAAGTGAAGCTAATTCAGATAGACACCCTGCAAAGTCGTGCCACATCTCATTTAATTCGTCAGGAATGGGGTCATCCCAATCTAGTTTTGATAGCCATTATTGAAGGATTATTTTTGGCGTTATGGTACACAAACCCAATAAACCAAGTGGATCAAATAATTTTGAGGAAGCTGACAGTATTGATCGTTTGGTTGCTACTGAGGGACATTCAAATTCGGCAAGAAAAGAAAATGTATCCAAACGAGGTTCCCAACGAAGACCTAATATGGTTGACTGTGAGGTTGAATCTAAATTCTTTGGCAAAATGAAGTCGCTGTTGGTTTCTAACATCCAAGATGTGTTGCTATGGAATTTGCGCAATGGGAATCCTGCAGAATTGAGAATATTTTATCTACTATTTGATGAAGATGTGTTTTATTGGAGCAGCCTGACAATTAATCGTCTACGAAAGAGTCCTTTGCAATTACTTCAGCAACATTACTACCCGGACATTCGTGAGCTAATTCAATGAGACATCTTGTGCTCAGAAAGGGAGCTGAAGCCGTACCATATGTTACTGTGTTCAGTTCAAATGACCTTATAGGACTACTGTCACTATCGCGCCACAGGACCATTTGAAGGTGTCGTTGATCCGGTTGTACAAGAACTACTACGAATCGATGCAGTTTTTGCAGATGCGTTGAAAACGACTCTCTGAGTTTAGTGGTTTCACTATGTTCCCTTATCACTGCGTGATGAGGTAAGTAGAACCCATTTTTATTCAGTGGTAATTCACTCATATGTACTAGGTCTTTATACTCATGCATGAAATCCGTATACCGTTGTCTTAAAGATTTATCACGTTTAATTTTTCTTTCTATGTGCAAGAAGCTTTTTTCAGCTGTGTGATATGAGTCACCTACTTACGTCAGCAGTTTCACGAAGTAATACGCACGCAAAACCGACCATCACTGTTACGGTCTTTAAAATAACATTTGACAGGGATTTGTGTCCGACTGATCATTATTTTCCGAGGGAATTTCACCAAGTTCCCAAAATTTAGTTAGTTGATGTTGGATATCTTGACTATAGTGGCAGAATGAACGTTGGCAGAATAATAAGAGCCCCCCCCCCCTATGGGACCAGCCACGATCCAGCCGAAGTGAGTTTCGCGGAGAATGGCTTTATTCGTACCTAATTTTAGTTGAGATGTACCTACGAGGTCCCAAAAAACATCTACACCAGTAACATACCAATTTCTGATGGACAAATGAACTGGGGGTCAGCTAATTTAATGTAACTAGGATTTTTAATTTGTTCTACATTAAGTTTAACTTGAGGTATTTTATCTGTTATACGAGGCATGATGAAACACTTAACAGACATCGAATGAACTGTGCATCGATTTCACTACTACATTGCAATGTTCTGTAATATTTACTGCCATATTATTGATGCCAGAAATGCATTGCACTTGACCCTTAATTTTTGGAAGCCTAATAAATCTTGTAATTTACTTAAACGCACTGTTAACTCAGAAGATTGCTTTTTATTGATTTCCTTTGTAGTTAATAACGGGCTTAAAAACTTTTCAAATAATGTAATACGAGACTTTTTGTCCTCTGATTTTTATTAGTTCCTTATAGTCCGCCATAAATCAAACAAAACACGTACAATATCGTTTCTTACCTGGCTCAGCTGATAGCAAACCGGTTTAGCAGTCGCCGGCCGATGCAGTTTTAATGGATAGATAACTGATAAACAACACAGTACAGATGACGCGAAGTTATGAACGCACTTTAACATTTTGATATGGAAAAGTATACTTTATATATTGATTTTTTCACTATAAAAACTATTTCTATCTACTAATAACACCTTTGTCAACGCTATAATATTTTTTTAGGATGGGAAATGTACGGGTAATAGGAATTGGGCTTACTTCCGAACATGCGTTCAGGAACAGTAAATTTTGAATGATTATTATTTTTTTCTCCTTATCCATCCATAAGGAAGGCTAGGCCCCAGCAGTGGGGTCATTAAAAATGGCTGATGACAATTTCGTTTTCTACTTATAAAATGTTATATTCATCACAACAATTTTTTTATTTTTATTTAGGTTACAAACATTTTCTTTTGTGACAATGGCTTCGTCCGTTTTTCACAGAAACTCAGCCATTTAATGAAACCTTAATTAAAGAAACACGGAAAAATAAGCCTGGTGGAAAAAGCTTTAACCAAATTATTTGTGTCGATTGTTGGTTGTCAAGTGAACATTTCGACGGTTCCGGAGAATAATATCATATTCGCGTGACAGTTGTTTCTCAGGAAAGCTGTTTAAAGTTCTAATTAAACATATTTCGGAAACGCGTAAACCTGGCGCTTTTTTAGTTTGCCGAAAGGACTTTGAAAACTTTTATTTACTATCAGTTTATCTAGTTATTTCGTAATTGTTTTATTTAAAAAGATTACGACATTTTATGATAGACTTATTGTAGTCACATGCCTACATCTTACTTTATTCAACGGAAACTCTTTTAAAAAGTGAGGGAACTATATGAAGATAAAACGTTTTTCTATCGAACTGTCACATTAAAATTGGTCTTATATGATTTTAAGTTGACTGACATCTGACGATGGACGTATCGAATGTGTAAGGGCATTAAGTTCGCCTTTTGCTGCTCTTTGTAGACGGCAATAAAGTTTTAATTATAGTTTTATCCCTGATTACTGTGATCATTGATTATATTATACTGGAAAGTTTCATACTTACTTGGATACAAAAAAGATCCTAATGACAAATTGCTTGTTATGTAGTCAAAACTCCAAATAAGTTATTCTATCTGTGGCCAGATATTAGATAAAGTATGTGACATTATTGTTACTAAAAAAAATGTTACAGTTGATGTATAAAGCAGATAATAAAAAGGTCTGGAATTGGTGTACTTGTACCCTGCAATAAACGTAATCGTGTTACCATACCACTAGGGATTAATATAATTGAAAACTCAGCAAATGAGAAATTAAAAGTTGTAAAGGATCATGAAAAATATCAATTTATCTTTTACAAAATCAAGAAGTTATCCTGCGACTAAATTTTTTAAATATTTAAATATTAACTAAGTATATATATTCGTATTTCAAATTTTTAAGCAAATTTTTATTAGGTGCTATACAGGGTGTTAAAAGACCCAAACCGAAGCCGTGATATATGCGTAGTGTACATCCAACTAAATTAGATTATGTATAAATATTTGCTGGGAAACGACTTTTATTTTTAGTAAAAAAAATAATGGGTTTTATTTTTTACATGCAATAGAACGGGTGCAACAACGTTTGCGTGTGTCTATAAAGTACAAGTAGTTGACTAGGGCCTCGTATCATTGAGTGGTTTTGATATTCATTGCGGTTTTGTTACTTTAAACGATACTCTTTAAAAAAAAAAATATGATTTTAATACTTAATAACTCCTTAACTATCAGTTTCCCAGGTTTGGCTCCATACAAGAAAATGATAGTCACGAGTGGGAGAATACGTGGTTTTAGTTTTCGTTATGGGTCTTTTAACACCCTGTATAATATTAATGCTAAACTTTCTATCTGCAGCCGTACTTAATTGAGACGTCCCGACGAAGAACAACCCAGGTTTCAGGTTAAAATTCGTCACAGATGTTCGAAAGAAAGTGAAGATTAACCACAGCGAGGAATATTAGTAACGTTTTGGGGAATTGCTTAGAACATTTTCGTTTGCACCAAATTAAATTAAAATTATGTTTACCCCTTGTATAACTTAATTATGCAATTACTTACTTTACTTGTATTTTTAGGTTTTCTGCATTTAGTTACCAAATTGCTCACTTAAATAATATGCAGTTTGAGGAATCAACCTGATACCTAATAAGTCGGTTATGTTAACAAAATCCATTTGCTTGCTCTGATTTTAAAAAATCCAGCCACGGGATTGGTCTGAAATGTCAATACTTGTGGTAAATATGTATTTTATATTGTCTCAAGCAAACTACCTGAAATCCTAGGACAAACTTCTGACTGACCAATTACGCTTGCAATCTCAAAAACGAAATGACATTAAGTCTTAAGTTTGCGAGATTTGTGAAATGTTATTCATTCTACTTGTTCATTTAAATTAACCACAATTCATTGCTCTTACTGCTGCTACTGGACTGACATCGTTATTTCGAAATGAAGCTGTCCATGATATTAAAACGATCTATACAGACGAATTTACTAGAGTGATTGATTTCAAGCGCGCTTTGTTGATTACTTACAATCTATTATTGTATTAATATTTACCTACGACTTTGTTCTTTCTTACCTTTTCACATTATTTTAGTACTATTTATTTATATTGTACGAAATAATGCAGAGGTAAATTAAAAAAAAATGCAACAGTGCTGAATACCCTTACTTTCGAAACTATGCATTTTCGTTGCTAATCTGAAACCTGGGTTGTTCTTCGTCGGGACGTCTCAATTATTAAAATTTTAAAAAGTTGTTGCTTGGTTTTAATTGCTAGAACTCACTTCGCATTCATTTGAGCTTATGATTTTTTTATACGCAATTTACAGTTTTACTTCAAAATCGATAGTGTCACTTTTAAATAAGTCAACGAAGATGGAGAATTACTAATATTAATCTTATCTTAACTACTAGAATATTTTTACTAAATATTTTTACTAAATATTTTTACTAAACATCCCCACTAATTTCTTTTTTTATACCTAATCACTGATTATTCTTATAGGTACTTAAAAAAAAAATTTACTTGCATAACAATTCGTTGAAATCGTAATGGAAAATTGTTAGCGTGGTAGTCAAAAGCCTAAATAAGTTATTCTCTTTGTGTCCAGAGGAATGATGTCACATTACTTTATCTTTGTAATATCAGTGCTGTATCTTGAACTATTAATGTACACCAGAAAATGAAAGTAAATGTGTGTACTGATTCAATCCGATTTTCATTTGTAAAACAATCAAAAACTAATTAAGTAAAACGGAGTCTAATGAATTTTTAATAACTAAAAGGCAGTATATATAAACGTGGAGGTGATGTTTTGTACTTATTCACTTTCCAAGTAACTTGTTGAACAGTTTAAGTATACAGTTTTGCTGAACACTGAGAACATGAAATCTGCTTTCGCATTTTTGATTGTGGCAATCGTAGGAGTGTACTTGTGTACTGCATTGCCTCAAACAGATCCAAGTAAGTAAAATATAATAAATAGCTCAAAATTTGAATTTTAGTTGACCATTTTACAACCCTCGGTCGATAATTTAACTTCTAGATTGCAAGTGGACTGGTTGTGAAGGGAAGACAAGGTTTGGAGTGGACATCTGTAGAGAATACGGTGCTGGACGTTACACTGGGAACACAAATTATGAAGGTTGCGCTTGGGACGCATCCAGGGTCGAGTGCTGCCAGCCCTATCCTCCGAATAGTAAGTCTAGTAAATGATTTTTTAATTTTTGCATTATTCAATGCAATTTGATACTTATGATAAATTTTAAAATAGAAAAATATTGGAAAGTCTCGGTAGCTCAGTGGTTAGAGCATTGGACCGGATTCCCCATCCCAGTTCGAGACCCATCTGAGAATTTACTTGTGGCCGAGTTAATTTTTTCCTATTTTTAAAATTTATCTTAAGTAAGTCTAGTAATTTATTGATTAGAAAAGTGCAAAATTGTAACTTGTAATTTGCTTATTGCAGCTGTTAAATGGACTAAAAAATGCTACGGCAGTGGCTACGGAGGTGATTATGTGTGTAGAAGCGAATACGGAGCAGAATTCCGCTCTACTGGTAACAAGAATGCATGCGATGGAATAGCCATGACCGCTTACGAATGCCAAAACTAGACTAGCTGCTTGTACAATGGCCACAGACACTGATTCTTGATTTGGTCCATTAATTGGAATTCACTTTAAAACAAAAATTCGAAAATAAAAATTATTTGTACGATAAAAATGAAACTTACTATTATTATTATTTCCATGTATGACTGTTTGTTGCCATAAATAAAGAGAATAAAAAGAAACTTATTTTCCTAATTTACAAATTCTCAATATTAGCTTTACCTTTTTTTTAACCGCCTCTGTGGTCTAGTGGTACAACCACCGGTATCAGGCCCAGGGGTCCCGGGTTCGATTCCCAGCAGGGGTACATATTGTATTCGGTTTGGTTGGTTGGAGGACTTGTTGTAAGTCCGCCTGACTAGCTACCACCATCTTATCTGACGCCATAACAACAATGTTTTCAGCATTGTTGTGTTCCGGCAGCTAAAGATAGGATAGCCAGGTCCTGAGTGATTGGGGATTCGGGAGAGGCTCGCTTCCATCTTCAGCCTTATCAATACTTAACATCAGGGCCCTTATTCTCTATGACCACTTTGCGATTCCTTGCTTCAAAACCACGCCAATATCGTACATGGTTACGACATTTTCAAAATTCGTATTCTCTATGACACTTAAATGAAACCGTGTGATATTTTTATTTATTTGTTATAGGTACACTTACAGATTAAAATCATTACAAAACTTATAATCTATGCTAAATATATGAGCCAAGACTTTAATCCAATAATAGCGTACACAGCATGCACAATTATTTGAAACTTATGCGAACCAAAACAATAATAATTGGATTACAAAACTAACTTTTCCTTTTTTTTTTTTTACTTTCAATCTATACAAATTCAATCTATGATGTTTCTGCTTCTATGAACTGCTTCTGATATGAACGTGACTTGCGCGTGGTTTGAACTGTCAAAAATTCCACGTTTTAGAAACGCGTGGAATCAACGTGGAATCTGCAAGGAATTTATTGTTTTTGTGCTAAAAACTATTTAAATAAATCTATAACGTACCTAAGGCCAAAGACCTTCTTAACACCATCTCTTTCTTTAAGTATTTCAGTGAAATTTAGTGTCAGCTATTTATATTATAATCTACTATTACTAAGATTTTGTAAATTTTGTATCGAATTAAACCACATGTAACTATAAAACTATTTTATTATGAACTTTTGTGTAAGTATTTTGCACGCAACTACCTAAGACCATTCTTGATCTACACTTATGAATGAACTTGTGAATCACATTTTTAAACAAATTGATTTTAATGAAGTAAGATGTTTTAGTTTTAAATCGCTTTTAAATCTGGAATAAATGCAAAAGACATATGTTAGGGGTTATGTAAGTAAATTAGATATTATAAGGCAAGTAACTTGTAACATTTTTGGGAGTATCAAACGATTAGGTACTTACAATAACAAATCGCTTCAAATAAAATACCGCCAAGTACATCAAAATTCTTCAAACAAAATATACTCGTAGGTACAATATTAATGTTTTGAAGTGTATGTATATATTTCCATTGAAATACTAAGTATTATTATTTCTTTCTTGTAATAAACATATAATAAACAGACAAAATTTAATCAATTAATTTTCATTGTAAAAATCGATAACAAGAAATAAAAAAGGAACGTTCAAAAACGTTCGAACGTTTTGGTTTTGCTGCGTGTTTGTTTAAATTATTGTGTAATATTATTTCTTTGTTATTGCTAAAATTGCATTGTTATGATATAAACGATTAAATATTAATATAAACATAATAAATCACGGTTAATTGTTAGTGAAATTAAATTTTGCAAGTCATAAATTTAAAATCTTAAAAGTTTTAAGTTTAGTTTTCGAACGCACTCGTGACTTCATAACGTACCAAAGACAATTTGTCTTGGAGGTGTCTTGGAGCGCGGTGGGACTTACAGAATAGAGTTGACCAGATTCCTTACCGTGACAAGATACGATATTGACGGGGTTTATGCGTGGTAAGGTTTAAGTGTGGAATCTAAGTGGTCATAGTGAATAAGGGCCCAGGTATGATAAAAGGCTAAGAGTCTCATCGTACTTAATAAAAAAATAAAAAATAAACCTTTATGCATTACTTAGATTTTTTTACTGCAAATAAGTGTTTCAATAGTGATTCAAAACTTCCAGCTCATGTGGAATCAACTAAATCTACTATAGACGACAGAAATAATTACTTAATAATTTAATTATTGTTCAAAATGATGATGAATCAAAGTGAGATCATTTAATAACTATTCTACCAAATGTTGACTATTCTATGTAAGTGAATATCCTAATTTTACTAAACAATAAATTGAAGACAATATAATTAGTCACGTACACTTAATTATACTTATATATGAAAGAATAAGCTTAAAAAATATACATTATATTATATCCAAGGTAAAAATAGGCAAAAGATAGCAACCACACATTTGTTCATTATTAAACTGAATTATTATTCACATCATTCTCATTTGCACACGACAGCGCAGGGAAGAATGCCCTCAGAATTAAAGAGAAAAAGGAAAAGTAATGGAGAGAACTCACAGAGACCAGCGTAGGTAGAAGGAAGGATTGAACAATAAACAAAAGAGAGAAAGACGGATGGAAACGACTTTTCATTAAGGAAAAAAGAAGTTGGATGATGGACAAAAAACACAACAATCACACAGCCAGACTTTCAAGTATTCTCAAAAGTTTTTTGTGTTTATTCCGTTGAAGAAGAAGGAGAAGAAGAAAGAAGAAGAAGAACGCTGCTGATGTGAGAGCAACTCATTTAAAAGCGTTTACGCTTATTAGACTTTCACCGTTTCCAATGGAATTGTCAACTAATTTAAGCGACTTAAAACTCTCATAAGATCATTTGTGTGAGAGAACATAGGTCATAACCTCAAAGTGTCTTAATATAAGATTTCACACATTCGTTTTAGTTTTTTTCTTCTTTCTGTGCTAGTTTTCAATTAATTTAAAATTCAAATTATGAGTCTGTTACATTAAGCCATCAATCGGATTTTTATTTGACGCTGTGTGTCTAAATTGTATCTCACTCGCTTCAAAATTGCCGCAGGTAGACGTTAACTATATTTTTTTAATTTTTTACACACAATATCTTTTATATCATGTTTCACATGAGCCTGACTGATCAGAATGGCTTACATTAAGAAATTTAATAAACCTGTATCAATTGAAGAGTCTTGGTACAGACATAATTTCATATCTCATTTAACTAATGTGTATAGAAAATACTCCTAAATCTTTCTTAATTGCATTAGAATTGTAAATTGGAATTTCATATGTGCAAATTAATGTCATATTGTACGGCAATAACATCTTACACCTTTCATTATGTATATTTACTTTATTAAATTCAGCCTCCAGGAGATGGGCATCAGCGTCACCTACAAACTTGGCCATACTGCGATCGCCAACCCGCCTGCCAAGCGTGGCGATTATGGCAAACCCCCCCTTTTGGGGGAGGCCGATACCCAGCAATGGGTGTTTTTATGGCTGAGACATCGACCGTATTAAATTACAGGGGACGACACATCCTATGGCACAAATGTGACCGCAAATGATAAAACTCAATGGAATAACTGGCATTAATCAAAAGACATTTCCGTTATGATAAGTGTCGCGAGGTACTCATACGAAACACTGCGGAAGAAACCAAGGTGTGAGATGGATAATGATAGGCCGACCTTTGCTCTCGGTGCAGTTTGTATATGATTCCTTGCAAATCATGATGCTAATCGATAATCACTAATGGTTTGAATAGTCACGAGCCCACTAATTAACGACTTGTGTACTACTCACAAACTAATTGTTTGCGTTAGTGAGAGTTTGGCCCGACGGTCAACTTTATTTTGATGGAAAATGTAATATGTTTTTGTTTAAAAATGAGTCAACATTTGCAACTCCAATAATATAATGACAGAATTTCTAACTTTCAAGATGTCGTGTCAAATGTCGCTGGTACACCTTCAAGGTAGGTAGACAAAGACAAAAGTAATCTTAAAGTGAAGTTTTACGTTTGAGATAAATTCTTTGCAATATCTTTGAATCGAGTAAGTTTCAACAGTGAATTGTAAAAATATATTTTGCAAACATTCTAAAATAGGTGATGACTCAAAGCCCTTAAAATAATTTGTATTTATGAATGACTATTCATTTCCCATTTAAGTAGGTGTTGAGAAATTGAGGTGTCCAATGTCCGAAAACTCATCTTCACATGAATTGTTAATTGTTGTGTGGATTACAAAACTCTGCGCATTTAAATACTTCTTTACTCTTTGCTTTGCAGAACAGTAGTAATATGGGACACTAAAAGTTCTTATGTTTGATAGTCATTGATGCTGAATGGAAATTGTTATTAAAGTCAATGGCCATTAAAAAGCAATCCATCATCAACATGAGAAGAAGACACATCAGCATTTCAAGCAATGAAAATTAGTCTTTCGTTTCATGCTGCAACTTCTCAATTCACAATGCTAATTGAGTAGCAAATACCCGTGAAATTAGATTCAAGAGGCTTCTTCTCATTCTCGGATTGTCATAAATCTTTTCTCACACTGACTGCATTGAAAGTGCAAATAAGTCTAACGCTCCTTAATCTTTTTCTACGCTTACTTAGTTAAATTCCTACATATTGATGGAGGCCAAGGAGCTTCCTTGGATTGGTAATCCAATTTGGGTTCATAGACAGACGTGGTATGCGTACGTGTGTAGGTATATAGCCATATCATTTTAACACAGCTACCGACCAGCTTCTCTGCCTTGGGTTATTAAAATGTTTGATATAAAACGGTTGAAGTTGAAAAAGTACTAAAAATTCTTTCAATAAAAAGAAGACGTAGCTTACTGAAAAGATTTACAGTTTTCACCATATTTTTACGCGAGAATTCCAAGCAGGTTTTTAAGTTAGCAGAGGAAGAGTCTGAAGGCGATGAGTACTCGAGACAGACAGTATGATAAGTCATCAATATGAATTTGCAACCAAACAACATTCAGATAGATTTTTTGCTCGTTTCAAATTCCAGTGTCGAGGTTAGAAAAAAATATTAAGCACGAAAGAACATAATAATTGTACATTATTAAGTAAGGAATAAATCAAACTATTTTTAGACATGGTAAATGGTAGGATTGAGCTCTTAAACTGCCAGCAATTTTGTGATTGTCTTTTGTAATAAATAAAACGGTACATGCATCATTTTATAAACTTATTCCTGCTAATGTGAGACAACACTAAATCTATAAAGATAACTGTAACGCGAGTTATATAAGATTTTAAATAGGAAAATGTACAAAAAATTATGTTATTGGTCTTTAAAGTTTTAAAATAACTTAACAAATCTCAGGAGACAACAAGGAAACAGGCAGAGTGAAGTGTACACTCATGTGTCATGATGCAACACTTTTGAGTCGAGATGCAACTCACAATCGAGTCTACACTACAGATTTCCAGCTGTAAATTTTCAGTTTGTTGGACAGTAAAAGTGATTAAGATTCGTTTTAAACGTTGAAGAAACAAATGACGCTGATTTAAACAGCTGCAATGTTGATAGTTAAGTGTCATAAAACACACTTGACAAGAAACGAGAAAAGAAAAAGACTTGTAAAGAAACAATAACAATAGGTGCTTGAACACGAAGAAGTTCATATCTGTAGTTCAAAGAATTGTCTCTACCCTTTACATAATATTAATGTCCTACAAGGTAGTTTTGAATATTAAGTCATCGGACAAAGTCCACATTTTAAGACCCTCAGAAATATATGAGACATGAAAAATTGCACATGCTTTTGCAAACAAAGTTCTGCTAAAAACAATACGGTACATGATTGCCTCAATCCATAAACACACATCGTTTATGTTTCAGCAATAAGTAATAAAAATATTTCTGGTCTCATTTACATAGGAAATCTTCAAGTTCATTAGAGAGACGAGCGCACCTCTCGTCCAAACGACACATACTCTTTTTACTCACAAATAAAACCCCATTACAATAAGATGTGTCTTATGAGAAACGTCATTTTCTATTAAAATCATTTGTGTGCAAAATAAGAGGACATTGTCTCAATCCTAATCTTACATTTCTTACGTGGAATTTGCACGTGAACATATTTTGCGAATTCCATTTTCCGTCTTCATCGTAAAAGATGCTGAATCTTGACCCATCACAAAGCACCAGACCTTTTTGTTTTCTACACGCTCCCAACTGCATCTTATTAGTAAGAAGTAAAAACTGGCTAGGATAATAGTGGATTTGGAATTGCACTAAAATACTCTCTGAACTTCCAGATGACAATGCTAGACATAACTGTATCCGGTTTAAGGGGAGTTGAAGGGTTTGCACTGCGTGACATTTTGACAAAATTAGTCTTTACTCTGTGTAGAAGAAGGCAATTGTACTGTGATCATACGTATGAAAATGAAAGTTTATGGGTAAAAGTTATTTTTGAAGAAACGGAAGAAGAAAGAGGGTTAGATGTTGTTTCATTGCTCTTGTAGTACTCTCAGGAGCACAACAAAAGGTCAAGCGTTGGCTTTCTCTGAGAACTCACATGGTGATTCATATCTCTGATTTCAGTGTCGATAAGATGTAATTAACTGGAGTGGTTGAAGGTGTGACTGCACGTAGGTCCATACAAGAAACGAACGTGTAGCGAATGCCGTGTATTTCAATATCGTTGAAAATTTAAGTAATTAAAGATTTTGATTTTGCAAACAGTTTCGATCAATAGATAACTGATAAACAACACAGTACCGACGACGTGAAGTTATGAATGCACCGTTAACATTTTGATGGAAAAGTATACTTTATTTATTAATTTTTTCACTATAAACACTATTTCTATCAACTAATTTCACCTTGATCACGTCGGGGCCACCAGAAAATGTGGGTTGATGATGATGAAATGATGATGTAGACGTATATTGATGATAATTGATTTATTTGAAGATTGCAATATACATTTTCTAACGGTGGTATAGCTAAGATGTAAGGAATATGAATCAAGTCATTCTCCCCTCGCTCCTCGCCCCGGTGTTGCCACTTGCGACGGCGCCGTGATGCGTTCAAGAACAGTAAGTTTTGAATGACAATTTTTTTTTCTCCTTATCCATCCATAAGGAAGGCCATTGCCCCAGCAGTTGGGTCATTAAAAATTATAAAATGTTATATTCATCACAACAATATTTTTATTTTTATTTAGGTTACAAACATTTTCGTTTGTGACAATGGCTTCTTCCGTTTTTTTTTATGATTTTGTAATTTTTGCATTTTTCAATGCTATTTTTATACTTATGGTAAATTTTAAATAGAAAAATATTGGAAAAAATTTACTCGGCCACAAGTGAATTCTCAGACTGGAAACGAACCAGTCTGAGAATTCACTTGTGGCCGAGTTAATTTTTTCCAATATTTTTCTTCCGTTTTTCACAGAAACTCCGCCAATGAAAGAAACCTTAATGAAAGAAACACGGAAAAATAAGCCTGGTGGAAAAAGCTTTAACCAAATTATTTGTGTCGATTGTTGATTGTCAAGTGAACATTTCGACGGTTCCGGAGAATAATGTCATATCTGCGTGACAGTTGTTTCTCAGGAAAGCTGTTCAAAGTTCTAATTAAACATATTTCGGAAACGCGTAAACCTGGCGCTTTGTTAGTTTGCCGAAAGGACTTTGAAAACTTTTATTTACTATCAGTTTATCAAGTTATTTCGTGATTGTTTTATTTAAAAAGATAATAGGTTCGATGTTTATATATGACATTTTATGATAGACTTATTGTAGTCACATGCCTACATCTGACTTTATTCAACGGTAACTCTTTTAAAAACTATATGAAGATAAAACGTTTTTCTTTGGAACTGACACATTAAAATTTGTCTTATATGATTTTAAGTTGACTGATATCTGACGATGGACGTATCCAATGTGTAAGGGCATTAAGTTCGCCTTTTGCTGCTCTTTGTAGACGGCAATAAAGTTTTAATTAACTTTTACTTTTTGCACATTTTTAATAACATTTTAGTAAGAAATAATGTGAACCACATTATCCGTCAAGTAACGTCTCATGTGAACATGAATCGGTGCGCACACACTCGTTGTCTACGGAACAACGTAACTAACGTTCGGTCTGACAACGCTCGCTGCTCCCGCCCCGCACGGGTAGTCATTTTTGCTAGCTTAAAAATATTAGGAACTATAAGGCATAAAAACATAGTAGATAGAGCTGTACATTCCTATGAAAATAATAAATAAAAACATTTTCGTATTAAAATCACATATGATGTTGTTCTTTGGGACCGTCGATTTAAGTACCTCTTAAGGTTGCTACAATCGTCACGTGTTTTAAGCCGGGCGGCACGGGTCAGGAAGTTTTGGAAATATCGTTTCATAGAAAATGTTATCGAAAGAGCATTCATCACGGATGCACAGCGACGGGACGATAACGTGACATTTTCTATGAAACGACACTCCACGTTCCGTTCCGTGCGGCTTAAAACCCGTTACGTATGCAGCAACCTTTAATTTTAGATGAAAAGGCAATAAATCAAAAGTACTGAACCATTAAATTGCAACATTTTCTGGACACCGATGTCTGGTTCGGATTTACGAATTAAATGTAGTCAGCGATTGTTAGATTTTTATTTTGATTTTCTATGTAGAATATAAATAACTGCTCTACAAATAAACACCACTTAGGGCCGGTATTTCAATGTCATCTTATCTTATGACTATAGTTAACTCCAACATTAGTATCAAGGACAATAGCGATAATCAATCCGGATATTCCTCGCCTTAGCTAATCTAGGATTCATCGCAATATTGCAACATAACAAACAAAATATGATAATCTATGAATTTTGATGTAATTTGGTGACATTGAGCGCTCATTGAAAATAGCGAGCGAAAAATAGCGCCAATTTATTTTCATTTTAGATATTTTTCTCACTTTGAAATTTTTACATTATATTACGCATAATCTTCAAAATTTCGCATAATTTTCTTGAAATTTGCCATTTATACAATATAATTATTTTGACGCTACAACTGATCTTTTATTTAAAATATTTCCATTATATCCTATATAGTGCCTATTACGTAGGTACATACCTACTGCTGTCTGTAAACTTTCTTCACCACTTTATAAATTTACTAAATCTTTTTGTTTCAGTAACTATAATTCAAGCTCAACTTTAACAGTGATAATGAGGATATTATTGAATTAATGAGCGCCGTGTGGCTGTTAGGATGATGAACCAAATATCCTACAACTCCGTGGATATAATATGTGTAACTTTGACTATTGTACATAATGTTGCAGTGAACATATACAACCAGTGATCCGCCTGCTAGATTATAAGTAATTAAACAGGTTGTTTTTGGCACAATCAATGTGCCAGTAGGTCCATTTTAAAGAGGCAGTCACAATGTCTCTCCACATGAATTGCAGTGCCATATATTCACTGTTTAAATAATTTGTAGCAATCATAAATTATGAATTTATTATTATTATTATATTTTATTTACTAATCCTGTATAAATAAATACCTAAATGTAAAAGTTAAATATCTTTTTGCGAGTCAAAAATATGTTACCATAATAACGAATCCCCGATTGGCACTTGAGTAACTGAATTCCTCCGTTTAAAATTGGCTAGTTAGAATGGTTAAGTGTCACTCAACTTTAATCGTTTATTGAAATACACGTCGAACATATCTTCAATCCTGGATCAATTTATGATAAGTCGATATTGAAATACCGGCCCTTAGGGAACTTTTTTTATCCATCACAGGTATTGGTTCTGAATATCCTTCTAGTTTTCTGGGTGTCTTTAGGTCGGTTTACCTTACCTAGCATTTGACCTATAAAGACTACATTTTACTTATCGATACTATGGACAAAGCCGTAGTCCAGTGGGACCACGAGTTGGCATGAATGTGTCAATTGATATCATATGGATGATTTTAGGGTTCCGTATTCAAAAACTTTTTGCCATGTTTTATGTGTACCTATTTGATAAAATTTGTAAAATAATTAGTATTAAGGATGAGTCACAGCACCGGGACCGAGTTGAGTCCGAGCCGAGCCAGAGCCGATAATTTTGGCAACAACTCCTCCAATACTCGGTTGCACCGTGGGGCAACCCAGTGTTCGAAAAAAATGTATTGTCTTTTGCGACATCTTTTTTATTTTTATGAACGACAAGGAGACTCTTAGCCTTCATCATACCTGATGTTAAGTATTGATAAGGCTGAAGATGGAAGCAAGCCTCTCCCGGAATCCTCAATTACTGAGGAACTGGCTATCTTATCTCTAACTGCCGGAACACAGCAATGCTGAAAACATTATTGTTATGGAACTTAGATAAGATATAATAGTGGTAGCTAGCCAGGCGGACTTACAAAAAGTCCTATCACCAACCAACGGGGAGACTCTTAGCCTTCATCATACCTGATGTTAAGTATTGATAAGGCTGAAGATGGAAGCGAGACAATAGAGCAGGCAAAGACAATAATTATCTCAATAGCATTTTTGTTTCATTAAAAAAGTTCATAATAGAAATTTTGAATAAATTCATATCTTTTTGTCACACTGACATCATTCAAATTGTAAAAAGCAACCAATTGGTAGTAATGTTAAAACAGTAAACACATATTTCACTCCAACAGGGGTGGAGCTCTCTAAGGAATAAAGACAGTAGTTTCGAATTTTTTGTAAAAATGTAGACTGTACTATGTCAACCGTGAGGTAATTAGGTCAAAGTATTAATAAATTGAATAAGAAGCAACTTAACATTTCATAGAATGTGCCTTTGATGAGAAATTGTAATGAGGAATTAACACGAAATAAAATTATTCTGAAATAGGTACCAGGTCCATCAGGAATCACTGGCAAAGAAAGACCCGATGAGTCATTAAAAAAAAAATAACTAAGCTATTTTTTGTCTAAGCAGATGCTTTAAGTATCGAAATAATATTGAAGTTAGAACTTAGTTTTTATGTAGCTATAATGGTTAAGCTACCTGCCCTCCATGGCCCGTCTCAACTTTCCACCCTGTATATTAACCAATTTAACCCTTCAAACGTTTTACGATGACTAACTTTCACGTTTTTGTTTCCAGGTAATCACATTTTCCGTACAATGGTAACTATTGACCGCAGACCAGTTTTCTAGTTAACCCTTTCACTGATTTGAATAAAAAACCAATGGAATATTCACCAAACAAATGCAATTTACACGTTTGCCCCAACCTAAATTTACCTTTAGTCCCTTTCACGATTGAAAATTGTCTCTCGGTTTGTTGGCGTGGAAATAAATCTCGCTTGATATAGTTTTTTTCCGTTGGCCATTTTGTCGCAGATTCTTTTTTGTTTAAACTGAATACTTTATTCTGGTTTTATATTTATTGCTTGAACACTTTTTAATTTGTAAAGATCTTTTATTAAAAGAAATATATTATAACCGCCCCTGTGGTCTAGTGGTACAACCACCGGTATCAGACCCAGGGGTCCCGGGTTCGATTCCCAGCCGGGGTACATATTGTATTCGGTTTGGTTGGTGGTAGGACTTGTTGTAAGTCCGTTAGGCTAGATACCACCATCTTAGCTAAGTCTGTCGCCATAATAATAATGTTTTCAGCATTGTTGTGTTCCGGCAGTTAGAGATAAGATAGCCAGCTCCTCAGTGATTGAGGATTCCGGGAGAGGCTCGCTTCCATCTTCAGCCTTATCAATACTTAATTTATAAGGCTGATGATGAAGGCTAAACCCCATATTCTAAGTCGTTCCTCCAAAACTTTTTACACTCCACTCAACCTCGTCGTGGGTAAAAATGGTAGTGTGCGCTAGGCCTAACACGGAGTGGCTACGTACTCTTTGGCTCCTCCAGGTCCTTACGGAGTTATGACTTAGAATACCGATTTCGAGGAGTATTTTGAAGAGGTTTTCAATGAGGTTTCGTTAAGTCGAGGACGAGTAAGTTTTTTAGGAATGACTTAGAATATGGGTGTTAGCCTTCATCATACCTGATGTTAAGTATTGATAAGGCTGCAGATGGAAGTGAGCCTCTCCCGGAATTCTAAATCACTGAGGAACTGGCTATCTTATCTCTCTGCCTGAATACAACAATGCTGAAAACATTGTTGTTATGGCGTCAGATTTAGATAAGATGGTGGTAGCTAGCCAGGTGGACTTACAACAAGTCCTACCACCAACCAAACCGAATACAATATGTACCTCCTCTGAAAATCGAACCCGGGACAAGTGGGTCTGATACCGGTGGTTGTACCTCTAGACCACAGAGGCGGTTATACCAACGGCTTTAAACGTGCCTTCCGATGGAGCTCAAGATAATAATTTTTATTGTTGGTCACTCAATCCCCTGACCTACCATTGCGAATGTTGCTTGACCGCTACGTTTGCAAGTCTCGGTAGCTCAGCGGTTAGAGCATTGGACTGGATTTCCAAAGGTCGCGGGTTCGATTCCCGTCTGAGAATTCACTTGTGGCCGAGTTAATTTTTTCCAATATTTTTCTATTTAAAAAATTTACCATAAGTATAAAAATTGCATTGAAAAATGCAAAAATTACAAAATCATAAAAAAAAGTAATTTTTAACTTGTTAATTTTGCTTTTACAATGCTATTTTTATGTGATATATATTAAACAAGAAAATATATCAGAAAAAAGCAAATTGTCTCATGTCCCGTCAGAGCCACATGTGAAAATTTGCTTTTTAGTATATTTTCTTGTTTAATATTTATCTTATAGCTACGTTTTGACACCAAACATTATTCGAAGAAAAAAAACTGACATGAATATTGCCCTTGCATGATGCAGTCTGTTGCAGTTTAAACTATAAATCAGTCATCGTAGACGTAGGCAACAGATTGGAAAATTGCATAACTGAAGTCCATTTGTAGGCAATTTGCTATAATGCTCCTGTCATTCATCCAGTATGTATGCATTGTAAAACGATTTATTTATAGTTCCAATAAATTGATTCACTCGAATAGATTAGAAATATTGATTTTATCACATACAATAACAGTAGAACATTAATAGTTATTTTATTCGAAAACTAAATTATTGCCTTATACGAAAACACGTTTACCGAACAAACATTAGTGGTCGACCGAAAATTCATCAGTTGTTGTAAGTACTTATATATTATTTTATGGGTGTCCTAGAGTAAATTATATTTCGATATCGTAAACGATTGAATGAATAATTAATTCTGAGCAGCATGTCGGTTGTCTGACGCCTGCCTAAGTGCTGTCAACGATTTGATTGATACCTAACTTCCTATCACAATAAACACGTATTCATACGATAATTTTTAAACAATTAACTATACTAGAAAAAAGCAATTTGTCTCATGTCGCCCGGACGGGACTCTAACCCGCATCCTTGGGAATCCGGCCCAATGCACTGATCAATTATGCTACAGAGACCTATGACAACACGTTAAAAATTATCACATTTTCGTTTTAATTAAAATTTAAAAAAAACAGTGTCACAAAAACCTGTTTAGGTTTAACCTTACACTGTGTTACGCACTTGGGGACAGCCGTGTTTATTCAACACCCACTGCCTCCAAGATGCGGTCTGCTCAGCTAGCTCAGATGGGCACGAGACTCATGGGAGTGTGCGTGGGTTTTACCTTGATGGCTGTTACACTCGGAAAGAAAATATGGAGATTAGTTCACTAAAAGGTTCTAATTCTTACTTCTAAAGAGGGCGCCACCAACACAGGAGTGTTGGAATAAATCAAACAAAGTGATACATTTCTGACAAAAATTCTATGTATATTGATGTTAAACCAGTCATTATTTAAAATTACAAACAATTCTTTCTAAACATTATTAGCAGAAAACATGGGCACTGTTAATAAAACTCATTAAAAGTTAAAGAATAAAAGTTACATGTGGGTACTCAAAAACACATGGTAAATTATTTGGTCATGACCTGTGGAAACAAGAATCAGTGGAAGCGTCCTTCCATGAATCTATTCTGAAGCTAAATGTACAATCCTAAGTTACTTCTATATTAAAATTACATTAATACAACCGTTTTACATGTCGATGAAATTCTCAAACAAAAAGTACACAAAAACATACGGAGTTCGTTGTTAGCTTACGCAGCCATCCTCCAAGGTGTTGGTGCACTCACTCTCCCATGCCTCAGAGGAGAACACTTCTATATTCTGTGGCCTGAGACGAGACACACTGCATCAAGGGGACATGTGCATCAGCCCGGGGAAAGTTGTCAGAAATGCAAATAAAATAACTTAGTTTCTGGCTTAAAACAAAGGAGCGGCTCTCTGCAACAAAATAAGAGAGCACACGATAATTCTCAAGAAGTTCCACCATGAAGCGCGAGACTCCAACCAAGACGAAACAGTATGAAAAACTCACCTGCCGCTCCAATTAAAATTCTTGAATTTACATAAAAAAATATATATTGGCACTAGGCCATTTCTTGGACAATCACCACCTCATCTCCAACAACGGATCGGACGATCCCAATATAAATTTTCTGCTTCCAATATTATTTGTCGTATCGACCGACACCGAGGATCGAAAAGAAAGGCAAGTCACCGTCACCGGCGACCATAGACGAGCCGAACCAAAGACAATGATATATTGTTCCAGAATTTTCCACAAAAAGAATTTAGATTTTTTATTCTACAACTAATTGAAATGTATTCTAATAATTACAGAAGACATACTGAAAGTAAATTAAACCATTACAATATTAAAAAACATTAGGCAATAGCAATAAATATGCAATGAGAAACTTTCACAAAGACAGCAAGTCGTGATTTATAACATTAAGTTATTGCCTGTTACGAAACGTAAAACGTCAGATGTCATGTCATTCGCTGTCAATGTCAAAGTCACTCAAAACAATAACACTGGTAGTTGTTATTGTGAAAATATTGAAAACAACAAAATATTACGGAATGAACGCTAAAACTTTGGTAAATACGTGTAAAGAATGATTCTGCAATGAAATAGCTCGGTGCGCAAGGAACCTACGGTTAGTAACACTAAAATCAGTGCCACAAAAGAATGGTAAACAAAACACTATCGTGTCTGGGGTGACGGTGTATCCCGTGGTCTGTTCTTGGCGTCGTTGATGGTGAATTCAACACAGGGCCTGAGCCCAGTCCTGCGAATAGACCACCAGACACACCCTCACTCCAGTCTCGAGAGTGAAAATACCACGGTTGCGTATTATACACGCAACATACCCCCCTCACAAGAGCGAAGACGGGCGTGTGAAACAAAGGCCTATTCGCTGAAACAAGACAAAAAGTTAACAATGTGCAACAACAACTAAACAACAACACCAACAGCATACACCATTTTAATGATCCTAGTGGCTGTCGATCACTAGCGACCCAAGTGGAATGTTCTCTGAATTCTTAACAAATATTCTTGTCTCCAAAGACTATAAAGCTATCACTTCTATTAAATGTTTTTTTTTATTTATTCAAATCCTATTAAAATAAAGGAATAAAACCTTAAAAATATTTCTTAAATTCCTAAGCATGCATCTAGCATCCTACTTAAGTGAGGATAATACCCTAAATCCTTAGTGTGTTTAAACATATTCTATTCTGTAAGTGAACACCATAGTGCACTTATTCTAAACACGATGTTAATAAACATCATTAAACTCTTATAAAGAGTGTTGAAATTAAATTCTCTATTTCTTACAGTTTGTTGATTCACAATACTGTTTTAGAATACATAACGTGAGAAACATTGTTAACTCATTACAAGTGTTGAAAAGTTTATATACTACTACTGTACTAATCCTAACTAATAAGTGTGGAGCGAGATACGGGTCAAGAACAAACTAACATTACATCTATCTAACATACCAAAGTTCCTAAAATATGTCGACTAATAATTTTGAAATATGCACACTCACTTTCACTCACGCTTCTTTCACACCCTAGTCACCTTGCTCTCATCCCCCAACCCACTGCGCAGCTTATTTTCCTATCCTAGCTTATCTATATCTGATTCCAGCCTTAAATCTGCAGGATTAATAGTCACTGCAAGACGACCAGTTCTTGTTAATGAGGAGAGCTTAGCTCGCATCTCATCCACTTTTCTCAAATTCTTATGACCTCTGACTAAGAGTTCATATTTTAATTCATCACTCAACATGTGATAAAAATTCATTTTCACTGAAGCCATTTCTAACAATGAAAGATTCTCGAACAAAAAAACAAAGATAAGCGAACACTAACCTCGATATCCGAGATACCAAATGATGAACAACGACGGACGGAGTCACCCTCCAACAATGTGTCTCATCACCGGGCCCCACGTTGGGCGCCAATTATGTTACGCACTTGGGGACAGCCGTGTTTATTCAACACCCACTGCCTCCAAGATGCGGTCTGCTCAGCTAGCTCAGATGGGCACGAGACTCATGGGAGTGTGCGTGGGTTTTACCTTGATGGCTGTTACACTCGGAAAGAAAATATGGAGATTAGTTCACTAAAAGGTTCTAATTCTTACTTCTAAAGAGGGCGCCACCAACACAGGAGTGTTGGAATAAATCAAACAAAGTGATACATTTCTGACAAAAATTCTATGTATATTGATGTTAAACCAGTCATTATTTAAAATTACAAACAATTCTTTCTAAACATTATTAGCAGAAAACATGGGCACTGTTAATAAAACTCATTAAAAGTTAAAGAATAAAAGTTACATGTGGGTACTCAAAAACACATGGTAAATTATTTGGTCATGACCTGTGGAAACAAGAATCAGTGGAAGCGTCCTTCCATGAATCTATTCTGAAGCTAAATGTACAATCCTAAGTTACTTCTATATTAAAATTACATTAATACAACCGTTTTACATGTCGATGAAATTCTCAAACAAAAAGTACACAAAAACATACGGAGTTCGTTGTTAGCTTACGCAGCCATCCTCCAAGGTGTTGGTGCACTCACTCTCCCATGCCTCAGAGGAGAACACTTCTATATTCTGTGGCCTGAGACGAGACACACTGCATCAAGGGGACATGTGCATCAGCCCGGGGAAAGTTGTCAGAAATGCAAATAAAATAACTTAGTTTCTGGCTTAAAACAAAGGAGCGGCTCTCTGCAACAAAATAAGAGAGCACACGATAATTCTCAAGAAGTTCCACCATGAAGCGCGAGACTCCAACCAAGACGAAACAGTATGAAAAACTCACCTGCCGCTCCAATTAAAATTCTTGAATTTACATAAAAAAATATATATTGGCACTAGGCCATTTCTTGGACAATCACCACCTCATCTCCAACAACGGATCGGACGATCCCAATATAAATTTTCTGCTTCCAATATTATTTGTCGTATCGACCGACACCGAGGATCGAAAAGAAAGGCAAGTCACCGTCACCGGCGACCATAGACGAGCCGAACCAAAGACAATGATATATTGTTCCAGAATTTTCCACAAAAAGAATTTAGATTTTTTATTCTACAACTAATTGAAATGTATTCTAATAATTACAGAAGACATACTGAAAGTAAATTAAACCATTACAATATTAAAAAACATTAGGCAATAGCAATAAATATGCAATGAGAAACTTTCACAAAGACAGCAAGTCGTGATTTATAACATTAAGTTATTGCCTGTTACGAAACGTAAAACGTCAGATGTCATGTCATTCGCTGTCAATGTCAAAGTCACTCAAAACAATAACACTGGTAGTTGTTATTGTGAAAATATTGAAAACAACAAAATATTACGGAATGAACGCTAAAACTTTGGTAAATACGTGTAAAGAATGATTCTGCAATGAAATAGCTCGGTGCGCAAGGAACCTACGGTTAGTAACACTAAAATCAGTGCCACAAAAGAATGGTAAACAAAACACTATCGTGTCTGGGGTGACGGTGTATCCCGTGGTCTGTTCTTGGCGTCGTTGATGGTGAATTCAACACAGGGCCTGAGCCCAGTCCTGCGAATAGACCACCAGACACACCCTCACTCCAGTCTCGAGAGTGAAAATACCACGGTTGCGTATTATACACGCAACAACTGTTTGGTTTATCATTTAACCTTACACCTATTCTTACTTACAAAGACGAGTATTTGCCACTGCAGATCACATATGGAAAAAATAACATATTGAAACGGCTGGCTTGATGGTTGACGTTTAACCATCATTAGGGGTTATGACCACGATTTTTTTTAGTTCTTGAAAAATATAGATTGTAAAATGCAATATTTTAAACAAAATTCCATTGAGCCAAAGCTATAAAAGCCATGCCAATGCAACATTTATGCCGTCAGCATTTTGTTTGTAAATGAGCATTAGTACGAAAGTTATTCTAAATTTGCCGATATATCAGGTTTTCCACTGAAACTGTTTAACAGTTTCAATAGGGAATGCAGTCGGGAAAAGCTACAACAAGGATTTATTGGGCACATTTAATTCCCGTGTCAATAGGAACACGGAATCAAATGTTCCCTGTGTATCCTATACAAGCCACGACCACCGAGTCTGCGAATAGGCAAAAACCTATGTTTGTGGAATTTTATTTAGATTGCTATTACATTTATGCAATGTTGTACACTTTAATGCGTCAAGTTAACTCGTTAGGTATAGGAAAATGTGAAAATAAATATTTCGTTGTTGTGAGACTGTCGAGACCGCTGACGGTCTCGTGATAATTTATGAATAAAAATATCAAACAAAATTAAAAGATGTGTGGCAAAGATGTGGACCAGTTCGGACGCCATGGTCTGACTTGCGTCAAGAGCGCCGGTCGCGCATGTCGCCATGGTGCGATTAATGATTTAGTTAAGCGAGCTCTCGGCACTGCTTCGATCCCATCATCTCTGGAACCTTGTGGTTTATTCAGGGATGATGGTAAAAGACCCGATGGTGCGACGTTAGTGCCCTGGTGCTTGGGGCGTGCCCTTATGTGGGATGCAACCTGTGTAGATACCTTAGGTCCTTCCCATATACGTGGTACATCCTCAAGGGCTGGAGCCGCTGCGGAGAAAGCACAGTTCCTCAAATATTCGTCGCTCTCAGTAAGCCACGAATTTGCGGCGCTTGCCGTAGAGACAATGGGCCCTTGGTCGTCTGACGACAAAAGTTTATTATAGATCGTTCCATAAGACCAGTCTTATACCAGCTCTCAGGTCTCCTGAGACCTGAGAGCTGGTGCCTATCTTGCCAAGCGGCTGAGTCTTTGCATTCAGCGGGGCAACAGCGCCAGTGTTCCCGGTACTATGCCATGCGGCTGTGAGTTGGACGGCGTGTTTTTATATTTAACGGCTCCTTGTTTTTCTACTAAAGCGTCAAAGTAATGGCGGCATGTGACGTATCGATTGATACCATAAAGGAAAGGTTTCATTCCTAGGTGTAGCAAGCGTATTTAAAAAACATCTACAGCAGTTTCGGTTCTTTTGAAAAAAAAATATGTTGTTTTTTTAAGTATCAGTAAATTATTCTTACATGCTTAAAAAAAGTCCATCCAAGCCAAAACTTCCACCCTGTATACATATATTACTTATACTACCTTAAACCTAATTATATTCTTATTAAATGACACAAAATGGACCTTCCGTCGTTTAGAGTCGGACCAATTTGCAATATATTACGAGAGCGTTGGTTTGGTAATGAAAGAATATTCCAAAGATAAGGGTAGATATTGTATTCATAGCGAACCTAAAAGAATATATCAATTTGGGAAAAAATAAAATTAATCAGGTTATTAAATGTTAGTTTATTAGCTGCAAAAAAGGTGTGCTTAAAAGTCAGTAAAGAGTTACTTTTGTATTTAGAAAAATTATACCATTCTTCTTCTTATCGTATGAGGACCTTAACGACTGTAATCAGATGACAATAGCTTAGACCGACGGCGACGGTTTAACGTGCCCACCGAAACACGGAAGCGCTCAGCTGTAATGCCACTTTACGGTCACCAATCCGACACCTGACCGGTCCGAACGTTGCTTAACTAACGTGATCGATTACCTTCAGTCTGTCAAGCGCAGCCACAACCACTTCAAGTATAATCAATCATTATAACGGTTTGGTGGTTCAAATTACTCGTACCTACACAGCTATACACACTAGCGCAGAAATATGTCCCATTTTACCATAAATTTTTCATACTCTAATAACCATTAAACGTAATTATTTCGAACAAAACGCAAAGCATGCATTCTTAAGCGATACAATCTCAAACACATTTAATGGAAAAACGTCGAGTGATCGTAACCGACTGGGGCAAAATGCCTCCAGACTACATCCCATTTACGGCCGTTCGCACTCTTATTACTTACCCCCTAAGGTTCAAATTAAAACGTCTGACTGCGTAGTTTGTAAATGCTGTTAAACTGTGCATTCAGCATACGGGTCACATTAACGCTTTCATTCATTCGACTTTGTGGCTATATGAGGTTAATACGCGCGAATAGGGCCTTTTCATCTTCCTAGCTTTATGTCGACTGAATTCGGATACATATGAGAGGAAAATTCGTATTCATTCATTTACCGCCAAGGTTTGAAGATAGTCTTTTGTTACTTTCTCCAAATGCTTAATCATAGACTAGTATAGTATTATATAATCTGTGATTATAGTAATTTATTAACATAACAGATACAGTTAACGACGCCTACCAACTACCAATGGTGTTAAGATATTTTGTTTTAGAACAACTCGAACGGCGAAACCCTTGCCGTATCGCTGGACATCTCCAAAGCCTTTGACAGGATATGGCATGACAGCCTAATTGCTAAGCATCCCTTATACGGTATCTCTGGTAGCCTTTGCATTTGGATTGCTGACTTCCTTCGCAATCGCTCCTTCCGACTTGTAGTGGATGGTCAATCATCCGACCTAAAAGAAATTGATGCAGGTGTGTGTGCAGCCCCCAAGGAACTTTTCCTTCTGCACATTAATGACCTGCTTGTATCTGATACCATTGGGTATGCAAATGACACCACTTTAACCAGCAGATATTTCTCAACTGCAATGGCTACCAGTGATGAAATCCAGTATTGTCGAGAGTCCCTTGTCGAGCATACGAATCTGGCACTTCAGGCCGTTTCAGATTGGGCCAACGCCAATCTTGTCAGTTTCAATGCCACTAAAACACAGGCTTGTTTATTCACTGAGAAACGGTCCTTACCGATAACCGAAAATCTGCTGCTTCTTGGCCTGAACCCGTCTTCCAACCTGAACTTTGGCGAGTACATCGATTCCATTGCGATGTGTACTGCAAATACACTGGGCGTCGTTTCTAAGGCTAGGCGATACTTCTCTACGAATCAGCTGCTCCTTTTATACAAAGCGCAGATGATTCGGCCGTCTATTGAGAACTGCTGTCACCTGTGGGATGGTTCTGCTAAGTATCTAATGCTAGAGTCGAGTGCACGGTATGGTATCCTGGCTTGCTGACCGACTTGCCACATAGGTATAATGAAAATAAAATAACTAGTTATGTTCACACGAATCCAGAATGACTACCATGCAAGCTTGATATCCAAGCTTGAAAAACTAGAAAAGTGTTTTTTAACATTGGAATAGGAAAGCCTCTACCCCAATCAATATGGATATTAATAATGAGAGATAATTATTATAATCAAACCCCTAAAATAAGCTTACCATCATATCCACACAAGCTAAAGATAGGGTAATAAATCTTCCACGTATTACGATGCTGGATAAGGGTTAATCAATTCAGAATACATTAGCTACAGTTGAGCAAATTATAATTCTACGGAAGCCACTCGCTCACACATCCGGCCTCGCTCTCGATGTTACACGACCTAATTACAGCTGAAAGCGACGTGGTAACTATGCTTGGATTAGGTATATTTAATCTAAGCCAGCTTGAAACAACGATATAATCACGACACTAGTTACATGTTTTCTGTGATAATGACGTTTTCTTTCGAAGTTGTGACTATGCCCTTTTTTCCTTTTTTCTACGGAAGTCGGTCGGTCACACATCCGGCTACGCTCTCGATGTAACACGATCTAATTACAGCTGAAAGCGATGTGGTAACTATGCTTGGATTAGGTATATTTAATCTAAGCCAGCTTGAAACAACGATATAATCACGACACTAGTTACATGTTTTCTGTGATAATGACGTTTTCTTTCGAAGTTGTGACTATGCCCTTTTTTCCTTTTTTCTACGGAAGTCGGTCGGTCACACATCCGGCTACGCTCTCGATGTAACACGATCTAATTACAGCTGAAAGCGATGTGGTAACTATGCTTGGATTAGGTATATTTAATCTAAGCCAGCTTGAAACAACGATATAATCACGACACTAGTTACATGTTTTCTGTGATAATGACGTTTTCTTTCGAAGTTGTGACTATGCCCTTTTTTCCTTTTTTCTACGGAAGTCGGTCGGTCAGACATCTGGCTACGCTCTCGATGTAACACGACCTAATTACAGCTGAAAGCGATGTGGTAACTATGCTTGGATTAGGTATATTTAATCTAAGCCAGCTTGAAACAACGATATAATCACGACACTAGTTACATGTTTTCTGTGATAATGACGTTTTCTTTCGAAGTTGTGACTATGCCCTTTTTTCCTTTTTTCTACGGAAGTCGGTCGGTCACACATCCGGCTACGCTCTCGATGTAACACGATCTAATTACAGCTGAAAGCGATGTGGTAACTATGCTTGGATTAGGTATATTTAATCTAAGCCAGCTTGAAACAACGATATAATCACGACACAGTTTCTTGTTTTCTATGATCAGTTTTTTTTATGTCCCCATTGCTAGGGCACTGGCCTTCCTTTTGGATGGATAAGGAGAATAAGCCATGATCCAGCACGCGGCCCCAATGCGGATTGTTAGGTTTTAACGACTGCAAATGCAGCTGGGATGGGACCAAGGGCATAAGTGCCTTCCGAAGCACGGAGGAGCTCGAGATCAACAACCTCAACAATCGCAGGCCGAGCGCGCGGCAGGCCGCCACTGCGCCACGGGCTCTTCTTAGAGTACCTGCCTCTAAAAACATTACCCCTAAAATGCTTAGGACCGTAGCTTCCGTAGTGAAAAGAAGATGTAATTTCTTTCCACGTTCTACCACGCTAAATTCCTAACCTACGGCCCTAATGTAATATAATGACCTCAGCCTGTATGGATGGTATTAGTGTCACAATGACAATGTTTTCTTCCATCGCAGTAAAACCTTGAATCAAATCACATGAGTAACTCATTGGTAAAACCTCGTATGTCAACAATGGCCTAAGTGGATCTCTGTTTCCAGTTCACCTCTTTTCAGTCTTTTTTAGGGTTCCGTAGCCTAATGGCAAAAAACGGAACTTTTATAGATTCGTCATGTCTGTCTGTCCGTCCGTATGTCACAGCCACTTCATTCCAAAACTATGAAGATTAAGGGGGGCTCCCCATACACGGAACTGAAACTTAAAATATTTTTTTTTCGTCAAACCTATACTTGTTGGGTATCTATAAATAGGTCTTTACAAATTACGGTCCCTAAAACTTTTGTTTCCAAAAATAAACCGTTTGAATGATATACACTTTCAAAGTGGTAGAATGTGTGTCTAACTTTTGAAATAAAAAAGTGAAAAATAAAAAAATATTTATGCTGTAGATCTTTATAAAAACTCAACGTAAATTGATTTGAACGAAATATATTTAGCAGTTTCAGAACTATCCATATAGGGTGGAAATTTAAGACCGGGCAGTAAGGGCGGGTACCTTAAACGTTGTTGCTACATGAAAACGTTCTTAGGAAACCATCCTTACTATTCTGAGAAATATTTAACTGCATTTACGGATTTTGAAAAAAATGAAAAGTTAACAGGATAATAGTCAGTTTTCTAAAATATATTTTCTTTATGCCAATCGATCCTGTTTCTCATGAGGATCAAAACACTCTAACACCCATATTCTAAGTCGTTCCTCCAAAACTTACTCGTCCTCAACTTAACGAAAACTCATTGAAAACCTCTTCGATATACTCCTCGAAATCGGAATTCTAGTCATAACTCCGTAAGGACCTGGAGGAGCCAAAGAGTACGTAGCCGATCCGTGTTAGGCCTAGCGCACACTACCGTTTTTACCCACGACGAGGTAGAGTGGAGTGTAAAAGTTTTGGAGGAACGACTTAGAATATGGGGGTTAGCGCCTAAGTTACCTACCGATTTATTGTTCAAAGCTAAAGTATGTGTTGCTCATATGTTCGCAGGTTGCTCACCTATTTCATTACCGACCATAGAGAATGTAGTTAAATCTCCGCCATCGGAGACCGTATTTTATCGAACACATTAAGTTTGATTCACCTAATTTATTTGTAACATCTGTCATCTTTTTTTTTATGATCGACGGAGACTCTTAGCCTGCATTATACCTGATGTTAAGTATTGATAAGGCTGAAGATGGAAGCGAGCCTCTCCCGGAATCCTCAATTACTGAGGATCTGGCTATCTTATCTCTAACTGCCGGAACACAGCAATGCTGAAAACATTATTGTTATGGCGTCAGACTTAGATAAGATAGTGGTAGCCACCAACCAAACCGAATACAATATTTACTTCCACTGGAAGTCGAACCCAGGACCCCTGGGTCAGATACCGGTGGTTGTACCACTAGACCACAGAGGCGGTTACAGGCAACCACACTGGCATTCGTTGTGACAATAGATATTCCAATTATAAAATTAATATAAATTAGTATTAAGCCTGTATTAAAACTCAATTACAGCATTATTTCGTTGATTAAGTTAACGTACAATTTTTTTTTAACACCCTTGCTCGTAAAGCTGATGTAATTCCTCCGGTTTTAAATATGTAAAGCGGGTCATAACAAACGCGTGTGTTACCAAAGCAAATAGTTAAGTTATAGTCAGTCAGTGCGTGGCGCGCTCGGAAACGGACGTGCTCATTGCACTAAGTGCGAATTCTTATTCATGTTTTGCGCGGCATTAGCCGCTGCGCGTTATCACTATGGGTTCCCAGCAACTTATAGTGAACGAAGTCCTGGCTTTCATCCAGAACGCCATCGATACAATGGACGAGGTCAGCATTGTCCAGATCTGCAAGTCGAACTTCAAAGAAGATGAGATTTGCAGTGGAAAGGCGCTGCTGTTTCGGAGCATCGGGAAAGCCGATGAGATGCCATCTCGACGAAGGGATGGAGGTGCGAAGAGTCTCCAGGATATCATCACCTGTTTGAAGGAGACCGACCCAGACGACGTGCCGACTTTCGTGGCTAAGGAGCTGCACAAGCTGCCCCCCGTCACTTTCGACCACGTCGACGTCACCAGGCTGTTGAAGGACATCACCTCCCTTAAACAAGCCTGGCTGAAGTGCAGTGAAAATTAGAGGCTTCAGATAACACCATCTGTGAGTTGCGAGCCCAAGTCATGTTGTTAAGCAATTCGACGGCGGCAAGTAGGTCACCCGAGGCCTCTAAGGTGAACACTCGACGTGGGGCGCAAAATGCATCCATCGGCAGTTTCGAGTCGGCGCATATGGATGCGTCACCGATAGCCGCTACTAGCGATGCGCCGCGCCCCGCTGCCCGTCCCTCCGCCCCGGCGGAGACGTCACGCGTAAGCACGTCGACCCCTCAACGTGCGTACGCAGCAGTCACCGCTGCTACCCGACCCGCCAAACAACAACTTAAGCGGGTTACGAATGAGGGGTATGATCGACAACGACCGGTCTCCAAAGGTGTTCTGCAGAGACAAGATGACGGCTGTGATGACGACGGCTTCAAAAAGGTGGAGAAGAGGAAGAAGCCTACTCGTCGCAACCTTTGTGGCACCGCCCCGGCCGGATGCAACCAGCTGCTGCGGCCGGCGGTCCCGACGACACTTTTGTACGTGTCCCGTCTGCATTACTCCACAAAATGTGAAGGGCTTGTGGAGTACATCAGAACGAAGACCAATTTCATCCTGAGGGTCGAGCGGTTGGAGTCCCGCCACAGTGTGAACTTTAACTCATTTGTGGTGAGGGTACCGACTGAACATCTGTCGACCTTCATGAAGGAAGATTTTTGGCCGAAGGGTGTCCTGTTCCGGCGGTTTCGGGGTCGGCTATCGGACACCGCAATGCGCAACACGTCGCCGCCGTCTTTACGTGTAAAATAATTAAATTACATAATGTTGTTATTTTATATATTATGTATGTCTAGTTTTAAGGTATATATCTATGGGCCATTGTAGCCTGATGACAAATAAATAAATAAATAAAAAATAGTCCATACAAATTCCATAACAGTATTATTTGCCATTTCAAATATGGAACTGATCGCCGCCGCACGACTCCAGCTAGTGAACAGCGCGCTGTTGCTATTCAAATTTCGAACTAATCGCCGCGCGGCGCCAGTCAGTAGACAGTGTGCATTCACAGATTGAGTTTATTTAAAATAAAAAAACAGTTTATTCGGTAATTTTAAAACTTGGCTGCATGCTCTAGCGTCTTTGCCAACATTTTCACGCAGCCACGGCAGAAAATAATCCTCGCGCCATTTTTCTCAGATTTTCTTTTCTTTGTACTTGTATTGTGAATATCTAAAAATGGCAACTTTCAATAATGAAGATGAGCAATATATTACTTCAACTCCACCGGATATACTAACAGAAACGCGGACCGCATGCGACAGCTTGCTGCTGTCAATATCCAAGGACAGATACATAACCACGTATGAAAATTTCTTGAAGTGGAAAAACATGAAAAATGAACAAAATATAAAATGTTTTTTTTTCTGTTTCCTCGCAAATGTGTTAAAAAACGTCGTACGATATACGTGCGTATTGGTTATAACATGCTCGGCTCAATTACGCCCTCGCCTACGGCTCGGGCTGAAATTCCGCCTCGCATGTTATAACCATCTTAACGCACTAATATCGTAATGTACTATTACTTTACAATTACGATATGTATAATTCGGATATTAAGTAATGGGGTAGGTAAGTATATGAAATAAATTAAATAATAAATAATTGCATACAAACAATCACACCAACTATACCACGTTTAGTTCAATGAAGAACTTGTGTTATGGATACTAGGTAACGGATAAACACACAAAAAAACTTTTTTGTAAATTTATAGGTACATAATATTTATATTAAACAGACAGACCAAGACAAATAGACAATACTAATAGTTCATGCACACAAATTTTGTCTTGTCCGGGATCGAAGCCGGGACCTCCGACGCAGAAGGCGGGTTTAGTACCCCTGCGCCAAACAGGTCGTAAAATTAAGAAATAAGGTATGAATTCCGCAATCAAAGTTATTTGTGAAGCAGGCGAGGTGATTATTTATAAAATTAATCTCCTCGTAACCGCAAAGGCACTCGTTAAGCTAAATTATAAGTTTCCACAGAATTTTCAGTCTAATTATAAGGGGAAATGGTATCATTTATTGCGAACTTAATGCTAGAGCCAACATTACCGTGATTACGCGAAAAGTGTTGATACGACTTTTTCATGTCGCGTAAATTGATGCGCATACGAAAGCCCTTCAGATAGTTTTATTACGTAGAGTTCACTTTTTTCGTTCAAAATTGCCGTCACTTTCATAGTTTATTTTCGTTTCAGTTCACACGCAATTAAATCGTACCAAACCGAACGCAACAATGCGTGGGGTTGCATATTCGTAATATTTAGATAGTTTGAGCGCCACTGTGGTCTTGTGGTACAACCACCGGTATCAGACCCGTTCGTAACGGGGGTGTCGAGAGATAATGTGCTTGTTTCTAGGTCTTCACCAGGACGGGTATGCTAGGTGACCCCAGCATATCCTCAAGGCAGGAATCTGTAAAGACTGGATTCACCTCACTCAAAAAAAAAGAAAAGGTTGTCCCGAGTTCGATTCCCAAAGGGGGGTTCATATTATATTCGATTTGGTTGGTGGTAGAATTTGTTGTAAATGCGCCTGACTAGCAACCACCATCTTATCTAAGTCTGACGCCATATCAACAATGTTTTCAGCATTGTTGTGTTCCGGCCATTCCATAAGATAGCCAGTTCCTCAGTAGCTGAGGATTTCGGGAGAGGCTCGCTTCCATCTTCAGCCTCATCAATACTTAACATCAGGTTTGATGAAGGCTAAGCAGCTCCCCGTCGTTCATAAAAAAAAGTTGAATAGAAGTGAATAGAAGTAGAATAACCGAAGGTTATTCTACTTCTGCCTTCTACACAGATGGTCCCGGGTTCGATTCCCGGACATGACTAAATATATTTGTGTGCATTAACATATATATTTGTCTTGGTCTGGGTTTTTAATACGTATATTAAGTATGTATTTACAAATAAAAACATTTTATAAAAAAATCTAACCGACTTCAAAAAGTAAAAAAAAAAACTTTTGGAGTCGTTGCCAGCCAAAGCATTCTACATTGCACTTCTATAAACTATATTTTTTTGGCCTTAGCTAACTAGCACCGACTCCAAAAGTTTTATTTTTTACTTTTTGAAGTCGGTTTGATTTTTTTTATAAAATGTTTTTTTTTTTCAGATTTTTTTGTTACATTATGTGCCGTTACTTACACTAAAAATACCCATACACAACAATGATGTCATCTAGGTATACGACTACTTGCCAAAAGGTGATTGATATTTTTCAGGATTATGAAAAAACTACTAGCCAGATCTTCGTAAAAATTATATGGGACCACACATAAACCATTTTCTTTCAGATAAAAAAAGAATTATAAAAATCTGTTAACAACTGGCGAAGTTATGGTAGAACATACATAACAAAAAAAAATACAGTCGACTTGAGAACCTCCTCCTTTTTTTGAAGTCGGTTAAAAAGTATGTGGGTATGTTTATCCGTTATCTAGTATCCATAGCACTAGTTCTTATGAAACTTATGAAACCCCGTGATGATCATTAAGAAACACGAAAACTGTTAAATCGAACTTTTCAATTTAGTTAATATTACCTAGATACTAAGTGTACTTGAAGGTGGTTAACACCACATGTGTTGCGGGGTAGACTGGAACACGAGCTGTTAGTAAAAGTTGTTATCGCTAGATGTGGCCGTTAAAACTCACTTAACCACGCCATCTTTGAGCACTAGTGGGTTAATAGTGCAATTATTTTTCTTCGTAACCTGCAGGAGATCTGTGAAAACTTTATAGACATGTCTCAACGCGTTATGATAGTTTAAACAAGTATTTAATTGATTAACCGCATTGCTACGAAGATTTTTTTAAATAATGGTGATAAAACAAAAGCGTAGTTCACCGAGCAAACGAAGCGTCTCAGTTTCGAGATTGGCCAACAATGCTTTTGGTAGCTGTCTGTTCTCGCATACAGGCCTCAACCAATTTTGATAGAATTTGGTACGCATGTTCCTTTATTTATTTAAGAATTTTAATGGTACGCGATTTTTGGTTGGGGGTAAAATAGGAGGGAAAAGGGGGAAGTTTGGTGTAGCTTTATTTATCGACGGCTTCATTCTACACAAGATGCCGTGAAAAAAAACCAAAATGGAGGAGTGGAGGGGGAAAATGAAGGGAAAGTTTGCTGTAGCGTTACATATGGACGAATTTCAATTTTCTTACCTTTTCTAAAAAAAAATACGCAGTCTTCTTCGCCTTAGCAAGGCAAACCCGTAGACATCAGACTCGACCACCTAGGACCAAGGGATCGGGAGTAATCGTTTAAGCTTTTACCCCTATTTTGCCCAAAAGCCTACATAGGTCTACATACTACCCAACTACTTATAACGTCTTGAGAGGATTGTTTAGATCGAACAATGAATATCTTTAATCAGTTCTTTGACTTCAATTGTCAATATAATGAAATATTAAAAGAACTGCCTACATTCGACCTCCATGTAGGTATATATGCCCAAAACCTCTTTGGTTCGTCCCACCAAGCGCGGAAATCAGAAATTAGCCGAAAATCCAAAATCAGAAATTTTGGAGTCGGGGTTTCACTGCGATAATGAAGTTAATGTTTGTCAAGTTCGGACAGGGACACTTAACTTTTCAACTTGCAATTTGGTAACTAACACTAACGAACTGTAATGCTACAGAAGAATTGATGATTTAATTTTAACAAAATTTACAAGGTTTTCATAATTCAATTATATAGCACATTGGACACGTACATCTAAACCTGAGAGTGAGTAGTGGTGTAGTAAGTTGTGTGTGTAATAAGACCAAACCAAGGTGCATGGAGAAGCTTGGTGCCGCAGTGGTTTACGCACTCGGACTGCGATTTTGGAGGTTAAGTGACTTTCTCAATGGTCGGCCGCGGGAAAGGTTACCAAAAAAACAATTACCCAAACTTCGCCATGCTTCGGAGATTTAGATAAGATTGTACCCAATGCGCCAGAAGGCCTTTTCATTGCAATGGTATTCATCAAAGTGAAAGAAAATGTGAAAAAAACTCATATTTTTCAAGTTTGGTACCTATCTCCTGTCATCTGACCAAGCCTGCCATAAATAAACGTAGGCTTAAGAAATCCACCTACATTTTCACCCGTCTAGTCCGCACATATTTTCTCAAAAAATTAGGCTGTCATTCTTTCTATGTAATCTTCACATAGCAAAAGCTGACTATATGGCACTAATGTTCTGTGCATTGATTGAAATGACAGAAATAATGCGATGATAACTTGATGGCAGACCTCAATCAATAATTATTGTAAAGTGAGTAGTTTTGTTAAAAAAAGTATTTAATAAAGCCCATGCCATTGAGAATTCGTTCGCTGGTTCGAGGTTGGTTCTGTGGCTACTTGGATTCACTGATACTCATCAATGAACCTCAAAAGCGAAAGAAGCGAAACGAAATCAGCCGGGACTAATTATTAATGTTAGGTTTGTGTAACTTACCGTTCACATTGCACATGTTGCATTCGGGCTGCCTCACTATATTTTCTCAACTACATATTTTCAAATGGATAATAACTGTTGGTTTTCTAAATAAAGAAAATGAAATAAGCACCAAATTACAGAGTACGGAGGCTGCGGCGTATAAGCAGACAGAAAGCTCAGAACGAAATGTCATTTCACGCACGCACACATCATTAACGTTACGTTTAGGCATTTTCAGCGGTATTAAATAATACCGCTTGTCCATTCATGATACATGATTTCGCACATCCTCTGAAAAACAGCTGTCATATCACGAAAATAATAGTTTTGAGAAAAACGCCTATTTATAACTTTTTTATTATATATATGTTACTGATAACATAATAATTGCGCTTTTTTATTTGCCGCTCGCGGTTTTACCCGCGTGGTTGCCATTCCCGTGGGAATATCGGGATAAAAAGTATCCTATATTCGTAACCAGGCTAATTACTATCTTTGTACCAAATTTCATTCAAATCCGTTAAGTAGTTTCGAGGCCTATTCAATGCAAACAAACAATCAAATCTTTCCTCTTTATATTATTAGTTATGTCTAACTAAGCTAAATTATTTCAAATCAAATAACAATATCTTTAGGAGTTATAAAGGAACTCATAATATCACAAAATTAATGAAAGTAAGCAACAATATTTTTTTAAATATAGTCCTAACACAGTTTAAGACTCTTTTCACGAGCACAGCAGGCCGACCATCATATATTAGAAACCATCATGACATGACATAAGAACGTTTTGTTTTTATTGAAGTTTAAGTTTAAGTGAACTTTGGAGGCGATGACTGAGCGAAGACGTCACAAAGCTTCCGTAAAAAAAACAAGGTTACTATAAGAGATACGTAGTACGAAATAGTATGGTAAGATTGAAAAAAAAAATGCGATAAGAGATTGCGGTAGGTCTCCTGATACACATCCACCCGTCATAAGCAGTAATGCGTCACTATCGCGGAACGGTAGGCGCTCGTTTTCTCTTCGTGAAAAACCGTCACTTGCACCACCTCCTGACAATTATTGAAACAAATGTTATGACTGTTTTATTGATCGGTAGAGAAGAAAATACCGAATCAAGCTGAATATTTATCTCAACTTTTCTTGTGTTATGACAGTTTTTCAAAGGATGTGCGATATGACAAAGCAGGAACACAGTTATAAACAACAAGCAAAGAAATAAAACCCACATAGCCAATACAGTAACATCCCTTGTAAAATTTCAGAGTTTTCAAGTACCTACATTATTTTATGGTAAAATGAACCACAGCTCACTTCACTTCCCCTCCCAATGTAGCCTGCGCTTATTGTCAGAACAATAATAGTTCTAGCAGATTATTCTATTATTTCTATTGAACGTCAAGCTTCGTGCACTCTACGGAATTAGAATAATTATTTAATTAACTCCGTTTGGACCGAAGCAATCAGACATTAGACCTGGCTTAATATTGTCCATGACGTGATTATACTAATTCCAACTGGGCAGGTGAACATGAGAGTGCATCCTGCAATATGAATCTAAATGAACTGTCTAGCTAGCCGTTCATTTAGATTCATTGTTTTAATTCATTTTGAATCATGCTACTCACACCCTCACACGATGCGTTGGCGTTGGTCAAACGTTCTTTTTTCTGTACTGTAGTTCATTCGGTGAGAATAAAAAAGGGTAAAATTTTTATGGGATCTGTTAATTGGTAAAATAATTTTCGTACTCGAGTTCGGGCCTCTACTCTACTGAATAATGTGGCCAAGGCTGATACTGAAGAAGAAAACACAAATTAATAACATTAAGGCCAGTGCCCTATTTATCAAAACTTCCAAGTCATCTTGATAAGACATGTTGACAAGTCACAAGTAACAAGAAAATTTTAACAAGTACCGGGCAAATAACGTTTATCAGAAAGTTGTAGGACTTGTAATATTTTACGCTTGTAAAGTACTTGTAAGTTGCTCAATGCCCTGTTTATCAAAATTTACAAGCCAAGGTTTGTATTACAAGTAATTTACACTTATAAAATGTCATTATTACAAATGTATGTTTATTTTTAATAAAACACTACACATACTTTAAATTACAAGTTACAAGTGCCATCATTTATTTCTCAAGTATAATTTTACAATTGTATTTATACTTTTTGTTTATCAAAACGCCACGCCAACACCCAATGAGCACAGAATATATATTAGTACCTTACGGTACAGAAATTTCACTCCCGAGTTTAGGTATGATAAACGCAAGCGTCCGGTCACCGGACTAGTCTCAATAGACAGCCCTAGCAGATTGAAGCGAGACGGCAGACAGTAATTGTACTATGAACGCTATACGCAATGCAAAAGGTTGAAATTAGGTTGTTTTCCAGAATAGTAGGTAAATATCTCGGGGATTTTGCGCCGCTTGTATGGAAGTGAGACAGGGCCTGCAATGAGGCTCTAAAAGGCGTGTACAGTCACGAGCAATAATAAGTTTACATTATACAACCTTATCGCATCGCATACACACGGAATCAAATCTCTCTCTGTCCACAAATGTCATTCAATATTGTAATGTGACAGGGTTGCTTAGTGTTTCTTTGTTATTGCACGTGACTGTACATACTGTACGTGTGTACTACAACATCATTGTTTAAATCTTAAAAATATAATATAGTTATATCCCTAATTAAAATCACTTATAAGGTAGTATATTTGAGGGGTATTTCATACAGACAGAACAAATGTTAACATGAACCGTATACGAATACTTTGGAAACCCATTTGTTTGAGTTCAGTATGATCCTTAACTTATAATTGGGACCATAACTTTATCATTAGAACATGTTACCTTAATTAAGCGATGCTGTTATGACGTCAGTACTGTATTTAAAGGGATTATTTATACGTACATCTTAAGTTTTGGCGCGCACTGTTCATTAAAATAAAACAACTTTTACGGATATCAAACGCGCTATATTTCACGAACTAAGTTGTAACTGTCCGTATTTTTTGGGTTTTTAGGGATTTTTTTATTTTCCTGACGTTTCGGCACCTTTTCAGCTGCCGTGGTCACGGGATGACCCATCGCGTTTGATATCGTAAAAGTTGTTTTATTTCAAGGGATTATTTATTCTTTGTTGCAATATTGAAAATCAGAAAATGTCTGATTCGGTGATGAGGACTCTTCGAAGATATTAAAATGTACATTGATACTATTTGTATGCGAATAACAGCTACTTGGTAGTCAAAGCACATTTTTATAATTTATGTCACTGCATGGGTACCCAGATTTTATAATAAAAAATCAATTGCAACATATGACGAATAACTGCGTGAAAAAAAAACCGGCAAGCTGTAGTAAAGTATTCTTTTAATATACAGAAAAGGCTAATAACAAAATTCTTCTTAACTTCCTTATTAGTACAAGAATTTCCATAAACTTCATATAAATTCGAAATTGCAAGTTTTGAACTTTTAACTGAACACACATTATCAAACTCAAATAGCTCCATTTTTCTATTTCCACCTTTTAATGTTATGATTTTATTTTAGAAACGTTAAAAAAAGCTTTTCGTCGTGGACTGTCGTTCATGATTAATAATAAAATTATTAACCAAATGAAGTTAAAAACTGTTAACAATTAATAATTATTGTTAACTCATTATTAATAAGTAAACTTGGCGTCGCATATACATTTTATTATCACAGCGCAGCCCAGGCCGCGCGCCTTTCTTTATCTATGTCTCTTAAAAATAAATACCGCGTGAATATGAAGTATTTAAGTATATAACTTTCAAAGTAATGATACCTGTAGGCCTAGCACGAATAACTTTCAAGTAAGTATTGAGAAAGTGAAGTAAAAAAATGTATGAGATATTGAGCAGCGTTCATATCGGACGTAAACGGAACTACATTTTCCTATACATTTTTTGACATAACGTGCTCGATACTTACTCGATACTATTTCGATAGTTATTCGTGCTAACTATAGTAAGACTAACAATTATTGTTAGTCTTACTATTTCATGTATCACTTTGAAGTACAAGTACGAGTATACTTCGTTCGTTAGGCGCCGAACATTTTATTTTCACAGCACCCTGGCAACTGGGGCGCTTTCTACATCATCTCCCTAAATTACCAAAATCGGGTCATGGCTACAAAGTGTCATTTCAATGACTGTCAAATTGTTTATCGATGCCAATAAGAATCTTCTTGAAAGATTGATAAGATTCGACTTCAGACGCCGCCCCGCCGCCGCTTCGGAAAACGAGTTACTTCAAGCACTATAAAATATAAGATTTCCTATCGTTAACCCTTGGAAAGACATTAAGTGAGCTTGTTTAATTGCCCGTAAACCCATTTAAGAAGTGGCTCAATCACATTACTTACTGGCAAGCCTTTTTACGATAAAATACTCGATCGCAAAATGTTGTTTACCGTCGAGATTGGATCAATTACTAAATTATCTAACGTCGATATCTTTGACAAGTTAAACGAAATTAAATTACGTGAAGTCAGGATAGTAAAAAAGGTGAAATTCGTTGAGTCACAGACGAGGCAAGTTTTTTCGACTCGACAGACGAATGACTACTTGAAATTGGAATATACTATACGATGTACGCGCAAAAAGGGACAACTTCCATCTCTTAGCGCAGTATTGTTTCAATCTTACCATGCTATTTCGTAATACGAACCTCTTAAAGTAAGCTTGTTTTTTGACGGAAGTTTTGTGGCTTCTTCGCTCAATCATCGCCTCTAAAGTGTGAAGTGTGTCAAAATGTGACACCTTATATAAAAACTTGAGAGGTGTCAAGGGACACCCGGATGGAACGAAGTTCTCGCTTTCTATGAGAGAGAGAGAGAGACAGACAGAGAAACACGCGCACGCCTCACGGTTACAACTATAGCAAAAAGTGTCGTTACAACTTTTGGTCTTAATTTTTAGACCCGTCTAGCCCCCTTTCGCAACGCGCGATAAGGAACTTCGTTCCAAAAAAAATACTTTCACTTCTAGGTTTTGAACTTCCGACTTGACGCTAATTGAAGTTTAGACAATCCGCAAAAGAGAAGAAAGAAAAATAAAACTTGCAAGTTCGAGGTTTGAACCTCCGTCTCGAATCTTTTGTCCTTAATTTTTTCCGTCTAGCCCCCTTTCGATAGGAACTTCATTCCAAAAACAAAACGTTCATAGGACATGATGGTAGGCTGGCAGGAAAAGTATTAGCACATATTTTCTAGAATTTTTAGATTAGAAGAATAGCTTGCTTATGAATGGAAAAATGTTAAGTAATTTTCTGTGTTCGTAATAGAAATAGTCTTGAAGTTTTATCACGTCAGCTCGGCCTGGATCCGTCAAGGGTGAATTTAATTCAGACCGTTGAATATAGATACCTATTCATAATTCATCCTTAGACCCAATTTGACTGTTTCCATCAGACGCAATTTCATCTAGATTATCAGAAGCAATTAAGATAATGACCACGATTGATACTTAATCATTACCGTCAGCTGTCATCGCGTTATTGAAGAAATGTTGATTAAAGGATGGAGCTAGAGGTACAGTCTAGGTCAAAGATATGTATACACCACAAGTTGCCACAAAATGCTATATTTATGGAAACAGCCAAAACTACAAAAATAAGTATACAACAATTTGAACATTACTTGGTAAACAGACAAGTGCAATAATATGTATCCACAGGTTCCTCATTAACTTGGAGACAACAACGTAATCATTTATATATACCCACATGATAATAAGTATAGATTTTTTCAATATAAATATCAAGTACTAAGGCTAAGCGCGCACTACAAATTTTGGTTGTTGCGAATAATAATTGTTCGCCTGTGAAAGTGTGAACTATGCTTACCTATACTACACTACTAGAGTCTAGGCATGGAACATTTCATAAATAGCATGTAAAAAATCTATGATATGATTTTCTTTATCCGATCGGTATACGATTTCCGGAAATAAAAATAATGTCGGGAAAACAAGTGAAGGTAGGAAAACATTTTCTAGTGACCTATAGGTAATAAAAATAGCAATTTTCGACCTTATTGACACTTTTGAAATTTGGTGGCTATTTTCATATTCTCTTTCACTAACATGACTGTTTTATTTAAAAAATAAATTGGTAAATGTTCATAAGGTCGAAAATCCCTTGCACCCGTTTTTTTATTTTCTAGTGATCTATAGTTTAAAAAGCAGGTGCAAGCAATGTTCGACCTTATTGACGTTTTTGAAAGGAGATCATTCAGGCTCTATTCATTTTTGGGCTTTACTGAGAGTGCCGACCAAAAATAAAATTGTCATTTGGAGCAATAGTTGATATGACATAGAAGTTGTAGAATTATTCAAAGTCAAGGTATACAAGTGCAGAGATTCCTCATTTGTTGTAAAAAAAAACGTAGTGCGCGCTTAGCCTTACTGAAAAAACAATGAAAAACAGTAACTAATTAAAGTTTTTTTTTGCTTCACTGATGACGTCAAATAAAATAGACAAAACATCATTGACAGGCAGGCACTCTTTTCGGTGATTGTCAAAATTCAAATTTGGAACCTGTTTTGTTTGTAGTCTAGTTAATACTGTATATACATAAATATGTTGATTGTATACATATTAATGTATACATACATTTGTGTTTTCGATTGGTTACATATTAATGCCCATGGTCTATATATTTATGTTTCCAATATTGTATACATATTTATTAGAAATTAGAAGAATACAATGTTATGGGACTTTAGATGAGTACATATATACTGTCCAGATGCTTGTATCTATATTTTTGACCTTGACTGTACAATGCGTATGGCGCCAATAGTGACATGAAATGAATGTCCGTAAACTGAAAACTTACCGTTTACTTAGGTTGTCAGTGATGGTTTATGAAAGCCGTCACTTTTGACGTAACTTTTTTTAAGAAAGCGTAATTATTGAAGAAAAAATAATTTACACCGTAGCAGCGCTATCTGCTCATTAACAAAATTTATCAAAAATGATACAATTGGCAAGCTTGTAAAAATTAATATTGTTTGTTTTTTATTCGTCTCAAGGTTGACTAACTGACCTGAATTGTTAAATTGCGTAGTAATACAATTCAGCAGTGAAACTCTATTTAGTAATTTATTCTATAGAATTAAGTAATTTTAATGAGCGTTAAAGTGAATAGTCTTGAAGTTCGTCGTAAAAGTTTATGATCTCCTCCTTTTGCATAAAATTGTTCACTAGAGGAATTGACTGCTCTAGTTTTTGTTGTCCCAAATTAATTTTAACACATGGCACTATACTAGATTTCGGAAACAACCCGGAATTTGTACTGGCTGCGTTGCAGTATTGATAAAGCATTATGCCTATCCTATGTTATTTTTTTTTATAATTAAATTTTTAAGCGGTCATGGCCGCGCTTGACAGACTGATCGTATTCGATCACGTTTGTTAAGCAAAGTTCGGCCCGGTCAGGTGTCGGATGGGTGTCCGTAAAGTGGTAATATAACTGAGCGCTTCCGTGCTTCGGTGAGCTACGTTAAACCGTCGGTCCCGGCTGTAAACATTTGATTACAGTCGTTAAGCCAAGTCAGAGGCCTTAGAGGCGGCTTGATAAACTCTGACACCAGACACAAATCCTCACTCGATAAGAAGAAGATTTTTATAATGCTTATTTTTATTTATTTATTATTGTAATCCGCATCTTCTCCATTCACTACCTGCATGGCTATTATTAGATTACACCTCGGTCAATCCTTGGAAGAGAACCAAGGCTCCAAAGTTACCTGAATTGTATGAAAATCGGCTAGTGTCGTTAATTATGTGACCACCACTGTATATTAGTAGGAATATTGAAATAGGTATTAATTAAATACTAGGGCGGTTACAACCCGATACTCGGGTTCGTCGATCGACGAAAAATTCCAAATTATGCTAAAATAATGACACTTTTTAATTGCAGTTTGTGATCATCACGTTTAACATTTTGTATATTTTATAGTTTTCGGAACAAATAGACTCGAGTACCTTTAATTTGATACCTTACTCGGCCGCGTACTACGCGCCAAAGTCCCAATCGAGTCGTCACAAATTTTGCGAACCTGAATTAAGTATATAAATAAAATAGATAAAATTAAGCATTATAAAAAATGTAAAATTAGGATAGACATAGTGCTTTATCAATACTGCAACGGAACGAGTACAAATTCCGGGTTTCCGAAATCCAAAAACGCAAAAACACACTTGCGCTCGCGCCACACGCTGCCGTATCCGCTTCACCGACGAGTACCTTTGTTGACGAAACTTATTTTCTTAGCGAATGTGGGGAAATACTTCTTCGCGATTTGCGGCACACGCTGCCGTATCCGCTTCGCGAAATACTTTTTCGCGATTCTGACTTTTATAGTACTCATACCTCAGTTGGTGTCTTATACTGTTTTGATCCTAATAAGAAACAGGATCGATTGGCATCAATTTTTTTTTAAAATATAAATAAAAAACTGGTACTAACTGTAATTTCTTTTTTTCAAAATCCGTGAATGCAGTTCAACATTTCTCAAAAAATTAAGAACGTTTTCATGTGGCAACAAAATGGTTAAGGTACCTGCCCTTTGTGTCTTAACTTTCCACCCTATATACGTGATTTTTAATAATGATTGTATTTTTCTTGTTTTTTATTTTAATATTGGGTTTTAATTTTATATTCAACTAGCTGATCCTAGCAGTTTTACCCGCGTGGTTCCCGTTCCCGTGGGAATATCGGGATAATATATAGCATATGTCACTCGGGAGAAATGTAGCTTTGTAATGGTCTAAGAAATTTCCAAATCGGTCCGATAGTTCCTGAGATTAGCGCGATCAAACAAACAAACTCTTCAGCTTTATAATATTATATATATAATATGGTATTTAATTTGGTTACTCATCCGTTCACGTTCATGTTTGTTATGTAAACTGTTAAGGGTTAGAGTCTAGTACTTATTTAGCAATTGGTTTTTATTATGGATTATGGATAGACTGTAACCTGTTTATGTACTAAATAAATAAATAAATAAAATATATAATAAGATATTTAATATTTGCATTTCATTTATCTTGGATACCAACTTAAATAGTAACAACTCACTCACTACTCCTTTGGTTTTTTTTAATGCAAATAATTTGAATAATATCGTTTGAATCCCATTTCTCTATCTGCACTCAGCAGGCATTTATGAGTTCCTAACCCTTCTCAATGTCTAACGGGAATGGTTTGAAGAATTTGACCCGTTTCTTAAACATAAGTAACTCCAAATTTAAGTAGGGTTAAAACATTTATGTTGCCATTTGAGTAACTTTAAATACATAAAAACCTTTTCTAAGAATTATGAAGACATGTCACAGGGAAACTGACTTGATAAGTCTGTTTGTATATAAATGTCGGACGTAATTTCATTTCATTTCATTTCATTTATTGCATATCACATTACATAATAAAGGTGACAAAGAAAATACGGTCTATATGTGACGCCCTGCAAGGGCATAGCAATAATTAAATAATTTTTAAATTACAAAATATTTAACTTAATTGAAATATAACACATAAAATTAACATTTAATTATAATAATCACAGGAAAAAAATGTAAGAATACAATAGTTCACGCTTGTTACATATTATTTCTTAGTTACAATAAAATCTATTTTATTGATTTATATAATCATATTTGATCATAATTGAAGTTAAATTTTCATTTAAAGTATTCTTCATTTTTACATTGCTAGCAACACATTATATTAGTATATTAGTAAATTACACATATTCAATCAACATTCATTCAATTAAATTAGTCTCCAAAAAATTCATTCAAATTATAATAACATTTTAAAATTAGAAATTCTTTTAATTGTTTAATAAAATAATTAGGGTTATCCAAATCTTTTAGGTAAGTAGGAACGTGGTTAAAAATTTTAATTAACATGGTATGGGGGCCAGATGTTACTAACGTCATTTTCGAAAAAGGTACCTTTAGCTTGTGTAAATTCCGGTTATTTCTTTTGTTATTTGTAAGAGGAGAATAAAATTCCGGATGTTTAAAACAAATTTACATGCTTCTAAAATGTAGATACATGTAAAGGTCAAAATCTTATGCTTCACAAAGTGAGATCTACAGGATTCCATTTGATTTATGTTAGTTAATTATCTCACACATTTCTTTTGTAGCACAAATACTCTATACACGTCATATGAATTTCCCCACAAAACAATGCCATATGAGAGTATTGAATATGCGTATGCATAGTATGCAGTGAGTGCGGTCTTGAAGTCAGTTACACGTTTCAAATGATGGAATGCTATATAACAGATGATAATTTGTGTACTATTTTTTGTATGTGTTGTTTCCAATTTAGATGGGTGTCCAGATCAATTCCTAATAAAGTTGCAGAGTTACAAGTTTCCAATTCCATGCCATCGTAACCATATGATATCTCTAATGCAGGTCTTTGATATGGTTTAAATTGAATAATTTTTGTTTTTTTGTAATACATATTTATTACATATTTAATTTTTTTAATACATATTTATACATATTTTTTTGTAATACATAATTATATTTTGTAATACATAGCGTTTATTCGGAGGAAGGGCTCGTGAAGTCAGATAATTATCTTCTTTACAAATAAAACAATACCGTGACTAACAGACAGACAACGCACAGCCCAAACGGCTGAACCGATTAAGCTGAAATTTTGCATACAGGATCCTTTAGCGATGTAGCGAGCATAAAGAAAAGATTTTTAGATATTCACACAGGAACGGGAACCACGAGTGTGAAACAGCGGGCGGCCGCTAGTATTTACAGGAATAAAATTACATTTACCAAGACCGGAAATAACAAAAGAAAACACAAGGAAACGATTTTACGTCCAAAATAAACGTTATTACGATACGCGTGATTTGACGCATGTTTGACGCGAAGTAATTTCCGCTGAAGAAAATCTAATCACTTGTAAGCTACTCAGGGGTTTTATCTGTAAAAACACCGAGCAGCACGCATCTCGAACAGACACGCACACATACATATCGAGATAGACGAAAAGAGCGTTTCAAACTCTATGAGAACCTAGCGTGTCGAATTTTTTCGTACCTACGAGCGAGACAGTGGGATTGATGGGAAATCAATGATATTATAATAAATGTTTGTGGGAAATAGATTTAAGACTAAGTTCGGAAAAAACTTCAACCGTGGATCAAACGTTTTACACGCAAGGTAGGTAAACTTTTACCGTCTATCTCGATATAGGTCTGTGGTCACGCATTATAATGTAGTTATAAAGCAGTATATAGGTAGTTACCCCAAGAGGGAAAAATAAGTAAACTTGGACTTTAATTTTGTGTTCTATTCTTCTTCTTCTTAGCGTGTCGATAGCAGACACGAGAGGGTCGTGGCCCAGAACTAAGTCACTTTGGCAGCCTTATCGGACGCTGTCATAAGATCCTCCTGCATGCAGGTGTCACGGCACGCAGAGCACGATAGACGAGCCATCGTTTGATCTGCATCGCAAAGGCAGACTGTGGAAACACCCGAAAACCCCCACTTGACCATGTTTTCTTTGCTCCAGCCGGTCTGAGCTTGAAGTCTATTTCAAGACTTCCAGATCGGCCATGGAAGATCATGGCCAGGGGGAGTTATTTTTTATAAAATTTGTTATTTCAATCTGATGGCATGGCGAGAGGCATATGAATTGCTTATGGCTAGATAAGTTTGGTGGCTGTTCACGACTGCCACGTAGCCGGGACCAACAGCTGATCGTACCTCCCAAATCAGGGAGGAGCTACAGATTAATACTAATTTGGACACCTACCATTTCGACACCCAGCATCGCGTCGCAACGCGAATAAAAAAGCGAAAATCTATCTCGGCCGCGTCCTAGGGCATGACAGATACCATCAAGTCTGCAAAGTCTGCAAGTTATCATAATGGGTAACATTTCTAGCAGGAGACGAGTTGGTCGCAGGAGAAAATCGTGGCACCGCAAGATCAGGGAGTGGACGGGCATCGCGAGGTCGGCCGAGCTGTTCCGCCTCGCCAAGGACAATGATCGAGTTAGAGAACTGGTGGCCAACCTTCACTAGTTAGAGTGGCACTACAGAAGAAGCCCTTTTATCGACATTATTAGCCCGATAACGATTCTTAGCGGGGTAAGCGAGTCAGCATCATGGGCCATAACGTGATATAGCGGTGTTCATGCTCGGGGGCTTTTACTTCAACAAAATACTAAGACGAGTGCGCTAAAAACGTGCTACGGAACTTCTCTAAAGTTAATGCTACCGAAAAAGGAAATGTAATTGACGAGCTCTTGCAAGAAGGCACTGCACAATTGACCATTTTCGTTTCTGAGTGACGCGTGTTTTCATGGCAATGGTCTCAAGCTGACTGATTTGGGTCGAAAAACTTGACCGTGTATTCAACTTTTGGCACGCAAGGTAGGTTCATTTTTACCGTCTATCTCTATATAGGTCTGTGTTTAGAGCCTTTCAAGATCATTGAAACTAAGGGTTTTGACAGTACAAGTAGTAAAGATTTTACTTAGAACTATAATAAAAAATTATGGTTTGAAAAATGTCGAATTTGACATATCTCTGAGCGAGCATTGCACCCATTAGCACTACGCAGTTAGAACAAAACCGTAGCTACCTACGACAGTTTCTCTGATCGTCCATAAAAGTCAATAAAACTCCCCTGCAGTTTTCGTTTGCTTAGGCTCAATGGTAATAATTTTGTCGAGTTTATACCTATTTACTAAGGATGACAACAGGGCAAAGCTGAAATTCTATTTTTATTTCAATGAATGAAAACTTATATATGTATAAAAAAAACTGTGCTGTATTATTGTCAATGTAATCATGCGAAAAGGAATACTGTCATCTGTTACGATTTCATAATTGTAGCATAATTATAGTTGAGTGTCATTTCATAATTAGTACTGCACAAATTTCCGAAAGTTACGTGCTTTTTCTCCTTATCCATCTGATGACTACGATGATGACGACGTACTTTAAGTCGTTTATTAACTCCGGAATTTAGTAAGTAAGTGTGTATGTGCATAAAGGTAACGAACGACGCCCAAAAACATTTTTTTTTAAACTGTTACGCATGAAACAAAAAATCTTTAATGTTTGTATTGAATACAGCGCATCGCCTTATTTTTAAATTCAATCAAAAAATGTTAATAACACCTGTTGACTTTTTTTAAATATTTTGCAGAAACTGGTGGTTTTGCAGAAAGCTCGAAGGTTTGACACCCCCATAGTAAATCCTTTGTTTGTTTGCCCTTTCTTTACGTCCTAAGTTAATCGACTTGATTTTCAGCATAGACTAGTTGAAAAGACGGAGAGTAACATGTCACAATAATAACTTTCCATCGCGATATTCCCACGGCTACGGGAACCACGCGGGTGAAACCGCGTGCGACCGCTAGTAAATAATGTAATGTTATGAACGGAATGAAGCTGTCAACCTGAGTGGCCTGTCACGACAGTAAGTAAGTTCCTACACTTATCTCCCAGCTAAGTGATGCTGCGTAAACAATGGATCAAGTTGATGCCGTGAAGCAAAAATGGACGCCAGCGTCATTCCTAAAGATAAATAAAACTTAACTTAAAAGCTTTAGATAATAGTTCTGGATTCTGGAACTGAATGGCACTGGATAAGCTCATAAGCTCTTGGTGTGTTTAAATTTCAAACCCCCATAAATGTCTTTTAAGGTTGGCAGAGCATCAAAGGTGCACCTTGAGAGTTTAACCACCTCTTTGGTCTAGTGGTAACAACCACCGATATCAGACAGACCCAGGGGTCCCGGGTTCCATTCCCGGTTCAGTGGGGGTACATATTGTATTCGGTTTGGTTGGTGGTAGGACTTGTTGCAAGTCCGCCTGGCTAGCTGTCACCGTCTTATCTAAGTCTGACGCCATAACAATGTTTGCAGCATTGTTGTGTTCCGGCAGTTAGAGATAAGATAGCCAGTTCCTCAGTGGTTGATGATTCCGGGAGAGGCTCGCTTCTATATTCATTCATCCTTATCAATACTTAACATCAGCTCTGATGACGGCTAAGTATCGCGGTCGTCCATAAAAAAAGAGTGAGAAAATGAAAATGAAAATATTCTTTATTCAATTGGGCAAATTACATACATTTTTGAATTATCAGTTTTGCCGTACTACCAGTTTCAGACTCTTTTAGCTGACAAGAAAAAACGGCCCCCAAGAAACTTACCAGCTTTATCAAATGTAAGTAATGTATTTATAAACAATATACCAATACTAAATACAAATCTATCAAAGTATTATATAAGTGATGAGTAACATAATATACATAATGTTAATATCAGTTCCATGTATTACAGTCATTTATATAATCGTAAGATAATTGTAATAACCAATTATAAAACAAGCAATAAATTGATTAAGCTCACAGATAATTATCATATACTATCATATATATCAGAGAATTGTCTATTATTTTAGATGAATAGTTTAAAGTAGTAGTACATTTATACTTATACTAGCTGTGCCTCGGGGCTTCGCTCCCGTGGAATTTCGTTATAAAAAATAGATAGTAGCCGATTCTCAGACCTACTCAATACGGTCACAAAATTTCATGAGAATCGGTCAAGCCGTTTCGGAGGAGTATGGGAAAGAAAACTGTGACACGAGAATTTTATATATTAAAGATTATAAAGAGGAAAGATTTGATTGCTTATTTGTTTGCAAATAATAAACACAAAAACTACTGAACGCATTTGGATGAAATTCGGTACACAGATAGTAGGTAGCCTAGTTATGAACCGATACTTTTTATCCCGATATTCCCACGGGAACGGCAACCACGCGGGTGAAACCGCGAGCGGTCGCTAGTAAAGAATAAAGTACAAAAACTATAGGTAACGAAATTACAATTTTATCTATACTTATAATAAGAATCAAAGTTCATCGTGTCTGTACATTGCTTGAATTTGCAAAAAAAATAGATAGGGGGACTCAGAATAAGCGGGAGAACCAATTTCTATCATTCTGTATGTCTGTGTGTTTGAATGAGCATCACACCAAAACCACTGATCTAAGTCCACAGAGTTTATATGTTTAAAATCCGTATCTCAACTTACCGTATAGGCTATATTTCATCAAAATCGGTCAACTCTAACAAAAGTAATTACATTTTAAAGAGAGGACGGACGGAGAAATTTATATTGTAACGCGCGTATGCAAAAGGCAGAGTTGGAGTTTACGCGTCGTTCAGGATTTGGTTGCTAAGCAATAGTCGTTGATTTAAATTCTTGAAAACTATATTTTGACGTAAGTAACTATATCCTTTTTGCTGCTTTTTATTATTCTTTCTTAATGGCTTGCTCGCGATAAAATTCGCGAATTTTGCCAATGTGAGTAAATATATTTGTAGTATAACGAAATTGTACGGTAGTTTTAGTTAATATGGAGCCTCACAACACGTGTTATTAGGAAAAGAACTCGGTGGAAACTCCCTGCTTTTTATTACTTAAGCAGTATGGCGTGCATGAAAGATGGCGTTGTATGTATATTTTGTCGTAATCTCAAAAAAATTTAGTTCTTTTATAAATATTTAAGTGACTTCAAAAAAAGGAGAAGTTTATCAATGTGTCGCAAATACAAGTGGTATTTTTATGTAGTCAACAGCAGGTCAGGCTTTATACTTTGTGCTTGAGATTGCCCTTTACCTATGTCGTTCATTTCGTAATACAAGTTCTAGCATTATTACACAAGTTTTATGTTCCAGTACCTATGAACAGATTGAACAGTCGTCATTTACCATTTCTTATGTCACCACTGCCGGGGCACTGGCCTTCGTTATGGAAGGATAAGTCATATGATAAGGAGAATGGGCCATGATCCGCCACACGGGCCCAATGCGGATTGGTGGGTTTTCATGACCGCAAATACAGCCGCGACCATCAGTCTAACGTACCTTCCGAGGCACGGAAAAGATAATAAATGATTGGTCACCTATCCTGACCATTGCGAAACTAAATCGTAGGCCGAGCGCGCGAATCTTGCGCCTTCTCATACCGTACCTACAGTAGTTTTCAGAAAATCTTGAAAACGCTGTCGTTTTCGCTGTCTTTAAAATTATATCAACTTAATAATGATTGAACATAACTTTAACTACCTAGGTACGTTAGTAGCACACTGGCGTATTTTTTTTTGTAAATGGATTTTTGACATAGCCGTCATGACCTTTTTGTTCTTACTAAGACAGGCCTCAGCCTTTAAATGGCTAAAAACGAATCGAAATGTGGGTATAACATTAAGGGTCGGTTTCACCAACTATACCGATAAGTTATGGTTAGCTATGTGACATATAGTTTATCATTTTTTAGATAGATAGATAGATAGATAAAATCATTTATTCGCATCACAAACATATATGCACATAAACAAAATAAAAGAAAAGAAAAATAAACAAACTAATTACGGACTAACAAAAATAAGCGGGCACATAGGTTCGTATAGAGACCTACCCATAAAATCAAACTATTGTTTAATTTCACAAGTACCTATATCTGTGCATGTGTGTCATAGCGATGCAAAGAGGCAAAAGCTCAGCGTATATTTTTGACCCGAATGAACAAAACACTGGTTTTCAGCTTTCACCCGTAGAAAAACTCGAGAGACGCATTAACAAAATTAACACATTAACGCCCTGTTATTAATTTAAAAAAGATTCTAACATTTTAATTTTGCTTTTCAAATAAAATAAAATAGGTGCAGCAAATAATCATATAATAATTTTTGATACAAAAAATATTGAGCGATTAATTTATCATGCCTTTTTCATATAACAAACTGTCAAAATCTGTCTATTAAACTATTCAGAACTTATTAGTAGGTGGTAAAACCGGCCCGTAAAGTTGTTTTGTTCTGTGGATAGCAAATGGTACAGGGGGTAAGAATGAGTTCATGGTTGTTATGATGGTATGACTTCCCAGTCGACCCGTACTTTCTTATGGAGTGTTACCTATTTCTCTTTACAAGTACACTATTTTACCAGCTGTATACAACCTACGTAAGGGAAATTATGCGGAATAAAGTGGTTAAGTAACTTTCTTAAGGTCGGACTCGGGGTTGGTAACCAAAAATAACAATCTTGAGCAACTCTGTTAATTTCGAAAGGTGTTACAAAGCCACATTGAAACATGACTGATGAAACTAAATCACAGTCGTCGGCTACTAATTATTATCATCACAACAAAAAAAAACGACTTCAAAAAGATGCTACTTTGCATTTTAATAGGTACTTTTACTTTAGTTCTATTATAAAATATAGGTAAGTACGTAGGTATTAGCGAATTGATAAACTTCGCTATTGAAGGCGATAAGATGATATGAATGTAATTAAATGGTATCATGTGTTTAGTATTCTCTTTAAAAAGTAAAGAATATAGGCGACTCAATAGCCTCTTCCTTTTTTGAAGTTGGTTAAAAAGACCACCTTACCAAAAATTTTGTCGGGAAAGATTGCAAACGATGTTCCGGTTCTCACGCGAACGAAGTTGCGGGCACAGCTAGTATAATATAAAATTGTAATTTCTTATAATATTATTGAAATTTAAGTTTTTTTTTTATTTTAGCATTTTTAATGCTATTTTATACTTATGATAAATTTTAAATAGAAAAATATTGGAAAAAATCCACTCGCACAAGTGAATTCCAAGTCCCATCTGAGAATTCACTTGAGCCGAGTTGATTTTTTCCAATATTTTACTATTTAAAATTTATCAAAAGTATTATTGAATATGTAGAAAATCCAGATGGATTAACCAATATGACGAAATTGGCTTTTATCTTATAGAAGCTAAAAGGTTTTTGCCGTTTTCTATGATAATGGCAAAAACAGCAGAATTGTATTATCACTGAAGATTAAATTTAAGCTTAAAACATATATCAGGGAATGATTTTCTTAAAATAATTTTCATAATGTTTATTCTCTTGCCATATAACGCCAACAGAGAACTTTAGATACGTTTGCGTTACACTTTTTCGGGGAAAACATATTATGACAAGTACCAGATATTTTAAATAAATAACTTTTCACGCCTCGAAAAGTTGGTCATTATAGCGTACCAGAGAGGCACTAAAATAGCATTTTAACTCCTAGGAAAATAAAGTAACCGCGACCTCTTCGGTACGGTTCGTTTTCCGCTATATTGATACCTCAGAATCAGAATCAGAATCAGAATAATTTATTGCGTTTCATGTGGTACATTTAAGATCTTAGAGGTAGTTATTAGAACATACACATGAACCCTGTAAGGACATAACAATATTAAATCTAATTACTTAAGATCTAGTTAAAAATATTCAAACAAAATTAAATTAAATTAAAAATATTATCTTTAACAATAAATACACAAACAAAAAAGAAAAACAAAACAGTAAGATAAACATTGGATATTAAATTAAATTATTGCGTATTAAATATTTTCAGTATTATCAAGTTATAAGTTAACTTTTTATTGCATAGGTTTATAAAATTCGTTGAGTTTATAATAACATTTCTCTATTAGGTAATTATTTAGACATTTAACATATTTATTATAGTTATCGATTTCTCTAATATAATTTGGTAGGCTATTGTAAAGCTTTATCGCCATAGAGTAAGGTCCTGACCCAACTAATGTCATGCTAGTCTTAGGTAGTACAAATTTATTTCTTTTTCTTAAATTCATTGCTCCAGTGTAATTATCATCGCTTTTTATAAATAAGTTTAAGTTATTTCTCACTAGTTTACATGTTTCCAGTATGTACAATGATGTTACAGTTAAAATATTAAATTCTTTAAAAAATGGTTTACAGCTTGTCATTTGGTCTATATTGGCCAGTATTCTTATACATTTTTTTTGTAAAGTCAATAACTTAGGGACATCCGTGCTATTGCCCCACAGTGGTATGCCATAGCGTAACCACGATTTACAAGAAGGTTACATATGTTAGTACCAACCTATGTAATAAGAATTCCCTGCATTTTTTAATAGCGGAATTATTTGATGAAACGCATTTTAAACGTGCAATGCGTTACTGTTTCAGAATTAGAATTAGAAATTACGGTAAAAGAATTTGGACTTCTTTCTTAATAATTATTTGCTAATTACAAATAGATTTAGTGACTGTAATTTTTTTTTAACTTTATATTGGATTGTTTTATTTTCACCACACACGCTCGGAAAAGCAGGTGTTATCATCCAATTTCTGCGCCGAAAATCTCATATTAACGGCCTAGCGAGGTAAACAATATTTTGTTTATATTTAGAGAGTAAATTATACGTTATAATGATTTCTGAATCGCACTATTGACTTTTTATGTTACATTTTATTCTCATTAAAAATAACTTTGAATTCATAACAATACTCCGTTTTGATTTTATTATATTATTATAGTTCCTTGAATCATAGAAACAATAACTATCTGTTATAAGAACCTTTATTTTTAAATTGTCTTTGTCTTGTACCTCATGTCAATGGCAACTTTTATCGAATAGTTTATATGGTTAATATTATATCTGCGAAAAACGGAAGAAGCCATAACTTAAAAAAGCTAGTTGATATAACAATTTTATTCATATTTTCAATAATTTTGAATTAACTATAATATTTTAGTTTTTTTATATCAATAAAAATAACAATATTCTTGTTGTTTTATTGATATAAAAAATGTATAGGTATATTTAGATTAAACTTTTTGTTAAAAGATTTTTTTTACCAGAAGTTGACTTCGGAAACAACCTGAAAAAATCCTCGCTGTTGTGAGGTTAAAAATTGTATGTTGCGCTCGGCAGAAAAGTTTTTAGCGTCTCGTACCTTTGAAACCCTCGGTACCCTCAGGATTCAATTTTTGAACCACTCACTACGCTCGTGGTTCAATCCTAGAATCCTTCGTTTACTCAAGTTTCAATAAAGGTGACTCGTCGCTAAATCCAACTTTCCAGCCTTGCATAGCTAATAACTATTTCTCGCTGACTGAGAAGTAGAGTGTAACACGCCGCTAAAAACCATTACAACTACTTTTCTATATACTCCCTCGTCATAATGGGTCAATTTAGCCCCTTGTATAGCAATCTACTAAGTATTATACCCACATTTTATAATTTTCTTTAAAGCTTTATAAATAAGGAACTCACTATATGCATATAAAAAAATAACTATTTTTAACTAGGTATAATACTTATACCGATTACCTATATAGCTATTTAGTTATAGATTTCAACATCTTGTTTTGAAAATTGACTTGCTTCCAACTACAAAATGTTATTCGGATAAATTCTACAAAATTGGTTTCAGGTATTATGTAAGATTAAATACCATCCTATCAGTACTTTCAACTGAATTATTTTTAAAGCTAGTAATATCAGAGAATTTAAAATCAAAACTATACCTTTGGGTTCAATTGGCGTTTAAAACATTTTAGCCAAATTGAGTCATATATACCATTGTTATCAGAATTTTTTTAGTATAGTAAGTAGTATCACGTAATCCCGTAAACAACAAAAAAAAAATCTTTATACGACCCAGAAATTTTTGGTCATAGCGTCTTACAAAAGATAAATTTATAAATGTATAAGCTGAAAGTTTTGTTTTTGCCATTTTGTTATGATGTAAATAATATAAACAATGTTCTCCATCCTCCGTAATAATAAAGTATCACGTAATCCCGTAAACATCAATTTCAAAATTCCCTTTTGATCCCCTATCAAGCCCGGGGGCTAAAACAGGATCCACGGTGGAGCAAGCTAGCCCAGAAAGTGCCTATATTCACCCTTGATTAGCCCGCAGTGCGTTTGGATGTCCGATGTACAAGGGGGATGCCGATATGAGCTTATGCACCTCCTGAGCGCACTCTCCAAAGTATGCTCTTCGCCAAATTTTTGTTTCGCCAAATCATGTCCAGTACAGCAATTTGGTATTTCGCTGATCTATCCCAGAGGTGATCCCATGCAACCACCTCTGTGGTCCAGTGGTAAGAAACACCGCCTGGTGTCAGACCCAGAGGTCTCGAGTTCGATTCACAGTGTCTATATCTACTTATTGTATTCAGTTTGGTTAGTGGACTAGTTCTAAGGCCACCTGGCTAGCTACCACCATGTTATCTAAGTCTCTCGCCATAACAAAAATGTTTTCAGCGTTGTTGTGTTCCGGCAGTATTTAAGGATTCCGGGATAAATTCGATTCCACCTTCATCATTATTTAGCCTCATATAAGATGAATACTAAGAGCTTTTGGTAAAAAAAAATGCGGGATCGGACTTGAGCTTTTCAAAGAGTTTAAAGCTGTCGCGGCGTGAAATATCGCTTAACCTTATTTAGGACGCCTAGCTTTTTGACCACAGTTTGAGCCTTGGACTCGATGGTGGTACCGAAGTTGAGGTCTGAAACAAAACAACTCAACAATAATAATAATAATAATAATAGACAATTGAATAATATTGTTTCTTTTAGTTTCACTAAGACTGTAATTTTTTTATTATTAAACTTTTCAGTTCCATCCTTATGTTGTAATATTACTTTTTTTAGTTTGAATATGTTCAAACTGTTAGGTATATTGTGTCATTATTATAGAAATATAATAATATTATAATATAAATGTTTCGGGTAGTTTAATTTTATTGAAATTGATCATAATTGGGAATAAGACTAACTTCTTACATATTCTGGCAGAAACGGGATTGTTATTATTAGTCAGAATTCAATTCATTTAAAGTTATAAATAATAAATAATTGCATACTATCACACCAATTATCTAGCCCACGTTAAGTTTCATGAAGAACTTGTGTTATGGATACTAGATAACGGATAAACATACATATATACGTTTTTTTTTGTAAATACTTAATATACATATTAAACACCCAGACCAAAACAAATAGACATGTTCATGCACACAAATATTTGTCTTGTCCGGGGATCGAACCCGGGACCTCTGGCGCAGAAGGCGGGTTTAGCACCCCTGCGCCAAACAGGTCGTCAATATGTTTAATGTCAGTTATGTATTTATAATGGTTTTACGCCAGTAAATGTGATCTTAAGTTTACCAAAAAAGGATACCTATACGACGTATACAGTTATTTATAGGTCAATTTTTGTAGGGTGTTTTAACCATAAATTAATTTTTAGGGTTCCGTACCCAAAGAGAAAATGGGACCCTATTACTAAGACTCCGCTGTCCGTCCGTCTGTCAGTCTGTCTGTCACCAGGCTGTATCTTTTGAACCGTTAACAGAGATGTATTTCTGTTGCCGCTTTAACAATAAATACTAAAAAACAGAATAAAATAAATGTTAAGACTTTTATAACCACATTATGCCACTGTCTTTGTTCATTTGATCACACTATTTTGCCGGCCGTCCCAAACATAAAGTGTTTATCATATAAGTGAGATTCTAATATTGCCTCGACTTCCATGAATGAAAATTCTCAGTGGAGAAACTTAGTTATGACATCTAAGCTTTGTTTTGATTCTCCCTTTAATGTGAGTCGCTTCCGAACTTGCTAGTCTAGTTTAAAACATATAGGAAATGGAAGATTATAGAGGTTGAGCTATCTAGTTTGCTACTACGGTCTGCGATCGCTTGAAGCGATGACATCGAGTCCGAGTAGATTATAACTTTGGGATATTGATTTTTCTCTATGAGCTGGCATGCCCTCATTATGGCCAGTAGTTATATGTATGGCCAAAGACACTATAAACGTTGTGTAGCTTATATTTCCTTGTAATAATAGGAAGGGTTCATCCAGGTGCTTAGCAGACGAGAGCAGCGCCGACTGTCCCGTCCTCCTGCTTGCTCCCATCTGTATATATTGTATGCGCTTGGCCCCTGTGGATTTGATTTACTTGTGTTTGTATGGTAGCACATTGAAAGCCGGGTGATATTCGAATGCTAGAGTGAGGTAGTTCCCCTGGTTGGACTCGTCGCTCTAGCTGGATATCGTCTGGGAGTTCCAGGTGCACTCTGGTGATTCGCACCTGCTCTATTGCGTGCATTTCCAGTACCTTGGGGTCGAGAGGTGTGAATTGGGCCAATGTCACTACGGCCGTGGTAAATAGAGTGCGGAAGCCTCTAACTGCTTTGATGGCAAAGCCTCTCTGTACGCCACTTAGGTGTTTTTGAACGCACTTGTTGTTCGCCGCATATCTACATCACAGGTTCTCGGAATCGAACTAAACCGGACATCAAAATGGATATATGAACATTTGAAGTCACCCGGTCCAAAATTGGTCATCGTGAATGATAGCTAGTTTTGTTAAAAAAAAACCACTATCGTTCAAAACAGATAGGTATAAGTTATTTATTGATTGCATTGATTTACTTCGAACTCTCTTTTTGGAGTGCCCCCCTCTACAACTGCAGCACAAGAGAGTACATCGAGTGATATCTATGGAGATAACTGAGAAAAATCGGACTAAATGTACCGTAAAACTGCCTGAAAATATCATTTTTCACAGCTTGATTGATTGTGAAATCTTTCATTCGCGTCCAACTTTGTTTTGGTTTCAGGAAAAAGAATGTTTGTTTTTCGCGGTCGAGGTTTTGATTTTCGAGGGATTGATGACAGACTGTTATTTGGGTATAATCTGCAGTCGTATTTTTTAATCATTGGAATAAATTCGCATACGGTATTGTAAGATTCGCATGAGAATGCGGTATTGAGTAAATAATTTTGGTGTAGGTGAAATCTTTACTTCTATCAAAATCCTTTAGTTTAACAATTTTTTTGACAATCCTATTATGTCGAAGATTGTTTTAAGTGATTTTTAATACAGAATTCTGGCTGCAAAAAATGACAAATTCGAGATGTGTAACCGCAAAAAATCGGGTCGAGGTTCCTCAAAATCGTTGGAACCGCAGTACCGCTTGGCGTGAAAATCCATTGGGAGCCTATAACCATGCGCGGTCGTCATGTGGCTGATATGACGATTAATATGCTTCTTCTCTTATTCCGATATTTCGCTCCTTGACTCCGCCGATATTTCGACGTGATCATGGTGGATGCAACTGCCCTAAAAATCGGCCCCCTATTTGTCTAATTTCGAAATCTATCACAGTCCCTTTGAAAGGTATTGTGATTGTGATAGAGATTTATGGAATTGTGTAACTTATAGTCGCAATCCCTTTCGGAACGAATGATGTTTTTAATGACACTTCTCCATACATTTGAAAGATATTTTCGTGTGGCACTTTGCTTAGACAATTCAATTTCGTTTATTCAATACCATTCAAAACGCGTTAATTAGAGGTATATATTGGAACGCCTTATTATTTTTTGCTTTAATGGCCTTTGGCATACATATTATAAGCCTAAAATTTTTCCACACAATTGTCAAATGACCTAAATTAATTTAGCCTATTTTCATTTCGCCAAATTTTTTTTCGCTATTTTTTCGCTTCCCAAACTCATCATTAGGCGTAACCATTCATAAATCGTACTGTTTCCAAGTACTAAATTACGATTCGCCCAACACCGTTACGCCTAACCATTTCCGTATGTCAAATTGATGAAATAATTCATTCATGTGACGAGCATGCAAGCATGCGGGCATGCAAGCAGGTATTCAATCAGGCATGCAAGCAGGAAAGCAAGCATACATGCGAGCGAGCATGCAAGCAAGCATGCAAGCGAGCATGCAAGTAGGCTGTGTTCAGACCAAACTGACTGTCAGTCTATTTTCATTCATATTCACTTTTTCGTTCGCACCTAACCGATAATACGTTATTACGCTGTGCGTAGACGCTGATGTTCGGCGGCCGAATAATATAGAGCGTCATTACGCGCCGCGGATGCTGATTGGCTACGTAGCTTAACGTCAGCGTATTGGATCCAGCTCGGCCGGCGGACTCTATTCAGTCAAGAATTGTGCACGGAACAGACGTTACCTACGTATTTCATTATGTTCGACACAGAAAAATTTATTGCCGAAGTACATTCACGAGAATGTGTTTATATTTTATTTTATTTATTTATTTAAAAATTTTAATAACAAATGAGATGTTGTAGTTATACAGTACATCATAAGTTACAATTCAACTTTACCGTGTAGGTACTGGAGTCCTGTTATTCTAGATCTTAAGAAATAATAATTAGTGAACAAACTATACTTATTCAAAATACGAGTAACATAAAATAGCAGTAACACTTAGTAGCACTGTTCATGCGTCGGTCGCGTGCGCGTGCCGCACCAGCGAGCCTCAACCGAATAGGTGACGTCACTCGTCAGTGGCTAGCTGGATGCATAGTCTTGGTGATTTTATTTTTAGGATTATGTTGTTTTAAGGATTATGTTGTTTTACGGAGTACTGTGAGTTAATAGTATCAAGGTTTGAGAATATGATTTCAATTTATTATTTTAGGCTGTATATTTTAAGAAATGTGTTTTTAATTCGGTTTTAATATTTTGTATATCAATTTTTGTTTTTAAGAGAGGTGGTAAGTTATTAATCAGATCTGGGACTATGTATTCTAATGAACGTTTTCCATAAAGGTTATTATAGTTTGGAATATGAATTTAAAAGAATAAGTGACAGAAACTTACGTAGATTGGCTTAGGAGGAAATAGCGTCCATTATGTATGAAAATTGGGGAACATAATGATACAAAGAAAAAAAACGAGACTAGTGAGTGTTTTTTTATTGAGCGAAATATGCAAGGGGTATATAAAACTTATAACCTACTCGAACTCGATACAGTCGTCAGTGCCATCAATTGGGTTGGTAAACTTTTCCAAAACTGTTGTAAATTATATATTTTCTGGTAGCCTTTGGCTCAGGAATAACCAATTGCGGAATTTTTATAATACTTCAATTTAATTTGAATATATATTTTTTTTATTTACAGCATAGTGCAATATATAAAACAATTCTCTTGGAAAAAGTTTACCAACCCAATTATATATCCACTACCCAGGCAGATTCTAGTTTTGAAAGCACTATATAATACCTACTAAGTCAAGATGGGTCTGTTTAAAACATGTTCCTATTGTGGGAGAAATTGTGATTTATATATAAATAATAAATGGTGATTTATACTAACTATAATATTTTTAATTTACTTACCTTAAAGTAATCATTAATCTTTCTTTTGTTAGTGTCCTTTTTATATATTTCGGTATGTATTAATGACAATAATTCGTCAAAAGATTTTAGGAAAATTTCAAGAAAATATTTCTTGAATTTATCACGGTGACATCTGTATTCCAAATATAAACAATGAACTGACCAAGATGACATCTCTTTAAATATAAAGGATGTACCCAAATTTTTCTCTTATTCCTTTCTTCGTCTTCCTCAAGAGCTTCGTGAATAGCCAATATCTTAACAAACATTATTTAGTTAGCACCCTAGTCACCAGTCTTGAACGTGAACTGAGATATACTGCGAGAAATTCGAACCACTGAGCTCTTTTATGTAAAGAATAGCATACAAGCCGACTGTTTTGTTCACACTATTGGCGTATTGTAAGCTACAGCGTATTGTCAGCATACTGTGAACGAAAAATACCGTTTATTTTCACGTTTACACTGGGGCTCACTGTGAGCCTGCTCACATTCGGCGGCTGACTATACGTTTGGTTTGAACACGGCCGTAAGCATGAAAGCGAGCATGCCAGCAAGCATGCAAACGAGCATGCACGTAAGCAAGGAAGCATGCATACAAGCGAGCAAGCAAACATGCAACAGGCAAGTCTTCTGTCACGGCTTCGGCGCTGCGAGGCACCGGCGGTCCCACGCGAGCTTAAATTACACTCTAGGGGTAGGGCATACAAGACTGCGTGGAGTCGGATTTTAGGCTATTCGTTTCTGTCACTGAGTAGAATACAAAATTATAATAGGGGTAAGCATAGTAAGTTATTATGTCAAATGATATGTATGCTAATATAATTTTGGACAGAGAATATCATCGATTTCGGTGTTTACTTAAGTAACTCGTGCATCTGCTTCCATTAAGCACCATTTGGTGTAGTGGAACGGATGATGAAGACCACACGTGGTCATCGGAACTTTTAGATACTAAATATCTCACGGGTGAAATACGATTCCTTCGTTATGGTTCCTAAGCAATTTATGGTCCTCACGATTGGTAAAAAGTACTGGACTTATATCTAACACAAAAAAAACCTAAAATTTCAAAATTTAAAAACCGACTTCAAAACGTAAAAAACAATAACGAAAGCAAAAAAAAACAATAATTAAAAACCCGTAGCTACAATGAAACCGTCTTCAAAATATACTTTTTGGAGTCGGTGACAACCAGGACAAAATAAACGTACCTATATTGTAAAAGTGCAATGTAGACTGCACCATGGATGCCTTTGCTGGCACCGACTCCAAAAAGTATCTCGTATTTTGAAGACGGTTTTCGTTGTAACCACGGGTTTTTATTATTTTTTTTTTTTTTTCTTCTTCTTCTTTGAAGTTCTTTTTTTTTATTGAGATACTTTCTTTTGTGGATTCAAAACCCAAGTTTTGTTATGTTGAACTTACGCTTGAACTGACACCAAGTAAAAAGAAGTTGGCAGTTCCTAACAATATTCTCTCGCAAACTTTTGGAGCCCCGAGTTAGTTTCCTATCTTGGACGAATGATTGATCGAGGAAATTATAGTATCACTTAAGTAAATATAGAACGCTGTTACAAAATATGTTGTACTAATAGTATTGTGTTAGGTACCTACTATCGATGTTGAAAAAAAGTTAACCGTTAAAGTTTACCTATTTTTAACCGACTTCAAAAAAAGGAGGAGGTTCTCAAGTCGACGGTTTTTTTTATGTATGTTTTACCATAACTTCACTAGTTGATAACAGATTTTTATAATTATTTTTTTATCTGAAAGAAAATAATTTATGTGTGGTCCCATATAATTTTTACGAAGATCTGGCTAGTAGTTTTTTCATAATCCTGAAAAATATCAATCACGTTTTGGCAACTATTCGTTTACCTAGATGACATCATTGTTGTGTATGGGCTGATTTTAGTGTAAGTAACGGTACATGATGTAACTAAAAAATCTGAAATAAAAACATTTTGTAAAAAAATTCAAACCGACTTCCAAAAGTAAAAAATAAAACTTTTGGAGTCGGTGCTAGCTAGCTAAGGCCAAAAAAAATATAGTTAATAGAAGTGCAATGTAGAATGCCTTGGCTGGCACCGACTCCAAAAGTTTTATTTTTTACTTTTGGAAGTCAATTTGATTTTTTTTATAAAATGTTTTTATATTCATGATTTTTGAATTTTTGCATTTTTCAATGCTATTTTTATACTTATGATAAATTTTAAATAGAAAAATATTGGAAAAAATTAACCGGCTACAAGTGAATTCTCAGATGGGAATCGAACCCACGACCTTTGGAAATCCGGTCCAATGCTCTAACCGCTGAGCTACCGAGACTTCGTGGTCGTGGGTTCGATTCCCAACTGAGAATTCACTTGTAGCCGGTTAATTTTTTCCAATATTTTTCTATTTAAAATTTATCATAAATGTTTTTATATGTCTGCTACTTTATTATTCATTTCGGATTTATTCTTGTTTTTTTTTTATTTTAATTGCACTAAAAACCGAGTTTACCAACTCATTTAAAATATCGTTCTGCTCCTTAAACGAATGAAATGCAATGATATTTAAATGACGATAATGATAAAAATAGGTCTTAGTATTTTAAGGTGCCATCTCAGTATTGTTTTCATGCTCCGTTTATTATATTCGTTTTAAAAGTAAGCTTCATAAAAATTAAGTGGTCGACTTGCCGGCTTTAGTAGTCGTCCCTAAAGGATTTATTTGACTTGTACCTCAATCGAGATATCTGGTATCGTATCGCCAATCTGACGATAAGCCTAATGGCGCATGCATTTCTGATAAGTGGATAACGTAAAACATTTGTTGGGGCTTCTGTACCATCAATTTGTAACTTGTGCTTTTGGATACATATTAAATAAGAAATTATACTAGACAAAAACAAAAAGACTAGTTGCTTTTTCGAGTATATTTTCTTGTTTAATATTTATCGCATAAAAATAGCATTGTAAAATGCAAAATTAAAAAGTTATAATTGTGCTTTTGGAGCATGTTTTTTTATATATATTGAGGCAAATATTATACATTTATACATATACAGTTATACATTAGCAAGTGATAAAACTGTTGAAAGCAAGTGGATCAGTCAATCTTTTATTAAAAGCACAGTGGAATCCGTATTCAATAAAGTCCACCATCAGCCTTTTATGGAGGCGGTTGCACCAAAATTCGTAAAATGTATATTGTAATTTACTTGTCAAAGTTGTTAAAAAATTGTGGAATTTGACTGCGTTGACAAGCTAATTACGTTCTACATTTTACTGTGACTGTGAGTGTCTCGCTAGTTATCATTAAAAAAACTCTTAAAGTAAATTCTGCAAATACAATAAAACCAAAACAGAATCGTTCCCATAGGCCACGAGATTCTATTAAGGTGTCGTCCGCAGGAATCAAATGATCTGTCGCAGGCTTAGTTGTTAGTCAAAGCCCATATCCGAGGATCTTAGTAAACCCTTTGCCAAACTTGTAATGTTTGTAACAACTTCCTTGTAGGTAAGTATTAAAGTAATAAAATGAATATACTGAAGTAGTAGACTTCGAGTTCAATAAATTCTGCAAATAAAAAAAAAACGAAACAGAATCGCTCCCCTAAGCCACGAGAATTCATTATGGTGTCGTCCGCAGGAATCAAATGATCTGTCGCAGCTTAGTTGTTCGCCCGAGCCCTTATCCCGGGATCTTAGTAAATCCTTTGCCAAACTTGTGATGTTTGTTACAACTAACTTTTATGTGAGTAGGTTAGTACATATATAGTACATTACTGCAGCGGCCAGCAAAAGAGGCATTGATGGACGAACGTGTAAATGTGGGCCGAGGCGAAGCCGAGGCACACATACGTAAGTCCATCAATGCCTAGGTGTAGCCAAGGCTTGTTCAGTACTTTTCTCAAATGATGTGCGGAAATTTAATTTTGTGCGGAAATTTAATTTAATAATCAGACGAACAACCAACAACAATATTTTTTCCCGCATTGAAGTGTTCATTTGTTGTTGTTTTTCTTAACAGATCTCTGTTTGCAAGTTCGAAATTTAAATAAAACCTTTGATAAGTTAGCTCCTTGGTCAAAGAATTATACACTCCTTGGTTGCCATATTTCGGAGTAAAAGATCGTTCCATTTTTACATTACACGACAGCTAAGAGCTTATTATGTAATTTATTTGGCCGCTAAACACGACAGCTGATATGGATTTTCATACAACTTTTGGCGGCCGCTGCTCGCATGTATGTGGCCAGTACAGCAATATCGATTTATCTCGAAGAAGGTTGTCAAAATAATGCTCATATTTCCAAGCATGTTTGAGAAAAGTTCTTTTTGTGACGGAAATTGACCTTAATGGTATGTTAAAGTCACTTTTAAATTTGACGACCCTGAATGAAATAAAACAAGGAGTAAAACACAGCCCTTGACGAGTTTCTTGCCGGTTCTTCTCATTACAAGGTCTCCCTCCCGTAGGGTTTGGGAGCCGACGGCGAAGCTTCTTTGACGTTCATAAGTGCTTGTAACAGGCCAGACTGAATAAATGATATTGACTTTGACTTTGACTGAAGAAATCTAAGAGATTTAAACACCTAGCTAAAAGCTAGTTAAACTAGGTATGTCTATGTTAACTTTACTTTTATTGACATTAAATTACATACTTCTGTGACATTTTTATAAATACATCTTATTTAAATAATTTAATAGATTGACATTTGATGCGCCTGACTTAATTTATATGTATTAATATGTAACTTCTTAAGTCTTTCAATCTAATTTAATACTTATTGTTACTAAGCATAGGTAATCAACAATCCAAATTTGTACGCCTAATAATGGCCAAGCATAGTGATACTTTTTTTTTGTAACACCATCTGTATGTAATTACTACCTGTGTTTACAAATAAATAAATTTCTAATTTCTATTTCCAAAGTAAAATCGAATATTTTTCTAAGTACCTACCTAAATGAAACGTGAGAGTATAAGTTTAGATTGTAAAGAAATAAGCACAGTATATGTTATTTTCAGTAAACTGGGGGCACTCTTGACGGATTCGGGTTGCGCTCGATACTTATAGTTTTTTAGTTTAATCACTCATTACTTGTCATAATAATTATTTTATAGTAGATTGTTTACCAAGGGCTGTATGACACCCATAACAGTCGAGTGTTTTGGCGCCCGAACGAAGTGAGGGCGCCGATAGTTCGAGACTGTTATGGGTCCATACACCCGAAGTAAACACTCTACTTTTCATTTTGAATATGAGGAAAGTAAAAACAAACAGAATATTCAAAAAAAAATTTTGAAAGGTTTCTACGATTTTAATTATTTTATAATGTAGCAAAATAAGCTGTATAGGATTCTGTGCCTTTGCCTACATACCTTTGGTAAATAAAAGTCCAAAGAGATTACAGATATCGATTTGACATGACACCCCCTATTCTTTTTTCAAATTTATTGCAGCCCTAGGGCCGCCACATATCACTTTCAACCCGCATTTTAGGCAAGTTATGAGTTACTTTCAGAATATGAGACATGAAAAATACTTTAATTACTTACAGGTCGTAAATACCGAATTTTGGCGTTTATTCTACTTCGATCACAAACTCGATTCCGTCAAAAGTATCACGAGTTATGTTTTTGTCAGTGTCATAAAAATAATTAGGAAATGGTGATACAATATAGTTTAACACCCATATTCTAAGTCGTTCCTCCAAAACTTACTCGTCCTCGACTTAACGAAACCGCATTGAAAACCTCTTCAAAATACTCCTCGAAATCGGTATTCTAAGTCATAACTCCGTAAGGACCTGGAGGAGCCAAAGAGTACGTAGCCACTCCGTGTTAGGCCTAGCCCATATACCATTTTTACCCACGACGAGGGTGAGTGTAGTGTAAAAAGTTTTGGAGGAACGACTTAGAATATGGGGGTTAGTTTTACATCTAAACAGCAGACGCATAAACACACAAAGGTATTTCAATTTCTTTCGTCCTTCAAAATGGAAGGACTAGCTTAATTGAATAATTCGTAGATTGTGGAGCACTCCGTTCGCGACGACGACGTTAATTCTGTTTTAACGACTTCGAATGTTTTCGTACGGCGATATTGTTAAAGATCTCCCAAGTGGTACAAGTTAGAGGTTAACTTCATTGTTAAAAGTTTGAGTTACTTTTTAATCCTTTGAGAGACTAGGGATCTAAAGTGAAGCACATAGAATCACACTAATTATCTAGCCCACGTTAAGTTTCATGAAGAACTTGGATAATAGATAACGGATAAACATACTTATATACTTTTTTTTAAATACATACTTAATATACATATTAAATACCCAGACCAAGACAAATAGACATGTTCATGCACACAAATATTTGCCTTGTCCGGGAATCGAACCCGGGACCTCTGGCGCAGAAGGCGGGGTTAGTACCGCTGCGCCAAACAGGTCTTCAAAAGATAATTAATATAGATAGATAATTAATAGAAAAGATAATTTGTAACTCCTGCTTCATTGTCACTTAGACATATTCATGTATAATGTATTTAAGCGTTTTCCATGCTGGTCTGGGAGTGAAACTGCAAAAGTAAAACATAAAATTCGCCCGCTGTTATGTAGCGTTCCAGTCGAGTGCTTCGTTCCTATTCCTAACTAATGATTTTCGTTTGACATGCAAATTTCCGTATTTTTTAATCGCTCTACCGCAACGAGTGCCTCCACCCACCCACGTTGTAGTCGATACAGCTCCTGTGCTATCTGCACTAAAAGTCAATCAATTATTGTAGGCAATGGGGCTTTTGTATCCGGACAACATCTATTAAGTCGTTGAGTTGTAGAGAGTATGAGAGTAAAATGAGAGTATCCCCGCCAGGGATATAAATGTTAAAAGTATTTCCCAAAGCTAGGGTGCAGTCAACAGCAGCTACGAATTTACACTTTGACCTTGAGAGCGCCCTTACATCGCTCGTAATAGCTGCAGTTTTCGTAGTGCAAATGTAAAGCCGTACTGCTGTAATTGACCGTACATCGTGTTCGTCATAATGTAATCTGAAAATCTAATCGGAGCACTTTCAAGTTCCACCTGCCATGAAAGAAAAATATTTTGGTCATATTTCTCCCCAATCTATGGACTTTAGAATGTGGAGATCGTATATGTCTCCGCACTACAAGGAGGCCGCTACACAACCGTTGCTGGCTGGTTTTGTTTATAATAAAATTAAGAAAGAGAGGCCCGTCGTGCGTGGATATGGACGGTCGCATTGTCAAATAAATTATTGTTAAAATTGTGAAAATACTAATATAATTAGTGAATATAAAAGTAGTATCGAAACATCGTTTTTATTATGGAAGAGCAGGCCCCTGTTAACTAAATAAAAAAGAATATCTTACTAAGAATTTTCTTATAATAAAAAACGAATCTGCGTGAGCCATGTTTCCATATAATTAACAAGGATGTTCTAGATAAACCTACACTCGAAGATCTCCGCGCAACGAATAAGTGTTTTTTATTTCAAGGAATTTCTGTAATTTTACCATTTTCTTCATGACATTTAAATTTTAATTGGGTATTTACATGTAAATTAATTAATTTCGCTTTACGATCAAATAATGTACAATGAAGCGAAATTCTCAGCTGTCCTCCTTTTGATTACACCAACCACAAAAGCAATTTGAAATTGGAAACGTCTTTGAAATTGGTTTCATTCTCACCGTGAATTCCTCAAAAGGCATAAACAAGTTCAGTCATTTGTACGTAAAACCTAAATAGGTCACCTGATATAATTTTATCCCGTTTTTTGGCATGACCCACACCAAAGTTGGGAAATCTCATTCATAAGAACCTCGGGAAAAGGGAAGTCGACTTCGGATTTAAATTGGACGGTATTTAACTGGTCAACAAACTAATGTAACATAATTTACCAAATTAAGTCAGCATCTAAAAATACACAAAAGTACTAATTAATTAAGACATCATATGAAGGTATTCTTCTAACTTTTCGTACAATAATAGCAGTGGAACCCGCTACACTGGCTCCCGAGACAGTATAGAAAAGTCTTACGCCAAGAAAAATTATCGATCTGTAAGTTCACCAAATTGTTTTTCTAATTACTACCTACTATGTATTCTATACCAACCAACTGAGTTGTCGAGCTTTCGGGATTTTCTATCATTACTCAACAACGCAAATGCATTATTTATTTATTTTTATTCTCGGGAAGTCCCCAAAAAGGTAGCTACCTTTTTAGGGTTTCGCAGCCTAATGGCAAAAAACAGAACCCTTACAGATTCGTCCTGTCTGTCTGTCTGTCCGTCCTTCCTTATGTCACAGCCACTTTATTCCAGAACTATGAGGATTACACGTTGAAATTTGGTAGGTATATGTATTCTGTAAACCGCTGTACAGTTTTTACATAAAAGTAATACATATATATTAAGGGGGGGCTCCACATACGTGGAACAGAAACTGAAAAAAATATCAAACCTATACGTGCAGGGTGTCAATATAGGTCTTTAAAAATTACATTGAGGTTGTTAAAACAATTTTTTCTCAAAGTCAACCGTTTGAAAGATGTCTGTTTGTCCCCCCTTTAACTTTAAAAATAAGAGAGTGAAAACTCTGAAAAAAATATATGTTGTAGATCTTAATAAACACTTTCAACGAAAATTGGTTTGAACGAAATATAGTTGGCAGTTTTAGAAATAAAGCACATTTTCCAAATGGAACTGAAGCTAAAAAAAATCATCAAACCTATACCTTACGTGTTATACGTATAAAGGGTGTCTATAGATAGGTTTTTAAAAATTACTTTAAGCTTCCTAAAACCATTTTAACAATTATTGATGGCAGTTTTAAAAATATAGCACATTTTTTGTAAACCGCAAATAAACTTTGTCATTCATACAAACACTGTGTAACTATGTAAAACAAAGTAATTTCTGCAGGCAAAAATCGATAGTTGTGTTGTGGTTACGGAACCCTTACCGCGCGTGGCTCGACACGCACTTGGCCAATTTTTTATACATGCAGAACTGTCATTCGGGTGATGAGAGTTGTGTATACAGGGTGTTATAAGACCCATACCGAAGCCGTGATATATGCGTAGTGGTCATCAAACTAAATATGATTATGTAAAAATAATTGCTGGGAAACGACTTTTATTTTACGTAAAAAAATTGGTGTTATTTGGTACACGCAATGGAACGCGTGCAACAACCTTTGCATGTGTCTATAGAGTACGAGTAGGCGACCGGGGGCCCTGTATCGTTCAGTGGTTTTGGTATTCATTGCCGTTTTGTTACTTTATATGATAATCTTTAGAAAAAAAATATTTTTTAATACTCAATAACTCCTTAACTATCAGTTTCCCAGGTTGGGCTCCATACAAGAAAATTATTGTTACGATGGGGGAGATTATGTGGTTTTCGTTTTCGTTATGGGTCTTTTAACACCCTGTATATAACGGTTGATGAAAGCTAAGCGTCTCCCAGTTGCTCATGCTTGGTGCTTTTTTTACTTACGACGGGGAGTCTCTTAACCTTCATCATACCTAATATTAAGTATTAATAAGGCTGAAGATGGAAGCGAGCCTCTGGCGGAATCCTCAACCACTGATGAACTGGCTATCACATCTCTAACTGCCGGAATACAACAATGCTGAGAACATTGTTGTAATGGCATCAAACTTAGATAGCTAGCCAGTCGGATTCACAAGAAGTCACAATATGGTCCCCCCCTCCCCCCACTGAGAATGGAACCCGAGACCCCTACGTCTAATACTGGTGTTTGTTGCTACTAGACCACAGAGGGGGTTAGATTGTGGAGTTTCAGCAACTTTCTCAATGGTCGGCCACGGGTGGGTGACCAAATATTGACTACCTCGATAATGAAAGATGTGCGTCTCTCCGTTGCTCATGCCCGGTGGCGTGAGCGTGACTCGTTAAGAGGTTGGTTCCGGCGATTTTCGCAGTCGTTAAATCCCACTGATCCGCACTTGGCCGGTGTAATAGGCTATGGCCCATTGTCCATGTGGGGCACGGGCATCGATCACCCACACTTGGTTGCTCAGGGATTATATGCAGAGCAGTTGTCCGTGCAGGTTGCGACCAAAGCTTGACTCAATATAATTCAAGTACTTATGTTATTTACATTTTATAACTAAGTTACGATTTATTTATTTAGAAACGATCAAAAACGATAAAGAAAATCACGAAAATAATAAATAACTAAACGAACAATAACGATTTGGCAAACAATAAAACTTACGAATTTTAACTTACGAACTATAACTTACGAAACAAAATATAAATTTAACTAACTTATTACACTAAACTATACTAAGTGCGTACTAGCGTCCGATTGTTTGATAATAACTGATTTACGCACATAACGATCATAGTAAGTTGACGATTATACAGTTGTCCGGAACAGTCCATATCCATCCATATGGAAGGTTAGTGCCCCAGCAGTGGGGGCATCAAAATAATTAACGATGATGATGACATGTTGTCTTAGAGCGTACGATTTTCGCATATGATAATGAGAAAGGTTTAAGGTGCTACTCGGAAAAAGTATGGACTTTTTGACATAAAACTATATCACGGTTACAGTTGTTATAAATCTGGTAATAACATATATAGTTCTTCATACCTTTATCTAGATTCGTATAGTTTCAAAAACATGATTTTATGATTTTGCCTCGACACTTTTTCTTTTCGAAAAGACCTCTAAAACATACGAAAATTCAAGATTATTCTTAAATGGGGTTACTTAAACTATTGGAAATTGGTTTAATAAGTGGACACCAATAATATTTAGGATCGTATAGAAGCATTTTTTTAAAATCGCTGTAGTTTTTTAATACGAAGTGATTTTGTGTTTTTTTTTACCTAATCTGCAAAATCGGTCTCGCTCCCGTGCGCGTCGTTTTCACATTGCTATCTCGCTTCAGCATATTTTTTTCGAGTATCGCCTTAAGTATGTGCTGGTGACTTTACATAGTTGCATATATAAAGGGTCTGCATTCATTCCGTTGCATGCACCCTAGTATCATGAAACGGTTCGCATTTTAGCATACTGCAGCAGAACTAAAATACACTTACTATATCAGAAAACAACAGACTGCGGTTGCGAAATCATATTTTATTCTCCATAAATTTTTCTGAATAAACAGATTTCCTCGGTAATTATTATTTTTATAAGACGGGTTGAAGCTTTAGAAAGGGCACATTGTTTTCCTTAATTTCAAGTTTAACTCTCTTTTAAGAACCCCATTTCTCAAGTACACACAAATAAAACATAGTATACTCGTATATAAACTCTTATTTTCAATAAATCAATGGTTTAGACTGTTTTTCTCTGAATTTATTACGATTTATATTGCTGTGTCATCGTAGATCATTATTTCCTAAATATAAATTTTATTTGTCATGTTATTAGGCCGTATGAATGAATGCATTTGCTCGCTGTTATTATCTGTCATGATGACAATACTTTTTGTGTTCCACTTCCGTTCATGAACGTGGATGCGTTGTGTGTGTAATGTATGACTTTCAAGAAATAAATCAATATTCTACCGGAAAATCTCAATTTCATTTGGAATCCAAACCTGAATATTATTTTATATCTGTATAGAATAGACCATTATATTTTTAGGGTTTCGTAGCGTATCGGCAGAAAACGGAACCCTTATAGATTCGTCACGTCTGTTTGTCCGTCCGTATGCCACAGCCACTTTTTTTTTGCTGTTGCAAAACTTGTTGTCTAAAATTAAATAGATTTTTAATCTCATAAATTCTCATAATAATTAACAGCATCAAAATATTCACTTTCAAACCTTTCAAGACCTATTTTTTACCAGTAAAAAATCGTATCACATTGTGAAATAACACTATACTTTCATGGTCACTGTCACTATTAGGAAAAACAGGATTTTTATCATATTTGTATTTTTACTTATGATAAATTTTAAATAGAAAAATATTGGAAAAAAACAACTCGGCCACAAGTGAATTCTCAGATGGGACTCGAACCCACGACCATTGGAAATCCGTCCAATGCTCTAACCACTGAGCTACCGAGACTAAATAACATGTTTGTATTTGTTTCTGAGTCCGTCAGTTACTACGTGATCATGACGCATGCAACTGCGCCAATATATCCGGGGATTCGAAAACAAATACAATTATTACATTGAGGTCTGGAGGCCTACTCTCTAAGCCTGTCAACTAAGATACGGGCTTCCGTCCGTAAGTTTCCCGGAACAACGGATGGAGCCTACTCTCTATTGTACTAGTTTTGTACAAACGGCACAAACACAATGGGAGTAGGGATAATGTCAAAACGTATTCTCATTCACTCTTAGTTCGGGTCTCCGAACTAATAAGCTGTCCGTAGGTGATACGGAGTAGGAAACGTCCGTAGCTTAGGCCGAAACTACGGGTTTCGTGCTTAGAGAGTAAACCTCCTGAACACCAGAAGCTAAAATAAAAACATTCGAGATATGAAATACCTGAGTACCGATGTTATTACAGCCGTCTTTGCAAAAGGATACTAAAAACTATGAGCTTCTTAGATAAACTTGAGCTGGAATAAAAATCTCTTGGTAATAATACTCCTAGGTGAAACGCTACGATCTGGCTAGAAGCTTCTTAATCAGCTCCCGTAATAAAACGGAATTTCATACTTAGGCCTATTATTAACCATTACTCGAAGAACGGCATCACAAAATTTGTTCCACACGTGTCTGTAGCAATATAATCTTCCATCTGAGTTAATGTGTTCTTTACTTTATTGCAATCGTATCTGTTACCATGGAGACGGTTCATGTGTGTGGGCCTTTATTTCTTTTTATAAACGACAGACGCAATAATCTTGAAAGCTACAGGTTGCAAGAGGGTTATGTTTCCTTCATCGTAAAAAAAGTTGTTTCGGTCTTTTGTTAACACATAATAGAAAATGTTGAAATACTGAATAATAATAGAATATTGCCTAATAAACAGTCTTGTATGAAGCTAACGTTAGAGAACAAAAAACTGATGATAAAATGTCTAATGAGAAAATTATCTTGTTCACAGATGGACTGGCATCAACATAAAGTAATCCACCTCACGACGATCACAAGGTGAAGTCAAAATGACGTCACTGAACATCAGCCAACAAGACCTGGCCCTCATGGCCGGCAAATACGGCGAGACCGCCATGATTCTCAACGGTACCTACTTTGGAAAAGGCGTCATCATCCTCACAAAGACACTCACAGGCGAGAGCATGGACTTCATCGACGAGCCAAAGACCAATAAAACCACAGACATCATCGACGTCAACATCGTACAAGTCGGATTCTGCATCCTCTACACTATAATCTTTGTCTTAGGTGTCTTCGGAAATGTTCTCGTCTGCTACGTCGTATTCAGGAACAGGGCCATGCAGACAGTCACGAATCTCTTCATAACCAATTTGGCTCTATCGGATATCTTACTTTGTTTATTCGCTGTGCCTCTAACCCCTATGTACACGTTTCTTGGAAGATGGGTATTTGGACGACTACTATGTCATCTCATGCCATATGCTCAAGGGACCAGCGTTTACATATCTACGTTAACCCTCACATCCATAGCTATAGATAGATTCTTCGTCATAATATATCCTTTCCACCCGCGTATGAAACTAAATACTTGCATTTTTATAATAATCTTCATTTGGCTATTCTCACTAGTTGTAACATGTCCATATGGTCTCTTCATGGGTTTACTGATCACAAAGAATAAAACCTATTGTGAAGAAAGTTGGCCTTCAGACCGGTCCAGGAGGATATTTGGAGTGTTTACTACTGTACTTCAATTCCTCATACCGTTTCTGGTCATAGCCATTTGTTACACATGCGTTAGTATAAGATTGAATGACCGTGCGCGGTCGAAGCCAGGTGCTAAAAATACTAGGAGGGAAGAAGCAGATAGAGATAGGAAGCGACGGACGAACAGAATGCTAATTTCTATGGTCGCTATATTTGGGATATCTTGGCTTCCTATAAATTTGATTAACATATTCAACGACTTTTACGCACAAATGACAGAATGGAACTACTATTATGTGTCATTTTTCCTTGCCCATTCGATGGCGATGGCTTCCACCTGTTACAATCCGTTCCTGTACGCTTGGTTGAATGAGAATTTCAGAAAAGAGTTCAAACAGGTACTGCCTTTTTTCGAGTCGACGGGTGGCGTGCGAAACAGCTATCATTCAGGACGAATGCCGACACATAAAACAGATAAAATATGCAACGGCAACGAAACTATCCAGGAGACTTTAATAGCCTCCTCATTCAACCGAGGTCCCTCTATAAAGCAACGCGTGTTAGAAGGCAATGGTAAAAAAGATGGCGTAGAAGTAGAAAATATTTTATTGGAGGACAAGACGATCTCTGCCACTTTTCACACGAAAAGTGAGAATCTGAATTTGCAGTTGATTGACGAAGAGTCGCAGCTAAGTGAACCCAGGGATAGTAAAATACCTCCTATTTAATTGTGAGTATGCACCTTTTCTAAACTACCCTCTGAATGTTTAATTTTAAAATCTATTGCCATCCATCTAATTAGTGTGATAGCTATTTATGGAATTATGTAACTTGGAGATCGCTTTAGGAACGAATATTGTTTTGAATTATATTATTATAGTGTCATAATAATATAATTCAATACATTTGACACTTTCTTATTTGAAAGATATGTCCCGATCACAATCCCAATCACATATAAAATATAGTCCGTAAATACGAATACCTTTCAAATGACAAATTGAAAGGGATTGCGATATTAAAATTAACCCCTGATTTTAGTTAGAAATACTTTATATCATCATCAAATAGAATGATGCAAACCACTAATATCTCATATACTCGTTCCTCATTCAATCAGAATATCACCCTAACATTGTATTCACAGACTTTCTTCATTGTATTATTGTAAGCTCGTGCGTATGCTTATCAGTTACAATTTCGGGGGTTAAACAAAGCACGGAACTCAAACTCCGTAGGCAATATTTATGTTAGGTACCGCCCCCACCTTGGTTGTAATATAATACAAACAAATCGGAAATACCATCCACATTACCTAACAACACAAGTCTTCTGAAAAACTTTTTACGATTATGTTTATCTCTTATATCCGCCACAATCGGTTGACTTTAGGCTTTCAGCACATAATATGGTTCTCGAGAGTCTATAACGGAACTAACAATTTTCTTTGTTGGAAGTTTGCGGATAAAAATAAAGAAACGTCGTCGTGAACTACTTTTCTAGTTTCTCATTCGAGAAGTTGGTAATATTCTGTTTACGCTTAGCTAATGCGGTCATTCAAGTATATTTGTTTTGGAATTGAATTGCTCTTTGCTTTCGAATTTGCTGAAATACTTGGTCAGTATTTTACAATAGCTTCAAAACGTACCTACGTAGCTCAAACATGTTTCTGGTTTAACTGCGTATTTTGGTGTTAGTTAGGTTTAAAAGTAAGACATTACATTCTTGAAGGCAACTAAATAACATTGATAGTTAAAACGCTTGCCTATCTTGATTAAGGCTAAAACCAAAGTGTCTATAGTATTTGCTAAAACTCAACGGATACAATAATTTAAAATCGTCCACAAAATGATTGCTGACTAACTCAAGAGTGTAGAGAATAAATATTGTGTGACTATTAGAATCATAAAACAGTAATTAGCAATTTTTTTTTCACCTCAAACGCTCTGAAAAGGAGGTTTTGTCAATCAGTTTAGGCGTAGAAAACCGCTTTTTGCGGCCTAGCGCGGCAAAGTACTTTTTTAATGTTATACCTAAAAATATACGTTCCGATTCGCACTATTGACTTTTCTGTTACATTTGTTTCTTATTTTAAATAGCTTTAAATTAATTATAATACTCCGTTTTGGTTTTATTATATTATTTTAGTTCATTGAATCATAAAAACAATAACAATAAGATTAAACGATTTGTTATAAGAATTTTATATTAGACTGGGTGAGATTTCACAACCTATAATTGGATTTCGGGCTGTGACATAAATCTTTATTTTTAAATTGTCTTTGTCTTGTAACTCATGTCAGTGTCAACATTTACGGAATCGTTTTTATTCTTATTAATAAGTAACAATATATTCCTACTTTAAATAACTTTGAATTAACTATAATATTCCCTTAATTATTATTTTAGTTTTTTATATCATTAAAACAACGAGAATAAGGTATATTTAGATTAAACTTTTTGTTTAAAGATTTTTTTACTGGAAGTTGACCGCGGAAACAACCATAAAATGTTCCTCGCTGTTGTGAGGTGAAAAATTGTGTGTTGCGCTCGGCAGAAACGTTTTTAGCGTCTTTCGATTCAATCTTTGAATCTTTCACTTGCTCAGCTTTCAATAGAGGTAACTCGCCGCTAAATTACCAACTTTCCAGCCTTGCATAACAATAACTATTTTTTATAAAACGGTACTAAATAGATGAAACGGAAACCATTTTTATTACTTACACAAACAAAACACATAACATTGTCATGATAAATGATGTGACTTTGACACAATTGACAATCAAAAATTTTTTCAACTGTAACTGCAACTGAGAGTCAACTGCCAAAAGTATTTGATTTTTACGACCTTTTCCGTTCGGTTAAACTGGAAAAATGACCGCGGGTCATAGCGTTTTTTAGATTTTACCGTACAATTTCTTTATACTACAATAGTTATTTGTTATGCAAGGCTGGAAAGTTGGTTATTTAACGGCGAGTTACCTCTATTGAAATCTGAGCAAGTGAAGGATTCTATGATTGAAAAGATTGAATCCTGAGCGAAGCGAGGATTTCAAAGGTACAAGAGGTAAAAAAAATTTTCTGCCGAGCGCAACACACAATTTTTCACCTCACCACAGCGAGGAACATTTTATGGTTGTTTCCGCGGTCAACTTCCGGTAAAAAATTCTTTAAACAAAGTTTAATCTAAATATACCTTATTCTCGTTGTTTTAATGATATAAAAAACTAAAATAATAATTAAGGGAATATTATAGTTAATTCAAAGTTATTTAAAGTAGGAATATATTGTTACTTATTAATAAGAATAAAAACGATTCCGTAAATGTTGACACTGAAATGAGGTACAAGACAAGGACAATTTAAAAATAAAGATTAATGTCAGAGTCCGAAATCCAATTATAGGTTGTGAAATCTCACCCAGCCAAATATAAAATTCTTATAACAAATAGTTTGATCCAGTGAACTAAAATAATATAATTAAACCAAAACGGAGTATTATAATTAATTTAAAGCTATTTAAAATAAGAATCAAATATAACAAAAAAGTCAATAGTGCGATTCGGAACCCATTAAGATTAAGATGTTTTAGGTATGAATTTAAAAAAGTATTTTGCCGCGCTAGGCCGCAAAAAGCGATTTTCTACGCCTTAACTGATTGACAAAATCTCCTATCAGAGCGTGTGAGGTGAAAAATATAACTTACTTGACATTGGCAAAATTCGTGAATTTCATCGCGAGCAGGCCATTAATTAAGAAAGAAGAAGACCTTTTCCGTTTCGCCTTTTCTTTATTAAAGCAGAATCGTCACGTCAAAAGTTGCAGCCATTTCTACGAAATATTGAATTGAATTAAATCAGTTTCGGCTCTTACATTAGCAAATTGTGGTATTATTCTCTGTCACAATCAGCTAACGAAAAACCTTGTTAGTGGGACTGGTGTTGCTATATGGCGTCACGGTTACCATTAAGAAGTTACAAAAATATATCTAGATATAACTCTCAAAATAAACAACTTAAAAAAACACTGGATATTTTCTAGGACTTATTGAATAAATGCATATGTGATAAATATTAAACAAGATAATATACTAGAAAAAAGCAACTAGTCTCATGTCGCCCTGACGGGATCCGAACCCGCATCCTTGGGAATCCGGCCCAATGCACTAACCAATTATGCTACAGAGACCTATGAGGACACGTCGAATTCTTCTAGTATATTCACCGTTCTACGGTGTTGGCCACCGTCGTTTCATCAATGAGAGAAATATCCTCGCATTCGAAAGAAACATCTTTACAGATGTTTGACTATCAATGAAGATGAAACAGCCATCTAATTATAACTGATTAATTTTAACGACATGGCGACATCCATGGCGATCCCGTCAGGGCGACATGAGACTAGTTGCTTTTTTCTAGTATATTATCTTGTTTAATATTTATCACATAAAAATAGCATTGTAAAATGCAAAATTAATCAGTTATAATTAAATGCATATGCTATACAATTTTGGGATTTTTTTAAGAAAAGTGCCTGATGTCCTTTGGGTAACCACAACTTTGTCACCGTAGACGTTTTTCTAGATACTCAAACTTACAAGTTAACTTTTTTAACGTTTCGTTGTTGAGACGAAATGTAAATAATTATTTTTATGCAGACTTTATTCCGCCGCGCACCGGTTCAATCTGCGTTCATACCGAAATCCATCGCAATGTTACTTAGTTCTGGAGATATCGTAAATGTAATGTAATATCAATCCATATTAATGAACAATAAATTACTCGAGTCAAACTAGTAACCCAGACAACTTAGGAAGCACACCGGCAACATCTAAATACCTTGTTTAGTATTAGATTAATTACTAGTAACGTTAATTATTTTCGCTTGACTAGTGATATCCAACAGTATAAGTATGACGAATTTGACCAACGCGAATTGGACCAACTGCGAATTGGACCAACTGCGAATTGGGCCAACTGTTAATTGGACCAACCGAGAATTGGACCACCGCGAATTATGTGAATTGGACCAATCGCAAATTGGACCAAATGCGCCAAAAGGATATTGAGATTAAAAGATTTTGGTTTGGGTTTTTTTTTATTTTTTTTATTTGTGCTATAAATACTTAAAGAACATAATTTACGTTAATAACTACATTAGTCTAGGACTGTGTCGCAGTTATTAGCGCCTACCTCGAACCTTATCTAACACTAACAAATAACACAAAATTACAAGCCATTTTTTTATAAAGTTATAGGTATAACTAACAAAGGGTATGTGATAATTAATTATTATAAATAGTAACTTAGAATTAACATGCAACTAGGGCGGTTACAACCCGATACTCGGGTTCGTCGATCGAGGAAAAAATCCAAATTATGCGAAAATAATGACACTTTTTAATTGCAGTTTGTGATCATCACGTTTAACATTTTGTATATTTTATAGTTTTCGGAACAAATAGACTCGAGTACCTTTAATTTGATACCTTACTTGGCCGCGTACTACGCGCCAAAGTCCCTATCGAGTCGTCACAAATTTTGCGAACCTGAATTAAGTATATAGATGCTATGTTTTTGTGTTTGTGTTATTCGTTTTCCGGATGTGCTAGGTCTGTAAGTGGTTCAGGATAACTAATTATTTATTTGGTTAGAATACGCTCCTACTTCTATTTTTCCTACTTCTATAATCGTTCGCGTGGAATTATTAATTAGTATTCTCACGCAGACTTAGATTAACGCGCTTTCTATTGGAATAAAAAGTATTCTGTGTCCATCTCCATGGTTCAAGTTATCTCCATAGTACAGTAAAATCGGTTTAACGGTAATATCTTTTGACGATGCTTCACCTTTCGACAAAATGGACATCGTATTTTAATAAGACGTCAACGCTGTCCATTGCACTTTGTTTATAGGACTATTAGGTATCACAAAAGAAACTTTGTTAATTGACAGGTGAAAGCGGCCATCTTGTCAAGATGTCAAGAACATTTTCCAAGTATCATAGATTGCAGCGTAATTTAAGCGGTAACTATAACTTGAAAGATCAGCGAATTTAAAGGATTTGCAGCGTACAGCCGACAAGCATACATAATAAGCTGAAATGATTGTTGCAAGACAACCTTCTGTTTTAATTTATTCATTAGGTCAATAGAAATTCTGTTTTTTTTACGTTGCCTATCTAGAGTAAGCAGTTAACTTTTATATATTGTTTTTATTGATGTTGTGTTTGCAAGGAATTGGCTGTAGAATGGAAGTTATTCAAATGAAAGTGCAAATTAACATATTAAACTACTTTTGTGAAACCAATAAAAAAAGAAAAGTCAGCACTTTTACTATCGTGGCTTTGAAGCTCAAGTTATGGCGCAATTATGCTTGTTTTTGGATGCCCAAAAAACTGCGTTCTTTAATACAGTTCTAAATAGATATAATATTACACTATATAGTCCTTTCAAACCATACAAGCCTACAAAAAAGTTTATATGGCTATATTACTCGTTGTAGAAAGTGGCATGAAGCACTTTTAAAAGAAAAATAGTACTGATCTAAGTAAAAGAAAAATGCTACAACTTTGCCTGCCGCGAGTGTACGCTCGCGCGAGTGACGAGACGAATGGTAAGCACGTCTATCTATGGTAAATTTTAAATAGAAAAATATTGGAAAAAAATAACTCGGCCACAAGTGAATTCTCACGTCACGTCATGTTCACGTCTATCTATTTATGTAAGCTCGGTATTCGCCACTCGCGCGGTTGGCGGTATGGGATAGCGGCAGAATAGAATAGGCAAAGTTGTATAGCCTGTTGGGCAAAGTTGCAGCATTTTACGTACCTAAATTCAATGAGCCGCAACGAATTCTGACGAGACTTTTACTAACTTACTCCGATGGCTCAGCGACCCAAAGTGTGTCTTCACCTCCGAGACGAGAGATCTCCATCAATCTCGATGTTGTGAGATTCCACGCCAGACGGAGGTCGGCCCCCACCGCGTCCTTCCATCGGTAGCGGGGGCGTCCAACCGGCCGTCGTCGACCAGTTACAACACCGAGATAGGCTCGTTTAGTGCCACGTTTTTCCATTCTTTCGACGTGACCTAGCCATCGGAGTCTGTGCGCTTTCGTTTCTCCAATCATATTGGGTTCGGCCATGAGTTCTTCAATCTCGACATTTTTCCAGATCCTCCAACTTCCATCAGCATTCAGTTTAGGAACAAGGATCTTCCGGAGAATTTCTCTTTCTGTGACCAGTAGTTTGTTCAATTCTTTTAGTGTCAGAATCCAGGACCTCTATTTTTGAATCACTCGTCGTGCGAGTGGCGAGACCAACGAGGAGGCGATTAGGCGATTAGCGACCTTGCAAGCGTAGACATAGCACGCTTTTCGCTTTGCCCCTCGCTCGTTACTTGTTGGAAGGCGGCACTACAGGCGAAAAGCGAAGCTATGTATGTATACCTGCAAGGTCGCTTTTACGGAGGAAGCTTAAACGTCGCACGAAAATCAGTAGAATCCTCGAAACGAGTGAATCAAAAAGAGAGCTCAAGGCCTCACTACCATACATCAAGATGGGTCTAATTATGGTCTTGTAGATTTGTTTTTCTACTAAGAAGCCTAGAGACCAAAACTTTGGCCGTGGCCGAGGAGTCTTTTGACCAAATTAAATTTTATAGGCAATCTAATATTGGCAATAAAGTATGTGTATGTCATCTATAGTCTAAGTAAAATTAATTGTAGTTACGACAGTGTTTTAAAGATACCGGTCGTCACGTTTCTTCAAGACTGCCAATGTATTTCAGCAAAGTAGATTGACAAGGCAATCCTGTAGACCTGAAGGTTTCTATCGTACAGAGCAACGGGTCACTTCCAATTGGGTTGTGGGCAGTTACTTATGTATTCTGTGCTATAGCCTATTTTAATTGGCAATCAGTGTTAGGAACATACGACGCAACCTTACCGTGTTTGTAAAGCGAAAAATATTCTAAGTTAAGGAACATAATCGCTCACACGTGGATACAATTCCACCATACAAAGTAAATATTAAGACGTTAAACGGAAAATGTACGTACTACTTTTTAAAAAAACTATACCATGGTTAGAGATGTTACAAATCTGATAATAACATATATTTTTCTCCATACCTTTATCTAGATTTGTAAAGTTTTAGAAACTTTTTTTTTTCGAAAAGACTTCCTAAAATTACGAAAATTCGAGATTCGAGAGAGAGAAGAGAAACGGAAAGAAAGTTTCGATATTCAATACACTGTTTACCCGTGATTTTACCTGGCCATGGGTAATTATAATTACCCGTGGTTCCGCGTTAGGGACTACTATCGATAGAAACTATATCGATCGAAAATGAAAACCAACACTTGTTTATATTATTATCTAAAAGTACCAGGACTGCATAGCTAACCAGGAGTTAATTTTTTGATTTTTTTTTATAGGCAGCAGCTTTTTCACTAGGTATATTAACTCGTAGTTGGTTATGCTAGTGCTACCCTGGTACTTCTCCGTTTAATATTTTTATATTTTTTTATCTTATATTAGTGTCATGAAACCATGGGTAAGTAATTAAAATGTTATTTGCTTAAGAGTAAAGCTACAACGACATGCTGTTGTATGCAACTGATGGTTTTCATTATTTTTATATCGATCTAGTCAGAAGCCCAGGGTACAATTCCTGATGCTATGGAACAACGAGTAATTTAAATTACCCATAAACCCGGTAATAGGTCGAACCACCGGGACCTTGAGTAAACACTGATTTAATACGAAGTGATTTCGTTTTTTTTTTCGCCTAAACTGCAAAATCGGTCTCGCCCGCGCGCGCGTCGTTTTTTCATTGCTACTTCGCCTTAGTCGTATATCGCCTTAAACACATTTTCTTGTAAATTAAAGTGGTTAAAAATTTTGCTGCAAAAGATTTGTTTTAAGTATTTTGTTTCGCATTTTTCACTGCAACATATGGGAAGCGGGCGGGACTTCAAGCTGTCGTTTTATTTCCACTGCGCTGTCAGTTCAGCTTAAACGGATCACCTATTTGGGAAAAGCATCATTGTTTTACCGCAGACATTTAGGAAAAATGAATTTTACACTCCCTTATTGAGTTAAAAAAATAAAAACTTTCAGACTAAGGACTTTCACCAACTGTAATTAACTAGGCTTAGCGCTAAACATATTTAAAACATCGCTCTGTCACTTTTTACTTCAAACAAATGACTGAAATGCAATGTCAATTTAAAAAATGTTCAGCGCTAAATGTTTACTGCCACTTTTAGTCTGTGTGGTAGTCGTCCTTAGTGATCTCTTTTTACATAGGAATAAGAGAATTTATCGTAATGAAATGTATCCTAATATTCTAAATGTTGATCAATGCATTAAATTAAGATTAAGATACTTAGACAAACAAATATTTATGTGTATAATGTTTATTTCGTGTCCGCTATCAATTATTTTACTTATAATTTTTTTAGCTATACATTACGTTTTTTTTATTTGTACCGACAAATAATTTGCGAATTTATATAACACAATTTTTCCTTTGTTCCAGATGACGGCGACAACGATATTAAATGTAGAAAAAAAAACACATTAATAATTGTATCTTTATTAAAAATAACCTTTGTTTACACCAAACAATGAATTTTAATATATTTTAAATGTACAAAGCTCGTTAATGTAGTACTTATTGATGTTTAATATTAATATTATCTGTTTATGAAAGTAATACTGACATCTCATAATTTTACGAAATTTAATAATAAAAGTGGCTTTCTGTGATGTTATATAAATATTTTAATTTCAATAGTACAGTGTAAATAAATATATGTAAATTAAAAGGGAATCTTAATGGTTTTGCTGAATTTCTTATAAAAATAATTATTTTGCAAGTATCCATGATGGCCTATTATAAGTTTTCGATAGTAACGAATAAATTGAATGTTGTTTAAATTTAAATGTATGTACATTAATTATTATAATAGTGTTATAGAGTTATTTGATTGGTATTTCTATTAAAAACTTATGAGCCCAATTTCAAACGTGACTCTGACGTTTTCTTTATTATTATTCTAAAATATAATAGTTAATGAAAACTTTTTTGTGTACACGTAGCTTAAATGTAGGTCATTAAAAATATTTTGTGGAAAGTGAGAGCTACGAGTAAACAAAACGAAGTCAAGTTTGAAATTTTTTAGTTTAAAGAGAAAGTCCAATCAAATGTTATTAGTAATCTTAGTGATTAACTAATATTTCGATCGTGCGTAAGTACTTTGTAAATATGAAACCAGTCAATATGCTAGTTTGTAGATGTACACGCTTTAATATAAAATAGTTTTAAACTATCGCATTATAAATGTAGTAAGTATGTCTTGTAATTGTTTAACTATCAATTTGTGGTGAAATAAATGAGGCTGGTTGTTTTTCGTATTTGTTTTTTTTTATATCGTGGTTTCAACTCTATAAGCGTAAACTTTCAAAATACTGATGTGAAAATGCTAAACATTTATTATTTTATTTAAATTTCCACAGCTCTTAATTGTAACTTATGGGCTTAAATGTAATTGGGAAGTTATGTGTGTTTAGGTAAGAAAGAAATAAATATTTTGGGACACTTTAACACCTACACCATCTGGCCAAGCGTTGAACTTCCCGGTAGAACAGTAGAGTTTTTTAAGGAGCGTCATTTAAAAAAGTAGTTTTATAGAAAACGTTTACCTATATAAACAATAGAACATTAATAGATTTTTCATTTGAACGTTTCCCAAAAAACTCTACTGGTAGACCAGGAAGAATTACGATTGTACAAATTTTTGTGATTTGTGAACTGCCAGTAGTCTTTAGTTTTCTCTTTTCTTAATAATAAAGAATTAAAATAACAATTAAATCAAAATATCAAATCAATAATAATTTGTGGCATAGTAAATGTCTAACCATATCCGAACGAAAATAAATTAACTTTTCGAGGGTAGACTTATAAGTAGCCAGTCATCCCGTGACCACGGTAGCTGTAAAGGTGCCGAAACGTCGGAGAAAACAAAAAACCCCTAAAAAACCTAAAAATACGGACAATTACAACTTAGTTCGTGGAAATATAGCGCGTTTGATATCCGTAAAAGTTATTTTATTTCAATGAACAGTGCGCGCCAAAACATAAGATGTACGTTTGTAGTAAATATTGTTTAACTACTCAATAAAACTGTCTTCAATCTCAGGTTTTGTATCACAGTATTATCTAGATTGTGACGATTGAAAAACAAGCTATATTTAGGGTTTTTATTTCGTTAAGGCACAAGTCACACAAAAGGCGAAATAATTTTCGGGTATTCTTCTTTAGATTAAACTTTTAAAAGATTTTTTTTACCGTAAGTTGACCGCGAAAACAACCTAAAATTTTTCCTCGCTGTGAGGTGAAAAATTGTGTGTTGCGTTCGTCAGAAAAGTTTTTAGCGGCTCGCACCTTTGAAACCCTCGCTCTGGATTCAATGTTTGGATCCAGAGTCGTATTTTGAATCACTCGAATTACATTCGCATGCGAATGCGAAGCAAATGTTAAACAAAGGAGATACGAATCTTGCAATTCCGTATGCGAATGAAATTCGAGTGATTAAAAAATACGGCTCCTAGAATCCTTCACTTGCTCAGGTTTCAATAGAGGTAACTCGCCGCTAAAATCAAACTTTCCAACCTTGCGTAGGAAATAACTATTTTCTTACAGTCACACCAATTAACCTAGCCCCAAAGTAAGCATTGTAAGGCTTGTGTTACGGGATAAAAGGGGAGCGAGATAAGGAAAACTTGAAACAAACCCTCTGCCAACCCGTCTGGCCAGCGCGGTAGCAGTAGGCTAATAGCCTCCTATGAACGCCACAACAGGCGTGAACTAGGAGAGGCCTATGTCCAGCAGTGGACGTCCACACTCCACAGCTGATTGATGATGAAATAAAAATGAATCACTGTAATGTACGTAAGCGCATAACTTCCGATCGATTGCACCAAAATGGAAAATTATTTTTTTGTTGTGGTTGTAATTGTCAGGTTAAGGTTTGTATAGAGCAGGGGAGGGGAAATAAGTTTAGAGATGTGCCATATCAACTAATTTATTTATTTATTTATTAGGACTGCCAGTGAAAATTACTTTGAATCATACTTACATAGGATTAACAACGACAATTGGTAAGTTCATGCAAAATGTAAAATTCTATTAAAGGCTGCCACATCATGCTCCTAAATACGGACGGTTTTTTTTTTTTTTATATGTTAAGAAAATAAAAACAATAAATTCTTATGAATACATAAACCTAGTAGTAAAGAAAGAAAGTAAATTCACAACATTTACGCGGGCCAAGGAACATAATTATTTTATTCTAAATAGATAACAAAAAATATCAAGTAGATCCTTTTTAAAGTATATTTAATAAAATTTTGACTTACTTTTCCATGGGATTATTAACTTTGTGACTGTTCATTAATTTAAGAGTGTAAAATGCACTGGTGAAGTATGCCTCTGTTTGTGCCCCGCGCTTATTTTTAGCGCAAATATTTACATACTAGCGGATCCTCGCGGTTTTACCCGCGTGGTGCCCGTTCCCGTGGGAATATTGGGATAAAATATAGCCTATGCCACTCGGGAGAAATGTAGCTTTCTAATAGTCTAAGAATTTTCTAAATCGGTCCAGTAGTTCCTGAGATTAGCGCGTTCAAACAAACAAACTCTTCAGCTGTATAATAACTATATATATAATACGGCAGTGAAGCCGCTTCTCCTCACAAACTAAAAGTCGCACAATCAAGTGCAATACACCGTTAGAAAGGTATTTGTCTGAAGTGGTCGGATAAGTCGAGAAATTTAGCAAAAACTCAAATCTAGAGCGATTTAAACCGTATTTAATGGATTTTTAAATTGAATATAAAAAACCGCCTAACGATATAGCTAATGCTATCACTATAGCTTTCAAACTTCAAACACTCATAAAACCTTCGACGATAGGGCTTTTGTCTAATTCCTACACATTTCTATTCATCTATTGGATTCACTATTGCATTTTTAGTATGAAAGTGATAGCATCAGCGAGAGCTCTTGTAGGGGGTTAAAAATCGATAGCTATAGCGATACAACGAGCTATACCGTTAGGCGGTAGCGGTGCGGATCGAATCTAGTCGTGGGCCTGATTAGGTCCGCGGGCCGCCATTTCCCCATCCATGGTATAGAGGTATAAGATTATTCCCACGGGAACAGGATCCACGCGGGTGGAACCGTGGGCGGCCGCTAGTCAGGTAACTAGTTGATAGGTATAAATATGTATTTATTTATGTTAAGAAATATATAATCGTCCATGACTCATGTACAAATGCTCGTATTCACCATACAAACATTTGCCCCTACCGGGATTCAAACCTAGGACCTTAGAGTAGGCGACAGCTTGTAACCGGTGTATACCACTCTACCACGGAGGTCGTAAAAACTTAATGTTACTAAATAAATACATATTATATCTACTCAAGAAACATCTAGACCTACACAAAACTAGATACCTATCTGCAATGACTGAAACCGTTATTTTAAATCGATATTTCTAAAAATCCTTTTTGAAATTAGTTTCTTAATAATCGTGCGCTTTGACGTGTGCTGGTGCCATTGAATGCAATGAAAAGAGATTTGCTAGTAAATTTTATCTTTCGAACTTCGAAATGTAGGATTTTAAACCGTATTGGAAAATCTAAAAGAAAAAGATAAAAGGTGGTTTTATAGGTCACATCACATATCAGAGTAAATCACTTAAAGGTTTGTGAAAGCAGGAAGATTTTACTGTGAATTTGTAACTTTATTTTGTTGGGTAAATAAACGCACTTGGACACCATTTTCTCGCGCTGCACGTACGAGTGTTGTGGAATTCGAGAACATAAGAAACCTTTTTGTTGATATTTGTTTGAAAATACCCTAACTATTTAGGCTGCGTCACAATATTGACTGTAGTAACGTATTGATATAAAACATTGCTGTAGGTACTGCGCGTTAGTCTCCCTAAAACTCGAAAACAGCTGGTCCGATTTAGATGATTTTGATTTTGAAATGTTTGTTGCAGTCCAGAAAATATGGAAAAATTGCGAGGAACATAGTAAAAAGGAAGTTGCATAAACTGTTCCTACCTACTTACCTGTCCAACATAGTGTCACTGGATTGTTATATCAGTACTCCTAGTACGAGTTTTGATAGTTTTCGAAAACTGTCGCCGTCTCGTTTTATCTCCATACATTTCACACTCGCGTCCCTAGCGGAAACTAACATAAATTAAAAATGGTAGCACGAGTTGCCATCGAGTAGAAGAATGCGAAAACTGTCATAGTTTTCGAACAGTTTTGACCTTTTTGGTAGTATGAGTCGCGCGTTTGACGTTTGTATTAAAGTAAAAAAAAACGAAGTCGAAAACTGTCGCAGTTTAGTAACTCACCTACAAAAACAGTGAGAATGAAACAATTAAATGTTTTTTTCAATGTTCCGGTGTTAATTTGTATGGCGCGCGATAGATTATGAAGTTGTGGATGAGGAGCACCCTCAATGACAAGGAATAATTGAAGAATAAATGACATAAACAAATTATCTCACTTATCGTGTCTCTGATACCCAACACCATCTATGGTCGGGAGGCCTGCGGACTCCGAAGGTATGGTATTATAGACAATAAAACTTTGTATTATTTCTATCGCGATTGAACGATTATGCCATAATCGCCACGCTTGGCAGGCGGATTGGCGATCGCTGTATGGCCAAGTTTGTAGGAGACGCTGCTGCCCCTCTCCTGAAGGCTCTGTCCCTTAGTCGCCTTTTACGACACCCACGGGATGAGAGAAGGTTATTCTATTCTACAGATTATTTTTTAATATTTAATAAACACTGGATATTCCCTTTTGGATATCAATCCAAAAGGGCACCGCCATTAAATAAAAAAGAAGAAGAAGAAATGTGAAAACCTTTGTTCTTCCTTCATTGAAATGTCTCTGGCAAAAGGACGTCAAGGAATGAGGTCATAGAGCCTTAAATAACAACTTAAACAACCCTACCCATTACACTAAACTTGATAAGATGTATGGCACGTCTCGTCGCCATCATCATAGCTATTCAGCGTGCCTTGAATGTATGCAAATAAAGGGTGTGTTCTGCCTCTATACTGGCTATATATATATTGACCCTGTCACTGAGCTTTTGGGTTATTCTGACCATCAACGAATGACTCAGAAGTGATTTTGCTGAGACGGGGCCTATTAATAGCACACGTATTGTTCTTTGTTTGTCTCAGTTAGTTATTTTGTTTACTTCCTTAAGGGCGCGCTCTAGGCCAAAAGCAACAGTAATAACTGCAAAGTAAATGCTGCCTTATTTCTATGAGAAATATGGCAGTATTTACTATATAATTCTCCGGCCCCATTCGGCCGGTCCGGAATGAAGAAATGAAGGAAATTCTTTTTTTAAAGGATATTTAAAGGTTATTTACAAAAAAAATATAACATAAGCCCTGCCTTATCTATAGTGTAATTATACTAAAAAGTTCCAAACTTTATTTTAATGTATTAAGTACTTGAATACTAGCAGTTTATCGTGTTAATTATAGTGATTTGGAGGCAACTTCGCAATTTTTTCTATTGAGAATATTTAATATAGTCACTAGTGTTAGTCCTGTAGTTTGCTGCATCTTAATTTGAAATTCCGTTTTTCATTAATATTGATATTACAGACGATCATGCAAAGCAATCTGATTTTCGTTGGCTTTTAGCGGGCCCTTAAGAATAATAATAAGAATAATTTCATTTTGCAAGAAACACAGTTATATGGATGTTGTAAAGATATTATGGTCAGGTCAATATGTTTCAAACAGCATGCAAAGTTAAAAAAATAAATGTTGAGTTCCTAATTTAGAGTTATTAAGTAACAACATTGGTATGTAGGCAATGTAGATAAAATAAATAGCTAAAATTATTAAAGTAAGATAAAAAGTCATTAATCATTTAAATAGGAATCGAACATAAATTTAAGTAATGTCACAATAAAAAAATGTCTAAGTCAAAGTCAAAGATTTTTATTTAAATAGACTTATAGATAAGTACTTTCGAATAGACCAATTTTTTTTTCCCTCCCAGCCATTCAGGACATCTTTTAACTGATAAGAAGAACGGCCGCAAGAAACTTATCAGCTTTAACAGAAACAACAACATTTACAATGGAACATGTTGTTGCCAAGCACAAATTTACAATTTTGAAATATATTTAATATAAGAGGATTTTCCCATATTCAATTATTAGAATATTTTCCTTTTATCCAATTTATAATAGTTATGTTTTATGTTAGTATCACATCCATGCATTTTGTTCTTTTATATAATCATCTACCTTGTAATAACATTTGCTTAAGAGTGACTTTTTAACATATATTTTTTTAATTTATGCAAAGGCAGCTCAATCAATTGTTGTGGAACTTTATTAAAAAAAGCTATACCTTTCCCCAAAAACGAGCGTCTACATTGTTCAAGTCGAAATTTTGGAACGGCAAGCTTATTCTTATTTCTAGTATTAAAATTATGGACATCGCTATGCTTAATAAATAAATCAAGATGTTTCCTTACATATACTATATTATCATAGATGTATTGTCCCGCCAAAGTTAGTATATTAATCTCTTTAAGCAAATCCTTAAAAGAATCTCTCCGTCGAAGGTTGTAAATGGCGCGCACAGCTCTTTTTTGAAGTATAAAAAGATCTTCTATATTAGCTGCTGAGCCCCACAACAACAGGCCATAGGATATAAAAATAAGTAAATGTCCCATTATCAAAAATTCAAAATCCATAATATAATTCTAGTGTTTTTTTGTCTTAATTAAGTACCTACTTGTCTCATTGTATTTCTGTTTTTTATGTGTGTTGTTAATAAATTATTTCTATTCTTTTCAATTCTATATTGTAGAGGTACAGTCACGAACTGGGATTGTTCCACTTGCTTATCATCTTAACTTGGTTGTGTTACACGAATTGTTATTCAAATGTCTCTTTAGTAACCCGCAGACTGATTATCTAACACTAGCTGAAATTCGCGGTTTCACTTGCGTGGTCCCCGATCCCGCGGGAATATCGGGGTAAAAAGTACCCTATGTTCATAACTGGGCTCTCTACTATCTGTGTACCAAATTTAATCCAAATCCCTTCAGTAGTTTTTGAGTTTTACTAAACGTTTAAAAAAAAAGAGTTGGGAACAAACAATCAATAAAATTTTTCCTCTTTATAATATTTGTATAGATATAGTTAAAATCACCTAGCAACCAGTTTCCAGCTGTCATTAGTGTCACATTTTTATACTGTATGACACCTAATAGTGACGACATCGATATTGAAACTGAACCAAGTTAATCAGCTTTGCGATTTGCATTACACAGCCAAAATACGATCAGTGGCAAGTGGATCAAAAATTACCGCAGGGCTATTTTACCTATCCTTGCAATAGCAACGCGACAGCAGAAATCGCGCGATAATTGCTTTCCGTCACGTATTAAAAGTGCGGCCTCTCCCGAACAAACGATGAACTACAATGTACATTCATTTAGTTCCTGTTATTGCTACCAAATTGTTTTTGGCGCTAGCGTCATAGCAACACGCGGCGTCTCACTCTCGCAGTCGCACCTAGGTAGGAGCGCGAGGGCGCACAGCGAGCGATTAGCTAGCAATCACACACGTAATACCATTTTTATTTTGACGTTCCGCAGCGTTCGCGCGATATCTGCGCGGTAATTGCTAATTTTTAGGTAATAACCCCGCCGGTTTGCGACTGTACATAGAAGAAGTAAGGATTACCAAAACGCAACATGTAACCATCTTAAGGCATTAGTATGCTTGTCGATAGGCTTAAACGTGGCAGATAAACAACTCCAAGAAATGTTCGCATGAGATAACAAGCCTTTGTATATGTATAAGAAAATACAATTTGAGTATCTCTTGGTGCAAAATTAGTTTTCTAAAGATATATAAGTATTTGATGGAATCAGGCGCTACTTGGCGGAAATCCAAATCTTAGTAGAAAACGAAAAAAATCTAGCTTAATTCCGTAAGAAAAAAAAACACATGCAAGATGCACCGCCCGCCTGCCCGCAATTAAATGCAAATGCAAAACAGTGACACACCATGTGCATCTTGCATCTTGCATGTGTGAGGGTGCATCTTGCATGTTTTTTTCTTGCGGAATTAAGCGGCTAATCTTAGATTAGCCAGTTTTAACATGTTCGGGTTTCTATATGGGTAAATATTGTCTAGTTCAATTAGTGCATAGTAGTTAGTAGTTTTTTTTAATTCGTACCCATTCTCATCTAGCTATCTACACAAAAACTTAAGCCTCAGTTAAGCCATGGTATAGATTAATATTTGTTCCCCTGTTCTCTAATTACCGTGACGTGTCCGCTCACCAACCTAATGTTGAAACTTGCCTGTAATTTTGACATTTACAGGGTACGGATATGATTTGTTTATTGCCTAATACTATTTAAATTTTAAATAGTATTTGGCAATGTGTATCTCATAACAAAATATCGACTTAATAGAACCAACATGTCATGAACCGGCATGTCCGATCTAAAGTTAAATTTACCGTGACGTTTTCTGTTCGTGCGTGCTCATAAATATATTTGACACATATTTGATACTGGACACGAGCCCTCGTCGACTAGACGACTAGACGTCTTTTGTGTGTCGTTGTCTTGCCACAAAACGTCTAATCACCATATCCTGGGTTCGAAAAACAACCTATTTATGAACTAGATTGTTTAGATTAAATACTCGTTGTTTTTTTCAAATTGAGACAGTTCTTAGGCCTGCGTACGTTGTAGTAGGCTAGTATTTGCACACTCTATAAATTTAAAAAAAACCTATCCTTTTCTAAGTACTGTATATTAATTATCGTGTATTGTATAGCTACAGTTGTATGAAAACATTAATAAGTAAAGACCGTTTGGTTAGATATGGCCGCCTTTTGTGTCACGCTGCCTTGGCACTTGCCGCTTCTTGTCAAATTCTATGCAAGCGTACAGATAGAATTATAAAAGCAGATCTTGAGTTTCTATGGCCAGTTATAACGGCTCAGTCAACTTTCCTTGGCGCTCGTGGACTATTAGAAAGCCTATTAGATTCGATAGAGACCTGCACCCCGACCGCCTAAAGGTATAGCTTGTCGTATCACTATAGCTATCGATTGTTCAAACCCCCTGCAAGGGCTCTCGCTGAAGCTATCACTTTCATACTAAAAATGCAATATTTAATCCAATAGATGAAAAGCATTAGGCGGTCGGGGTGCTGGGCGGTGCTGCAGTCTCTCTGCCATGTGGACTATCAGTATATCGAGGTATTAAGGAACTAATACAAACATGCTACTATGTCGGTTCAATTACAAAGCCAGAGCACAAATCCGATACGATTTGTTATTAAACCGACGCGAGGTGTGAGACATGGAGACGTCATAGGTCCGAAACTGTTCACAGCTGCGTTGGGGGACATCTTTAAGCTAATAAACTGGAAAGGAATTGGCATTATCATTAATGGCCGGTACTTAACACATCTTCGTTTTGTCGATGATATAGTCTTTATAGCTAAGACCTTGGAGGACCTGAACACAAAGCTCGAAGACCCACGTAGTGCCTCCCAAAGTGGGTCACATGATGAACATGGATAAGACTAAAATAATTTATTTATTTATTTCGAACCAACTTAATACTATCATTACAGATTAACACCCAAGGGGATAGTACAAGCATAAAATTTTATAACTATTTTATAACAAATGACATAAAGTGCCAGTAATGCGAATTCACCCTTATTACCCTCAGAGCACACAAACAAATCAATATGTTTGGCTATTTTATTGAGTAGTCGTGTCGCGTGGCTGTGCGGTGCCTGCTGTAGCAGGTTGGTGCGGGCGCGCGGCACCGCCAGCAGCGGCGGCTGCCCTCTTTTCTCAACGTACCGATCTGACACATTAAAGTTAAGGTAGCCAATAATTGAGCGTTTTTAATGTATCCCCTTAAATTTTACAATATAGGACACCAGTGCGAGGTCTCTTCTAACAGTAAGCTTACTTTTATCCTACCATACCTAAAATAAATAGGGAAGGATATTGTAACGGAAAAAGGGGTAATATTTTATTTAAAAATACCTTATGAGTTAATTTTGTACACGCTCCAGCATGAGACAATATTGAAATTCATGCAGAGCCCAGGTAACTGCGTTACACTCGCGTTGGCTGTTAACTACGTTGTTATACAATGCGATAATTGCTTAAATGCATGTGAATTTATATGCTGTGCGTAGTATAAAGCCGAAATTACGGTATGCTTTCTTGCAAATGTTCGTAATATGTTCCCGAAATGTAAACCCCGAAGTGAGTTGTACGCCCAAATCACTGACTTCATTAGTTCTAGTCATAGCCGCTCCATTCACCGTATAACTACTCGAGACCAGGTGGTGTGCGCGAGAAAAGGTTATAATAGTGTTAAAACTGTAATTTGTTTTCTTCACTCCACGATACCACCCTATCGATATCGCTTTGCAGCATTTCACAATCCTTGGGTTATCTAATTGTGAGATATAACTCAGATCGTCTGCGAATAATAAACATTTGGTATTCTCTACCACTCCGCTCCGTGGGTAGGCCCCCGAAAATGTAGACCGACGATCTGGTGAAGGTCACAGGAAGCCGCTGGATGCGGGCAGCACATGATCGATCGTCGTGGAGATCCTTGGGAGAGGAGATCCTATACGCAACAGTGGGTGACATATGACTGCGATGATGATGATGATGAAGTAGATCTTAAAAAATATAGCTGTGACTAAACGTTTTAATTATAAGTTTATTAAGTTAATACCTAAAACAGTACAATTGTTTTAAATACAAAAAGGGCCTTCCAATAATAATAATTTCAATTATAAAGTGAACATGCCTTTTTCTATTACAAAGGGTTGTATTTGTTTAGTACAGCATTATTTTAATTCCTGATACGTGTGAAACATAGTTATTAAAAATTATATTTTAGTTTAATAACAATAATAATAAAAATAAATTTTATTTTCTCATCACAAACTTAGCATTGAAATAAAGATATTTACAAAACAGAATAAGGAATCTAAGTTCGTGAGAGGCTGAGTTTATATTTTTTTTGCATAGATTAATGGTCTTTTCTAATTACAGTGACAACAAGTTTACACTTAAGTATCTAATTACCGTGCTCATACGAATATATGTATATCTTTACATCAAGAAGCGCTTCTGATTATGTAATGCCATTTTTGTAGCTTATTTCTGTTTTAATTTATAATTCATATTTAAGTGTTTTCAGGTCAAATAAGCAAAAAATTAAAAGGGCTACGGTAATTAGGCGTAGAATGCCTAATGCCGAGAATTACCGTAGGTAAGCTAGATATTTTTCGTTTTCTACTTAGATTATTTATAAGTAAAACTCATGAATTTGTTAGAATCTGGCGATAAAAATACACAATGAACATAAATAGAGACAGGGAGAACTTTGTAGAACAACGTCTGGCTTGAAAAAACATTGGGTTAAATTACATCATATTATATTAGAAGTTTGAGTACCTAATAGGTATCATACTTTTAAATGTTTCCACTTTTATAAGATTAATACCTATTGCTAAAATTTAATGTTGTTTAGCAAATATTATTCCTAATCTAAATATATAAAAGAAGAAACTGACTGACTGACTGACTGACATATCAACGCACAGCCCAAACTAGGTCTAGAGACTTTAAATTTGGCACATAGGTTCCTTGTGAGGTCTAGGGGTGCACTAAGAGAGGATTTTTCGAAATTCTACCCCTAAATAGGAGATGAAAGTTTGTATGAAAGTCCGTCAGTTTTGGAGTTAGGATCTTCAAATTTTATATTTAGGTGAAGGATTAAAAATAAACATTTACCTGTCTCAGCGTTTTTGAAAATTCCATCCCCAAGGGGTGAAAAGGGGGATGGAGTTTTGTAAGAAAAATCCTTTAATTTCAAAGTAAAAGTGACTTATTTTATTATTATTAGGCTCATGGTTGAAACTTAAAAACAAATAAACAAACCTATAGTTTGTGATTTTACAGAAATCAACTCCTAGAATGGTAAAAAGGGTCACCTATCTTGAATTCGAATTTTTAGATTACGAATTTCACTTTCCCGAAAACGTTTAGCCACTTTTTATCTAAATATATAAAAGAAGAAACTGACTGACTGACTGACATATCAACGCACAGCCCAAACCGCTAGGTCTAGAGACTTCAAATTTGGCACATAGGTTCCTTGTGAGGTCTAGGGGTGCACTAAGAGAGGATTTTTCGAAATTCTACCCCTAAGGGGGTGAAATAGGAGATGAAAGTTTGTATGAAAGTCCGTCAGTTTTGGAGTTAGGATCTTCAAATTTTATATTTAGGTAAGGGATTAAAAATAAACATTTACCTGTCTCAGCATTTTTGAAAATTCCATCCCCAAGGGTTGAAAAGGGGGATGGAGTTTTGTAAGAAAAATCCTTTAATTTCAAAGTAAAAGTGACTTATTTTATTATTATTAGGCTCATGGTTGAAACTTAAAAACAAATAAACAAACCTATAGTTTGTGATTTTACAGAAATCAACCCCTAGAATGGTAAAAAGGGTCACCTACCTTGAATTCGAATTTTTAGATTACGAATTTCACTTTCCCGAAAACGTTTAGCCACTTTTTATTTCCCATAATTTTCTTTACACCGAAACACGATTGACAAAGGTTTTAAAGTCCAATGTTTAGTTGTATTTTTTTTTCAAATTTTATATGTTTTGTAATCCCACTCAACTTTTGACCGAAGCCATTAATGACTGATGATTTAGTTTCTAGAAACATCTTCTGAATATATAAAAGAAGAAACTGACTGACTGACTGACTGACTGACATATCAACGCACAGCCCAAACCGCTAGGTCTAGAGACTTCAAATTTGGCACATAGGTTCCTTGTGAGGTCTAGGGGTGCATTAAGAGAGGATTTTTCGAAATTCTATTCAAATTCGCAGAGCTCAAAGTACTTGACGGATTGAGTTGAAATTTGGCATGTAGATAGGTAAGAAAGGATTTTCCCTTAAGGGGAAAGTAGAATCTACGCGGACGAAGTCGCGGGCGGAAAACTAATACACGTATAAAAGGATTCCACGCGGACGAAGTCGCGGGTAACAGCTAGTATTAGATAAAAAAAATATCGAAAGAACAACTAGGCACATTGATAGTAACGACGCCAAATGTTTTTTTTATATATTACTAGCTGTGCCCCGGGGCTTCGCTCCCGTGGAATTTCGGGATAAAAAATAGATAGTAGCCGATTCTCAGACCTACTCAATACGCTCACAAAATTTCATGAGAATCGGTCAAGCCGTTTCGGAGGAGTATGGGAACGGAAACTGTGACACGAGAATTTTATATATTAGATTATTGTGATCCAAATAGCCCAAATACTTTTTGGAATTGCGATAGTGCGACGAAAATTTCGTTTGTAATTAATTATTATACCTACCTTTATGTAAGGCATGGTTGATATTCCTAGCGTTAGAGTCGTGCAAGTTAAAATTTAAATTTTACACTCGAGATTAACTTGCTTCGTAACAAGGACATCACTTATTCGCTGCTCCATTCAAATTCAAATTACATTCCTGCCTACGATATGGAGTCAGTGACAACTGAAACGCACTCGCTCCCACCAGGCACTGATGTTGTGGACAGCCACTAAAACTTTAAGGAAATTACAATGACTTGTCTCTGCTAATATAGGTAACTGTCGCAGTCAGCTGGTTAAATCAGCCATTAATTTGATGGGCTAGGTCGTTAATAAAATGCCGACATTAGTTGCAATAACTTAACATTTTGCTCCTGCCTACGAGATGGAGTCAGTGGCAACTGAAGTGCACTCGCTCCAACCAGACAATGTTTGTGGTGGACAGCCACTGATACTTAAAGGAATTTACAATGACCTGTGTGTACTAATATAAATAACTGTCGTAGCCAGCTGGTTAATAAGCCATTAAATTGGAAAGCCGCTATTAAAACGCCGGCATTACTTCCATTTAATTCATACTAGCGGCCGCCCGCGGTTTCACCCGCATAGTTTCCGTTCCCGTGGGAATATAGGGATCAAATGTATCCTATGTTTTAATCCAGGTCATATATTATCTCTGTGCCAAATTTCATCCTAATCCGTTCAGTAGTTTTAGCGTGAAAGAGAAACAAACAAACAAACTAACTGACATACTTTCGCATTCATAATAATAAGTAGGATTCCGTTCCTGCCTACTAGATGGAGTCAATGACGCAATTAAGGCGCTACTCGGAAAAAGTATGGACTTTTTGATATAAAACTATAGCATGGTTACAGTTGTTACAAATCTGGTAATAACATATATATGTCTTCATACCTTTATCTAGATTCGTATAGTTTCAAAAACACGATTTTATGATTTTGCCTCGACACTTTTTCTTTTCGAAAAGACCTCTAAAAATATGAAAATTCAAAGTCAAAGTCAAAGATTTTCATTCAAATAGACTTATAGATAAGTACTTTCGAATAGTCCAAAAGTTTTTTTTTCCCTAGGGTTTAATAAGTAGACAGCAATAACATTTAGGATCGTATAGAATCAATAAAAAAATTAAATCGCTGTAGTTTTTTAATACGAAGTGATTTTGTGTTTTTTTTGCCTAATCTGCAAAATCGGTCTCGCTCCCGTGCGCGTCTTTTTCTCATTGCTATCTCGCTTCAGCATATTTTTTTCGAGTATCGCCTTAAGACGTCATACTCGTAAGTAACCTTAAGATGTCTTAATTCCAGGCAGATCACTGAATTGCTATTATTACCTCTCTTTTACTCATTATACAAAGAAAACTGCATGAATTTATCATACTTAGGCCACCAGCTCGCGCATGAAGCTTTTAATTCATGCTTTACAACTTGGCTGGGTATTTTGTTAAACGGCAAATTTGCCTTCTACAAACATATATTGTGTGGCGCCTGTTCTTTCTGATATCCGCAATACAATGCTTGGAGTCGCCCGAGAGAAATGTGTGTGATTCTGTCTGACATTACCTATTTACAGATATATAATCCGGTAAGTATGTTATATGCTTATCGCACCAGATAGATGCGGCCATGCGGGTTAGTTCGCCAAGATTTTATCAAGCTAAATAACCTAAACCTTAACCTTATAAATACTAGAAGAAAATTTATAATTATTATAATTCAACATGTACGCGACACAATATTTTCTTTATCAGTTGTTTCTCTGGAGAGGCAACATCCAATCTCATTACTTAGTGCTATTTCATAATCATCAGTGAGTGACTGGAAAAAAATCGACCAACGGAGTAAGTAAAATGATGCTACTAGTGGTTTTCTCGTGGTTTCACATGCGTGGTTCTCGTTCCCGAGAGAATATCGGGATATACTTGTATCCTATGTGTCAATCCAGGCTATAAATCTGTAACTATACTTTGTTTGTTTGAACGCGCTAATCTCAGGAACTACTGGACCGATTTAGAAAATTCTTAAACTATTATAAAGCACACTTCTCCCGAGTGACAGGCTATATTTTATCTCGATATTCCCACGGGAACGGGCACCACGCGGGTAAAACCGCGTGGATCCGCTAGTTTATTACATCTAACCGCCTCCGTGGTCTAGTGGTACCACCGGTATCAGACCCAGGGGTCCCGGGTTCGATTCCCAGCGGGGGTACATATTGTATTCGGTTTGGTTGGTGGTAGGACTTGTTGTTAGTCCGCCTGGCTAGCTACCACCATCTTATCTAAGTCTGACGCCATAACAAAAATGTTTTCAGCATTGTGTTCCGGCAGTTAAAGATAAGATAGTCAGTTCCTCAGTGATTGGGGATTCCGGGAGAGGCTCGCTTCCATCTTCAGCCTTATCAATACTTAACATCAGGTATGATGAAGGCTAAGAGTCTCCCCGTACTTCATTAAAAAAAACCGTTCTACCGTTATCGCGGGACTCATCTAAGGATTTATAACATAAGTACAAACGTTTCTTCGGTGGTGTCGTGTGAGGCGGGTCGTTACGTTCCCTAAAATATGGTTGAGCGAAGCGATGGCTGGTTCATGCGTCATGCTCATGAACGGGTGCCGCCAGCGGAAATGGGTCTACTTCAGTCTGCTTGTCTTAACGTTGTGCTTAGAGCTTAAATATTTTCATCTAAAATAAATTACTATTGACCTGTATGTACGTCACAACTTGCAGTACATTAACCTTGTAATGCTAGAAATGTTATAATGTAAGATCTTCCTTGCGAGTTGAAAATTGGTTACGGTTAGCATAACCATAAAATGTAACATTATAATAAGTATTTTCTTTTTTTGATGGAAATTGATCTTACTGATATGTTAAGGTCACTTTTCAATTTGACGAATCTGTATGAAATAAAACAGGGAGAAAAAATAGCCCTTGATGAGTTTCTTGCCGGTTCTTCTCGTTACAAGGTGTCCTGCCGCCGTAGGGTATGTGAACGATGGCGTAGCTTCTTTAACGTTCATAACTGCTTAGCTTAACAGCCTAGATTGAATAAATGATATTGAATTTTGAATTTTAGTAGGACGTCTATTTCAAAACATATTTCTTTGTACACATCCTTAGAAAGACATGATACAGTACGCCATTATGATCATTTTGATCGAGTGATACGTGTATATTAGGTATATTACATTTCGTCTAATTTAATTAAGACAATTTAGAAGTTCTTGTAAGCGTGCGTAGTATAATGAAAATGGCTTTGGCTTCCTAATTAATTTCTACGTGCAAACAAAGTTTTCGTCGTTGTTATTCCCATACATTCAATATTAAAAAATACCTACCTATTTTATCTAAATAACAACATTTATCTTAGTAATTTTCGTGGTTGCTTATTCTCTTCAATGTAACTATCATTCTTTTAGGATAAAATTACGTGTTTTAGTGGGTATTTTTTAAATATATTAAATAGGTTTACTCTTGGCCTCATTCTGGATCAAAGATTAAGAAGAGGCTGAAGATGGAGCGAACTTGCCTAGAAAAAGCCTATTTACTCGAGCTTTAAATATACCAGCAAGCGTAGCATGCGCATCGCGACTCGCTGTCGACGCTTATCTCGCGATGTCTGCCCCGCGAGAAAACTGTCGAGGTGCTCATGCTACGCATGCAGGGCTGTAGGCTGTCCGCGGAACACGGACGCAGCCAGGGAATTAGGAATCAGGCGAGTGAGTCCAACATACCCGCCGGCCGCACATTATTGTAAGCGGACGGGGTGTGCGTAAACCCTTGTAAGTGACCTTCACTGTAAAAAATAATAAAATTATGTGACCACAGCCATTTTTAAGGTGCACTGAAAAAAAACGAGTTAAAGCAATGAAACAAGATGTTGGCACTGTTAACGTAACTGTTTTGATTTTTATTATTTTTCAAACATTTGTTTTTGCACTGCTCAGGGTTAATTGTGAGTAGTTTTTTTTTTCAGTGTGCCGATACGTCAGTTAATCCAAAAATCTAAACTTAATATTAGGTATATATAGAAATGATTTTTTATATATTTTTGTTAAGCCAGTGTACTTGCGAATGACTTTACTATTCAATATTCCTTGAAGTTCGAGAAAGGTTTTGAGATGAGACAAATTAGAAAAATCCCCGGGAACGGGTACCATGCAGGTGAAACCGCAGGCAGCTAATAGTAACGTAAAAACAAATCATATATCGAAAACCTAAGAATAATTTATAAATATTTCTTACACTCACACCAATTAACCTAGCACCAAAATAAGCACTGTAAGGCTTGTGTTATGGGATACTAGGGTAACGGACATAAATACATAGAATTATACATATATGAGTATTTGTGTAGAAATATATATAAACGTCCATGACTCAGGTACAAATGCTCGTATTTATAATACAAACATTTTCCTCTACCGGGACTCGAACCCAGGACCTCAGAGTAGGTGACACCTTGAAACCGATGTACAATCGGGGAACTTCCCGGTTGACCAGTACAGAAGGGAAACGTTTTCTCGGAAAGTACTAAGGTTAAATAAATAATTAATTATTCAAATGAAATACCTACTAATGTTCTATTATTTGTGATAGAAACGTTTTTTGTATAACTGTCACTTTTTAAATAAAACTCCCTAAAAAAACTCTACTGGTCATCCCGGAAATTCCCCCACTGCACGTACCACTCTACCACGGAGGTCGTAAATGTGTTAATCAAAACCATTTTTCTACTGAAATAAACTTCTTTTATTAATTTTGAATCCACTTTTTTTTGTTCAACTTATTCAAGGGCCGTACCGCGCAAGTGGCGTCGGTATTGATGTGACATATTGCTCTTAGTTTTTGTGTCAAAAAGAAGCAGCAATGTGTCACATCCTTCTGTCAAATGAAATCGATGTCGATGCCGACGACACTTGCGCGGTACGGCATTTACGCGTAGGCCCACTGGGGCCTACCGCGTAAATGCCGTCGGCGTCGGCATCGCTGTCAACTTTAATTTGACAGCCGACGGCGTTTTCGTACAACGCAAATTCAACAGGATATCTTTTAGCAACGAGAAGAAAAATTGCAAGAAACTACAGTATTTAGGTACAAATAAACATGTGGTTACCAACAAAATAATTAGTATAAAATTACGAAAGAAAGAAATTTAAGGAAAAAAATATTATCATTCTTACAAATAAATAGCAAGTTATTTCATTTACCTATATGTTGTTTACTTTCAGGGCCCCTAGCCAAAGAAACATTTAAAAAAGCTTTTTATAAAAAACCAACATAAAAAAAACTAAAAAGCAAAAAATAAGCCTTTTGGAGTCGGTGGCAGCCAAGGCATTCTACATTGCGATCCCATTCCAAAGGTTTATTTTTTGCTTTTTAGTTTTTTGAAGTCGGTATTCTATAAAAAAAGGTTTTTATTTAACAGTTTTTAAGGCTAGAAGTCCCGAACCTATACTAATAACTTTATGTCAACTGCTCATCACCTTTTACAAAATGCTGCTTTTCCCGGTGCAGGGACGTTAATTTTTGAGGAGTTCTCCTGGTACTTCATCATCAGCTCCACTTCATCACATGCATTGAGACGAGCATAAATTGCTTATGAACCACATTAAAGTCATCGTATCGCTTCCGTGAAATGCTAAGTATTTAAGAGTTCCGATGACCATTTATGGTCTTCATCATCAGTTTCACTCCACCAAATGGTGCTTAACACAAGCAAATGCAATAGTTACTTAAGAAATCATCAAAATCGATATAGGAGTGCCTATAATATTTGAAGAGTTCTCTCGATTTCACCAAGATCCCATCCTCAGACCCTGTCTTGACGTTAATGAGACAAATATGAAAGTACACCCTTTCAAACAACACCCTTTGAAGTCGGTTAAAAACGATAACGAAGTTCGAAAAAAAAAATGTATGGGATTGGCGGATTGGCATAAGCCCCGCTAAATAACGTGGTCTTACCGCAAGTTAATTGGCGTTTAAAGACAATATCGAATCGAATTATCGTTTTGCTACATAACGATGTTACTTTGTCTAAGGGCCCAGAGACGCTTAAGACCTCATCATACCTGATTTAAAGTTATAATATGGCTGAAGGTGGAAGCGAGTCTCTCCCGGAATTCTCAACCACTGAGGAACTGGCCATATCTCTAACTGCCGAAACACAAGTCAATGCTGAACATTGTTGTTATGGCGTCAGACTTAGATAAGATGATGGTAAACAGCCAAGCGGACTTACAACAAGTCCTACCACCAACCAAAATCCTATTTTATTTCCTTTCATCTTTCATATGGTAACTCAGTGAAACGGCAAACAAAACTTTTTAATTATTCTTCAGTCGAACATACGTCACTCGTTTCGCGATGGAAAAGACCCCTCAGCGCTCCGGACAAGTTTCCACATCAATCATGTCAAATGAACCGTTTAAGCACCCAACATTGTTTAATACCGGCTAACACGTCCCTGATTATGTCATCAATCAATAAGTGTAATGTATGTACTTAAGGCAAAGAGTAGGTAGAACTTTTTTTATGAACAACGGGAAGACGCATGGCCTTCGTCATACCTGATGTTAAGAATTGATAAGGCTGAAGATGGAAGCGTGCCTCTCCGGGAATCTCTAACCACCGAGCAGCTGGCTACAGTTACAGGCGTTCTGTGAGTTTTGTTTTCCATCATCAGCCTATGGACGTCCACTGCTGGACATAGGCCTCTCCTAGATCACGCCTATTGTGGCGATCATAGGAGGCTATTAGCCTACTGCTATCACGCTGGCCAGACGGGTTGGTAGAGGGTTTGTCTCAAGTATTCCTTTTCTCGCACAGGTTTTTAATGCGTCGAGCCTCTTACGACATCCCAGGCATGTAAGAGAGTAGTGACACTTGTATTCTTAGGCCGTCATCACACGGCCATCGGAGTTTTGTTTTACAATCTATTTATGACTGTATATAGTTATGATTTACACACTGTGTTTGTGCTGTGCTACCCAATCCCATTAGCCTTTCTTCTAATATTATAAAGGTGAAACTTTGGATGTTTAGTTGTTTGGTGCTTTTTACTCAATCACATAGGTATTATCACATTGGATACAATCCCAATATTCCCGTTTGACATTTAAATTAAGTAAAAAAAATCCACTGACATTATTGTAATTTTAACTGAGTTTTAAAATAGGTAAAAAAACATTCAAAGTCAAAGTCAAGTCAAGTCAAAGTCAATATCATTTATTCAGTCTAGGCTGTTACAAGCACTTATGAACGTCAAAGAAGCTATGCCATCGGTTCACAAACCCTACGGCGGGAGACCTTGTAACGAGAAGAACCGGCAAGAAACTCGTCAAGGGCTGTTTTTTTCTCCCTGTTTTATTTCATACATATTGTCATATTGAAAAATGACCTTAACATATCAGTAAGGTCAATTTCCATCACAAAAATAAATACAAATTATAATATTAAATTTTATGGTTATTGTAACCGTAAACAATTTTCAACTGGCAAAGAAAGACTTATATATCATACATTACAACATTTCTCGCATTACAAGATTACTGTACTGCAAGTTGTGAGGAACATACAGGTCAGTATCAATTTATTTAAGGAAAAAAAAATATTTAACCTTTAAGCACAAGATTAAGATAAGCAGACTGAAGTAGACCCATGTAGACGGCACCCGTTCACGAGCATGACGCATGAACCAGCCATCGCTTCGCTCAACCATATTTTAGGGAACGTAACGACCCGCCTCACACGACACCGCCGAAGAAACGTTTGAGTGAGCATGACGTACTTCAGGTACTTATGTTAAGCTGTATAAATATATATAAAAAAATAATAACAACAGCAATAAAAAGAAAGATAAAAGTGCATTAATGTAAGACACAACCTACAATGTTAGTAGAAGACGCATCAGCTGGGTCATAATCACAAAGCATATTTAAAGTAAGTTAACAAAAAAGAATACTTTTATATAATTGGAATAATTTTAAAACATTATTTATTTTTATTTATTCTGATCATGCAGTTCCACACGTCTTAACTTAAAAAAACATAAATAACATAAAATCAAAACAAAAATATATATATCTCAACACATTTTAACACAAGCAGACATGAGCAGACCCATCCCGCTGGCAGCACCCGTTCACGAGCATGACGCATGAACCAGCCATCATTGAAATTTTAATGTTAAATGATGACCGAATTTTTATTGAAGTATTTTTAATAGTATTTTACATTGGCATGCCTACAGACACAAGGCAGAATATTGTTGAATCTAATATTAAGAAACATTGTCACCCACCTAAATGTGTTGACACAATATTTAAGCAAATAAATGTTCTAATTTCTGTATATTTGCTACTCTTTCAAGTAAAAACTACTAAACGGATTTGAATGAAACTTTACAGTTATATAGTTCATACATCAAAACAACACATAGCTTACAATTCATCCCGATATTTCCACGCCATCGCTAGTCCTATCCTATCCTCCTTCCCACTAATATTAAAAATGCGAAAGTTTGTGAGTATGTTTGAATGTTTGTTACTCTTTCAAGCAAAAAATACTAAACGGATTTGGTTGAAATGAGAAAACACATAATAGATAGCCTGGACTAAAACATGGGATACTTTTATCCAGAAATTCCCACGGGAACTGGAACCATGCTGAAAAACTTCGAGCCATCGCTAGTATTATATATATAATAATAATAATAATAATAGGCTTACAATCAAACGTGAGGATGGCGGCAGAGGTTTAATAGATATACAGTGTTTATGGCAGAAACAGGTCCACACTTTTAAATATTTTTTTCAAAACCAAAGCACTACAAGCGCAACCTAGTGATATTCATAAAGCAATAGTTCAGAACGACAATAACTACACTCCGCTTAAAATAGACATAGAACAAACCAACACGAACATAGACCCTCATAAAAAGAAAATAGAAGACTGGAAAAAGAAAACATTACACCCGACACATAAACTGTACTACGACCGAGCTATCCTCACTGATAGGACAATTCATCACAACAGACCGGACATCATACTACAGGATAAAACAAACAAAACTACATACCTCATTGACATTGCAGTACCTAACACGTGGTTAATTCGTCCAAGCCTAACACCCATAATAATATAATAATAATAATAAGTGGTGAGTGGCGACACCACGGGTAAACCGATTGCTCCAGAGAGTCGGACGCGGTCCTCGCTTTTGGCCTGCCAGAGTGGATTTTCAAGAGGGCCCGGACTCTTGCCCCTGGCTTGCCTTCATCGGCTGATCAGGGTGGAGTCACAAGACTAATTCTAAACTCGCAGGGTGGAAGTGAAATATGCATAAGACGCGAGTTGGCACACCTTGTACAGTGGGTAGAAAGCGGCGTACACCTCTCTACACCCTTAAGTTGCCCGCGCCGGTGTTGCACCCCGGCCGGCAGATGTGCCCATCTAGCGGGCAGCGAGCCACCTTCCGCCGACGGTTCGAGTTATGAGATGTAGGTAAAGGCGGAAGTCCGTTATCTCACCCCATAGCCCGATATCCTAATCCAGTAGCCTCGCACCCAATAGCCCAATCATTTTATATATATTTATTCTCACACTCAAAATAGTTTATGTGTCACCGGCAGGCGCGTCCGCTTCCGTCTGTGCACGATACCTTTGCGTGTAGTGGGGAGCCGATGCCGGCATGTGCATCACACATTGCACATCTTATTAAACCTGTCTTAAAGGGCCTCTACGTGTTGGACCCATGTCCCCACGCAAGCCTGGCAAAAGGACCGGGCTTTGCCCGAGATACATAATAATAATAATTATTATAAAAACAATTTTTTGCACAAAAAACACTGAGAAGACAAACAATACAGATAGTATGAGGAGACATACAAAAGGCAGCCTTATTGCTAGGTAGCAATTTTCACAATTTTCAGATAACTTTTTATAAAGGTAGGTAGCAATTTTATATATTATGTGAAACATTGGATGTCTAGACGATTGGATGTTTGTTACTGAATCACACTATAGCGGGTGAACGGATTCGTTTGAAATTTTACACACATATAGTTTATAGTGCGTACTAAAACATAGGATAAATTTTATCCAGATATTCCCACCAGAACGGGAACAACGCGGGTGGCCCCTAGTAAATAATAAAATGTAGGTACTCCTGAATCCCTACAGTCAGTTGTCATCGCATAATTGATGTAGTGTTAATTAAAGAATGGAACTATACACTTAATATAGAGCAATCTTATTTACATTATTACTTTTACATTGCTCAAGGGCTCATGGAAAGGCCACCTGCGTCTCTCCAAGAGCTTAAAACTAAATTATAATTCGATACCCACTGTTTACGCTATCTTAAAATTTAGTAACTTTGACCCAAAGGTCCCCGAAGGGTCCCCCTTCCACTCGAGCTTTAAATATTATGTGAGTAGAAGGTGAGTAGTTAGTACCTTTTGATTGATACGAAATAACGAACTAATATAAAATAAATAAATATTCGCAAACAATCACACCAATTATCTAGTCCCACGTTAAGTTTCATGAAGAACTTGTGTTATGGATACTAGATAACGGATAAACATACTTCTTATATACTTTTTTTGTAAATACATACTTAATATACATATTAAACACCCAGGCCAAGACAAATAGACATGTTCATGCACACAAATATTTGTCTTGCCGGGGATCGAACCCGGGAGGTTAGTACCTCTGCGCCAAACAGGTTGTCAAATATAATATCATGATAATATCATGACAGTATCATGATAATATCATAATTATATGTAATATAATAATATCATGTCAATATACGCTTAGAATCAAAATATACTACCTATACCGTCATGTCCATCATAGAATTTAGTTGACAACTAAACAACTATAACGAACGTATGAATTTAAAAATTATTTATCAATCAGTATTCAAAAAGTTGCCTTTTAATATTTTTTTCACCTCACACGCTCTGAAAAGGAGGTTTTGTCAATCAGTTTAGGCGTAGAAAAGACAGTTAGGCGCTTTTTGCGGCCTAGCGCGGCAAAGTACTTTTTTAATTTAATACCTAAAAATATGTCATAGTGCGTTCCGAATTGCACTATTGACTTTTTTGTTACATTTTATTCTTATTTTAAATAGCTTTAAATTAATTATATTACTCCGTTTTGGTTTTATTATATTATTTTAGTTTATGGAATCATAAAAACAATAACAATAAGATTATACTATTTGTTAAAAGAATGTTATATTAGGCTGGGTGAGATTTCACAACCTGTAATTGGATTTCGGGACGTGACATAAATCTATATTTTTAAATTGACTTTGTCTTGTACCTCATGTCAGTGTCAAAATTTACGGATACGTTTTTATTGTTATTTATAAGTAACAATATATTCCTACTTTAAATAACTTTGAATTAACTATAATACTCCCTTTCTTTATTATTGTAGTTTTTTATATCATTAAAACAAAGAGAATAAGGTATATTTAGATTAAAATTTATGTTTAAAGAATTTTTTACCTGAAGTTGACCGCGGAAACAACCAAAAAACGTTCCTCGCTGTTGTGATGTGAAAAATTGTGTGTTGCGCTCGGCAGAAAATTTTTAGCGTCTTGTACCTTTGAAATCCTCGCTTCGCTCAGGATTCTATCCTAGAATCCTTCACTTGCTCAGCTTTCAATAGAGATAACTCACCGTTAAATAACCAACTTTCCAGCCTTGCATAACAAATAACTATTATTTTATAAAGTCATCGATAACCTCGTTCGCCAAGTCAAGAAAAGAAGAGTATCAAGATGACATGAATTTTATGAAGTTCTAGGCAGTCTAGGCTACTGCAAACTACATTTCTCTTAATTTAAAATATTAAAAACTAGCTTCCGTCCGCAGTTTCACCCGCGTGGTTGCCGTTCCCGTGGGAATATCGGGATCGCGAAAAAGTTGTCTATGTTACTCTCCGTCCTTTTTAAATAACTCTATTCCAAAAATCAAGTCGATCGGTTTAATTAGGGCGTGAAGAAAGGACAAAAAAACACACTTTCTCATTTATAATTATTATTATACTAGCTGTTACCCGCGACTTCGTCCGCGTGGAATCCTTTTATACATGTATTAGTTTACCGCCCGCGACTTCGTCCGCGTAGATTCTACTTTCCCCTTAAGGGAAAATCCTTTCTTACCTATCTACATCCTAAATTTCAACTCAATCCGTCAAGTACTTTGAGCTCTGCGAATTTGAATAGAATTTCGAAAAATCCTTTTTTAGTGCACCCCTAGACCTCACAAGGAACCTATGTGCCAAATTTGAAGTCTCTAGACCTAGCGGTTTGGGCTGTGCGTTCATATGTCAGTCAGTCAGTCAGTCAGTTTCTTTTTTTATATATTTAAAAGAAAGATATTACAAAACATTTAAAATTTGAAAAAAATTACAACTAAAAATCGGAATTTAAAATCTTTGTCAATCGTGTTTCGGTGTAAAGAAAATTAAGGAAAATAGAAAGTGGCTAAACGTTTTCGGGAAAGTGAAATTCGTAATCTAAAAATTCGAATTCAAGATAGGTGACCCTTTATACCATTCTAGGGGTTGATTTCTGTAAAATCAAAAAATATAGGTTTGTTTATTTGTTTTTAAGTTTCAACCATGAGCCTAATAATAATAAAATAAGTCACTTTGACTTTGAAATTAAAGGATTTTTCTTACAAAACTCCATCCCCCTTTTCACCCCTTTCGGGATGGAATTTTCAAAAACGCTGAGACAGGTAAATGTTTATTTTTAATCTTTTACCTAAATATAAAATTTGAAGATCCTAACTCCAAAACTGACGGACTTTCATACAAACTTTCACCCCTTATTTCACCCCCTTAGGGGTAGAATTTCGAAAAATCCTCTCTTAGTGCACCCCTAGACCTCACAAGGAACCTATGTGCCAAATTTGAAGTCTCTAGACCTAGCGGTTTGGGCTGTGCGTTGATATGTCAGTCAGTCAGTCAGTCAGTTTCTTTTTTTATATATTTAAAAGAAAGATATTACAAAACATTTAAAATTTGAAAAAAATTACAACTAAAAATCGGAATTTAAAATCTTTGTCAATCGTGTTTCGGTGTAAAGAAAATTATGGAAAATAGAAAGTGGCTAAACGTTTTCGGGAAAGTGAAATTCGTAATCTAAAAATTCGAATTCAAGATAGGTGACCCTTTATACCATTCTAGGGGTTGATTTCTGTAAAATCAAAAAATATAGGTTTGTTTATTTGTTTTTAAGTTTCAACCATGAGCCTAATAATAATAAAATAAGTCACTTTGACTTTGAAATTAAAGGATTTTTCTTACAAAACTCCATCCCCCTTTTCACCCCTTTCGGGATGGAATTTTCAAAAACGCTGAGACAGGTAAATGTTTATTTTTAATCTTTTACCTAAATATAAAATTTGAAGATCCTAACTCCAAAACTAACGGACTTTCATACAAACTTTCATCCCTTATTTCACCCCCTTAGGGGTAGAATTTCGAAAAATCCTCTCTTAGTGCACCCCTAGACCTCACAAGGAACCTATGTGCCAAATTTGAAGTTTCTAGACCTAGCGGTTTGGGCTGTGCGTTGATATGTCAGTCAGTCAGTCAGTCAGTCAGTTTCTTCATTTATATATTTAGATTAAGATTATATGTTAGGATTGTATAACTTCAGGATAAGCCATTTATTTTAAATTTGTAAAAAATAAAATAAACCGTTTTACTTTATTTTTTCTTACGGCTTGGACATAGCATAGCGAAATAAAAGTTATGCAAAACAGCAAATCAGAAGGAATGAACGAAATTCCGGCTGTAAAAACCATGTAGCAAACGTAAGATATTTAAATCTCTTTGAATTTTAAAATTTTTGAGCTTTTCTCTGCGGGTTTTTGTAAACTTGTCACATAAGTTAACTCGTCACGTTTTGAAGAAATCCATACATTGAAAGTAAATTCGCCACAACTATGGAATTTATGAGTAAATTCGTCACTGGTAAAGCAAAAAAAAATTAAGTTTACATATTATTATTTGCCGTTTTTCTGATGACGAACTTTGATGGCGAGTTTACGGTAACCTCTGTCAGCAAACAAGAAACGATACGAACTTTAAAAATAGCTAAGGAAAATAACAAAGATAGTAAAACTATAGTGTGAGTCTAACTTTGCCATGTGAAATGAAAAATAATTGTTAAAGATCGAAAAAATATCTAAATAAAATAAATTATAATATAATATAATACTTTAAAAATAGCTAAGGAAAATGAACAGACACTATGTATGAAAACAACATACTGAGAATTGAGTTATCGTTAAAGTATTATATTATATTATAATTTATTTTATTTAGATATTTTTTCGATCTTTAACAATTATTTTTCATTTCACATGGCAAAGTTAGACTCACACTATAGTTTTACTATCTTTGTTATGTGTACAAAAACTAATTAGTATCTCCAAAAATTGTATAACTATGTTATTGTTCTCGACTGTCAATATGTTCAATGCAATACAGTCATAAACATCCACAGTCAGAGTTTTCTGTACCGTTGTTCTGTTCAATTTTCTTTTCATATTTTTTTTCATCTTAAACAATAACATGTCAAGTTATTCACTCTGATGAGATTCCAATTGTTTTGTGGAAATTCAGTTCATAACTGCGAAGCCCGAAACCATTGTTTCGCATAGCCAAAATTAAAATGATTAATTTACTCCGGAATCCAGGTAAACAAAAGCGATGCTTTGTGAATGCAAGTTGAAGTTAAAAGCTTTGTAATATTTTGCTTATATCTAAAAATAAGTTTATCAACATACCTACACTCACCGGTACCTTTAACCGCCCACCCCGTTATTTTCATACAAATTACTAACTGTTACCCGCGACTTCGTCCGCGTGGATTCCTTTTATACATGTATTAGTTTTCCGCCCGCGACTTCGTCCTCGTAGATTGTACTTTCCCCGAGAAAATCCTTTCTTACCTATCTACATGCCAAATTTCAACTAAATCCGTCAAGTACTTTGAGCTCTGCGTTGATAAGTATATCAGTAATTTTTGCCTTTTATATATTTAGATTATTGTCTGGGATGGAAGTACTATTGCCGATAAATTGATTAAGTACTTACCTAACGATTTGTTAGCTTATCAGGTTGGTCAGTTGTAGTAATAATTAACTAAATTCAGTATACATTTTGGGGAACCGGCAAAGCTGTTGAATTTCATTTGTTTTTGGCAAAAATACTGATCAAAGATTTTCACAAAATATAGGTTTGTTTATTTGTTTTTTTATTCAATCAGTCCAACAAAGGACTGAGCATTTTATAGTTTTTCCTTATTTCTGTGTAATATACTGTATTTTTTTTCAATCGTAGGCAACTCCCTCTCCCTCAACTGCCACACCGTTCCCCAAAAAGAACCGAACCACGGTGCCAATTGTGAATATGTCGCTGAAACAAACTTCCACTCCATAGAAATGACAATTGTAACCGCGGTGACAGCATTATAAATTTCACCATAGAACTAGGGAAATATTTGAAACAGTCGTCCCAAGTATTCTCAATAAAGAAGGAAAGCTGTTTTTCATAGATACCCCACAGGCGGCAATAAGGCAACATACTTAACGAGAGAAGTCAGGCGCCCAAAAAGTTGCTCATGCAGTAGCTACCTCACGAGGTATCACACACTTATACAAAAACACACACACACTCACACACACATACTGGCTTTGTTAATTTAATATTATATCCCTTTATGATCTCTCAAATAGAAATAATAATCATTTTATAGCTACACACATGCGAACGAATGGTTATGTAATCTCAAATGTTGACTTCATCGAGGGTTGGAGGCCTTCTTTAATACAGGCATTGTTCTGCCCAGTTTAGACTCCAGTCTCTCACAAATAGTTGATAAGAGATGTTTTGTTAAACTATACTAATAATGTCATGTTTTATATTTGTGAAGAGAAATAAAGATTTTTATTATTTTATTTTTATTATAATGTATTTACATTTTTGGTATTAGTCTCATATTTTCATACTCATCATCATCATCATCTGTGGACGTCCACCGCTGGACATAGGCTACTCCTAGCTCACGCCTATTGTGGCGTTCATAGGAGGACATTAGCCTACTGCTACCACGCTCTTGCCAGACGGGTTGGTAGAGAATTTGTTTCAAGTTTTCCTTCTCTCGCACAGGTGTTCAATGCGTCGAGCCTCTTAGTCGACTCTTACGACATCCTAGGCATGTAAGGGAGTGGTGACATAAGTATTCTTAGGCCGTCACCACACGGCGACTATTTTCATACTAAGTAACTAGTTAATGGGCTAATACAAAATAAATCTACAGAATTCTAAGAGATGGAAGTAGGGCCTCGATATTTATGCTGGTGTCAAAATGTGTAAGATTGCGCAGATCAAGTGTGTTTAAGTTTGCGCGCGCACGTTTACACGTCTATGATCAATAGCTAACTATAATTTATGATTTTTGTAAAATAATTTAGTATAAAAAAAGTTACCTACTTACTAAAATGGCCTTGTCTTATTTATAGAAATAATTATTTTTTAAATAAAATATATTTTCTTTTAAAATGTGAACTGGGAGAAAAAGAAAACTAATAAACACCAAGTTAGTTCTGCTGCATATGCTGATAAGACAGAGGCTTGAACATTAATTGATAATGGCAAAAAACAAAAATATTTTTTTTGGAAAAACCCACGCCATATGTAAAAACGCCATAATCCCTCCGACTTAAATGCGTCGGGTGCTGCCATTGGAAAAATTGGGATTTGTGTAAAATTATTTAACTCTTTTAATTTTTGTCTATGGCGTTCTTACTTACGGCGTGGGTTTTTCCAAAATTGTAATATTGTTTTTTATTTTATTTTTTTTGCATATACCGCCTCCGTTCCGTCCATCGTAGGTAAAAACTAAGAAAACAATAGCTATCAAAACTTGTTATATTTCAGTGAAATTAATATGTTAAGTACTTCTAACTCCAACCTACGCGAACGAAGTTGCGGGCACCAGCTAGTTAATAAATAAAACTTTTTGAAATGACGCTCCCTAAATAAACTCTACTGGTCGACCGGGAAGTTTATCGATTGTTAAAATTCAAAGTTATGCTTTCATCGTATCTTTATTATTGTCCGTACCTATGTAATTAAGTGCCATTCAATGGCACTACAAAAAACAATATAAAAGATATTATTAAAGAATACAAAAAAATAGTGCAGGATTAATAATAAATATTTCCATACAATCACACCAATTATCTAGCCCACGTTAAGTATCATGAAGAACTTGTGTTGTGGATACTAGATAACGGATAAACATACTTAAATACTTTTTTTTTGTAAATACATACATAATATACATATTAAACATCCAGACCAAGACAAATAGATATGTTCGTGCACACAAATATTTGTCTTGTCCGAGGATCGAACCCGGGACCTCTGGCGCAGAAGGTGGGGTTGGTACCCCTGCGCCAAACAGGTCGTCATTTAATTGTCGTAATATAAAATAAGTGTCATTATTAATTTTAAAATGAACATATTTCCATAATTCATCTAATATTAAGCATTAAAATGTCAAATTCATTATTAATATTTTTTTTATTATTATTTATTGATTATTATAGATACTGTGATTTTTTGTAAATTCGTTATTTAACATTTTAAAAACATTGCCATATTTAAATGAGAATTACGATATAAAGGTAACTGTAAAATTTTATAACTTAATTTAAATAATGCGTAATTTTAAACAATAATTGTATTATTTCAATACTTTAATTGAACTGTATAATTTTAATTACTATTATTACGAGTATTGTAGATTATTGTAATTGCTACGCTCTTGCAGGGTGTCACATGTTCTGTCCTAAAAATGTAACATCTTTATTAATTGTGACATGCAATAAATAAATAAATGTCTCCTGAAAACTTAGTTTCTGCTGAAGGAAATAAAACAATAAAAAAGTAGGAATTATTAGTTTATAACTTTGTTTTTTTTACCTGTAAAATAATTCGGAGTTTTTCAATTCATACGGAATTAATTTATTCAAAATAAAACTTATCCATCTGTAAAAATGACTGTTCCGATGCAAGCGCACTGGACTAGCTTATTTCACTTGTTGCACCTTTCTGAATGGAATGGCCTTACTTTGCCTATGGAAGCGTGAATCATTAAATTTTCACACTCAGTGAGATATTTATCATTTGAATGAATTGAAAAAAACACACAATAATTGCAATATCGGTATTGCTATCGCAATCAAACATAAAACTCTAGTAAAACCCTTCAACGATAGGGTTTTGTTTCTACATTTTCCCTAATTCCTCCATATTCATCTATTGGATTCACTATTGCATTTTTAGTATGAAAGTGATAGCGTTACCGAGAGCCCTTGTTTCGCTTTGAAAAATCGATGGCAATATCGTTAGGCGGTAGGGGTGCTGGTCTGAGGGCGTCCTACACTTCGTTGACCAACACGCGGTCTTTACTCAAGAACTCCTTTACCCAAATTTAATAAATTAATTTTGGGTTCCCTTCGACACGACGATAAGCTCGCGTGGGACGCCGCCGGAGTCTCGCAGCGCCGGAGCCGTGACAGAAGACTTGCCTGCTGGATGTTTGCTTGCTTGCTTGCGTGCATGATTCTTAGCCTGCGTGCTTGCTTGTTTGCATTGCTTGTATGCTCATTTGCATGCTTGCTTGCATGCTCACTTACATGCTTGCTTATATGCTCGCTTGCATTGTTGGTGCATGGCTGCTTGCATGTATCCTTGATTGCCTGCTTGCATGCCTGCTTGCTTGCATGCTCGTCACATTAATGAATTATTACATCAATTTGACATACGGAAATGGTTAGGCGTAACGGTGTTGGGCGAATCGTAATTTAGTACTAGGAAACAGTAGAGTTAATGAATGATTAAGCCTAATTATGAGGATGGGAACCAAAAATAAAGCGAAAAATAAATATTCGAAATGAAAATAGGAAAACTAATTTAGGTCATTTGAAAAAAATAGGCCATTAAGGGAAAAATAATTAGGCGTTCTAATATATACCCATTAATTTTAGTTTAATTAATGTTGGCATTCACAATAGATTGTTCAGATAAATTTTATGCTCGAAAAAAACAACTAGTTTCAAAATTGATCAGACGAGAGTCCCGTCTAACAAATTATCTGGTACATTTAACTCTTTGCTATAAGCCAGCGGTGATTTATGTGACAAATAACCTTGACATGACCTTGACTTTCCAAAGAAACGATTTTACAAACGTTTGACAAACGATAAAGTTAAAATAACTCCTCAATGGTTAGCGTAAGTGTAGATATATTATATACTAGCTGGTGCCCGCAACTTCGTTCGCGTGGGTTTGAGTTATAGGTAGGTACTTAACGTTTTAATTTTACGTTACACTTGACACAACATTTAAAATATGTATGTACAATAATAACGCATTAGTTATTATGATAAATTTTAAATAGAAAAATATTGGAAAAAATTAACTCGGCCACAAGTGAATTCTCAGATGGGAATCGAACCCATGACCTTTGGAAATCCGGTCCAATGCTCTAACCGCTGAGCTACCGAGACTTGCGAACCACCGTCGAAATTCTCCAATACTTTAATATTTTTAATACGCTGTAGGCCAGCGTTGTCACATCAATGCCAGGAATATCCTTGCATTCGAAAGAAACATCTTTTCAGGTGTTTAACGATCGATTAAGATGCAACAGCCAATAATTTATAATTTTTTCATTTTTTCATTTTTCAATGCTATTTTTATACTTATGATAAATTTTAAATAGAAAAATATTGGAAAAAATCAACTCGGCCACAAGTGAATTCTCAGATGGGAATCGAACCCATGACCTTTGGAAATCCGGTCCAATGCTCTAACCGCTGAGCTACCGAGACTTGCGAACCACCGTCGAAATTCTCCAATACTTTAATATTTTTAATACGCTGTAGGCCAGCGTTGTCACATCAATGCCAGGAATATCCTTGCATTCGAAAGAAACATCTTTTCAGGTGTTTAACGATCGATTAAGATGCAACAGCCAATAATTTATAATTTTTTCATTTTTTCATTTTTCAATGCTATTTTTATACTTATGATAAATTTTAAATAGAAAAATATTGGAAAAAATCAACTCGGCCACAAGTGAATTCTCAGATGGGAATCGAACCCATGACCTTTGGAAATCCGGTCCAATGCTCTAACCGCTGAGCTACCGAGACTTGCGAACCACCGTCGAAATTCTCCAATACTTTAATATTTTTAATACGCTGTAGGCCTGCGTTGTCACATCAATGCCAGCATTAGTTATTAATTGCCGTGTGCCCATGGTGATAATAATACAGCCTTATGTGTCTACACACCTGAGAATTTCATAATACGGAGTGTACTAGTAATTCGTTTAGGGTCAATATGATTCAGCGCCTGTCTCTGCGCCTCAATTATATGAATTGCAAAATGAGTGGTCACAGCGAACTGTGTGTGCTTGAAATCAAACGAAAAATGTTGGGGGTGAACGTTATACGGGGTATAAACACAGCTTTAACGGCAATACACCAGTGAGTATCTTATTTTCGTGGGTTGGTGACACGTTGGAGGTCCTCAAATATTTAACGTATTCCAGGAAGACTCATGCTAAAGAATTAGTTGGATATATATTTATATGGATTATTTATTGAATCTTTTTTGGGCGCCTGACTTCTCTCTTAAAGTATATTAGTAAGCCTTATTTCCACCTGTGGGGTATCTATGAAGAACAGCTTTCCTTCGATGCTGAGAATACAAATACAAAATACAAATAAATTTATTAAAATGCAAAAATGTTTCATCACAACATAAATTATCAAAACAATAACGACTACTTATATAAAAACATTATGGAACCTTATATAAGTTTCACAGCGGTCTCTGCACTAGACTCTAGGCCTGTATCGCAGGGGCCAGTTAACGATTGTAATTCACAATTATAATTGCGGTTCAGATCAAGTTATAAAAGAAGAACATTTTAGGGAAATATTTTGGAAAAAAAAAATTAAAGAGGTATGTTTCTGCACGCATGCCGTGTGTGTGTTTGTGTGTATGTGTGTGTATGTTTGTGAGTATGTGTACGTGTCAGTGTGTGTGTTAGTAACAGGCTTTAAGAATGTCCTCTTTTTCCAGATAGTTAATACCTTTCAACCATGTTTGTTTACAAGCAGGTTACGTCATCATAAACTTGACGAATTTGTGTCACGTGACAAACGTTTAAAAATGCATTTTTATTTACGGATTTTTAAATAAAGTTATTATTATTTTCAACTTACGTTAATAAATAACCAATTTTGAACTCATAATTAATACTGATAACAGTAATTGACACTTTATTTTCCCCATTGTCAAATAGCCTATTGTCATTTCCATGGAACGGAAGTTTGTTTCAGCTACATATTCACAATTGGCACCGTGGTTGAGTTCTTTTTGGGGAACCGTTTGGCCGTAGAAACTGAGGGACTGCCTCGGATTGAAAAAACAGAATCTTGTACAGAAAAAAGGAAACACTATAAAAAGCTATGCCTTATTGAAATAAAACAATATGCTATGCCTTATGTTGGTCTGATTGAAAAAAAAAGAATTAGACTAACCCTTGATTTTTATATGTCAACGGACAATACCCATCACGCTTAACAACTTTTGCGAAGGCGGCGTTTCCATATCTTTTATAAATTAGCTGGTCCCTAGTCTCCTTCATCAGGTTTTCCAGATTTCCAATTAGGCGCATGACAGCTGAGAAAACTTAAAAAATCTAACTAAAAACCAACATTTCAAGAAACGGTAATCAATCAGTTAATCACTGTAGCACTAATAAATCAGCTAACAAGAGAAGTGCGGTGATAAAAGTGCAAAACCGCATTCCTTTCATGCGACTAATTGTCTTGGTCGTGTAGTAGTTTCGGAGATTAGCGCGTACATACAAACAGACAGACAAAAATTAACTGTTTTTACGTCGTCTCCAATTAGTTGATAAATATATTCATGTACAGAAATTCTAATTTTACAGTTTTATTATATGTAAGTATAGATTATTTGTCATTGGCGCAGTGGGGCAGTGGTGCCGATCATGCTTAGGTACTGACTACTGAGCTATTGATTGTGGATTCAACCCTCAGCCAAATAAACATTCAAGTGAAATAAACAGATTAATTTGTTGTCTGAGTGCATTATTGTTGCAAACTTCGTTAATGTAGTGTAGTATTTAATGTCTGTACCACAAGTTGCTGTTGCTACTCATTTCGGGATCAGGGGGCTAATCCCTTTGAATTCGTCATTTGGAAGATATTTACATACTTCAGGCCGTCACTATTTGATGTTTGATATTGATTATAAATAAATAAATAAATCGGGACGCGTTTTTATTATTAAACATTTATTTATTTCAGATAAATTAATCCATACATTTAATATAATTAAAATTATTACTAAAATTAAAATTTAATTAAAGGTATTTAATGAATGAATGACTATAAGAGCTAGCGCAGACGACGGATAACGGAGGACTTTTTGTCCGCGACACGTCGTTATTGTTAACCAAATAAGATTCAACTTAGCCCGCGTATATCCGCGAAAAGCACGCGATAGTCCTAACTTTATGTTCTTAGTAATAAGGTCGTGTCGCAGACAAAAAGTCCTTCAATGTCCGTCGTCTGCGCAGGCCATAAGTAACACAATAGGTAGATTTTAAAATAAGACAATAAGAGGGCATGCCCCTAATCATCTTATTTTAAAATCTATCGCAATCCCTTTCAAAGGTATTGTGATTGTGATAGTGATTTATGGAATTGTGTTACTTGGAGTCGCAATCGCTTGTGGAACGAATGATGTTTTAGATGTGATTAATTTGTGCAATGCGTCCGGATCACAACCCTATCACATGGCAAATATAGCTCTTAAATATTTTACAAATAACAAATTAAAAGGGTCAACTCGGCCACAAGTGAATTCTCAGATAGGACTACGAACCTACGACCTTTGAGAATCCGGCCCACTGCTCTAATCACTGAGCTACCGAGACTTAAAAGTCCCAAAGGTCGTGAGTTCGAGTCCAATCTGAGAATTCACTTGTGACCAATTTGATTTTTTCCAATATTTTTCTATTTAAAATTTATCATAAATACAAAAATGCAAAAAAAAAATTTAAACGGATTGCGATAGATTTTAAAATTAAACCGTAAAGCCCACAGATTAGTGTAATGTTGACTGATGTTAATTGATCTGTGTCAAATTAAAAACAGAGATAACTTTTACACTCCTGTCTGAGCAGTTTTTTAATGAAATATTATACATCGAATACAAAACAAAAAATAAATGTTTTCCAGTTTCCGAAATATGCGTGAAATGGAATTGATATTGTTTGCGCGATCAATCAGTTCCGCCGTCGTCGGTGCGTTTGTTCAGTCCCGGCGATGTTTGCCTTTTAATTCACAAATTAATGGACAAGGAAATGATCCCATTATATTGCTCAGTATTTTTTTTTCATGATAGACGGGGAGACTCTTAGCCTTCATCATACCTGATGTTAAGTATTGATAAGGCTGAAGATGGAAGCGAGCCTCTCCCGGAACCCTCAACCACTGAGGGACTGGCTATTTTATCTCTTACTGCCGGAACACAACGATACTGAAAACATTGTTGTTATGGCGTCAGACTTAGATAACATGGTGGTAGCTAGCCAGGCGGACTTACAACCAATCAAACCGACTACAATATATACTAATGCTATTCACGAGGTACAAAAAAAATAGAAAGAACTATCGAATCTGCTTCGAGGTTTACCATAATTGCATACGGCATAAGTGTATAATATATTATTTGCCCAGGGCTAAATAGGCGTTCTGATGCACGGCTTCTCTGTTCAAGTTCCTTAAGCTAATAGGTACATTTTCAGTCTTGATCCAGTCTGGATCCCACCTCATCTCTTGAGCTATCATTACGAATGTTGTTGCAGGCAGGGGCCCCATTCTGACCTCTTATTTCCAGGCCGTTTTCGGAAATGCTATAATGCAATCCCTTTCTCTTTATGGAATGAGTAAAAAAGATGCACCAATACCAATTCAAGAAAGTAATTAACAGGAACTAACAGGTCATAAACACCACTCAGCGCCGAGCTTCTTGATCAAAGTAAATACGCAGGAAATAATAAAATGGATTGCTCAAACTTAACTATAACGACCCTATAGGCCAGTATCATCAATCATCGGGCTTTGCACCGCAAACAGTATTAAATCGCACAGTCACTGGACGGATGGGTATAAATAACATAATTTTTCTGTCAACCTTGAGGGCCTACTCCCTAAGTCCGTTTGCGAAGTTTCGGACTCGTTTTCTTATGAACAACGGGGAGACACTTAGCCTAAATCGTACCTGCAGGCCAGCTAATGAGCTATAATAACTTATCATGTCATAAGAACGTTTTGTTTTTATTGAAGACTTCACACTTTGGAGGCGATGATTGAGCGAAGTCATCACAAAACTTCCACCAAAAAACAAGCTTACTTTAGGAGATTTGTAGTTCGAAATAGCATGGTAAGATTGAAATAATACTGCGCTAAGAGCTGTCGGTAAGCCCCCTGATGTAAGCATTGATAAGGTTGAAGATGGAAGCACGCCTCACCCGGTATCCTCAAGAAACTGGCTATTATTTTGGGTTGGTTTGGTTTGGGTTACTTTCGGATCGTTCTCAAGACTGTTAAAATGAATATCTAAAACTAAAATGACACATGAGGAGCAGTGCTGTGATTATACAGACAATATGTACCTGCTTATGCTGCTCGTACAGCACAGGTTCTACATAGATAGAATTCAAAATCTAATGCGGACCGCGCCGCACGGCTTATTACGAGTTTGGCAAACTCGACGTTACAGTAAACATTAATGTAAAATGTAGCTCTGTCTCTTTCATATTTAGCGACTGTTTTACCGACATGAGCAGTGTATCCGATAGTCTACGCTCACGAGTCCTGTAAATGTCATGTTAAGCAAACTCGTAATAGGGGTACTGATCTACGTCGCGCAGTAATTGGGCTTAGCCTAAGGCAATGCATTTAATGCGACATAAGAATATAAGTAAATTATTATTACACAATTTTGAGAACGATCCGAAACTTCGCAAACGGAGTTAGAAAGCAGGCCCTCCGACACCATTTGGCCACCCCTTAGCGAGCCCTTTCCGAGACATTCATCTTGGTTTTCTGCTAAGCGTGACGAGTCCGATGATTTATTCAGATTTCTCCAGAGGTTTTTCCATTTATGGTGTAAGTATGTGGAGCATGAACAAACAGTGTTGATGGGTTTTTGAATTATTGCATTATTCAATGCTATTTTTATACTTATGATAAATTTTAAATAACTAAATATTCCTAGCATTGATCTGACAACGCTGGCCTACAGCGTATTAAAAATATAAAAGTATTGGAGAATTTTGACGGTGGTCCGCAAGTCTTGGTTCGTGGGTTCGAGTCCCATCTGAGAATTCACTTGTGGCCGAGACTTTTTCCAATATCTTTCTATTTACAATGTATCATAACTGTTGATGGAGTCATTTGGGAGATAGTGATAGAATTAACTTTATGTTATTAATTTTAACGATTCTTCTCCACCTGATACCTTGATAGCTGAACTGAAAATAATCAAATATTTAAATATACAATAACATACACAACACAAACACACACACACACACACACACAATATTTACTTACATCAAAAATTTCTGCGTTGTACTGCAATGTTGTTTAGCTTAGTTTTAGTTTTGTTAATGAGAGTTTTATAAATGTTAAATAAAGGTTTTTTCACATCACCGAAACTTATAAACACTCCAATCACGCATACTGTATCCTATCAAGGGGGAGGCCTGTAGCCCTTAGTACAGGTTAGGCCAACTAAAATCGATTTCGAAAACTATCGCTTTGTCTCTTTCATATCCATAAACTGCTTTACCGACATGAGTAGAAGATTCGATAGTTATCGAAAACGTTGACAGTAAATGTCAACTCGTACTAAGGGCTCCAGGATAGTAGTAGGATTCAAAGAAAGCCTTTTACGCAGGTCACCACCTGCGTAACAGGTTTTCTTTGAATCCTACTTCAGGCACCAGTCTCTCACACCACAGGACAGACTTGCCTCAATTTTACAACTATTCGTTTGTGTGATGAGTAAAATAAATGATATTCGTCGTCGTCTCAGCCACATAACACCCATTACTGGGTATAGGCCTCCCCCAAAAGGGGGGGTTTGCCATAATCGACACGCTTGGCAGGCGGGTTGGCGATCGCAGTATGGCCAAGTTTGTAGGAGACGCTGCTGCCCGTCTCCTGGAGGCTGAGTCCCTTAAGAAGAAAGAAAGAAAGAAAGAAAATATATTTATTTGACACAGACATTAGAAACATGCTTAACAAATTATGAAAAAAAAAGTATAAAAAAAAAAACATAATCTAACGGCTGCGTCAAAATAGAATACCAATTCAGCATATGTTGGGTTTGCGCGATCAGCGAGACCCGTCACCGTCACCCTTAGTCTCCTTTTACGACGCCAATGTGATGACACCACACAGCTCTTATAATAATGATTTTTTTATTACCGACTTCAACAAAAAGGAGGGAGGTACTCAATTTAACGCGTATCTTTTTTTTTTTTTTTGTCTGATGTATGTATACCGATTACTCCGGTGTTGAAAGAAAGAAAGAAAGAAAGAAAGAAAGAAAGAAAGAAAGAAAGAAAAAACATTTATTAGCCACATACACACAGAAGATACACACATACACACAACAATACAAGGAGCTACAATATTAACATTTAAATGAAAAACAAATTAAGCGTGCAGGGCCAATAAATACCCCGTCTCAGCATAATGCTACTGAGCCACTAATAGATGTGCAAAGTGACCCAGTAGCGCTGTTATTCTGACGGGGTTTACAAAGGACACAGACAGTCAAAAACAAATAAAATAATAATAGATAAATAACAAAATTTATAAATAAAAATATAAAGCAATAAAATGTATAAATATAAAAGTCATACAGGTAGATAAATAAAAATATAATATTATGGCATTATGTGCACTGTCGAAGAAACGACAGTCGGTGATTGGTTGGCAGACGGGACAGATTGATAGACTTATAATATGTCAATGTCATCGCCTCCACCTCACTTCCTTCCACGTCAAATGCGCCACGTTTTGTATATAAGTAAAAATATAAATAATGCCATGTGGTTGTTGCAATACCAAAGCGTTTATGTCCAGCGATTTTTAGTACTGAGCAAATGTTCATCCAGTTCGTAAAGATATGCCCCATGCTCAGGAAAAAGTATTGCGGCCTCATCGGGTGCGATCCCCGTAACGCTAAGTGCGAAGTGAAAACACCTAAGGTATGCGTGACCATTCTGTATTTTGCAATGCTAAGAAGTGTTTTTTTAAGTGCTTTTTCAGTGTTTCTTTCGATTTTAGTTCACGCATCGGCGGCGGGAGATCGTTCCAACACCGTGAAGCAGCATATCTAAATGACCCTCGAAAGGCCATGGAGCGATGTTTGGGGGTCAAGAAGGTGAAAGTACAAGCTCTTTTTGGGTAAAGTTTACGCTGAGCCGCCCAGACTAGTTTGTCATACAGGTACTTCGGCTTCTTTGAATTGATTATATCGAACATAAGACCAGCAAGATGAAGCTTTCTGCGAGCCTCCATCTTTAGCAGATTAGCGGTGTTAAGGAAAGGAGTAACATGAGAACGAGGTGGTATGTGAAAGCAAAATCTGGCACAAGAATTTTGGACACGCTGGATGAGTCGCTTGGTCCTAGCCAGCAAACATGGGCCATAGACTGTGTCACAGTAGTTCAAATTTGATAGCACTAGTGTCTCGCATAATCTAATTCTGAGATTTTCGCTTAGGTACAGCCTAATCCTATAAAGTAATTTTAGTTTATACAAACTGTTGCGAACACATTCAGTCACATGAGCCTCAAAGTTGAGGCTGCTGTCCATAACAAGCCCCAGATTTCTGACCTTCTGAACACACTCAATAGTTTCCCCATTTAGAGAGATGTTAATAGATATATTATGATTTTTGAAATTAGTTAGTTTCTTCGTAGTGCCAAACATAATCAACTTGGATTTTGTGGGGTTCAGTGTTAGGCAGTTTGATTTGCACCAGGTAGCAATCCGAGCCAGATCCTCGTTCAGTTGTACCTCAGCTGAAGCATATTCGGACGGTTGGAAAGATAGATACAATTGTAGGTCATCTGCATAAAGTTGGTGATGGCAATTTTTTATGTTTGTAGTGATGTCGGCACTATACAAGATGTTGGTGTTGGTGATCCGATTTTAATAATTGTTTTTTGTTTGATCGGGTACACTGTCAATTTGGTCCCATATAAGTCTCATTGAGATCCGATGATAATCTTCGGAGATATGGGGCCTAATGTCATGGAAGTCATGAAACAATTATATCATCCAGGTAATTGTTAGATTCTTGTTCGAGCTGAAGTTTCACGCAATAATTATAATTCTTTTTTTATCTGAAAGAAAATGGTTTATGTGTGGTATATAATTTTTACGAAGATCTGGCTAGTAGTTTTTTCATAATCTTGAAAAATATCAATCACCTTTTGGCAAGTAGTCGTTTACCTAGATGACATTGTTGTGTATGGGCTGATTTTTAGTGTAATTAACGGCACATGATGTAACTAAAAAATCTGAAATAAAAACATTTTATAAAAAAAAATCAAACCGACTTCAAAAAGTAAAAAATAAAAGTTTTGGAGTCGGTGCTAGCTAGCTAAGGCCAAAAAAATATATAGTTAATAGAAGTGCAATGTAGAAACCTTTTGTAATGGTCGGTCACAGGATTGGTGGTCAGAAATTTATCTTCATTTTCTCGAGCCCCTTCATTCTTTGGGGGGCACCTTAAGGTGTCAATCGTTATCCACATGAGATTTATGGGCCATCCTTCTTAAGTACCTCTCCATTAGGAAGGGCACGCCCCAGCAGACAGAGCATAAAATATTCATAAGACACTGAAACTGGTTAGGCTTTACCCATCATATTTTCACGACGTAAAAGATTTTCCCTAAAATCGTAACCTCAATATAAAAAAGAACAATTTGATCCTGAATTCACAGTTTCTGTACCTAAGATATTAAACCAGGTGATAAAACTCAATTCAGACCATCTGCGGGCTGTCAAACTTTAGTTACGAATGTCTAAATGAAAGGAGATGATAAAATTCACAAAAAAATACTGCGTGTAATTGTCGCGAGGCGCTCGGATTGAACGTTAGAATTTTATGGCTAAAGTAAAAGGCTTTTTATGGCACATAAAATTATTTTGGTACGAAGCGACTCGACGCAACTGTTGGTCGTAACCTGGTACAAGATACAGCGTTTTTACAAGGGTTTGTGAAGCTCGTCTCGTTCGCCTCTCATCTATTATTAAATCTACTCTGCATAGTTGTATGTTAAACAAACAATAAATTTAACAAATCAACATAGTACTGCTACGAATCGGTAGTTTCCATTTACTATTAACTTGTAAAGGGTTATCTCTCTCTAAAAATATACTTGACAAATTAATAACCTCTTCCTTTTTTTGAAGTCGGTTAAAAAGACCGCCATAACAATTCTATGTCGAGAAGTATTGCAAACGATATTACGAATCTCACGCAAACGAAGCTTTGCGGGCACAGCTAGTACTAAATAAAAATTGGGAATTCAGATATTTTATAGTCTGGATTGAAACATAAAATACATTATATCCCGATATTCCCATGGGAACGGGAATCATGCAGGTGAAAAGTATAAAGTTTAAATTGGAGTAATATGGCTGCAATAAATAATAATTAACGGCCTATTTGGCGCAGGGTACTAAGCCTGCCTTCTGCGCCAGAAATCCCGGGTTCGATCCCCGGACAAGACAAATATTTGTGTGCATGAACATGTCTATTTGTCTTGGTATGGGTGTTTATTATGTGTATTTACAAAAAAAAGTATATATGTATGTTTTTTTTTATGAACGACGGTGAGGCTTTTAGCCTTCATCATACCTGATGTTAAGTATTGATAAGGCTAAAGATGGAAGCAAGCCTCTCCCGGAATCCTCAATCACTGAGGAACTGGCTATCTTATCTTTAACTGCCGGAACACAACAATGCTGATTTATCCGTTATCTAGTATCCATAACACAAGTTCTTGATGAAACTTAACGTGGGCGTTGGTGTATCGTATGCAATTATTTATTTATTTATAATTTATTTATTAATATAATTAATTCTTTGTTGACTAACAATTACATTTTCACAGACACATGTACTTGCCTTCAAATATCGTTATTGTTAAACCCAGGTAGTATTTAACTAGTTCCAAACTAGAGTTACGTCCACAAATCTAGTTTAGCAAAAGCAAATGAGTTTAGGTTCTAGCGCCAAACTCGTAATTTAGTTAGCTTTAACACTGAGATGCATAAGGACTAGAAGCAAACAGAATTATCAATACGAGTTTGGTCTCGATAATTTTATTACTTACTATAACGGTTTATTTTTATGAAGATCTTGATACTGTATTAACAAAAATAAAAGTAGAGAATTTAGAACTTTCATAGCGACTTCTCATTTAAAGAAATAACATAGACATATCTAAAGTGTACATAAGGGTTATATTTTCTTGAGAGGAGTCAAAGGGCACTTATCAAGGTTATGTCTGCTAAGCTCTAACCAGTTCCCGACTACCGAACTATATAAGCTCTGTGGCCTCGTGTCAATAAGAAAACTATATGTCTTGCTGATCATACTTGACAAGCATAAAAACCTTCGATTTGATCCAACTAAAATAAACAAAAGACAGACACATAATGTAGCTCCTATTCGCCGATCGCGATCATTTTTTTCAGAGCGCCAATACACTACCCGTTCCTCTAAGTGAGGCCGCACACCAGAGATACATTTGTATTACAGTATTTGGCGCCACATTAGAAACGCGACACATTTATCGCCCTACTATATTTGTATGTAAACACGCACACCAAGAACACATTTGTAGTAGGTGCAGTTTGTGGCGAGACGTTTGCCGCGCCACACGAATTCAATATCGAACTCGTTCGTTTTATGTGGCGCCAAAATGAAAGACAACATTGAATTTTATGTGGAATTTGCAGAAGTTGAAAAAAACCCTATTTTATATAATCACACACTCGATGACTATAGCAACAGACGAATGACAGAAATTATTTAGACTAAGATCGGCGAAAAATTCAATGAAAGGGGTAAGTAAATATACCTAGGTAGGTATATTTACTACGGTATAGGTATACCGTGTAATTATTTTGCGATTAATTAATCGCCACATAAAAAAATCGTCGTCGTCAGACGATGATGTCGACATTCTGTTGCCAGTGCCACGCTACAACTGTGCTTCCGATGTGCGCATATATATTTGTCAAGCGTAAATTGTGGCGCAATAATTGTGGTGCTGTAAATGTATTCGTATGTTGCGTGTAGCGTGTGGCGCCGGTGTGCGGTCTCACTAATTTGTATAACAAAGTAAATTAACAATTCAAAATTTATGAAAAAACAACATTTGACTGTAAAAGGATCTTTACGAGCTAGATAAATTCATTAGATTACGAAAACACTGAAAACCTTTTGACTAATTAACGTAATTCTACAAATATAAATAAATAATCCCCCTTTTTGAGGACCTATTAATATACTTATTTTAGCACATATATACACAAACATACACACAAAACAAACGCGCGAACACACACACACACATACACATTACACAGACTTTGGAATCTGTTGTCCTATTTTTTGTTCCTAATAAGTTACCTACGTACCTACTCAATATTTTGTATTGTCTTGGGAAGAGCGAGTCAACCCCAACACAAGTAATACATTACTTTCTGGGGTGTCTCAACACTTTGTAATAAGTATATTTAATATTTTCATACAATCAGACAAACCATGACCCACCTCAAATCGAGCCTTGCTTGGCCCAAAACTTGCACGCAAGCTGGCCTAACATCTGCCACCGACAATGCTGTCGAGGTGGCCAAATTCTGGGCCAAAACAATTTATCTTTTTTATAAAAGAAGAAGAATGTCATTTTTTGTGAATTTCGGAGATGATGGGTCACGTCATATTTTTGAAACAGCGTCCTTTCAGGCCCCGGATTATGAGACACAATAGATATTCCATTGTTCTCTGGACACCGGTGTCCGGTTCGGGTTTGATGAATCTTGCAGAACCAGAAAATCTTTCAGCGACACTTTCAGGTAAAAGCTTTTCTTATAAAATAGCATTGTAAAGCAAACATTTTAAAATTATAACCGAACTTAAGCAACTTCACAGTACTTTAAAGTGTATCTTATATATAAAATTCTCGTGTCACAGTTTTCGTTCCCATACTCCTCCGAAACGGCTTGACCGATTCTCATGAAATTTTGTGAGCGTATTGAGTAGGTCTGAGAATCGGCTACTATCTATTTTTTATCCCGAAATTCCACGGGAGCGAAGCCCCGGGGCACAGCTAGTATTGATGTAGATTTCTTAAAGTGTAATGCAGTCCGCACTTTTCTGCATTCAAAAAATTATGATATTTTGGCCCTGCCATATTTAGTTTGGCTATTCAATCCATAATTTCTACCATAAAATCAAAATTTTACGTTTGGTATTAAGATGTCGGCACTTTGGGAGGGGATTTGTCATCCGTACTGCATGTCTGGACTACATCAAAGACCATTTTCTTAATATTGGTTTATGTCTAAATTTCAATAAATGTGAGATCTTCGTATCTGACCGTATGTCCCCCAATAGTATCCCAATAGTAATCAAACAATTCGAGTCCATAACTCCAAATATATCAGTACAAACAAAGGCGTCTCTAATGCTATTGGGAGTCCCTTTGTTTGAGGAGGCAACCCCCTCGCTAGTAAACTCAAAATTAGATAATTTCAGCAATTTTGCACCACGGCTCCATGGGTTGAAGCCACACATAGCTTTTTACATACTTCGGCTTTTTCTATTTACTCCAAAAATCTTGTACATCCTACGCTGTTCCCCTCTTTAGAAGTTTCCCTTGATGACTAAATCTATTGATGCGGTATTAAAAAGTATAATTTGCAAAATGCTAAATTTACAACTTGAAGATCGCCATTGGGAACAAGCCACTCTTCCAATTAGATATGGTGGGCTGGGCTTACGCACAACCTCTAGTGTCGCACTCCCTGCTTTCGTGTCCTCCGCCTACAGCACCTTTTCACTCATCAGCGAGTTATTAAACTGCCCTACACTCGTTGATGAAAAGGTGTCATGCCTGTCGGATGCCAGATCTGCGTGGAGTGCTTCATTCCCGGAAGAAGATTGTCCATTGGAACTGGAACACCAGAGCGCTTGGGAGTCACCAGCTCTCGCTGCAGCTCACGCAGAGCTTCTGGCTGCTTGTCCGGATGACACGGACCGAGCCCGACTGTTAGCAGTCTCGGAAAAAGAATCCGGACATTGGCTCCACGCTCTGCCCTCCCACAACCTAGGTACCATCCTTGATCCCGCTACCCTTTGCATTTCCATTTGTTTACGCTTGGGTGCTAAGCTGTGCGAACCTCATCGCTGTCCGTGTGGCAAAGATGTGGACCAGTTCGGACGCCATGGGCTCACTTGCGTCAAGATCGCCGGTCGCGCCTATCGGCATGGTGCGATGAACGATTTAGTCAAGCGTGCCCTCGGCACTGTTTCGATCCCATCATCTCTGGAACCTTGTGGTTTATTCAGGGATGATGGTAAAACACCCGATGGTGCGACGTTAGTGCCCTGATGCTTGGGGCGTACCTTGGTATGGGATACAACCTGTGTAGACACCTTAGGTCCTTCCCATATACGTGGTACGTCCTCAAGAGCTGGAGCCGCGGCGGAGCAAGCTGAATTCCTGACTAGACTGAAATATGCGTCGCTCTCAGTAAGCCACGAGTTTGCGGCGCTTGCAGTAGACACAATGGGCCCTTGGTCGTCTAACACAAAAAAGTTTATGAAAGATATTTCCCCAAGACTGGTCCACGCCTCAGGAGACCTGAGAGCTGGTGCCTATCTTGCCCAGCGGCTGAGTTTATATATTCAGCGGGGCCACAGCGCCAGTGTTCTTGGTACTATGCCATGCGGCTGCGAGTTGGACGGCGTTTTCTTGTTATAGTTAGTATAAGGTAGTGTAGTATGCTTATATGTTTATTATTAATTTATTTGCTTTTTTAGGAGTCTTTTCAAAGTTAAAGTATAATGTTAACTCCATTGAAATTTTTCTGTTTTGTTTTTACAATCATCTATAATTTTTATGAGCAATTTGACATTAGAGAAACTCTTTAGCCTGTCTTGTGTTTTTTTTTTACAACTTTACTTAAAAAGATTATAAAAAGATGCACTTCCTATCTATGTTTTCATATTACTGACTCTTACATAAGAAATTATCACATAACATAACATTGCAGACCCTCTGCGTGAGCTTATACAATACGATCGCATCTAATACCCCAGACGCACTGAAATGTTATCCGGAATTCGATCCTGCATGACTAGCGGTCCACAATATTGGTCTAGGCCTCTCCTAGGATGTCTAAAATTATGCTGTACAACCCATACCGTCGGGAGACAACATTGTTATTGTGCTAGGCATAGCTCAGACTACTGTTGATACAACTACAGGTGATATTGGTTGTCCATTTTAGATGAAACAATAGTTATTTGTTATGTTATACAAGAGAGCAAAGTCATTTTTGCTGCGAGTGCTGACGTTAAATCACGTACTAGCGAAGTAATCTAAAATTGAAATTCCAAATAGACTACTGAGCACAGTGAGTGATTTAAAGGCACGAGACATTGCTCTCGTGTTAAACATACAACTTTTCACCTCTACCAGCGAGAAAAGTGTTACAGGTGAGAAAAACAACATTGAAGGCAACATATTTTAACAATATTATATTTAATAAAGAAAACATCACAATTACAAAATTGAAATTAAAAGTAAAATTGGTGCAATTATGCAATTTGAAGGTAACTCTTTTGTTTGGAGCTGTGATAGTTGTTTATTTGAGAATTAAGAAGGCTTCTACTTTTTTTTATTTTGGCAATGCCTTCAGAAACTGCACTGCTTGTCATTTTTATGAAAACTTAACATGATAATTTTAAGTAAGCGATAATATAATGTTCACTACATATTATTTATTTTAATTATTACGTCTTTAATAAAAAAGAATCGTATTTATCTAATTTGTTATTAGATTTCATTAATTTTTGTTATATTATTTTATATCATGCATGCGACCTCATTTCGTCCGTACTCTTTATTTTGAACATTTTGGTATCCGTGTATTTTATTTTTTATGCTTTATAATTCATGTCCAACGACATAAAGCTATTTATATATCCTTTTTGCACATTATTAATTTTAAAAGTCTCATCTTATCCTTATTGTTGAAACAAAACAATTGTTACATTTCAATGAACAGTGCGTGCCAAAACTTAATAATTATTATTGATGGCAAAAGCCTGCTTTGGCATATGTCGATTCATCTGATGATTCCAACGTCACTGAATACGCAGCATTTTAAAGCGGTATTTTCAGGTCAACAGTCTGTTGACGGTGTAAAAAAAACATACCTCTAAATTAACGTAAAAAAAAGAAAGAACCGTTTATAAACCAAAAAAACGTCAAAAAAACGTTTTTTTTTCTAGTTACTACAGTATTGACTTGCAACGTTTCCGTTTGAATTATTAATATAGAAATATACAAAAAATAATCAACTAGCCCCACAAAGTCCATGAGTATTTATTTGTGATTTTTTTCGGATTTCTTTTTTTTATTCAAAGTGCCATTAATAATTGCCATCATTATGATGCGTTTTTTGCCATTTCTAGTTAGGAACTTACACTGTTGTAATGATTTGAAATAATTTCAATATTTATAATTGAATTTACGATGTTTTTTTAATAATATTTTGGAAGCGACTATAAAAAAGGCTTTCCCAAAGGGCAATAGACGAAAAAAGTTTGAGAACCTGTGTTAATGGATAGAAAATTTCCCATTGCACCAATAAATAGCTAGAGCTTCTGAAAAATGCGCTAACATACTTTTCCGTCCATCAATCCGGAACAATGGCTAATCCGAATGGATAGCATGTAACCCGCGAACGGTAACAAATGACCACGAGGTATCTTGGGTCGCAGAGACCGTCGCACCAAATTGATTCACATATCAGTTTCCTTCAGCATATAGGTACATTCGCGGAAATACGCCGGTAGTCCATTTACCGCGCAAAATCCCTCTACGGCTATCGGTGGGTGACGGTGAGCGCATGCGAATATCGTTTATGGGAGAGCGCGCACGAGCTATTTTTGTCTCCGCAACTATTTTGACTACGGCAAGAGTACGCGAATGTAGCCACGCGACGCCGACGACGACGTACGTAGCATGCACACCTCGACAAAGCTTTCTCGACACTTTCTTGCGCGAGCGTATTGTCTGTCCCACTCACACCGTACAGACAGACAGACGGGCGGGGCAGACATAGCTAGATAATGGGATAATGGTCGACAGCGAGTGCGCATGCTACGCAGGCAGGAGACTTTTATGTCCGCGAGACAACCCCACGGCGGCGGCGCAACTGTTGGTACGACGAAAAAGTTTGTTTTTAATTAAACGTGCCATTTTGGCTTAAAAAGTTGCTGGGGCAACCCCGCGACGCAACTGTTGCGACGACAAAAAAGTTGCTGACTGCTAAAATTATACAGAAAAAGTTGTGTTGCTGTCGCTCTCGTGTCGTCTCGCAACTTTAAATCGCAGCACGGCGATAGAGACAAATTAGTTGCGGAGACAAAAGTTTCCCGTGCGCGCCCCGTCTCTAAAAGTATTCGTTCGACCGGGAACTGCCGCGACTGTACCTAATCTTGCTGTCTCCTTAGCAACGGTTAGATAAATTGTGACCGAGCAAACATTTTTGCTTTTCCAATAAGTATGTTATAAATTGAAAAGTTTGTTGTTTCTAACAAAATCGCATCGCATTTGGATTTATCTCAACTAGTTGCAGTGATTTTTTACTTTTTCTTTCATAAATCGCTTTGTTGTTTGTTCTAATGCTGTCGTGTCGTGATTACATGATTGAATTACTCATTAATATACCTTAGTTAAGTCATTTTATATTTAGATAGAGTGCCCCTCAATTCCGTCGATCGGATTTGATTTATTATAGCGAAAACACGCCCGGTAGCAGCGTGTGTAAAATTCCCCTGACGAACATGCTGGCATAATGAGAGTTGTAATTAGAGACGCTTAAAAAAGCGTATGTCCTAATTATTAAAATTCTAAAGCTAGCCAATTTTTTATATTATTTTTTGTTATATTAATATTTTACTATGAAACGAACGTATTCTTGATATAACAACAATGGAAACCATGGATTTAGAATTTTTTCACTCCGTACTAAATCTATGGTGGAAACACTTGTAAATCATAAATCATAAATCATAACATTTATTTGATACAGGCAGAGGACATAGACATAACATATGACAAAAAATACACAAAAATCTTATAACCAAATGTTCCACATGGCTGCATCAAAAGGGATCTAGTTCAGCATTTGTCAGTGTTGAAGCTGACGCTGGTTTTCAACTAGACCCACTTTTTTATTGACACGTCGATGTCAATACGGAGGCATCGAAAAAATGAAAACAAAATAAAACTAAGATTAAAACTAACATTTATAAAATAACAAGCACGCGTCTCCTATATGAAATTTATTTGTTTGTATATATGTTATTATAGTAGCTGTAGGTATTTTTGGAGTGCAACAATAGTGTGTGACTGATGTGATGAGTGTAAGTGAATGAATGATGTGTAAGAATAACAAAAAAAAAATTATCATGACAAATATAAATAAGTAATACTAATACTATAAAAAAATAATATAAATATATATATATATAACAATAATAGAATTAATAAATAATAAAATGATTAAGTACTATATAAAAGAGGCGTCAATATATTTTATGCAGCCCAACTCTCGCTGTGCATTAATAAGGTGCAATCTCAGCTGTTTTTTGAAAACATGTACAGAACTGCTTTCTCTCAGAGGCGGAGGAATATTGTTCCAAATTTTGGACGCTGCGTAACGAAAGCTACCCCTGAAACATGCCGACCTATGAGACTGCGTAGCCAGCTGCAGGGAACACTGCCTCTTGCTACTAAGCCAAGCGAGTCTGTTATACAGATACTTTGGTTCCTTTGCCCTAATCACGCCAAAAAGTAGACAGGCAAGATGTAGTTTACGGCGGGATTTCATTTTTAGTAAATGATGCTCATTCAAGAACGGAGTGACGTGGCTGCGATGAGGTATAGAGTAGCAGAAGCGCGCACTGTAGACTGTCATTGTCACGGAAACTAAAACATTATGCCCACAGAGTATTTGTTTATTCTATAATTATCCTATAAATATATTCTGTGACCAAAACGAAACGTTTCGAAACGAACGAAACGAAAAAACGAAATCAATGAAAACTCAGGCGCTTACCAGGTGGCGCTAGTTTCTAATGAAATATTTACATAGCGACAAAGAGTAACTCTTTTTCAGTCGCTCCCACCATTGTACTAATGACGCTAGTTTTCATTGAAATATATTTATAGTCAAAGAGCCAATAGAGCAAAACTTAAAATATGTTTTGTGATGCTACGAAAAAGTATTAATAAAAAAAAAGACGGGTTGCACTCCGGGAGTGCCGGCAGAAGTGAAAACTTGATTATTAACGTTGAGCATGTTTGATATTTTGGAATGGTTAGGGAATAATTTTGCACCAATTGCTTTATCAGTATAAAAGTACTATCATTTATGTGGTACAATACAATATTCATTTATTGCGCTATCGTACACAAACATGACAAACCATATTAAAGTGAACGTTAAGTTAGGTAATAAGATATAAGAAAACATTAGTTATTATAGAGAATCGAAAAATATATATTGACAATAAAACAAGAGACAAGTAAAAGACATTATCAACAGTCTGTCGCTAAGCAACCGAGACCATAGTCAACCTGTCACCTCAACATTCTCCATCCGTCCTACGCTTTTTCGATCAGGTCACGTGTCCTGACGCGAGTTTAAGATTTTATACCCATTACAGAAAAAGTGCTCAACGCCGCTAAAGAAGTTTTCACTTCAAAAAAAAGATTGTGAAGAATCGGCCTGACTTAGATGAAATCTTTCAACACATACGAGTTCTATTTTTTACATTCATTAGATTGTCACTCACTTTGTACCGGCTGCATCTTAGTGAAGTCTTTCTATAGAAAGGGGGACCGTCTCCTTTAAACGACTACGATTGCAAACAAATCCTACCTACCATTAAAGCCTACCATTTGAAATAAAACCTAATATCTCTAGCACAGACCTATAACGAGACACTGTATGAGAAATTAGCGTGTCGAATTTTTTATACCTACGATGGTGTCACGGGCGAGATTTAGTGATGTGGAAATGTTATTGACGAGCACTTGCAAGAAAGCACTGCACCATTAACCATTTACGTTTTTGAGTGACGCGTGTTTTCATGGCAATGGTCTCGACTGACTTAGGTCGGAAAACTTGGACCGTGTGTCAAACTTTTTACACGCAAGGTACGTAAACTTTTACCGTCTATCGAGATAGACGGTAAAAGTATTAAGGTCTGTGATCTCTAGCATTAAGCGTTACATTAACATTGATATTAATTTTGAAATGAAATAACGCCCTTCAATCGTTGTTAGCACACAAATGTATCCCATTACCAAATCAGCTAAGGTTCTCGAATTCAACATATTACTATATCTACGTATGTCACTGTCTAGGAAATTGATCAATTTACAGTTGTGCAGGTGCAACTTGTGCACAAACTGAATTCAAGCCGTCTGTGTAATAAATTACTTTACGTTATAGTAGATTGATGCACGTTTCGAGGTGACATCTGCCCGTATTTGGGTGCACGTTGCACACAGTGGGATAATTTAAATAGTTTGCAATAGAGCTTCAATTCCAAGAAGTTTGCAATATTATTTTTTATACCAAGGAGTTTGGAATACTTAGTACTTACCAGTAATGTGTTGTATACTTTTTTTATTGTTTTTCTGATTTGTTTCACTTTTTGTTTTTAATAGCGGGCAGTTTATGTAATGTATTTTTCTCTAACATGCATGGAAATGTTGTCATTATTTTCGAAAAAAGAACACGCGAAGTATCGAATTTACGGACAAAGATAATCAAATCCATTGCATTACAAAGATTATTTAACAACTCCAGCACGCCGTCTCATACAACATTGCTGGAGCGTTGTAATGTTCCAAATTCAAAAAGACTCTCCTGCAATGAATTTGATTTTCTTTTAGTAATTAATAAATGTATAATATAAAAAGTATTTTTGATTTCCCTGCATTCTTTTGAGAAAAGCACTATAATTGCCTGTCTCGTATTTCAAACTCATACTCGACCTGCAATTGCCTATTTCACGGCCTTTGCTATAATGTACTATTTAATATTTCTCACATATGTATATTAGGAACTGTGATGTTTCGCAAGGCCGACACACCGCCATTGCTGGCTGGCTAAATATAATTAAGAAGAAGAAGAGGCCCGTCCTGCGTAGAAAACTCGTTAGAGCCTAGAGTGTCTATAGTATTTAGTAGAAATAACACGGTCGCCTTGTCAAAAAATACATGGAAGTAATAAAAACTACGTACAAAAAAAAAATTAAGATTCTACTTTGTTTTCAAAAAATAACTTATACGATCGAAGACAGCTGAAGCTTAACGTTATTAGGTTTGTTTCCAAGTTGCTCACATTTTCTTGAAAATAATGTCATTTTAATAGATAAGTAAAAAATCACGTCTAACTTAACAGCAAAAACAGTTCTTCTTTCTAACACGACTGGGTAGCGCAAAAGGCCAACGGATGAAGCTCGATATGCTGTAAATTTAACAGTCATCAGTACGTCGGCTTTACATTATGCCTGTTTATACAGTCATTGGCTCTGAACTAAGACTGCCAATCTCACATAGAATCTCTAAGAACATCATTGAGATTAGAATAATTAAAGAAACTAACCAAAGATGGATGAAAAGAAAAAACAGTCAAAGATCTTCATCAAATCAGTTGTTAAGAAGAAAACTAGAGAGGTGCTGAAACTAAGTAGGAGAAACATAGTTAGGAGTACTGACAGGACATTGTCCACTGAATAGGCACCTTTCAATTATCAAAAGGACAGAGGATTCCATCTGTCCACAATGTAAAGAAAAGGAAGAAACAAGCTACCACTTCATGGCAGAATGCCCAATGTATGCATCACTGCGCTGGGAGCTCTTTGAAGCGGACAAGCTGTAACGATGCCATTTCGTTCTTGCCTTATGGATGGATGAAACCTCTATAATGGTTAGAAACTCCGTAGTCTCACTTTATGGTAATCAAATTATATTTTTATCTGTTCTGTCTAAATTCAAAAATTCTCCGTTCCACGATTCCTGTTCGGCTCATTTTGACGTAATCTTACAGAAGCCAGCAGGCTAGACACTACCTATATAATTTGTGCTACTATTTAATCATACTTTTATAAACCAACCATATTTTTCATATACATCAGGAACCCTATACACGGGGTAAGCATAATTAGCTTCTTTTTTACTCGTTATTTAGATTCAGTATTTATAACTAGGACTTTTTTATATCTTTGTATTTTTATATTGTTTCAGTTCCTTATTTCCATAAATAATAAATCAAGTCTCTGTGAACGATTCTTTTATTTATTAAACGAGTGCGGCGGTTCCGACGTTCCGGCGACTCTAGTGCTGCCGGACGAGGAGCCCCGTCACAAAGCTAAAAGAAGAGGATCTAAAGCAGTTGACGATAAGTCAACTAAACAGGTACTGTAAGCGCACAGGAAGGTTCGAGGGTCCGACGCCGGTGGGGTGAATGATTTCCCGCTGATCACCCGTCCGGCCTTGCTGGTGTCCCCTCTCCAAAAATAATAATAATATACAGTCACGTGCAATGAAATCGACACACTAAGCTCCACTCACGGGTCGTAAATGTAGTCGTATCGTAAGCGTATCGTTACGACGACGCAACGCCAATAAACAAACAATAAACATCTACGATTCCCCTCAACACCGATTCGTGTGCGGACTTATTCGAACATGTACGCGCTCGTATTGCTCTGGTCCTACGCGCGTATTACAACACGCTTACGTTACGATGCCGTGTGCGAAGGGCCTAAGCAACCCACATTGGAGGAGGTGGGCGATCCCCACCGTCTGGGGAGATGGCCACACTTGCTCGGCCATCTCTCCGCCGCGAGAGGGTCCGAGTGATCGTGAAAGACCCCCGTAGACCAATCGGTGGCTAGAGGGCAAGTAGTGAGGGGTTTAGCTCGTAGTGCCCCCCCTCCCGGTCCCCCATTAAGCCTTTCGAGGCGGAATCGGGGCGGGAGGTGGCGGTCCCTCCTTCTCCCGAGCTTTCGGGTTCGATGTGGGAATGGGAGCTGGTTCGATCCTATTCGAGGGTGCCGGACTCGCGAGCCCGGTATTCTAGGTGAGCCCAGCATAACCGTTTGGTATGCGTAAATGCATTCCTCTCACTCAAATAACTGGGAAAAAAAATTACCCGTGGTCCCACCAGGGGGACAAACTGTGGGACCACGGGTAATGACTGAAAAAAGGGCCTAAGCAACCTTGTCACATTACAATATTGAAAGACATTTGTGGACAGAGAGAGATTTGTTTCCTTGTGTGTTAATGCGATAAGGTTGTAAAGTGTATACATGTCATTGGTCGTGACTGTACCACATTCTAGCAAAATAAATAATTATTATTCTTATACGAAAACCGCCCCTATTACTAACTACATAAGGACCCTCTCAAGGTCAATCTGCAAAACCTAATGTGTCGTTAACTGTACATTGTTCTTAAGCCTCATAATATACCGTTGCTGTCTGTAAGCATTAAATGAAAGAAATGGCCCCCTACAAATGTCCCCATATATCTTGTCTGCCTCAAATTAACACACGTGTTCGCAACTATCGATCGACGTCAAAACCTAATCCTGTAATCCTTATTTATTTGTCTAGTGAGATCTGAGTGAGACCTTTGTAAATTTATTTTCCCTTAAAAGAGATCTTTAAATTTATTTCGCTACTAATAGTTTCAGTCTTTATACGTGGTCCCGCCGGTTTGTCCTTCTGGGGGGATTATTTCCCCCGTAGTTCCACTGCTCTACAGTACTATGGGTAATTGAAACGACAAAACCGCATTTACCCATGGTTCCACCGCTTTGTCCTCCGGTGGATCTACGAGTATTTTTCGCTTTCAACCGTGGTCATAGAATATATACACTTACCGTGGTCCTATGCTTGACAAATGTAATACAAAAAAAAATATTAAACGAAAAGTACCAGGGAAGAATAACCAACTAACTCGTAGTTGGTTATACTGCCCTACTTTATTATTAGCTGCTGCATATAAAAAACTCGAAAAATTTAGAAATAACTCCTGGTTAGCTATGTGATCCTGGGGCTCTATTTTTGAATCGCTCGTATGACTTAAGTTTTTTCGTTTTTTTTTTTTCGGGGGTAGGCCGCGAAAATAATACAACGTATTTTAGAAGTAGCTCTGTTATTTATTAAATTTAAAATTAATTAAGCACTAATTTTCCATTTAATTTTAAGTATTATTAGTATGTTCTAACGTTGAAAAGTACCTGCAGTTGTTTTTGTCCTTTCTTGTCCATAATCCACTATCACAACCTCAACACACTGTACTATCAGTCTACTTGAAACATGGAAGGTTTAAAAGGCACAATTGACGCACTTTCACTGTCATTTTCCCAACGGATGACTAAGTTCGAAAGCGATTTGAAGAACTCCAGCACTAAAGAACATCAACCTTCGCTGTCGTCTCTATCATTGGAGTTCGAGGCATTCCGAGATTTTGTTATCGGGACTCTCAAGAACCTTGATAAACAAGTCGCCATGTTAATATCTGAGTGTGATAACACCGAGATGAGGAGTCGTCGGGCCATGCTGCTGCTCCATGGAGTCCCAGAAACCAAGAATGAATCCCCAGCGGTAACCATATTGAAAGTGGTGTCTCAGCATCTGACAACTGTTAAGGTGACCGAAGCTGATATCATTCGGGCCAGCCGCCTGGGTAAAGCACATCCAGATAAGCCGAGACCCCTATTAATTAAGTTCAACTCTGAGACGCTTCGAGACAAGTTGTGGTTGGCAAAGACGTCTTTTAAAGGTACCGGCATAACTATGTCGGAATTTTTAACAAAACTCCGTCACAAGCTGTTCTTGGCTGCGCGGGAGCGTCTAGGCATCACGAAATGCTGGACCAGTGCTGGTCGCATTATAGCAGTCAGCGGAGATGGTAAGCAACACCGCATCATGTCCATTGCTGACATCGACGTACTGGCAACACAGGAAACCGGCTCAACTTCAGCGACGAGTTCAACAGCTCTGCAGAAGGAATCTAAGCCCTCGTCTTCAGCTTCAAGAAGTAGGAGAGCTATCTCTGCAAAGAGGAAATGAATGATTAGGCGTAAGTTGTTGTTTTTGTTTTCATGTCTGTAATAATTTAATTTTTTTTCTTTCTTTTTTGTATTAGTCCTTGTTACTTACTTTGTGTTCGTCAGCTTGTTATGTGAACTTCTGTCCTTTCTTCTGCTTCTTTTATTTATCTCTGTAATTAGTTTGTTTAGGCTTGCTTTTGATTTAGTTAAAAATGTCGGCAATTATAAAATATGTTCTTCTTTCTTAATTAATGTCCTGCTCGCGATAAAATTTGCGAATTTTGCATATGTTAAAAATGTGTAAATCTAAAAAACGCAACTATTATTATTGACAAATGTGACAGTGACAAATGTCAACGCACTCGACGGACGGACCACAGAATATTGTTTAATCATCCTGTCATCTGTTTTCACAGACTAATTATTACCGGCTGTCATGCATTGACTTGTATTGTATCTTTAAGCTGTCATGTGATGCTTGATACTGTCACTGCGACTTTTTTTTTTTTTCGTTATATACCGTAACTGTGCCTAAATGTTTTGTGTTATTGATTATTTTATGTTGCGTGTTTCTCTTTTGTTTTCATTTCTCTCAGACAACCTGTGGGTACTATTTATACGTAATTAATTTATTTTTATTGTTATTATATATTATAAATAAGTATACTTTTAGTATATGGATCCTTCTTTAGATAATAGTAATGACCTTTTCTTATCCTGTTCTTCTTCTGTGACTTCCAACTCCAGCTTTCAAAGCATTGATCGCCCCTTGAGTGAGATCCTTGATGATACCTTCGTCGATGTTCCTAAGAACTTCAATGTTGTACACATAAATGCACAAAGCATCCCTGCCCATTTTCCCGATTTTCTGGCGTCTTTCGATTGCAAGAATATTCACGCCATCTTAGTTTCCGAGACCTTCCTCCACCCTTGTCTTTCTTCTGTCTCTTATTCATTACCTGGGTTCCAATTGATCCGTAATGATCGTGTAAGTTCCTCACACGGAGGAGTGGCTATTTATCTCCGATCTCATATCCCATTTTCGATACTTAGTCGCTCTCCACAGCCACCTCCTTCCAATAGCGCCGAGCATCTCTTACTTGAGATATCTCTATCCCATTTCAAAGTTCTTCTAGGTGTCTATTATAGCCCTTCTAGACGAGTTGACTATTTCGAGTCCTTTGAACAACTCCTAGAAAATTTCTGCCCCCAATATCCTCATACCATAGTTATGGGTGACTTTAATACGTGTCTTCTAAAAGACGATTTTCGTACTAAAAAAATTATATCTGTAGTAAATTCCTCCAACTTACATATTTTACCCCTAAATGCTACTCACCATTTCCCCAATTGTACTCCTTCTCTTCTTGATCTTATGATGGTCTCTTCTCCAACCCTAGCCGTTAAACATGGGCAACTTTCGGCAGATGCTTTCTCCTACCACCATTTGTTGTATTTGTCTTATCGTGTGCGTCCTCCAAAGATGAAACCGACCGTTCAGCTTCAGCGTAGTTTCACTAAAATTGACAAAGAACGACTATTGGAAGATGCTGTCAAAATGGACTGGTCGGCAATTTTCTCCTCTAATTGTGTTGACGAGCAGGTCGAGCTGTTCAATAACCGGCTTACGGAACTATACGATATTCACGCTCCTATCAGACCAGTCAGAATAAAACATCTCCCTGCACCATGGCTGACAAATGAGATTCGGTCACTAATGAATAATAAGAACAGGACCAAAGCGAGGTACAAACTTGATCCATCGGAACGGAATGAGAGATGCATGAATCGTGCCAGAAATAGGTGTAATACGGTGATACGGGACGCTCAAAGACGCCACATTCATCAGTCAATAGAAAATGAAGAAGATCCAGCTAAGGTCTGGAAATTTCTAAAAACTCTTGGTATTGGCAAATCTCACACTAATGTCACAGATAGTAATGTCAATTTTGACCAACTAAATAGTCATTTCATAGCGTCAGTGCCAATAGATGGCCCTCGTAAAAGTAAAACTTTACAATACCTTTCAAACCTGCCAACCCATGAACCTTCCTTTTCTCTTAATCAACTTGCAGATTGTGATGTGAGGAGAGCTATCCTGTCTATCAGTTCTAGTGCTGTGGGTGCTGATTCAATTAGCCGTAAAATGATCCTGCTTATCCTTGACTTCCTCATTCCTATTATTACCCATATCCTTAATACATCCATTTCCACCGGAACTTTTCCCTCTTCCTGGAAGGACGCAAATGTCATTCCACTCCCCAAAAAGTCAAAGCCGACTTCGTTTTCTGACTTCCGTCCAATTTCAATCCTCCCCTTCCTGTCCAAAGTCCTTGAAAAACTCGTTCATCGTCAGTTTTCTGATCACCTTAATATTAACCACCTTCTCAATCCTCTTCAGTCTGGCTTTCGCAAAGGTCACAGCACATCTACAGCACTTGTCAAGATAGCGGATGACATACGCCTTGGGATGGAAAATCGCCAGCTTACGGTATTGACATTACTCGACTTTAGTAATGCGTTTAATTCCGTTGACTCTGATATCCTACTTGGTGTTATGCGCTCTCTGAACATATCTCCAACTGCAATTGATTGGTTTCGAAGTTACCTGCTAGGGCGACGGCAGCGTATTTATACTGGGGATTCCTACTCCGCGTGGTGTGATATCAATGCCGGTGTCCCTCAGGGTGGCGTCCTCTCTCCACTTCTCTTCACAATTTTTCTAAATTCCATCACTCAATCACTTTCTAGTTCCTATCACCTCTACGCAGATGATCTACAGATCTACACACAAGCACCATTATCAGAACTGTCAAATGCAATTACTACAACCAACTCTGATCTTGCAAAAATTTCTTCCTGGAGTAAGTCTTTTGGTCTGACTCTTAATCCGGCTAAGACTCAAACCATCATCATTGGTAGCTCTCATTTTGTTTCGAGGATCGATTTCCAACAAATTCCGGTAGTTTCCTTAAACGGAACAGTTATCCCTTTCTCCAGCACTGTCAGGAATCTAGGTGTAATTTTCGACGAAAATCTATCCTGGAAGCCTCATGTGGAACAAATTAGAAAAAAAGTTTTTGCAGCGTATGGTTCATTAAACCGGTTGCGAAATTTCTTGCCAACCAGTACCAAAATTACTCTGGCACAATCCCTTTTGCTGTCTATCCTAGACTACGCTGATGTCTGTTACACTGACCTGTCTGAGGCAATGCTCGATAAGTTGGAGCGTCTGCAGAATGTCTGCATCAGATTCATTTTCAATCTTCGCAAATATGACCACGTGTCGCATTTCCGCACTAAACTCAACTGGCTCCCTATTCGCCGGCGCAGGGACTTACACACTCTCAAGCTTCTTTACTCTATTCTTTTCTTACCTTCTTCCCCTCCTTATCTCAAAAATTGCTTTTCTTTTCGCTCCTCGTCCTCAATCTGCACCTTACGTTCTTCATCTAACCTTACCCTAGAAATTCCTCGACACTCTTCCGACTTTTTTTCCTATTCATTTGCTGTGCACGCCGTTCGTTTATGGAACGCGCTTCCAGAGGGTATCAGAAAGGCTCAGACTCTGGGATCCTTTGGCAATCAAGTCAGAAGTCATTTACTTTCTCTGTCATAATTATTATTTATAGAATTATCAAATATTTATTTGTAGTATATAAGTATCTGTTTCTCCATCCTCTTATGCACCCAATCCCCTATTACCTTATTAATTATATATATCTCTTTCACCTAAGGTTGCCTGGAAGAGATTGCTATGTAGCAATAAGGCCGCCTATTGTATGTTCCTCTGTTTGTAATTTTCTCTTTGTGTTTGCTTTTGTATTGTGTGCAATAAAGTGTTTATTATTATTATTATTATTATTAAGTCACACGCATGCAACTTAAGTCACGCGTCGTCGCACGCTTGTTTCGCTCGACTGCAACGAGTGGGTGAGGGCACTGAGGGTGAGGTTGCGGTCGAGCGATTCAAAAATACGGAAATTCGTATGTCGAACGATAGTCAGTAGAAACAAACCGCTCGAAGCGCAACGAGTGAACCAAAAATAGAGGTCGCTGCAGTCGAACGAAACAAGCGTGCGACGCGTGACTTAAGTCGCATGTGTGTGACTTAAGTAGCATGCGTGTGGCTTAGGTCATTCGAGTGATTCAAAAATAGAGCTCCTGGTACTTTTACCTAAATATGATTTTAATTTAATGGAAACAATCCCCCACCGGTTTATTATCACCGGTAAAGCCTGATAAATTTAAGTGAGTAAGAGTTTATAACTTGTCTTAAGTAATGTAGTACGTCTACGACTTGCTACAACGCTTAACCACCTCTATGGTCTCGTGGTAACACCACCTGTTACCGTCCCGTGTTCGATTCCTAGTGGAGGTATGTAGTATTGGTGTGTACTGTTTCACACTACAACCAGTGAGCCAATTTTGAAGAATTTTCGTTTAATTATAGATGATGTAACACGTTCACAATACAACTTATATGAAACACCCAACCCAATAGGAGATCAACCGCAAAAGTTTTCGCAGATGGCGCCATTGTACTTTGTGGTAAACAAAGATTTCTGACAGTTTATTCTATAAATCGTAATTTTAAAAAATTATGAAATATTTTGCAGAAAGATATATTTTACAATATGACTAAGATTTGAAGATTTGAAGCAATTGCTCAAAGAACGTGGAGCGTCATTGATAGGAATAAAAAAAGATTTAATTCAAAGGTAAAATAGATTATTACCAAAATAACCTTTACACTAACTAAAATTTTGGACTTATGAAAGAAATATGAACTCTTGGACTGGTTTTCTGCGAAAAGAACAATATATTTAGAATCACAAGAGGAAAAAGTAAAAGCACTGTACATGCCAGATCAATGTAATTATAGGGATGTCAACAGTGCAAACAATTTACCGAATTTAGACATGCTTTTTATATAAAGTTTGTTGAACAGGCCAGTTTTGATAGCATGGAATGGCTTAGCATTTTACGGTAATAATTAAATTCCAATGATAAATAAATGATTTATTTTATTTCAATGAATCTCGCAAAATCTCAGAAACTGGTCTAACTATAAACTTAAAGCTAGTCTTAGAAGCACGATTACGATGGTTGGGGCACATATCTGAACTTCTCGTAGGACTCCAAAACAGAATAATAGAGTATATAATTATCGTCATCTTCAAAATCGTCAGCGGTTAAGCACTGGTAGCGCTTAAGTGTGCCAACACCACATGTTTCTGGTTCCGACTGAACAAGAGGAATTGCATTGGACGCTCTGTTGGATACAACTTCAACTTTCACTATATTGTCATTAACATTCCCTGTGACAGAATACTGTTGCCTCTGTCTTCTCTGTTTTGCCACAATACTTTCTTGAGTCCAAGCAAACACTGAAGGAACTACTTTTTCAATCACTTGACTTGACTGTGTATGTTAATCTTGTAATAGAACACGAATATTCAGGTGATTGCATTCCATGATTACACACCTTAGCACAATTTTTAGGATTCCACAGATAAAAGGCAGTCACGCGTTTCGCACAAATCATGATTTTGCTTTTGCGGAGATTATGTGAAACAAACCTGTATAAATTAATTCCGTTATAATCGTTTAAATCTTCTGGTCTGAAATGATCACAACAAATAGAATCAGCTGTGAGGCATGTGAGTGAGGTTATGGCACCGCATAGTTACATGCCATTGTTTTCGACGCTCATCTTTGGGGATATAATGATTGCCGATATTTTTACTGACTAAGACACAGCAAATCTGCATTTTCTTAACAATTAAAGTAGCAGCAAAAATGCAAAAAGTTACTGTCAAAATGATTGTTTCAGTACAAAGGCTGACGGCGATTAAACGCAGTTTTACTTCTTATTACAGGTGAACACAGTATTTGCAAATAGAAATAAAAAAAAGTACTAAGGCACCACTACAATGCAAAACCCTTAAAATATTAGAAACGTAAAAAAGAGGACATATCCATGAAATCGATAATACACAAATCGATATTTACAGAACATTTGACTACATTCAAAGCAAGTAAACCGTGAGGAGCCCGTGGCGCAGGCTAAGCAACTTTCGCAATGGTCGGTCATGGGATGGGTGACCAAAAATATACTATCTCAAGCTCCTCCGTGCTTTGGAAGGCACGTTAAGCCGTTGGTCCCGGCTGCATTTGCAGTCGTTAAAACCCACCAATCCGTATGGGCCCGCGTGGTGGGTCATGACCCGTCTCCTTATCCATCCATAAGGAAGGCTAGTGCCCCAGCAGTGGGGACATTAGAAATGGCTGATGACGAAACCGCGAGTAAGCGCCAGTGTTTAACTGTGTTATTAAATTATGATAATAATAGAAAAGTTCGACTAGGTCCCCAGGTTATTCTCAGGCGGGATTCGAACTCAGAATAACTTGTGGACCGAGTCGTTTATTCTAATAATTTTCTATAAAAAAATATCATTAGTATAAGCATTAAAAATGCAAAAACGAAAGTCTTTTCTGTGATAATGTTTAGTTCTTTGAAGTCGATAATTAAGGTCAAACAGGAACAAAAACCAATTTTCTAAACTCTTCCTTTCGGATAAACTCCTTGCGAGAATGCCAGTCAAATAAATCTGACAACCAGTGAACTCATTTATTGTCCAATTTCCTCAAATACTCTGGCCTTGTTCTTTTGTACAGTTGAAAGTTTATTTTATTGCTTCGCGAATCGTTCAATTGTAAATGTTTTGTATTCTATTTAAGCGCAGACCACACTGAGACGCTAAAAAGAACGCATATTACGCATCGCAAAACAAAAATCCTCGTACATCACTTTTGTACATTTTATAATGAACAATGGTACATGCTCCTACTGACGAGTAAAAGCACGAGAAATAATTTTTCCTCGTATTCCTACCTATAGGAAAGCGAATTGCTCAATCTTACAGATGGGCAGCGTCGTAGCGCGCGCATTGGATCGCTTCATTATAGCGTTTTCTCATTACCCGATCCGATATCGGCATGGAATATCTATCATGGCATGGGAAACCTGTAGAATGTGTACCTGCCTTCACCATGTGTACCTGACGTTCACTGCCTCTTACAGACGGGCAGCGTCGTAGCGCGCGCGTTGGATTGCTTCCTTATAGCGTTTTCTCATTACCCGATCCGATATCGGCATGGAATAACTGTAGAATGTGTACCTGCCTTCACCATGTGTACCTGACGTTTACTGCCTGCCCGAACCAATATCGATATCAGAGCGGACACTGTCATATATTTTACGCGCCCCGATATCGGTGCCGGATCTGAATTCAGATCCAGATCGGCACCCCTACCTCCTACTGGTATTGCTATCGCTATAGCTATCGCTTTATAAAACTCCCTAGAAGGATTCTCGCTAACGCTATCACTTTCATACTTAAAATGCAATAATGAATCCGATAGTAGAATATAAATATATAGGATTAAAACAACTTTTACGGATATCAAACGCGCTATATTTCCACGAACTAAGTTGTAATTGTCCGTAATTTTTAGGTTTTTTAGGGGTTTTTTGATTTTCCCGACGTTTCGGCACCTTTACAGCTGCCGTGGTCACGGGATGACCACGGCAGCTGTAAAGGTGCCGAAACGTCGGGAAAATCAAAAAACCCCTAAAAAAACCTAAAAATTACGGACAATTACAACTTAGTTCGTGGAAATATAGCGCGTTTGATATCCGTAAAAGTTGTTTTATTTCAATGAACAGTGCGCGCCAAAACATAAGATGTACGTAAATATATAGGAGTTAAAGGATTTTACGAGAGTTTAAAGTTTGATAGCTATAGCGATAGAGATAGCAATAAGGCGGTAGGTGCTGATCTGGTACTGAGAAAACGTCCTTAGGCGAGGCGCAAGCCTGTATAAGTTCGGTTTTTACTTTTTACTGGGCAGGCATTTGACCACATCGTGCTTAGTAAATAGGATGTGGTCTAAGGTGTAACATGCTTGCCCAGGAAATGCCTATTCACTCTCGCCTTGAAGAGGCGATTTGTAATTTTATTGTAAACGAATATTATTTTCCGACGATTATAATTTAAGAGACAAATCTCTTCCATATTATTATCCATCAAATGCTTTCCCGACATGACCAGTTACTGTCAAAGTTATCTAAAAACATCCGATGGTTTTAGATAACTTTGATACCTAGTAATAATTGTCAACTCACCGTACTAGGGGTAGGTACTGCACACACATTGAATTCCAAACTTTTTTTAAAATATATAAATCGTAATATTAGAAAAAGCAACTAGACTTCGACAAGTAACTACTTTGAAAATTATTCAATGTAGTGTAATATTTTTAAAAATCTTCACGAATTACGGTGTGAGCTGTTTCAGGCCTATACCGAGCCGTGGATGTCATGTGGCTGAGACGACGACGACGACGATGACGAAATGGCAAAATATTTAATTTCATCTTATAATATATGCGGCAAATGTAAGAAACGGATACATTGACATGCGTATTCCCATTTCCCCTTGAGGTCATGCTCCGGTTCATTCGCTTTTGTTTTTTCGTGTATCCTGTCATTTCATTTCTTGTCTACACGTTTATATTTGCCCTACACAATTTATCCTACTTTCTTTTGTTCACACAACCATATATTCCTCTCAGGATTTTCGTCACAATATTTGTATAAGAAGCTTATGTTACGCTTAAGCTAAGCCTTAGTTCTTTATCATTTGAATTGAAGTATTTGGTGACGATAAATATGATCTTTTTGTAAATAGCGTGACGTCTGGAATAGGTGATGTTTCTTAGGTATTTGTCGCTCGTATGATAAAATAGTGACGAAGTCGAATCTTTTGCAAGACAGTGATTGGTATCGTATTAAAATGGACAGATTGATGACCGCAAGATGATGTTAATTTGTTTTTTCTTTTTTTTCACAAAAATAATTAATGTATTTTCACGAAATTTCGGACAGTGACGATTACGAAACCAAGGAAGAAAGCCAGTAGCATAAATTGGACGACACGTGCCGCCATAATTTTATCCGAAACTCGGAAGTGTAGTGTGTCCAGTGGCAGATTACGAATTTCCTTTGCTAATATTTTAAAAAGTAAAAATCTTAAGGCGGGGTTTTTGACGTAAGTAATTTGATTTGTCCTTTCTGCGGATTTGATTACTAAACGTCTCAGTGGACGGGTTCCTTGATAATTCTATGGACACCGGTATCCTGCTAGCGAATGACGAATTAAATAATCTAAACTCCTATACATTGCTGCAAACGCATAGGCAGGTGCCTTTTTACGAAATGACATTGACAACCCGTCAAATCACTCTAATGAATTAAAAATCAGACTATAGCTATCAGTGGCGAAGAGTCGAAATATGGCAAAGGTAAGCCGGATCAAGAAAAGTCTACTAATAATAATCAGACAACAATAATAAACAAGGAAAACAATAATTTTGTTCAATTTGCAACTGCATGCCGTCTACGTCGTCGTCGTCTCAGCCACATGACACCCACTGCTGGTTATAGGCCTCCCCCAAGGAACTTTATCACGATCGGTCCTGCGCTGCCCGCATCCAGCGGCTTCCCGCGACCTTCACCAGATCGTCGGTACACCTTGTGAGGGGGCCTAACCACGGAGCGTCGTCCTGTGCGCGGTTGCCATTCCAGAACCTTTCCGCCCCAACGGCCACGGTGTGTCCCGCCCATTGCCACTTCAGCTGAACAATCCTTCGAGCGATGTCAGTAACTTTAGTTCTCCTGCGGATCTCCTCATTTCTGATTCGATCACGCAGGTAAACGCCTGATTACGCTGAGTTACACGTATATTTAACTATTTAGTGACAAAAAGAGGTCGCAGGGGTGGGATTTCTAAAAGGGATGCCAATGGGAATCGGTATGTATGGACTCTTAGCTACTGATTACGGCCGACAGGCACGCATTACGGCCGATCGCATAAAAAGAACGTTCGTTTTACCTAACTACTCGCTAGATGACTCACTAAAAGCAAGTCAATTCTGCAATTCTGGCTATGCGTTTTCGGTAGCTAAGCGTAATTTCGACAGCATAATTTCAATTGAATTGCTGAACAATTGCTGACCGCCCCACGCCACCGACTGTCAATTGCATAACGCTCCAATCAACACAACAGCATGATTAATATTGTATATTATTCGTAACGTGGCCAACTTTGCATTATAATACAATTGTAATTTAATATTTAAATATGCCGTACTCTTTTGTTTATATGTGATAATTATGTATCTGTCCGCAATTTTTTCCGTGTGGTTTCAGTTCTCGTTGGATATCGCTATTAAAAGTAGGTATCCTGTGTTTTAATCCAGGCTTTAAATTATGTGTGCCTAATTTCATTAAAACCCATTCAACCGTTTTTGCGAAATTGAGTAACAAATATCTTTAACATCCGAATAACCAATCTTAAACATTTAGTAGGATTTTGGCGCTGTGTCCTTCCATGCATCCCCGAGAAAAAACGTTTAAATCAGTTAACAAGGGTTTTCTTTCTCTATTGTGATGTAATGTACAGTTTTCTTACTACAGCCAAACAGATGTTTCCCAGGTTTTTGACTGCGGAAGCAAGGATAACTCTTGTCTATTTCCACTATACACTCTTTCAATCTCTCTCCTGGGGTCCGATTCTCGCTTATAGTCATTTTTCTATCCATAATTTCTTAATATAAGTGAAGTCACTACTACTAAAATCTTTTAGTTTTAGTGATCTTCTACAGTCCTATAATGTTGAAGCTTGATTTAAGTAAATTTTTGATACAGATTTCTGGCTTAAAAAAAATGTAGAATTCGATATATCTTACCGCGAGAAACGGCCCCCAGATATACCTGTATTTCGACCACGAGTATAAATAGTTCACCTATAAGAGACGAAATGAATTAAGTACCTACTTGTTGAATATTTAAAAAAAAACCCAAAAACACATATTAAGTTTCTTCGCGCTTTAACTGTGATATTGTCATTGGTAATGCAAGGCTGGAAAGTTGGATTTCGATGCGAGTTACCTCTATGGAGCAAGCGAAGGTTTCAAAGGTACAAGACGCCCAAAACGTTTCTGCCGAGCGCAATACACAATTTTTCACATCACAACAGCGAGTTTTTTTTTTGGGTTGTTTCCGCGGTCAACTTCCGGTAAAAAAATATTTTATTAAAAAGAAAATTTAAAAATAAAGGTTTATGTCACGTTCCGAAATAAATACATAGGTTTTGTAACCTCACCCAGCCTAAACAATAATATAAATTCTTATAACAAATAGTTTAATCTTGTTATTGTTTTTATGAATCAAAGAACTAAAATAGTATAAAAAATCAAATCAGAGTATTATAATTTATTCAAAGTTATTTAATATGACACATTTTTTGGTTTATGGCTAAACCGCCCCTGTGGTCTAGCTAGTGGCACAACCACCGGTATCAGACCCAGGGGTCCCAGGGGTCAGGGGGGTATTTGGTTTGGTTGGTGGTAAGACTTGTTGTAAGTCCGCCTGGCTAGCTACCACCATCTTATCTAAGTCTGACGCCATAACAACAATGTTTTCAGCATTGTTGTGTTCCGGCAGTTAGAGATAATATAGCCAGTTCCTCAGTGATTGAGGATTCCGGGAGAGGCTCGCTTCCATCTTCAACCTTATCAATACTTAACATCAGGTATGATGAAGGCTAAGAGTCTCCCCGTCATACATAAAAAAAAGCTTTTAAAATCCACGCTGATAATGTCGTGGAAGAAAAAGCATTGTAAAATATTGTAATATCATGGCTGCCGACTATGTTTTTGATTATTCCACCACACCCTTGAAAACCAGCCTTTCCAAACACGTTTAGCTTTTAAATTCTCCTTAAAGCACATTGATGACAAAATGGGTAAATATTCCTTCCTGCGGTTTTAGAAATAGATAAAGAGGATTTCGTTAAGCAGGCATTTGGGGAGACAGTGTTTCATAATTTCAAGCAAATCCTTTGTGAATGGTTCCTTAATCCGACTTTATTAAAAGCTCTCAAGGATTCCTTTACCTTAATGATGCTTTGTTTTTTTTTCTCTTGAAACGACGTTGTTATATGCTTACTTTTTATATTATGGAACCAAGTATTGCAACTTGTGCGGATTAAAGCGCGTTTTTATTAACTAATTTGATTTTATACTGCATTCGGGATCTTTTTATATTTGCCGACCTTTAAACATTTTTAAAACTTTCGTTGAGGTGCTATTCGACTGAAGAAAACGACGCGCGCGGGAGCGACACCGATGTTGCAGTTAAGGGCGCGCTCTAGGCCAAAAGCAAAAGTAATAACTGCAACGGCAAACTGCAAAGTAAATGCTGCCTTACTTCTATGAGATAAGGCAGCATTTACTATATAATTCTCCGGCCCCATTCGGCCGGTCCGGAATGAAGAAATGAAGGAAAATATTTTTTTAAAGGATATTTAAAGGTTATTTACAAAAAATATATAACATAAGCCCTGCCTTATCTATAGTGTGATTATACTAAAAAGTTCCAAGTTTTATTTTAATGTATTACTTGAATACTAGCAGTTTATCGTGTTAATTATAGTGATTTGGAGGCAACTTCGCAATTTTTTTCTATCGAGAAAATTTTATGCAATCGTGTTTTTGAGTAACATAGTCACTAGTGTTAGTCCTGTAGTTTGCTGCATCTTAATTTGAAATTCAGTTTTTCATTAATATTGATATTACAGACGATCATGTAAAGCAATCTGATTTTCGTTGGCCTATAGCGGGCCCTTAAGGCGAAAAAAAACCACGAAATCACTTCGTAGTAAATAACTATAGCGATTAAAGAGAGAATGAAACTACACGGTGGTAAATATCATTGGTGTCCAGTCCACTAATTAAACCAATTTTCAATAGTATTAGTAACCCCATTTGAGAATTATCTTAAACTAGCGACCGCTCGCGGTTTCACCCGCGTGGTTCTCGTTCCCGTGGGAATATCGGGATAAACAGTATCCTATGTTCATAACCAAGCTATCTACTATCAGGTGTACCAAATTTAATTCAAATCCATTCAGTTATTTCGGAGTCTTTCAATGCAAACAAACGAACATTAAAATATTTCCTCTTTATAATATTAGTACAGATTTTCGTATTTTTATTTGTTCGCAACAATCCAAACTTGCTCAGGTACCATAACAATTTAACGCTCGGTTCTTACTTTTCAATCGAGCAAAATAAGATTACGTCTTAGACATTACCCAATTAAATTTTAATGAGGTAGGTACAGTCAACAGCACATCAAAATTTGACACACTCCGAAAATCACCGCACTCGACATAATGTACGATACTGTTATTTCGCATTTTACAATGCTATTTTTAAGTGATAAATATTAAACAAGAAAATATACTAGAAAAAAGCAACTAGTTGCTTTTTGCTGCTCATCCCGTCAGGGCGACATGAGACTAGTTGCTTTTTTCTAGTATATTTTCTTGTTTAAGTTTTAGTAATATTAAATAAACTGAGGGGTTCATGAATGACTGCCCAAGGATATCATCAAATTTCTCATCACATTCTATTGAGTTAGTCCATTTCTGATATCCTTGGGCAGGCATTAATGAACCCTCAGTTTATTTAATATTATTATAACTGTTCTTATTGTTATTATAACAGTGTACCTATTTTATTATAATTATGTTTTCCTTTCAGCTGCTTTGGTTTATATAGAGTGCATTAGCTAATAAAAATCTATTTATTTGTCACTGAATAGTATTTTGTCTCATTTACCCATTATTTGTCCTAGCATATTGTACTTCGGAGAGTGTGCTATTGAGCTGCATGAGCTCATACCGCCAGCTCCTTTTTACCAACAGGAATCCAGACGTACTGCATGCCCCCTACCTGGTTGATATACCTCGTCTGCATACAAAGCGCTTTTCCTCATCTTTTATTGCACGCACAGCCAGGGAGTGGAATTCCCTGCCTGTGTCTGTATTCCCGGGTGCCTACAACCCTGGTATATTTTAATAGGCTTTTTCTAGGCAAGCTCGCTCCATCTTAGGCCTCTTCTTAATCTAACGATTCAGAATTAGGCCAAGAGTAAGCCTATTTAATGTAAAAAAATTGCAGAGAAACATAAGTGATAGCATAAGTAACTTTTAATTTAAATATAAGTAGTACCATTAGATTTGGCCGAACACCGAACGGACGGAGTCGGCGCGCAGCGCAGCGCATTTTACAATTCCTGAAGGAAATTGAAACATCCGTTCGGTGTGAATCATACATATGGGTGCTGTTAAGGGCAAGCTGTAATGTCTAATTTGGTGCCGTGTGTACCTACAACTCGCAAGAATTTCTAAACAAATTTCCCTCCTTTTAGATTTCATCAGAGGCGTAAGAATTTAATTAATTTCTGAAGTGTTTAATTGAAGTTAATAATGGGTGAAGTTAAGAGATTTTTAAAACGTTGTTAACTTTTTTAATAATAGGTATACAACAAAATTTATTGTTACCTTTTATTTTTAATTAGTTTGGAAAATATGGATTTTTATATTAAGCCTTATAATAATGGAACATTTCTCTGAAACCATACAATATTCGAAAAAAGTTCGGCTTACAAGTTCTAATTTTTAAGGTTTTAATAAAACAAGTTTTACCTAAAAATAATGCTCATATAATACAAAAATCAAACTTTTCCAAGAGTGTAAATTGAATTCCTCAACCTCCCATTAACACCAGTTACAACTCCTAATCGAATTTCAACTTGTTTATTAAACTCTTGTTTCCGCAAATTATAGGTACTTCGCCATGCTGAGCGACTCAAACCTGGCCTATTTTATTGCGACATCTCACAATGGCTAAGTATTAGGGTTTCTGGTCGAGCTTTCTCGAACTCGAGAAAACTCGAGAAATTTGGCTTCATTCGAGACGAGAAAAAAATTAACGTTACTCGAGAATACTCGAGTTTCGAATTTGAATTGCGCCAGACGACGAATTATAAGAAACAGACTTTCGGACGAGTCGATCAATGGTCTATATTCTTGAAAGCATATTTTCTAAGACAGAAGTAAGTTTCCTAATTATTTCATAGGTTAACTTTGCTTCTAGACTGGTCTAGTCTCGAAATAGTCAATTACTTCAAGTTTAACTGATTTGATTTGTAAGTAATGATTTCAGTCGAAACTAATAAGTACGCACCTATACTATAATATGTTATGTTTGATTTACTGATTTAAGGGTTATTAGTCTACTGTTCGTTAAGTTAGGCACTACTAATTATAACTTTTTAATTTTGCATTTTTCAATGCTATTATTATGTGATAAACATTAAAAAAGAAAATATACTAGAAACAAGCAATTTTTCATTTATCATCGCTCTGATGGGACATGAGACCAATTGCTATAGCATTGTAGAATGCAAAACTAAAAATTTATAATTAGATGGCTATTCATCTTAATCGATAGTTCAAACATTTCACGCATTGATGAAACGACGGTGGCCAACACCGTAGGTAAGTGAATATACTGGAAAATTTCAACGAGTCCTTAATGTAGCCCTCTGTAGCATAGGTACTAATAACTTACTAACTAAATAAAAGGTACCAAATTCTACTAAATGATAGCTATGTTCACAATGCTGTTCATCATAGGGATACCGTGTCAAGGGCATGTCGACAGGGCAATCAATAGGGCACGTGCATGCCCTTAATGCATGCGCTAGGATAGTGACAAAATAATATCACAGCGCGCGGTACTCTTCAGAGTACCGCGCGCTGTGATATTATTTTGTCGTCATCGACATGGAATCCTGTGTTCAACAAAGCATTCAACACCAAATGGCATAATATGTTTTATAAGCTGACAGAAACTCAAACAAATGTTTACTTTGACGCCGCGTTCGTCGATGCATTCAATAAATGATTGCGCCAAACGAATGATGATTTATTTCAAAGACCCGAGAATTTAGCATCGAGAATTCCCGAAACTCGAGAAAAAAATAGTTATTAATAGTATTTTTTTCTCGAGTTTCGAGTTTTTTTCCCGAGTGTTACTACACTACTAATGTTTTGCGATTGCGACTTGCGAGGCTTCTTGAGAGTTACATTACTGTTATTTAGTCTTTGTATTTATTTATGTAATTGTGTTTATGTTATGTTTGTATTTATGTCACATCTATATCGTCGTCATCAGCCATTTTAACGTCCTCACTGCCGGAACTGGTTGTCTTCGTGGACGCGGGACCAATGCGGATGGATGGCTTTAAAACTGCAAATGCAGCAGGGTCCAATTACTTAACGTGCCTTCCGAAGCACGGAGGAGTTCGAGATAATAAATTTTTGGTGACCCATCCTGTGACCGGCCATTGCGAAAGTTGCTTAAAAGCTACAATCGCAGTCCATTGCGCCATCGCCACCGAGCTCCTCCTCCTGTGACATTTCTATCATTATGTCACAATCCTGCCATTCAAGCTAGTCCGGCTTCGCTTCATCTTTTGCTTTGCCAGTCGATGCAAAAAGAGAATTTCTAATAAAAAAAAGTTTTTTTTTATATTTATGAACTTATTTTAATATTTTAAGGTGGTCAGCGATCCCAGGATAATCTTTTACCATCCATAACCAATTATTTTGACTAGCATGGTGTGGTGTCGCTTTATGACCGACACAATAGAAAATGTACATAAAATACATTTTGCATTCGGGTACTCAATGGACATAAGTTAAGACACTTATTTCCTATAATATGTTAACTACATAAACTTTAAAGTTAACTTATTTAAAAGGTCAAATTAAAAAAGAATAACAAAAATATCTCATAAAAAAGGAACATAAGAGAAGGTACCTTAAAATGTAATCATTAATTAAATGAACAACACCTTTATGACACAAAATCTTTTTTTATTCATATCATTACTGAACGGTCTTTCCGTTAAAAAGTTAAATATTCATTATGCTTGTCACGTTTGCGAAGACTCCGTGAATATTGAAATTGAAAAATTATTAGTTGAATTAATCTTACAAAATCTGCCAAAGAGGATGAGAGCTTATTTGCATTTTAACGATGTCGCGTAGTCGTGCAAGTTAAAAAGTGTCCCATGTCCAGTGAGTTAAGGTCGTAATTTATGCAGCAACAGCCATCAAAGTTGGTGTCAGGAAACTTCGTTGATGTTTACATTTATATTTTTAAACTAGTTGCAATTTATAAATAAAATGATGACAATAAATGTTTGTACAAGTAAATCAGAGTAGTTGTACTTAAAACCAACATTTTGTCCTATAGGTATAAGATAAAAACTTAGTTAAAACAATATAACATTATTATCATTAAATTATTCTGATATTTCATCTTTTTCCATCCCGTGGTTATTTATAGGCACAGATATTAAGAGATTGACAACAACATTTTGTTGTTGCAGTGGATCAGAGTGTTGCAGTTTGTTTGTATCTTATGATATAGACCTTTGACCGCTGATATAAACAAAATTGCATAACTTTTAATTTACTTGTATTTTACAGTGTACGTAACAAACTTTTTTTTAAATTATTATTACTGGGCAGGCATTTGACCACCATCGTGCTTATTAACAGGATGTAGTCTAAGGTGTTGCATGCTTGCCCAGGAAACGCCATTCACTCTCGCCTTGAAAAGGCCAAGGTTGTAGGAATCGGGGAACACATGAGCAGGCAGCGCATTCCATTCTTTAGCGGTTCGCATTAGAAATGTGTCAGCGAAGCGCTTGGTACAGACCGTTGGAATACTACACGGTATATTGTAATGTTATTTTATATACGGTAGAATCCGTTTATAATGACTCCGCCTATATTAAACAACCGCCTATTATGACGTAATTACACCACGAAGTTTGGTTTTCATATAACATTATATGTAACAAAGTCCGATATAATGACTTCGCTTACAGTGACATATCGCATATTACTTATGACTCATTTTTAATAAATTTTGGTCCATTTATAGTGACCGACATAATTCTTTACACCTACATACCTTCGGTCATGTTCGTTGATTCCCGACGAGACGTTCAGCACGTGGCTGGTTTTTGTTTTGAATCTATACATACATACGTACATGTATTACGTCCAATTTTATTTTTATTTTGATTTAATATGTTACGTTTCTCTATTGAAATAAGTATGTATTTACCTAAATAAAAGAAGGTTGTTTTCACAAAAATGCTTTGTGTCATACAAAGCTTTTTCCGCTTAGTATGACGTGTTTGTCAATTCCCTTCGATGTCATTATAAACGGATTCCACTGTAATTTATAATCGATATTTTATACTAAATATGTTACCTTCATATTAATTTGCGTTGAAACCTGTAACCAAGACTACTGTCATGTTTTACTGACAAGAACGAAAAAAAAATATTTTTATTTATATTTATAATTGCATACAAACACACCAATTATCTAGCACACATTAAGTTTCATTAAGAAATTGCGTTATGGATACTAGATAACGGATAAACATACCCTTAAACATTTTTTTGTAAATAGGAACATTCATAATATACATATTAAACACCCAGACCAAGACAAATAGACATGTTCATGTACACAAATATTTGTCTTGTCCGGGGATCGAACCCGGGACCTCTGGCGCAGAAGGCGGGCTTAGCACCCCTGCACCAAACAGGTCGTCGAAAAATGACACGTAAAAGCACGGAAATTAAAGAGATACCAATTTGAATCGGACCCCATATAGTTAATATTTATGTCACCCACATTTAATATCATGATGGTACACCATGCGAGACTCCACCACCTAGCTCTTAAAAATAGTAGCCAAATCATAGTTCCTATTATTCTCTAACACTCATAAGCTGAAGGGGACTCGTAAAGTATAATACTGGAAGAACAAAGCACCCGACTCGAGTGGTCTAACACTGTAGGTCCTATAGGTCAAGAGGGATCTTGATAGCTAAAGAATATTCGTACCTATTCAGATTAACTGCTTTTATTTTCTGTCAGTATGAAGTACTAGTAACGTGATCACGATAATTTTGAACGACACAACCAGAAACCTCTCCTCTCCTTTACAAAGGTTTCTATCTGTTGACTTTACGTTATTTCCCAACTATTATTTTGACGCTCTTTTTAATGCTCATAATTTTATAAATGGTTTATTGAACTCCAACAATAGCAATGTGTTTAAAAAAAGATAATTATGATAAATCAAAGAGCATTGGACCGGATTTCCAAAGGTCGAGGGTTCGAGTCCCTTCTGAGAATTCACTTGTGGCCGAGTTGACTTTTCCAATATTTATCTATGTAAAAGTTAATGCAAAAATTCAAAAATAAGATAGTGTAAATATAAAATGGAAATGGGTCTACCTCAGTCTGCTTATCTTAATGTTGTGCTTAAAGCTTAAATATTTTTTTCTAAAATAAATTGATACTGACCTGTATGTTCGTCACAACTTGTAGTATCTACAGTAGGTAATCTTGTAATGCGAGAAATGTTGTAATGTATGATCGATAAGTCTTTCTTTGCCAGTTGAAAATTGTTTACGGTTACAATAACCATAAAATGTAATATTATAATTAGTATTTTCTTTTGTGATGGAAATTGACTTTACTGATATGTTAAGGTCTCTTTTCAATTTGACGACTCTGTATGAAATAAAACAGGGAGAAAAATAGCCCTTGACGAGTTTCTTGCCGGTTCTTCTCGTCAACAAGGTCTCCCGCCGTAGGGTTTGTGAACCGATGGCGTAGCTTCTTTGACGTTCATAAGTGCTTGTAACAGCCTAGACTGAATAAATGATATTGACTTTGACTTTGACTTGATTGACTATAGATAATAAGGTAGTGATAATGTTTGTGAACATTATTGTTTGTGAAGAGTGAAAAAAAGATTATAAAGACGAAACGTTGTCACTAAAACTTTGTGTTTGTTTCTTATTTAGTTTTGAATATTTTCTTAGAGTTTCGGTTGGGGTCACCATGTTCTAAGTTCCATTAAATAATAATTGCATACAACATACCAATTATCTAGCCCACGTTAAGTTTCATCAAGAACTAGTGTTATTGATACTAGATAACGGATAAACATACTTATATATTTTTGAAATACATACATTATATACATAATAAACACACAGACTTCTTTAGATCTTAATTTAATATAAATTAAGATCTTAATGATCAAGAAAAAATGATCTCATGGTTATTATTTTCCTTTCATAAACGATAAAAAATCCTCGAAAGGTTCTAATTTTTTTTATAGCAAAATTTACTACTTTATTTAACATAATTTAATAATTATCCATAATTTTTTAAATAAAAATATACCATTAGATTGCTTAGTCTTCAAACAATGATTGTACCTACATTAAAAAATTGTGGCATTAGCATTTGCGGTAGTAACTATAACAAAAATTGTTAGTATGGAAAACGAACTTTCTTTGAAAATCTTCAAACAATTTCATAGTTAAAGACCTAATATTCCCAAAACACAGTATAGTAGATACGAACCTTCACCCATGTGATAATGGATGAAAAGTACTTTATATCAAATTTAATATATTAGAAAATAATAAATAAAAGCCTATAGAATATACGAAGGTTTGGTTGTCTATTTTTTCCTGGCTATACTACTGGGTTGGCAGGTAGAAACAGGTAAATCGATAAAAGTTATTTTCACCATAGGTTTTATTCTATAGGCTTCATACTTTGGGTTGGTATTAAATTTATTTGTTAAACACGAAAGCAATATTATGGAAAAAAACCATTATGCGTTTTTTTTTAAATTAATCATAGTCTGGCCAGGAACTTTTTACACAACCCACTCGAGATATATTTTCAAATATATTAAATTAGATATAAAGTACTATTCATTCATTTAACAGGTGGGTGAAGTTCGATCCAAAATTAAAAAGAGTATAATTTAGAACCATTTTTCTGGATATATAGTCAAAATAGAAAGATTTTTTTTAAAACCAAACATGTTTTGACCATTGAATACGAGCATTAACATCTCTAATATCAATCTTTGGAGAAATCTATGTCACATCACTTATGACCTTAATACACCGTAAGATAAACAGTTTTCTGCCTAAGAAAAATGATGTTTTCATCAATTGACTTGTAAAGCGAATAAAATTCGTTCAATAACATGCCGAAATCAATTTCCTTAACGTTTACGGAATATTCCTACCATAATTTGTTTCACGTAAACACGTCTTGACCTCGATTATTTTTTTATATATCTTTTTTTGCAAAGAAAGCAAGAAAACGTCAGTCGAAATGGGTATTTTTTGGATTATTTAGATATTATTTTTAACAGTTTAAAAAAAGCAGGGGCTATGAATTTGTCGCGTTTTTATTTTTTAATCAATGTTCACCGTTTGGACGGCTGTAATGATTATTGTAAAATGATTCAAACGTTATTACATCAGTAAGCAGCAGTAGACAGCAGTAGCACGAAAAACTTTCGAGGAAGTGAAGTAAAAAAATGTATAAGATATTGAGCAGCGTTCCTACCAGACGTAAACGGAACTACATTTTCCTATAAGTACTTTTTTTTTGACACAACGTCTTCGATACGTCCTCTATAGTTTTTCGTGCTAGACCTACTGGTACGTTCACAAGTAGCTCTATTTTTTATTTTTTTATACTGACATCAGTTCAGTTGTTTTGCTTTATTCGTTTGTGTTTGTATGCAAGGTGTGATTTTTACTAGTAATACTGGACTTATTTTTACTTTAAAAATTTATTAGCAAGTCTTTTTTTTCATAAACTAAACATTTCAAAACCACTACAATAATTCGTGCAACTTCAAATAGTATATTTCATTACGATTGCGGAAAGCCTGTCATTGCAAAAAGTTCCGACAAATGTCTACCCGAGCCGAGGCGCAGCCGAAGGTGACGGTTGACAGTCGGAATCGGCACTCTTTGCAATGACGGTTCCGCACGTGTACTGAACAACTATGTTTAATACATTTGTGAAAAAATAAAGCAATTTAATAAAATATCATTTTTGGAAAATGGCGCCAACAGTAAAAGAATTTAAGCAGAGATTTTTTTTTTGTTTTCTTCACCCATTTCTGGGTAGGCAAAGGGAACTATGCCCATACAGCCAAGTCTTCAGTAGATTTTTTTTATTGATATGAAATGAAAATGAAATTTAATGAGATGAAATAAAATTAAACCTAACCTAACTCATTGAATCAAATCATTAAATCTGATATTGAAACAAATTAGTAGCTTCTTTTTAGAAATATTTGCATGACTCATAAAAATTTCTATGATTTTTTTTTTTTTTTTTAATAGACATTATTTAGCTGTGTAGTGTCGGCTTAGAATAGCACTACCCCCTCTCATCCCGTGGGTATCGTAAAAGGCGACTAAGGGACTCGGCCTTCAGGAGATGGGCAGCAGCGTCTCCTACAAACTTGGCCATACTGCGATCGCCAACCCGCCTGCCAAGCGTGGCGATTATGGCAAACCCCTTTTGGGGGAGGCCTATACCCAGCAGTGGGTGTTATTTGGCTGAGAAGGTAGGTAGGTAGACATTATTTTGACAGTTAGGAAAGAGAACGCACGAGTTCGGAAAAGGTAAAGAAAAAGCCCGAGTATGTAATAGCCCACATCCCGAACGCTATAATACGTCCCTGCAATACGCCACTTTTTGAGTAACTGTATTAAAAAATATTAATTAGAATAGTAAAAATTTAAACCAAGGGAGGTCTATCTCACGGTACCTATTGCAAAAGTAACATGTATCGCTAATTAATTCTCGAAACCAATTTATTTAATTATTTATTTATATTCGGACGACCAACAGCTATTATAGTAGAAAACGAAAAATATGTCGCGTAATTCCGCAAGAAAAAATGCAGATGCAGCCCAGTGACACACCTTGCACCTTCACCGACTACTCTACACGTGTTTCGCCCACACACGGAGCATCCTCAGGAGTTGTTAGACCGTGCCAATCTCAGCACCGATATTTTTCGTTTTCTACTAAGATATGGATTTCCGCCAAGTAACGCCTGATTCTATCAAAGACCAACAGCTATGTTTAACAAAAAAGATAACTTATCTAGTAACAGAAAGCCAATTATAGGTCATCACAGATAACAACAAAGTTTACAAAAAGCACAATCTTAAGTCTAAATTAATACTATAACAGTACATGATTATGTCTCGTTGAATAACTCTTTGCTCATGATTCGCTTGATCGAGGCCTCATTCATTGCAAATAGATCTAAGTCTGCCTGTCGCGATACTAAATTAAAACTATTACTCGCACGCCATAAATATGCATTCTGTCGGTAGTTTGACGACGCAGGGGGGGCCGATAGCAGCTGGTTAGATCTAAGTGGTTTAATGGGTGCCCGCAGTGACAATTTTGAAAGAAGTTCCGGGCAGTTTACGGCACCTGACGCAATTTTTGAAAGGAACACCAGATCCGCTATTACGCGACGTCTTTCTAACGGAAGAAAACAATTAGTACTAACCAGTACTTAGAACCTAAAACCTAGCACACAACGTCGCTCGCCTAAATTGCTATAATGTGCGTTTTCTTACAAATACAATCAATACACACCCTAACATACTAATTACGAGTTTCCAGTTTCATATTTGAAAGCCACTGAAAAAATAACCGTAAATCTAAGACATAAAAGTTGTTTTTGAAAGAATGTGTGGACGAGTTTGCTCTACTAATCACTGTAGCTTGATATTAATATTTCGTAGATACGTGTGTATGTTTGTTTGCATAAACCAAATGGAGTCCATTATACTTTTATGTTGATGGTGTAGAACCAACACTGAATAAACGAGTATGTATACTTTGGCATCGGTTTTCTATACTTTTTTTGTACACTTTTTAGCGTTAAACACAACATTCAAACAACATTTTTAATTGTATAAAAAGTTTTTTTTTATTTACAATTTTTAAAGGTAAAAGTCTCGAATCTACATCTATAACTTTATGATAACGACTCATCACTTTTACAAAAATTTCCCGGTGCAGGGACGTTAATGATTGAGGAGTTCTCCACTTCATAACATGCATTGAGACGAGCATTAATTGCTTATGAGCCACATTAAAGTCATCGTATCGCTTCCGTGAAATACTAAGTATTTAATAATTCGGATGACCATTTGTGGTCTTCATCATCAGTTCCACTCCACCAATTAATGATGCTTAACGGAAGCAAATGCACAAGTTACTTCAGAAAACATCAAAATCGATATAGGTGTAAGCACATCTTAGTTTTTTCACGCACTCATAATTGAAATAAAACAACAAGTCTACCTTCACAAAGTTTTTGAAGGCAACTTTATGAAGGTAGACTTATAAGACTTATAAGTAGCTAGTCAACCCGTGACCAAGGCAACTGAAAAGGTGCCAAAACGTCGGAAAATCCAAAAACCGCAAATAAACCGAAAAATTATATTATGAAATAATATATATAAGGTAAATACATATACCTATATACAGGTAAATATATCGCACTAAATACCTACTCCGCAAAAGTTGTTTTATTCCGATATAAGTGTGCCTATAATATTTGGAGAGTTCCATCGATTTCACCAAGATCCCATCATCAGATAATAACTTGACGTTAATGGGAACAACTTGAAAGTACACCCTTTCAAACAAAAAAATAATTATTCAAATCGGTTAATAAATGACCGAGTACTGAGATAACAAACTTAGAAAAAACATACACACGAATTGATAACCTCCTCCTTTTTTTGAAGTCGGTTAAAAATAGTCACGCTAGCATTATGGAAAACTTAGCGAGGTAAAGAATCCTTAACAATTCCATTTCTAACATAACAATGAATAGCTATATTTAGGCACGCTCGCCCAACCAGCGCACAAACAATGGAAAAATACCGTATTTTTATCATTGAACGTGGAAAAACTTTGTAAATGTCTGTAAGCTTTTTACTATTCATAGTCCATACTCGCTGCAACGTTGAAGAATCAAGCTATGCGAAAATAAAAACAAAAAAAATGCTGAGGTACTACATACACGTCCAACACATTTAGGCACATGACAGTTATGAAAAAAAAACTTAGTGAGAACCAAAACTTCAAGAAGTTCTAATCAATCAATTACTTCAACTGATAATTAACCAGTTACCAACTCTTATTACAATTTACAATTATAGTAATTGTAATTGTAATAAAAGTTATAGTGCCTGTTAGGCCCTTTACATACAAAAGATGCACAATTTTCCATAAAACGTGACATCGTTATCGTATCTGACAACACGTAGCGATGATAACGACCTAATTACATTATAATATTAAGATGGACGCAATTTTATAATAATATGATATCACCGGGAACCTCCGGTGCCTTTTTCCGGTCTACTCGTATGCCGTAAAAAGGGATTTACTACCTTGCATATTCTTATTATTTTATACGTAGAAAGAACTCCATTGCACCAACAGATAGAATACAAAAATAAAAGGGGGTCATTCAGGCTCCATACATTTTTGGGCCCTATCTGAAAGTGGCAGGCCAACAAAAAAAATGCTAAGTGTGGTTAGAATAAGTCGTTTGGAGCAATAGTTGTTAAGGCACAAAAGTTGTAGCATTACTCAAAGTCAAGGTATACAAGTTCAAATATTCATCATTTTCATACATTTATGGATTTTTTAAGCATTTTTATTATGCAATGTGGTTATTATAACACGTGTAACAATATAAAAACAAATACAACAAATATAAAAATTATGTATGTCTAAAAAACTTTTTTTTGGCTTATCTGTATCACTTAGGTTAAAAATGATGGGCTACTAAATCGTTTCTCTCTTTCGTAATGACTTCCGATCATTAGTTTTAGCAATATGTATAAATATTTTTCATTTTAAGCATTTTTTAAACATAAGCATTGGATGAAAATGGCTAACCAGTTATATCCTTATGTAGCATTTTTTTTTTTGTTAGCCGGCACTTTTAGAAACAGGCCCAAAAATTATAATCCCCTTTGCTACGCTCTTTTGTGGTAAGTATAATCACAGAACATTGTTAGTATTGTTGAGAAAAAATCTCAAAACCTAAAATACTTGACGAAGTTTTTTCATTAAATAAGAAAGAATTCTCTTTGGGCTCTTTAACGATTTTCCACTGAAATTGAGTTACGAGATAGATGTTGCGAAACATAATGTATTTGATTAGAGATTTTTATCCCAACCATTTGTACTTTTAGGTAAATAAATACATATATTTTTTTACTTTGAATGGGTTCGGGAAGTAGCGCTTGGTGCGACGACATTTAGGAAGATCAACCAAGAAAGGGTGGTGCCGCAGTGCGTCTGGATGTCCGATGCTAGAAGGGGGATGGCGGTATGAGCTCATGCAGTTCCTGAGCCCACTCTCCGAAGTATAGTCTGTAAAAGACCGACAGACAGGCAACTTTGCGGCAATGAGCTGTACAGTCGAGGTATATCCCGGTTGACCAGTTTATTTAAAAAGTTATAGATACTAATAAAGAAAATAGTCGTTGGATTAAGTCTTTATTGAATTATTAACACTTTTCTTACAGATCAAAATATAATTCGCAATTCGCACTCTGCGCGCGACCATAAGTCAAAGTGACAGCCGACTAGTGTTGTGACCAATGGGCTCATAGCATAGAGCTGTACAAATCGATTTTCTCAAGCTAACAATACATAGAACACCTTATACTACAACTAATAGAATATTAAAAGGTATTTCATTTGAATACTAAATTGTTTCTTTAACTTTAGTATTTTCTGAGAAAACGTTTCCTAAAAAAACTCTACTGGTCAATCGGGAAGTAGAAGAACCCCTATTGTACCTAATCTGCGCTAAAATGTTGCACCATTTATATGTTGTGGAATGTTTCCTGTTTTCGTTTGGTTTTAGTTTTCTTCTTTAATTCTATACCTAATCCCAAATTCATCATCATCATCGACCATTAAAAAGTCCACTGCTGAACCCTTAGAGCCTCCTCCTTAGAGCGCCACAAAGAGGAGCTATGAGCGACTTGCAGCCATCGGATCGCCGCAACCTTCACCACTTGACTACTCCCAGCACGAGAAAAATCGAGGACGTATCGTCAAAAAAATTATGACATAGAAAAGCGTTCCTACCGGACGTAAACGAATTGCTCGATACGAAGACGCAAGTTGTTCGTGCTAGCTAGAGGTAGGTCATCTGATAAAATATTAAACAAGAAAATATACTAGAAAAAGCAATCGCCTTGAGGGGATTTCGTCAGGGCGACATGAGACAAGTTGCTTTTTTCTCGTATATTTTCTTTTTTAATTTTTATCACTTATAAATAGCATTGCAAAATGCAAAATTAAAAAGTTATAGGTAGGTCATTCTGTGCACCTATTGGGGGGATTTCCAATATGAAAGTGTAACAAAAATCAACTTCGTTTTGGTTTTATCCATATAACACAAGAGAAGTAGGCATGTAGTCAAAAAAGTGACACCTCAAAATCCCGTGTTCTGTGATTTTTAACCGACTTCAAAAAAGGAGGAGGTTCTTAATTTTTAGGAATCTTTTTTTTACGTATCTATTACTCGAAGACAACTGGACCGATTTGAGTAATTCTTTTTTGTTCGAAAGCATATATATCACAAGTGGTCCCATTGTCACCATGTCAGGATCTGATAATGGGATGCTGGAGAAACCCAGGGAACTCTTCAAATATTATATACACTCTTATAGCGATTTCGGTGTTTTCTTTAATAACTCATGCATATGCTTTTGGAAAGCACCTTTAGTGAAGTGAAACTGATGATGAATGATGGTCATGGAACTACATTTCACGGAAGCGATACGATTACTTTAACGTGGTTCATAAGTACTTTTATTGAAGCGCTCATGGCCGCGCTAGACAGACTGATCGTATTTGATCACGTTTATTAAGCAAAGTTCGGCCCGGTCAGGTGTTGGATGGGTGACCGTAAAGTGGCATTATAACTGAGCGCTTCCGTGCTTTGGAGGGCACGTTAAACCGTCGGTCCCGGCTGTTGTCATTTGATTACAGTCGTTAAGCCAAGTCAGAGGCCTTATAGGCGGCTTGATAAACTCTGACACCAGAGGTGGCCACTAACCCTCACTCGATAAGAAGAAGAAGCAATTTTATAACATAACTAGCGGATCCTCGCGGTTTTACCCGCGTGGTGTCCGTTCCCGTGGGAAAATCGGGATAAAATATAGCCTATGTCACTCGGGAGAAATGTAGCTTTCTAATGGTCAAAGAATTTTCTAAATCGGTCCAGTAGTTCCTGAGATTAGCGCGTTCAAACAAACATACTCTTCAGCTTTATAATATTAGTATAGATATACATTTTGTCCATAAAACAAAGAATTTCGTTGAAGAAATAAGCGCTTGCTTTGATACTCCTGAACAATACCTATAATCAGACATCTTCTTGACCTTCGACATACTGTTTTTTCGGCACCTAATAGAATTTCAAATGCCCGCTGCCTTAATTAAAGCTCACTTCTAAAAGCTACTTTATTTAGTCGAAGTCGCTAAAAGTCTTGAGGTTTCTTTTAAACTTTCGTAAAGCAATATCGATTCGGGTTTTGGAAGTCAAATTGCTGTTTTTAGATCGTGTTGATTTCAATGTAATTGTTTATTTTAGGCTGTAATTAAATAGTCGAAGATAAAAACTTTAGACGGAACTCTTGGAGACGTGCAAGCTAGTTACGTTAGTGAGTTTAATAATTTTTATTCAAAATCTTAACTTTTTGTAGACTTCTAACTTAATTAGAAGTCTACAAATAGAGGAAGAAATATACTGAGCACTCTTACAGGTTTTGGTTGGTAGGTACTTATTGTTTCCAATCATACTTTGTATCTTATTTTCCACTACGGGACGTTGGCGGAATTTCTGTGCAAAACGGAGGAAGCCACAATTAAAAAAAATACTTTTTTTTAAACGTGTTGAATTGGTGGGTGCTGACAGACAGCCGGGAACAACAGTTTATAAAGTGTCTTTGGAGTCACAACGGTGTGCTTAGTGCGGGTTTTTTTTATTCACGGTCGATAGTGAGCGGGTAAGGTTTTTGTATGGCATTGGTGTAGTCCGTGGCGTAATCCGCTAGATGGCGGGCCGCTGATTTCATACAAAAATCGACCGTGAGTAGAAAAAAAAGTCGCACTAAACACTCGAAATATTTGGATACCACAATAACGTGAATGCCTGAGGCCTTATTGCCTATGAACTCTTATTTAAAAGCAATTTCCTGAATTGCTTAAATACCATCTCTTTCTCTTTGTATTATGACTCAAAGTGAGACTGATAGCAAGTCTGACTGAAGAAAACTGATACCCCGATATTCCGACGGAAACGGGATCCACGCGGGTGAAACCGCAAGCGGCCGCTAGTTTTTTTTTATTTTAAAATTCCTATATATACTATCCGACCAGAACAAGTAGGCGCATGACAGCTGAGAAAAAATTACAAAAGCTTACTAAAAAAAAACAATATTTTATGAAGCGGTAATCAATCAGTTAATCACTGTAGCGCTACTATAATCAGATAATAGGAGAATTGCGGTGATAAAAGTGGGTTGCAGGTACCAAAGGTGCAAAACCACATTCCTGTCATGCCCTAAGAGCTAGCGCAGACGACGGATAACGGAGGACTTTTTGTCCGCGACACGTCTTTATTGTTAACCAAATAAGATTCAACTTAGACCGCGTATATCCGCGAAAAGTACGCGATAGTCCTCGTTATTTATTCAACTTTATGTTCTTAGTAATAAGGTCGTGTCGCGGACAAAAAGTCCTTCAATGTCCGTCGTCTGCGCAGGCCATAATTGTCTTGGTCGGATAGTACGTTCTCTTATCTTGTGTCATTTTACCTACCGCACTTTGCATCTTCCAACAACATTACAGCATAAAAGGCACATTTGGCACATTTACCGCGAAAAGACCTTCGCAAATAGCCTACGTAAAGGCAAAAGGGATGAATAAACAACCTTGATTCCTTTTGAGTATATATGTGGACGCTCCTCTTTTGATCGTTTAACACGGCTGTAAAGAATATACCTGACTTTCTTAGATACTAGGTATAAAAAAGTATATTGAAATTTTTGATGTCTTTCTTGTTATTCAGCCCTCATTTTTATGAATAACGTGGAGACTCTTAGCCTTCATCATACCTGATGTTATGTATTGATAAGGTTGAAGATTAAAACGAGCCTCTCCCGGAATCCTCATCACTGAGGAACTGACTATCTTATCTCTAACTGCCGGAACACAACAATACTGAAAGTCGTCGTCGTCGTCGGCATCAGACTTAGATACGATGGTAGTAGCTAGCCAGGCGGACTTACAACAAGTCCTACCACCAACCAAAAAATAGTTATTTGTTATGCAAGGCTGGAAAGTTGGTTATATAGCGGCCAGTTACCTCTATTGAAAGCTGAGTAGGTAAAGGATTCTCTCGCTACGCTCGTGGTTCAAAGATTGAATCCTGAGCGAAGCGAGGATTTCAAAGGTACAAGACGCTAAAAACTTTTCTGCCGAGCGCAACACACAATTTTTCACCTCACAACAGCGAGGAATATTTTATGGTTGTTTCCACGGTCAACTTCCGGTAAAAAAATCTTTAAACATCAAGTTTGATCTAAATATACCTTATTCTCGTTGTTTTAATGATATAAAAAACTAAAATAATAAAAAGGGAGTATTATAGTTAACTCAAAGTTATTTAAAGTAATAATATAATTGTTACATAAAAATAACAATAAAAAAGATTCCGTAAATGTTGACACTGACATGTGGTACAAGACAAAGACAATTTAAAAATAAAGATTTATGTCACGTTACGAAATCCAATCATAAGTTGTGAAATTCACCCAGCCTAATATAAAATTCTTATAACAAATACTTAAATCTTATTGTTATTGTTTTTATGATTCAATGAGTTGAAATAATATAATAAAACCAAAACGGAGTATAATAATTAATTCAAAGCTATTTAAAATAACAATAAAATGTAACAAAAAAGTCAATAGTGTATCAATCAAAGGTAAGTTAGTATCACCTACAATAAAACAAAACCCTTACAAAGATCTATGATAATAGCAGCTAATTGATTTTTATAATAGTCGGTTAACCAAAATTGCTTATCAAAACTATAAGCCCATGATTTTGTATTTTTTGCATTTTTCAATGCTATTTTTATATTTATTAGATTAGATTAGATAACACTTTATTTGCACACACAGAACAGAAAAATACATGGAAACAATAAAACGATAAGTTGTACAAAGGGGCGGCCTTATCGCTTAGCAGCGATCTCTTCCAGACAACCCTTTTTTTGTTGAGACTGGTCGATGATTTAAATAGGGCAGATTGTGCGCAAAAAATAAATAAATAAAAAGAAATTAAAATGAAAAAGGAAGTAGATTATTGAACTACAATAAAAATAATAATAAAAAAAAAAAGATAAACATACACAATATGGGTAATAAACACAACAGAAAAAACGTAATAAAAATACATAAAATAAATATAATTTATACAGCTTAAGCGAAGTTGATGTAATGCGAGAAAACTAAATAAAAAGAAAAAAATAAATAAAAAAAAAAATGAAAAATACAATCATGACCTTCTAAGGGTAGGTCTCATGGGTTATAAAGAAAGAACTCCTTAACCTGGGACTTGAAGGAGTTTAAGGTTTGTGCACGTCTGATTGTTTCAGGCAAGGAGTTCCATAACAGAATAGATTTAAAGGTAAAGGAATGACCGTAAAATTTGGTTGAGGTAGGGGGAATATAAAGACGGAGACTATCAGAGGAGCGGAGAGGGAGATTGTGAGTGGAAGAAAGGAATGTGAAGCTATAGAGAAGAGAGAGGATGTGCATGTCTCTGCGACGTCGTATAGGAAGCCACTTAAGTTGTTGGCGGTATTGAGAGACATGGTCATATTTGCGTAAACCAAATATGAACCGTATGGAAAAGTTTTGCAGCCGCTCTAGTTTATTGAGAAGTTCAGAAGTAAGATCGGGATAACATGTATCTGCATAGCAGGGGCGTGCATTGGTTTTCCAGCGTAGTAGGCACTGTAGATCTAGTAACTTTGCACTTATCCTATCCTGCTACCGAATATTATAAGTTTGAATGTTTGTGAGGATATTTGGATGGAGGAATGTTTGTTACTATTTCACTCAAAAACTACTGAACTGATTAAGATGAAACTTGACAGAAATGTAGCTTATATATCAGAAAACCACACTGTATGCAAATATTTATAATTATCCTGATATTCCCACGGTAACGGCAACCACGCGGCGAGTAAAACCGAGAGCGGCCGCTAGTCATAAATGATAAGGTTCGTAATACTTAGTAGGAATATTAAAATGCTGACGAGTTTGATTGTTTGAACACGCTAATCTCCGGAACTACTAGTTCGAATTGAAAAATTATTTTTGTGCTGGATAGTCCATTTATCTCGGAAGGTAATAAGATATTTAATATCACGTTACGATTAATAAGAGCAGAGCATTAATGTAAAACGTTACAGAAACGGGAAAAAAATATTAGTTTTGGGAGCTTCCGTTGCGGACGGTGTGTAAACGGTTAAAGTTATGTAAAAATCATGTATGACGAAATTATTCTCCATCAAAAGTTCTAAAAAAAAGTCCGCGACAGCATATGTCTATGTTTTATGGTTAACTCACTATAATCATTTTTCAGATAATAAAATTTGTTCGAAACTAATGTATTATTTGAGAAGCTGTTTTCATAAACATGATATTAATCCTTATCTAAATAAATACGTTAATCATCACAAGTATTTAATTTTGAACAAAATTGTCCTTTACATCATTAAATTTTAATGAATATCTTAGGAAATATGATAGTTTTAAAATAACTCCTCAACAAAATAATTCGCGACCAAATTCATTCGTCAGGTAGGCATGCTTACTTTATACTGATATATTCCGGAAGTTTAAGCTAGAACGTTACACGAACAAACAGCGCCCTTCTTGCCATGGGCGGTTTATACTTGAGCAATACTTTTTCTAAATATGTTGTATTCTTGTATGAAACGCTGCTGGTTTCGAGTAGGCAATTTCGAGACTGCCTATCGGTAGGTATTCAGTATTTAGCGTAAGGAATATCTTAGTGGGTGAGTGTTGAATAGAAGTTTAAACTAAAATAATATAACTGTAACACTTATTGTATATTTATTTAGGTTTTGAATGAGGTAGGCACTGCCTAATTGCCTATATGGAATGCACGCCCCTGCTGCATAGTCAAGTAGAGGTAAGAGAAGAGATTGTGCAAGTGTAATTTTGGTGGCGCTTACACCCGCGACCTTTCGAAATCCGGTCCAATTGAGACCATTGGACCGGATTTCGAAAGGTCGCGGGTTCGATTCCCGTCTGAGAATTCACTTGTGGCCGAGTCAATTTTTTCCAATATTTTTCTATTTAAAATTTACCATAACTATAAGCCCGTTTATTTTTTTAATAATTCTCATACCATTTCATTATTTTAATCCCAAATTAGTAACAGCTTATTATGTAATAGTTGAAACCCAACTTTTAATACCCAAATTTTCTATTTCATAACCAAATACAACTTATATTATATTCGGTCCGTTAAACCTGTGCTAAGTAATAACAAAACCCATATTTCGGAGATATTTCGGAGGAGAGAATGTCAACGTGTCAAACAATCAAATATCTCACAACATTCAATTTTCCTACAGAAGTAGGTAAGTACCTCAGACCACAAAATAAAAACTTTGCAGAAGGACCGCTGCCGTCATGACATACTGGGGTTGCTGCTGTATTCTGACTCTGTAGGTTTTCTTTGTAGTTTTATATAATATATAATGAGAGACGCTTACAGCCGGTTCATTTTACGGATATAGTAATTTAAAAAGTATATAGTAATTTGCTTGTCAAATCTATTCAAAATTAATGGATATGACAGCTTTGACAAGCAAATTACTATATACTTTTTACAAAAACGGTTTAACGTGTCTTCCGAAGCACGGAGGAGCTCAAGATATAATTTTTTGTCACCCATCCCGTCGCAAGTCGAGTGCGCTTATCACTGCGCCACCGAGCCATATCAATGTGTGCGTGTGAGAAATGGTACTTTATTCTGAGTGTATTGTCTGCTTGGGTTTTGCTTGGCCTTACGTACTTTGTGCTCAAGCAAAATGTCAATGCGAGCCCTAAGTCGTATGCTTTATATTAACATATTGTTTGGTACTACTTCATAAGCCTTTCTTGCTTTATACGTCACATGCCTCAATACCCAAAAGAATAAAACTCGTGTGAAACTGTGTACCTACCCATTCCCGTAAACCGACGCGGTCTCAAAACAATACTACTCGATCCCGGCGTTAACAAACTTCGTGGAATACGAACAGCCTTATTTTTTGTGTCACTCGGCTCAATATTGGTGAGGTCCCTTACTATGGAATATTGTACATGGAGCAACAGAAAATACAAGATGACTCCTGAAAATGATGCGTGCGAGAAATGGCATTTTGTTCTCAGTGTTCTCTCTGCTTGGGCTTTGCTTAGTCTTACGTATATTGTGCTCAAGCAATATGTCAATGCGAGCCTTATGACATATTGTTTGGTACTACTTCAAACGCCTTTCTTGGCTTAATACGTCACACGCCTAAATTCCCAAAAGGATAAACCGCGTGTGAACCCATTCCCGTAAACAGACGCGGTCTCAAAACAATACTACTCGGTCCCGGCGTTAACAAACTTCGTGGAATACGAACAGCCTTATTTTTTGTGTCACCCGGCTCAATATTAGTGATGGAATATTATAAATGGAGCAGCAGAACATACTAAATTATCTATAGCTAAAAGGAACTGCAACGGGACTTAAATGCGTCATTTATCATGAAGTAAATATGTAGGTACTTACAGCTTGACGTATAAATATTGCGTTTTAGGCCCGTTGCTTTGAACTATAAGAACGAGTATTATGGAACGCGATAGCTTAACATCTTATGTAAAGTACCAATCGTGGACGCTATAAGGTCAGTTTTTCTACTCTTATCCAAAAATGATATAATTGAAAATAACTGCAGGTGCAAAAGTAGTAAGTACTAGCAAATGATAAAAAATATAGGTGATTCCTTTATTCATGAAAAGTTTCAATAATAGCTTTAAAAAAATTTAAATATACCCTAAAAAGTTAAAACCTTTTCATGTCCTAATCGTGGACAATAATTTATTGTTAAAACATTTATTGTTCTGACTCTTGATAATTCAGGACATTTTTATTTATTTATTTGGACAACCAACAAGATCATACACCTTAAATGCTAGGAGTTACAGCTAGTGATTACAAGAATTGGTGCTGTCTTTATTAGAGGTTGCCACGGAAAGCAAACTTGTTAAAAGAACAGTTGGGAGCGTAAGGCGTCCCTTAACTTAAAAAAACAATACAACATTATCTTACTAAAGCTAGTAAATACAAGAAAATGCCAAGATAAAAAATTAAGTAGAATTATAAAGGAAGCTGTGCCTTGTTCAGCCAGGCAGACTATAAATTAAAATACTTATACTTAGCTTAATGAGGACAATTTCTTTTTAAATATAGGTAAACTTAGTCTAAAAATATCAATTTCCTTATTTTTACTAACAGAATTATAATCAGCTTGGAGTCTATTTATAGGAGAGAATAATCCTAGGTTAGTTTTGGAGAGTTTTGGTGTAAACAAAGAGTATCTAGAAAGCCGTGGAAGATTATGAGTGATTCTGATATAAATAGATATTAAGAGATTTGTACCTACTTATGTTCCGATATTCGTAGCTTAAGCTACTTATTGCGTAATTGGATTAATGTTGTTATTTTATTTATCATTATTAATCCGATTACATTTTGCAGTCCAATTAGATAAAGTCATAAATAAAATAAGTAATAAATAAATAATTAATTTATATACTCACACCATTTAACCTAGCCCCAAAGTAAGTAGTGTAAGGCTTGTGTTATGGGATACTAGGGTAACGTATATAATACATATAATTATACACATAATATAAGTATTTATGTGTAGAAATAATTATATAAACGTCCATGACTCAGGTACAAATGCTCGTATTCATCATACAAACATTTGCCCCTACCGGGATTCGAACCTGGGACCTCAGAGTAAGCGACACCTTAAAACCGGTGTATGTACTACTCTACCACTGAAGTCGTCAAATAAGATAAGGTGACGATCTGGAGCTCTATTTTTGATTCACTCGTCTCGAGGATTTTACTGATTTTCGTGCGACGTTTGAGTTTCCGTATTCCGTAAAAACGACCTTGCCCGTATATACATAGCTTATCTTTTCGCCTGTAGTAACGCCTCCCAACGCGAGCGCGCGAGGGGCAAAGCGAAAAGCGTGCTATGTCCACGCATGCAAGGTCGCTAATCACCTGATCGCCTAATCGTTCGGCTCGCCACTCGCGCGACGAGTGATTCAAGAATAGAGGTCCTGGCGCTCTATTTTTGATTCACTCGTCGCGCGTCTAGCGCTTCGTTTCCACTGATTTTCGTTCGACATACGAATTTGTCCTCACCCACTCGTTGCAGTTGAACGAAACAAGCGGGCGATGCGTGACTTAAATCGCATGCGTGTGACGTAAGTCATACGAGCGATTCAAAAATAGAGCTCCTGGAGCTCTATTTTTGGATCGCTCGTATGACACAGCATTGACGCATGCAACTTAAGTCACGCGTTGCTAGCTTTATTTCGCTCGCCTGCATCAAGTGGGTGGGGGCACTCGTTGCGTTCGGGCACCCAAAAATATGGAAATGCGTATGTCGAACAAAAATCAGTAGAAACAAAGAGTTCGACGCGCGACGAGTGAATCAAAAAAAGGGCGCCTGATCGATGATGTCGCATAAGATGTCTCACTTTAACCACCTCCCATCCTACATCTACTACTAATACTCACCACTATTTATGATAAAATGTCAAACGTACTCGTAGCATCGAAATAATGTACAAGCATTTAAGGCAGATATTTGAAATTAATTTTGTATTAAAAAGGGTCATAGATTATCCGTTTCAGAACATAGTCGCCATAAGTTCAAAGCCATTTATTGCAATGATGTATTCCTATGATATAATATAATTAACGATTACTTATAGACACCAAACCAGGCGTAACTCAATTAGCAATTACAATTTGATTTGGCAATGAAAACACTCCAATTTACCACTACTGATACCAAAGTTAATAATAATAAATACACATATTTTTTACAATTTAGCCAAGGTAATTTTCGATAAGGAAAGTAGGAGCTACGAGTAGCGCAGCGTCTCAGTTTCGAGATTGGCCAAAATACTTTTGTCTGTCAGTGACTCTGTCTGTTCTCGCTTACCTACAGGGTCCCAATTCTGCTAATGCTTAGTTACAATCGTATTCTAATTGTGGTTCAATGGTAGTCCTGTTTTACACAGTTTTTGTTACAACAGTGTAAATAAACACTACTATTGAAACACCACTGAGAGACGATTTTGACAAAAAATTTGCAAAATTGACCCCCTGGTCAAATACAGGCCGCATTTTTCAACCGTATTTGACGAAAATGGGTGCCCATTTTCTAAAATTAAGGAATTTGTGTGATTCCTTAATTTATTTATTTATATGAGAAATGGGGAGAAAGAAGGGCAAGTTGGCTGTAGCTTTATTTATCAATGCATTTTATGGAGGGAGAAAAAGAGGGAGATATATATGTATATATATATAAGTTTAATTAATGCTAAGTTGGGGAAACGTTGCGCTGACGAGTTGAGAGTGGGGCAATTTGGAATTGAGCAACGGAATGACAGAGGCCAGATGCTAGCCGACTTTATGGAGAAGGAGAACCTCTTCATGATGAACTCCTTCTTCAGAAAGCCGGAAAGCCGAAAGTGTACCTGGATCAGTCCAGTCGGTAAAGACAAAAATGAGATAGATTTTATCATGTCGACGAAAAAGCAAATATTCAATGATGTCACTGTGATCAACGCCGTCAAGACGGGGAGCGATCACCGAATGGTACGTGGCACGTTGAATATCAACGTGAAGCTGGAAAGGACGCTGCTGATAAAGTCTACTCTCCGACCTTTACCGGCCCATATCCAAAACCCCGAGAGCTTTTAACTCGAGCTCCAAAACCGCTTCGAAGCCCTTGAGAACAGCATAGATGTGGACGATCAACACAACACGGTGATCAGAGATTTGAAATGAGGCTTCAGAACTCATCGGATGCTCATTGTTATCTGCAGCTAAATAAGCAGATCTCTAAGTCTTTGACAAGCAACCTGTACGAGATTAGTATGGCTCTCAAACAGCTCAAAAAAAACAAGGCGGCGGAAGATGACGGAATAACTACAAAACTTCTGAAAGCAGGCGGTAAGCCAATACTCAAAGTCCTCCAGAAGCTTTTCAATTCCGTCATCGTCGAGGGCAAAACGCTGAGGGGAAGGAATATAAGTGAGTTGATTTTGTTCTTCAAAAAGGGTAACAACACCCGTTTGAAGAATTTCAGACCCATCTCATTTCTAAGCCATGTCTACAAGTTGTTTTCAAGAGTCATTACGAATCGTCTCGCCCGCAGGTTCGACGACTTCCAGCCTTCCGAAAAGGCGTGTTCCGAAAAGGCTTTTGCACCATAGACCACATCCATACGCAGGTTATACAGATAACCGAGCAGTATAATCTGCCACTCAGCTTGGCGTTTGTGGACTACGAGAAAGCCTTTGATTCGATAGAGACCTGGGCAGTGCTGCAGTCTCTCCAGAGGTGCCAAGTGGACTATAAGTATTTATTTATTTATTTAATATTTATTGCAATACAATAAAATACAGCAAATGGTGGACTTAATGTCATGGGGCATTCTTACTGGTTGACTGTTAGAGACAGTAAGCCACTGGATGCGGACAGCGCAGGACTGTTTGTTGTGGAGATCCTTGGGGGTAGCCTATACCCAGCAGTGGGTGTTATGTGGATTTAGGAGACGACAAGGAATTAGGAGCCCAGCTTCAATACAAAAAAGGAATATCTCCTTAGCGGGTTCGGTAACATGACCAATCCGTTTAATACACCAAAATAATGCGTTAATCGTGTTTACAATTTTAGCAACTGAAAAATAATACTACTTAATAGTGGACTGACTGGATTTTACCCCAACTTCAGACAGCATAAAAAATAGCTGTTGATACCAAAGTTCAAATACGATTTCTACAAAATAGTTTTTTGTGGCGTTATAATAAAGATAACATAACGTGTATGTTCTTCATCGCAATTATTGCATTCAATTAATTAAATCTACTGACCGACACTACTAGATTCCAGGAAACACAATTTCTGACTCAAAACTGCTTTATTATCCAATATTTGTAAATATAAATAACTAGGTTCAATAATAATACCTCAAGATTATTGTTACCAAAAATAAAGCATTTTTAAATTAGTTCAAATGAAAAGCACATAATTAAAGATACCTATCTGTAAGTTCATTCAACGAACTGTGAAATAATAATAATAATAATAATAATAAAACACTTTATTGCACATATTAAGAACACAAAGAAAAATAAAAAAAACAGACAGTAAAAGGAAATACACAAAAGGCGGCCTTATTGCTAGGTAGCAATTTCTTCCAGGCAACCTTGAGTGGTAAAGAAATAAGAGGAAGAGCAGAAAAGGGGGAAAAGGGGGAAATAAAGATGTTTGTCTCAATTTCACTAAGTTTCATACACAAAAGGAAAAATCAGTCGTGAAATAAATCATCTATGTGAAGTTTTCAGACCCATTGTTTCTAATCAAAGTGTAATTTAGAAAGTAGATTTTATATTGAAACTCCAAAATATTAAAATATTGTCATTAAATTACTTCTATTATTCTTTTGCGTCAAGACGAGTCGAGTACGGTAGTTTGAACATGGATTTGTTCCTAAGTTTACGTATTGATCGTGGTTAGTACGAATTGAGTGCGCACACTGATTTACTTTTCTCCGTCAAATAGGTAAGCAGAGTTCCAGTGTTATCACGAACGTGTTTTAAAATCCCAACAAGTTCGGATAGTTTTCATCAGAACTACACGTACGTATGCATACGACTAAAAAATGTTTCTAGAAAGGATAAATTGAAACTGTTTTAAAGTCAATGAGAAAACTTTTTATTTAAATAAATTTAACCCACTTGTTACTACCGCCGTCATTTTAAAACAACGCATAATTACAACACATAATTTATAAAAATATAAATAATATAAGTGTTTTAGATTTTACTAGCGCTGCTTATAAACAACACAAACCCAAATTTCCACTACGAAATTTTTTTTTTATTTTTTTCTTACGTTATTTAATATTTGTTAAGGCGCATACAAAAATCATTAAATTCAAATGCAACATTTTAAGTCCGTAACAGTTGGGTTAAAAATAATTCCAATTTCTTTTTTCTACGAGCCATTCAGGACATCTATTAACTGACAAGAGGGACTGCACCCCAAAAAACTTATGAACTTTTCAGAAGCAAAAACATTTACAAATAAACTTGTCGGTGCCGAACATAAATCGTACAATATTGTATGAATCACTAAGAGGACCTAAATCGAAAATGTTCCATACGAAAAAAATGCAAGCTGTCAATACTCCATACGAAAAATCCATAGTTACAATATTCCATACGAAAAAAATGCAAGCTGTCAATACGCTGTAAAATATTACCAAGCATTATTTTTCCACAACATTCACAAACCAGAGGGGCAATTCTCTTCGCTTTCGCCTCAAATCTGTTGGAAAGGAAATATTGGAAACAATCTATTGCAGAATATCGTTGAGACTAAAAAAAATTGTCAGTAAGTAAATATTTTTAGTCTGCGCAGATTAAAAATCCCATCTACTTATTGTCCGTATTGGCAGAAATTGCTTTCCGACGTAAAAACGTAGGTTAAACATTAAGCCAGTCATCTGTACAACTATTAACCCATGGATTTCATATTTAAATATTTTCTTATCTAAATCAATAATATTTCAATCCAAAAACGATGTGACGATGGTAGAAACACACAAGAAAAAAAAACAACAAGAACATACAATAGTAAGGGTGTGAAAAGTACAATACGAAAATTGGAACCCTGTTACGAGCTCCGCTTGACTACTTCCAAGATATCACTCCGTCGTCCTTATTGGGACCGTGAGGGACGATTGAAAACCCACCCGGGTCACATGGAGTAAAAAAAGAAATAATAAAAATGGGGTAAACTCGTAGCAGTCATTTAAAACTTGTGATTGAGGTTGGCGGAAGATAAAAAAATAGCCTTGGCTGCCACGCACTGTATCAGTTTTTAACCGACTTAAAAAGGTTACCTACCAATTTGTCCTGTATAGTATTTTTTTATGTATGTTCACCGATTATTCGAAAACGGCTGGACCGATTGGAATGATTCAAACGCTATTCATTTACTTTAGTTTATTCATTACATCAGTTTGTTCCCAAGATGGTTCCCAAGAAGTTTTGGTTGGTGGTAGGACTTGTTGTAAGTCCGCCTGGCTAGCTATCACCATCTTATCTAAGTCTGACGCCATAGCATCAATGTTTTCAGCATTGTTGTGTTCCGGCAGTTGGAGATAAGATAGCCGGTTTCTCAGTGGTTGAGGATTCCGGGAGAGGCGCGCTTCCATCTTCAGCCTTATCAATACTTAACATCAGGTATGATGAAGGCTAAGAGTCTCCCCGTTGTTAATAAAAAAAAAATGAAATAGGGACGGTTAGTATCCAGGAAATCTTGAAAATAGTGTAGGAAAAAGAGGTTCAAAATAATGGACTGTAAAGGGCAAAAAATGGTTGTGCGGCCTATTCAAATTTTGTGGTGTATTGTGGACGAACAAATTTTGGTTAAAGAACGCGAGGTCAACAAATATACAAGGAAGGGCACGACACCTTGTCCCCCTCGTGGTGCTGCTTAGAGCTGCAGGTAGCCTGGGACGTCCCTGGAGTTGGCTGTTGCAGTTTCTTGAGGTATTCGGCGGGATGACACTTCACATCGTTTATAAAGGGTTCTGAGCGATTTGGCCACTAATTCTTGTTAAATCGGTGCACACGCGCGAGCGGCCATTAAAAACCTTACCTAGATTTCATAATCATAGATTATGATTAGTTCATAATTCCAATTTTTAGTGTAGGTAAGTGCGGAACTTATTCTAACTTTAAAAATTGTGTGATTAAAAACCTTTTTATAATAAAACAGACTTAAAAAAAACTTCTTAAGTCGGTGCCAGTCAAGGCAAGAAATATAAAAGTTTATATGTACAATGTAGAATGCCTTGGCTGGCACCGACTCAAAAAGGTGATTTTTTAATTACTTTTTGAAGTCGGTTTTTTAATAAAAAGTTTTTAACTGTGTCAAATTTAGTTAAGCTAACTGAGAGAGTAAAAAACTTTACGGTGGCTAACTCTGTTAACATTTAGTCATATCGTTATTCGTTCGTGTTTCAATTGTAGTTTTATTCAACTTTTTCTTGCGGTGAAAATAAATAGCTATATCGACATCTATTTTTCTTCGCCGAACAAATTAATATTCCTTAACAAGGATTTTATTAGTATTTTTACCATAATACACTCACCGGTACATCTAACCGCCCACCCCGTTATTTTCATACAAACATGTTCACTTTGCGATTCTATACCTACATATAAAAATCAATATATTTTTTGCAAAGATCTGTATGCTAATAATAATAAGCATTGGACGGTCCAATGAGCACTTTAAAAAGTGAATTTTTTTTTGTTTTTCAATACCTTAATTTAATCAAAGCATTACTTTATAGCCATATCTCATTAGATATCTGATGAAGCATTCATTGAAATAGCACAGCTATGTCTCTATGGACAAATGCATTGGTTTCGGTATTCATTCAAAATGCTAATTAAACAGTCGAAAGCTTAACCTAAGCATTAGTATATAAGCTCTGCATAAATATGTTGTCATTTCTAGGTTTCCGTACCTCAAAATAAAAAAAACGGAACCCTTATAGGATCACTTTGTTATCCATTTGTCCGTCCGTCTGTCTTCGATTATCTCGAGAACGCGTGAGAAATCGAGTTGAAATTAAAACCATATATTCAGGTCAATAGTCTGTTTAAGGTGTAAAAAAATCAAACTTGTAAATTAATGTAAAACAAGAATGTCCGTTCATGTCGAAAAAAGGTAGATTTCACACTCTCGAGTGAATCAAAATTCATAGGGTACTTCCCGTTGACCTAGAACTATGAAATTTTGCAAGTAATGTCGTCTTTTACTACAAATACAGGAAAAAAATTAAAAACTAAACATTTATAAGAAAATCATAAAAATATAGTATTTAGTTTTGGAACTTGAATTTCGGGAAAAGCTTGGGAACGCGTGGAGGAATCGAGCTAAAATTAAAACCATATAATCAGGTCAACAGTCTCGTGAAGATGTGAAAAAATCAAACTTGTAAATTAACATTAAAAATAGGTAGGGCCGTTTATGCCATAAAAACATATATTTCGACTCTCTCAAGGGAATCAAAATTCAGAGTATACTTCCCGTTGACCTAAAACTATGAAATTTGGCATGTAAATTTACTACAAGTACAGGAAAAAATCTAAAAACTATACTTTTGTAATTAAATCATAAAAATATAGTCTTCAGTTTTGGAAACTGAATTTCGAGAAAAACTCGAGAACGCGTAGAGCTGTCGAGCTAAAATTAAAACCATATAATTCAAATCAAGTATCTTGAAGCAGTGAAAAAATCAAACTGTGTATTTATAATTTATGTGCCAGTGAGTGTAATATGGTATGGTTCCTATGGGATTATCGTTACAAAATGTACTATAATATGTGCTATTCCAAACTATATAATCTATCCCTGTGCCTTGTTTCATTCAGATCCATTCATCCGTTCTGGCGTGATTATGTAAAAAAGCTTTTAGTAAGATACCTAAATATAATAAAAAGAGGTAGAAAATCTATGTTTCCAACCTTCTCCCTCTACGATTATGTCAAAACTACTGACCCGAACCACAGATTAATAAATACTTACTTCGTACCGAACTTTATGAAAATTTTATGGGACAATTTCGGGAGCATATCCTTTCAAATATATTATTGAAATCGGGTTACAGTTCTGTGCGAAGTTATGGTGAAATATCCATAAAGAATACGGTCGAAATTGATAACTCCTCTTTATTTTATTGTCAGTTAAAAAAGTTGGGTTACATTTTTGATACTTTATGGAATCAAAAATAACGTTGGGTTACCTTAGGTATTAGATTCTTTACTAGCAGAGGCCGCAACTTCACTCGCGTGGGTTTACTTAACATTTTAACTACGTTACACTTAACATAACATTTAAAATATGTATGTAGAACAATAACGCATTATTTATTAAGTGACGTGTGCCCATGGTGATATTACACCCTCATGTATCTACACACCTGAGAATTTCTTAAGACACTCCCGTTTAGGGTCAATATGAAGCTGGCCGTGGGAAAAATTGAGACCTTAGGTCGATACCACGTTTATTTAACTGTTTTCAGCGCTTGTCTCAGCCACTCAATTATATGAATTGCAAAGTAAGTGGTCACAGCGAACTGTGTGTGCTTGAACTCAAACGAAAAATTGTTGGGGATGAACGTTATACGGGGTATAATCACAGCTTTAACGGCACCACACTCAGTGAGTATCTTATTTTCGTGGTATACACATTGCCGGTCCCCAAATATTCAACGTATTCCAGGAAGACTCACCTGACCACGTTCTTCAGGGAGGACTCTTTCCCCAGTGTTTTAAAATATGTGGATAAGCGCCAGTTATCAATTTCAGCTTTTGAAACCGAGACCGGGGTTCGATAAAGAATTGACCCTTGTAAATCGGCTATGCATGGAGAGCATAGCATACGAGTATGCGCACGATGACAAAAATCCCTTCCCTTCCAATAACGAAAACCCGTGGTGCTATCTCGTTTACCTATCTTACTTATGAGCTACTGAATCGCCAACGAATATAATGGATAGACAACTTGGTAGTAAGATGCAAGTCATGGTTTCCCAAATAATGTTGAATTAATAGTCGTTAGCAAAGTTGCGAGTAATAGTCCTAATTCCGAACAGTTAGTTACACTTACACATAACAAGGTCAATACATTTGACTCACTCCATTTACTGTAAGTAATTGCCACATAGCAGTGGCGAAGGGTGAAAATATGGCAAAGGTAAGCTGGGCCCAGAAAAATCCACAAATCAGACAATAATAAACATGGAAAATGAAACATTTTGTTCACTTTGCAACTGCCTCGCATCCACGTCATATCACACATCACCAGCCATTTTTAACGTCCCCGCTGCTGGGGCACTGGCCTTTCTTATGACTGGATAAAGAGAGTGGGCCATAACCCACCACGCGGGCCCAATGCGGATTTGTGGGTTTTAACGACTGCAAATGCAGCCGGGCCCAACGGCTTAACGTGCCTTCTGAAGCACGGAGGAGCTTGAGATAGTAAATTTTGGATCATCTTTCCCGTGACCGACCATTGAGAAAGTTGCTTATCCTCAACAATCGCAGGCCAAGCGCGCGAACCACTGCGTCACGGGTCCTCAACCTACTATAACCACGTTTATTTAACTAATTGGCAACGACATTTAATGACATAATTAATTTGATCTGCAAGGTGGATCGCTGGTGTAGGATTTTTAAAAAGAAAGCCGATGGCAATCGGTATGTTTGAACCCTTCGCCACTCCTTTATAGTCTTAATAACCATTACGTAAAATTAGAAGAACCATTAAATTGCTTCCCCTAAGGATGCCTTTCCACCAGAGGTGTATATGCAGTTATGCTGCGAGGATGTGAACCCAAAACTACGAAACTATGTAACCTTTTCCACTGATACTAAACTATGTAGCGGGGCAAGTAAGATATGTTATAAAGAAGCGCCGCCGCAGCGAGGTAGCTGTGCGCTTGTGCGAGGCAGATGCGCAGCTCGTGCGATGTGTCGACAGTAGGGAAACACGTACCCATAGCTGACACACATAACATGCATCCAGAGTCTATCCATCCATATAAAAAACAGCTTAGGTGAACCCGTTCACCAGTACTACCTATATTATAATTATGATATAAAGTTATATGAACCAAAGAATATGATTGGTAGATGTCAAACGCATCTATAGAAACGTAGCTTAGCACATCTCCGGTAGAATAGCACCCTTACACTATTAAAGCACCGCTCCATCAGTTTAAATTTGTCATCAGCCATTTTTAATGTCCCCACTGCTAGGCCACTGGCCTTCCTTATGGATGGATAAGGACAATCAGGTATGTTTGCCGAGGCACACACAAACATGTTTTGCTCTGTTCTGGCGGAAGAAAATTGCCTCGTTGCTAGACAGGATACACGGGAGCACTGTTTCCTGAACGTAAACAAACCGTCGCAAATTTTGATACTCCTCCAGTGTGGCCATAAACCATTACAAGAAATTTAGTATTTTTAACAGCTCTACTAACAAAATATGGATAATGTTGTGTATTAAATCTATACAGTGTAGTGGTCACATAATTAACGACACTAGTCGACTTTCATACAAACGAGGTAACTTTGGAGCCTTGTTTCTCTGACCGAGCTGTGATCTGATAATGGCAATCCAGGGAGTGAATTGAGGAGATTCAGATTGCCATACACACCCAACTGATCTGATCGACATCGGCACCCACTGTTAAAGGCGTATTTTTATAAATCGGTTTTTGGCATAGCCGTCATGGCCCTCTTATTTCTATCCAGCTCAGCCACACCACAGACCTCTGTTGTCTAGATTGCTAATGACGAAACGAAATTGTATTAGTTATTTCATTCTGTTGATTAATAATAATTTAGTTATCTCGGTACGAGGCTTTTTTCATATATTTATTATTTGTTAATTGTTATTATTTTTTTTCTTTCCTACCAAATTTTTCTACAATGTTATATTATATTTTCTTATTAGTATGTTTACGTAATGTGGTTACTGAAATAGAAATAGATTTTTTTTTTTTTGACATCACACAAAGGTACACATTAACACAAACATATTACATAGAAGTATGAAAAAGTACCAATTAAACAAAAAAGAAAGAAAACAAACAAAATAACAATCAAAGAGAAACGCGTACATTCGTGTGATGACAAAACTGTGCTCAGCTCAGTATTAGCAGCAAGCATCAGGTAGCTTGCTGCACTGGTATTCTGCTGAGCACAGAAGTGACATCAGAAACGAACAGAGAGAACAATACCAAACGAAAGAAAAAGAAAATAAGAAATAAAAATAAAAACGTAAATAATTAAAACACGTAAAATGCAATGTATGTAAGGGCCCCAATACATGCCATGTCATCCGCTCCGTGTGTTGTGCTGTGTGACATGAGACACGTCATTTATTGACATGTCAATTGTCATCATTCATGTACACATTTCGGCTTTCGCCATGTTTGATAGAGAGAAAAAAAAAACACTTAGAAACGTGGTCATGAGGTGGCAGGCATGGCATGCATAGCAAGCCAAACATATTATTGTGGACACCAATTTACATAAAATTATCCTATAACTTGTAATACAGTGAGATAAGCACGCTTTGTGTCACAAGTTCGACACGTTCTTACTACAAGATAGTGAAACATGTAGTGAACAAAGATATTTAACTACAATATCCTTGGTAGTGAAGCTTACAACTCTCAGCCGTAGTCAGCCCCAAGGCCAAAACAACAAGCCCCCCAAAAAAAAAAGTTACTGTATTAGTTCTAAGCTAATATTTAGCTCTTAAGTACTGTACTGCATTTTTCTATTTGTATTTTATTTTTGTAACTAAATTGTATTTAACTGTTGGTTATTTCGAAATTGTGCTAGTTGTAAATAACTCTTTTGGCCAAAATTATTTTAGTGTTACTCATGAATGTATAAGTAGTTTAAGTAGGCTGTCTGTTATTCCTTATTAAATAAATAAAATAAATACATAAATAGATCAAAATGGATTCATGTTGTCTAATTATGGATGCTCTTCAGTAAAAAAGTCGAAGTTATATACCTAGGTACAGTTGAGGTACTTCCCGGTTGGCCAGTAGAGTTTTTTGGGACACGTTTTTTCGATAAGTAATAATGTTATAGAAATCATTTATTATTTTAGTGAAACATGCATCTTCTAATGTTCTATTGTTGTGGTATAAAAGCTTACTATTATAAAGCTACTTATTACTTTTAAAACGACTCTCCCTTAAAAGCTGTACTGGCCTACTGGAAAGTTTTCCGACTGTCATAGCTACTCTGCTACTGCGCTCCTTAAATTTTTCTCTGATTTTATTCATCTGTATAAACCTAGGATACACTATTTTACCAGGTGTATAAAACGCAAGGAAAAATATTACGTTATCAATATATTATAATTAAAGAAACCAAATAAATTAATAATAAACATTTAAACATACTACACTACCTTAAACTAACTATAACAAGAAAACGCCGTCCAACTCGCAGCCGCGTGGCATAGTACCGAGAACACTGGCGCTGTTGCCCCGCTGAATACATAGACTCAGCCGCTGGACAAGATAGGCACCAGCTCTCGGGTCTCCTGAGGCGTGGACCAGTCTTGTGGAGATATCTTTCATAAACTTTTTTGTGTCCGACGACCAAGGGCCCATTGTCTCTACTGCAAGCGCCGCAAACTCGTGGCTTACTGAGAGCGACGCATACTTGCGGCGCTTGAGGAATTGAGCTTGCTCCGCCGCGGCTCCAGCCCTTGAGGACGTACCACGTATATGGGAAGGACCTAAGGTGTCTACACAGGTTGCATCCCATACCAAGGTACGCCCCAAGCACCAGGGCACTAACGTCGCACCATAGGGTCTTTTACCATCATCCCTGAATAAACCACAGGGTTCCAGAGATGATGGGATCGAAACAGTGCTAAGGGCACGCTTAACTATATCGTTCATCGCACCATGCCGATAGGCGCGACCTGCGCTCTTGACGCAAGTGAGCCCATGGCGTCCGAACTGGTCCACATCTTTGCCACACGGACAGTGATGAGGTTCGCACAACTTAGCACCTAAGCGTAAACAAATGGAGATGCGAAGGGTAGCGGGATCGAGGATGGTACCTAGGTTGTGGGAGGGAAGAGCGTGGAGCCAATGTCCGGATTCTTTTTCCGAGACTGCTAGCAGTCGGGCTCGGTCCGTGTCATCCGGACAAGCAGCCAGAAGCTCTGCGTGAGCTGCAATGAGAGCTGGTGACTCCCAAGCGCTCTGGTGTTTCAGATCCAAGGGACAATCCTCTTCCGGGAATGAACGCAAGGGAAAAATTTAAATAGACAAATATTGGAAAAAATCAACTCGGCCACTAGTGAATTCTTAGATGGGACTCGAACCCACGACCTTTGGAAATCCGGTCTAATGCCTTTAACGACTGAGCTACCGAGACTTAATCGAGTCCCATCTGAGAATTCACATGTGGCAGAGTTGATTTTTGCCTTATTTTTCTATTTAAAATTTGTATAAAAATAACATTGAAAAATGCAAAAAAAACATAAACGTAAGGGATATGATAAGATATGATCTGCATGATTTATGCAGATCATAGCGGTTAAGTAACTTTCGATAAGGTCGGTCGCGGGATGGGTGACCAAAAAAATAACTGTCTTGATCTACTCTGTACTTTGAAAGGCGCGTTAGCGTTACAAAGCCACATTGAAACATGACTGATGAAACGTAGTCACAGACATTGGCTAATTCAATCACAGACAAATAAAACTGGATTCAAAAAGATGCTACATTCTACTGTACTTTAAGTTCTTAACTCTTTTATTTTTGAGGCTTATGTTTTTAACCGACTTCAAAATCGGACGGAATCTTTTTTTTATGTAAATTACTCAATTACTCAAGACGGCTGGACCGATTTTAATTGAATCTTTTTTGTTCGAAAGGGGATACTTCCCATGTGGTCCCATTATCATCATATCAGAATTTGATGATGGGATCCCGGAGAAATCCAGGGAACTCTTCAAATATTATAGGCACTCCTATAGCAATTTCGGTGTTTTCTATAGAAACTCATGCATATGCTTCCGGAAAGCACCATTTGGTGAAGTGGAACTGATGATGAAGACCACAAATGCTCATCGGAACTATTAAATACTAAGCATTCGCATTCCACGGAAGCGATACGATAACTTTAATGTGGTTCATAAGCAATGTATGCCCGACTCAATGCATGTGATGAAGTGCTGATGATGAAGTACCAGTTGAACTCCTCAATAAGTAACGTCCCTGCACCGAGAAAAGCAGCATTTTGTAAAGATGATGAGCAGTTGACATAAAGTTATTAGCGTAGACACGGGACCCCTTTTACCTTTAAAAATTGTGAAGTAACAAACTTTTTGTAAAAAAAAATAAAAGCGACTTCAAAAACTAAAAAGTAAAAAATAAGCCTTTTGGAGTCGGTGCCAGCCAATGCAAGAAAAATAAAAGAGTAGGACCGCAAACTATTCTACTTGCGTTGGCTGGCACCGACTCCAACAAGTCCACAACAAGTGATTGAGCTACCTTTGCATAAATTTAAAAAACGCTCTTAAGCAAAGATTATTACAAGGTAGATGATTATTTGAAAGACCAAAATGCATGGAAGTGATACTTATATAAAACATGACTATTGTAATTGTATAAAAGGAAAATATTCTAATAACAGAGTATAATTTTTTTTTTCTTATCAAATATGTTTCAAGATTGTAGATTTGTGTTTGGCAACGACATGTTCCTTTGTAAATGTTGTTGCTTCTGTTAAAGCTGATAAGTTTCTTGCGGCCGTTCTTCTTATCGGTTAAAAGATGTCCTGAGTGGCTGGTAGGAAAAAAATCGGACGATTCGAAAGAACTTATCTATTTGAATAAAAATCTTTGACTTTCACTTTCCAAAAGGCTTATTTTTTGCTTTTTTGTTTTTGAAGTCGGTTTTAATTTTTTTATATAAAGTTTTTGAAGTCGTTTATTTGCAATTCAAATATAACTTACTGGCGCATTAATTATCTTTTTTTTTATAAGGGAAACCTTATTTACGCGGATTTTAAGAAGGATACTTCAAGGATAATAATCCTTGAAGTATCCTACTTAAAAATAAAAAATATAAATTGAAAAAATATAAAATGAAAATTGATAACCTCATCCTTTATTTGAAGTCGGTTAAAAAAACTGCCATACCAGAAATTTTGTGTGAACAGAAAATATCTTCGAGAAGTATTACAAACGAAGATGTCCCGAATCTCACGCGAACGAAGTTGCGGGCACAGCTAGTAATAAATAAAATAAAAATAAGCTATTAAATACATAGACATCATTATTAAGAAAAAGTATAAGGTTACGGGTAATAGCAATTCCAGACGCATTGCATTGCAATAAACAGACTCTTGAGTTTCTTTTAATAAGTTTGCAAGTTGATCAATAGCTCAATAAGAAAAACTAAACGCACATAATATATCACAATACTAATATCACACGTCTACGTTACAAATCAATTTATAAGTATACTATAAAGAAAAACGTATTGACCTCCCACTGGGTCTTCGGATACAAAACAAAGTTACACCAAAAATACAATTAACGATCCCTTATTGCTCACCAGCGCGGTGTATCAGACCGAGAATGAATAGGCAATTTGCGGACATATCTAGTTAGGCTGGCAACCCTGATCCCAGGGGTGGCATGGCAGCCGAATGAACCTATAGACCTTCGAGGCGAAACCACAAATTAAAAAGTTACCAGAAGGCAAGCTCCTGGCTGCAGTTTTTAAAACTGTGCTCCTGCCTTGCTGGAGTTGCTTACTGTAGCGGCACCTACCTGACGCCGCACATACACGGTGCTAGAAACATGTATCTGTCACCGTCTTTTCGTAGGAACCGATTGTTTGTAAATAATCGAGGGTATTTATAAACCGTCGAATTATTATTCACGGAAAATTGGATTTGCAATACAACGGATGATTATTCGATGATTTATAAATAATCAGTATCTCTTCGTTATATTGTACGTATATAACAAAGAGATACTGATATAAATATATAACAACGTAAACAACGTGTGCTCGAGTGTTTTTAGTGCTAAATAACAGTTTTTATCGGCTTATTAATATACAAAGTGAAAAATTATTAAAAATGAGTGAAACGGTGCCAGCGGGTCAATAAATAGATGGCCAATCAGTTCTAATTAACTCTGAATTTGCTGATGAACAACTGTTTAACACCCGTGCTACCAATCCATGGGCTAATTAGATGACCGCGTACAATAACTCGTATACTACGGGTAGTTGAACACCGCGATTGGTCCATTTGATACGAGTTCGATCACAATTAAACGCTGATTACCTCTTTTGTTTATAAACTGATCGCAGGACAATGATTATTTATAAATGAACGTAAATTTATCTGTTTCATTGCAAATCATACGGGCTGTTAACTATTATTCGGCAGTTAAATTCCCTCGATTATTTACAAACAATCGGTTCTTGCTAAAAGACATATCCACCGTGAATCAAATAGATGGCGCTGATAACAACTTAGTACGGAACAACTCTCGAAGTATGGAAACCTACATCTCGCAAGAAAAAATTCACTAGAAACCTAACTTAAGAGTATACAACTTCCGACATACATCAAACCGCGGTCCCCGGACCAACAATACCCAGCCCGGAGGAAGAGCTCCACATTTGACCTTTTTTTTATGAAGTACGGGAGACTCTTAGCCTTCATCATATCTGATGTTAAGTATTGATAAGGCTGAAGATGGAAGCGAACCTCTCCCGGAATCCCCAATCACTGAGGAACTGGCTATCTTATCTTTAACTGCCGGAACACAACAATGCTGAAAACATTGTTGTTATGGCGTCAGACTTAGATAAGACAAGCGCTAAACAGGTAGCTAACCAGGCGGACTTACAACAAGTCCTACCACCAACCAAACCGTATACAATATGTACACCTGCTGGGAATCGAACCCGGGACCCCTGGGTCTGATACCGGTGGTTGTACCACTAGACCACAGAGGCGGTTATATTTACTTGGCAACCTCCTAAGCAGCACCATCTGCTAACGGCCATAATGGCATGAGGTGACCATTTGTTTGTTGGTCCTGCTATAGTGCGACAAGGTTATTAGGTAAGGGGCGCTTGTAAACTGTAGAGATGGCGGTGTTTGTTCCTTTTTTGCCACGATCGTTATAAGTCTTGCCGCACGTACAACAAGGCATTAATTTAAGTTGAAATTTAAAGTTGAAAACTTCAAACAAATATTTGTGGATAACAATTACCCGGGTGGAGGCGCTGCAGAATTGTCAAAAATTACGTTTCATGTTAGTTCATTTTGCGACGTTCATTAAATGCCTTGACGCACAGTATCTCTAACATTGTATCAAAAATGACCAGCACAAGCCTGGGCTTATATCACTTAGAATTTTTGAAGCTGTACGTATGAACTCGCTAGAGTTTTAAATGATAGATATTTGCTTAATGTGCGTAACGATGATGCTTAACGTAACATCAAAGTTTGCGTGCGAGAAATGACATTATGTGTAGAGATTTCTCTCTGCTTTCGCCTTACGTACTCTGTGGCGAAACTATGAAGGGGAGAATTGTTTTCTTTTATTTACCAGAACGATAGATATTGACGAGTGACGGGATCAAGAGATACGCGAGAAATAAAGTAAGTATTAGAACGTTATTATAGTGGGGATCGAAAACAAGTGACTATTGTAGTGAGCAATGCTCACTTTACCTTCATAAGAAATTATTAAGCATTTAACGATAGCATAGGTTTTTTGAAGGTCTGCTGTTGGCACAGTACTGGGGCTTTACCATCAACTCTTTGTGATTCTTTTTAGGTTAACTTTAGGTTGTGAGAGTGGGATGCTGCCATACGGCGCGTATAGCGGCGTCTCACACTTACTACCAGTAAAAACCTAAAATAAATCGCATTACAGTTGATGGTAGGCCCCTGATCATTCCTACTAAGCCAGAGGTCGCTGGCTCGATCCCCATTTAGGACAAAAGATTTTGTTCTGTGTCCAGGTCCAGGGGTGTTACATATCTCTCTGTATTTCTATAGTGCATTTACAACAATTATTATTTCGGAATGTATGCAATGCAATGTAAGTGTGTCCTGTTGTATTATAGTAATTAATGTCAACAAGTTTTATCTGTTATAATCATAATATTGAAACAGCTACAAAAAATTCTACGTTAGTAAATTTTTGGTCACCCATCCCGTGACCGACCATTGCGAAAGTTGCTTAGCCGCCACTATCGTAGGCCGAGCGCGCTGACCACTTGCTCCGAACTCCGAGCTCCGAGCTGATGTAAAAATATCAAGACCCAATTCTATATTAAACCGAAACAACTTCGCAATCTCAAATTAATCTCGAAACAAACTCGATTATGTTCAAGAGTCATAGCTTTTGGAACGAATCAATTAAAACTCGATCTTGATTCTATAAATATATCGATATTGAAAATTACTTTCTATACAAGAAACTCTGGAGAAAATTACCTTTTGTGAATATTCATGAGGTGATTGTGGGATGATAAGATGACGGCTTAGCCTGCTTCGAAGACGAGCTTTTATCAGCTCCTTTAGTAAACGAGGAAAGATCTCGTTTATTAAGGCACCTGTCTCACCGCGGGCGAGTGAGCGAGTAACTATGGGCTATTTTCGCGCTTAAGAAACGTACAAAAGATAACACATTCCGTGTAAACAAAAGAGAGGCAAATATTAATAGTTCATCGCTTGCTGTTCTCGCCCCAGCGAGAACTCGCTTTACTAGTTTGTAGCTGAGCGAGAAAAATTTACTCGCCTCCCTCCTTTTACATTTTAAGCCAAATCCACCAAACATTTACCAACTAAATCTCGAAGCCAGCGATTTTAATTAAACACCTATGAATTCTCGTTAGCTAATTGAAATTCTAAAAAACAACGAAAACCAATTGAACTGTTTTCCACTTTCCGTTGGCGATTGTGAAATGGAACCGTAACTTTCTGGCTGTGTCGCAAAAAATGGAAGTTTGTTTAATCAACCAACTGTTCGGAGCAGAAATGCTCAAACTTGCGAAACATTTGCGCTCACTTTCATGTTTGTTTTCATTGAAACTTTCCTTGGTTTGATTTCATTACACGAACTATGAACCACCAATCAACTAACTATCGCGTAAAAATTTGGATATGGACTTCATTTGACAGTTAAATGACCATAAATGGTAATTTTATGAACTTCAAGTGTCAAATTCATAAATCATTATGAAGTTAGTACTGCAGAGAACTAAAATAGTAACTTTTTAAATTTGCATTTCACAATGCTATTTTCATGTGATAAATATTAAACAAGAAAATATACTAGATAAAAAGCAACTTGTCTCATGACGCCCTGACGGTGGCCAACACCGTAGTAAGGTGAATATACTAGAAAAATTCGACGTGTCCTCATAGGTCTCTGTAGCATAATTGCTTAGTTCATTGGGGCGGATTCCCAAGGATGCGGGTTCGTATTTATAACTAAAATAGTAATTCGTTCCTATAAATTCGTAAAAGCAGTCAACTGATTAATGGCGTAAAACAAGCAAATTAGTAAAGCCTGATAATAACTTGTGCGCCGAGTCGATTCTTTCTAGTATTTTTCTATTAAAATTTATTTATCAAATACGTATTTTAAGTTTTTTTTATGAACAACGGGGAGGGGTAACGCTTACCGTTCAGCATTATTTGCATTGTTTGTAGCTATGCTAGTATTCACTGCTTTCATCTTTCATTGCAAGTGTAATAGGTACCGATAAGGTAAGGAAATCCTTATAAAGTTTTAGCCGCTTTTTTATCGCTTAATTAGTCCTTGTCAACAATAAATAAATTTATTTGAATTTTTAGGTTTTCCAACCGACCTTACAGACAAAGGAAAACAAGAATTTAATTAGAGGTCCGTCGGTTTGATATCTTATGCATTATACTCGGGCATTTCTATAAACCAGATAATTGTTATTATTATTTCGGCAATTTCTTGTGAGAACGTTGTGGAAGTCATAATTGGTCCAGTTGCCGATTCGTAATTATTGTTAACTGTGGCACCTCTTTATAATTAGGCGGTTTGTACAGACACAGAATAAAGATACATACAGCGTTTTATCTTCCAAAGGGTTCGTAAAAGTTAATACCCGACGAGTCTCGTCTTAAGAAAGCTCGGCAAGCGTCTCACGCACGCTGTGATTTTGTACGCAGTAAGCGTGTAATGGATAATCTCTTTGGATAATCTATGCTGGCGGGCAGCCTTATCGTATATTGCGTACCGCGCGGCTGCAATAATAATAATTAACTTTTCATCTCACACGCTCGGAAAAGAAGGTTTTATCATTAAATTTTTGCGCCGAAAATAGCATATGTTGTTTTAATGATACAAAAAACTAAAGTAATAAAAAATGAATATTATAGTTAAATCAAAGTTATTTAAAATAGGAATAAATTGTTACTTAAAATAACAATAAAAACGGTTTTGATTCAAGGAACTAAAATACTATAATAACCCTAAAACGAAATATTATAATAAATTCAAAGTTAATTAAAATAAGATTTGAAACGTAACACAAAAAGTCAATAGTGCGATTCGTAACGCATTGTGACGTTTTTCTTTCTAAATAAAAAAAAGACTTTACCGGCCTAGGCCGGGAAATGCGATTTTTAACGCCTCCTCCTCCTTTTCCGAGCGTGTGAGGTGAAAATAACTATTTATCAAGAAAGAGTCTAAGACAAAATACTGTACGTCTCTTTATGCTGTGGTTTGTACAGACTTCGCAACTTTAATTGGTCTAGGGAAATGCGGTTACAGCTTTTGATGAGAATGGTATAATAATTATATAAGTACTTCTCATTTGCAATCTTGTTTCGTATGAAAAATTAAAATGGTTTAGATCTTTTTGTTATGCCAGGTACAGATTAGTGAAATGTAACATGCAATGTAACACGAGTTAGTATGGAGTGTTGCGCGTAATGTGATTGTGATGTTTTCGTCTGTCATATTGATTAGACAGTTCAATTTAGTTTATTCCATACCTTTCAAAACGCGTCCCGATCACAATCCCTTTCAAATGTCAAATAGTGACGGCCTGAAGTATGTAAATATCTTTCAAATGACGAATTGAAAGAGATTGCGATAGATTTTAAAATTAGACAATTAGCCCCCTGGTCTCAGCTCAGTATACGCAACAGAGAAGATGTGCTGCACTAGTATTCTGCTGAATCCAGTGGTGACACCACGGAACAACTAAAATAAAAAACATAACCAACAACTATAAGACATAATAATCTACTACTTATAAAAGCTACAGTAAAAGCTTTTAATACCGTCAGTCACGACATCCTTCTCTCCATATTGTCCCATCTTATGATCTCTGAAGAGGTACTGGAATGGTTCTCATCTTATCTTCGGGATCGTCACCAGGCAGTGCAGTGTGATGAAGCAACATCATCCTGGCGTAGCCTGGATACTGGCGTTCCCCAAGGCGGCATACTTTCTCCTCTCCTTTTCTCAATTTTTATCAACTTTATCACACATAAACTTCAGTGTTCGTATCATCTTTACGCTGACGACTTGCAGATATATGCTAAGGCAAGTGTTGATAACCTAGATGATGCAATCAACGCGTTGAATAGGGACCTACACAACATTAAGTGTTGGTCCGACTGTTTTGGTGTAACCGTCAACCCGGGTAAATGCCAAGCTGTGTTGGTAGGCAGTTACCGTATGATATCCAGAGTCGACTTGACCAATTTGTCTCCTATTATCTTCGATGGCGCTACAATTACAGTTGACCATAGTGTTAAGGATTTGGGTTTACATTTAGACTCCAGGTTAAACTGGCAGACTCAAGTGACAAGTGTTTGTCAGAGGGTCACTGGAATTTTGAGGTGTCTTTATCGCCTCAAAAACTTCTTACCTGCCAATATCAAAGCATTGCTTGTGCAGACTTTAATTTTCCCTATAGTCGACTATGGTGATGTGTGCTACCTCGACCTGAATGCAGATCTACTTAATAAGCTTGACCGTCTTCTAAATAACTGCATTCGATTCGTTTATAATCTCCGCAAGTATGATCATGTGTCCGCACACCGATCTCTGCTTAAATGGTTGCCCATTCGGCAGCGTAGAAGTATGCGGGCCTTGACCACCCTCTTTACTATACTAAACTCCCCTAATGCCCCCCCTTATCTTACTTCGCGTTTCCAGTACTTATGTACTTCTCACGATAAAAATCTCCGTTCTTCTTCTAACCGTTTACTTATTTGTCCTTCTCATCACTCCGATGTTATTCATTCTTCATTCTTCGTTTATCCTATTCTTCTGTGGAACGCCCTTCCTTTTGACATCAGAATGTCCACCAGTCGGTATGCGTTTAAAACCAGGTTGCGTAAATTCTTAACAGAGCAAGCAGAAGCTGCTATTCGTTAAATTGTGGCAAATCGTCTATAACAGTAGCTATCGTTTGTATGTATATAATATTATATATTTATATATAGTATCTATTTATTTAAGAAAAGTATTGTATAAGTATGTATTTATATTCATAATAGTACTTATATTTTATTTAATTACAATTAATCATTTATTCCCCATGTTGTTTTTTTTTACAATGGTTGTGCACCCTACTTCTTGTTGTCTCCACATCACCCTAAGGTTGACTGGTAGAAAATGCCTTAGGCATTAAGTCCGCCTTTGTACAATGTGCATAAAGTATTAAATAAATAAATAAATAAATAAAAGCAAAACAATAATACCTAAGTTTTACCATTACCGCCTCTGTGGTCTAGTGGTACAACCACCGGTATCAGACCCAGGGGTCCCGCGTTCGATTCCCAGCGGATAACCAAACCGAATACGATGTGTACCACATTGTATTCGGTTTGGTTGGTGGTAGGACTTGTTGTAAGTCCGCCTGGCTAGCTACCACCATCTTATCTAAGTCTAACGCCATAACAACAATGTTTTCAGCATTGTTGTGTTCCGGCAGTTAAAGATAAGATAGCCAGTTCTTCAGTGATTGAGGATTTCGGGAGAGGCTCGCTTCCATCTTCAGCCTTATCAATATTTAACATCAGGTATGATAAAGGTTAAGAGTCTCCCAGTACTACATAATAAAAAAAAAGGAATTGTGGTTTATAAACTAAACTAACAACGATAAACAAAAAGTGCACTAAAACTAAGGCAATTTACAAAGCCAAACTCCATAAAATCCTTAAAAGTAAGCAAAAAGGTCAGAGATAGCTAATGGACTATTAAGTAAAAGGAAGCAATGAACAAATTATATAAAACCCCTTAAGAGGCGGCGTGAAACACAATACGGTGAGTGAAATATAAATTAACCTCTCAGGTAGGCCCCGGGAAATGTATATTATAAACTGATGAATTCTATGTGTCTCCTAGACAACGTACAGCCTATCTGACATATAGTTATAAGTATTTGATAGAATCAGGCGTTACTTGGCGGAAATCAATATCTTAGTAGAATACGAAAAATATGTCGCGTAATTCCGCAAGAAAAAATGCAGATGCAGCCCAGTGACACACCTTGCACCTTCACTGACTACTCTACACGTGTTTCGCCCACACACGGAGCATCCTCAGGAGTTGTTAGACTAGTCTAACAACTTTTTTCTTGCGGAATTACGCGACATATTTTTCGTTTTCTACTAAGATATGGATTTCCGCCAAGTAACGCCTGATTCTATCAAATACACCTGATTCTATCAATAGCACCGAGTGCTGAGATTGGCACGGTCTAACAACTCCTGAAGATGCTTCGTGTGTGGGCGAAACACGTGTAGAGTAGTCGGTGAAGGTGCAAGGTGTGTCACTGGGCTGCATCTGCATTTTTTCTTGCGGAATTACGCGACATATTTTTCGTTTTCTACTAAGATATAGTGATAAATTGTAAAATGTTAAACAGTTCTTACAATTACAAAAATAGATAAACACCTCAGATGTCGGGTCTGTTATAATAATTACCTAGTTCAGTTGAACTTCAGTGGCAGTTAAAAGTTAGAAACTAGCTAATAATAACGGTTTGTTGAGTTTGCAACACCTGCAGTCTTGAAGTGCATCATTCAAATATTATTGCACAGTAAAATAATAGGTCCCAGATGTTATGACGGGACGGGGACCGTCTCATATTTCTTGGGTAATTCCTTTAAAGTTTCCACGAAACGAATTCTTTTAAGTTTAGTTTACATTTTTACGCTATTAAATATTAATGTTAAATCATACTTTCAATTAGCCCCTTATTAATAATCGTATTGTATGTGGGTAATGGATGTATTCACTAACATTAAAAAAGAATTACTCAAATCGTCCAGATTTCGACGAATTGAGAACCGCCTCCTTTTTTTGAAGTCGGTTGAAAAGGCAATAAGTTGAGGATTAAGAAAACTATGGGGCCCAAAATAAAGCCTTGGAACACTAAAAGGCACTTTTCAAAAATATGAATACTATTTATATTTATTAAATATCTTACAATGGATAAGTTATGAAACTTTTCGTTAGCGAAAGTGATACGCATATCACGTAATTATGCTCCGGCATCACCATAAACATAACATATGATCCACCGTAAATTTTATGTCAATACGTGTTGTGAAAATTGAGATGAGTGTGTAAAATGAGTTGTATAATGTTACAGTGCCTTCCCTACACGGATTCGTCTCTGAAAATCGTTGTTCATACGGAGCGACGTAATAAAAAAGTCGTTCCATTTTCATGTAATTTTATCTGGAAGTGAAAGAAAAACATAAAATGTTTGATAGCTATTTAACAAAAGACACTACAGAAAACGAAAACGTTTCATTCCATCTTTTATTTTCTAAACTCAAATTCTTACATAAGAAAGCTACATACCTATATAGTGACTTAATAGAAACCTAAACTTACCTTACCGAAGTTACATGTTATTTTCGAATCACTCGAATTACTATTGGCATACGGAATCGCAAGATTCGCATCGCATGAGAAAATTGTATTTTTAAAACTCCAATTCGCATTCGAATCTGCAGCAACTGGTCCCGTCCCGACCTTTTTTATTCGAGCGATAGAAAGTTCGACGCTTAGCACTTAATGTCATTTTCAAATTGACGTTGACATGACGGATATTATATATATACGGAATTGAATTCACATAAGAAATTCGAATGATTCAAAAATACATCTCCTGAAAGGTTAAGCTAGATATTATTTCCATACATTCGGATTAAGTGCTGAAATACTTATTAATATAAAATGCAAATATTTTAGTCTAGGATCCGAGCAAGGATCGACCTTCATCCATCTCTGTTTAATGAATGAAAAGTATCTTATATAAAACTAGCTGTGCCCCGGGGCTTCGCTCCCGTGGAATTTCGGGATAAAAAATAGATAGTAGCCGATTCTCAGACCTACTCAATACGATCACAAAATTTCATGAGAATCGGTCAAGCCGTTTCGGAGGAGTATGGGAACGAAAACTGTGACACGAGAATTTTATATATTAGAAGATTAGTGTATTAATGATTGATTTGTGGCCGCACGCGCATTGTGGTATGGGTGCGAGGCTTACTCTCTAAGCCCGTCAACTAAGATACAGGTCCGTCCAAAAGTAGCTCGAAACTACGGAGTGGAGCCTTGCACGAATTAACCACTGGACAAGAAACCCGAGAAGAATGTATGAAATCACGTTCAACCAATTCTTGCGGGGGTGAGGGGCGATTACTAATGTCAAATAATGACAGTAGTGCTTGAAGTAATCGATAATTTTTTATCGATAAGTAAGGAGTGAATGAATGAACCTATTGAGTTTAATAAATCATGTGTGGTTCAAAAAACACCTAATAATATGAAAATCTCATTTAAAAAAATCCCTCAAATTCATAAAAACTATAAAATATGGTTTCCAAAGCGTTTGTGTTTGGGTTTTTTTTGTGAAAAATGGGTAGATACATGCAACCTGATACTAAGTACTGATAAGGCTTAAGATGGAAGCGCGTCTCTCCCGGAATCCTCAATCACTGAGGAACTGGCTATCTTACCTCTAACTGCCGGAACGGACTTAGATAAGATGGTAGTCGCTAGCCAGGTGGATTTACAAATTACTTACTAACACTTTTTAAGTGAGTAAAAAACATTAATATTTGGTTTATATAATAATATAATTCATTATTTATATTAACTTCTTCTTCAATCACTCGAGCTTTTTTTATATAAAACAAAATATGGGTAATTAGTTCATTACAGAACCTTTGTATAGGACATACACAATAGCAACCCCTCCATAAGTGCTTAATTTTATAATCGATTGCAATTCCTTTCAAAGGTCAAATAGTTGTGGCGCGATGCTCGTATAATATGTACATTTTAAATCAAAAATTTAAAGGGATTGTGATAGATTTAAAATTAAACAATTAGCCCCCTGTGTGCTTCTCGTATAAGTATACTAAAGCTTACTGAAAATTACCATCGACATTATAGGATTGTCAAAGATCGTTGAGACTAAAACATTTTAATTTCAACTCCAGTATCCATTTGCATTTAAGAAATATGCATATTTGTAAGAAAAAATATAAACTTGTTTTCACTTTAATAAGGATCTCAAAATTTACGCCACCGTACAAAATTAGCACAACCTAAACCTAAATTAGAAATAGTGCTAAAAATAATACTAGCGTTTGGATAGCGTATGGTCTAGCTTACGCTATGGCAGTTTTAAACAACAAAGTCCCAGAAGTTATCAACAAAACATCGCATATAAATTACCTATATTTAAGAAAAAGCCAAAGCAGTATCTTTCTAGCAACTACTAGCTGAAATACTAATTGCAAGAATATTTCAACCAATAGTTTATAGTAGTTTTAAGATTATTTTACTTGAATATAATAAAACGATATTAAAATTTAAATAATTAAAGATTAAAAAATAGTATAATATAGCTTACGTACATACATTATATAATATAAATATAATTAATTTTATTCTTGCTAAGACCTAACAAGGTCTATGTTAGAAACAAATAATAAATGTAACCACCAGTTATGATAAATTTTAACAAGAAGAATATTGGAACAAATGAACTCGGCAACAAGCGAATTTTCAGATGGGACTTGAACCCACGACCTTTGGGAATCCGGCCCACTGCTCTAACCAATGAGCTACCGAGACCACTGTTGAAATTCTCCGATACTTTTATATTTTTAATACGCTGTAAGAATATCCTTCCTTGCATTCGAAAGAGAAAAAAACAAATGTTTAACGATCAATTATGATGCATCAGCTAATAATTTATGATTTTTGAATTTTTGCGTTGTCAATGCTATTTTTATACTTATGATAAATTTTAAATATTAATGTACAACACACTATGTTATGATAAATTTTAAATGTTAGTACAACACACTATGATAATGTACAACATAAGTCTAATACTAAAAAACAATACCGTGACTGATTGATAGGCAACGCACAGCCCAAACGGCTAAACCAATTAAACTGAAATTTTGCATACAGGTTCTTTTAACGATATTGGCGAGCACTAAGGAAGGATTTTTGATATTACCAAGGGAACGGGAACCATGCGGGTGAAATAAGCAACTTTTTTTTTTAAGTTTGAAGCTATATTTAAAATATAACGAGCTCAAAGTTCGTAGGGTTGCGTCGTTTAATTACTGAGTTCCTATAGTTATCTTCTGGCTCCATCATCAGACCTTAGATGTTATTAAGGCCTGAGTCCTCGTCCATGTTATCTCCCTGCGTACCGCTTCCACCCAATTTCTTCATGTTAGGGTTCAACTGTAAATCTGAAATTAATTTGAATAGTTCCTACATTAAAATTGGATTCATTCGTTCATTTACATACATCGATATGTTTATCGATATGTTCAAGCCCTATACGACATAAAAATGACAATTGATTGAATGAGTGATACATATAACCCAACCAAATTACTTATGCAATATCTTTGATGAATTTACATGTACAATGATTGCATTTTGTTTACATAGCAAATTTTATTTATTTTACAAAAAATTGCTATACTAATAGATTGAAATTGTACTTACGCGTGAAAAGAAAAAAAAAAGATTTTCCGGTATGATTTTTACAAATTAACACAGCGCATTTACCCATTTTTGAAATAATGTTCCACTTCGAGATATTGCTTACTGTGTCTAAAAGGCTCAGTAAGTGACAGAGGGGTAAAGGCGAACGCGGTCCTCGTTACGCGTCCAGTGGTTAATTCGTCCAAGAGTGGAGCCTATTCTCTATTGATTTCGGCTGAATTAGTTCCGGACGGAATCAGATAAATATTCGTGAAAGAATGACACATGACGATAGAGTTGCACTTCTTTAACGGCATATTATCGGTTTTCTTATTTTGTGGCTTACAAGCTTAATAAGTAACTTTTGATGTTACTGTAGTTATAAAATGATCATATTTTTGACAGTATACTTTTTATTACGTCTTTTAATAGATAATTTAATTATTTAGGCCTTCGTAGCAGGGCAGTGGCTTTGTCATGTAAATACCTTTGCGATTATATACTGTTTGCCTTAGCCTTTTTGACGGCAACTTTTAAATAAAATGTCATATCATATCATAACATAGCATAAGACACAGAACATAAATACTCTCTGATGTACACAGAATTTATATTTACCGGTAAGTCTAAGATAAGATTTTATTCAGGAATAAAAGTACGTGATGAAGTTTTTCGTTAATTTCATAAAAGAAATAATATGTAAAATGGCTCCGTCCGCGCAGCTCATGCTCAAATAGAGGCTCTTCTCGAATTCATGATTATTTTCGAATTAATGATTGTCTTCGAATAATGAACCTAAAACTAAAAACCTTAAAAAATATAATATAATAACTAAAATATATTATTAAAAGGAGTCCCTTTAGGCAAGGTTCCGAAGATAATAGCAGCGTTCCCCCTTTAAATAGCTAGACTAATTTCTTTGTCCGAGATTGTCTTTATATGTTGTGGTTATATTTATAAAACAACTACCTATATAGATTTATTTTATAAACTGTATACGAGTTAAAAATTGTGGACAAATAAAAGTGAGCGGCCAGACCCAAGATTATTTCCAATAGGTAGTTAATACTAAGGCCTAAAAAGAATATATGGACCTAACCCTGTCACCACTTGAACTGAGTAGCTATTTAAAGTTAAAAATCTGGACAAAAATAAAAAAAGAGCGGCCAGACCCAAGATTATTTACAAAAGGTAGTTAATACTAAGGCTTAAAAATATATATATGGACCTAACCCTGTTACCACATAAACTAAGTAGATACTTCAAGTTAAAAATCTAGACAAAAAAAAACATTTTATAAAAAAAAACAAACCGACTTCAAAAAGTAAAAAATAAAACTTTTGGAGTCGGTGCCAGCCAAAGCATTCTACATTGCACTTCTATTAACTATATTTTTTTTGGCCTTAGCTAACTAGCGCCGACTCCAAAAGTTTTATTTTTTACTTTTTGAAGTCGGTTTGTTTTTTTTTATAAAATGTTTTTATTTCAGATTTTTTTGTTACATTATGTGCCGTTACTTACACTAAAAATCAGCCCATACACAACAATGATGTCATCTAGGTATACGACTACTTGCCAAAAGGTGATTGATATTTTTCAGGATTATGAAAAAACTACTAGCCAGATCTTCATAAAAATTATATGGGACCACACATAAACTATTTTCTTTCAGATAAAAAAAGAATTATAAAAATCTGTTAACAACTGGCGAAGTTATGGTGGAACATACATAAAAAAAAATTTAAAAAAAAAAAATACAGTCGACTTGAGAACCTCCTCCTTTTTTTGAAGTCGGTTAAAAAGTGAGCGGCCAGACCCCAGATTATTTCCAATAGGTAGTTAATACTAAGGCCTAAAAAAAATTCTATGAACCTAACCCTGTCACCATATGAACTGAGTAGCTAATATGAACTACCTATTAGAAATAATCTTGGGTTTTTTGTTGTTTTTTGGACCAACTTTGTATGAAGATTGCCTGATGTCCTTTACTAGGTATATGTATAATAACTTTATGGTTTATACTGAAAATGTAAAGCGCAATACACGTATCCACGTGTGAATTTAGAAGGTTCCTCCCAGTCAAATTCTGTGAAAACTTTATAAAATTAAGGGCAAATAAAAATTGAGAGCAGCAAGTAAACGTGAGGTGGGACAGATTGGTGATACTTAGATATTACAGCTCAATAAGTTGCAGAACCTGCAATATTTGTATCCTTCGATCACACCACTTCGTCGTTTTTGTTGAGGCTTTAAGAGGTGTTAAATCATCGCACAGGTCATCTAACAGTTCCCGTGTGAGTCTATAGTCTATTATTTTTCCCTATAAACTCAACTTGCCGAATACTCTCGAAGCAGCCATTATTTCATTTTTTCTTCCAAAATGTTATATTCGTCGACGGCATGATTACTATTTTGATCTCGTATTAACTGACGTATCGCTCCGTAATAATAAGCGTCCGCCAAATTTTTTTTTTCGGACAGGCTAAAACACATCGGGAGTAGGCACAACTGTCAAAATGTGTTATTTATCATACATTCTTAGTTCGGGTTCCGAACTAATAATATGTCCGTAGGTCAACTAAGATACGGGCCCCCGTCCGTAAGTTTCCTGAAAATACGGATGGAGCCTACTCGCTATTAATTTCGGATGTACTAGTTTTTGACAAACGGCACAAACACATTGGGAGTAGGGACAATGTCAAAACGTATTCTCATTCATTCTTAGTTCGGGTCTCCGAACTAATAAGCTGTCCGTAGGTGATACGGAGTAGGCAACTTTCGTAACTTAGGCCGAAACTACGGGTTTCGTGCTTTGGGAGTAGACCGCAAGTTTCAAAAAAATAACAGAATTTTGAATTTTTCAAATTATACAAAATCATAAATGTAAAAGTTCGTACGAGTATGTTCAGGCATTTTTTTTTAAATGTCGCAATATGTTTTTTTTAAAACAACCTATTTTGTGCAGTATGCGCATAAATTTCTTAACAAACGTTAAAAAAACACAGCTCCTTTTTCTAACTCAAGTATGTATACGAGTAAGTACTTTATTGTACACCGTGTTCTAAAAATAATATTTAAAATTATACTGAACAACTTTCCTTGATTGACAAAGTTAATTATTTCTTCCTGAAATAAATAAATTTACATATAATTTATTTCAGGAAACGGCTTCATAGCCTCTTGGAAACTACTAACTTCGTAGGAACATGATATGAATATTAAATAGTATTATGTGTCCCTAAATAGCCTTTACACACTCAAGCGTATAGTTGCCGGCCACACCAAAATATAGTAACCACCATACTCACTCATAATCAACTTTAACAAAATACTAAGATTATGATACATTTTAAATTGAAAAATATTGGTAAAAATCAACTCGGCCACAAGTGAATTTTCAGATGGGACTCGAACCCACGACCTTTGGAAATCCGGTCCAATGCTCTAACCACTGAGCTACTGAAACTTGTGGACCACCGTCGAAATAAAAACTGAAACGCAATGATATTTGAATGACATTTAGAATTGTTCGGCTGGTTTATCAGTTGGTGAACTTGTACTCATTATACTTCAAAAGTGAAACATTCTGTTACATTGTCTTTGGGTACACATTGCCTGAACATCAGAAAATTTGTTATTACCAAGCAATGTATGAAATAACTTAGATTACATACATTGCCTGAATGTTTTAGGCATTCCAAAAGATGCTTAGACATTGTAACTATACGGATCATACCCGTATATAAAAGTCAGAAGAACCAGTTTGATCACTGAACAAATATAATGAGTTTCATTAGTTTACTGAGAAGTTCAATTAATTAATTGTCGGTTATAATCATTTCTGAATACATTATTTATTATCTGAATATTTATGATCATCACTACATAGTATAAAGCAAAGTCGCTTCCCGCTGTCTGTCCATAAGTATGCTTAGATCTTTAAAACTACGCAACGGATTTTGATGCGTTTTTTTTATAGATAGAGTGATTCAAGAGGAAGGTTTATATGTATAATAACCTTCAATATAGAGTAGAGTGTAATTTTTGAGGTTTCTAATGTGATGTCGTAAATGATTAAATTTTTTCCGCTTACATTGCAAACGCAGGCTGAACCCTACGAGATTTATCAAAATAATGTACTAAGTATTTGTACACCTTGAAAAGGTCTACAGAAAACTCCGCGGTGGTATATGTTTATCTCTTATGGATAACCCACAATAGCATAAGTCGTGTAGTCCACGCGGGCGAAGCCGCGGGCGGGAAGCTAGTACACTATATAATAATATTTTAACAATAAAATCTTTTAACGATAACCGGAGTTGCTACGTTTGTGAAATGGCAAATATTTCATAATAATAAATACATTTTTCAAGTAATTGGGTACGCTCTATTGAATATCGAATGTGCGGGTTATTAATAAGAGCTTCTCCTCTCATAAATAATGTGAATGGCACATTTTACAAATGTATATTATTAAATTATTTGTCCACTTTTAGGGTTGCGTTCATCAAAATAATGTACCCACCTGTGACATTCATACATACATACATAAACTCACTTCATAAATCCATCAGACGTGTAACTTGGAAGTGAAGTGCATAAACATCACCCTCATCAACAGCTACATCGCTACGAGACGCCACATTTATTTTTTAATTTATTTATTAAATAAAATAAAAAGTATAAAAATTAAATAAAAACTTAGTCTAAAAGGCCGCCGCGCGTCATCTCCGACTCAAAGGTAATACCGGCTGCGTTGCCGCGCTGTATTGCCAGGGAAAGCCTTTGAACCAGGTATGACCCACTGCGGCGATCGTGTCCACGTTGAACTAACCTATTTCCTAGATCTCGAATAAAAGATATCGCCTCTGAGCCCCACACGCCAGAGGTTTCTATCGCAAAGGGGATAAAAAAGTAATTTTGTTTCCAAGTCACATACTTAGAATGTTTTTGCCCAGCTGCATTCTCGGCGGCTGATCCAGCAGTCCGTGACGTGTAAGGCAGGTGACTGGCCGCAAAAGTGCTAACGCAGGTCGCATCCCACAGCAGACAGCGACTATTTAAATTAGGCAACTAGGTCCACACAATATATACCTTACAGACTAACATAAGTACATGACATCCTAATAATTTATTGACAGTTTTGTAACTTTGACCGTGCCTGAATCGTGCTGCAAAAGGAGCATATCTGGGGCCACCAAATGGACGACGCCCGGTGAATCGCCCGAGGTATCGCTGGAAAGATAAAGTCGCCAAAGATCTGAAAGAGCTTGACGTGCCTAACCTGGCACAAAATAGGAAAGAATGGCGCACGTTGTTGTCGGAGGCCAAGATCCACTTCGGGTCGCTGAGCCAGCGCAGTAAGTAAGTAAGTATAATATTTTATTTTATTTCACGTTGGACGGCGACGTGATGCGCAACGCGGTGTCCGGTAATCGACCACGAAACCGTCGGAACAAAACACCTTTCGGCCAAAAATCTTTACAAATGAAGGTCGCCAGATGTTCGGTCGGTGTCCTCACCACAAATGAGTTGAAATTCACATTGTGGCTTGACTCCAACCGGTGATAGGTTGCTTGCATCGCCTATACCTATTGGTTTTCGACAATACCACAGACCTACATCGAGATAAAATGTTACCTTGCGTGTAAAAAGTTTGATCTACGGTCAAAGTTTTCCGACCTAAGTCATTCCGCTTGAGACCATTGCCTTGAAAACACGCATCACTCAGAAACGAAAATGGTTAATTGTGCAGTGCTCTATTGCAATAGCTTGTCAATAACATTTTCACCACACTAAATCTCGCTCGTGGCGTCATCGTAGGTACGAGAAATTCGAAAAATTCATCTATCTCGATATATGTCTGTGGAAAATACTATGTCCATTGGTAGATGTTATTCTCGTATAATTATATAAATCGACATACAAACGAATCACTTGGTTGACTGGATATGGATATGGTTCTTGTGCGGTATTAAATTTCCTCTTTGATCAACAGGAAGTGTTCCAGCTAAAAGGCTTTGTCCATCAGTGAAACATTTATGGGCCAAATCTGTGTACCCCCGTATGCCAACGTAACATTGTTTGGAACGTCATAACAGAATAGTAGGTCAGTCTCTCCTGAGACTGTTTTGATACTATATTTATTTAAACTGACACCGTTTTTTAGCATTAGAAATCTTACGCACGAAGAAGAAAAAAGGGCGTGTCTATCGTGAAATAAGTTGTAGGATTATAATCATCAGTTTCCGGTCACATATCTGAACTTTTAAGTAGCTTAGTAGTTTATTTTTAAACCTGCCTGAAGAAAAAGAAACAATATTCTCTCTCGAAGTTGATCAGACGGGTTGGATAGCAGCATGAAGACTAGTAATTTTTAAGTATAAAGCTCTCATAAAATAGCGTTGTGAAGGCAAAAATTAAAATCACTAGTTTATTAATATTCGATGTCTGTTGGGGCCAGTGCCCTTTCTATATTTTTAGAGATAAGGGAATCCTGTCCTAGTGGTGGTAAATAAAAGAAGAGCGGACTGTAAAACTCTGTATAATGAGATCGAATATTGAAAAAGTTACAAAATGCCCGACAATAATTGCGACCGGTGACGTATGGCTCAGTTGTGCCCGGAAGCGATAGTGTCGTCGTCGGTCCTCGTCGTCCGTCGTTCTTTTCCGTCATGCCCCCTCCTGGATGGGCACGAAACCGTTCGCCGCGATGCTTTGGCCGACAGCGGCCTCGTCTTCACCATATACTCCCCGCGTTGAAGTGTCTTCAATAGTTTCCCATGGCAGGGGGCATATGTTATTGAAGGCCCGGCGTATGATGCCTTTCTTCGTCCTTATATCAGCCACCCTAGCAACGCCACCTTGGCCGGGAAGGGTGCGGACGATGCGGCCAAGGAGCCACATTAGTGGTGGCAATGCCTTGTTCTTTATTAAGACCAGGGTCCCCTGCTTCAATTGCCCATGTGATCGAAGCCATTTGGTTTTCTGCTGAAGCCACAAAACATATTCGTTAGAAAAACGATGCCATAATTGCTGCTTCAGGAACTCGATGCGCTGGAACCGCTGCAGTGAAGTGATCCTGGTTGTCTCGATCTGTGGATGAGGCACGAAGATTAAAGACCGTCCAATCAGAAGATGAGCAGGAGTTAAGGAATAAAGATCGGAAGGGTCGTCGGAGAGTGGAGTAAGGGGTCTGGAGTTGAGGATACCTTCTACCTGAACCAACAAAGTAGACATCTCTTCGTACGTCAAATGGGTTGAATTAAGAACGCGCCATTACAAAATGCAGCAGAATATTGTCGTTGTGCAATCTCGTAGGAAGTGGCTGGCAAACAGCCGGAATGGTTACTGCTGTTTATATTTCAAGAGGATGTTTAAAACCTTGCTGCAAACGGAAACTCGGCTTGAGCCAGCTTGTTTGCGTGTCGACATATTAGTCTAGTTACAGTATAGAGGGAACTTTGGAGAGCTAAAATACACAACTAGCGCTCACACTAACTTGCTATCGAGAAAAGTATAATTTATTTAATTTACTTTTTTTACCAATATGCTTACTCATCAACAGCTAAGCTATGTATTTCAAACCAAAAAGTTTGCAAACGGCTAAAAGCGGGACATGTCTTAAGGGCCCGGTAAACGATCATTATTTGACAAATTTGTTTGACAAACACGTTTGTCAAATAAATTTCTGGGAGTTAAGCGCATCAAACGCCGCAGACGGTCCAAATTTCACAAACACAAAAATATGACAGAAATTTGACAGAAAAGGAAATGTTCTATTTTTGTTTGGAGGCTGGGGCCCCCTAATTCCTAAGGTGATGAAATTATATTATATGCAAGGAGCACAAAATAAGGAACCTATCCATGTATCAATATATTATAAAAAAGGGTCAATATCAATAATTATTTAGATAATTCATTAGAAATCATAAAATGTTATGAAAAGTGTTACAAAATAAAAACAAGATTTCAGTTTTTAAATATTTTTCAATTTATGTTGGAGCCCGTTCATATTTTTTTTCTTTTTGGAAACTGTCTTAGAGGGTATATAGATCTATCAAAAAAGCATCACTTAAAAACTGCAGAAAAATAAGGGCCCAAAAACGAGCATCTCCTTTGATCGTTTATTTTTATGTTCGCAGTTTACGGGGTGCTTACGTACGTGCATACGTAATGAACTAACGCAACTGCTGTGTCGTTGCTGAAATTGCTCCTGAGAAAATGGCCCAAACGACAGGTCGAATGTTGTGCATCGTGTGGCTTAAATCGTGCCGTGCGGTGGCTCGTGTGAAAGCGCCGTTATAGGTCCGTGTTGAGCTAATTTTAAGTTGAGCCTTCGTCAATGATGTTAATCAAAATTCTAAATTGTGCAACATCAAAATCATCTGTATTACCGAATAATTTGGAGCGATTATTACCAGCGTGATACGCAATAATTTCGACGCGCGCTCTAGATCGCACATCGATTGGCATGCGCGCCTAATTCAAATCGAATAATGATCGTTCATCATTACGATTGTGGTTTTGGTTACCGCAGAAACACCATTTCAGAAGTAAGCTGATTATCATGTTATTTCTTCGAACCAAATATGAAGTATTTTAGCATAAAGATAGATTAGACCTTGGATAGCTTCAAGGTTATTTTTTTATCGCGAAAAAGTGATCCCTAGGTATACCTAATACGACGTATTCCACGGGAACGAAATCACGAATAGTACTCTAGTGCTGAATGTTTTTTAGGGTTCCGTCCCTTCTGTCCCTTGGAGCTGTGAAAAAATCAAACTTCTAAGCCAAAGCAATCAAAAGATACAGCCGTTTATGCCGCAAATTTTCGAAACTCGCACGGTAATCAAAACCTACAGGGTACTTCCCGTGAACTTAGAATCTTCAAATTTGGTACGAAGTAACGTCTTATAGTACAAATTAAGGAAAAATTGCGAAAACCGTAAATTTTTAGTTACATCATATAATAAAAAATATTTTACGGAACCCTCGGTGCGCGAGTCCGACTCGCACTTGGCCGGTTTTTTTTTTTTTAAACGTATTTATGATCTATACCTATGCAATAATTTCAAAGACATTAAAAACCATTTTTGATGCACAAAACAAATTGTTTCATGCTCAATTTATTGTATATGCAATATTATCAGATATAATAGCAAACATGACGAACAAAAATAACGAGTAAAAAGATAAACAAGATAAAGCTTGGCAAAATTTTACTTTAAAACATACAAGACAGACAAAGCTCTACTAATAAACAAGCATTTACTCGTACTGCACAAGTCTAGAAATCCTATAACAAATGAGCGCATTCACAAACTACACTCTAACTGTAAATGTCTGGACTATACAACAAATTAGAGATCATTTCCAAGAGAACATTAAACAACATAAAGACGCAACAATGCAATACAATATCTACTACTATGAAATAAAGCAGAAAGTCTTTTCCTACCTGACACACGAGTTGCAGGAATATTTTTCGAGAACGAAATGAAATTGCTTTACTCTGTATTGAATTGTTAGAGGATCGGACTTTCTGGAGCAAATATTTTTACTGGTTTTTAAATGTTCGAATCGGATATTGTATACCGAGATTATATTATTGGTGATGTAATATTGTTGGTGATTTTATTAGTTTTAATAGTAGATTGTTTTAAAAGGGCTAAAATGTCCTATTATAACGAGGTAGCTCGGGAGTAAATAGAAACCGATTCATAATAGGTTTTTAGCGCCGTGTATACACTCTACTTTTCACTACGATTGTGAGATAAAAAAATCCATTGAAAACAAATTACGGTCACCAATTCAATAATTCTAAAGAAAAGATGGCGAACCAGTCGTTCTTTTTTGTTTTCTTTTTCTGTACCTGTTTTCCTGTTTTCCTGTACGCAATGAACGCATTCTGAAGTGCGTTTCCTCCTTCCGCTATGTTGGTACCCCCGTTTTTTTAGAATGGCGCGAACGAGCAACAATTGTTTGTTTTGCCACTTTTTAATGTTCTGGGCATAACTACAACACAAAATACAAAGCTTATTAAATGCAGGGAATTTTTTTATACATACTATGTACCTATTTATATATTGTAATCATTTGTATCAACAAAGCAGCTTGGCAAAATAGGCAAACTATTGCCACTAAAAAACATACCTAACGTCAAATGAACCTGCACTGAAGAGTTGCGGTTTTCAAATTATTGCCCTAGATTCAATTTTCCCTCTCTGGTACGCTATAATGACCAACATTTTGAGCAAGAGGCGTGTAAACATATTTTTCATTCAACTTCTTTGTGATCGTTGATAGTGAAGCGATGAAAATTATGAGGTATTTATTTGATTATCTTCGTATTAGAAAGATTGACGGCCAACAAATTAGACAGGTACGCTTTCTTTAACATAATATGCGTTACCAGGTGCTTTTTTTTTATTATCATTCACATTAACCTGAATTGGGGTGTGCATTAGATGATGTAATTTAATTTGGTATAATTTCATTACAATAACGGTCATATCACATAATAAATGTTAGTCATAACAACCCTTCAATTAATTTCTTTTTATATAATGTTTATTTCATATAACCATCATTTTTTAAAACATCATTTAACATAACGCTCATTTTTATATAAAAATATTTTATATAAAACTTTCTTGCTATAACGGTCATCGCTATGTTTCAATATCTATCTATACTAATATTAAAAAGAGGAAAGATTCGATTGTTTGTTTGTTTGCATTAAATAGGCTCCGAAACTACTGAATGGATTTGGATGAAATTTGGTACACAGATAGTAGATAGCCTGTTTATGAACATAGGATACTTTTCATCCTGATATTTCCACGGGAACAGGAACCACGCGAGTAAAAACATGATCGGCCGCTAGTTTAATATAATTTCTGACGGACGACCTGTTTGGCGCAGGGGTACTAACCCCGTCTTCTGCGCCAGAGGTCCCGGGTTCGATCCCCGGACAAAACAAATATTTGTGTGCATGAACATGTCTATTTGTCTTGGTCTGGGTGTTTAATATGTATATTATGTATGTATTTACAAAAAAAAGTTTATAAGTATGTTTATCCGATAATTGGTGTGTTTGTATGCATTTATTTATTTATTATTTCATGTTTTCATTTACAATTTGTATTGTGCTATTTGTCAGGGGCTTCGAGAAAAGGGAGCTTCAAGAGATTTGCCAAGTGCTGCATTTATTTTCATCAACGTTTATATCACAAATTAATAAGTAAGTACAACAACAGAATGGTAGATGTAGTACAATAAACCTAAAATAAACGACACGAAGATAAAACTTTATTATATATTATGTGTCAAATCCATGCAAAAAGTAATCTATACTAAAATTATAAAGCTGAAGAGTTTAATTGTTTGAACGCGCTAATATCAGGAACTACTGGACCGATTTAGAAAATTCTTAGACCATTAGAAAGCTACATTTCTCCCCAGTGACCTAAGCTATATTTTATCCCGATATTCCCACGGGAACGGTATATCTCCGATATTTTCTATACGTATTTCGTAATTATAAAAAAATAATCCATTTCAATTTGGATAAATAAATAAGTATTAACACAACACACATGCTCACCATACACACTCACCCTCTCACATACACCCACTCACTCACATTTTACACACCGAGAGGACTATATTTATATGAAATAAACTTGTAAACTATGATATTAATAAGTAAATTACCCTTCTAAAACTATGTACTATTGCAGCTTATAATTTAATGTATCCAATCTTCTCTGAGGCAAGAGGCGCTGGATGCTGAAATACAGGTCATTACCTAGTTCGGCAACAGATGCTACATTTCTACTTTAATGTAATGTCACATTAATGTATAAGCTTAAGTACCTAAATATAAAATCTTTTTGGTTCAATAAATAAGTGATTATATTATTAAATTATTATTATTATATAACACAATCCCTGAATTGCAGATTAGGAACAAAAACAAAATTATTATCATTTTTTACAAGGGTTCTTTATATTTTAAAACATCACTAGCTGTTTCTATGTAAGTAGTTGCAAAGAATATTTGACAAAGAGATTAAACCGTAAAAATCGGATTTATCTTATCATCGTGCCGTTAATATTAAGTTTATTGAATTACCTACCATTCTATTGTTCGTACTTAATACTTAAACTTAATGGGAAAAAGTTTTGCCGTAAAATTAAAGTAGTTGAAAATAAAGACAGCACTTGGCAAATCTCTTAAAGCGCCCTTTTCATGAGCTCTGACAAATAGCACAATACAAACTGGCTGTATCATCATCCCTGTGATTGATTACTAATGATGCTGGGTTACAAACTGTGCGATCCAAAAAATGGAAAACCTCACTCTAGCAATATTAATAGATACTGAAATATTACTATTTGCATGGGTTTGTAAGTTTGTAATGTAAGGTTTGATTGTGTTACGACAAATTGATAAGTATTTTTTTTTTATTATCGTGTCTTTATTTTAAGTTTATTAACACTCTATTGTTCGTACTTATTAAATATTATAAAAGCAATAGTGATATCCAAATAAAAGCAGCACTTGGCCAATCTCTAGGCTCCCTTTTCACGATACAAACTGGCTGTGTCATCACTCTCGTGATTGACTAATGACGCTGGGTAGCAGAACGGTGCGATTCAAACGATGGAAAAAAACACTTTTATGTAACCTAATAGTTTATGAAATACTAGCGGATTCTCGCGGTTTTTCCCGCGTGGTGCCCGTTCCCGTATAGGCTATATTTTATACCGAATATCGGTATAAAATATAGCCTATGTCACTCGGGAGAAATGTAGCTTTCTAATGGTCTAAGAATTTTCTAAATCGGTCCAGTAGTTCCTGAGATTAGCGCGTTCAAACAAACAAACTCTTCAGATTTATAATATTAGTATAGAAGTACAGATTACTATTTTCATGGATTTGACACATAAAGTTTTATCATCGTATCGTTTATTTTAGGTTTATTGTACTACATCTACCATTCTGTTGTTGTACTTACTTATTAATTTGTGATATAAACGTTGATGAAAATAAATGCAGCACTTAGCAAATCTCTTGAAGCTCCATTTTCTCGAAGTCCCTGACAAACAGCACAATACAAATTGTAAATGAAAAAATGAAATAATAAATAAATAAATGCATACAAACACACCAATTATCGGATAAACAAACTTATAAACTTTTTTTTGTAAATACATACATAATATACATATTAAACACCCAGACCAAGACAAATAGACATGTTCATGCACACAAATATTTGTCTTGTCCGGGGATCGAACCCGGAACCTCTGGCGCAGAAAGCGGGCTTAGTACCCCTGCACCAAACAGGTCGTCTTTAATTGATTAATAATGACGATGGGTAGGAGAAATTTTAAATTGAAACTGTGAAAAAAGCTCACATAAGCAATATTAGTTACTGAAATATTTCTATTTGGATGTAAAACTTTGCTATCTAATGTTAATTAGCGCCTCCTCTCTTGTAAACCCTATTGCGTGCCCGTCAGGGTCCATGATGATCTTTTATTTATGTTCACCATCTTTTGTGTACATTATGGAATGCAATAAATAATTGAGCATGAGTATTGAGTATTTGACTGGATTTAGACATTGAACCGATTCCGAAATGAGTAGCTTTAAGCTTTAATTACATTATTATAGAGTTATTACGTAGACATACAACAAACACTAATATTCATCAATAAATATTTCTTTCATAGCCCAAGGAAAGCTTATTTAAAAACTTGTAATATAGATATGTTACGAATCGTAACGTTTTGTAGGTATATGCATCTTATACTTAAATACCAAATAACCAATGGTACCTAGATCGTTGGAATAAACATAACATCAAATTTTATTCTTTCTACGATATTATTTAGTTTGATATTTCTTAGTCGCGAGCAATCTGATTCAACTTAGATACTAAATCATTATTTCTGCTGCACACGTTTGTTTCAAAGAAACTACTAGCAAATAAAGGAAGTTATTTAACCAAACAAACACGGGGAAGCGTTGTCCACTACAGAACCCATCCATCTTTCTTATGATTATTAGTATTCTAGTGCATCCACCTCTCTCAAAAGAGGATCGTATCACGGATAAGAAAAATAGCAGCCATTCCTTTTGTGGTACTCAGGAACAAACTTAGGTCATTTATCATATGGAATCATGGAAGAGGTAATTTAAGCTTGAAACTTATAAATATGGCGTTCTATAGAATTTAAGAAAGCATCATTCAAAATGCTACAGATTACAAAAATGCAATATAGGACCTACAGTCCGCTCACCATCAAATGTCCCTTGGGAATTGGCAGCATTGCCTACGGTGCTTGCCAACAATATAAGTACCTTTTAACAACCATTATCTAAACGTCTATGTACCCACCACAGATTTATGTGTTTTACTTGCATATTTTAAAATTATATAAGTATAAATAATAACATCAGGACAGACATCTTATGGTGAACGGACTTAGGTAAGAAATCATTTGTGTCGAATTGTCGAATTGTCGAATTCTATCAAATCTGTCAATTCGTTTATCAGTGACAAAAGAATAATGCGAACTTGAAGTATGATTTTTAAACACTTGTTTCATGTATCTAAATATAGAACAACATTCCACCAATATATCCTACTATCATTATAAACTAGATCCGAATAGACCAAGATCTTAAAAACTTTTCCGTACGAATTTTCTTTTTTTCTTTTAACCTTGTGCTGACAATAACACACAAAACAAAATAAAAATTACCCAATTTGGTGCAGTATGTTTTAATAACGTGTTGTTTTAATAAGCCATCGAATGTTGACACCACAGAACAATCATTTTGATCCTCATTTAGTTATGCCTTTTTATTTTATTGTAACTGTTTGCCAAAGTTGCATGAAAAACTTTCGAAATATTATCGAGGAGGACGTATCGTCAAAAAATGTAGTTCCGTTTGCGTCCGGTAGGAACGCTGCTCAATATGTCATACATTCTTTGACGCTACGTTCTCGATACTTACTAACACGAAAGTTTTTCGTGCTAGGCCTGCAGAATAGACTTGCCAGTTTGGCTTCCGCATAATTCAAGATTAAGCTATATTTAGAATGTAATAAAGCCTTATCTGGAATCACTCCGCTGCTTTGATGAAATCCGCATATGAGCGAGGTGCATCGAATAGGCTTCTTTGTAATTTCAACCTCTTATTTCATTGGGCTGTGCATACACTTGTACTCAATGTTTTACTATTTTTAACCGATTTCAAAAAAGGAGGAGAATCTCAACTCTACTGTATTTTGTTATGTATGTTTTAATATAACTTCGTCTTCATTATGAAAAGGACATCAAAATTATGTACGAATTATACTGAGATAAATCTACTTAGCTTTCTCTTTATCAGTTATACTATAAGATACAAAAGCCCAATTTTGCTATCGTTTGGTCACAATTGTTTTTCAATCGATTTCCAATTGCAGTTCTTAAACTTATTACTACACTGTAAAAAACTACATTAAAACACTATTGAGATACGTTTACGACTAAATGCAAGCAGAGCAATTGGAATAGTTACAAAACCGCTTCCCGATAACTTTTTCTCATATCCTAAAGGAAACATCCAATAATCCGAACCTCTAATAATATTAATAGTATAAACTACTAGCGGGCGCCCGCGGTATCACCCGCGTGGTTCCCGTTCCCATGGGAATATCGGGATAAAAAGTAGCCTTTGTTCTAATTTAGGCTAACTTCTGTGTGCCAAATTTCATACAAATCGGTTTAGTAGTTTTTAATAAATAATAATAAATTCATTTATTTCAGATTTCCAAGATCCATAGAATAGTTAGTATACATAACTTAACCTTTGTTAGTAACATTACATTTACTGACACAAATACAATAATAATTATAATATTACTGTTTTGCATTCCAACAAAACAGATATTATGTGTGTTAGAAAACACACAGCGCTGGTTGAAGAAGCGCGATCTAGATCACCGGATTAACGAATAGATGATATTCACTTACCTAGCTTATCTTCATATAAAAACTTTCTTTCACTTACCACTAGGCTGAATGATCTATGAAAGTTGTTTTATTTCAATTCATAATTTCCTTATATTCTCAGTAGAAAGGTTTTCGGTCCAACTTTCTTATGTATTCTCCATTGAAAACTCCATTAAACACTTATTATTCCTTCTCAAAAACTGATCTTATCCATCCAATCATGGTGCCTGTAGCTGGGTTGTCCACCGCAGAAGTGAGATAACAGTACTTATTATTATTATTATTTGTCTATACAGAACTGGACTTATGAACTCTCTAGACGTTCTTTTAACCATCAACTTCTTCTAGATTTATCCATCTTACACCCAAAACTAGATAAAAGTATAGCACCTCCTGCACAGCACTATACTGGGCCCGTAGACAAAGTAACATCGTTATGTAGCGAAACGATAATTCGATTCGTTATTGTCTATATTCGCCAATTAACTTCCGGTAAGACCACGTGATTTAGCGCGGCTTATGCCAATCCGCCAATCCCATACGTTTAATTATTTTCGAACTTCGTTATCGTTTTTGAATTGTTACTTTGGCTAAGGGCCCAGGGCATCCCAAAACTATGGCATATGGAGGGAAAGTGCTTTAAATACTGTAGATAGAACATTTTATTGAAAGAAGACTTCATTTTTATTTTAAAAACAAAATTGACTGCATTTACAGAATTTTCAATAATCGCCTATCTGAACTGGGAATCGAACCCACTAAATGTAAAAAAAAACTTTTCTCATTTTACTACACCGATCGAAAGGTCCAATTATAATCATTTATTTCTTTTTAGTAACATAGCATCTTAAATAAAAGAAAGACTACGAAATTTAACATGTATCAAAAAAAAACTGCAACGTACAATAAATTTAATTTATCAAATGCTCAAAGTGTGTCCCTTCCTGTTGTATACAAATTCTAACTCTCTTAATAATTTCTCTTCCCGTGGATTTATAATTTTTTTCATGGTGAATATTTAAAATAATATTTCTAAGTTCATCCTGTAACTCCTGCACACTCCCATATTGTTTTCTGTACAGTAAATCCCATAAAAAAAAAATCTATCCAGTAAGGAAAATGTTTTTTTTTATGATTTTGTAATTTTTGCATTTTTCAATGCTATTTTTATACTTATGGTAAATCTTAAATATAAAAATATATAAGTATATACCATAAGTAAGGAAAATGCTCATTGAGAAAATCCTTTGTTCTCTGACTGTTGTGTGCCCCGTCTTTTTGGAAAACGAGATTTTGTCGCTCTGCATCGGGAATATTATTTAATTCGCTCCTTAAAGTCTGAAGTATTTCGATGTATCTTTCTGTATTCAAATGCACTTGATAAAAATGTTCCAAGAGAACCCGGTTTTTCACAATACCACACCAACAGTTAAATGAGAAACGCACTTGATCGTTGGTCTCACGGATGCGGAAAGGATTCTGTCTAGACCAAATTCGATTATTATGTCGGTTGTACATGCCGTTGTTGCTGAAATTTGAGTCAAAAGACCAAATTATGTTATTTAAAAATTTTTGATCGTCTCTAATGAGCCTCTCCATTTCTTGGCAATAACTTAGTCTTCTTTCGGCATCACCCGGTCGTAACTTTTGAATTAAACGACCTTCAATATAACTCTTGAATTTGTATTTTTTTTTAATACACGGTGTATTTTGCTTTTTGAAAAACCAAGGTCTATTATAGCTTCCCTCACTGAGCTTTTCGGATACGCCTCAAAATAAATGTCCAGTTCATAATCTTTAGCGTTTAACACTTGCTGCTCTGGCTCCGGTAAGCGACGGCGACAACGGCGACGGTCAAAACGTCCTAAATTTGTCAAATTATTTACCAACCTTTTAAAAACAAATCGAGATGGTGTTATTCTTTCGGGATATTTTTCTCGGTACCACTACTGCAATGATTGTGATATGTTTTTATAATTAAGAAAGTATGCTTCCATTAAATCAATATTATGTTGATACGCCATCGCTATGGTACAGTCAGCAACGAAACTTGCGGAACAAAATAACGTTACAAAAGACACTAAACACATGAATTGTACATAAGTTACTGAACATAGTTACAAACAAAATTCCATTTACATTATAAATTTCCAAAAGTAGCTATACAGTATTGTTGGGTAGTGCCTTGATGCTGCCACTCAACAGACTTGCTGGATCTTGATATTCTTGATAAATAATAAATCCTTGCCGATTTATAAATGTTTATTTATGTCTTGTTACAAACGAGTTCACAATTGAAGTGATATGATGTGACTGACTAAATTACAATAATTATATTTAAAGAAATGTATTAAAAATTAAAATGCTGACGCGGTGACATACTTTGTGCGGTGCAAACCGTACATATTCCCGGGCCAGAAATGGGATACATTAATTTAAGATACAAATGAAATGAAAGAGAAGTTACTTGTTAAACAAAATAAACAAAGTTAAAAATAAATCAAACTGATTCATCGTAAAACATATCTTTGAATTTTCTTAAAACGGGACTTGTTGATCTATTTCGTAATTGGATGGGCCGCGCGTAGCTCGCCGTGTCGCCTCGCTGCTGACGCGGCGGGTGGGAGCCGGCGCGCGAGTGCCCGGGGCGCTGGGGCGGGCCGGGCACAGGAACTGACGCTGCTTCCGGTGCGGCTCCCGCCGCTGGTGCTGCTGCTTGACTGTGGTGGTGATTATCTTCACTTGTCTGCTCGTCTCGTCGCCTTCCCCATTGACATTGAGAGCGGTGGACGATTATTATTACACCGACCAGGACTAACCCTCCCAATATGACGTAAATCATAGCGTAATGGTGTATGTCGTGGTACGATACGCTCGCTGACGTCACCTCACTGTCCTTGAGGGATTGTATTTTTCCTTGAATTGCAGCCGCTTCCTTGTTGAATTGCGTATGCTCTTGATTTGTGAAGTTGAAGTGAGGAATTGAAATGTTGATGATGTGATTAATAGGTGAGATGGTTGGTGTAAAGAACTTGGAAAAATCCTAACCTCGCTTGTATGAGGCATATGAGGATAAATAATAAAATCATCGGTCTTTATGAGACAACCATGACCTACACTTATAATTCCGGTACCCGTCAGCTGGTATGCGGTAATTTGATCATCGCACATTGTTCGTATATTGCATTGTGCGCAACATGTGTAAATATATGTGTTCATAATATAACTTTCTTGCCAAATAGTTTTACACAAAATTTCTTTCGAAATGCATTCTTGATTAAATTGTAAACACAGATTTTTCTCACTTTTCATCTGGTATTCGGGTCTCTGATAAAAGGTACTCTTTCATCATCCTTGCTTTGACCTTGATAAGATTATACAATTTGCGTACATCTGACTGAATGTTATCTGTTGGCAGGGAAACGTCCTTGGGTAACTTGCTTTATATGGTATCCAACTCTTTAATCAGCTGATCTGGAGTGATTAGGTGTAAGTTTTACCGGCCTTAATAAACATCCATTATCGTGTCTAACAACGCATTCTGCAGAGTCTTCAAATTGTTTAATACGTTAGTCGCAACTAACGATCCAATCGTGAAGTCACTTACGACGTTATCCATTTTTGCTGCATTTTTTAGTTCGCCGATTGCTTTGTCTAATGATATCATGTGTTGATTTATAATTTTATGTTGCTGGTTCATGTTTGCTTCAGTGCGTTTTAATAAGTTATTTTCGGCTTCGACTATGGTTGTTTGATTTTTCCATAGATTAATAATATGATTTTGATTTTGTTGGAGTAAGTCGATGTCTTTTTTATACTGTTCGGCGAATTGGTTATCTAGTACACCGAACAAAGTGTTGGCTAGATATCCGACACCGTTGATAAGGCCTCTCTTGCGTCGGCGCAGTCTGCTCGGTGCCGGCGCTTGTACTACGGCGTCAAATTGCTGACTTCGCAACAGCTGATTGTAATGTTCAAGTTCATTGTAGCCGTGACGTAATTGGAGTACTATTGCATCACATCGCGTTTGCCGTCGTAATGTTTCACATGTTGTATCGAGCGATTGTATGTATGATTTTAGTGCCTTATTTCCTTGCAGATAAGGTTCCATTTCAAAATATATTATGAGTTTCCACTCATTTTTGATCAACATCATATTTGCTAATTTATCAAAATATAATCCTTGATTTTCTCTGAATTTGGTGATATTGACATGGGCTGCTGAACTTGATATGACGAATAAAAACATCAAAAATGTCATCATCATTGATGTAAATAAACTTTTCTTGCTAATTGTTCCTGTACTTGATTTTTGCTTATGCGACTTGTTTTCGCTATTATGACTGTTGTTGGTTTTGATATTATTTCTTTTTTCAGTTTCTTCGTGCTTGATAAGTTTTGAAAGTTTGATGACCGGTCGTTTCATATATCCACTTTTCGTTTTTAGGGTTACCACACGGACGAAACCATCTTGTCCCGGGTGTAACTCGCACACTCTACCCATAATCCATTTTCCCGGTGGTAAGTTCTCTTCATGAACTAAAACGACGTCATCGATATTGATATTTTCTTTCGAATTTTTCCACTTTGACCTTGATGTCAGTTGTGTTAAATATTCTGCTGACCATCGCTTCCAAATATCTTGTGTTATTTGTTGTGTCAGATGCCAGCGTGTTCTGAGATCCCCTTCCGTTTCTATTATTGTTAGTATTGGACCGCTTGAGAGAAAATGAGATGGTGTAATGTAGTTTACATCATCTGGGTCTTCTGTTAAGGGGCACAGCGGTCTGGAGTTCAAACATGCTTCGATCTGGGTGAGCAAGGTCGAATACTCTTCATAGGTAAGCTTCTGTTCTCCTATGGCTCTTTTTAGATGGAATTTGAAGCTCTTGACAGCAGCTTCCCAGAGTCCCCCTGCTGAAGGCCAAGATGGTGCGTTGAAGTGAAATGTAATCTCCATATCGACTATATCTTGCTGCAAATCTGTATTTTGTAATTTTTTACAAATCTCTTCATACTCCTCTCGGATAATTCTGCTTGCTCCGACAAAATTGCGTCCATTGTCGCAATAAATATCACTGGGAGTCCCTCTTCGAGCCGCCATTCTTCGAAGCGCTGCAATGAATGCTGAAGTCGTCAAATCGGAGACGAGCTCGAGATGAATGGCCTTGGTCGCCATACATACAAAAACCGCGACATATCCTTTTGTGGTCTTGATGCCACGACCCTTGTTAGCCTTCAAAAGGACATGGCCGGTGAAGTCTACTCCAGTGTGCTGGAACGGATGTGAAGGACGGACCCTTGCTTCAGGTAAGTTTCCCATAATCTGTTCCTGCATGATTGGTTTTTGTCTTTTGCAGGTTACACATCTATGTATATATTTTTTCGTAGTTCTTGTACCACTCAGTATCCAATACTTCTGTCGCGTAAATGCTAATGTAACACGAGCTCCGCCGTGTAACGTGAGTTCGTGTGAATTATTTATAATTAGTTCTGTAAAGCGATGATTTTGAGGTAATATAATAGGATTTTTCATTTCAGGATTAATAGGAGCGTTATGCAGCCTCCCTCCAACGCGAAGGATCTCATCTTCGTCTAAAAATGGATTTAAATTCAAAATTTTGCTTTTCTTTGAAATAGGTTTCTTTTGTTTCAGGTGAGTTATTTCTTCTTCAAATATTTCTTCTTGCACTTGTTTGATAATCCTTTTTCTGGTTTCTCTTAATTCTGATAGGGTGAGCCATGACGTAGTTTTCCTCTTATCCTTTTTTGTAATAAATCTGTACATCCAGGTAAGTACTCTCAGGAGTTTTGAGTACGAACTGTATTTTTCTAACATTTCCTTGATAATGTTGTTTTCCTTGCTGTACGTCGCGACGTTAACTAGTTTCGATTTTCTTGCTTCTTCGTCGGTAGTGTAAATTATTTTTTCTTGTATTATATTTTCAGATGTAGATAACCAGGTCGGCCCCTGCCACCACAAGGTGTGGGTTATTAGTTGACTTGCTGTGAGACCTCGGCTGGCGCAATCGGCGGGATTTTCTGCTGATTTTACATATTGCCAGCTGTCCGGCGGCATTATGTTAACGATTTCGCGGACTCTGTTGGATACAAAGGGCTTCCAGCGGTCCGGATTTCCTTGTAGCCATCCAAGAACTGCTGTAGAGTCGATCCAACCATGAACCTTGATGGCTATATTTGGAGATATAGTTTCTTTGATTTTTTAATAACCTTGGAAAGAAGTAAGGCTCCGCTCAACTCCAGCCTTGGTTTTATTTCAGCTTGACCTCGTTTTATTAACTTGCTATAAACGACGCATCGTACGCCTTTTGCGATGCGTCACAGAAACCGTGTAATTCGAGCTTAGACGTGACGTCAGAGCCTAACCATCGTGGTATTTCAATATTATTTATGTTAATAATATCATTTTTGATTGTTTGCCACTCTTGATAAATATCCTGCGGGAGCTTGTCATCCCAATTCAAGTTTGTCTTCCATACTTGTTGAAATAGTAGCTTCATTTTTGTGGATAGGGGTGTCAACCATCCCAGCGGGTCGAATAATTGTGAGATGGCGGATAACAATGATCTTTTTGTATCTTGTTTATCTTGTTTGATCTTGCATTGAAAATTAAAAACATCTTTTTCAGGATTCCAGTGTAAACCGAGAGTTTTTGCAGATTCGGCTAGCTTGAAATTGTAGTTGCTTTGTTCTGGAGGGCTTGGATCTTGTAGTAACTCTTTGTAGTTTGACCTCCACTTTCTTAAGTTAAAACCTCCGGCTTTCATTAGATTTATAAGGTCCTTTTTTAGTTGAATTGCAGAACTGAGCGAAGGTACGCAGAATACTAAGTCATCCATATAAAAATTTTGTTTTAGGACTTCAGATGCTTCTGGATATTTTTCTTTTTCATCATTTGCTAGTTGACGTAAAGTCATCATTGCGAGATAAGGAGCGGCCTTGGTGCCGTAGGTAACCGTGGTGAGTTGGTATTCTTGTAACGGTTCTTGTGGGCTATCTCGCCATATTATTCTTTGAAGAGCCTGGTCTTCTTCATGTAGCCAAATAGCACGAAACATCTTCTCACAATCGGCGGTGAAGGCTACTTGATACTGCCTCCACCCCAAAATTAAAGTAAAAATATCCTTTTGTAAGTTGGGCCCGCTACACATACAGTCATTGAGACTTAGCCCGCTCGATGTTTTATCGGATGCATTGAAGACTACTCGTAGCTTCGTAGTACTTGAATCGTGCCGTAGCACGCAATGGTGCGGTAAGTAGCAGCTGAGCGTCGTAGCGTTATCGCAGCTGATTGGTGTTGTTTAGAAAATTTGTTCTCTTATAAGATGGCTCTGTGGCCTTGGCTGTATGAATTTTTGTTACGTCAACTTTGACAGTGACAGCCGTCTCAATTCCCGCTAAAATTCCTTGTCGCACGTTATTCGTGGTGTTATAATAAATTTCAAGTTTTCCACCCGGATCCATTGTTTTATTTCTAAACATTTGGTCCAATCGAGTCGGATTCGTATAGTAGTTCAAAATCGGAAAACTTCCGCGTCGCGGTTCGAGTAAAAAAAAACACACGGGTATAAGGATCGTGTATGATCGTGTGCTTAGACTATCATCACTTGGATTTGGATTTTGCAGTGCAGTAATTAATAGTGATAATTATACATTCCAGTGTAGAGTGAAGTGCATCGTAAATTTTACCGCGCTATTTTCTAACAACGTGGTGCAGTGATTGTTGCTGACTTGGTAACCGTGAGTTATAGTTATAGAGTGACTGGAAATTATAAAAAAGCAGTGAATATTAAAAATAGAACTTTAAACTTTGTCATTGAACTCTTAAAAACAGTAACAATTAAATTATAACCTTAAAATTTTAAGTTTATATCTAAAGGAAGATGGAGAAACTTGAGTTGGCTCAATTAGATTGTTTTAAACAAATTCAGAAACTTGGAACTAATTACAGAAAGACTCCTAAAGACAGACTCACATCAGGTTATGTTGAAATTAGACTAGAGATGTTGGAATCATACTGGCATGACTACCAAACAAATCATAAGGCTTTACTTGCAGCTTCTTTAGAAGAGAGAGAGAATATAAAATATTTTGTAAATGAGGAGTATGATGCATGTCTTAGTCATTATTTTGAAATTAAAACCAAAATGCGTGATACTTTGAAGACAATGCAGTCATCTGTGAGGAGTGATCCACAATTAGAATGTAACAATCAACCCAGTGTTAGTACAAAATTACCTGCAATACAAATACCTACTTTTTCTGGTAACTACCGAGATTGGCTGTCTTTCCATGATATCTTCAAGTCTCTTGTCCATGATAACAATAATATTAGTAAAGTAAACAAGTGTCATTATTTAAAAACAAGTCTAAGAGGAGATGCTGAAAATTTAGTCAAGATGATTCAGGTGTCTGAATCTAGTTATGATATTATGTGGGAGATGCTTAAGAAAAGATATAATAATAAGCGAAGTATAGTTAACACATTATATCGGTAAAATGCTTAATCAAAGAAAAATTACAACGGAGTCAGCAAAATCTATAAGAGAATTATTAGATGTCACTACAGAATGCTTAGCTACATTGAAAGGTTTACAGTTACCTACAGATCATTGGGACGATTTGGTTGTTTTCATTATTATTCAGAAATTAGACACAGAATCACATAAACTCTTTGAACAAAAGTTGGAATCTATATCTAAGTTACCTACATGGAAGGAATTAGCAGAATTTTTGGAACATCGCTTTCATACATTGGAATCTGTGAAATCTAGACAAGAACCAAGTCATCCACAGCCTGTGAAACATACTTCCAAAAGCTTTGCTACTGAACTCACTCACACTCACACAAAATGTAACTATTGTAATGGAGACCACTTAATATTTAGATGCAAAGACTTTTTATCTCTAGATCTACAGGCAAAAAAGGACTTTGTTCAAGCAAATCAGATATGTTTTAATTGTATGAAGAAGGGTCACCCAGTCAAGTCGTGTTTACAGTCCACTACATGCAAAAGATGTGGCCGAAAACATCATACTTTGTTGCATGGTTTTACGCAGCCAAATTCAAGCAAAGATAATAATCATACTGCAAATTCTAAAGAGACAAATACTTCACCAGTGATGAATAGTACAGTTGAGATATCGAGTAATAACACACTAGAAAACTCTAGTTACAGTCCAAGTTCAGTGATTCTCGCTACCGCATTGGTGAGAGTTACATCCGAGAAGCTGGGCAGGGCATGTGTGCTTCGTGCACTGATAGACCAGGGGTCCCAAGCGTCCCTCATCACCGAGAATGCCTGTCAGGTGTTGGGCCTGAAACGAGAAGCTATAAAAGGCAATGTATCGGGTGTCGGCTCAGTGAAAACTATCACTAAAGCAAAGGTAGAATTTGAGATTAGTTCTAGAAATGAGTCACAAGACTCACAAGTGAAAATAAAAGTAACGGCCTTTGTCATGAGATCATTAACATCATACTTGCCTCAGCAAACGCATGCAGTAGATTGGCCGCAACTAAGAGGTCTACAATTAGCAGATCCAACCTTTCATAACCCAGGCAAGATTGATTTATTACTAGGTGCAGATGTCTTTCCGGAGATTATTCAAAACGGCATCCTGACACATAAAAGCGATAGTCACAATCTTGTTGCACAGCAGACTAAACTTGGTTGGTTAATATCGGGGCAGAATACAGCAAGTAGTAATCATGTGGAGGTTTCAGTTCACCACTTGAAGGTAGACACAGACAGCCTCTTACGACGTTTTTGGGAAATAGAAGAGCCACAAGAAAAACGAATTTTGACAAATCTTGAACTTGAGTGTGAGAAACATTATAAAGCTACACATCAAAGGTTGGACAATGGACGTTATGTAGTTAGATTACCCTTTTTGTCCACTCCTTCTGATATTGGGGAATCATTCACAATGGCACAAAAACGTTTCACTGCCTTGGCTAATAAGCTTAGACGTGATACAAACATGGAAACAAAATATAATGAGTTTATGGATGATTATATTCAACAAAATCATATGGAATTAATACCTGATGATGAAATTGATAAGGAACAAAATAATGTTTGTTACATTCCACACCATGCTGTAATAAATAATGAACACCTTACAACTAAACTAAGAGTAGTATTCGACAGTTCAGCCAATAACAGTAATGGAAAATCAATTAACGACAGCTTGATGTGTGGTCCAGCACTGCAGAATGATATCAGAGATGTGACTTTGAGGTGGCGAAAACATAAGGTGGTGTTGATAGCCGACATACGTCAACATTATAGACAGATCAGTTTAGATCCTAAAGATAGAGATTACCTGAGAATCCTTTGGAGACCTCAACGAGGTGAGCAACAACCAATACAACACTTTAGATTAACAACGGTCACATATGGCACATCATGTGCACCATATCAGGCTATACGAACGCTCAAGCAACTCGCGGAAGATGAGAAGGAGAACTTCGAAGATGACATCACAGATACCTTACTAAAAAATTTTTTCGTTGATGATTTACTCGGAGGAAGAGGCTCTTCATTAGATACAGCAAACCTGAAACAGAAAATAACAGAATTATTAAAAAAAGGAGGTTTTCTATTACACAAGTGGGCATCCAACGTTTCAGATATTGAAGGAGCAGAACAATGTAACCGCAAGATACTGGGCGTCAACTGGAATGGATTTACAGATAAATTTGAATTACAAATAACTCTCCCTTTACCTACAGGTATTATTACAAAACGTACAGTTTTAAGAGACATAGCTACCATATATGATCCTGCGGGTTGGCTTGCGCCAGTAGTTGTAGTTGCAAAACATATTCTGCAAACATTATGGATAGACAAAATTGAGTGGGACCAACCATTACCAGATTCAATCTTACAGGACTGGATTACTTATAGACGAGAACTGGTAGACATGCCAATTATAACAATTGAGAGATGGTTAGGTATAGATGATAACACTGTTGAAATCGAGTTACATGGGTTTTCTGATGCGTCGATGATGGCATATTCAGCTGTCGTATATTGCAGAGTCCTAAAACAAAATGAAGTTACTACTACAATCATTGAAGCTAAAACAAAGGTTGCACCTGTAAAACAAATCTCACTCCCAAGGCTAGAGCTTTGTGGAGCAGTATTATTAGCTAAGTTACTACATAGAGTACAGACTGCATTAAGTATCTCTAAACGCAATGTATATGCATGGACTGATGCCACAATAGTCCTGGCATGGCTGCAAAAACCACCAAGCTACTGGACTACCTTCATAGCTAACAGAGTCACTGAAATTACTAACCTGATTGAGAAAGAGAGATGGTTTCACGTCGTATCTGAAGATAATCCTGCTGATGTAGCGTCGAGAGGTATTTCACCGCTCGAGCTCCCGAGGCATCAACTGTGGTGGGGAGGCCCTACCTGGCTTCGAGAGGCAAGTCCCTTGCCCCTTGATCGATCCATCATTGAACATACAAACTTGGAGAAAAAGTCAGTATGTGATGTGTCAGTGAATAGTGTAGTATGTCAAGAGTTAAATAGTGAAAGTGACCTATCACAAGTGCTGTTAAGCAGATATTCTAATCTAACCAAACTTGTTCGTGTTATGTGTAGAATGTTGAGATTTATCAATTGTATCAAACATAAGCTTAAAACTAAACTAAAACTAACTTACCCTAAATGGCTTACAACTAGTGAATTAGATATATCATATAAAACATTGTTATTCTTATCGCAGTATAAATCATTTAAAGAAGAGATAAAAATTATCAAAAATACAGATATCAATAAAATAAAATGTTTGAATAAATTAGAAAACGGTAAGAAAATTGCAAAATTAAACCCTTACCTTGATGAGAATAATTTGCTACGAGTAGGAGGTAGACTTAATTACTCCTCTCTGCACAGTGAAATGAAACACCCTTACATTTTGATTAGAGATAAACTATCAGATTTAATAGTTCAAGATGCTCATTATAAAACTTTGCATGGGGGTGTACAATTAATTTTAAACTATATTAGAAGGAAATTTCATATTATTGGTGTTAAATACATAGCAAAGGCAGTAGTTCATAAATGTATAACTTGTGTAAAAAATGCAGCTAAATTAAGATCACAACAAATGGGTAACTTACCTAGAGATCGTGTCAATCCTCAGCGTCCATTCAGTGTCACTGGTGTAGACTTTGCAGGACCTGTAATACTTAAGTTATTTAGTGGTAGAGGATCTAATAGAAACCAGAAGGCATACATTGCTGTCTTCATTTGTACCACAGTGAAAGCTATCCACCTAGAACTTGTGACCAGTCTTAGTAGCGAAGGGTTTATAGCTGCCTTTAGACGTTTTACCTCTCGTAGGGGTCACTGCAACAAATTAATTAGTGATTGTGGAACTAATTTTATAGGAGCTAGTAAAGAGTTAAAACAAATGTTTGTAGATAGTAAAACAGACTTACCTGTAGAAATAGCTGATTTGCTTGCTCGAGATGGAACTGACTGGCAGTTCAATCCTGCTGGTGCTCCTCACATGGGAGGTCTATGGGAATCGGCGGTAAAATCTGTCAAGTTTCACCTCAATCGAGTGCCTAACGATACTAAACTTACATATGAGGAATATTCAACATTGTTATGTCAGATTGAAAGTTGCTTGAATTCCCGTCCATTAACACCCATTGATGCAAATACTGATGATAGTTTAGACGTTTTAACGCCAAGTCATTTTCTGATTGGTGAAACCATGTTAGCAGTTCCTGAACAGGACCTTACTCATGTTAATGTACCATATACATACAGATGGAGTTACATTCAAAAAAAGTTGCAATCATTTTGGCATAAATGGAGTCATGACTATTTAGTTGGTTTAAACCTACGTCAGAAATGGACTGGAATTCAACCTAATATTAATATAGGCACTATTGTACTTGTCAAAGATGATAAGCTTCCTGCTACTAAATGGTTGTTGACCAGAGTTACAGACACTCATGCTGGTAGTGATGGATTAATTAGAGTTGTTACTCTCAAATGCAAAAATTGTATAATTAAAAGGCCAATTCATAAACTTTGTGTATTGCCAGTTGGTAATGTTTAGTTTTGTAAGTGTGTAACACTTCAACTTAATTTTAATTATATAACTTTGTAATTTCACTTTAAAGAAAGTAAATAGAAATTGTCTCATGCATGTCAAAAGAGTTTTTTGTTTTGTTTAGCCTAATTAACATTAGTATTTTATGTTTTTAATTTTTTTTATATAGTTTAAAGCATATTTGTTATATACTGCAATATTTTATTAGTTGTTAAGATTTCTCACCCTTTTTAAAGGAATTGAGATCCTTTGGGGGGCGGAATGTTTAGAAAATTTGTTCTCTTATAAGATGGCTCTGTGGCCTTGGCTGTATGAATTTTTGTTACGTCAACTTTGACAGTGACAGCCGTCTCAATTCCCGCTAAAATTCCTTGTCGCACGTTATTCGTGGTGTTATAATAAATTTCAAGTTTTCCACCCGGATCCATTGTTTTATTTCTAAACAGGTGTCATATGACCCAGTTCTTGATATTCGTTAATAAACGATTTGTAGTCTATTTTTAGTTCATTGTTTTTATTTAGTTTTCTTTCCAGTTGATAAAATTGTGCAATCGTTTTGTTCTTAGAGTTTCCCAATTGTTCTATTTTTGATATTAGGGGTAGCCTGACAGTATATTTTCCTTCTGGTGTTCTTGTTGTCGTAGACTTGTAAAAATCGATACATTTATTTTCTTCTGATGAATATGAATGGTTTTCAGGCACATCTTCAATTTCCCAAATTTTTTGAATTTCTTGAATGTTATTAAGAACAATGTTGCATTGGTGAGTCTGTACCTTGCCGCACAGAATCCACCCAAGTCTTGTCTCTTGAGCAATAGGTGTTTTATTTCCAACTCGATATATTTTATCCATTATGATGTTTGAATAGATATCAGCAATATCAGCAGCAAAGTGCACCTCACAAACATCCGAGGCCTGCACTCCAACCTCGATTCGGTCCACCACCACCTTGAAACCGACAAGCCAAACCTGTTCTTTTTAACGGAGACGCAGATAGCAACCCCGTCGGACGTGTCGTACCTCAACTACCCAGGTTACACTCTTGAGCATAAGTTCAAGAAGTGGGCTGGGGTCTGTGTGTACGTGCGCGATGACGTCTGCTATAAGCGTCTCCGTGGCTTTGAAAAACCAGGCTTCTCCGCTTTGTGGCTGTTGGTAGACACTGGAATGGAGAAATATCTCTACATCGGTGTATATCGTTCGCACAGCGGTAACCAGGAGACGTCCAGGCTTATTGAATATCTGAGACGGCAGATCAGGCTATGCAAACGTACAACGCAGCGGAGCTTATTTTCCTTGGGGACTTTAACGCCCACCATCGTGAATGGTTGTTCCCGTTCAAGGAAACTGACCACGCTGGTCGTGAGACGCGAAAGTTTGCTATATCGCTTGATCTCACCCAGCTGGTAAACGAAGCAACGCGAGTACCAGACATTGATGGCCATACGCCCAACTGCCTAGACCTGTTGCTGACAACTAACCCTCATAGACACTCCGTTTCGGTCTCAGCCCCGTTGGGCTCTTCGGATCATAGTGTGGTTAAATCCGTATCGTTCTGCTCACCTCCAGATGTCGGTCACAGGGGCACGAGGCGAGTATGGCGATACGAGTCAGCAGATTGGGACGAAATGCGGCATTTCTTTGCGTCTTATCCTTGGCAGCAAGTGTGTTTTTCTTCGAATGACCCCTCAAGCTCTGCCGATGAGGTCGTGAACGTGATACGGCAGGGAATGGAATATTTTATTCCGTTCTCCGACATCCCGCTCGGTCACTGTGCCCGACCTTGGTTTAATGCAGACTGTGCACGCGCTGAAGCGCGTAAAGAGTTTGCTTACCAAGCCTGGGTAAAAGCCCGCGACCAAAAATGGGGGCCTCGGAGGGTTCGTGCGAGGAAAAAGGCCTTTAATTCTGCAGCTAAGGCAAGCAAAAGAATGTCCCGCAAGGCACGTTTCGACCACGTTAGCCACATAGGGTCCAAACTATCATCTTACCCTTCTGGTAGTAAGCAGTTTTGGTCCCTGTCCAAGTTGGTCGAATCTAACTTCTGCCGTCCCACTTTGCCTCCGATGTTGCGACCAGACGGGTCGCTGGCTCACTCCGCATCAGACAAAGCAAATTTATTTGCGTCTTTGTTCGCGAGCAATTCACATCTTGACACAAGCTCTGCAGTTCCACCATCTCTACCTCACTGTGGCAGCTCCATGCCACATATCTCAATTCACTGTAAAGAGGTAAAAAGAGCATTGCTTAGTTTGGATGTGAATAAGGCCAGCGGTCCTGGTGGAATACCAGCAAGAGTGCTAAGGTTTTGCGCGCCTGAACTATCTCCTGTATTAACACGGCTGTACCGCCTTTCTCTCCAACAAAAAACGGTTCCCAAGTCGTGGAAAGTTGCTAATGTACAGCCAGTGCCGAAAAAGGGTGACCGTGCCGACCCCACCAACTACCGTCCAATTGCAATTACCTCCATACTATGCAAGGTTATGGAAAGGATTCTTAATAGCAAACTGCTTTCGTACCTAGAAAATTACGACCTACTCAGTGACCGTCAGTACGGCTTTCGCCAGGGTCGCTCAACTGGGGATCTTCTAGTGTACGTTACGCATTGCTGGGGCGAGGCTATCGAGAAACATGGCGAAGCTCTCGCCGTGTCACTCGACATCTCGAAAGCCTTCGACCGGGTCTGGCACGCTAGCTTGTTAAGCAAACTTCCATCATACGGTATCTCTGCTGACTTTTGCGATTGGGTCTCTGATTTTCTGAGTGAACGGTCAATACGTGTAGTCATTGACGGCTGCTCCTCTGACCTCAAGGATATTGATGCCGGAGTTCCTCAGGGATCTGTTCTCTCCGCGACTTTATTCCTGCTGCATATTAATGACCTGCTTGTGCCCGGTATTGTTGGGTATGCAGATGACAGCACGGTTACGGAGAGATATTTATCCAACGCAAAAGTCAGCGGGGAGGAGTCTCGTTCTTTAAGAGAGGCCATGGCTGAGCGGACTAACTCGACCTTAAGTCTTGTCTCCCATTGGGGTGACAACAATCTGGTCAGTTTTAACGCTGCCAAAACACAGGCGTGTTTATTCTCCGCCAAAAAGAGTCCTTTCGACATGACTCTTACTTTCCGCGGTACAACTATACCAATCACTGAGAATCTTGAACTTCTTGGCATGAAGTTGTCATCAGGTCTCAACTTCGGCGATAACATCGAGTTGAAAGCTCAGACTGCGGCAAAAAAGCTGGGCATCTTAAATAGGGTTAAGCGGTATTTCACGCCGGAACAGCTTCTTATGTTATATAAAGCACAAATTCGTCCGTGCATGGAATACTGCTCCCACCTTTGGGATGGTTCAGCAAAATACCAGCTGGCCGCACTCGACTCGGTGGAACGCAGAGCCAGAAAACTCATTGGGGATGATAATCTGGTGAACAACAAGCTCCACAGTCTCCCTCATCGACGAAGAGTTGCTTCATTATCGGTGTTCTACAGATTGTATTTCGGAGAGTGTGCTATTGAGCTGCATGAGCTCATACCGCCAGCTCCTTTTTACCACCGGGAATCCAGACGTACCGCATGCTATCATCCCTACCTGGTTGATATACCTCGTCTGCGTACAAAGCGCTTTTCCTCATCTTTTATTATGCGCACAGCCAGAGAGTGGAATTCCCTGCCTGCGTCTGTATTTCCGGGTGTCTACAACCCTGGTATATTTAAAGCTCGAGTGAATAGGCTTTTTCTAGGCAAGCTCGCTCCATCTTAGGCCTCTTCTTAATCTAACGATTCAGAATTAAGCCAAGAGTAAGCCTATTAAATGTAAAAAAAAAAAAAAAAAAAAAGCTCCAATCAAAATATCAATAGGCTTGCTTATATTGAAGTTGGGGTCGGCTAACTTAATTTCTTGCAATAAGTCCCATGTTGGTTTTGTGAATGAATCATTCGGTAAGTTTCGAGTTAAAGTCTTCATAATATAAACTTCGGTGGTAAACTTGTAATTTTCAGTTGTTGAACTACAGCTGATCGTTGTTATTCCATTACAGATGTTGTCCTTGGTGCCAACACCAGTAATTATTCCTTTGCATTTTTGGCGGGGCAAACTTAAAAGCTGAGCAGCTTTCGATGTAATTAGGGACACTTGTGAGCCTTGATCGATTAGTGCTCGCATAGTGTGGTACTCTCCATCTGCTCTTTTGACCTTTATCAAGGCGGTGGCCAATAAAATTTCGGGCACGTCACATTGCTGAGTAACGTGCGTATTGTTGTTCGGTCGTTCATATCGCTTGTTCGACTCCCAGTTTGTGATCGTTGGCCTTGACGTCACGTTCACGTCGTCAGTAGGTGTCACGTTCATTTTTGCATACGCTGCGTGTAACAGCGTGTTGTGGCGTTCGTTGCACTCGCGACATCGTTTATTTGATGAGCATGGTTTTCCGTTGTGACTGTGTAGGCAGTTGAAGCAAAAATTTAATTTCGCAATAGCTTGACGTTTCTGTGTCGATGACATTTCCAGGAATTGCTTGCAGAAATAAATACCATGTTCTGAACTTTTACAGATGGGACAAAGTAGCTTGTTTCTTGAACTTGATTGTAGCATAACCTTGTTGTTATGAAAATTCTTGAATTGATACGATTTATCTTGTCTGCTTGATGTTGATGGTATAGCCCGTTGTTGATGATTTTCTTGTTTCCGACGTGCTGATTCCATGGTTGTGAACTTGTTTTCCAAAAATGTGAGAAACTCGTTCAGGCTTGGTAGTTCTCGAGGTTCCTTTAATGACTCCAAATAGTCACTATGAGTTTCAGCGTCGATTTTCTGAACTAAAATATATACTAATATCGGATCCCATGTATCAATATTTACGCCAAGGTTTTTAATAGCGTTTAGGCATTCAGTAGTGACGTCATGAAGGCGTTTTATATTATTTGCGTTTGATATTTGCGTTAAAGGGATATTCATCATAGTGTTCATATGGGTTGTGAAAATTAACTTTTTATTATTATACCTGTGGTTCAATATTTCCCAACAGGTTATATAATTTTCTGAGCTAATCTGTAGGTGCTGGACCAAACGCTCAGCCTCCCCTTTAAGCTTGCTCTTGAGGAACTGCATTCGCTGCGCATTTGATAAGCTTGGATTTTTGTGTATGGTCTCGCTGAAGAGGTCTTTAAATGACACCCACTGCTGATAGTTTCCGTTGAAGATAGGGATGTCGAGTTGAGGTGTTGATTTTTCTCGATGCGATACAGACCATAGCTTGCTATTTATGGCTTTCTTCATGTCGTGATATTTTTGTTCGTGCTCCGTGAAGCTTGACTCGTATTGCAGGTTGGAACCGTTCGTTTCACTGTCTATCTCCCAGTGAAGAAGATCTATTGCTTTCCAGCGTGTCTGAAGCGCTCTTAGCGAGTCTTCGAACTCCCAAAGCTCTTGCATAGCTTCTACATTGATATTGGAGACGGTTCTTGCAAACGCCTTAAAATTACTTAATTGCTTTTTAAACTTCTCATCGAGCTTGCTGTAGTTACCGGCATCCGAGGTATTCATCATTGCATTCCAGTCTTGTTTACTTGGTCTAACATTTCTTTCTTGCGTGGTGATAGGATCCTCGAAAGCTGAGCTTTCATCTTGTTGAGCTTCTTGTGAAAAGTTTTTACTTTCCTGTGACGTCATCGGGGGTACAGAAGCAGGATATTTTGATGAAGTAATGCTGATGCTTGATTTCTCGATGTAAAGCTTAGTTTCCATGTAACTTTGTTTTGTTTGTTGATAGTAGCCTCCGACAAAATATTCATCATCCGCTATTAAACATTCCGAAAGCTTCGCATGGTTTGATGTATATTCATTCCAATATCTTTCCAGTGATTCCAGACGTCTCTTGATGTGGTCTGGGGTCCTACGTGATGGACCATCCTTCTTGAAATTTATTAAAGTTTTGTTAATTTCTTCTGATAATAGTGCTTGACGGTAAAGTAGGTCACTCATATCCATCTTGATATAGCTTGATATATACTTGCTTTGTTGAAAACTTGATAAACTTGTTGTCTTGATAAATTGGTGTGAACTCGTAAACTTGAAACTGGATTATTTAGGTATACCTTATTCTTGATAGTGATAATTTTTGGTGCGCGCAAACTTGATGATGCAGTGGACTTGTATTTCACAACAATGGTTCCACGCTTGAACTTGCTCTTGTGGCTTGCAGGCTTGCTGGTTCCTGATAATTCAGTGTCTAATGTGCCAAAAAGTGTTATGTGCGCCCTGTTCTCAATCTAGCCGGTGAGACCCGCTTGTGGGAGGCCGACCAAACCGATTCGCTAACACTTGAAAAACACAAAAAACACTAAATCACCTTACTTTTTGAAGGACCACAATGTTGGGTAGTGCCTTGATGCTGCCTCTCAACAGACTTGCTGGATCTTGATATTCTTGATAAATAATAAATCCTTGCCGATTTATAAATGTTTATTTATGTCTTGTTACAAACGAGTTCACAATTGAAGTGATATGATGTGACTGACTAAATTACAATAATTATATTTAAAGAAATGTATTAAAAAATAAAATGCTGACGCGGTGACATACTTTGTGCGGTGCAAACCGTACAAGTATATTTCCAAAAGTGGCCGGACATTATATTTTCAAAAGTGGCTGGACAGTAGATTTCTAAAAAAAACTGGACAGTTAACTACCAAAAGTTGCTGGACAGTATATTTCCAAAAGTTGCTGGACGTAGTATCGTTTAAAAGTGATTTGTAAGATCCTGACCGGACCGATTTTCGAATTCTGACTGATGACAATCACCGAAAAAAGTACAGCACTGTCATATAATACATTTGTCTCTTTCATTTTGGTCGTGACATCATTGACATGTCATTTGTTTATGCCAGCCTCTCGCTTCTTACACTTTTTTTACTATTTTAGATTTTAACCGACTTCAAAAAGAGGAGGTTCTCAATTCAATTGTGTTTCACGACATTTATGAATAGATTATACAAATTATTTTCTTTAATGGATAAGTTACACTCCAAGGGGTGGTGGTGGCTTTATTCAGGATTGTAGAAGTCAGTTTTATAAATTTTAAATTTTTTCAAGTTTTACTTCATACCATACATGGTTTTTTCGCGGTGTTACTTGTAGATAGTTCCTATAGCTCCAATTTATACCTACTGTAATATTTGATAATAACATGACTGAATTAAATTATTAATATCTACTTACGTCTATACCATAATTTCAAAAGTTTTTGTTTTATTTTATTTCCTAGATATCGTGTTCTCAGAAATCGAAAATATTGCCCTACCTTTCGACTATTTATGATGATTGTACATAAATTTATGACCTTGACTGTACTAAAATCTTCAGCGACTTTTGAAGATGACTGTATCAAACGTAATATTTAAAAGATATACCTTATTGCCTTAGTTATAATTACTCATGTGTGTTGACAGTCGGGCTTATCAAAATCGAGTCTTACGCTTCTTATTTTCTCTAATAAAGAGTTTACATATTCCTAATCTTCCTAGCCTTCTAGTTTATTTCAAGAGATTTTTCCGTTGAACTGTTTGTTTTCTATTAAACCTTTATTGACAAGTAGCTATTCTTCTTTTTGAATTGCACATTCCACGAATATTGATTTATATCTTTTGTTTTTAATTCTGTCAATATAAGTGGTTTACATCTGCCTGCAGTACTGCAATCGCTACTTTACGACGTAGAAATAAAGGTCAAATCACCGAATTCAAGATAAATTTTCATTGAGTTCAATGACCCATTATATAAACATTGCATTTTTTTACATTTGGGAAATATGTATCAAGAAATAATTAAGTTGGGGATACACTAACACCAACATCAGAAAACGCTTTCATATATCAGTCCGTCAATCAGTCGATTATAAACTTTAAAAAAATCTAATATAGAAATACTTATAGACATCAACTCGACCTCCTGTTTAAGTTTCTCGTTTAGACCCTGTATAATAGGATTAACAAACACAGGATGCCGGTCCGGCGACAAATTTATAGTCAGTCTTGTTCGGCAAATTTTGATATTTTACAGATCAGTCTAATTATGTAAATAATTATGTTCAGCATGTTTTGAGTAGTATACATATCAGTGGATTTATGCAGTTAAACATGTTCAGCTACTTTTGTAAAAATAATGTACATCGACCTTTGGTATTCCCAAATGTCCACAGAGATTTGTACAACAGCCTGTTCAGTTACATATGAACCTTTATAGTGTGCAGGTGTTTTGAAAATTTGGATGTGTTCATGGACTTTTGTTGCTGACTGTAAGTAATTTTCACACTAGTATTGGCTAGAATCCCAAAATGAGACACAACTAAAACAAAAGAATCGACGTTTGAAAATGGAACATTTTTTTATTTAATTTTTTTAATATCAGCCAGCCGCATTGTTATGAGAACAAACAGTTAGCATGGTAAAAATCCCGTTTTGCTTAATAGTTTTAAAACAAATTTATATCTTTATTAAATTAAAATGAATAAATTTATTATTACTTTAAAACTTAAGATAGGGAAATTTATAATTGCTCAAGTCTTGAAATGTTAGTCAGTTGTTGTTATATGCACAGTCACAGAAAACGCTAGCTCACATTTGCTGAACAAACTTGTTATTCAAAATTAAATGTTAAATTCCGTAGTCTTTCTTTTATTTAAGATGCTATGTTACTAAGAAGAAATAAATGCTTATAATTGGGCCTTTCGATCGGTGTAGTAAAATGAGATTTTTTTTTTTTACATTTTGTAGGTTCGATTCCCAGTTCAGATAGGCGATTACTGAAAATTCTGTAAATGCAGTTAATTTTGTTTTTAAAATAGAAATGAAGCCTTCTTTCAGTAAAATGTTCTATCTACAGTATTTAAAGTACTTTCCCTGCAAGTGGCATAGTTTTGGGACGCCTTGTATATATATCTTAAGTTCTACTAAGGTGAGATCATACTCTCCTTCCAGAGGCCAACAATAGTATTATTGCTGTTCTCCTTTCAAACAATAGGTCTGAAATTGGTAAGTGGTTTGAAACTTCTATAATTCAGAAAGAAAGAATTTAACAGGTTTTGTTGGGCTTTCGAGGAGGTAGCTTCTTATTTTAACCCTTGATGCATGAAAAAGTGTTGTTCCCATATGCTAGACGGGAAGCAAAACGAAAAAGACAGCAATTGTGCCAGCTTCTGCCTTCCAGTGCAGATAATTGCCAGAAACCAGAACAGAAGCCTGTAAATGGAAAAGGCATTTTATAAAACTATCGTAGGTTATGTGGTGACAAACTGTCACTATAGTTACTACATCATATACCCCACTTAGTAGCAAATGTGGCGTTGTTTATGTGAGGCTCTAACAATGAAGTTTATAGGTACACTTTGAACTCTCAAGCTGCACCTTTTGATGCTCCGCCAAACCCACAAGAGCATATCTGGCGTCAGGCCCACTAGCATGAACACTGATATATCACGTGACAATATGATCTGATTTGTCTTGCTTACCCTGCTAAGCTGAGCTGAGCTGTGCCAGTGACACATTACCGAGCCACGAGCTTCGATAAAAGTCACTCGTGCTAGGGCTACAGGGAGAAGTATGTATAAAAAAGATTTTTGATATACCTCATTAATTACAGAAACAGAACATTATTCTGCTATGCAATCCTGGAAATTGCATATTTATGTAAATAAAATGTGCGAAAGTCAAACTATCTTCTGAATCTCAAAATACTGCATTACTCCATTTAGAAGCTATTTTTGTCACTTTTTGTGTAAGTAAACAATACCTTGCATTTGAGGGTGGAAAAAGGTGGAAAAGGTTATAATTTATTCCTTTACAGTTTTTATCTTAGAAAATAACCTTTATCTCATTTTATTGGAATGAGAGACTTGGTTTAATTCTCCATACAATTTATCACCTTATAATCATATCGATTGTAGGTATATGAGCCACAAGAGCTTACCTACCTGCTGGGATTTATTATGAGAATCGATACAAACTTTTTAACCCTATTGAACTTACTTACCCCTTTTTTTATTATTTCGAATATAACCTCTGAGGCTTGAGGCGACAGCCCTGACAGCCCTGCCATCCCGGCACGGGCTGTCTTAGTGATAGGCGGTCGGCAGTGCCGTAGTACCCCCCCCCCGAGAGGTACGCCGCCAAAGTGTTCTCTGTGTAGAGCACACACTGACCAGTTAATAAAAAATATCGTTATATATATATACATGATTGTTAATTGTATAATAGAAGTGTTCTTCTTTCATTTCATTGTTTCTGAATTAGTTCTGGAATTAAATTATTTTGTGTACTCCAATTATGCTGCTGACTCAATTGTCATTGTCAATTAATAAGACAATCAAATTCTTGGACAATTTGATCAAAGTTATATCTTTCCTTAGAGAAAATAGGTCAACTCAATTTATTGACATGATTATCAAAATGTTATTATTATTTTTATTCTATTTTTATGTTTAAATACTTGAATTCTGTTAAGTTTAATGATTCTAATAATTATTTGAAACTATTGGTCAATAAAATTGAAGGTGATTTGATTTTTTGTTTCTATTTCTTGTTTACTTAGGTTATCAATAACTACAACCGTTAGTAATACAAATACTTTGTTTGCCATTTATAATTAGTATTCTTTGCAGACTTGATTGAGCTTAGTCATTTGTTTCTTATTTGATTACATACAAAATAGTGTTTGTTTCCGATACATAAATAAACTTCTGCAAGACACCTTGCTATTCTTATATATCGTATACTTATCTCTTGATAATATCTTATTGCTTTGTGGTTATTGCATTGATCCATCTTATGATGGGAGTTCTAACAGATTATTTATAAATGCCTGCACACAAATTTATAATTTCATAATAACCATTTAACAACTTATTGTTAATGTTGAGTCATGCTGGGACTCACATAAGGTCTTTCTCATGTATAGATCAATGGGCTATTTTATTACCCCCCCCCCCCCCCCCTAATTTTTTATGGAAAAAGTTTTATTACAGGTGGGTTAATGCCCGTTGTGACATTTATCAAGTTTGTCTGAAGATCCTGTATCACTATCAATCCGTTCTTTTAGGGTCATCGCCACTTTGTTCTCTGTATCTTAGAAGAATACTGAGCCATGTCAGGCAAAGGCGACGTTTTGGAAAACAATGGCGGTTTCTCATGGCGCGATCACGCTAATACGTCCACTTTTGGGACACCCCCATTTTGATTATAGCCTCCGAGGCCTGGGGCGACAGTGCCATTCCGGCACGTGCTTTCTTAGTGATAGGCGGTCGGCAGTGCCGTAGTACCAACCCGAGAGGTACGCCGCCAAAAGCGTGATAATGAGCTGTTTGGATGTTCTGATAAGCTCTACTATTACTTTGAGTAAAGGCGATTAACCGAACACCACCCTCGTTCCGGAGGTGGGCCTTTAACATTTGGTTATCCAATTGGATGAGTTCGAGCGCATACTGCAGATTCAAGCCTGTTTTGGTAAGTAGTGTACACTGCAAGCCCTTTGAGATTCACAAGCCACAAATATGTATTAATTCAATATCTCTTTATGGGGACCATTTCCCTGAAAGGTAACTTCCTTTTTCAATAAACCATGCAGTCCATCTGTTACCAAGAGATGCATTCAGACTTTGAATTCTGTATGGCTTTTAGTCACCAAACAAATTCCTGAGGAACTATGAGGCATGTTTTCAGTCTTTCTCAAAGAGGGCGATACCAAAATAGGTTTGCGACGCACTGATAGACCAGTTAAAACTGTTAGTGGTTTAATTAGGCTTTAGTTATCTCAATTACCTAAGCTACCGGCTAACTGAGAACAAGATTGTTTCAACCGCTCGCAATGCTCTAATTTAGCAATAGTTACTTATTATTATACCAGTCAACTGAGAAAACATAGGTATTCTTAAATTACACAAGTGTTTTGCTTTTTAAAGGCCTTGAAGCTCGAGCTACCAGAATAAAGTCACAAACAATTCTGATTCCTTGCAAAGATTGTTTACAAATCATTAATACATTAATTTACCTTTTTCAACCTCACCATACGTTTCTGGACAACTTGTTTAACTTAGTCTGTTACTTTCGTTCAAAACTGTCTTTTGAACTATCTGGATTGAACAATAATTGTGATTCTGACCTTGGAATTTATGGAAAACCGTGTGTCGGTGTGAATATTCTAAACAAAGTGATGCTATCACTCTGTTTAGAATATTCACAAAAAGTCTGATGCTTATGACTATATGCCGAGATATAAGGGTGCTCTGTTTCAGTTCCATTACTATCGTTTATTTGACGAAGGAGCTGTGAATCCTTCTGATACGAGTTTCCTGGTGAGGAAGAAAAAATCGACGATAGTGCGCGAAACGCGTATTTTGCCGTTTTCGTCAACTTATAGGTAAAAACTTACCCACCGGTCTGTTTCGCAGTAAATATTCTTAGTTTTAACCTCACAATAGGTGAAAAACTGTATTTTACAAAAAAATTTTGGTTACCGGTAAAATCTAAAAAACGCTATGACAAGTGACATTGACGTTCGTCGAATGACAGCTTCATGAAAAAGGTATGGCAGATCATTCAGCCTAGTGGTAAATGAAAGAAAGTTTTTATATGAAGATAAACTAGATAAGTGAATATAATATAATAATACTCGGGCACAGTGCTTGAAAAAGGGACTGTCCCATTTATTTTCAAAGGCAGCCAGAATGCTGTTGGGGCTCCCGTTTTTGCGTGAAAAAGTAACAAACGTCTAACTAAATATCCTCACAAACTTCCCCATTTATAATATTAGTAGGATTCGAAACTATTCAGCAAGCATACAACTTAATGTTTTCTGATCAAAGGAGTTCTGAGGAAATCCGATTAAAATTAAATTCAGTTGAAACAACTAATAGAGTGGCATGAATAACTATCGGGCAATTTCTTCAAATACAACTTGGGACTATGGTTGCCAAAGATTGTTTTTAATAATATATTTAAATTCACTATTAAAACTTATGATAAGTTTTAAATAGAAAAATAGCATTGAAAAATAAGAAATTTCTAAAATCATAAATTCACTTTTAATCTGATACTACTCAAATGATGTTAACGGAATGTTACCAATCGGCTCCATTTATGACAATCGAACTATGTTCTCAATGTTTTCAGCATTGTTGTGGTCCAGCAGTTAGAGATATTAAAGTCAATTCCTCAGTGATTGAGGATTCCAGGAGAGGCTCGCTTCCATCTTCAGGCTTATTAATACTTACCATCAGGTACGATGAAGGCTAAGAGTCTCCACGGTGTTCATAAAAAAAACACTACTTTTGAAACAACACAATGAAGAGACGATTACGCCTAAAAGCTAGCAGAATTGATTGGAATAGTTAGAAAACCGCTTCCCGATAACTCTTTCTCATATCTCAAAGGGAACATGCCAATCCAAACCCCTAATAATATTAATTATCAAACCCGCTTTCATTATAAATATATTATAAACTATTCGAAACTATTTAGCAAGCATATACCTTGATATTGTCTGATGAATGGAGTTCTGAGAAAATCCAATTAAATTTAAATTGAGTGGAACTAACTAATAGAGATACCTTTAATTTTGCAGTTACTATATTTACAACCATCGGGCAATTTCTTCCAATACAAATAGGTGGGAGTAGGAATGGAATAGGGCTAGCACCAAAAACTTTCGAAATTGTATCGAGGACCTATTATCAAAAATGTATAGAATAGAATATCGTTTATTGCCACACTGTGTACACATAATTTTGTAGGTGTTAATGCATAACAAAGACAGAACAGTATACCCATAACGGATATGCAACAGAAAATAACAAAAACTTTATACTTTTAAAATTAAATTAACATAAGAAAGGACAATGGGCATTTTTGTAAGAGTTGCACCCTAACCCTTGTAACAAGTTGCGAGTAGTATAAACATATTTATTTGGGCTTTCTTGTGGCAAATAACCCAATTTTCTATTACAGTTGCGTGCAGGTCAAAATTAATAGGGCTTATTTATTTATAAGGGACACCAGCAGGGCATGCATTAACACAGACAATATCTAAAGAAAAAAACAACAAAGCATAGTTCTGATGCATACACCTTTACATGTGACACGACATTTACCATAAAACAGAAATCAAAGTAATTAAAATACAGCACAAAAAAGATCCGCTAGTTGGAAAAAAAATCACATTAAAAATCACAATAAACACATTATACCTATTTTAGATTAGGTACTATTAAAATATCAATAAAATTCATTTAAATTCCATTACAAAAATAATTAATTAGAATATTAAGATTACAAACATTAAGATCACAACATTATATTAAAAACATATTATATAAAAATTTAGGTACTATTAAAATAACAAAAAAGTCTATTAAAGTTAAATCATAAATATAATTAATTTTAAAAAAAAATTACCAATTCGAAAACTATGCGGCCTAAAGAAAAAGAAAATGTTATTGAGAATGTGCAAGCAGCGATCTTTTATTACCCGCGACGACGATACGGAGACGGTATATGCGTTTGGGGTGAGAGGTTTTTTGTTTGTTTGTGCAAACCAATGTTACCATTTATCTCCAAATTGTCCGATTTATGCGGTTTTCAGTGATGAGTTCGGGTTTGATTTGTGCATGTTCTTAGATAGGTATTACGGTGACAACTCACTAGGGGGCGCTGCAATAAACATTTGATTTGCAAACCAATGTTACCATTTATCTCCAAAACGATTCGTTCGATTTTGATGCGGTTTCCAGTAATGGGTTTAAGTATGATTGGTGAATGTTCATAGATACGTGTTACGGTGACAACTCACCAGGGGGCGCTGCAGTAATCAAGAAAAGTAAAGAAAAAACTTCTAGTCCGATTTTGATGCGGTTTTCAGTCATGGATTTGGGTTCAATTGGTGAATGTTCTGTTGTGTTGTGTGGTGACGGCCTAAGAATACAAGTGTCACCACTCCCTTACATGCCTGGGATGTCGTAGGAGTCGACTGAGAGGCTCGACGCATTGAACACCTGTGCGAGAGAAGGAAAACTAGAGACAAACCCTCTACCAACCCGTCTGGCCAGCGTGGTAGCAGTAGGCTAAAGCCTCCTATTAACGCTACAATAAGCGTGAGCTAGGAGAGGCCTATGTCCAGCAGTGGACGGCCACAGGCTGATGATGGTGAATGTTCTTAGATCTTATAAAGATTTTCTAAAAGTCTATTACTCTTAATCACAGGATATCACATATACCTCCTTGGTAGCGTTGCTAGAGTTACGTTGACAACTCTAGCAACGCTACCAAGGAGGTATTATAGAATAGCACTAGAAGATGCTTGCAGTGTATATCAAAATGGGTAAAACACTTATGTGATATCCTGTGATGATAATTGTACGGGAGAAAATAGATTTTCGCTCGTATTTAACGTGGAATGAATTTAACTGTGACCTATGCCCTTTCTTACAAACATTCCGAAAGGTCAATTGTCTTAACTCAAGACTAATAATGAGATGTAAACAAAAGACGTTGTAATCTGTAAACAAAATTACTTTAAAGAAGAGTTGTAGTTGACACCGTATAATCCAGACATTTTTAACTTTCAAAAAGACTTGTCAGTAGAATGTGTAATATTCTTTGACGAATCGTCCAATTTGTCTGTAACACGAACTCTTCAGGAATGTGCAAAAAGCCCTTTCATTTCGTAATGTCAAACATGGCAAATTGAGTGGTGTGTGCCCGCAATTTTAAGGCATCGAACGTGCCCGAATTTAATCAGACCAGAGGAATATCTCTATCTGTGACAAAGATACTGATAGGTAAGCCGATTACGTAAATTACCTATACTTGATATATTTCGGTCATTCTCAGCTGACCCGATTTTTTTGCGTCCGAACAAATATCTACCGTCTTTAGTTTTTTGGGGCTGATTTCTTTCTGGCAATTATTTGATAAGAAATGGAATTATATACTCCTAATTTGGTAAAACATCATCCAAAATATGTTTTTCAAAGTTGTTCTCCTAATTTCCATTCGCTGTCCAGAACCCATAATTACACGTTCTACCTTTAATAGTTGCAAAATAGCTATGATGTTACATTACTGTATATATATTTTAAAAGTAAATTGATACATGTCACAGTAAATAACGTAAAAATACCTATTTCCGTTCGCATGGCACATATTATAAAAATTTCTAATTTCCGTTCGCCTATTCAATTTTGTTATGCCTGAATTTTTGTCAGTTAAATTATTATTATGCAGAAATGCATCGTTGAATTCACCCTTAAAGCACCCTTATTCAATATTCTTTACCTATGTATTTTAAATTTAAAAAATCCATCGTGTCCCTAATTTCTGTCACCTTATACCGTCACGCTAAAATGTGAAAACAATTATAAAATGCCCAATAACTTTAGTTTTTTACTATTTTATTTTATTTGTATTGTTTCCTTCTCATAGAACTACTTTTTGATTATCACTGACTGAGCTGATTGTATGATCTAAAAACATAAGATGTATTTCTTTTTCTTATTTCACACAACCAGTAGTTTTTCTTTTGACCACTTCATCCGAAAAACCGGCCAAGTGCAACTCGGACTCGCCCACGAAGGGTTCCGTACCATTATCTATAAAAACGGCAAATAACACGTTTGGTGTATGGGAGCTACCTTAAATATTTATTTTATTCTGTTTTTTTTTTGTATTTGTTGTTATAGCGGCAACAAAAATACATCACCTGTGAAAATTTCAGCTTTCTAACTATCACGGTACATGAGATACAGCCTGGTGACAGACGGACCGACGGACGGATAGTGGAGTCTTAGAAATAGGGCCCCTTTTTACCCTTTGGGCACGGAACCCTAAAAATTACTTGTATGCTGATTATTTCTATGTATGTTTTATTAAAAAGAAATTTCAATTTAATTTTCGTCACGCCCAAAAATGTATCGCGTCATAAATCTAAAACGTATGTATTTAATAGTGTTTCGAAGTGCCAAAAGTACACATTTATAAAGTTTTATTGTAGGTAGGTACAAAGCATTTCATGAAAAATAAATATCGTGACTTATATGAATTATATGAAGAACACCTTGTCGTGAGATTGCCCGATTTATATGAGTTAGCCTGCTATCAACAGATATGAAAAGACAATTCAATACTTCAAAGTTATGAATGAAATGGGAATCTATGATTAGATTCAGTAGGAATAGCGTGAAAATAATAAGTTTGCCGAGACTACCAACTTAATCGCGTATAAAAATATGTGGTCTTAACTATATATATTATTAGCGACCAGAAGTGGAGATAATTAAAAAAAAAACAATTTTACCGACAAAACTTTATTCTTAATTATTAAATTTAAAAATCAACCAAAAACTACAGCAACAGAAACTAAAAATGAGACACAATTTAAAACGAAGGAAATTACTAGATCTAAATATCAGAGCTAAGGACAGGTTTGTTGACTACTCAAACGGGCAGAGCTTCCGCACAGGTAACGAGTTCGATGGCAAGTGAGTGAAACCGAGCGCGCTCCCGCTTATATAGGCTGCTTCCCCCACCACTGGCCTAGCAACTGTCTTCTGCTAACACGGCCTCTCCTGACTGGAGAACGTCCTCGTTCTCCCGTATTTGAGGGCCGCCCACGGTACCAGACGTGCTCGGGAGAGGCTCCAACAGCAACGGCATATCGGCGCCTCTAGTAACTTGCTCAGGCATGGACTCCATATGCTCATCATGATTGTCTGCATCTGAGGACAGGAAATACAAAAGATCAAAAGGTATCCTGTCGGGTGTGATAGCTATGAAGCTAACTTTAAAAGTTTCATATTTATGAAACTCTTTCTTTTTTTTTTGACTTTGTGTAGTGAATCATAGGCGCGGCGTTAGCATAGTTCACACACAGAAAAACAACGAACCATAGGCACCACGTTAGCTTAGTTCACTCACAACAAAGCAATGAACCATAGGCACTACGTTAGCTTAGTTCACTCACAACAAAACAATGAACCATAGGCACTACGTTAGCTTAGTTCACTCACAACAAAACAATGAACCATAGGCACTACGTTAGCTTAGTTCGTACACAAAACCTAGAGAGGAAGCACAACGTTAGCTATCTCTACCTTAAAACTAATCCATGATGTGACATGGGCTCGACCTTAGCATAGTATCATGACTACTTTGCTATACAATGCTAGCACGGTATACACATGTGGGGTACACAGCCATTTGTATGACATAGGCACGACGTTAGCGTATCATACAAACGAATCGACTCACCATCGAAGAAGGCAGAACATGTTTCTGGAGTCCACTCCCCACGCCAAGGCACCATGAATTCGGCCGCGGCTTGGGTCGATTTTCCGTATGAGCCCGCTAACAGTTGTAGCTCATAGCGACCGTGAGGAAGCGCCTTGACAACTCGGTACGGTCCGCGCATGCCCGAGTCGAGCTTGCCAGTTGATTGTGCCTGTTTTATAACGAAAACAAATGAATTAATTTCAAACGTTCGAGCAGGCTTTCGTTTAGCGTTAACAGTTTTATCTTGTTGACTTTGGTTCGCTTTTAGGCGCTCGTAGGCCCGCTCACGATGGATTTCCCTTAATGCTTCGCGATTTGGGTGAGCATTTTCCAAAGCAATATCTCGAACAAGGTTGCGTATGACAGGCGTGGCTGCTTCTATACCCACAAGCAAGTTTAAGGGTGATAAGCCAGTAGTTTTTTGCTTAGTCATGTTCAAGACTAATTGTAATCGCCACATAACCTCCGACCACTCGTTCTGTCGATGGTTACACTCGATGCGTACCATATTTAGCAAAGTTCGACAGTAACGTTCGACCTGCCCGTTTGAGTGATGCATCTCAGGTGTGACGAGATGCAAGTCTATGCCCAACTCTGTTACAAGTTTTGAAAAATCTGAACTCTGAAACATACGACCGCGATCTGCTACTATTAACTTTGGAGTGCCAAACAAAGAGATAACATTGTAAAATAATCGTTTAAGTTCACTAGCATCTTGACTAAACATAGGGTACAATAGACAATACTTTGAAAATGCATCTATGACAATTAAAACATATTTGTAGCCGTTTGACTGTGGCAATGGACCTAATGCGTCTGCATGTACAACCTCAAAAGGGTTACTTGGTTTTTCCCAGGAATGTATTAACTGATGAGGAGCCCTCGGAACCCTTTTGTGTGTTATGCAGATTAAGCAATGATTAATGTACTTTTTAACAAATAGTTTAAGAGATGGAAACCAGAAATGCTTTCTAATAAGTTCTAATGTCTTGTCAAGTCCGGGGTGATCATGCTCATCATGGAATATTCTGAGCAAGCTCAGTCTATGCCCTTTTGGTACAAAGCAAAGGAGCCTGGGTTCCTCTCCTGCTGGGTGGTACTTATAATACAGAAGGTCATTTTTGTGAATGTAATAACTAGAATCTAATTGACCGTCGGTCAGTTTTTGAATGAGCTGTTGGGTCTCTTCGTCTGCAGTTTGTGCTACTTGAGCCCAGTTTTGTTGTTTACGAGCTTCACAGACGTTAACAGGGTTGCGACTAAGGTAGTCGGCATGCGACATAGAAGTACCCTTGCGGTATTCAAGAGTAAAATTGAAGTCCTGCAAGTATATCCACCATCTGGCCACGCGCGGCAACAAATCTTTCTTTTGTTGTGTTGATTTAAGTGCGTTGCAATCCGTCACAACTCTGAAATGAACGCCGACCAGATAGTGTCTATAGTTTTGCAGGGCTTTCACAACTGCCAGGGTTTCAAGCTCATAGGCATGATACCTGGGTTCCGCGCCTTGAGTTCGTTTGCTAAAATAACCTACTGCTCGTTTATGACCTTTATCATGAACCTGAAGAAGCACGGCACCATAGCCCATAGAACTGGCGTCCGTATGGACTTCAATTGGTAAATCCGGGTCGTAAATTGCTAGCACCGGTTCACTTGTGAGTTGTGCGATAATGTCTTGCCTTGCTTCTTCTTGTTCACTACCCCAAACAAACGGCACCCCTTTTTTTGTTAATTTAGTTATGGGAACGGACCTAGTGGCGAAACCAGCAATATAACGACGGAAATAGCTCGCCAATCCTAAGAATTGGCGAGTTTGCTTAACATTCTTAGGAATAGGTGCCTCAACTAAGGCTTTAACTTTTTGCTCGCTCGGTCGTACCTGACCTTGGCTGATGCTTCGGCCTAAGTATTCTATTTCGGTTGAGAGGAACGAGCATTTCTTTAAGTTTATGGAAAACCCGGCGTCTGTTAAAGTTTTAAGTACATGACGTAATCTAACTAGACCTTCATCGATAGTATTACTTAATATTAAGACGTCGTCGACATAAACGAGGGCTTCACCAGACTCTAAGTGTAGACGGAGAGTTTTTGAGATTATTCTTTGGTAAACTACCGGGGCGTTCGCCAAACCGTAGGGCATCTTCAAATATTCATAATGCCCTTCCGGTGTGACGAACCCCGTGAGCGGTATGGACTCCTCCTCCATGAGGATCTGATGAAACCCGGTAGCCATATCAAGGCTGGTGAAGAATTTATGCTTCCCAAGTCGGTCAATATGATCGTCGATCAGCGGCAGCGGAAAGCGGTCTTTAACAGTGACCTCATTCAACTTACGGTAGTCGACGCACATACGATCCGACCCGTCTTTTTTCTTGACCAGCAACATCGGGCTCGCGTATTCTGACTTTGATTCACGTATGATGTTTTTTTCAATAAGTTCTCTAACAATCTCATGAACTTTCAAAATTTCCGAATATGATAAACGATATGGTCTATAATAAACGGGAGTCTTGTTATTTAATTTGATTGACATGGTACCAGTATTAACACTGGATGTAGCCGTTCCCTCAATAAAGAAACTTGAATATTCGTTTATCACATCAAGCAACTTTTGAAAGTCTACACCGGTTAGTTTAGTCCTAACAGAGGATTGCGTAGCAACTAATATGTTATGTTTAAAATTTGATTCGTAAGTAAGGTACTGCTGATCGCGAGTACGGAAATACGTCACTCCTTTTCGATTCAAAACATCGGTACCAATTATAATAGGAGTGTTCATAAATTCCGGACGGACTACATGCAAGTCTATTTCTAGAGTAATTTCACTAAATTCTATTGGTAAAGTTATAAAGTAAGTTGACTCTATTTCCTGACCACCGATACCTCTTAAAATTCTAAAAGAAGGCTTGCATGCACACTTGAAATGTTTTAACAAAGATGAGGAAATTAAGGATATGCTTGAGCCAGAATCAATAAGTACATCAACCGGAATCCCTTGTATAACCGCTGCAATAATGTCATGTTTACTATCAAAGTATTCCTGACAAAAGTTAACATTATTTGTATTGCGAGATTCCGATTTTAGTTTCGCAAAACAGGTTTCGATCTTATGGCCTGGCTTTTTACAAAAGCTACATGGTTCAGGCTTAACTGAATTATTGTTAGATTGAGTTTTTGGATTATTATAATTACCAGTATCATTACTAGGAGTTTGCTTACGCTTTTTAAAACAATTAGCTTGTTTATGCCCGCGTTCGCCACACACAAAACATTTACCGAGATCAAAACGTCGTTTACGATCACTTGGCATGTTATGGTTATTTTTAAATGAACGGTCTGGGCGAGACCCGCTTAAGTTTTTATTATAATTCGAAGTATTAGGTTTCACATATATAGAGAGAAATTCTACTAATTCATTTGGCATTAACTTGGCATTAGTAGCTGAAGCGCGAATTTGTGGGTCGGTAATGCCCCGTATTACTATTGCTGATATTAGCTCGTCACTTAAACCTCTAACAATGCGTAATCTCAATAGGGAACGGCGAGCATAGTCTGCGTATGTTAAAAACTTGTCAGAGCTAGTACTCATGACTTCATAAAGAATGTTAGCGACATCTGGTTTCCTAGGGCACAACGGCTTAAACTCTTTTTTAAAATTGCTCCAAGTACGATCATTTGATACCCATTCATTAAGCCATCCCTTGGCATCGCCTTGTAGGCAGTTACCAATACGAGACAAACACTCATTGTCGCTCCAACGATTTGCAACCCTAGCGCGGTCTACTTCCTCACACCAAGTTTCGATATCATTGATGTTTGGATCAAAGTTAGAAATATAATATGATTGGTTGGACCTCACCGGCATATTTATGGATCGTATCGCATCAACTATGCGATCGGTCGAGCTGAAGTTGTCCACCGCGGCGCCCGCAGAGTGCTCTGGTGATGATGGGACCGCCGATGCCACTCGCTCTGTATGCCCGTGAAGCGTCACCGTAGCATCAGCCACACTCGAGCGCGGTGGCGGCGTCGTAGGCTCGGCCACCGTTGCTGCCGCAGTGACACCCATGCTCGGCTCCCTCTGTTGCGGCAGATGTTGTTGTTCCTCCAGTGACACCAATCTATTTAAAATTTGTTGCATTGTTTCGGTTAGTACATTACTAGAAGGACTGCGTCGCCTACGACGTGATTCTCGTTGGCTAGAACGTGAACTACGATTTCTAGAACGGCTTCTACTTTTTCGCTTATTATTAGGCATGTTTTCAAATAACTTCACTTAAAACCACGTATTTCAAATAGAATCAACAAAATGATAAAAATAGTTTAATTGCAGGTACTTTTTTTTTTTTTATAAAACCAGAAAAATAAAACTTGAATTTATTAAAATCTAAAAGGAAATGATTTTTTTTTTACGTATGCACAAAAGATTCGAATGCGATTTTAACAAACAAGCCTCTATTGTTCACCTTTAGCAAAGACAAGAGAAAACAAAATGGAACGTACTCACCAGAAAACGTTGTTTTACTTTACCACACTACCTTATCACCTTCTACTTATACGTAAGCACTTAATAACCACCGTTTAGATTCGTTTACTTGTTTGAAAAGTCAAACCACCTTATTTCAGGACGCAAAACGGCACTGACACGCGAGTTTTACTTATCCCACTTCTGATATTAGCGACCAGAAGTGGAGATAATTAAAAAAAAAACAATTTTACCGACAAAACTTTATTCTTAATTATTAAATTTAAAAATCAACCAAAAACTACAGCAACAGAAACTAAAAATGAGACACAATTTAAAACGAAGGAAATTACTAGATCTAAATATCAGAGCTAAGGACAGGTTTGTTGACTACTCAAACGGGCAGAGCTTCCGCACAGGTAACGAGTTCGATGGCAAGTGAGTGAAACCGAGCGCGCTCCCGCTTATATAGGCTGCTTCCCCCACCACTGGCCTAGCAACTGTCTTCTGCTAACAATATATATATATATGTGCAAGGACAAACTCACAAACTCAGCTTGTAACATATGTGAGTTCTTCAAAATATAGGTGTGATATGGCGGACCCCCATATCTGTAAATTAATACAAATGCAAAAACAGTAACACACTTCTTCTCCTTTAGACGTACTTTTAAAACGTATGAAACGAGAACCTCGTTAATTAACAAAAGTAAATTTATTTTAATGTAAAAACCAACCATTAAAATGTTACCACTTACCATTTCCCTTTACATAGGCTGAAATTAGCGGCGCTTCCCTAGGGTGCCACATCCCTTTATCATTAATAATACTCGACGTGTTATATACAGGGTGGTCCAAGTCTGGTATAAGTTTTTTTAGATACGAGTAGTTGACCAAGCGGACTATTGGAACTGCAAGAAAAAAAAACCTTTCTCACCAAATTGCAAGCTAAAAATTTTTTTTATTATGTCGACCTCGAAAATTTTTCTTTTTTTTCCTTTCCACATATTTTTATCCCGCGACGGTACGGAGACGGTATATGCGTTTGGGGTGAGAAGTTGTTTGTTTGTTTTTGACATTTTGCTTGTGGTATGTGATTACCTGACAGGTCTTTTCTTAAAATATAAAATATCTAGGCTGATTGGTTGTTTTGGGTAAACAAAGGTTTTTTTTTCCTCGCTGTTCTTAATAGGTCGCTTGGTGAACTATCTAAAAAAAATTATATCCACCAGGCTTGGACCACCCTGTATACTGGCATACTGTATGTAACAAGAGACTTTTATTTTCTTTTCCGTAATAATTTTTCATGTCATTCGACACCAGTATGTTATGATAATGCATATTGCCTCTTAAGAAAATAAATCTTCATAAATTCTTAATTCGCAATGGTCGGTCACGGGATGGGTGACCATAAATTAATTATCTCGAGCTCCTCCTTATTTCGGTTCCATTAGCCGTTGTTCCCAGTTGTATTTTCAATCGTTAAAACCCTTTACCAGTTACCATTTTTTTTATTGTTTTTACAATGCTATTTTGAATGTTTTTTTTTCTAGTAAAAAAATATAATTTACAAATTCATTATATCTGACCCAGTATCAGGTATATTGTATTTTTTCTTGCAACGTGTATTATTTTGATATTGACAACATATACTTAGCTCATAGTAAACCAACCAGACCTCAGGTGGCTTACCATCTCTTAGCGCAGTACCGCGTTTTAACCGCCTCTGTGATCTAGTGGTACAACCACCGGTAACAGACCCAGGGGTCCCGGGTTCGATTCCCAGCGGGGGAAAATATTGTATTCGGTTTGGTTGGTGGTAATACTTGTTGTAAGCCCGCGCTAGCTACCACCATCTTATCTTAGCCTGACGCCATGACAACAAATTTTTCAGCATTGTTATGTTCCGGCCGTTCGAGGTAAGAAAGCCAGTTCCTCAGTGGCTGAGGATTCCGGGAGAGGCTCGCTTCCATCTTCAGCCCTATCAATACTTAACATCAGGTATGATGAAGGCTAAGAGTCACCTCGTCATTCATTTTAAAAAAACCTATTGTTTCAATCGTACCAATGGTAAAAAATCTCTTAAAATTTAATATTTTTTCCAACGGAAGTTTTTTTTTTTATTATTATTGAAAGCTTTGGCTTCATGGCCATCAGCTTAAACAGTTACAATTACAAAAAATAAATGTGATGTCACAAAATAAAAATAATAAAATCATAAAGAAACAGAAAAGAAAACAAAATAATTAGTAAATGTAAGTAACTTAAATCTAAATATTTAAATTACCTAAATGGAATATTTACAGAGGACCGAAAGTGTTGATGAAGAAGTGAAAAACAATATTGTACAATTCTCTACGCTTTAACAAATCTTGTACATTAGTTGGAAATACATAGTTTTGGTTTATAATTTCATTGCAAGAACAAATTAATAGAAGACGTTGCAAATTAAAATGTTTACAATCAAAAAATAAATGTTGGAGGTCGCAATTTTCGTGAGAACAGTACTTACAAATAGAATTATTAGTAAGTTTGAGTCTATAAAGATGAGATGGGAATTTACAATGACCAAGTCTTAATCTACAAAAACTAGTTATAAAATAGGAAGTTTTGTGCCTTCAAAGTGTGAAGTGTGTCAAAATTCGATAACTTCAATTTGTTCGTTGGCAGGAACAATGATTATAGAAGTTTACGGAACTGAGATAGTTGTCTTTAGAAGCTTACATTATACAAATAATATCATAAGTATTGCGATATCGATATTTTTCTTGGGAATGTTCAGGAGCTGCTTAATTAAGTCCGTCATTACAAAGTATCATCGAGTGTAGATAAGCACGTTTTTTGTTAATATTCATATCCAAAGATAATATCTCAATGGACGTTAATAAGCAAATTTTTTACTTTGTTGAGGCTCACGGTACGTATTTGAAGAGTATTGAAAACAAAACGCAATTGAAACGTTCTTATGACATGATGGATTCTAAATGATGACAGTAGGCCCCTAGGTGGTGTATCTGAAACTGAATAGATTTATTATTGGTCTCCCCGTTGCAAGAACTAGATACCACCCTCATACATTAGCTCTTGGCCGTTTTACTCTGCCACAAACGGCACAGTCTACTGTGACAGCGGCATACTGCATCAACACATCCCTAGCAACCGAGTCAGTTGGTTGAAGAAAAACCAAAAAAATTGTGATCACATTTTGATCCGTTGCGCGGTATCTAGTTGTAACAACGCGAAGACCAATGACAAATCTATGTAAAACTGTCTGATTAGCTTTACTGCAATTTCACATTGTAAGTTTGTAAGTTCTGCAAAAGGTACTCGACTTAAAAAGAGCTCCGCTATTGAATCTCTTCATAAATCAAACAAAAAAGTAGTCCGAATTGGTTATGCCACTGCGTTGAATTGCCAATTGGAGATCCGAACGAAAAAATCCTAAAAAAGTCTCCTGGCTGTTGGGAATTGCACTGTGCATCTGTGATTTTACCGAAGTACTAATATTGCTGCGACATGCCAATTGCATACAAATAGTAACTTTAAAAAAAATATATTCAAAAACCACGACGGATAAAACGCAATTGATAAAGGATAAAATAATTTAAAAAAACCCTCGACTTAATTATCTGTCGGGGGCTGCTTAAATAAACTATAGTTTAGTAGTTATAATGCCAATTTACGGTCACCGATGCGACACCTGACCGGGCCGAACTTAGTGGTAGTCGAACTCAATAACTAGGCTTGTTTGATATCTTTGATTTATTTATTAAGCATAGCGATGTCCATAATTTAAAAAAAATAGTACTAGAAATAAGAATAAAAGGGCCCGCTATAGGCCAACGAAAATCAGATTGCTTTACATGATCGTCTGTAATATCAATATTAATGAAAAACTGAATTTCAAATTAAGATGCAGCAAACTACAGGACTGACACTAGTGACTATGTTACTCAAAAACTAAAAAAAAATTCTCGATAGAAAAAAATTGCGAAGTTGCCTCCAAATGACTATAATTAACACGATAAACTGCTAGTATTCAAGTAATACATTAAAATAAAGCTTGGAACTTTTTAGTATAATTACACTATCGATAAGGCAGTGCTTATGTTATATATTTTTTGTAAATAACCTTTAAATATCCTTTAAAAAAAGAATTTCCTTCATTTCTTCATTCCGGACCGGCCGAATGGGGCCGGAGAATTATATAGTAAATGCTGCCTTATTTCTCATAGAAGTAAGGCAGCATTTACTTTGCAGTTCGCCGTTGCAGTTATTACTTTTGCTTTTGGCCTAGAGCGCGCCCTTAAGCAAAGGTTATTACAAGGTAGATGATTATTTAAAAGACCCAAATGCATGGATGTGATACTAACATAAAACATAACTATTATAAATTGGATAAGAGGAAAATATTCTAATAACTGAATATGAGAAAATTTTTCTCGTATATATAATATTTTTCAAGATTGTAGATTTGTGTTTGGCAACAACCTGTTCGATTGTAAATGTTGTTGTTTCTGATAAAGCTGATAAGTTTCTTGCGGCCGTTCTTCTTATCAGTTAAAAGATGTCCTGAATGGCTGGTAGGGAAAAAAATTGTTGGACTATTCGAAAGTATTCTATCTATAAATCTATTTGAATAAAAATCTTTGACTTTGTCTTTGAACCTTTCGAGTATCTTCAGTGTTATTTTTATTAATATTCGAGATATAGCGAGGAATAGTAAGGAATTAAGTTAAAAACAAAGTTAATAAATTAATTTATTCTTTGTACAAAGGATGGGTTACTCTACTTTATTTTATATAATAATTTATAATGTAAATATCAATAAAATAATATAAATTGTACTTACCATTTCTGCTAACCATATATTATTTATTTAGTATTTTCCCGAATAACACATTTGAACCCCAAGTCTTTCTTTTTCAAAAAGTTTAAATAGTCAATATGATGAATATAACGCTTTGAAATATTCTAATAATATAGTAATATTACACATTAACAAACTTATACTTACATAAGACAGTTTTCTCATAAGTCATCAAGACGGTAAGTTACAAATTATAAGTTAATTTTATCTTTTCGCACGTATAACTATACAGATACAAAATAATTGTTTCCTAAATATTGCTATTTATTATTATTTTGGACACAAATGAGGTTGTAATAATAATTTAGCGTAATTGCATAAGTTAGTCATTACAGAGTAACATCAGAAACTGTTTTATGCTGTTATCTATTAACTCCCTAATCTTATCAGAGTTATGTATATAACAGAATTTAACTTAGGAAAATAAAATAATTAAATAAATAATAACTCAAAACTTAAACTATCTAGTTTAAATTAACGCTGACAATTAAATTTAAAGTGTTTAATGTTAATGATAGAAAACGAGATTTATATTAACATAGTTTAAGATCAAAACACAGGCTATACACTGATCCATTTATACCAAAATAACCATCAGTTAACACATAACATTCTTGAAATAAAAACATATTACATTTTTATAAATACCTACAACATTAAATCACAACAGTATTTTCTCATTTAATTAAATATGCCTTAATAGAACTATTGTTATTAACAGGGTGTTTCTTAAAGTGTGTATGTGTATTATGTCCATCACAAAACTCAAACATAAAATCACTATGAAAAGGTCTATTCTAACATGTTACTATTCTATTTGTCTAAGAATGAAGGCTTGTAGGAAAGGCATTCTGAGGTAGCGGTATTCGCAAATATTGCTTGATGTTTACGTAAAACATTTACTTTTTACCAGAAGGTATTTTTGTTTTGTCACTTAAAGGAAAGTATAATGTATCACTTTATCCTATCGACTCAAATTAACCGTCAAATTGGATACGTTCATTTTGAGTAGTTTTTCTGTAGAACTTGGTAATCGGTAACAAACGACACATAGACTGTATGTTCTCAAAATTTCCTATCGGAATTCTGTAGAAAATCTTCTTATCATTCGCTGTAGTTTTTAATGTGAATAACGCATAAAAGGGCCCACTAAGGATCAGTAATAAATTCACCCCTACTTTCAGGGGATTTGGGGAACTGGGTGAAATGGTCGCAACCGTCCGTCTTTGCTGGTGTCCCTCCTGGAAATCATAAGGACCAGTGATGATTGGAGCTGTGTTTGCAGTTGAGCTAACTCTGTCTGTAATGTACAACGTACGCTAACAGATCTTCGCTCCGTTTAACTCCGTATTTGTGGAGAGTGAAGACTGACCCTATTGCTAAGACATGCTTCTTGACTGATACACAATCAATCAATTACACAACCTGTTGTTAGTCAGTTACCTGTATCGCTAGATATTATAATACCAATAAACTTTTTATCCGTGATAAAAATCAATTAAAATGACGGAAAATTGGCAGAACAACTAAATATCCGTTTCCATAATTTCTAATAATTAAGATTAAGGTTGTTGTTAATTTTAACATTGTAGTTAATAGATAACTGAAACAATTATAAAGCCCGATTTCAAAATCAATAGGTACAATATTAAAATAAGCACCCACACACAAAATATCTGGTCTCCTCGACCTTTCGTATAGAAACTTTCCAATTTAAACTTTTTAGTGTAATGACTTCGATTCTATCGAGAGTTGTTAGTTAAAGTTCACACTTTTAACCATAACCCCGTTAAATTGGTTAAGTTTGATTAAAAAAGTTGACGCGCTAGACTCGATCAGTTGTTTATCTTTACTTAATGTTAGAACAATCTTAAAGAATCTTTTTCTTTTCAACAGTTAACAAAGTAGCGATCTGGCGGACACGTGCTGTTAAGATGTGGTACAGTCCCGAGCTATAGCAACCCTTCACATTTATATTTTAATGTCTTTTGTTGTCATAGAGAGCTTTGATTACGTGTGTTTCAATGTGATATGTCTTTTGAACTCTATTATGACTAAATATAGGAACTAGCCATGTTAAAAGAGGTTTTTGGTGTCTTCACGATTAAAATTTTTGTGACACGAACGAAAGAAAGTAATTAATTTTCTCTCTCATAATTTCATAATAACTATTCTATGCAATATCCTATAGAAAAAGTTACAATGCTAGAACTTTATCAAAGTAACATGCTTTGTAATGTAATTGTAAATAAGAAACTGCTTATTTTATAAAGTATATAAGAACAAACTATAATTTTATAAATAATCACAATAAAATCCTGGCTTACCCATTAAGTATAGAGACGGTCGAAATAGGGTCTATAAAGTATTATTCTTAGGGCGTATTTTACCAACCTTACTTAGCACATAGGGTTAAACATATTTATGACATTCAGTCATTCTTTTGAAGTCAAAAGTGTTTGTGGCAGTTTGTGAAAGTCGCCCTTACAAAGTGCATAAAGATATTAAGTTGTAATTATTACGGAAATTGGCAATAATTGTAGCTTTTCGGATAGTTTATGACAGTTCTTCACAGTAGGTTATACAATATTTTGTTAATCGCCCCTACTCGGCCGCCATTATGTATTTGTAATAGGGATACATACAACTCAATATTACACTCATTAACTAAAAATATTCAGTTTGTTCATAGGCTAATAGTAGGCCGGCAAACTTGAGAGTTAGGTTAGTATTCGCGCAATTCATCTAGAATATGGGTATATAGTATCAAAGGATTCAGTGTGATGTCCTGAACACAAATATACAGGATGACAAGCGCTAAGATAAAATGTGTGTCTAAAAAAAATCTAAAAAAATATATGCTGTAGATCTTAATAAACACTTTCATCGAAATTTGGTTTAAACGAGATATAGTCAGTAGTTATATGTATGTTTGTCCGCAAAACAATTACAGACAAATTAATGTGTAAAATAAAAATAACTAATTTAAAAAGAACCGACTTCAAAAACTAAAAACAGCAAAAAATGCCCCGCAAATGACTTATTATTTTTTTTTGTTATTTTTAGACATAGAAAGACAACTTTTGGAGTAATTTGGTATGTATTTTGGAAAAATCAATCCAGTCGTTCTCAATTACAGCAGTTCATAGTCAACTCTCAATTTTGAAAATCTTGGACGTTTTCGAGTAATTTGTTAGACCAAGTAGTGAAAATGCTACAATGTATTATATATTTGGAATCCACTCATAAAGCCCTTTTATTTGATACCCCTCATGGTACGTTTAAGAGTTTTTTTATTTTATTTTACTTTGTACCGCGCCGCCTTTGTGACTTCACAGTATCTACTCCCACCATCAGCGCGCATGAATTCAGTGTGTAGAACATCACACTTAGATAGACACATAGATACCATATATAACCATATCCGAGATGACTTGAGCGAAAATCGTTTTCTAAGCGTCTTTTTGCTTCTTGGCCGGCCTACTATAACACCGTTTCCGCTAAAGTTAATTAACAAAAGTTGAGTAAACACCTGCTACAAGTAAACCATAGTACAACAATTTAGATACTACAACTTAGTAAATAGTTTTATGTAATATTCAAATTGTTGCCAACTACAAAATCTTGCGAGTAATTGGTTTATTATAACAACCACCTGTATAATAGCCTAATTTAATCAATATAACAATAATAATATCGGCCCACACATAAACGTTTAATACTAATATTTCCTCTAAGTTTCCTATTGTTCCATCGACAAAGTTGTTTATATTCGAGTGAAAACTTTATTTACTAGATATTTCATTAGTGCCATAACTTTGGCTTCTCAATACTTAGTTGTGTAAGGAAACATACACTTAACGGTTTAACATAAACAAAATTATCGACTACGCAATCAATAACTAACGGCGAAACTTTATACAATATAGGGACTCACTTTAGACATAGTCTAAACATCTTTACACTGCCTACAAACGGCCAAAATGAAGCACCCACACAGATAGGCGCGGCTACACGCGCGCTTGCAAATGTTACAGTGAAAACCTAGAGATCGAGCGGCGCGTGTGTGTGTGAGCACGTCATATCGGCCGAGTGCAAAGACTGTGTGCTTAGACTGTGCTTTAGAGTTTAGATCCGTGAACATCGTTAAAGACGACTATACTATTGTCTGTTCACTGAAACGAGCTAGTACTTAGAGAATTTGCTCGTTCGTAATTGGCTGAAGATGAGACGAGCCTATTCACCTTATGTTGAGCCCACAGACCTATATCGAGATAGACGTAAAGAGCGCTTCAAACTGTATGAGAACCTAGCGTGTCGTATTTTTCGCACGAGCGAGATTTAGTGATGTGTAAATGTTATTGACGAGCTCTCGCAAGAAAGCACTGCACAATTAATCATTTTCGTTTCTCAGTGACGCGTGTTTTCATGGCAATGGTCTCAAGCGGACTGACGTGGATCAAAGTTTTGCCACGCAAGGTACGCACACTTTTACCGTCTATCTCGATATAGGTCTGTGGTTGAACCAATCACGAGCGAGGGGTTGCCTATGCGCCCTATTATCAGCCAATCAGAGCGAGCGAATTCTATCAGTAATAACTCATTTCGGTGAAAAGACTATAATGCCAAATGCACAATGCACAAATCGGTTTATGCAGGCATGGTCTCAGGTAAGACGGAGCATGTAGCCGGGCCATAAAGGTGCGTATCGACGCAATGGTTTTCGACGGACACCGGAGGCGGGCTGATTATCTAACAAAAATCGTTTCAGTTTCCAGTTTCATCGCTGCTGTGGCTGTCATATAGTATGAAAATATGACAGTAATGACAGCGACCAAATTGGTTGCCAGGTGATGTTTTAAGTTAGATAATTCGCCTGCGGGGCGGTACATGACAGCCTGAGGATGTGTTTCTACTTGTTTACTTGCTAACCCGCCTCCCGATCTCCCAATCAGTCCCTGTTCCCCTCAATGGAAACTAAAACCGCCTATTTGATAGGCCTGAGCCGAGATGTAACATACTCTCTGAGTATGTTATATCTTGGTCAAAATAGCATTTTCTTGTTTAATATATATACTCTCTGAGTATTTTATTGCTGAAAATTATCATTAAGATGAACGTCTCGTATTTCCAAAGCAAAAACCTGAATCACACTTGAAAAGTTTTGATTTGTATTGAGTACATAAAATAAAAATAATAATAATTCTTCAACGGATAATTACAAAGTTAAATATGGAACAAAAAATCTTAAAATCTTATCCCCCAATAATATATTTACAAGTTGTGATACTCTAAACAAAACTAGATTAAAAGTAACTTTCTATTTGTGCACTTATTTTGTAAAAGATTCTATACAAATGCTTAGGTAATAAATGATTTAATCGACACTACGTAACGTAGTCTCCTTCAAAGTTAAATCCAAGATGCTTATTGCTTAGGTACCATTACATTAAAATTTGACACTCAAGTAAGTGAAACTATCCCTGCATTTTGATCATGATCAATAAATTCTGAAAGTCATACAATACAAATAAACGTTTATCCAATAAATGTGTAGCGTTCTTAGATATTTCGCCTCTTCGGATGAAAAATGTACGATTCTGCGAAAGAAATGCTAAATCCACATAACATCAGCGAGCCTACCGCCATCTCTTAAAAACCATCACTCTTAACAACGTTTTGTTTGCGTTTTGTTTTTATTGAATTTGTCACATTTTGACACACTTCACACTTTGGAGGCGATTATTGAGCTAAGACGTCACACAACTTCCGTCGAAAAACAAGCTTACTTTAAGAGATTCGTAGTATGAAATAGCATGGTGAGATTGAAACAATACTGCGTTAACAGATGGCGGTAGGCCCCCAGATGGAGGTAGAGTCATTTGTTCCGACCTAAATATATAAAAAAACATATTTTTTTATCTAAATAACGGGGAGACGCTTACCCTTTATCATACCTGATACCCATTAAGTATTGATAAGGCTGTAGATGTTAAATTTCCTCTGGAAAAAATTAAAAGGAGCTAGTTCGATAAAACTCAGCTGAGAGAAGCATTGCTTAGTTTTAAATTGATGGGATTTTTAATTTTAGGATAAATCTGATTAAAAAAAAGAAGCATCTAGGAAATTACTGTTAAACCTTGAAAATAAAGCGTAATGAGATTTAATTTTTTTTTATATACTGAAGAAGCGATTTCTTAACAAGACAAGTAGTTTTCTCTTTAGTGAAAATACAAGTGTAGTCCAAACTTGACCTTTCATTGTTATTCAATACTGAACCTCATCGATCAAGTCAATTCTATGTAGCAGGTTATTTATAATACCCAATTTTCGATCCAGTTAATCTTCGAATATCAATGGTACAGTCATGGACAATTACAAACTCTATACAAGCTTATTACATTGAAACACAGAAAAACAAAGCTCTCTGTGTCTATAAAAGTCATTGGGTAATGTAATGTGACAAGGTTGCTTAGCGTTTACATATTATTGCTTGTGACTGTACAGTTCAGTTATCCCTAAGATCCCAATAATATCCTTATTGGGACGTGCATTAAATTCATATCTTACATAAATAATATATACTTAGGCCCACTTGCGCCGAGCTAGGTTGACACGTTTAACTCAGATTTATTACGTTTAACTTTTGCATGCATCTAACCACGTACCTATATTGAAATAAATAAATAATAATAATATATAATAAATATTCGCATACAATCACTCCAATTATCTAGTCCCACGTTAAGTTTCATAAATAACTTGTGTTATGGATACTAAATGAAGAATAAACATCCTTATATACTTTTTTTTTAATGTAAATACATACTTAATATACATACTAAACACCCAGACCAAGACAAATAGACAAGTTCATGCACACAAATATTTGTCTTGTCCGGGGATCGAACCCGAGACCTCTGGCGCAGAAGGCGGGGTTAGTACCCCTGCGCCAAACAGGTCGTCTAAAGATCGCTTCAAACTGTATGAGAACCTAGAGTGTCGAATTTTTCGTCCCTGCGATGACGTCATGTGTAAATAATGTTTTTGACGAGCTCTTGCAAGTAAACACTGCACAAGTAACCGTTTTCGTTTCTGAGTGACGCGTGTTTTCATGGCAATGGTCTCAAGGGGACTGACTTAGGTCGTAAAACTTTGACCGTGGATCAAACTTTCGGCACGCAAGGTACGTACACTTTTACTGTCTATCTCGATATAGGTCTGTGCATCTAACTCTGAGTTAAAAGTTACCTAACCTAACCTAGCTGGCCGCAAGTGAGCCTAAGAAAACAACATTGAAATAAATTCATATTTAGTAGTTTTATCTTTCCTATCAAACGTATTTTTTTTTTAAGTTTTGTTGCTTAAAACACAGCCATCATACAAACTTTAGTATTTCTAAAATATGAAATTCAGCCACCAACGATAGTATTTCTAAGTTTTCAAATATAATTCAGTTAAATAAACATTCTCGTTTCTCGTTCAACGTAGCGACAAAATAGAGTTACTGTTATACCGTTTTTTAAGACTCCGACCAGTTAAGTTTAGATTTGATAGTTCTTATCTCAAAGTTTTTAAATTACGAGTATTAGGGTTATACAAAAATATCCCATAATATTGTTTGTTGTAGATATTAAATGAGTAGGTAATCTATTCATAATAAACATAAGTACCTACCACTAAATGGACAAGTATGAAAAAATATGTAGGACTTTAAGTTCCTAATCAGTTAGTTTTTCTTTTTTAATTTACATCTTACCTTTTCACAAAAAAGATTTTAATTTTTTATTTAATTGTTAACCGATCATACGAGGTGCGCAATCGACAGGATGTCAAACTTTTCTATTTATATTTAAGAGAGCCGCTGATTTGACTGTGTGACTGTACAGTCACGTGCAACATAGAAACACTAAGCAACCTTGTCATATTACAATATTTAATGACATTTGTGGACAGAGAGAGCTTTGTTTCCGCGTGCGTCAAAGCGATAAGGTTGTAAAGTGTATATGTCGCAGGATAATTAGATAAATCGATTTTTTGCGAAAGTCCTAGGGATATCGCGGAAACACGGATAATTAGACAATGGTGTTCTCATTTCTCAATCCTACTGAAATAAGATAGGATTTTTGCGAAAAAACTGGATGCCTAAGTAAAATAACAAAAAGAATCGCTGGCTATTATGAAATAAGAACACTGATTGGCTGGTCGGACCGTACAAAACAACAACTTCTCTGATTGGTTGACGACTGGACGTTTCAAATGTCAATCCATTCTCTCACGTGTAGTAAACTTGCCTATCAGAATAAGAGTTAGCAAGTAAGCAAACATTAAGCTAATCAGAGTAAAGAATATCCAATGATACTAAAGCAACCCGTATTTTTGCAAAATCCATATATTTTTTCAGTAAGATTGAGAAATGTCAACACCATAGTCTAATTATCCGTGTTTTTGCAATATCTCTAGGATTTTTGCGAAAATGCTATTTATCAAAGCCTCTTACGACATATACATTTCTTTGCTCGTGACTGTACCTACTAGAATGCGTTTTATAACACTCAAATTTCATGCCGCCATTATTTTAACGTAAATAAAGACAAGTATACACTTTTTGATATCCTATCATTTTCCATGATATTAATTTCTTCTCAAACCTTACAATCCTATGTTTCCCTGTTACGTTGATTGACAAGCTTCCTTACAACCATTCCAAAGAACTTATTACTATAAAACTACTTTAATATTTTACGATAATAGACGTTACATTCTAATCTTATGATTCATAAGTACTCCTTCGATAAATAATTTTAAATAAAAAAATCCCTAACTAAAATATAAAGTCATAAGAATTTTAAAAGTCTTTGTTTAAATGGCTTTAAAAGTTTTATTACACAAATAATATATTTATTTATGTGACTTTTGATCACACGTCTTTTTTTCTAATCGAATATGAAAAGTTATACGGGTCAGTAACTCTGTAAGATTTAATTCAAATGAGTGCGTGATTTTTTTAAAACCATTTAGTCAAAGATCCGTCATTCATTAATTCTAATTCAATTTAAATTAACAGTTCATACTAAATATTATGAAGTGTAGTTATTACGTATGCTTACGCTATATTTCCTAATTAGAGGTATTCCTGGATTCCTGATTTCTAGAAATTTCAAGAAGGCCAGCAGGGGATTTTTATTTAATATAATTATCTCTTACCCTTATGTAGTGTTCACAAACATGTGTCTATTTTATAATTATATTGCTCACAAATCTGTGATATAATGTGTTCGGGACGGCCGGCAGAATAGTGCAATAAAGTGAACAATAGACAGTGACTAATAATTGTGGTAATAAAGTTGTATTGTGATGTGAAATTTCGTGACTAGTTATAAGTGTAAAATCTATTGAATTCGTTGTCTATTAGTGTTTTATAGTATAATAATAAGTTTCTTTGTGTTTGGAATGTATTTAGTCGATAATATTTGCAGTTAGTGTTTTTCGTGTATTGTAAAGCTTGTTCGTGTTGTACTAGTTCGTATGAAAGTTTTATGCAGTAGGTATTTATAGAGTAGGTATTTACAAATAAATTATCCCATGTTGATAAATTGATGTTACGCACATAGCGGCTAATTAGACCTTCACGATAAGGTATGATACATAAGAGTTAAGTAAATAGCTGATAAGATATTAAGAAATAAAGTATATTTTTTCGTGTGTTTTCTCATTTCCCAAAACGATTTATAGGTAGATTAGAAATAGTATTGAACGTAGTATTGAAACTGTAACTTAACTTGATAGCAATAATTTTTTAGAATATTTTAATATGTAACATGTAATATTGTGACTGATAAGGAATTGTTAGTGATAAGAAACGTCGTATGTGCATAGATAAAATGAGATAAATAAAGTTGAAAACTGGTGAGCTTGCGCGCGGCTCTCTATACGGTATTGCCTTTAAGTAGCTTAGTGAGAGTCGGGTTTCTATGGCTACGGATCATCACTTGTCCCACTCTCGCCTCAAGACTCTGAAAGAGACAGCAAGCAAGCTCTCCTAGTTCCTGGTACAACAAGCTCCTCTGCGTTTTACTTCGCAACCCAGCACCCAGTTTGAAAAACCGTACGTCTCGCCCTCCACAACGATACAGTCCACTGCCAAATCCGAGCGGGGCGTGCGGTACATTTTGGTCCATTGCGAGCCGAATATCGAAGAAACGCAGAAGCCATGCCTGTCACAAGATCGACCAGCGGAGGAAGGAGCCACCGTGAAGAGGCCGGGAGTGAGGACGCCACCGCGTCAAATCCGTCATCGGGGACCACCGAGTCCGGGACCACTATGGAGTCCACCACGGGGACCAGCGAAGCGACAACCACCGTAGTGCCGACCGCAGACGTCGCACTATCTCCGATACCGCAAGTCGCCGCTGGAAGCGCCGCTGCCGCCGCCGCATCGAACGCCGCCGCCGCCGCCACGCCGTCCCACCGAAGCAAGAAGTTAAGGAAGGCTCAAGCAATCGAAGAAGAATTAGCTTTAGAGCAAGAAATATTAGAAATGAAGATCGCGCTAAGCATTGTAAAGAAGAAACGCTTAGCAAACCGTGTTGCCGAAGAAGATAAAGAAGATAATACGTCACACATCAGCGAATCCGACGCCGATGTGAATGAACGAGTCCGATCGTGGATAGAAGAGTCCACACCATTGGCAATTAGCGACAAGCCGCATTGCCCCGCCGAGTCCGCCGCCCCCGCCGTGTCCGCCGCCGCACCCGCCGAGTCCGCCGCCGTGTCCGCCGCCGAGTCCGCCGCCGTGCCTGCTTTCGTAACTGGAGGAACTACATGTCCACGAGTACAACCAGTCGCCGTTACGAACAGCATTGAGAAGATGACGTCCGCCGAGCCTGCCGTCGTAACTGGAGGAACTACGTGTCTACGAACACAACCAGTCGCCGTTACGAGCAAGATAGAAGAGATAACACCGCCGTGTCCGCCGTGTTCATCGCCGAATCCGATCAATGTAGAAATCGGGAACATTAAGGAAGCCGTCATCGCCCTAGCCGAGCGCTCACTACGTCCGCACATGCACAGCGCGTCCTCCGAGCTACCTAAATTCGGGGGAGCCTTTCAAGAATGGTTCGCGTTCAACACCGCCTATGAAGAAACCGCCGCGCACCACTCACCACTTGATAACAAATCAAGACTAAGAAGATGTCTCTACGGCCGCGCCAGCACCGTCGTCAACAGCCTACTGAGCAGCATCCAGAGCACACCGGAAGACATCATGAAAACCTTGGAGTGGAACTTCGGAAGAGCGGAAACCATAGCAACGCACGAGCTCGAACGACTACGAAACCTACCGAGAGCGGGCGACGACCCAAAGGACCTTATTTCGATGACGTCACGAGTCAAGGACGCCGTCGAAGCGCTGCAATCATTGAAGAAACAACACTCGCTGTACAACGACGAAGTGGCCAGAACGATAGTAAAGAAAATGCCAGGTTCAGTACGCTACCGATGGTATGAAACGTGTCAAGAAATGACAGAAGAAGATCCGCCGCTCGTCCAAATTAAGAAGTTTCTACTTAAATACGTGGGAGGATGCGCCCAGTACGCCGACCCCGAGATTGCGAAAAATGAACATAAGCCAGTGCCGACGTCGTATCAACAACAAAGAAAACAGCGAACATTTGCGACTCAAGACGCCGAAGAGAGCGAGACAACACTGCACGACAGAGATAGAAGATCGCCGTCGTACGGGGGGAGAAAATATTATGAAGAGAGGGGGAAGAAAGAAGAGCGAGACAGAAAATGTATTATCTGCGAAGAGAAACAACACAATATTCGAGAATGCAAGAAATTCAACGAAGCGGATATAGATAGAAGATGGGACTTAGCGAAACAACATCAATTGTGTTTCCGTTGCCTGCGTTTTAGAAACAAGTCTCACAGCTGCAACATGAACCGCTGCAACATAAATGGGTGTCCGGCGCGACACAACCGAATGCTACATCGCGAAAAGAAAACTGAAAATGTGAAAAAAGAAGCCGAAACAGTCACTACAACGTGGACAAATATGAAGTCGAAGTCGTATCTGAAGATGGTACCTGTACGGGTGTCTGCACCGGCGGGAGAGATTGATACGTGGGCGCTACTGGACGACGGGTCAACAGTGACATTAATCGACAGCAACCTCGCTGACGCCATCGGCGCGCGGGGACCGATCGACCCACTCCATATAGAAGCGATTACAGAGAAGAATTTGAATGCGTCCCGCTCTCGTCGAGTTACAGTTACACTACGCCGCAACAACGCCGTGGAAAAAATACACGCACGCACCATCGACCGCCTACGCCTGTCACCACAACAAGTCAGTGCGAAGGACATCGAACGCTGTCAACACCTGCGCGGGATCGAAGACCACATCAAGTACCCGCACGCGGAGCCCAAAATCCTGATCGGTCAAGACAACTGGCACCTACTGTTGGCTGCAGAGGTACGAAAAGGGCACCGCGACCAGCCGATCGCGTCATTGACACCACTGGGTTGGGTGCTACACGGCGCGCACACACGTTCCATCGGCCAGCGTGTCAACTATGTACACCACCTGAAGGCCATCGACGAAAACATGGATGAACAGCTGAGACAACACTTCGCGATCGAGAACATGGGCATTGAACCCAAGAAGCCGTCCACTGACCCTGAGCAGCGCGCATTGAAAATCTTAGAAGAGAGTACCGTACAGCGCGCCGATGGCCATTACGAAGTGGCGCTACTGTGGAAGAGCGACGCCGTGACCATGCCGGAAAACTATGAAAATGCCGTGCGCCGCCTCCACTCCGTGGAAAAGAAGCTTGAAAAAGATGAAACACTAAAGAAGAAATATAGTGAACAGATGGAAGCATTGATCGAGAAAGGCTACGCCGAACCCGCGCCCGAAAAGCGGGAGGTTGGCAAATCGTGGTATTTACCGCACTTTGGAGTAACAAATCAAATGAAGCCCGACAAACTACGCATCGTGCACGACGCCGCCGCCCGCACCGGAGGGACATCGTTGAACGATCAGCTGTTATCCGGTCCGGATCTACTACAATCACTTCCGGGCGTACTTATGCGCTTTCGTCAACACAAGATCGCCGTGTCCGCCGATATAGCGGAAATGTTTATGCAAGTGAAGATTCGTGAAGAAGATCGAGATTTTCTACGATATATATGGAAGAACCAAGAATACAGAATGACTTCACTCATATTCGGAGCAACATGTTCACCGTCGACCGCAATATTCATCAAAAATAAGAACGCGAGCAAGTTCCAAGAAAAATACCCAGAAGCCGCCGCAGCGATAGTAAAAAACCACTACGTCGACGACTACCTCGACAGCTACGAAACCGAAGAAGAAGCCGCGCGCATAGCAACACAAGTACGAGAAATACACCGGGGCGCGCGACTTGAATTAAGAAAATGGGCGTCGAACTCGCCACCAGTATTGAAACAGCTGATCGACGACGAGGGGTCAACGACCGGAGATAAGAAAACATTGGCGGACGGGGCTAGCAGCGAACGCGTGCTGGGACTAGTTTGGAGGCCGGACACCGACGAGCTGGCATTCAACCTGGATCTCGCACGTATACCGAAAGAAATGTTGAATCGAGCTGCACCAACGAAAAGAATCGCGCTGAAGATAGTTATGTCACTCTACGATCCGATGGGGCTCGCCGCGCCAGTGACAATAAAAGCCAAACAAATACTACAAGAAGTGTGGCGCCGCGGCACCGAATGGGACAATGACCTCGACAGTGACCTCAGTGAACAGTGGCGAGAGTGGATGTTACACCTCGAAAACCTACGCTTCGTGTCCGTACCAAGAAGATACCTACACTACAGCGACGCCGTGAACCTACAGTTGCACACGTTCGTCGACGCTAGCGAAACCGCGTATGCCGCAGCGATATACTGGCGCGCGGTCACTCCAGAAGGTCACGTGACACTCACCTTAGCAATGGGAAAAGCTAAGGTCGCTCCACTGAAGCTAACATCGATACCACGCCTCGAGCTACAAGCAGCCGTAATGGGAAGCCGCATGGCCGCGGCAGTTATAGAAGAGCACGACCGCAAACCCGACTCCAAAACGTACTGGACAGATAGTAAAACCGTTCTTACTTGGGTGAAAACCGGATCGCGCTCATACAAACCGTTCGTCGCGCATCGCATCGCCGCCATTGAAGAAAACACCGCTGTACACGAGTGGCGGTGGGTACCTACGAAACTAAACGTCGCGGACGACGCGACCCGAGACGTGCCGCAGGACTTCACTAGTGCACACAGATGGTACGCCGGACCGAGCTTTCTACAGAACGATGAGTCAAAGTGGCCAACAGAACGAGTAAAACCGGGGGAGCCAACGGGTGAAGAAAAGTGTACCTACACACGAACAGCTGATTCAAGAAAAATAAGTGAATGTGTTCCCGACCCCGAAAACATATCGAAATGGCTTATATACCTACGAGCTACGGCGCGAGTGCTACAGTTCATCGACCTCTGCAGACAGAAAAAAGAAAAGGTCAACTACAAAAGAACGAAGAAAATCGAAAAAGGCGATAAGGAATACAAAATAACAACTGATAAGAAAACAGTTGATAAGAAGTTACGCAACGCGACGCCATCTACCGGAAAAAATGTGCAACGACGTTATCACCACATTGATAACGCATATCTACGTCGTGCCGAAGATTTGATAGTTCGTGCAATACAAGAAAGTTGTTTTTCGAGTGAAATAGAAGAATTGAAGAAAGAAAAGACAGTTTCAAGAAATAGTCGTCTCTACGCGCTCGCCGTAACTTATGAAGATAACATAATAAGAGTGAAGAGCAGAATAAGCGCAGTTCGCGACGTCACCGCGACGGTGGCGCCACCCGTGACCGACGGCAACGACCGAAGAGTGAAACTGTATATAGAAAATGTACATAGAAGATTATCGCACGCCGGGGCAGAAATGACAATTAACGAGTGCCGACAACATTATTGGATTTTACGTCTACGGCCCGTTACAAGAAAAATAGTCAACGAGTGTGTGTTGTGTCGCATAAGAAGAGCACAACCGTCGCAGCCATCTACTGGGAACCACCCACCGAGTCGACTCGCACATCACCAGCGGCCATTCACCTACACAGGGCTCGACTACTTTGGGCCACTGACCGTCACCGTGGGCCGCACGCAGCAGAAGAGATACGTCGCGATATTTACGTGCCTAACTACCCGGGCCGTACATCTGGAAGTAGCGGCATCACTCAGCACCGACTCGGCGGTCATGGCGCTGCGGCGCATGATATCTCGACGGGGGTGTCCGACGGAGATATGGTCGGACAACGGGACCAACCTGCACGGCGCCGACAAGGAGCTGCGCCGCGCCATCGACGAAGCCACACACTCAGAAGCAGAGAAGAAGATGATCAGCTGGCGCTACATACCACCTGGGGCCCCGTTCATGGGGGGCGCCTGGGAACGCCTGGTCCGATCAGTCAAGGTCGCACTGGCAGCCACACAGCAGAGTCGCCATCCTACAGAAGAGGTACTGTCGACACTACTCGCAGAAGCGGAGTACACAGTCAACAGTCGTCCGCTCACACATGTCTCCGTGGACCACCAAGACGAAGAGGCCCTCACTCCAAACCACTTCCTGCTGGGCGGGTCAGCTCTGACACCCGCACCCGGCAGCTTCTCCGACGGGGACCTCATCGGGCGCGCCAACTGGCGCGCGTCTCAACGTCTCGCCGACCTATTTTGGGCGAGGTGGCTACGCGAGTACCTACCGGAGCTCCAGCACCGGCGGGAGCCCCACGGCAAGGGCCCCGCACTGCAGCTGGGCGACCTGGTCCTCATCGTGGACAACACGCTACCACGAAACACCTGGCCCCGTGGAATGGTAACGGCGACCTTCCCGGGGACCGACGGCGTGGTACGAGCGGCGGACATCAGAACGAGAGGCGGCATCCTTCGACGGCCAACAAAGAAGCTGGTCATCATCCCCACGGCAACGGCGGCCGACCCTTCACCGACTACTGGATGTAACGACGGCGGCGGCGCCGGCGTTACACGGCGGGAGAATGTTCGGGACGGCCGGCAGAATAGTGCAATAAAGTGAACAATAGACAGTGACTAATAATTGTGGTAATAAAGTTGTATTGTGATGTGAAATTTCGTGACTAGTTATAAGTGTAAAATCTATTGAATTCGTTGTCTATTAGTGTTTTATAGTATAATAATAAGTTTCTTTGTGTTTGGAATGTATTTAGTCGATAATATTTGCAGTTAGTGTTTTTCGTGTATTGTAAAGCTTGTTCGTGTTGTACTAGTTCGTATGAAAGTTTTATGCAGTAGGTATTTATAGAGTAGGTATTTACAAATAAATTATCCCATGTTGATAAATTGATGTTACGCACATAGCGGCTAATTAGACCTTCACGATAAGGTATGATACATAAGAGTTAAGTAAATAGCTGATAAGATATTAAGAAATAAAGTATATTTTTTCGTGTGTTTTCTCATTTCCCAAAACGATTTATAGGTAGATTAGAAATAGTATTGAACGTAGTATTGAAACTGTAACTTAACTTGATAGCAATAATTTTTTAGAATATTTTAATATGTAACATGTAATATTGTGACTGATAAGGAATTGTTAGTGATAAGAAACGTCGTATGTGCATAGATAAAATGAGATAAATAAAGTTGAAAACTGGTGAGCTTGCGCGCGGCTCTCTATACGGTATTGCCTTTAAGTAGCTTAGTGAGAGTCGGGTTTCTATGGCTACGGATCATCACTTGTCCCACTCTCGCCTCAAGACTCTGAAAGAGACAGCAAGCAAGCTCTCCTAGTTCCTGGTACAACAAGCTCCTCTGCGTTTTACTTCGCAACCCAGCACCCAGTTTGAAAAACCGTACGTCTCGCCCTCCGCAACGATACAGTCCACTGCCAAATCCGAGCGGGGCGTGCGGCACATAATGTGTCCAACATTGTGGCCGAAATATCATCTCATCACTCAGTGGATTTACCCTTTCTGGTAATATCTCAGCCTTAATATAGTTATATAGTGCCTTGTCACTCAAACACCATTTTGAAAAGGTGCAAAAGGGATGAAACTATTATATAGAACACCGTCTATCTAAAAAGGTTCTAAGTACGGCAGTGGTAAATTTGATTTTTCTAGTGCGTTCTCATACCAGTTAATTCAGAAAGGACATAAGAATCGTAGTAAATTATCACCTAAGGGTTAGTTATCAATATAAGCGTCATTAAGTTCAGTAGTCAAATTGTGCTTTTAGCAAAGAAGTCAGTATAAAAAAAATCTCCAAAAATACCCAATACTCTCACGTAACCTACGGTTCGTTTCAAAGTTGGGGACGTCTCCAGCGCCGCACCTGTCGAAAACCCATCCTATAAATATATGCACATCAAAATATATATATATATCGATACCTAAATATACTCTTCGTCTCAATAAATATATCATGACAAGCTGTCTGTCACGCTGTGCTCACATAAACAATTCAATCGCTTAACATCAATAAGTTTTTCAATAACATTGATTATTGATGTTATGCTGTGGTAACACTGAGATAATATTTGAACATTATTTATTACAATAATACCTCAATATGTAGTAATGTTAAAATCAATCGTTAACATCAAATCCTCATAAAACGTTCTAAAATATTAAAGACTACTGAATGAAACGTTTCTTTTATAAGAAAGCACTATATTAACCAGTAAGGTTTATGAAACTCACCCATGACATCAACTGTTAGAATTGACTCTGTGTCGGAGTCCCGTCAAAGGACTCCTCGTTGATCAGCCTCAGCTTGACCGACTCCCTCCTCAGATTGTAGCTGGTGGAGATGTGGCAGTGCTTCACGTCCACCGTCAATAAGTCCTCATTCAATTCCACCCCGCTCTTCTCCACGTCTGCCGCCGCGCTCGGCTTCCTCTTGTGTCGGAACGAAGTAGCCCGTGTTGAACTAGACAGGTAGCTATCAGTCGTCGTATTCCCGTTAAAGGTCTTCTCCGACTGACCCACCCCCAGCTGCTCCAACTGAATGTTCCCCCTCAACTGAGCAGACGTGTCGATGCACGGAATCAATTGCTTGAACTCCTTTCTAAAGTTCTCGTTCATCCAAGCGTAAATAAAAGGGTTGTAGCAAGTCGACGACATAGCGATCACGTGCCCGACAAAGAATATCAAAAAGTAATACTTCAAATGAATAGCGTAGATGTAATAGTCATTGCACAGGTTGATCACGTTCAGAGGCAGCCAAGAGAGCCCGAAAATAGTCACCATCGCAATCAACATCTGATTCGTGCGACGCTTCCGGTTTTTATCTAATTCCTCTTTCCGGGAGTTTTTACTCGCAGCTTTGGCTTTCGCTCTGTCATTCAATTTGAAGCTGACACATGTGTAGCAAAAAGCGATCACGATAAATGGAAGGACAAACTGCAAAATGGACGTGACGGATCCGAATATACGCCTTAATTTCTCCGTAGGCCACGTCTCCTCGCAGAACCTCCCGATGTCGACGTCGTAGTACGTCATGAATATGGCGTACGGCATGGTGACCGTCACGCTGAAGGTCCATATCATGATGATGACCGTGATACAAGTTTCTATCTTCATCCTCGGCTTAAAGGGGTAAATAATTACAAAGAACCTATCAATAGCGATAGACATTAGAGTTAATGTGGATATGTATACGCTGCACCCTTGTGCGAAAGGCATTATGTGACATAACAGCGAACCCCAGCTCCAGGAGCCGCGGAAAGAATATAAAGGAGTGAAAGGAACGGCGAAAATGCAAAGCAAAATATCCGATAACGCTAAGTTACTGATGAATAAATTAGTGACAGTTTGCATCGCTTTGTTCCTGATCACGACGAAACAAACGAGGAGATTCCCGACCAACCCCAAAACGAAAATGATGGTGTAGATAACGCAGAACAAAGCTTGGACTATTTTGTTGTCGATAATATTTTCGTATCCAGTGGGTAGAGGGGAGGGGAGGCGGTCCAATGTTCCATTACGGTATTTCTCCGAGATATTTGTCAGTATTGTAAAATTCAGCTCGGTTTCGTTCATTTTGGCGTCGTGGCTCCTTGATGTATTTGTAGCTTTACGTTAATTTGCCTCGCTACTCAAACAACAGCTTTGTAGAATTCTGGAACAATGGAAAAGGATATTATGCCTCATAAATGTTTTTGTGAACCTTAAAAACAACAGTCTTTTCAAGCTTTATGAAAAACAGCTCTTGTTATGAAAGGTTGTCTAGTCTTTTATAAAAATAGCATTTCGTGAACAAAATGTTCAAATAATTGAATATGATAATATTTGTTTTCTCTAATGGTAAAATATACCTATACATCGTTTTTATTTCAGTACGTTTTTTATAAAACAATGTGAAGATTAAACACAACAAAAAATAGGGAGAAAATAAAAAAATTGGATAGAAAGAAAGAAAGAAAATACATTTATTTTGTCATCACACCACAATCACAATGCAAAATGTACAAACTTAAACTCAAATCTACACTATAACATTATAAAGCTGAAGAGTTTGTTTGTTTGAACGCGCTAATCTCAGGAACTACTGGACCGATTTAGAAAATTCTTAGACCATAAGAAAGCTACATTTCTCCCGAGTGACATAGGCTATATTTTATCCCGATATTCCCAGGGAACGGGCACCGCGCGAGTAAAACCGCGAGGACCCGCTAGTAGTTAATATTTTAAGTTGATACTTTGTTTTAATAACAATCTACAACTGCGGTTGCCACAAAGCCTGACGGATAAATCTACTCGAACTAAGTTTCTTATTACTTGTAAGTTCATGTTATGTCGGTATCTCCCCAAAGATAAGTAATTCATGTCACGATTTCTTTGTTTTAACTGCGTTATACTATACATACATACAGTCATAACAACAATGTATTCAGCATTGTTGTGTTCCGGCAGAGAGATAAGATAGCCAGTTCCTCAGCGATTGAGGATTCCGGGAGAGGCTCGCTTCCATCTTCAGCCTTATGAATACTTAACATCAGGTATGATGAAGGCTAAGAGTTTCCCCGTCGTTCATAAAAAAAAAAACAAAAAACAGTCGGGGTACTTCCCGGTTAACTTTAAACGGTTGTCTTTTTAGGAAGCTTTGAAAAAATAAACGGATTTAGATGAAATTTAATACACAGATAGTAGATAAACTGGTTATGAACTTAAGATACTTTTTATCCCGATACTCCCACGGGAACGGGAATTACGCGTGTGAAACCGCGAGCGGCCGCAAGTATATTATAAATTTGTGTAATATATGTTTGTTAATGAACAATTTCCGACGTGTTGTTGACTGTCCATAATCAAGAACTATCGCAGTTTAATCTTAATAAGGTGTAAAAAAAATCTGTTTTACCTGAAACATTTAAAGTAAAATATGTGAAAATGCGTGGTTAGCGCTAAACTTAAGTTTACTTGAATATATTGTAACGTTTGTTTGTGGATACTTTTGCTAAAAACCTTAAATAATATGAAGAAGTTAACTGATATTTATTTATTATTGTTGTTATTATTAATGACCATAAGAACGCTCAAAGATATAGAGGAGCTTCCTCATAATCATATAAAAACTAGTGGTTGTTATTGTGAACTTTTTTCCACGTCTGTATATAATTTTTATCCTTTATTTTCACCCCATTCAAGGTATAAGCTTGCGTGAAAGGTACTATGACTTGCTCCAAAATAATTGGTTCAAGTGTCAAAAGGCAACTGACAGGAAAAAGAATTAGATCACGTAAACTTTAATAGAAATAGTTATTTGTTATGCAAGGCTGGAAAGTTGGTTTTTAGCGGCAAGTTACCTCTGTTGAAATCTGAGCATAAGAAGGATTCTAGGATTGAACCACGAGCGTACCGAGTGGTTCAAAGATTGAATCCTGAGCGAAGCGAGGATTTCAAAGGTACAAGACGCTAAAAACTTTTCTGCCGAGCGCAACACACAATTTTTCACCTCACAACAGCGAGGAACATTTTATAGTTGTTTCCACGGTCAACTTCCGGTAAAAAATTCTTTAAACATTAAGTTTAATCTAATATACCTCATTTTTGTTGTTTTAATGATATAAAAAACTAAAATAATAAAAAGGAAGTATTAAAGATAATTCAAAATTATTCGAAGTAGGAATACCTATATTGTTACTTATAAATAACAATAAAAATGATTTGGTAAATGTTGACATTGACATGAGATACAAGACAAAGACAATTTAAAAATAAAGGTATATGCGACGTTCCGAAATCAAATCATAGGTTGTGAAATCTCACCCAGCCTAATATAAAATTCTTATAACAAATAGTTTAATCTTATTGTTATTGTTTTTATGATTCAAGGAACTAAAATAATAAAATAAAACCAAAACGCAGTATTATAATAAATTCAAAGCTCATTTAAAATAAGTATTAAATGTAACAAAAAAGTCAATAGTGCTATTCGGAACGCATTATGACATATTTTTAGGTATTAAATTAAAATAGTTATTTGTTATGCAAGGCTGGAAAGTTGGTTATTTAACGGCGAGTTACCTCTATTGAAATTCTAGGATTGAACCACAAGCGTAGCGAGTGGTTCAAAGATTGAATCCTGAGCGAAGCGAGGATTTCAAAGGTACAAGACGTTAAAAACTTTTCTGCCGAGCGCAACACACAATTTTTCACCTCAAAACAGCGAGGAACATTTATGGTTGTTTCCGCGGTCAACTTCCGGTAAAAAAATCTTTAAATATAAAGTTTAATCTAAATATATCTTATTCTCGTTGTTTTAATGATATAAAAAACTAAAATAATAAATCAGGGAGTATTATAGTTAATTCAAAGTTATTTAAAGTAGGAATATATTGCTACTTATTAATAAGAATAAAAACGATTAAAATAAATAAATGTAAATGATGACACTGACATGAGGTACAAGACAAAGACAATTTAAAAATAAAGATTTATGTCACAGTCCGAAATCCAATTATAGGTTGTGAAATCTCACCCAGCCTAATATAAAATTCTTATAACAAATAGTTTAATGTTATTGTTATTGTTTTTATGATTCAATGAACTAAAATAATATAATAAAACCAAAACGGAGTATTTTAATAAATTTAAAGCTATTTAAAATAAGAATCAAATATAACAAAAAAGTAAATAGTGCGATTCGGAACGCATTATGACATATTTTTAGGTATTAAATTAAAAAAGAACTTTGCCGCGCTAGGCCGCAAAAAGCGATAAACTGATTGACAAAACCTCCTTTTCAGAGCGTTTGAGGTGAAAAAGTACTTTACCGGGCTAGGCCGCAAAAAGCGAAACTGAATGACAAATTCTCCTTTTCCGAGCTTTTGAGGTGAAAAATATTAGACTTATCTCATGGAATGAACAATCTCACAAGTTAAAATAATGCAATAAAAACAAAATAAAGTAATTCTCTGAAAACTTTTTATTTTATTTACAATGAACATCGTGTGTTATGGTTAGACCACCTTATAGACTAAAGACGTCGTTGAAACAATTTAAAGTTGAATAAGTACGTAAATGGCGTAAGTACATAAACAAATTCATTGTTTGTTTGGAAGGTCGTAACAATCTCGATTCTCGCGGCTTTACGTTTGCTTACAGAGTTGATTTTATTGTTGTTTGCGTACTTTTATCGTTTATTATACGACTCTTTTGCGTTTATTTAAAACTTCAAGACGGTATTTTCAATTGCAAATGTTTCTTGATTACCCTGATGAAATATATTCAAGATGCAAAGTGTTAACACATTAAAATAGCATTTGGCTAAGCGCTGTATGTTTTTGAACTGATTTTTGAAGTGAAAACTTCTTTAGCGGCGTTGAGCACTTTTTCTGTAATGGGTATAAAATCTTAAACTCGCGTCAGGACACGTGACCTGATCGAAAAAGCGTAGGACGGATGGAGAATGTTGAGGTGACAGGTTGACTATGGTCTCGGTTGCTTAGCGACAGACTGTTGATAATGTCTTTTACTTGTCTCTTGTTTTATTGTCAATATATATTTTTCGATTCTCTATAATAACTAATGTTTTCTTATATCTTATTACCTAACTTAACGTTCACTTTAATATGGTTTGTCATGTTTGTGTACGATAGCGCAATAAATGAATATTGTATTCTACCACATAAATGATAGTACTTTTATACTGATAAAGCAATTGGTGCAAAATTATTCCCTAACCATTCCAAAATATCAAACATGCTCAACGTTAATAATCAAGTTTTCACTTCTGCCGGCACTCCCGGAGTGCAACCCGTCTTTTTTTATTATTATTTGACTTGACTTGACGATTACTGCCGTCAGTTGACGGCCTAAGAATATAAGTATCACCACTCCCTTACAAGCCTGGGATGTCGTAAGAGTCCACTAAGAGGCTCGACGCATTGAACACCTGTGCGAGCGAAGGAAAACTTGAAACAAACCCTCTACCAACCCGTCTTGCCAGCGTGGTAGCAGTAGACTAATAGTCTCCTATGAACGCCACAACAGGCGTAAGCTAGGAGAGGCCTATATCCAGCAGTGGACGTCTACAGGCTGATGATGGATGATGGATTATTATTTGAGGATTTCGGGGGTTTTCAACCCTGTTGAAGGCTGTAGTCACTTCGACCTAAGAGATCTATTGTAACTCGCCACCTATTTACAGAACCTCTTTTAGCCCGGTTGCTTCCAGAAAATCAAGAATCTTCCTAACTTTTAGAGATTTTAGTTCCTCTGGGTCGATGATGTGTCGACCCAGGTGAATACTGCGTTTGTGCACAAATGGTCCGCAGTCACACAGAAGGTGCTTCGGTTTCCTGTTTACAGTAGCGGCAAATATCACTCAACTTCATGTGAAATTGGTGCCTGTTTAATTTGCAGTGTCCGGTTAAGGCTCTGACAATCGCACAGATGTCCGTCCTGCTGAGCTCTAGAAGTTCTGCAGTTCGTTTTAGCGAGTATCCTTCGATAAGGGTCTTGGCGTGCAGTAATCCTAATCCCTAATTGTTAAACAGGTTAGTTAACCAGGCAAGTGAATAAAATAGCAACAAATTGTTTGTTGTTATTACGGAAAAATACATGATAAAAAGAATAAACGTCCTTCATACCATTATCTTATCGGTGTATTCTGATACTTTCTTACAAGTGTAAATTATATTTGAACGAAAAAGACAAAATAATTAGCAAAATAATAGTTAAAATGGTATTTGGTTTTTATGTCTTACGTTTTCCGGCAATGACTACAATAGTAATACAACAAAAAAGTACACAGATTACGACTAATATCACGACAAATATTTTAAAAGCAAAAGTATGTTTGTTTGTTTGTCTTTCCTTCACGCCCTAACTAATGGCAACTCTGAAAAAGACTATAACTCTATGCCAAAAGTCAAGTCGATTTTTGGCATAGAATCATAGTCTTTTTCAGTAAGGTCGATTCCTGTGACACTTCAAAATTTTCCGAATCGCGTATACCTACTATGTCAGAAAAATGATTTTGAAAACTCAATTATATACTGTAACAATTTAGTAAAAAATGTAAAAACTACATCTCTGGAAATATAAAGTAAAATCAGTGTCTAATTATTACATTTTAATTGATTACGATTGTTTTTTTTTTGTAGTGCAATGTGCGATACGGAACAGAGTAGATATGAGATACAACAGAATCGACAACTGACGCTGTTCATTAGTCGATAAAAGGGAAAAAGAAGATACTTTAAATTAAAAAAAAACAAACTCAGCTGTTGACATTAACATTGACCATTTGATGTTTTTTACCACATAAATAAGCACATACGTTTTGTACTATATTATGTTTACCTAAGATGATATAAGTTAGGCTATATAAGCGTATTCCACGTGACCAGAAAAGAAGTAAAATGTGTTGCATTTAATTAAAAAAAATTAAGTACATTTACTCAAAAAATTCGATAAGTTGATAAATCGATAGGATTCACTATGGGACATCTCTAAAACTGTCAAACTTGAAACGTCACCGGAATGATCCTAGTTGCACTACGGGACGTTGGCGGAATTTCTGTGGAAAACGGAAGAAGCCAAAAAATTAAAAAAAACCTAGTTGAAAAAGACTATAATTGAAAGAACTTTTTATCCCGATATTCCCACCGGAACGGGAACCACACGGCTGAAATTGCTTAATAAATACTGCTAACGCCATCTATTGTGTGGTAGACGTATTTTCAAAATTATGTGATAGTTTTCGCCACCACGTGATAATTTATGTCCCTGTGATAAACTAATTCCACGCGAACGAATTTGCGGGCGGAAGACTCATTTCTATTATTTTTTATGAAATTTTATTAATATGCACTTAAGTATTGTATCACAACATTATGTATGTATTAACAAACATTCCGTAGCGTCATCAGCATCGTAGTACAGTCGTAGCCAACCGTAGACATTCGTAGCAGCTGACTACGAATGTACTACTTGCGCAGATAAACAAAGGGATTGAAAATGGCGACTCACTAACGGTCGTTTTCAATTACCTATCCTCAGTAGGCTTACTAGAGCTTTGTTGCCTAGACATTTTTGTTAATCAGCCCAAAATAACCTAAAACAACAGTGGTTGCTAAGTAACGTAACCAAGATAGGCCTATCTCTTGTTAAGGATATATTTTTGAAACCGGCCGTAAGGTTGCACCGTAAAAAAAAGTTTAAAAATATAACTTACTAGCGGATCCTCGCGGTTTTACCCGCGTGGTGCCCGTTCCCGTGGAAATATCGGGATAAAATATAGCCTATGTCACTCGGGAGAAATGTAGCTTTCTAATGGTCTAAGAATTTTCTGAATCGGTCCAGTAGTTCCTGAGATTAGCGCGTTCAAACAAACAAACTCTTCAGCTTCATAATATTAGTATAGATTATTATTTTTAATGAACTTGTTAATAAGACACAACGTGATTATCAAATACATACCTACTGAAGTTAAACAGCTTAATTTGATTGAAAATATCTTTATAATTCATGCATGTGGGGAACCTCCAAATACATAAATAATTATTACCGCGTGCGTACTGCATCTTTTAGTAGATGAATAACAATAATTACGGACAAAGTATCTTCGCGCACTCAAATTTACTTAAGAGCTAGCGCAGACGACGGATAACGGAGGACTTTTTGTCCGCGACACGTCTTTATTGTTAACCAAATAAGATTCAACTTAGCCCGCGTATATCCGCGAAAAGTACGCGATATTCCTCGTTATTTATTCAACTTTATGTTCTTAGTAATAAGGTCGTGTCGCGGACAAAAAGTCCTTCAATGTCCGTCGTCTGCGCAGGCCATAAAACTATCCCAAGCTACTCCATGCTTCTGAAGGCATTAAGCCGTTAGTCCCGGCTGCATTTGCCGTCGTTAAAACCCACCAATCCGCATTAGGCCCGCGTGGTGGGTCATGGCCCGTTCTCCATGCATAAGGAAGGCCAGTGCCCCAGCCTTGGGGACATTACAAATGGCTGATGACGAAACATTTCCGCTTCTACTATTTAAGATTGAATATAAATATATTTTTAAATGTTTTCAAGATTCTTGGATAGTCATTTATTTCGTTCCAAATACTCCTCCAGTTTTCGTAAACATTATATTTCACGGAGCACATCAAATGCCTTCTCGAGTCATTTATTTAAAATATTGGATTCGCTGGTAGTAAAAGTCAATAGAACATAATTTATGTGGCACATTCACTTTGCCGGTATTACCGAATAAATTTAACCTGAACGTAGAAATGTACTGTCATATCTCATAACCTGGACACATAAAACTTGAAGGAAATGAATGTATTAACGAGAGGAATCAAAATTAAACCACGAACGTAATTAATATGAGGTATCATTAAAATTATAATAAACGTACGAGATTTTGAATTATTTTAGTACAACTCCTACGAGTTAATAAATTACAAATTAAGTTTTTTTTTTTGGTATGTGCACAAAAATGATAATTTTCAACTTCACCATAAAATATCACCATGCAGCGCGTTTCTGAATCCGTAAAAGTTGATTTATTTCTAGTCTTGCAGTGCGCGCAAAATTTTGAGATTTGCTATAAAATACTTAATAAAACAAAATCAGTCTATAAAATTCTAATTAGGACGGGTTTGCCTTGGCCAGCCTCCAAGACCAATCAGATTCTGATTGCGAGATGCGAAGACGTGTAAAACTCCCCAAAACTTTTCACAAGGGCTCATGTTATTTCTTTAAAAGTTCTGATTGGGTTCTACAAATATTTGAATTACCTCTAATGAAATCGGTCCATATTGATCGGGGAAGAAAAGTTTGCAGTGAAAAAATTAAACTTATGTAAAGATAAAGAAAAGTAATTTATACTTGACAAAATTACGTGTTAAACTTGAATTGATAATATGTAAATAAACAAATTTGTGAACACAAAATTGGTCTTCTGAATAATAAGTAAATCAACTCGCCGGCGCCGCTCAGATTTCTTTAATAGAGTTAATTGAAATAATATACTCTTAAGGATAACTTTTCTGTATTTATCATATGGCATGACCTTAAAGTAGTCTTAAAAGTAGCATATAACAACGCCCCCCATTAAGGCAGAAAACCGAACTTAACAACACAATATTTAATATTATTATGATGATTATGACTTAGAACAGAGTGTCTAAAAAGGGCGCTAACGCATAATTGCTAAGTGAATTCCATAACAATTCATCTAATTGTTCATTTTCTATGGAGTTTAAAACTGTGTCAGTGTCAGTGTATCGGAATTTGCTTTTAATTTTGTGAAGGTAAGAAAACTTACTAAAAGCAAATTCCATAGGAAATAAACAAATAAATGAATTGTCAGGGAATTCACTCAGTAAAATTGCTTTAGCGCCCTTTTTAGATCCCCTGGTATCGTAGTTGTTAATCAATTTAATTATTATTACATTCGCATACGGAATCGCAAGATTCACATGCGATGGTTTTAAATAAATAAATAATAAACATTTATTATGGAAGTTGTCTGGAAGAGATCGCTTTCAGCGGTAAGGCTGCCCTTGCTCACCATAGTTTAAAGTTCTATGTGATTGTTATTTCTTTTTGTAATGTGTGTGTGCAATAAAGAGTCTATCTATCTATCTATTTATTTCGGGGGATAAAACCCCATATCCCACAAAAAGAGCAGTTATAGAAACAATAATTATAATATAAGCTATTGTTCAACACCGCATCTTGCTATTCTTTATGCGAAAGCAGTTCAAACGATTCAAAAATACGACTCCTGAATACCATTCCCACGGACAAAGCCACGGTTGCTTGCTAATATCTTCGTAAGTAAGATAGAAGATAGACTGGTGAACTTAAGAATGATAGAACTTATGAACTTAAGATACTTTTTATCCCGATATTCCCACGGGAACGGGAATTACGCGTGTGAAATTACGCGAAGAGAAATAAGTTTGTTAATAAACAATTTCCGACGTGTTGCTGACCATAATCAAAAACTATCGCAGTTTAATCTTAATAACGTGTAAAATTTTACTGTTTTACCTGAAACATTTAAAGTAAAAAATCTGAAATAAAAACATTTTATAAAAAAAAAATCAAACCGACTTCAAAAAGTAACAAATAAATCTTTTGGAGTCGGTGCCAGCCAAGGCATTCTACATTGCACTTCTATTAACTTTATTTTTTTTTGGCCTTAGCTAGCACCGACTCCAAAAGATTTATTTTTTACTTTTTGAAGTCGGTTTAATTTTTTTTTTATAAAATGTTTTTATTTCAGAATTTTTATTTACATCATGTGCCGTTACTTTCTCTAAAAAAAGTTTCATCAAAATCCGCTCAGTAGTTATTGCGTGAAACTTCAGCTCGAACAAGAATCTAACAATTACCTGGATGATATAATTGTTTCATGACTGCCATGACATTAGGCCCCATATCTCCGAAGATTATCATCGGATCTCAATGAGACTTATATGGGACCAAGTTGACAGTGTACCCGATCGAATAAAAAATAACTATTAAAATCGGATCACCAACACCGAAGTAATCGGTATACATAGGTACATCAGTCAATAAATAAAAAAAATAAAAAAATACGCGTTGAATTGAGTACCTCCCTTCTTTTTTGTTGAAGTCGGTAAAAATATGTGAAAATGCGTGATTAGCGCTAAACTTAAGTTTACTTGAATATATTGTAACGTTTGTTTGTGGATACGGTTTCTTACCAATATCTTAGTAAAACTATAATTGTCAATGTATTTTAACAATAGTTAACAACTTTGTATAGCACGTGAGAGCGAAATACCCAAATTAGACCCACGGGTAACGCAATGGCGATTACTAAATATCTAATGAACTATACAAAATTAACGAGTCCTGACAGCCCTGGCCTAAACTTATAGTGGTACTGCTCTAACATACTAAAAGAAAGGAAGACAAAAACAACCGACAACATACAGGGTTGAATAATTCAGGCATCCATTTGGCTGTACTGTCAACGGTAACAACAACTTGCATTTCTGCTCCTACAACAAATACGCAATTTCACATATTCTACACGTCCAACACAATTAGGCGCATATTATGACAGCTGTATTAACCACCTCTGTGGCCTAGTGGTACAACCACCGGTATTAGACCCAGGGGTCCCAGGTTCGATTCCCAGCGGGGGTACATATTGTATTCGGTTTGGTTGGTGGTAGGACTTGTTGTAAGTCCGCCTGGCTAGCTACCCCCATCTTATCTAAGCCTGACGCCATAACATCAATGTTTTCAGCATTGTTGTGTTCCGGCAGTTCGAGATAAGATAGCCAGTTCCTCAGTGGCGGAGGATTCCGGGAGAGGCTCGCTTTCATCTTCAGCCTTATCAATACTTAACATCAGATATGATGAAGGCTAAGAGTCTCCCCGTCATACATAAAAAAATATGAAAAACTTACAATAACTTACCGAAAACCAAAATTTCAAGAAGCGCTAATCAGCTAACCACTGTATTGCTAATCAATCACATTCACTGCCAAGGGCTTAATACAAAAACTCGTCAGGTGCCACTCATTTTCGCGAAAATATAACACTCGGATCCGAGTGGGCGGCACCAGTGGTAGCGCATTCCACCACTCGGACCCGAGTGTTCGGCAGTGAATGTGTTGATAGGGTATATGCAGTGTAAGATGCGGGGTGCGGGCTATGAAAAAACGAAACCGCATTCCTGTCGTGCGTCTTTGTTTTTGTCGCGTAGTACATTATAGAAATTGATTTCGATGATGTCCCCTATGCAGTATTTAATTACATATGTTAACCCATCCATAATTTCAGTAACTTTTCTTTTGCTTATTTTTTTTTTTTCATTTTGCTCTGAATTTTTTTCATACTTTATGAGCATTGTCCTTCTTTCAGACTATTCTGAACTTAAAGGTTTATTGGAGGACTTTAACAGTTTAGTGAAGCCTGGAGCTCTATTCTTGATTCACTCGTCTCGAGGTTTCTATTGATTTTCGTGCGACATTTGAGTTTCCGTATTTTTCGTATTTCCATAATAGAGACCTTACATGTATATACAATAGCTTCGCTATTCGCTTGTAATGCCGCCTCTCAACGCAAGCGCGCGAAGGGCAAATCGGAAAGCGAGCTTATGTTTACACAAGCAAGGTCGCTATTCGCCTGATCGCCGCCCCGTTGGCCTCGCCACTCACGAGGCGAATGAATCAAAAATAGAGTTCCTGACCTGCTGTTGACTGTACCACATATAACCCGCTTATGTCCGTTTACAATTGCCGAGAGAGAATGTAATAAAAGGTCATGCGTAGTTAACATGATAACAATTATAAATGGAGCTAATTTAGGAGTTTAATCACAGTACCATTTGGACTTGCGAAAGGTATAATCTAGGAGTATAATGGTAAAAGGGTTAAATAGGGACCGTTGCCAAATGGCTTTCACTTTGATTTAATCTTATAGTATTATTGGCACAGAAACCTTTACTATCGGCTCCACAATAGTTATATTGATGATGATTTTGATCAATTTAGTGCAACGATTTCTATGCTACGGTTCTGCAGGTAACCAGGTGTGCAGCACAAAAAAAGAGTTTTGAAATCTTAGGAAATGGAAAGAGCATTTTCAAATTTGACTTGCAAGACAGAAAGAAAGAAAGAAAGAAAAGTAAGTTTATTTGGGACAAACACAAGACAGTACAATCGAATAAAAACAAAAACACATAAAAGACGAAAAACCGTTTGTCCCAAAACGGTCCCGACTCAGCATAATGCATGGCTTTTGGCCAGCGCTGATCTTCCGTCGGTACCGTTTTGGTGGGACTGCGAGCCACATTAACAGCGGGTTCGTTTACAAACAAAAACAAATATTAATGATAAACATAGAAATAAAAAACGGGGAACAAAATAAGAAAACACATTACAATGAAAATAATAAAAAGGAATTAAAATTAAAGACATATAATAATAAAACCAAATCAGACTTGTAAATATAGTTCTATTGTATCTCTATGGTTATAATACAGCAAACTGTCAGATTAGTATGTGGCCGTGACATGACAGATGACTTACGTAGTAACTAATACCTAATCTGTGCAAATGACAGACAAGACCTCCGCTAGGAGTAGCTTGCTACTTAATAGTAATCTGTGGCTAGGAGTAATTGTGTTGACAAGTGAAGCTTGATTTTGAGCAAAATGCAAACAAAAACAAAATAAAAAGCAAACCAAACAATTAAGCAATAAAGCAATGTGCGAGTGCAACTTACATACAAAACAAAAAACAATGTAAAAAGAACAGTAACAGTACAATACGGTGAGTAAGACTACCTATCGATTTATCAATACAATGATAGTATTTAGACTTAAAACTTATAATATATTTGCAGGGTTCTCTCATTGCGTGTATCACAAATAGGTTCTATTTTAAGGTTTAGTACTGAAAACATAAGAGGAAAAATTACACAAAGCAAAGCACTAAAACTGTAAAAAAAGGCACAGTAATCCGTTATGCAGAATCAACCTTCAGCAAGCAATTGGGACAGAAAACAAAGGTTTTATTAATAATTTATATTATGCTAATGTCCTGAAAAAGTGTCTGCTAAAGACTTTGTGGTATGGTTTTCCAAAACACAGTCACACCCCAAACTACAACATTTATAAATATTCGTATTTATATAGTAAAATGTTTTGGTTGAGGTTTGGTTTTATTAAATAATTTAAAAAAAAAAACGGTTATTGGGTAAAGTACTCAAAATCAACAAGCATGAATGAGGAACACATTCCTCATGAATAGGTGCGTCTAGATTTTGTAACAAAACATGTTATAACAGTGTTGACGGGTGATGTTCGTCGATGATGGTTATATAACATTGTTTTATCGCAATCCTAACTAATATTATAAACGCGAAAGTTTGTTTGTTTGTCCTTCCTTCACGCACTAACTAAGCGACCAATCGACTTGATTTTTGGTACAGAGTTATTTGAAAAGACGGAAAGTAACATAGGTCAAATACCATTACTCAATATTATCTATTCAACGGATTTGAAATTTGGCACACAACAAGCCAGGATTAGAACATAGAGCACTTTTTGTCCTGATATTCCCACGGGAACGGGAACCACGCGGGTGAAACCGCGGGCCGAAGCTAGTATTATATTACTAATTTGGACCTGTTATATATGAGTACAGTCTGGACGCACCTTAAGGATCATAGCAAGTGGAAAGACGTTATCTCTGCCTAACCTTATCTAACATAACCTGACCCGCTCGCTACAAAACTCTATCTCTCTTCCTTCCTTTCCTTTCTTTCCTATCCTTCTATCTTGCCGTTCCAAGATTTCGGCTTGAAAAATGCAGTCGCTCGTTTTTGGGGAAAGGCATAGCCTTTTTTAATAAAGTTCCACAACAAGTGATTGAGCTGCCTTTGCATAAAATGTTAAAAAAACGCTCTTAAGCAAAGGTTATTACAAGGTAGATGATTATTTGAAAGACCAAAATGCATGGAAGTGATACTAACATAAAACATGACTATTGTAATTGTATAAAAGGAAAATATTCTAATAACTGAGTATAAGAAAATTTTCCTCTTATATTAAATATGTTTCAAGATTGTAGATTTGTGTTTGGTAACGACATGTTCCTTTGTAAATGTTATTGCTTCTGTTAAAGCTGATAAGTTTCTTGCGGCCGTTCTTCTTATCAGTTAAAAGATGTCCTGAATGGCTGGTAGGAAAAAAAAATTGGACGATTCGAAAGCACTTATCTATAAGTCTATTTGAATAAAAATCTTTGACTTTGACTTTGACTTTCTTTCCTTTCTTTAAAATTCCGTCCTCTCCCTTTCTTCCACTCACCCACCCCTGCGTACTCCCTCATGTATGGAATCCCATGTCGGGGCGCATGGTGGGAATAAAAAAAACTGGGACATATGTCCCCACACCCATTCCTTACAGTTTTATTAAATAAAATCAGTCAGAAAACCCCTTGCCGTTAAAAACTAAGAAACGTTTACAAAAAAAAAACATAACCTAACCTTGCCTCTTGCGAGGCGAGAGAAAGGTGTGATGTATGAATATTTCAAATCAAATCATACCTAAGCACTCAACTATATTTTTCAAATTTACAGAGCCATATTTTACAACAATTTATAGTGAATGGACATAGTTCAGAATAACCCCGAACAATATGTTACGCTTACATATTCATATCAGCGGCGCGTTCATTCACGGGCACGGTTCACCAGACCGCGGCACTTTAGAAGATTTACCTCTAAATTTGCCCTTTGATATTTTAAACAATACACGTGTAACCGTTCTTTTAATATTTTTTATGCTTTAACGCCAAATATTCCTAGAGGGATCAGCAGAGCGTCAAAGGTATGCAGCTTGAGAGTAAAAACTTTTTCTGCCTACAGTGCCACACCTCATCTAGGACAAATCTTTGCGTGATCAATATATTAGACTTTTCTGTCTCTCGATGTTATATGACGTTTTTTATAGCACTCAAGTGCTTATGCTACCTTATTATCTTAATTCCGAAATCAGATATTTTGTGTAACGTTGTCTGATATTTAATATTATTTGTTTTATTAATTTGAACTCCATTGGCATGTTTATTAGTAAATACAGAAAAACTGCCAAGTAACTCAACTATTATAGGGTGTTCAATTCCTTTTGACTTGTTTTTAACAATATCGTACACTAGTGTTTGTTAGATAAAACAAATATACAAAGTCTACGCCGTAAAATCTTTGAAAACCATATTCATTTTATAAAACTTGCAGCTGGCAAAGTTGCCATCTCCCAAGATAGCTTAAATGAATAAATAAATCGAATTGGAGCCAGTGCGAAGATCCGAATTAGCCCCCGACATATCGGTGGGCTCCGGAGAATCTAATATGGACGTCAACCCACTTGAGAGCAAATAAAAGGATTTTTTATTTGAAGCGATTTCTGGGACTTAAATAGATTGGAAAGCTGAGCACCGAACACGATGTAGAGATTCAAGGCTTTTTTATGCACTAATTCTACCACCTCTGTAACACCATTGGTATCAGATCCAGAGATCCGGGGTTCGATTGCTAGTATGGAAAATTGTGTTCGGCGTGGTTGGTGGTAGGACTTGTTCTCAGTCTGCCACAGCCTTCTTCCTATCCTATCCTAGCCTACTAATATTAGAAATGCGAATGTTTGTGAGGATGTTTGGATGGATGTTTGTAACTCTATCACACAAAAACTGCTGAACCAATTTAGATGAAATTTGGTACACAGATAGAAGATAGCCTGGATTAAAACATAGGTTACTTTATATCTCAATATTGTTAACCAGTACCTTTGTGGTTGAAGATTCAGGGAGAAGCGATTCTTTTTTTTCGTTAATGAACTATCTGCCTTGCAATATTTATTCTTATAATATAAGAGCTTAACACTTTCCACTACCTATAATATTGTTTTAAATATATCTTTTTTTCTAGTCTAGTCCAGATTTAATTCTACGATGAGGCCAAATAGATTAGTAACTTTGAAGAATGTTTTTCAAATGAGCTTAACATCCACGCTTTCATTAATTGTTATATTATTGTAATAGTTACTTTCTTATTTATTATATTATTTATTTATTATATTATTATCATTTTCAAGGGTTCTAATTAACATGGATTGTCAATTAAATTAACGTACCTACACTTTTAGTTTAGTTATTCCGATGTTTAAAAAGTAGTGAAGTAAAAAAGCCATTTTGTACACACAAGCAAGCCTACACAACTCTCATATAAACATAAAAGTTACATGCTTTTTTTGACAACCTTTTTCGATTAATTATCTTTCTACGGATGACAAGGCACCCGCGAGCCTTAAGCTCACCCATTGCTGAAAGTTTAGAGATTTCACCAAAGATAAAAGATACGCAAAAGATATTAGGTACTTTCAGCCCAGGGATATCAAATTACCACAAAATCAATTACCATTACCCAAAAATTTTAGGTTAGCACTAAAGGAGGTTTAACTTACCAGTTGCGAAACGAATTGGCCACTTTTGCATGCGAACTTTTAAGGAAAACCATAAACTGCGATTCGAATTTCAAAATATTAAAAGGAACCACTTAAAAATAAAAAATATAAGTAATATTTGTTTTTGGTTCGCGAGGTGTTTTCGTGCGATGACATGCGCGGTGTGAGGCCCCCGCACATGCGCAGTCGAGGCTTGGATGCAAACCAATTATTTCTGTGAAATTTCCGACTCAGCACCCATATCGGAAATTTTTAGGGCTTGGCTCTTTCCTGTCGCGTCAAAGCGAATATTTGTCGAGTAATCATGACTCATGACAGTAGGTTTCGACTTAAAATTTATTACAAGTAACCAGGCTATTGAAAAAGGTCATGTGAAAGGTCGAAACTGTATCCTTTCTTTTCGATTAATAACTGGTATTATCGTATTGAAAAACTTTACTATTAATCATAGTTCGCTGCATGGATTTTGATATAATAATATAGTGGATTTGATTTGTTTGATTGATTTGATATAATTATATGGTGTTCTAATTATTACGAACAAGGTCTACTAACATTTAAGTCGATGGACATTTCGCAAATAAATTATAAGTACAAAATTCAAGGATAATTCGTTTTTCAAATCCCAATAAACAAATTGTGCACCTACTACTTTATTTAAAAACACGTTTAATTCAAGTTATAATTAATTCAGTAAACGTTGTTTCATATAACCAAAGGGTTTAGTGTGAGTTTGCAAATATCCAAACGTTACCATCGCGTTAGAGTAAAATTTTTACAGGTAGCCCTGTTCTTCTTTTTCTTATCGAGTGAGGATTAGTGGCCACCTATGGTGTTAAAGTTATCAACCCGCCTATAAGGCCTCTGACTTGGCTTAACGATTGTAATCAAATGAAAACAGCCGGGACCGACGGTTTAGCGTGCCCTCTGAAGCACGGAAGCGTTTAGTTATAATGCCACTTTCCGGTCACCCATCTGACTAAATATAAGTTTAAATATCAGAAGTGCATAAAAAAATAACGCAGCGTGTCGAGCGTAAACGCTTTGTCCCGTGCCTACGCGCGAGTGATGAAGCGGACGCCTGGGCTAGCTGATTTCCTATCACCATATTGCTTTTGCCTAGATCTCATTCCGCGGTTTTGTTGAAACGCAAAACCTGAACTAAATGTCTGTAGTAAGAGAAATTGTAAAGAAAACATAATATTTTCACTCTTTTGCTGTATAATGAAGTTTTTAGGTTACCCACAGACGTATTGACAAGCATGCATATTTTTTGTTATTTATTTCAAAATTAAATCTTTAAAAAGTATCAATAAATCCATTAGGAATATTTTGGGATATTAATAATCTAGAGATCCATTATTTTGCTTTTATTGCTAACAACGACGCTCGTTCATAATTCCGATTCTCTCTGCAAGTAGAATTCTAAATTTACAATTTAATAGCTCAATTCACATCATAAGCATTATTCTAGTGACGACGAAATTAACAATAGCAGTCTAAACCAGACGGCTAAATGATGTCGCGGCCAACGTGATTACAATGGCAGCCAGAAAATGGCCGCGCGCACAAAATGGCGGCTATACCTCCCGCCTAATTGGTCATAGACAAATGTACATTTGGCGGCTAAATAGCTGTGCCAATAAAGAACTGTTCGAATAACGAATTAAAAAGATATACCTCGGCATCAAAGAAGTCGACCCACTGCGTTATTTTCATACAAAAAAATATTTAAAAAGTATAAACGTAGTATAAAGTTATGTAAAGAAATATTCGTCGATGTATGAGTTGAATACTCGACTTACTAATAAAAATCCCAAAAATTCAAGAAAACTTTCAGTTTTGTGCAAAGTAAGGAAAAACAAATTCACTCAATCCGATTTCATACAACTTTACATGGGATCACTAATAAACATTTGTATCACTGCAGGAAATCAATAAATGTTTTCAGTTGTTTTAAATGCTACATAATTGGTTAGTTGAACATTTGCCTCGCTATTGAGACTCGAATCTTTTAAAAATACACATAAGTACATACTTACTTTTTTATTTATCAAACCGTGAATTGAGATTGTACGTATGAAAATAGGTATAATAGTTGGTCGATTTCTTTGATGCCGAGTGTCAGTGTCAGCCAATCACTGACTTTTGTATGCTATCTGTCTGAACTTTGAAAAACGTTTAAGATTTATTCACTTTACTTATTTATGGTTATTAAGTAATAGAAGAGAATGCCAGTATCTGGAGAAAAGTGTGCGGCTTCACATACATTCTAACATCTTTTATATTTACCACTTTTTAAGCAAATAAAAACAAATTCTATTCTAGACATGAAACGTTTTTTACTCCATAAGATTAACAAAGAGTTATTGTTCATTTCTTTGTTTGTAGCTTTCATCTTTTGTAGAGTTGTGAGAATATTCATATATTTTTCTTATTATTTACTTTTCGCTGACCTCATCACGCAAATGGATTCTCTTAGGATTCCATTTTTCAGGCATATGACACTGAAGACTGAAACAATGGCGCCTAATGGAGGAACTCGCTGAAACTGGTTTTTTCAGGCGGTTGTCTGGCAAAAGGAATGAAACGCGAAAGTGATCCAAGATAGAGTATTGTTCCACAGTTAATGGGCCAGCCTAGATGTGGGCAAGTTGAGAATGGACAGTGAATGTAAGTTACTCTATGGTAACGTTATCAACCCAGCTATTTGCAAATGAGTATCTGTTATTTTGTTAACTTTCAGATTTGATGAACAAAATAATATTTTTGAGTCATACCGTCTTGATTTTAGTTAGAAACGTGCTTAGGTCTCTATTTATAGGCGCAATGTGCCAAGAAAACCGTGAAGTTGCAAACAACAATGAAGCTAACTTATTACTTTGTGCTTTTTCTAACATTGTTTAAGGTTACATTTACTTGCCTTTATTTAGGACAAACTCTAATTAATTTTAAATGTTCACACACAATAGTCGTGTTATGAGAGCAGAACAAACTTGTCACTCTAAACATTACAGTAAAAGCCTCTCATGTTTTCTACCATTACGACCCATATCAGCAAACATACTAACCATGTTGGTATGAAAGTTAATTTAGAATGTCCTGTAAAAGGTACATATTTTCATGAGGTAGTGTAGTTGTTTGTACTATAGCATAATGTTATCTGTGTTGATAGCAACTCATTCCTTTCGTACCCCACTGTTCTGCACAACAAGAAACTATACAGAACAGTGGGGGGCACTTGACAGGCTGATCGTATTCGATCACGTCTGTTAAGCAACGCTCGGTACGGCTAGGTGTCGGACTGGTGGCCGTAAAGAGCATTACAACTTAGCGCTCCCGTTATACCGTCGGTCCTAGCTGCTGTAATCTGATAACAGTCGTTAAGCCGAGTCAGAGGATTTAAAGGCGGCTTGATAAACTTAACACCAGAGGTAGCTACAAATCCCTGTACAGTAAGAAAACGAGAAAGAAATTTGTCATTTTAAAAAACAAGAGCAGAAAGTAGTGGAAGCAAATTAATGATTCTAAAGCTACTTAGAATTAAGGTGTAATAAATCTTACTCAACACTTCAACAATAGTTTGTGTATTACAACAATAACTGAAGCTGTAACTCCTACGTTGCTACTACTTTTAAAACAATTCATCAAGGAAATGTTTTGCTCCAACTTTTATTTTCTGATGAAAAACAACCGCCCACCGTCAAAATAATGAGTAGGCCATTACACAATAATGATCTAAGCATACAATCACAAAACTTCCGCTTGGGTTTTTTGATGAAATTAAGATTATATTGGATACTGTAGTTTGACATAACTTTTTGTTGTTTTTTTTTTAGATCTTTTGGATGATCATAATTTGTTTATCGATACAGATTAGGCAATAAAAATGCGTATTTAATCCAAGTTTACAATAATTGCAAAAAGAAACGAAGGCGAACTGAAATATGAATGAAACAAATATCGGCCAAGTGCAAGTCGAACTCGCACATGAAGGGTATCGTCTCTCACCTAAGGTTGCCTGGAAGAGATTGCTACGTAGCAATAAGGCCGCCTATTGTGTGTTCCTCTTTTTTGTCATTTTCTCTGTATGTGTTTGTTTTTTTATCGTGTGCAATAAAGTTTCTATTATAATTATTGCCAAAATGCCACTATAATTTTTCGTCTGCAAAAATAACTTTGTGTTTTTATATATATTTATATATTTAGTTATATTTGCGGTTTTGGAAAATGTGCTATAGCTCTGAAACTACTAAATATATTTCGTTCAAACCAATTTTCGTTGAAAGTTTTTATAAAGATCTACATCATATATTTTTTTTTTGATTTTTCACTTTCTTGTTTTGAAAGTTAGAGGGGGGGGACACACATTTTTCCACTTTGGAAGTGTATAACTTTCAAACGGTTGACTTTGAGAAAAATCTGTTTTAGAAGCCTCAATGTAATTTTTAAAGATCTATCTAATGATATCCCACACGAATAGGTTTGATGAAAAAAAAATTTTTCAGTAACATTTCCATGTATGTGGAGCCCCCTTAATTTATATATTTTTTTTATTTTTGTGTAAAAACCGTAAAGTGGTTTACAGAATACATTAACCTACCAAGTTTCAACTGTGTAATCCTCATAGTTTTGGAATAAAGTGGCTGTGACATAGGTACATTGGATTGGCCGAATCTATAAGGGTTTCGTTTTTTACCTTTAGGCTACGAAACCCTAAAAAATGCTCTGTAAAAGCGATCAAAAATATTTGCGATTATACATTGCCAAGGGGCCTACCGCTATCTCTTAGCGCAATATTGTTTCAATCTTACCATGCTATTTTGTAGTAAGCTTGATTTTTGACGGAAGTTTTGTGACGTCTTCGCTCAATTATCGCCTCGTACCAATAAAGAGTGTCAAAATGTGACAACTTCAATAAAAACAAAACGCAAACAAAACGTTTTTATGACATGATGGTTTCTAATAGATGAAAGTAGACAGCCTTTTTATTTAGAAACCTAACAAATAATACTAATACAAACCACATGAAAGTATTCAATCGAAATTAATAAATTAAACATAGGACGCATAAAATTATTGCCGAGACGGGTGTCTCGGAGAAAATGATTATCTCATTTACATCTGTATTGCAAGTTAAATGCGGGAAAAACATTTTATTAAAATATTATCATACGAAAGAGGCAGATGCGAACATAAGGATGCCTTCGAGCGTGGCTCTGTGTAACGACTCCATTTACATACATATTATAACTGCCTTTTTCATGATGATTTCACCGACCCAGACATTAAGTGTTGTTAACTTTCTTTTCAGCAATTCACTATAAGAATGGTTTAATTTTTTATTCGGATTACTGTACCTACATTTGCTAGCAATAATGTGAAAAACCACAAAAAACAAGAGGTTGGAAGAAGTAAGTTGGCAGTCCATAGCGAGATGCAAAGCAATCTATAGGACCTAGCAATTATCGAAATTGTTTTGAAATTGTTAAGTTTCGAGCTCGAAAATGTATAAAAAATTTAGTCCTTATAATACATTTTAAAAAGAAAATATTGGAAAAATCAACTCGGCCACAAGTCCCATCTGAGAATTCTTTTGTGGCCGAATTGATTTTTTCCAATATTTTTCTATTTGAAATTTTGCCATATGTATAAAAATAGCATTGAAAAATGCAAACCTTCAAAATCATAAAAAATGTAGTTCTGTTTACGTCCGGTAGGAACGCTGCTCAATATGTCATAATAACATTTTTATCTGTATTCCCTCGATACTTACTCGAAAGTTTTTAGTGTTAGCCCTATTGAACGTTTCATCCCTTTTCCCTTTCTTCACGTTTGTCATGCCAATGTACCTATTTCGGGAGCAACACTACTTTTATTCTGAAAAAGAACTTAAAAAAAAATACCGAATGTAGAATGCCTTGGCTGGCACCGACTCCAAAAGTTTTATTTTTTACTTTTTGAAGTCAGTTTAATTTTTTTTTATATAAAGCTTTTGATTCGATACAATAGCATTTGATCCGCTGGCAGATCGATACAGATGCACGGGAGATCATATCGAAAAATCTTAAGATCTCTATCTTATGTCTATAAGTTAGGGGTATACAAAATATTAACCCAAATTTGTGGCAGGAATGTCTATGCTTTTTGATTTTTTTGATGAACTAGAGGGTTAATTTAAGCAAATAACTGTATCATGATACATGTTTTATTTTCCTTGAATAATAAATTTAATTAACTAAACTACAACTATTTATTATACGTACATCTTATGTTTTGGCGCGCACTGTTCATTGAAATAAAACAACTTTTACGGATATCAAACGCGCTATATGTCCACGAACTAAGTTGTAATTGTCCGTAATTTTTAGGTTCTTTAGGGGTTTTTTGATTTTCCCGACGTTTCGGCACCTTTACAGCTGCCGTGGTCACGGGATGACTGGCTACTTATAAGTCTACCCTCGAAAAGTTAATTTATTTTCGTTCGGATACGGTTAGACATTTACTATGGCACAAATTATTATTGATTTGATATTTTGATTTAATTGTTATTTTAATCTTTATTATTAAGAAAAGAGAAAACTAAAGACTCTACTGGCAGTTCACAAATTGGGAGGACCTTCGAAGAAAGAAACTGCCAAGAAAACTTCGAAAAGCGGGCCGACCTCCATCTTTATAAAAAAATATATTAAAAAAATTAGGATATGTTGTCTCCACCTTTACTTTTTTATATTTATTTATCTACAAAAAGAGCTAACCGTATCTGCAGTGCGTGATTTGGGTTGAGACTTTAATTTATGGATAATAGGGTCCCAAGCTGGTGGAATCTTCCACCCATCATCTCTATTGAAGTTTGGGTATTTGGTAATTTCAATAGCCTCACGCAGCATTCTGGGGACAAATTTTTGTTCCCTGGCGAGGATCTGTGGCTTATCAAACCTGATGTAGTGGGTGGGTCCCTCAAAAGCATGTTCACACACTGCAGACTTGTTATCGCGCCTATTTTTCACGTCAGCTACATGTTCTCTAACGCGGGTCCCTATGCTTCTCTTTGTCTGCCCGATGTAGGAGAGCCCACAGTCACAATCCAGTTTGTAGACACCTGCGACTTGAAAGGGTATGTTGCACTTGACTGGTGGTAGGAATTGGTTGATCTTCTTGGGCGGCTTGAAGTAAGTATTAATAGAAGCACGCTTTAGAATTCTCCCAATCTTGTCTGTGACACCTTTCACAAATGGTAAAATGGCAGGTTGACGTTCTACTGTGACTGGTTTGGCGCGGTTTCTGTGACGTCTGCGTGGTACTTGCAACTTGTTGTTTCTCAGTACTTGCTCGACATGTCGAAGCTCCGCAGTCAGGTGTTGCTCGTCACAGATGCCGCGTGCTCTCTGAAACAAAGATTTCCCTACGGTAGCTAACTGTGAAGGATGATGGTGTGAATCACCATTTAGATATCTGTCTGTATGTGTTGCTTTCCGATACACTGTGTGGCTCAAAGTTTGATCAGGATTCCTAATAACAAGTACATCTAGGAAGGCTAGTTTATTGTTTGCCTCTAACTCCATAGTGAATTGGATGTTTGGATGAATAGAGTTAAGATGGATAAGGAAAGCAGAAACACTATCTCTAGGTAGTACAGTGAAAGTGTCATCTACGTACCGTTTGTAGAACCGGGGATACACTGGTGCTGAAGCCAGCGCCTTCTCCTCGAAATCCTCCATAAATATGTCGGCGACTATGGGGGATACAGGAGAACCCATTGCTACTCCATCAACTTGTACATAGAATTCATCATTCCACGTGAGATAGCCTGATGTTAGGCAGTGTTCAAGTAGGTCTGCATATTCCACAGGCATATTGTTGTTTTCAAGTCTCTTCCTAGTAATATTGATGCAGTCCTGTACTGGTAGACATGTGAATAAAGTCTGTACATCAAAGCTGACCATGATTTCATCATCGGCGAGATTTAGGTGTTGTATCGCACTGATGAAGTGGTAAGAATCCTTCACAAATGCTGTTGTGGTGCCTCTTAGTGGTGAGAGGGTTGTCGCTACGGGTCGAGCCAATTTGTAAGTTGGTGAGTCAATTTGGCTGACTATAGGACGCAGTGGAGCATCATGTTTGTGTATCTTCGGCAATCTATACAGTTTTGGCGGCTTTGGGCAAGAAGGAATAAGTAAATTGACGTCAAGATTCAACGATTCTGAATGTTCCTTGATGAGGTCACTAGTCTTTTTAAGGATCTTGGTGGTCTGATCGCTTTTGACGTGTTTGTATGTTTTCTCATCTGATGATAAGAGTTGTATTTTCTCGTTGTAATCTGACGTGTCCATTACAACCGTTGCGTTACCTTTATCTGCACGGAGAATAGTCAATTCTGTCTTAGTTCGCAGGTTCTTCAATGCGAGATATTCGTCACGAGGGAGGTTTGCTTTCGGTAGGTGGCTATGCCGTAAGACGGATGAAATGTCCTGACGTATAGCTTCGCTATCCTCCTTTTTCATATTGTTTTTTACTAAGCAATCCTCAACGTTGCAGATAATATCCTCAAACGGCGTTACACGGCGGGAGAATGTTCGGGACGTCCGGCAGAATAGTGCAATAAAGTGAACAATAGACAGTGACTAATAATTGTGGTAATAAAGTTGTATTGTGATGTGAAATTTCGTGACTAGTTATAAGTGTAAAATCTATTGAATTCGTTGTCTATTGGTGTTTTATAGTATAATAATAAGTTTCTTTGTGTTTGGAATGTATTTAGTCGATAATATTTGCAGTTAGTGTTTTTCGTGTATTGTAAAGTTTGTTCGTGTTGTACTAGTTTGTATGAAAGTTTTATGCAGTAGGTATTTATAGAGTAGGTATTTACAAATAAATTATCCCATGTTGATAAATTGATGTACGCACATAGCGGCTAATTAAACCTTCACGATAAGGTATGATACATAAGAGTTAAGTAAATAGCTGATAAGATATTAAGAAATAAAGTATATTTTTTTGTGTGTTTTCTCATTTCCCAAAACGATTTATAGGTAATAAATATTAAACAAGAAAATATTTATCACATAAAAATAGCATTGTAAAATGCAAAATTAAAAAGATACGATTTATAGGTAGATTAGAAATAGTATTGAACTTAGTATTGAAAATGTAACATAACTTGATAGCAATAATTTTTTTGAATATTTTAATATATAACATGTAATATTGTGACTGATAAGGAATTGCTAGTGATAAGAAACGTCGTATGTGCATAGATAAAATGAGATAAATAAGTTGAAAACTAGTGAGCTTGCGCGCGGCTCTCTATCGGCCGGTTTCAATAATCTATCCATAACAATAGGTAGGCCTATCTTGGTTACGGTACTTAGCAACCGTTGTTATTTTAGGTTATTTTGGGCTGAATAACAAAAATATCTAGGCAACAAAGCTCTAGTAAGCCTATCTCTTACTGTAGATAAGTTATTGAAACCGACCGTATATGGTATTGCCTTTAAGTGGCTTAGTGAGAGTCGGGTTTCTATGGCTACGGATCATCACTTGTCCCACTCTCGCCTCAAGACTCTGAAAGAGACAGCAAGCAAGCTCTCCTAGTTCCTGGTACAACAAGCTCTTCTGCGTTTTACTTCGCAACCCAGCACCCAGTTCGAAACACCGTACGTCTCGCCCTCCGCAACGATACAGTCCACTGCCAAATCCGAGCGGGGCGTGCGGCACAGTTCCGGTGAAAAATTCTTTCAACATAAAGTTTAATCTAAATATACCTTATTCTCGTTGTTTTTATGTTATAAAACACTAAAATAATAAAGAAGTGAGTATTATAGTTAATTCAAAGTTATTTAAAGTAGGAATATATTGTTACTTATTAATAAGAATAAAAACGATTCCTTAAATGTTGACACTGACATGAGGTACAAGACAAAGACAATTTAAAAATAAAGATTTATGTCACAGTCCGAAATCCAATTATAGGTTGTGAAATCTCACCCAACCTAACATAAAATTCTTATAAAAATAGTTTAATCTTATTGTTATTGTTTTTATGATTCAATGAACTAAAATAATAGAATAAAACCAAAACGGAGTATTATAATTAATTAAAAGCTATTAAAAATAAGAATCAAATATAACAAAAAAGACAATAGTGCGATTCGGAACGCATTATGACATTTTTTATGTATTCATTTAAAAAAGTACTTTGCCGCGCTAGGCCGCAAAAAGCGATATTTTCTACGCCTAAACTGATTGACAAAACCTCCTTTTCAGAGCGTGTGAGGTGAAAAATATATTTACTTGACATTGGCAAAATTCGCGAATTTTATCGCGAGCACGCCATTAATTAAGATAGAAGAAGAAGAAGTCAGATTATCAAATCAAATCAAATCAGTTTATTGCACTCCATAAGTATACAAGGTCTTAAAAATAGGTGAGAACATTATGGGTCCGGATTTTACATGACAATTAATATAAGTATAAGTAGAGGGCACTATACTCATTTTTGTTACAAAATAAAATTATTTATTATAAAAAACATAACATAATATTGCTAGAGTGTATGTTGCTAATTTCAAATATTCGTCAAATACTCACTAACTGTATAATAAGTTTTGGTAATAAGTAATTGTTTAAGTTTATCATTGAATTCTTTATCTATGTCTTTTATATGTTCCGGTAATTTATTATATATTTTTATAGCCATAGCTAGTGTGCTTGCAGAGTGTAGTTTAAGGCGAGACGTAGGAATGATAAGCTTGTTTTTATTTCGTAGTGTGTATTTGGGATTACTTTCTATGCGTTTTTTAAAGTTTTTTAAAGATTATAGTAATATCATGTATGTATTTGGATACTGCAAAAATGTTGATCAGCCAGCTTTTGTTGTATTCAATTATCAAAATTCGAACAAAATAATTATAACTAGTGAAACAGCTGCAGTTATGCTGTGATTACTACAACCGTATAGCAACAGGTTGACTTTACAGCGTTGTTAGTCGGTCGACGTGTTGCATTAAACCACAGAGTTAAACTTATGTCGTCACGTATATAACGTTTCGTTGTGTGTGGGGTTTAGGTTATAAAATATGCAGTACAGTAATCTTGTAATGCGAGAAATGTTGTAATGTATGGTAAGTCCTTCCTCACGAGTTGAAAATTGTTTACAGTTACGATAACCATAAAATGTACTTTTAATTTGTTTTTTTTGTGATGAAAATTGATCTTACCCATGGATCTAAGGTCACTTTTTAATTTGACGACTCTGTATGAAATAAAACAGGACGAGTTTCTTGCCGGTTCTTCTCGTTACAAGGTCTCTCGCCCGCCGTAGGGTTTGTGAACCGATGGCGGGTCTTCTTTGACGTTCATTAGTGCTTGTAACAGCCTAGACTAAATAAATGAGTTTGAATTTGAATTTAGTTTATAAAAGGCCGTTTTGAGTAATTAAAGCACCTAACCCAGTTGTTACGGATATACATTTTTTGTACAATACTTGCGATTTTTTATAGATAGGCTAATAAATGCATGTATGCAACAGGAAAAATAAATAATTGATCTCGAGACACTTCTTGCAGACAAAGAGACCATTCAGCAAATATTTATCAAAATCATTTTATCAGAAAATACACATATTCTTTAGAATATTTTAATTTTAATGATGATCTGTATATCAAACACTAGTAACAAGTGGGCTAAGTACAGTCGCGACAGTTCCCAGTCGACTACTTTTAGGCGATAGTTTCGTATGCGCACGATTTGGACAGCCGTATACGGTTCAACGTTCAAAGGATTTTCAACGGCAAGTGGACTACGGATATTCAAGCAAGAAAATCAGGGGCTTTATTTTTGAATCACTCGTCGCGCGTCGAGCGCTTCCTTTCTGATGATTTTAGTTCGTCATACGAATTTCCATATCTTTGAATCGCTCGACCGCAACGAGTGCCCCCACGTGACAGTCGAACGAAATAAAGCTAGCGACGACGACTTAAGTCGCATGCGTCACCGGCCAATGCTATGTCATACGAGCGATTCAAAAATAGAGTTCCAGACTACGCACGGGAAATATTGCCATGGGTGCTGTTACATACGTAGGTAAAACACAGGTTTTCATATCAATAGGGTGCTCTCACAAATACTTAGTCACAACACAAAGAATCAGAGCCGTGAAAATTGTCGTCGTCGTTTTTGTCGATATGAAACGTGTTGGTCGACACCACAACAGTAGTTAACCTGCCTATGCTACGTTTGCAGGTAATGCAGTAGTAATAGTCAATATTTTTTTTATTTATGAATGACGATGAGACTCTTAGCCTTCATCATACCTGGGCCCTTATTCACTATGACCACTTAGATTCCACACTTAAACCTTACCACGCATAAACCCAGTCAATATCGTATCTTGTCACAGTAAGGAATCTGGTCAACTCTATTCTGTAAGTCCCACCGCGCTCCAAGACAAATTGTCTTTGGTACGTTATGAAGACACGAGTGCGTTCGAAAACTAAACTTAAAACTTTTAAGATTTAAAATTTATTACTTGCAAAATTTAATTTCACTAACAATCAACCGTGATTTATTATTTATATATTAATATTTAATCGTTTACATCATAACAATGCAATTTAGCAATAACAAAGAAAAAATATTACTCAATCATTTAAACAAACACGCATCAAAGCCAAAACGTTCGAACGTTCCTTTTTACTGTTTTATTTCTTGTTATCGATTTTTACAATGAAAATTTATTGATTAAATTTTGTCTGTTTATTATAAAGTTTATTACAAGAAAGAAATAATAATACTTAGTATTTCAATGGAAATATATACATACACTTTAAAACATTAATATTGTACATACGAGTATATTTTGTTTGAAGAATTTTGATGTAGGTACTTAGCGGTATTTTATTTGAAGCGATTTGTTATTGTAAGTACCTAATCGTTTGTTACTACCAAAAATGTTACAAGTTACTTGTCTTATAATATCTAATTTACTTACAGAACCCCTAATATTTGTCTTTTGCATTTGTTCCAGATTTAAAAGCGATGTAAAACTAAAACATCTTACTTCATTGAAATCAATTTGTTTAAAAATGTGATTCACAAGTTTATTCATACGTGTAGATCAAGAATGGTCTTCGGTAGTTGCGTGCAAAATACTTACAGAAAAGTTCATAATAAAATAGTTTTATAGTTACATGTGGTTTAATTCGATACAAAATTTACAAAATCTTAGTAATAGTAGATTATAATATTTAAGATAGCTGACGCTAAATTTCACTGAAATACCTAAAGAAAGAGATGGTGTTTAAAAGGTCTCTGACCTTACGTTATAGATTTATTTAAATAGTTTTTAGCACAAAAACAATCAATTTCTTCACAGTCACAACGATTCCTTGCAGATTCCACGTTGATTACACGCGTTTCTAAAACGTGGAATTTTTTACAATTCAAACCACGCGCAAGTCACGTTCATATCACACGGTTTCATTTAAGTGTCATAGAGAATACGAATTTTGAAAATGTCGTAACCATGTACGATATTGGCGTGGTTTTGAAGCAAGGAATCGCAAAGTAGAGAATAAGGGCCCTGATGTTAAGTATTGATAAGGCTGAAGATGGAAGCGAGCCTCTCCCGGAATCGTCAGCCACTGAAGAATTGGCTATCTTATCTCGAACTGCCGGAACACAACAATGCTGAAAACATTGTTGTTATGGTGTCAGACTTAGATAAGATGGTGGTAGATAGCCAGGCAGACTTACAATAAGTCCTACCACCAACCAAACCGAATATAATATGTACCCCCGCTGGGAATCGAACCCGGGACCCCTGGGTCTGATACCGGTGATTGTACCACTAAAACACAGAGGCGGTTATTATTAGGTATTATATATTAGCGCAACAAAACAGGATGCAATTTCTAATACAACCTTAGTAGTCCTTTCACAACAGAGTAATTAAGTGGTTGACTACTACAAAAGGTCTAATATTGATCGAATAAGTACCTACTTAAAGTTTTCATTTTAGCACTATGGCAAACCAACTCGAGCGCTATTTCAGTAGTTTCAAACTAACAATTAACGCAAAGCTTAGTGCGACATAGTACGAAAACGTTCAGTTAGTTGCTGCTCGCTTTGTTAGACCTGCGGGCTGATTCACAAAACATCGGACACGGAATCGGATTCGAATTGTATGCTTTGTCTTTCTCTATTTTGAAGTAAGTGACAGTGACAACTGCATACCTACATTCCGTTGTAGGAAAGTTTCCAAAGGTTTGTAAATAAAAGGGATAAAAAATAAATACAAACGTCCGAAACGAGCGCCGCAGCATAGACACTGCGCACACGAGCAACTCTTGTCTCCGCAACTAATTTATCTCTGTCGCCGTCTTCTTGCTGAGATTTCAAAGTAGCACACACGAGAGCGACAGCAACACAACTTTTTCTGTATACCTTTCGGCATTCAGCAACTTTTTTGTTGTCTCAACAGTTGTTTCGCGGGGTTGCTTAAAAACTTTTTGTCGTTTCAACAGTTGCGTCGCGGAATTGCCTCCAAACCGACGGACTTAAAGTCTCCCGGCTGTTGCGTCACTACATGCGCGTACTCTCATACAGACTTGATGCCAGAGACAAAATGGTTGCGGAAACAAAACTTTCTCGTGCGCGCTCTCTCTAATCGAGCTTCACTGCAGTGGTATTCTCTCTCTTGGATCATCGATGTAACAGCGTAGAGTACACCATTGTCAACCTTATTTGTGACAGCTGTCATTACAACAAATCGATGTGTCGCTTAAGTCCGAAATTAATAACCTATGGCTCCGAGATTAGCTGCCTCTGCCTAGATATTTTGTTAATATTACCTAAATAACGACGGTTGTTAGGTAACGGAACCAAAATAAGCCTTTTGTAACTGGAGATAGGTAGGTTGTTAATTCTGCTCGTGAGAATACCATCGCCTCGCGTCGTTGCGTTTTTGTAGCGAGTGCCCGTGTGAGTGCGCTCGTTTTTTTTTTATAAGTTACAGTACTGCTTTAGCTCATATATACTGTGTCTGACGCCTTACGAATGGACAATAATTGTATCCTTTCAGAACCAGTAACATTATAATTAGGCGAGTCCTCCGAGTGACGTGCGAGGGTTGAAGGAGACAAGGCAACCCAAATTTGTCGGAAGATGAAAGGTCGCGTCAGTGTGTCGGGATTACTGTATTTGTGCGAATGAGTATTTCTGCGGTGTATAAAGCAATTTGTCCGGATTTGGCAAAAATGTCACAATAGTGAAATAACGATACCATTAAGCAGTTATTTTCTTTTACGATGTCTCCCTCGTTTAATTATATTTGACGACGTGTGACTAAATAGCGTAGTGAAATTGTTTACGTACATTAAAAGTGCTGGAACACTCTCTTGTATAATATTTATTGCTTACAATTTATACAAAATCTATGCTTTATTTAGAATCACAAACCCTTAAATTGCTAATGGTCTTAAACTATGTCATTAAAACCTTAGACGCTTCTTCTTCGCTACTTGATGTCAGAGCCTTCTAATTTCACAACTTGACGTTAGTTAAATAATTATATAGACACGAATCCCTCCTAATTCCTTGCCATCATATTTCAATAATCATGATTAAAATGACAAATAAACTCCTTACTGGCTTTGGGATAAGTTGTGACGTCAGACCCTTATCTCCAGTGACATTTGATAAGTTCTCCAGTTCTCCCATTAGATATCGAATTTTGCTTGACGCTTGATGAAGGTTAGAAATTATAATTTTAAAAGAATTAATTAATAAATGCCTATAAGAACATCGTTTCAATTCACTAATAAATGGGCTGACTACTTACGTATTTTCTTCCTAAATGTGATGTTGTTTTTCCGTCTTGCAATAATAATATCAACTTATGCTACTCTTACCTTTTTCGGCTAGGACAACAACGGGTAAATTACACAAAACCCTATTCAGTGACAAGTAAATTAATTTTTATAAGAGACTGACTCGATATAAACCAAACACTAAAAAGTGTCCTGAAATTAACACATAACCAACAAAATAGGTACACGGTTAAAGCAATTAAAAGTTACTGTTTTAGTAATCTTAACTAAAATTCAAGGTTCATGAATGCCTGCCCAAGGATATCAGAAATGGAACTTAATTATTGCATTCCTCACATAAGCTTCTACACGCGGGGCCGCAGTTATTATTGTCAACTATCTTGTCTTGTCAAGTTATCTGGTCGGTAAACGGACGGCGCCTTGCCGGGACTGTACTATTTAACTGTGTGCGTTGTAAGCGTTTGAATGCCAAACCCTTAAGTCCGAAAATGGCAAATCTTCCCGTAGAAAGAGTAACACCCAGCCATCCTTTTTTATCCGTAGGGCTGGACTTTGCGGGACCATTCTTGATTTTAAACAAGAAAGGTAGAGGTAGTCGTTTGATAAAATGTTACACGTGTCTTTTTGTCTGCTTGCAGTATAAGTGTATTCATTTGGAAATTGTCACAGATCTCACTAAAGACGCTTTCATAATGACCTTCCGCAGATTCATAGCACGCAGAGGCAAGCCATCTGAAGTGTTTTGTGACACTGGACGGAATTTTGTTGTTATCGTAAAGCGTCGGTACTTCAACGTCACATCTTCATACAACCGTTACTTACCTGTTCGCTATCTACAAGGCAACATTGTATTTCAATTTATATATATTTTTTCGAGTTAAATAAACTAAATATTTTATTTGGCTCCATTGTGTCGAGACAAGACAACTATCGAGCATTTCTAATGTGGACGATTCTACGACATTACCACGACACATACACAATTTGACGTGAACTTAGTATTTCTGTTGCTCCATTTATTATCTTTCGTAGGTATTCGAATTCCGGAGTGTTGAAATCCGTTTGCCATAAATATCCACCCTTTAATGTCTGGATTAGGCTACCATCCTTTTCCTCACTCACCAATGAAAAAGCCTAATTGAGATGTCGTCGCTCGTCCCCGGGGTCATCGTTATACATGCCAAAGATAGATCAGACGTTGATTAACAACATTTTTTAAGACTTGCAGTGTTAATTGATCTGATAAACATTCCAAAATATTTTTAACTTATTCATATATCTCTTAGAATGTTGATCAGATCAGTTGGGTGTGTATGACAATCTAGATCTCCTCCATTCACTTCTTGAATGGCCATCAACAGATCACAGCTCGGTCAATCCTTGGCAGAGAACCAAGGCTCCAAAGATCAATTATATGAAAATCGACTAGTGTCGTTAATTATGTGGCCACCACTGTATAACCTACAGAGCATTAAATTTTCTGATATCTGTGGTATAACCTGTCCAACTTTAAAGCAAGGGTGAATAGGCATCGTCTGGGTTACCTCGCTCCATCAAGCTCGCTCGAGCAAGAGCAAACCCATTATAAATAAAAAAAAAAAACTTAAAAATCTATCGCAATCCCTTTCAATTCGTCATTTGAAAGATATTTACATACTTCAGGCCGTCACTATTTGACATTTGATAGGGATTGTGATGGAGACGCGTTTTGAAAACTTATTCATCATCATTCAGCCTATTGCAGTCCACTGCTGGACGTAAGCCTTCCCCAAGATGCGCCACAAGACACGATCTCAAGCCTTTTTCATCCAGCCACTAGCCGCAACCTTACTCAGGTCGTCGGTCCATCTAGCAGGGGGGCGTCCTACACTACGTTTACCGAGACGTGGTCTCCATTCGAGAACCCGTCTGCTCCAACGCTCGTCTGTTCTACGACTGATGTGACCAGCCCATTGCCACTTCAGTTTGCTACATAGACGGACAATGTCCGTCTTCTGCCAGATGACCTTATTTCGGATTTTGTCCCTAACGAGATCCCCAGCATCGACCTTTCCATAGCTCGCTGAGCGACGTGTAATCTGTGGGCCAGTTTCACCGTCATGTTCCACGTTTCGGCTCCGTAGGTCATGACTGGTACTGAAAACTTATTGAAAATTTATTGAATGAACGAAATGTAAAGTGACACATGCAAATATCATTCAAAATGTATGAAGATGTGTCAATTAAAACATCATTCATTCCGAAAGGGGTCGTGACTATAAGTTACACAATTCCATAAATCACTATCACAATCACAATACCTTTGAAAGGGATTGTGATAGACTTTGAAATAAGACAATTCGGTTTGATCCCAGGACGGTCCCATTTTTTAAAATTCAGGAATCAGTTCAGTTCTTATCATTGACTAGACTTAAGCGCGTGCTACGCACGTGTACTCACTGGGGTCACTTGAGAAAAACTTTTTCTGACCTTTGACCTTGATAAGGTCAATTTAAAAAAATATATTATATATTTCCGGCCGTCTACATTTTTTTGTGATTTTTGAAGCTATTAGTGAAGGCTGTAGGTGTTATACTCATGGCGCTGGAGGGAACATTAGAATGGATAACACGGGCCTTATAATATATAAAGATGATCGACCACAACTTGTTTAATAAAATTTGCTGCTTAGATTTATATGATGCTGACTGTACATATCTTCCTCGTGGTTATACATAAAAACGGCTTATCTCAATTTTATCAACACCAAAAGTGGAGCAATTCAATGAACCTTGGGTGAACATAAAAAGGTTGTCACTTGACAGGCCCCAGTTAGCCACTTAGGTTAAGTTTGTGACCCTTGTGGCATAGCAATTTAAGTACATACAGTACGTTATCTTGGCCTTTTTCTTGACAAAAGTTAATTATTATTATTAGAGCCGCACCGTGCGCAATACGTGATAAGGCTGCCCGTCATCATACTGCGTGCGTACAAAACTTTCACAGCATGTGTTTGTCATCGTTCGAGACTGAAACACTTGGCGCTTGGAGAGCTCTCGCTGAGATGAGCGTGTCAAGACCATTTTCTGGCCCGGCCAAGACACAGGGAACAGAATGAGCAAACGGCATATATTAAAAATATTACATGTTTACTTAAAACCTTGACCTTGAAACTTGACTTAATGCTATTTACCTAACATTCAAAATAAATGGGGTACTTTTGTTGCCTTAAGGCGGTACCCCCACCGAAAGTGGCGCCGCCTTGAATTTTATTTAATATCGTAATTCTAATTCACAATTTTAATAAAACTAAGCGTGGAATTTTTAGAGCCTATAGTCTAGTATTTTTTGACGGTATCATTACATTCCCTCGTAGTCACTGCTAGAAGTAGATAGCAAAACTGCTATAAGTGGCCGTTTTTGACACATTTGCTATCTACTTCTACGAATGACTATGACGAGATGTAGCGATACCTTCTAAAAATACAAGACAATGGGCTCTAAAAATTCCACGTTTAGTTTTATTAAAATTGTGAATTAGAATTACGATATTAAATAAAATTCAACGCGGCGTCACTTTCGGTGGGGGTACCGCCTTAAAGTAAGAAAAATACGATAAACAATTAACTTTAAATCATCAAAAGTTATTTAGGTACAATTAATCGTCGTATAATAAATAGAATGTTGAAAACAGGTGATCACTGTCCGAAGTCGCTTCTCTTCGCCACAAAAGAAGTAAAAGAACAGGAACGCCCTTACTTGTTCGAAGTTAAAATGTACGAACAAGCATCGCTAGGAGCAGGTTGGAACTGCAGAACTACGAACAGACCGTTCGGAGACTCAAATTAGGAAATAAGATATGGATTTATCTCGAAATGAATATGTAAATGAATAAAACTCTCCTCTTTCCTCCTGAAACGTGAGGACAAAAAAAGGATTAGTTAAATAAATACAAGAGTTTTTTAAAATACATAAATATAATACAAAGAAAAATGTTAGAAATTTGAAGAAATACATACCATTTATGTACAAATCATTTATATTTAATAATATCAGCAGCGTCGTTGGTTAATTCATCCAAGGAAACTATCAACTCAGTGCTTCCAAGTCACCAAGTTGAAAGTATGAAAAATCAAGAAAATTAAAATATTGTATCTCTTTCAAATTCAGAGCAAAAATTGTTTCTCGTCGTGAAAAAGTGAAAATATTTTCAGAGTATCACACGAATACGCGGGAGAACCCAAGAAGACGGCCAACGCCAGAAAAAGAAATCTATCTATAGAATAATTGTATATATTTAAAATATTACATAGCCAAAGAGTTTTATACAATGAGGTTAATATTTAGTTTGAGTGTGGGTAAAATGAGGTCGCATCATTGCTTAAATGAAATAAATATTAAATAAGGTAAATTTGAGAAATATGAAAATGAAACGTTGTTTATTAAAAACTGAAACAAAATGAACATTACAGGCGCGTCGGGTATTACTCGCGAACGGACCTTTCGTAGGAAGATAAAATACTGTAGGTTTATCTTCATACTGCGCTTTGCTGGTAGCCTCGGATGCTTCGCAGGCCTGTTTGTTTATTTACAACCCTTTAACGCCGTGCCGCTTTGGTGTTCGGGATTTTCCTGATGAAATTGGGGACTCGGTGGTTAGGAAGAAGTAATTACATTATCACATTAACTTATAGTTACTATGATTTTGTTTTTTGGTATTTAAATTGCAACTTTATATTTTTTTTTATTGTCTCTAGATTACTCAGGTGGGTCGTCTGAGCAATTAAAAGGTTAGTTGTCAATCGGCAGACCCCAGTTAGCCACTTAGGTTAAGTTTGTGACCCTTGTCGCTGCTCGCCTTCATCGTCAAAGGATCCTGTATTCAAAATTTCAGCTTAATCGTTAAAGCCGTTTGGGCTGTGCGTTGTCGTGTCGGTCAGTCGGTCACGGTATTGTTTTATTAGCATAGATAATAAAAGAAAACAAATTGTCTCTAGATTTCTCAAGTGGGTCGTCTATTTGGAGACTAGTTGCCACTTGACAGGCCTCAGTTAGCCACTTAGGTTAAGTTTGTGACCCTTGTAGCCTCGAAGCCTCCGACGGCTTATTTGCTTATTTACTACTATTTTTCCTGGCTTTCCTGATGAAATTGGGGACTCGGTGGTTAGGAAGAAGGAATTACGTCATCACATCAACTATGATTTGTAAATTTTTAGATTGCTATTTTTTTATAAAAATAAACAACTACCCTTCAAATCTAGTCCTCAAATTGCTCAAACGATCCGTCCGTTGAATTTTTGAAGTATTGCAGACCCCACGTGTGGCACCATAAAATTAAGAAGAAACGTATGTGCGGAAGATTTACGACCAGTTTCAAAGGGTTATTTATTTTTATTTTATTTTATGAAAGACGGGGAGACTCTTACCCCCGTATAAGTCGTTCCTCCAAAACTTCACACTCTACTCAACCTCGTCGTGGGTAAAAATGATAGTGTGCGCTAGGCCTAACACGGAGTGGCTACGTACTCTTTGGCTGCTCCAGGTCCTTACGGAGTTATGACTTAGAATACCTACCGATTTCGAGGAGTATTTTGAAGAGTTTTTCAATGAGGTTTCGTTAAGTCGAGGACGAGTAAGTTTTGGAGGAACGACTTAGAATATGGGTGTTAGCCTTCATCATACCTGATGTTAAGTATTGATAAGGCTGAAGATGGAAGCGAGCCTCTCGCGGAATCCTCAGCTATTGAGGTACTGGCTATCTTATCTCGAACTACCGGAACACAAGAATACTGAAAACGTCATGTTGTTATGGCGTCACACTTAGATAAGATGGTCGTAGCTAGCCAGGCGGACTTACAACGAGTCCTACCACCAACAAAATCGAATACAATATGTACCCCCGCTGGGAATCGAACCCGGGACCCCTGGGTCTGATACCGGTGGTATTACCACTAGACCACAGAGGCGGTTAAATAATCAATGTGCAAACTGTGTTGGTAATATGTATCAGCAACCATTGTTATTTTGGTGCATCGCCGCTCTTATACCTACGCCTATCTCTAACTTAAAGAGCATCTTTCTTACGGAAATATGCTTAGCCATCATTATACCAGATATTAAGTAACAATAAGGCTGAAGGTGGAAACGCACCTCTCCCGGAATTCTCAACCACTGAGGAGGGTTCGTTTGAACGTTATAATTCAGGTCAGAATTAAACAAATTTTAATATAATTTTAGATAATCTTAACTTACAAACCGGGTCAATAATTGGGTATCTTTTATTGTGATGAAACCTCCACATATGATGAAAGTTTGTATGAAGTAAGGGAACAAATACCTTGCGAGTGAACTCACGGACGTCCGCTAGTAGTCTAGTACCCTATAAATTGCGTCTATTTACTAGAATTATAACCAAATTAACCTACACATTTGCGTTAATAACGCATATTATTTAGCGGTTTAGACTCATTATGCTTTATCCAAAATATCGCGTCGACTGATGTGACACAACATAGTAAATATAACAGTATCAGTATTTTAACTTAGTCCCATTTTTACTATATTATCTACGCTCCAAAATTACTGGTTGACAAGATGTGAGTTCACGCACGAGAAATGTTTCTAAAATTATTCTCGAAAGCTCGCATGTGTGCATGAACATTACGCAAACGATTCAAGGATGCTACTTGTTTCATTCGAGAAGGTGGCATACTCCTCGTACTTGAAATCTCGCGTCGTATCTACCTGACATAAGAGTGTACTGCGGGGTGATAATAACCTATCTTTGCAACAGCAAAAATTGCGCGATTATTGCTTTACGTCACGTATCACCATAGCAAAGTACGGCCTCTACCGAACAATGAATGATACATTGTGCATTCATTTAGTTCCTGTTATTGCTACCAAATTGGATTTATCAGGCCGCCTGTAAGGCCTCTGACTTGGCATGACAATAGCCGGGACCGACGGTTTAACGTGCCTTCCGAAGCACGGCAGCGCTCAGTTGTAATGCCACTGTACGGTCACCCATCCGACCGACACCTGACCGGGCCGGACGTTGCTTTAAAAACGTGATCAGTCTGTCAATCGAGGCCATGAGCGCTTCGAAGTCGGTTAAAAATACTTATACGAAAAATGAAACAAGTTGCTTTTTTCTAGTTAAAAAATTATCACATAAAAATAGTATTGTAAAATGCAAAATTAAAAAGTTATAAATATTTTAAACTCGGTTTGTCCAAAAATATAACGTCAAAAAGAAATCGGCGGTGCAACGCTGCCAGTTTCTGCGGTGCAGACATGTGTTTTCGCCCTTATTTCCACCTTACACATATTTTCAATAAATGCAAATAACCGTTATCATCTGGATTAATAAATTTATTGTTATTATGGTTATTTTTCAATTAAACAAAAAGGGAACTTACCTATAACTTTTTAATTTTGCATTTGATAATGCTATTTTTATGTGATAAATATTAAACAAGAAAATATACCCAAGAATCGAATCCCGTCAGAGCGACATGAGACAAGTCGTTTTTTCTAGTATATTTTCGTATTTAATACTTATCATATAAAAAGGGAACTGTTTAAAATGTATGACATAGAAATATGAAAGTCATTTTGCTGAAAAAAAGTGACTACAATAGTGTAAAATTGAATTGGAATAAAGTGAAAAAAATATGTGAGCAAATGACTTGGAAATAAGCGTATTCGTTGTAAACAAGTGAACTGGAAGTCTTTCCAGAGAAAATAAGAGTATTTGTCACATATAATTTAGTATAATTTTTTTTTCAAAAGTGGAAATAACTCGTTTTGAAATGGCACTCCTCGAATATTCTTAATTTTCTGTTGCTGATCACAGTTTTTAAAACTATGATCACATCAAATATCACTTTTATATTGTAATAATAATTGATGGTTTAGTGACTGCCATTTGTTTGTCTGAAGTAACGTTAGTAACCTTATAGTTTAACGTAATTTTTCAATTTGACGAATTTGTACTTAAGTGCGCGCTCTAGGCCAAAAGCAAAAGTAATAACTGCAACGGCGAACTACAAAGTAAATGCTGCCTTTATTTCTATGAGAAATAAGGCAGCATTTACTATATAACTCTCCGGCCCCATTCGGCCGGTCCGGAATGAAGAAATGAAGGAAATTCTTTTTTTAAAGGTTATTTACAAAAAATATATAACATAAGCCCTGCCTTATCTATAATGTAATTATACTAAAAAGTTCCAAGCTTTATTTTAATGACGACCTATTTGGCGCTAGGGTACTAAGCCCGCCTTCTGCGCCAGAGGTCCCGGGTTCGATCCCCGGACAAGACAAATATTTGTGTGCATGAACATGTCTATTTGTCTTGGTCTGGGTGTTTAATATGTATATTATGTATTCACAAAAGAAATTATATAAGTATGTTTATCCGTTATCTAGTATTGTGATGTGGTTTTCCAATTTTCAATAATAATAGGAACTTACTTAATAGACTTACCTTTTTCGGCTAGGACAACAACGGGGAAATGAGACAAAACATTATCCAGTGACAAGTAAATTGATCTTTATTGTTATCCTGACTCTATACAAACCAAAACTAAAAAGGTGTCCTGTAATCCACACATAAAAAAACATAAAAAATAGGTACACTGTTAAAACAATTAATTTAAAGTTACTGTTTTAGTGATATCTTAAATAAAATTGAAGGTTCATGAATGCCTGCCCAAGGATATCAGAAATGGAACTTAATTGAATGTGATGAGAAATTGATGATGATGCTACACTATGGGTGAACTCCTAAGCTTGCTGATGTGAATGAATGGTGGTTGTTGATATGGATATATTTAATTATAAAACTAAATGTTAGTTTTTTGGGTTAATTTAATAGAGGAATGGGGTCACCGCTCTATGTGTGATCCTCTGATTATATTTTCACTGCTTGATACTAGCAGGATAGTAAAACAGCCGGAGGCGACTCCCGGGCTTCCCTGATCTGTCCTCTAACGCCGAGCGTACTGAATTTTCTGCTTCGCGGGCGGAGTGGTGTTTCGGAGGGGCGCCGTATGCGTCTCGTCACCTGCGAGAGTGGATTATGAACGGAGGTGATTTATTGTAACCGGTGAATTCTCACAAAGGGGGCCTTACTGTAATGTCTTTACCACGAAGCCTGAAGGGCCCTATTTCATCTAAAAAGCATCAGAGCAAGGGGAAGGTTGATACCCCAAACTTGACCTCTAAAGTGGCCACTTGCATACCGATTATGATACTGTGACTTATTTTTAATATTTCTTATTTGTAAGTAAATGTTTAATTTGTTAATAAATTATGTTCCACAGTATGATGCCTTTCTGTTTATATTACAGGGAAGCTCTGGCTACAGAGATTAGCCCAAATTATGCTTACATGAGGGCTTCCATGCCACATGGTGTGCACTCATGAAAGCATTCTTGAAGTGACTTATTTATGAAAGTTTACTAATAAAAAGAGAAAGTAACACCCCTAGGGGGTCCCTTTGTATCAATTACAAGGCTTAACTTGATAATTTAGGTGGATTAGGCAAGTATAATGGTAAGATCAAGTAGGGACACTGATTATGAAATTCTGATGTGAAGTGCACTGACACTAACCTGCGGCTTCAGCTATTCGTTTATCATCATTACATATTCCTTCTAATTGTTTATATTCTTATACTGTTTATACTGGTATCAATAAAATTTTAATTAATCAATAAGAGTTTAATTAAAGTAACCTTAAAAAGCAAGGACCTTCTGTCATATATCAATCGCAGACCATCTGACAATCTCCTGTCAGTGTCATACCTGTCACTGTCGATCTGACAGATGGGGCGTTACGTGCGTTTGCACTGCATTAAAATGTAAATCGGTGAAGACAATATTCCAGGTGTACTATGGCCAAAATTAAAAGCCAAGGCTGATGCTACCTCTGAACAATGAAAACCTGTAAAGTTAACAAGGTTCGAAGAGCCGTTTCGGCCACCACAACAAAACATTTAAATACAGTCTTTCACCGAATTAAGCATCCCTTTTCCTTTACATTTTTTTTCTACTAGCTCTCACCCATCGTACCTACCCATCCACCTCACCTACTATATATTGATATCTATATATATATATATATATATATATATATATATTATATATCTTAATGAAAGGAAATTTTAAAATGACCGAAGTCTGCAGACATACTGCCTTATACAAGAAACGACATTACAGTATCCATAACACAAGTTCTTCATGAATCTTAACGTAGGCTAGATAATTGGTGTGATTGTATGCAAATATTTATTTATTATTATTATTTATTACTTGAATACTAGCAGTTTATCGTGTTAATTATAGTGATTTGGAGGCAACTTCGCATTTTTTTTCTATCGAGAAAATTTTATGCAATCGTGTTTTTGAGTAACATAGTCACTAGTGTTAGTCCTGTAGTTTGCTGCATCTTAATTTGAAATTCATCAATTTTTTCATTGATTTTCGTTGGCCTATAGCGGGCCCTTCATAAGACAGGGAGAAAAAAAACAGCCCTTGACGAGTTTCCTGTCGGTTTTTCTCGTTACAAGGTCTCCCGGTGTAGGGTTTGTGAACCGATGGCGTAGCGTTCATAAGTGCTTGTAATAGCCTAGACTGAATAAATAACATTGAATTTTAAATTTGATTTTATTTGTAGCTGTCGTACTGCATTAGCTTTTAATATGGACTGTTTTATTAGGTACCGAGGCAAACGGTTAATTTTATTGTGAGAGAATCCACTAAATATTTTAGTGAATACCATTGTTGTTTAATATCGCCCATTCACTAAATTGCGATACAGCCCTGCGTTTAATCGAAAGCATCTATTTCATACATGATAGATGTACTTTACTAATGACCTTAGCCTTTGAATTTTAATCCAGTGAGTGTTAACAAAGGACTTAACACATAAGTCCTTTGTTAACACTCACTGGATTAAAGTGTCTTATTGTTGTTACTTGATGTAGTGGCATATCTTTTTTAATTATTATAGTAACCTTTATTCAGACATTAATTAACATTTTTGATACATTTACATTACAATTTACATTTTAAATACAAGTAATTATAAGTACTTACTAGGTTTTTCGTTAACACTAATATGCATGGACTGCCTGTCTGTATGTCACTAATTGACAAAGGCCTCCTCCAACTGCCGCCGTTTCTCTCTATCGTTAGCTACTCTCGTCTATAAACCACCTGCTACGGCTTTGATATCATCAACTTTGGTTGGTGCTAGGACTTATTGTATGTCTGCCTGGCTAGCTACCACCATTATAACTTTTTAATTTTGCATTTTACAATGCTATTTTTATGTGATAAAATTAAACGAGAAAATGTACTAGAAAAAAGCAACTAGTCTCATGTCGCCCTGACGGGATTCGCTTCGGAATTCTACGTGTCCTCGTAGGTCTCTGTAGCATAATTGGTTAGTGCATTGGGCCGGATTCCCAAGGATGCGGGTTCGAATCCCGTCAGGGCAACATGAGACTAGTTGCTTTTTTCTAGTATATTTTCTCGTTTAATATTTATCACATAAAAATAGCATTGTAAAATGCAAAATTAAAAAGTTATAATTAGATGGCTGTTTCATCTTAATCGATAGTCAAACATCTGTAAAGATGTTTCTTTCGAATGCGAGGATATTTCTCTCATTGATCAAGCGACGGTGGCCAACACCGTAGAACGGTGAATATACTAGAAAAATTCGACGTGTCCTCGTAGGTCTCTGTAGCATAATTGGTTAGTGCATTGGGCCGGATTCCCAAGGATGCGGGTTCGAATCCCGTCAAGGCGACATGAGACTAGTTGCTTTTTTCTAGTATATTTTCTCGTTTAATATTTATCACATAAAAATAGCATTGTAAAATGCAAAATTAAAAAGTTATAATTAGATGGCTGTTTCATCTTAATCGATAGTCAAACATCTGTAAAGATGTTTCTTTCGAATGCGAGGATATTTCTCTCATTGATCAAGCGACGGTGGCCAACACCGTAGAACGGTGAATATACTAGAAAAATTCGACGTGTCCTCGTAGGTCTCTGTAGCAATTGGTTAGTGCATTGGGCCGGATTCCCAAGGATGCGGGTTCGAATCCCGTCAAGGCGACATGAGACTAGTTGCTTTTTTCTAGTATATTTTCTCGTTTAATAGCTACCACCATCTTGTCTAAGTCTGACGCCCTTACAACAATGTTTTCAGCATTGTTGTATTCTGGCATTTACCGATAAGATAGTCAGTTCCTCAGTGATTGAGAATTCTGGGAGAGGCTCCCTTCCATCTTCAGCCTTATCAAACTTAACATCAGCACCCCGACCGCCTAAGGTATAGCTTGTGGTATCGCTATAGCTATCAAACTTCAAACTCTGATAAAACCCTTCAATGAAGGGTTTTTGTCTAATTCCTACATATTTCTATTCATCTATTCTATTCACTATTGCATTTTTTGTAGGAAAGTGATAGCGTATACGAGAGCCCTTGTAGGGGGTTTGAAAAATCGATAGCTATAGCATAGCACAAACTATATCGTTGGACGGTCGGGGTGCAGGTATGATGAAGTCTCCCCGTCGATCATAAATAAAAAACCACCGTCTCAAAGGTCTAACCAGTTTTCTCTTCCTGCCACTTGTGAACCAATTCATGACAAATTTTGACCATTTTTCACTTCCTCTGATTGTGTGGCCTGCTCACTTCTACTTAGGCTTTTTTATGTTTTTATAACATTCTCTGTTCTTGTTTGTTTCTTGATGTTGTCAGTGGCATATCTTATTAAACATTTAAGATTAATAATATTATTAAAGATTAAATCAATTAAAGTTTTAACTGTGCGATAAAGTTTTGGACAATAAAGAGCGATTAAGGTGCTATACGACTAAAACGAGATAACGAGGAAACGACGCGCGTGGGAGCGTGGTCGATATTGCAGATTAGGCGAAATAACCACGAAAGTAATAAATTAACACTAAACCAATTTCCAACAGTATATGTAACCCCATTTGAGAATAATCTATTTTTAGGGGTCTTTACAAAACGAAAAATGGTCGAAGCAAAATCATAAAACCTTGTTTCTGAAACTTTATAAATCTAGATAAACGTATGAAGAAATATATACTTAGATTATTAATTACCAGATTTGTAACATCTCCAACCGCCCCATACTTTTCCGTAAAGCGTCTTAAATAATTTTCGCCATGGTGGGTCCCGAGATAGGTAACCAAAATATCAATCATATCTCGCGCATCTCATACTACGGAAGGCGCTATAAGGCGTTGGTCCCAGCTGTATTTGCAATCTTTAACACCCGCCTACCAGCACTGGGCCTGCATGGTGGTTCTTAACCCAATCTTCTTATCCATCCATGAGAACGGGTGTAGAAAGTAGTGGGACATTAAGATTGTACCGACCAAAAAGCGAAAAAAGAACAGTTACGGTTACCATGATATTATGTAAAACCTAATTTTACTTAATGTCTAATAAGTAATCTACAAGTTTTGCGTCTTACATTTTCAATTTAAGATCTATAGTACATTACTGCAGCGGCCGCCAGCAAAAGCGGCAACGTGTAAATACACACATACGTAAGTCCATCAATGCCAAGTTGTAGCCAAGGCTTGTATAGGACTTTTCTCAAATAATGCGCGGAAATTAAAACTACTTTTCGAAATCCGACGGTTAACAAACAACGATATTTTTCCCGCCTAAAAGGATTTATTTGTTGTTATTTTTTTCTAAAACAGCTTTCTATTTGCAAGCCAGTTCGAAATTTAAATAAAACCTTTGATAAGTTACCTTCCTGGTTGCCATATTTCGAAGTAAAAGATGGTTCTATTTTTAAATTACACGACAGATATGGGTTTACTGTGTAATTTATTTGGCCGCTAAACACGACAGATATGAATTTTCATACAACTTTTGTCGGCCGCTGCTCGCATGTTATAGCGGCCAGTACAGCAATATCGATTAATTATCGAAGGTTGTCAAAATAATGCTCATATTTCCAAGCATGTTTGAAAAAACGATTTAATACAAGTACTTAAGTAATTTTCTTAAAAATGCGCTTCAAATTCTCCATACCAATTTACTATGGACACGATATGCCTATATGATATATATGTGAAACGGTTTGACATGACGTTGTCATTTCATACAATATTGTCATTAGGGTCGGTGCAGTCTTAAAATGGCCTATGATAATGCTAATGAATATCTTGTGAATCAGATATAAACATGTTCATTGTCTGTTTTGTAGCTCGTACTAAGTTTGCATTATTATAGGGTCATTAAACCCCGTATCTGTTTTTCCATCACCCACCCTTTAGTGGGAAAATAGTTAAAGTTTAAATGTAGGTAGTTAAAGTATACATTATAATATTTGGGCGGTTGTTATCTTTTAGCAACTTGCAAACAACGTTATAATTATGTGTACAGTTTACGGGTTGAAATAAATATTTTATTAAAAACAAAAAGTAGGACTTTGTTTTTTATTTAAATAAGTAAATTGATACTAAAAAGCGATATTGCGTAACAGTTTGTTTTGTTTCAGTAATTGACTAAAATAACCGCAAAAACTCGGAAACGATAATTAATATCAGAACTGATTCTAGGATTCCGCACTAAACCAACAGTAAGCAATGTCAGCTAAGAATTTTCTATTTTGTTATTGTCATCTGGCATTTTTATGTCCCCACTGCTGGGGCACTGGCCTTCCTTATGGATGGATGAGGAAAATGGACCACGACCTACCACGCAAGCTCAAATAATTGGTGAGTTTTAACGACTGCAAATGCAGACCAGCGGTCTAACGTACCTTCCGAAGCACGGAGGAGCTTGATATAGTAAATTTTTGGTCACCCATCCCGTGACCAACCATTGCGAAAGTTGCTTAACCTCAACAATCGCACAAAATATTTATATTGCACCTTTACAAAACGTTTACTTGTATTAATAAAAAAGACTCTCTGGTTAATCAACCAAATGATTTATGATTTAGTAATTTTTGCATTTTTCAATGCTATTTTTATACTTATGGTAAATTTTAAATAGAAAAATATTGGAAAAAATTAACTCGGCCACAAGTGAATTCTCAGGCTGGAAACGAACCAGCGATCTTTGGAAATCCGGTCCAATGCTCTAACCGCTGAGCTACCGAGACTTGCGAACCACCGTCGAAATTCTCCAATACTTTTATATTTTTAATACGCTGTAGGCCAGCGTTGTTACATCAATGCTAGGAAATATCCTTGCATTCGAAAGAAACATCTTTTCAGGTGTTTAACGATCGATTAAGATGCAACTGCCAATAATTTATGATTTAGTAATTTTTGCATTTTTCAATGCTATTTAAAATTTACCACAACCAAATGATATTAGCACAACTTTGTTGCAACCGCAAATACGTTGTCTGAAACTCGTTCACTGCACAAACAGACGAAATAAACGAATGAAAATAGCAACGCACCAAAATCCGTTGCACAAAAATCGCACGGAATTCTCTTTACAAACAATGCCGTGCAATTCGAACAGACAGACGGCGGATTCTGTATTCAGCAAATTGGCTAACGAAACCGTAGAAGATGCGAAACTTTCCTTTTTGCGAAAGAACAACACGAAGTTCTGAAGAGATCCGTTGAGATAAGAAAGGTTTTCTTGTTGCAAACATGTCAGCAATAACTCACCGCGCTTACATTTTAGAATGCTGCAAATCTGGATAAATACACCTACTATCTAGGTGGACACAAACAACATACCTACTTAAAAAGCAAGCTTACCGCATTTATCGCAATTTTGAATCCTATCCTACTAATATTATAAATGAGAAAGTATGTCAGTGTGTATGTTTGTTTGTTTGTTTGTTACTCTTTCACGCAAAAACTACTCAACGGATTTGGATGAAATTTGGCACTCAGGTAGAAGATAGCCGGGATTAAAATATAGAGCACTTTTTATCCTGAAATTTCCACGGGAACAGGAACCACGAGGGTGAAACCGCGGGGGGCCGGTACTGTAACATATGACTGGCCTAACAGTGACAACATCATTTTTAAATTTACAAAGTACCAAAATCCCAATTTAATTGCAAAAGTTGTTGTATTCAAACACTGTATTATGTTTTTGTATGATTTTTTAATTTTCGCATTTTTCAATCCCATTTGAGAATTCACTTGTGGCCGAGTTAATTTTTCCAATATTTTTCTATTTGTTTATCATAAGTATTAGGCTTATGATTGAGGAGATAAGCCAATAAATATTATTTTAATTGCTAAATAGATTAAGCTACTTACTTATCCAACATAATCAAATATAATAAATATAAATAAATAAATATAAATATTATTTACATTTGATTTGGTTCACCTAAATTCAGTTACTCAAAGTATAATGTAAAAAAACAAATTGTGTTTTCACAAACGCTTCCTTCCGACTTGTTATGAGTTGACGAACAAAGAATCCGAGTGCATAAAATAAAAGTGTTCGAAGTCAACAATCAAAGTTTCCATAAACAATTGGGATGTTTTCGTTTCCTGCCCTTTCCTCGTGGCGTTATGGCTTCGCGAAAAGTTGATGAGTGAGCTACTTGGAATGGATGCAGTCGAAAACTAAGATGGCGAATGTTTGTATTTTGTTTGACACTCTAAAACAACATTGTTTATATTGGATTGGACGATTGATTTGCAGGTTTCGTTCGGAGCGAAACCGAACGAAAAGAGGAACCAAGGTCGTCGCAAAGGTGCCGAAACGTTGGGAGAAGAAGAAAACAAAGAAACTCATAATACAATTTTAACACAAAATGGAAAATCTAATTGCAATTTGAGATAATAAATGAAAGTAATGTAATTATAACTTTTTATTTTGCATTTTACAATGCTATTTTTATGTGATAAATATTAAACATTATTAGTGCATTGGGCCGGACTCCCAAGGATGCGGGTTCGAATCCCGTCAGGGCGACATGAGACTAGTTGTTTTTTTCTAGTATATTTTCTTGTTTAATATTTATCACATAAAAATAGCATTGTAAAATGCAAAATTAAAAAGTTATAATTAGATGGCTGTTTCATCTTAATCGATAGTCAAACATCTGTAAAGATGTTTCTTTCGAATGCGAGGATATTTCTCTCACTGATGAAGCGACGGTGGCCAACACCGTAGAACGGTGAATATACTAGAAAAATTCGACGTGTTCTCATAGGTCTCTGTAGCATAATTGGTTAGTGCATTGGGCCGGACTCCCAAGGATGCGGGTTCGAATCTCGTCAGGGCGACATGAGACTAGTTGCTTTTTTCTAATATATTTTCTTGTTTAATATTTATCACATGAAAGTAATGTAAGTTTTTTTTTATTTTTGGCTGAAACCCAAACCGGGTGGAGCCATAATGATCCATAATAATAAAAACCCATGATTTAACAAAACTGCCGGCTTATCCCGACTAAAAGCATTTGAAATCTTTTTTTTTTTTCAAACATTAAAATTGGCGTATTTATTTTTATTTCAATAAAGTTTCCTCTAATTATTTTTAAAACCACCTTTGTGTGTATCGTATTTCTCGTATTCTACGGCGGCGGTACATAATTATAACCCCAAGAATGTAAGTACGAGGCTATTGAAGATAGTAGTGTTAATTTACTGCGCCACTGGCGCGAAGTAACATCGTGACTTTACCCAACATGATCCCTGTTATGTAATTCATCCTTATCTCAATGTTAAAAGGGTTAGAATTAAGGCGCTACTCGGAAAAAGTATGGACTGTTTGATATAAAACTATAGCACGGTTACAGTTGTTACAAATCTGGTAATAACATTATATATTTCTTCATACCTTTATCTAGATTCGTATAGTTTCAAAAATAAGATTTTATGATTTTGCCTCGACACTTTTTCTTTTCGAAAAGACCTTTAAAGAAAAACACGAAAATTCAAGATTATTCTTATATGGGGTTACTTACACTATTGGAAATTGGTTTAATAAGTGGACACCAATAATATTTAGGATCGTATAGAAGCATTTTTTTTAAATCGCTGTAGTTTTTTAATACGAAGAGATTTTGTGTTTTTTTGCCTAATCTGCAAAATCGGTCGTGCTCCCGTGCGCGTCGTTTTCTTATTGCTATCTCGCTTCAGCATTTTTTTTTCGAGTATCACCTTAACGTGATGGAATAACGACGAGCCACTCGAGCTTCTGAGGCCCTACCATCAGTGGCGCTAGCTCAAAAACTTGCGAAAAGTGTTCGAATCGTCACGTCAAAAAATATGTCGTGAAATTAAGTTACGTTTACGTCCAGGGATCGTGCTCAATTTCCTTTAGGTACATATGTACAAGTGACGATACGAATACTTTTCGCAAGTTTTTCGTGCTAGCTCTTCTGTACCTAAAACGTGTTGATTTTAACTATCAAGGTATTCGAAAACTATCGAGTGTACATGTTGGATGGCGGTAAAGCAGTCGATGGATATAAATAAATCCTACTAATATAATAAATGCAAAAGTGTTTGTTTGTTACTCTTTCACGCAAAAACTACTGACGAATTTGTTCCATCTTTGGCCTCATCAATACTTAACATATGACGAAGGATAAGAGCGTCCCCGATGTTCATAAAAAAAGCAACAGATCGATATTTTACGCTAACGTTCATTGTAAACGTCAAGTTTGCCAAACTCATAATAAGCCTACAGAACCGAATGTTTTATTACTTTAATTCCTTTCATGTAACATAGTTTTCTCTGCTTCACTTAGTTATGCTCCGATTTCAAAGACAACTAAATCTACTCAACTTACACAAACTCCTAAATGGATATACCAGACAAGTTTCCCCATAAAACAAGTTTAGCAGTTACTCACCCGTTACGGAACAGTACTTTTAACTTTTAAACTGTTAGCCGACCAAGGTACTTTATCATTTACGACGCGGGGAAATTTTTCACCGCGGTTAACAAGGTGGCAACATTAACGGAAAAAGATTAGGTACTTAAAAAGAAAAAAAATATATTTATTCAGTAATATCAATTTTTTACAAAACAATTACACTGAGATCTCCTTTTAATAATATACTTGTGCCAAGAGACCTCGCTCTTCCACATCGTACATTACAAAAGAATAAACACTTTTGGAGTTGCATTTTTAGAGGTACAAGAATATTTTAAGACTATTAACTAAAGCTATAAGTGTGTGCGCGTGTGTGTGTGTGTGTGTGTATGTGTGTGAGAGAGAGAGACAAAGTATAAGTTATTATTTTATAAGTTTTTCAATTTCGTTGTAATCTTTATCTTTTAGCCAATTGGTAATGTGTATTTTACATTCTTTGATAGTTTTAGGATAAATATTTAACTGGTTATTCAAGTGGTTATATACATAGCAAGATTGATTTGACTGTTGCCGCCTGTCAAAAGCAGTTTTAACGCCTACACTTTTAACGACATTTCTATTTCTTCTACTGTTTTCACAATTAGGGTTATATACAAGGGACTTATGTAATTTAAGAGTCAAATTCAATACATACAACTTGCGGACAGAGAGAAGCTGACATAGTAAAAACAGACAAAAAGATTGAGTAAATACCTAAATAGATTAAGTATTTTTTTAATTATTAACAGGGAGACGCTTCGCCTTCATCAGAACTGAAATAAAATATTGATAAGGCTGAAGATGGAAGCGCGCCTCTCCCGGAATCCTCAACCATTGAGGAACTGGCTTTCTAAGGGGCGTCCATTGAATCACATGAGGTGATTTTGGTGAGATTTGGCTCGACCCCTCTAAACTCACGGGAGATTTAGAGATTGAAAACCGGGTGCCCTTTTAAGGATGATTCACGTTACACCTTGTCGCGACCGGAGGGTCTAAAAAGGACTCAAACGCAATATTGCTAAGTGAATTCCCTAACAAATCATTTATTTGTTAATATTCTATAGAGTTTAAAACTGTGTCAGTGCCAGTGTAGAAGAATTAGCTTTTAATTTTTTTAAGGGTAGAAAACTTACTAAAAGCAAATTCCATAGAAATAAACAAAAAAATGAATTGTCAATGAATTCACTTGCAATATTGCGTCTGCATCCTTTTTAACCCCCCGGGCCAGTTCAGACGCAGCAGTTCAGTAGGCTTATTACGAGTTTGGCAAACTCGACGTTACAGTAAACGTTAATGTAAAATGTAGCTCTGTCTCTTTCATATTTAACGACTGTTTTACCGACATGAGCAGTGTATCCGATAGTCTACGCTCACGAGTCCTGTAAATGTCATGTTAAGCAAACTCGTAATTGGGGTCCATAAACAATGTACTTAAAATGTCTCCAAAACAAATGTACGTATTTTATTTATTTCTACAATCTTAGCTGTCGATATGGGATTTACCCGTATCTTAGGTAGGTAACAGATTTAATAGCAACAATTTAGGATTGTTTTATTAAGCAACGTTCACATTATTCAACACTAAGAACGCTGTTTCAGAATAATACGGTGTTTATAATAACACGGTGTACGATACGCTATGGAAGCTTTTGAGAATTTAATTTCCATTATTTTTCAGGGCTTCTGGGGTTCTGAAATACCACACTATATATATAAATATATATATATTATGATATTTCAAAAAATAATGTTATCTGGCAAAAGTTAAGTAGGTACCTAATAAAACATAGGTAATGATTTGAGGAACTAAAAAAGCGTGACGTCATTTTTGCTGAAGAGTAAAATAGTCTCACAAAAATATGGAATAAGTGTATCTACACCATACATTTATTCCAATCAACAGAACAATAAAATAGAAAAGAATACTCACAAGATAATAATAAAAATACTCTAGTAGTAAGTAATTCTTTAGATTGGAGAGCGTTTTTACCTTTGTCTCTCATCGTTAGGTGCAATACGGCAAAACAAAGTGTGCCAAAAAACGTATAATAAAACTGTAAAAATAGAGACACCAAACATTTTTCACAACTCTAAAACCAAAATAAATGAAAAACAACAGCTGTTGTGAATTTGTGATATGCAAATGCGCTAAACGATTCCTTTTTGCGCAGTACATTTGCTTAGCCCACTTGCACCAAACAGGGAGTTAAATATATAATCCGAGGGCTACACATCCGGCCAAATATGATGAAACTAATGCTGACTATACAGCTCTCTCGCTTCACAGTGCTTTTAATAAATCTATCCCTTACTGACAAATTTGACATGACACGCGCTACTTTGTTGCATTATATTGACTTTGACACTGTTGTCATTATGATTCTATATCTATGCCCTGTTGTCAATGAAAATTTTACCCGCCGAGGACTTTGGATTAAATCAACTAACTCTGTGTTTGCACTGTCAAGAAATACCACAATTGATTTATCAGATTTTAGATTTTTATATTTCCTTATTGCAAAAAATTTGCCACGCAGCTCTTTTTCACCGTTTCTTCACCGTTTTGAAGATAAAATTATCTTCACAAAGTTTTATTATCAGAAATTATACAATATGTCATCAGAAGGTAATCAATATGACAACTTTCATTATAATGCGACAAAGTACAGTGAGTCATTTTAAATCTGACATTAAGCAATAGACTTATCCAACGTACTGTGGTGCGAAAGAGAGCTGTATACATTTAAAGCAATTAGTATTAGTTTCATTGTACTTGGCCGGATGTAAAAATAACTCTTGGGTTAACCCAGCGCTAAACCAGCTTGGCGCAAGTGGCCCTTTAGAATTTTAATTCTCGCCGAGTGTCGCGTCATTGTCGAGACACAAACTTAATGTGCTGGCTGATGAAACACTATGTCTCGCAAACGAGACAAAGGCACTTTCAAAATTACATGTTATGCGCAGTTTCTGTAATAGATGCTTTGTGAAAACAAATCTTGTTTAACTTTTATGTTGTTTAACCTTTTATGCGTTCGCCTGCATTATTCTCTAGTCTCATTGGAATTACTTATGCAAGTACATTTGTTTACATTGTACTGTTTATAAGTGCTTAAGGGGTTGGTAGGGAGCTAGCAAAAGAGTATTATGTTTTATAAAACTAAGGGAAATATATTACAAGAACTATGTTTATCCTTCCTCGTGTAATGTGAGAACCACCAGGCTATAAACTTTAAGTGGGCAGAATTTCATCCAAACGCATTTAGGCGTTTTTACGTGATTGAGTAACAAACATGCAGTGACCGCCCGAGGTTTCACACGCGTGGTTCCTGTTCCTTAGAGAATATTGGGAGAATTAGAGAAGATTGGGGAAAATATATTTTATGTTTCAATCTAGACTATTAACATCTGTGTGCCAAACTTGTTTAAATTGTTCCTGAGTTGAGTTTTAAATAGTGTAACTAGCACGAAAAACTATCCAGGACGTAGCGTTGAAATATGATGTAGCAGCAGCGTTCCTAGCGGACTATGCAAAGGTCACATCACTGCGTTGCGCCGTCGCGTCGTACCGCAGAATTGTCCGATGCGCTGCGCTGAAAAATTATGCGATGCGACACGTGTCGCAACGCAGTGTTGTGGCCGGGTTCTTAAGCGGAACTACATTTTCTATAATATGTTATAATGTACTCTATGAACTACATTTTCCTATACATTTTTTTACAGTACGTGCTTGATACGAAGACGCCAGTTGTTCGTGCTAGAGGTAATATCGGAGATTAGACCCCATTGAGAGACGTTTATTAAAACGCTAAGTAAAGGACAAGTGTGCACAATGAATATTGTATTCGAAATTAATCATCATTCAAAAAAATTTATTTTTCTAACTAAACTTTTTGAATTGCCACTCAATAAAAAAGCTTCCAAAAAAATACCAAATAAAAAAAATACCAAATAAAAAAAATACCAAATACCAAATAAAGGACAAGTGTGCACAATGAATATTGTATTCGAAATTAATCATCATTCAAAAAAATTTATTTTTCTAACTAAACTTTTTGAATTGCCACTCAATAAAAAAGCTTCCAAAAAAATACCAAATTGGTCTTTTTGCTGTAAGTGTTACTAAATATTTTTTAGCAAACCCCGGAATAAAATATGTGTAAGACCTTTCATTATTCTTTAGAGCTGACTAAAATATTTTTTGTAAAGCAAGTCAATTTACAGGATAAACGTTATATTTTCGACATCAATCGCAATAAATAATCAAAGGAAATAAAAGCTTTCCTCATTTGTGTAAGAGCAAACGAAAATTCGTCTTCAAACACTTCGGGACATTTGTGACACCTGTCGAACATTTGAGCCTTTAAATTTACATAATTTGTCCTGTATGACCCATGCATATATTAGAATAATTAGCAGAACCGTCTGCCAGTAATTGTACTCCATAAAATACAAACAATAACTTAATAATTTTTACGATCTAGCGAATTGTGTAACGTCAGGATTGCAATAGCTCTAAGTTTGATATACTTACACATGTCGCATGATAATTTGATAAATAGAATTTTCGCGAAAATCCTAGTTATAATGCGAAAACACGGATAATTAGACAAAGGTGAGGACATTTCTCAATCTTTCTGAAAGAAGACAGGGTTTTTCCAAAAACCCTTTCTGGTTGCGTTAGTAAAATTGGATATTCTTAACGCTGAATGTTGGCTTAATTTTTGCTCTCTTGCTAATTCATATTCTGATTGGTTCCTAGTTTTACCATGAAAATTTGAGGTATTATATCATAGACATATAAACCAATCAAAATAAAGAGTTTTACAGGATGTTTTTGGTACATCAGAAAAATGAGTATGAATAGAGCTAGAGAGTGATGCAAAGCTAGAAAAGCTATCATCACTGCAGCAGGATGGGCTAGAGGAAAGTGATAGATAAATATCGTCGTTACTATTCATCGAATAATTAGACATTGCAATTTATAAATAATTATAACAATAAAACTTAATAAAACAATAAATAAACAAACACGACTAATACTTATAAATTAAAAATAATACTTAAACAGTCACAAGGCTGCTACCAATACACCAGTCGGACAGTTTTATCAAAAGAAGAAGAAATATATATATATATATATATATATATATATATATCTCTTCTTCTTCGTTAGCTATATATATATATATATATATAGCTAACGAGGTAAGATTCGGACACGATTATGACACTTCGATCCAGTGCCGTTGAAAAATAGTAGAAAACCATGGAAGTAACATGTATTACGGTAGTACTTATTACTTCCATGTTGAAAACGGGAAAAAAAAGCAGCTATAATATTAGCTGTCAATAGTGATATTGCGGCAACACGGATAATTGGACAAAGTTGATGACACTGACGACATGCTGGTGAGCATTTGTTGATCGAGGTAGTTTTATTACACGTCAAAGTCTTGTTCGGAGTATACTACAGTCCTTCTCTTCGCGTCAACTACTTCTCTTCCTTTGAAAAACTCCTGGATGAAGTCATTTCTTCATAGCCACTTAATAATTATGAGTGATTTTAATATATGCCTTCCAAAAATTACCATCGTACTTCCTCTCTTAAATCTGTCCTCAATTCTGCTAATTTGCACATACTTCCTTCACTTCTTGACCTAGCGATAGTGTCATCTCTTTAGCATGTTGCTAAAGATGGCCAGTGTCCAGAAGATGTTTTTTCATTTCATGATCAAATTTTTCTATCCTACAAAATTCGTCCCCCCAAACACAAGCCTAAAATAATTCTTCAGCGCAATTTTGGTGGTATGGATCGGGAAGCATTCCATTCAGATGCACGCGATATCGACTGCAACGCCCAGACTATTGACATTCAGGTTGCAATCTTAATTACTCAACTTTACGAGAAACATGCGCCTTTTCGACCTATTAAGCTGAAACATCTTATACCATGGCTCAATATTAGAAAGCTGATGCACCAAAAAGCTGCTGCCAAATTGCGTTATAAACAGCATGCTAATGACCATTTTAAGGAAAAATACAGTGAGGCTCTTAATCGTTGCAATACGGTGTGTAGGGACGCCATACGCCGCCATATCTATTCTTCTCGCTCGCGTCCTGGATCCTAGCTCGCGTATGGAAATTCCTCAAATCACTCGGTACCGGTAGGGAACGTCAGGCCACCATATCCAATTTCAACATCGAAGATCTCAATAATAATTTTACCTCGTCGTCGTCAGGAATTTCTGATTCGGACAAAGGTAATACAATAAATCAACTTTCTCCCACACCAGATCCTGAATTTTCTCCTTTTTCTTTTGCTCATTTATCGGATTGTGATGTTAAGAAGAGTGTCATAGCTATTACTTCCAATGATGTTGGCAGTGATAGTATCATCGCAACATGTTAGTACCAATCCTTGACATAATACTTCCAGTTCTTACCTTTATCCTTAATTCGCAAGGGTATTTTCCCCTCTGCTTGGAAAGATGCTCAAATTATACCTACAAAAAAACCAACCCTAAATCCCTCTATTTCTATCCTCCCATTCCTTATTTTCTATTTTCATAAATTAAATTTACAGTACCTCGCTTCATCCTACCACCTGTATGCAGACGATCTTCAGTTGTATTGCCAAACCACTATTCCTGAACTGCGTCAAGTTGTTCAAACTATTTCTTCGGAGTTATATAAAATTGAAGATTGGACAAAATCCTTTGGCCTCCTAGTGAACCACTCCAAAACACAGGCAATTATTATAGGTAGTTCTAGAGCTATAGCAAAAATTTATTTGGGGGTATTGAAATCCCATACAGTCAGTCTGTTATAAATCTATATCTAGTTTTAGACAGTACTTTAAATTGGGTGCCACAGCTCCAAGAAGTTAGTCGCAAGTTCTCTGAGAAGACTGCGCAATTACCTTCTTACTGCCACCAAAATACCGCTTAAGCAGTCTCTCTTGCATCTTATACTTGATTATGCCGACGTCTGTTATCCGGATCTCACGGAGGACCAGCTAAACAAACTTAAGCGCGACTACAAAACTTCTGTATCAGATTTATATTTGGTTTACGCAATCACGTTTCCCATTTTCGACCTAAGCTCAAGTGGCTACCCATTAGGCTTCGCCGGAATACTCATTTGCTATCTCTCCTCTACAACATTCTGTTCAATCCTTCTTACCCGTGCTATCTGAGCGATTTAATTACCTCTATTGTTCCACTTCCCATTCACGTAGGTCATCTGAAAATCTGAGTCACCTTATGCCCGTCCATCAGATCTCCTTCTAAGGCAGTTCCTTTACTGTTCAGGCCATCCGACTGTGGAATTCACTGACTGTTCCGAAAAGACGGCTCAGTCTCTGAGCGTCTTTAAAAATGAAGTGACGAAATATTACTTTTCCCTATTATTAATGAATACCAATGGGTTTGCAGACATTGATGTGTAATATTTAATGTTTATGTAAGTTTATAACTTTATGTATGTTTATTAATTATAAGTTTATAAGTAAATATTAAACAAGAAAATATACTAGAAAAAAGCAACTAGTCTCATGTCGCCCTGACGGGATTCGAACCCGCATCCTTGGGAGTCCGGCCCAATGCACTAACCAATTATGCTACAGAGACCTCTGTAGGTCTCTCCCGTCAGGGCGACATGAGACTAGTTGCTTTTTTCTAGTATATTTTCTTGTTTAATATTTATCACATAAAAATATCATTGTAAAATGCAAAATTAAAAAGTTATAGTTTATAAGCATTTATAGTTGTTTCCGTCCATTATTGTACACCATGTTCTGTACACTTTTTCTGTCAATCTCTCCATACTCTGGGTTGTCTGGAAGAGATCGCTTTAAGTGATAAGACCGCCCTAATAACGCTTCAATTTATTAAAAACTTTATTGTAAATGTAATATGCCCATGGTGTTATAATAAAGAGTTATTGTATTGTTTTGTATCCCTAGTATTTTCGCGAAAATTCGATTCATCTTATCATCCTACGACACACGCTTACACAGCAACTCAAAGTACCTACTTCAACGAACGTCTTTGTACGCTCGTAATATAAATAAATACACAAAGTACACAATTATTTTTATGACGGTATTTGTACAGTCTATATACTCCTCGTTTTGGTAACAATCGCTAAAGTTGTTGTATTGATATCATTATACTTTAATGATGTCTTTGGCCAGGCTTTGGTTTGTCGACAAGTGCTTAGTGTGAGTTGTCTCACTTTACTCGCTTACGATTTCGGATAGAGTTTAATTTTTAACCTTATTCCTATTGTATTAGGGCTATCTGTAAAAATTTTGCACTAACGCGATGGCAACGTTTGGACATTTGCAAACTCACACCACGTCCTCTGATGACTATTGAAGTCTCGGTAATCAATGATTAGAGCATTGGGCTGGGCTCCCAAAGGTTGCGGCTTCGAGTCGTCGTCGTCTTCTGAGCGATGAGATAAGTTGGTATTTTCTAATAAGCACATCTTAAGTTTCTTCGCGCACTCATAATTGAAATAAAACAACTTTTGCGGAATATTAAGTCTGATTTATTTACCCGAAATATATATTTGGTACTATAATTTTTCGGTTTATTTGAGGTTTTTTGGTTTCCCGACGTTTTGGCACCTTTTCTGTTGCCGTGGTCACGGGTTCACTGGTATTTTCTTGTTTAAAACTTTCATCGCCATCAGCTACTTTTAATGTCCCCACTGCTGGGGCACTGGCCTTCCTTATGGATGGATAAGGAGAAGCCACCACGCGGGCCCAATGCTGATTGGTGGGTTTTAATGACTGCAAATGCAGCCGGGACCAACGGCTTAACGTGCTTTCCGAAGCACGGGGGAGCTCGAGATAGTAAATTTTTGGTCACCCATCCCGTGACCGACCATTGCGACGTTGCTTAACCTCAACATACGCAGGCCGATCGCGCGAACCACTGCGCCACCGGCTCCTCAAAACTTTTATACTTACATAAAATCACATTATTTATAACGACACATCGATCGCAGGGAACTAAAATCGCATTACTGAAAACTTTCGTCCACGTTTAAAACACAATTAGCATTATAATATTCCACAAAAAAATTCCTATGCAAAGTAGCCCGACTAATTTTGCAAAGAAAATGCACTATTTTAAATTTGCATGCATCGCATCCAAGTCTCAGATTACCTCTATGAGGATAGAATTATTCACGCCTTAGCAGTTTGGCGCAGTGCCATCTCTCACTTAAAATTTATAAAAACGTATATGCCAAGAGAGCAAGAGAGTGTCTGTATTAGTAGCTTGTAAATTTTTATAGCTTCATAAAGTTATCCTTCTTTTCTCTAATATTTTCATTAACCCTTTGTTAGTGGATGCATCAATAGATCAATAGTCATTAGTATATATCTGTATGCCACAGCACGTCCGTTTAACCATTGATAGGTCAGAAATCAGTCTATCACTTAACTCTCAGTATATAATACACTGAACCCGCAGCCTTCCCGCAGACTGTTTATCTAACTAAAAATCACCTAGCAAGTTAACCAATTTATTTAATTTATATTTTATTACTGTCATATTTTCATTGATTGATTCATATTTTGATGACAGCCAGAATAGCGAGGAAATTAGAAACTGAAATGATTTTTACTTAGAAAATCAATCCTCTGGTCGGTTCGTTGTGTGTGTTGCCTTTCAAGGAAATAGACCCACCGGCGCCGCGCCGTTGCGGACCAACCCGACCCGACCCACGCTCGACCCTTACCAGCCCTCAGTGAGTTATAAGCTTAGGAGGTAATACTTATTAGATAATGTGAACAAATCTTGTTGACACTTTAATCTAAATCAATGATATTATATGTGTGTGTTTGATCAAAGTATAAATGATAACATTATCCGTGAAGTGAATTTTATAATGAAACAAGACGCTCTTAATAGCTAATTTGTGATAACTACACAGATATTTCGTTGTACTCAAGAGTCAAAACACAAAGGCGTGTAGTGGAAACCAATACGTCAACTTCTGTTTTAGATAGTAGCCAATCGGTAGAACCTGGCTACGTTCCAGTCATTTGGAAACGATTTATCATAGTCTAAAAGAAAATAGAGGATCTGAGTTTTTTCTACATTACAGATACATTTTTCTTTAGTACGAGGAACTCGGTGGCGCAGTGTTAGCGCCTTTCGACCTTCGGTTGTGGTGGTTCGCAATGGTCAGTTACGGGTAGGGTGACCTTTAGCGGCCTCGTCCGTGCTCCGGAAGTCACGTTAATTTGTAACGTGAAGTAGGGGATTAAGAAAAAGTCGCGAACGGTCGCCTCTAATATTAATAACGAACCACCTTTTTATTGAATAGGTATTCACAACACATCAAACAGCAATTCGATAAGGATAGTATGTCAAATTAATTTCAGCAACTTTCTCGGAAATCTACACATTTTCCCAATCACTGTTATTTGTTTGCATTAAGTAAGGTTGACTATTACTGCCAAAGAATAATTTTAGAATTATGTCAGCCTTTTGTACGATATAAATTAATTTCAGAAACTTTCATGGAAATCTACACATTTTCCCGAGATTCTCTGTTATCCTGTTTGCCTAAATGCTGGCTATTGCTGGCAAAGAATCATTTTAGAACTAAAGCAGCTTTTCAACGTTAGGCTTTTCCCACGAAATAAATAATGAAGGCTGTCTGGTACTTTGACGAGGTCAATCGGCGACCCCCGTTGGAGCTGCTAACGCCAATAATCGTCAATAGCCTGTGAAGGTTACGACAAAAACAATAAAATTCTTTACCGGCTCAATAATAAATTCCGATGGTGACTGCGCAGTTTTGATTGATTTAATTATTCATAAAAGTCAGCACAAACAGATTCAGCGAATTAGGGAATGCGAGAACGAGGTCAATGGCGTATTTACTAAGATCAATCTCAACCTGAAATAGAACGTGATCTCGCGAGATTAACGAGACTGGACACGGGCAAATACATGTGGTGACTTACGAAGTGCTTTAGTAATATAACCTGAGAACAAATAACACGTGCGATTAGATATCTTCCAAAATTTTACTACTTACTTACTTTCCACGGCGGCGCAGCAACCGAAAGTGGATCTTGGTCTCTGACACCAAAAGACGCCATTCCATCCAATCCTTTGCTGTTTGTTGCCAGTCAACTACACTTTAAAAAATATGAAGGCTAATAATTGTTGTTACCTCAAATTCATTACTATTTCAATTCATCGAAAAATGTTAATTAAAACAAAATATATTTATATTTAATAAAAAGCAACAGGTCCACCAATCTCGAGAAATCTCCTTGATGGCAACATCTCGCGTGATTGTAATAATTGGACAAAAAAGTCTAAATTTCTTAAATGGCGCGATCACTCGTTTGATCTTGCGTTGCGTATCTTACGAGGTTTTAGAGAAGCCGAGATTGTATTGCCTAATTCGGATGTAACTTAAACTACTTAGTTATTTTTCATTGGCAACAAAACTGTCATGCGAGCGACAAGACAGTTTTCTTGCCAATGAAAATTGCAAAGTGGCACCTTAAAACTAATTAGCTTAGTTTTAAGGTGCCACTTTTTAGACGCAAGTAACCAATCTACCTCTTTTTTAAACTACAAAATCATTGCTTATAAAACTTCTCCGATATGGTTACACAAATATTGTAGAGTAAAATAGCTCTAACTACGTAGTTGAATTTCACATATAATATATTTTGAATACGAATAACAAACTGTTCAAAAAAAGGTTGACATAAAATAGAGTAGATTATAATTCTAAAATCTGGTGTTCATAGGCCTCGGTAAACAATTTCAATTTGTGGCCTTAAACTAACTATTTTAAATTTATATTCCTCGGCGAATGTTAAAGGGAGGTTTTATACAAATATATCATAAGTATTTCGATATCGGTATTTTCCTTGCGAATGTTCAGTAGCTGTCTAGTAATTCCGCCATTACAAAGTATCATCTAGTGAAGGTAGGCAAGTTTTTTTGTAGGAATTTCTTATCTATATACAGGTTGGAAAAAATCTATGGGCTCTGTAGGGGAACTACCTTAAATCTTTTAGTTAGCTCATTCTACTGAAAGGAAACATTCCTTTATTTTTAAAAATAAGTAATCCTGATAATTTAAGCCGGTTCGATTCCCGGGGCAAACAATTCATTTATCAAAATACTTTGAATGAAGGATTTCTTACTTATTTTTGAAAATAAAGGAATGTTTCCTTTCAGTAAAATGAGTTAACTAAAGGATTTAAGGCCCATATATTTTTTCCACCCTGTATATATCTCAATGAGCAGGAATAACAAAATTTTACTTTGTGCCTCCACATACGAATTTGAAGAGTATTGGAAACAAAACGTTCGTATGACATGATGGATCCTAAAAGATATGATGGGAATAGAAAATATAAGAAAATATAACAGATGGAAGACAGTAGGCCCTTAGGCATGTTGAATGAAGGTTAAGGCCGTGCTCACTTTGGACACGAATTTGTCCGTAAGAATAAGTATTGATAGCGGTTCATACTAATGGAGACATGGAGTGCGCACACCGATTTGCTTTTCTCCATCAAATAGGTAAGTAGAGTTCCAGTCCAGTAATATCGCGTACTACGCACGAACGTGTTATATTTATGTTAGGAGTGTATAGGATACGAGTACCTACGACTCTCGCATCCAGTATATGCGGAGTGTAGGATTTGCAATACTGAAGAAGTTTCCACTGGCTCACCCTCACACCAAGACAGGCACACGTATCAACACACCAGAGAACTTGAAGCCGAATCCTCTTCGCACTCCACCAGAACTCCTTCCCGCCTAGCTATATGTCATCTGTCAATCTATCGTTGACAATGACAGCTACTAGTGTTGCCCTCTTGTGTGTGTGAGACAGGGTTGATTGTACCCTTTTCCATAGATACAAACACTACACGGGGGTATGATGATACTTGATACTTGACTACGGATGGTACTTGTAAGGTTGGAATCGTTCGTGCGTGTTACAATGTGTTGGTTCGTACTTTTGAGTAAAATTCGCACGATAACGCGTCCAAAGTGAACACGGCCTAAGCGTTTCTTATTCTAAGTAAAAAAATGTCGTAAGGTTCTTCTCTCACACGTAAGTTCACTGGATACAGTCACGTGACAAATAGTCCATCTTCGATCCACCGATAAACGGGAGACTGTTATTTTTCACCGACAACAAATCCTACCCAGCGCAAACTTATTTCTAATCATTTTCGCTTCAAATGACCTCTATTTTGTTAGCAGTAAAGTTTAAAATGTGATTCTCGTTAGCAAAGGTAAATGTTTCAAATGAAATAGAGATGATTCTGTATAATAGATTCGAGGTACAGAGAGCAGAGACGTGACGTATTAGCCACGGGACGTTCGTCGAAGGCATGTCTAAGCTGTAATGAATTATTATAGCACCGTGTTTTTAGAATGGACAGAAAATCGTTTTCCTTGTAAGAAATATGCGACGCCGCTTTTGAAATTCATCAGAGATAACGAAATCAGTATTGTCGATTATATTTCATTAATTGTTCAATTGAAACGGTTGAAGAAGAAACGCCACTATGTCAAAGAATTACGCGCCCATCATGTTTCATAAATATGGCCAGTGAGTCTACGGGTTGGGCTGTTTGCATTCTATCTTGTTTTGTTATTTGGTCATAGTTGTAAGTCTATTGTTAGTAATATACTGTAACTCTAACTTTTTTTTTTTTTTTTTAGTTATAATTTAATGTTATTATTTTATTTTAATGTAATAATGAAGTAATTTTTAAGTAAATTGTAATTGTGAATATGGTCCGTGGTCTGAAATAAAAGTAATTTTTTATTTTACTTTTTATTTATATTATAAAGCTCGACAAGTCGACAATTTTTCAACTACGCTCTAACATCCTTTTTTGTCACCAATCTACTCAATTTAGACCTTTGTCATTATTGCAGAGGATAGGTTTCAATTTTTTTTTTTTTTTTTTTGGCTTCTTCCGTTTTCCACAGAAATTCCGCCAACGTCCCGTAGTGTGATAGGTTTCTTTAAAATCAATCATACATTCTTCTTTCTTAATTAATGGCGTGCTCGCGTTAAATACGCGAATTTTGCCAATGTCAAGTAAATATATTTTGTAATAAACAGAGAGTTTTGTACGGTAGATTGAGTTAAAAATGGAGCCTCACAACACGTGTTATTACGAAAAGAACTCGGGTGAAACTCCCAATCATACATTATAAAGTTCAAATGTGTCAAACTGTCACCTGTCACCTGTCGCTGACAATTGTATTTTTTATGAAACAGCCCCCTTGGAGATTCGCCCTAGTTCTTTTCGTAATAACACGTGTTGTGAGGCTCTATTTTTAACTCAATCTACCATACAATTTCTGTATATTACAAAATATGTTTACTTGACATGGACAAAGTTCGCGTATTTCACGCGAGCACGCCATTAATTAAGAAAGAAGAAGACAGCCGCCTTACTCTGGACGGAATCAAGATCACATTAGAATCGAATCAACGTCCAAACTGTACTATGGAAACCATAGCAACCGTTTTCAAAGTTCCAAAATATAAGATTTTTGACCGTGATTCGGTCCTTATGTAAACTCGATTCCGTCCAGAATAAGAAGGCTGGGCCAAAGAATATATACACTTACGCGAAGCTGGGCCCCGTACTGATACCAGAGGTTGGCGTATATATGAGTATGAGTACCTACTATAAAGTAAATAGATGAAGCAAAATAAATATTGCCTCTAATGGTGCTTCTAAACGGGCTAGGTATATTTTTGCTAAAATGTGTTACCGGCAACTATATTACCACAAAACAGATATGACGAAAGAGTCCCCGTCTTTCATAAAAAAAATATAGGTGTTTTGTGATATTACTAGGCATGCATCTTGGTCTAGAGACAGCAATAAAGTTGCCATTCAGAAATTGCAGGAAAATAGTGGCCGATTAGGAACTCCTTAATAAAAAATACATAAAAAATATGTTATTTAGACACTAAAAATTCACTTTCGCGAATGACATTAAGAACAGACATGAATACCGACATGCTTATCTTCACATAATTAATACAAAGACATTAAGTTCATTGAAAACAGAGTAGGAACCTTAATAAGAGCTTTGTGCTCAAAACTGTTGTATCATTTCGTCTGATAGGGGCTTAATAATCTTGGCAGCTCCGTCTAATTGCCTTGTCTTCGGTTCTGAACGGATTAAGCTGTAGCTTAGTGAAAGTATAAAATACATTTTTAAACGAAATATGATCTATTTAAGGATCATTAAGTACTTTGATTATTTAGGGATGATTTTAGTGTGAAATATTTATTTTAATGAGATTGAATTTTTTGCATATTATTAATTTAATAGAATTTATTAATTTTGAACTGATATTAATTTTATGATTTATTAGATTTTAGACTCACTTTCAATTAATTTATTCAATATATTTTATTTATATTATATTAATCGCTCAAAATGTTTTGTATTAAAAAATATTTTATTATTTATGATTATTTGCTGCACCTTTTTTATTTTATTTGAAATGCAAAATTTAAATGTTAGAATCTTTTTTAAATTAATAACAGGGCGTCCGATTTTGTTAATGCGTCTCTCGCGTTTTTCTACGGGTGAAAGCTGAAAACCAGTGTTTTGTTCCTTCGGGGCAAAAATATACGCTGACCTTTTGCCTCTTTGCATCGCTATGACACACATGCACAGATATAGGTACTTATGAAATTAAACAATAGTTTGATTTTATGGGTAGGTCTCTATACGAACCTATGTGCCCGCTTATTTTTGTTAGTCCGTAAGTAGTTTGTTGATTTTTCTTTTCTTTTATTTTGTTTATCTGCATGTATGTTTGTGATGCGAATAAATGATTTTATCTATCTATCTTATCTATCTAAATAAAACAACTTTTATGGATATAATTGATTCTCAAATTAACTACTTATGTAAACACATTAAAATCATACGTAAGTACACATTAAGTTTTGGCGCGCACTGTTCAATGAAATAAAACAACTTTTACGGATATCAAACGCGCTATATTTCACGAACTAAGTTGTAATTGTCCGTATTTTTTTTTCCCCGACGTTTCGGCACCTTTTCAGCTGCCGTGGTCACCCCGTGACCCAGCTAATGCACCTATGTATGATTTTAGTGTGTTTACATAAGTAATTGATTCTCAAATTCACTAGCACTATTCATTGCATTGATAATTTACAGGTAAAACTCGTAGATTGAAGTTAGATGTATTGATCAGCGGACAAGAAAATTTAGCAAAAATATCGTTTTAACCAACTTCAAAAAAGGAGGAGATTCTCAATTCGACGGAATCTTTTTACGATCAAGTTACGATTGAGTTGCTGACTCTGACTGACGCCGAATCATTCCTAAAAAATTCTTTGATGTGTAATTTGTGTAACCCTGTGTAAAAAATATAGTTTAATTTTCCAGAAACATTTACTGAAGTTAAAAATAAGATTTATAATGACAAAATATAAGTAGGCGTATCGCTAAAATATAAGCAGTAAGACAAATGTTTCCGGCATTCAACTCATTAACATAATAAGTATGCATTTTCTTCTTTTATTCATATTTTAACTAGAAACTATTTTAAGTATCTAATCTCCTACTCGGGCTCCACTTTGAATTTCAAAGCAGCTTTGGCCATGCATATTGCATATATTCCGTCCAAGATAGATTTTTTTTTTGCTTAATACACTATCGGTTTTCAATTTAGTCGAAGGTAAAATATTTGGCCCGGTCAGGTTATCGCGAATCGACATTACTTTTATTACCTCAAAGGATTGTAAATTTTTTCTAGGTAACATTTGACGGATTTTTCTTAGAGTTTTTTAGACCATTGTTATATTTAAGGGGGTACCGCGCCGATGAAAGCGTTCGAACTTAAAATAAGGTGTATTGTCCTTGTTACCTATTCTTCAGTATTATTATACAGCATTAACTCTCAAACAGCTCGCATTCTCTTCTCAAGTCGCATATTAATTTTATTAGATCAAAGTTTTTTGTGCAAAACAACCAAAAATTCGTGCAGATAAATAAAAAAGTCGTTATATCTTTATATTTAATTTATTCATTGAATTTTTAGATGCCCCCATCTGCGGAATATGAATTCAAACATTTTCATGTGAGAATTATTGAATTATGCGTAAAATTTTCAAAGTTTGTAAAAAATATTTTTTGGACATCATTGCCTTAATGTACTGCTTATTATTTTTTATGTATATCTTTCAAATTTGAAGAAGGCGGCGACATTGTGGAATGATCAGGCTAAGCTAACGTGAACCAGTTCTTTTAATGTACCTATTAAACTAATTCAGGACATCGTACTACTTACTTAATATACACATAGTACCTACGTAATTTTCGGAATTTAGTGCAGGACGTTTTTTTTAACAACGACTTTTTCTTAGTGTCCTCCTAGAGCCTAGTCAATGCTGTGATACATCATTATTTATTTTATTTTGTGATATATACTAATAATGTAGTCTAGTGTACCTATTGACGACTGTCAGTATTTATTGCGGATTTCTAGATGTCTTAATTCCGTATTGGCAGATTGTGATAAATACTGACGGGTCTATATTAATTCGCTTAAAGTAACACTCCTGATTCAAATTGAAAAATAGTTAAAAGGCATAATTTTTAAATCGCATAACAATATTCTACATAATGAATACACAAATTTTTAATGCGCTTTATGTAAATTGTCATTATGACGACTTGGGATAAATGTAATAAATATAACGTTACTTTGCACAAGTATTAAATGGTATATATATTTATGGAAAATTAATAATAAGTACTTCTGTGGTCTGAAAAAAATACTATGTAATTTAAGTAGCACTTTACTTTACACTGTTACACTGGGTTTTGCATTAGTTAACATATAAAATAAAATCGCTGATTATCCCATCGTATTGTACGATCAGTTGGATTAGATTTTCGTCGTGGTTAGACATTTTACTTTTCTTTATAATACAAGTTTCTACCAGTTTAATAAAATAGTTTTTTTTAAAACAAACTCCTGATCTGATTAAGATAACGGAACTAAAACGCAACATTTGTTATGTAGTACAACTATGTACTTACAGCAGTCTGATTGTGACCACGGCTATTGCAACATAGCCGAAACGTCAAGCTGTAAATATCGCGTTTTAGTCCCGTTATTTTTATTTATTATTATTGAAGGCTAATGTGGGAGCTTCGCTTCGTTTAATAATTTTGCGAATTCATTATTATACGCAATAAGTGTTATGTTTCATTATAATTATGTTCGATGTTATGCCCAGTTATGTTTATGCCAATTTTTTTATACGAATTTATGACAATTAATGTTAGGCGTACTAAAGGGCACCCAATAACAACACTAGCATTGGTTGCCACATTCATTTCACGCGTGTGAGCTGTATGAAAACCTTTGCAATACTGACGTGATAAATATTGAATGTGTAGGCTTGCTTGTTCACTCCGATAATGAAATAAAATTTATAAGTATTTATCACAATCGTGGATCGCAGTATTTACTGAGTGTCTAAGGGGCCTAAAGATCGCCTAAAGATTCAGATTCCAAGATTCAGAACAATTAATGCGATGATAATAAAGTAAAATGACTAAACAGAATATTTAACATTCCAAACACTTTTTTTTTAAAGATCTTTGGAATAGTTTGTTCAGCAAAAAAATATTAGTATAACTAAATTCCTCTTTCCTTTCTAATTTTTTTTTCCAAATGGTATTAATAAAGAGCTTCTTTGCGAACGCTAAAGCCGATGATCCGAGCTAGTATCAAATTTGATATCTGAACCGGTCGTTAAGCCACGTCATTTCATAACGAGGATCAAGAATGCTTGAGCAAGGTTCAATAGGAAATAGGAACTAATAATAATGTGACGTGTGCTTTACGCATGAGAATTTAACTAACAACCGACGACCGACGAAAATACGAATTGCATAAATCTTCAATGAAAAGATTGTATCTTTTTAAAAGCAGTCTCAGTCATATTGACTACATACTTGCAAAAATATAGATCTTGGACGTGCTCCAAGAATAGGTTCAAGCTCTTACCGTTTCCCGAAAAGTCAGTAAGTCTTATTTTCATACTATCTTGACAAATAGAAGATCTTAGATGAAATAACACATTTTTGACACATCTAAAAATCAAGTGTTTTTACGGATCAAGTACAAACATTTGATAAAAGTTGTCGCATTAATCATGAACTTTGAAAAAATCGTTTAAGAAAAATCAAATAAATTTAAGTTAGTTTCATCAGCGATCCAAACAGATTTGCCAAAAAATATTTGTCCTTATTAAGAGGAAATCCATTAAATCCTCGTCACATCCTATTACGTGCCACTTTGTACGCTTCGTGAAAGGAAAGGAAAAGAGAAAAATATTCCGTGAGGTTACTCATACAATTAATTTGTATTTTTCAGAAATGGAACATGGAAACTTTGAAATACAGACATTGAGTTAACTCAGGATGGAAATTATGTTGTAGTTACCGATTTCCATGTTTGAAGTTAATAATTTCACTTGTATCCTTTTTAATAAAAAAAAGTAAACTCAGTTATATGCAAAATGGCAATATTGAAGATGCCACTTCGCTGCAGGAAATAGAGGGATGGAAATCGCAGAAGTCAGATGATTGGAATTCTTCTACGAAGGCTCTTACTTATAAACCGACAGAATAAACGTCATTGCATTTAAGTACGAAATTTTAAATGTAAATTCTCTAATTATCCGAATTCATCAACTTATTATCCGACCGACTAAGGCTAAACGTCGTTGTATTTCAGTCGTTTGTTTGTTTGAACTTTAAAGAACTGGACGATCTAAAACATAAATAATTAGTTAGTAATTAAGGTGTGTAAAAAATAATAATTGAAACAGTAAATCAGTTTAAAAATAGCTCATATTTATCCCAAAACATTTCAACAAAATATAAGTAAGAATATTGCTTACCTTACTTACCTTTAAAGATATGATACAAAGAGACGCAAATTCTAAGGGAACATTCGTTGAGCTCGCATTATCCGAGAACACAAATACGCCAAATCCTAATTCGGTGTTTTGTTCGATTGATAACGATCTTTCGTTTTGAATAATGGAGTTTCTGTTTGCAGCCGTGCTTTTTTTTCATTAGGCTACATTATTTTGATGTCAGTAGGGCTAATAAGAAAAGTATGACTTTAATTTATGACTACTCACAGACAAAATCACAAACTTTGATACGATTCTGCGGCAAGTAGCTTTAACATTCGTATCTCGGTTCTCAGAATTGTTCTTGCGAGCTAGTTGATGACAAAAAATAATTATTAACATCGGGGGGTTTAATGTTAGGTACATAAGTAAACAACACATATTATTCTTTCCCATACTTTATATACCTATTATATAAATTTACAAAAAAAAATAGTCATACTCCCAGAAAGAGCACAAGCCTAATGAATCGCACTTAAGAAAATTTTGTGACGTTGCGATTTTATTTTTCGAATAATTATAAAATAACTTGGAATTTACCATCACGGCACAAGAGAATTACCACCGTTTCTTACAACATTTCCGAACAACCAACATTTTCGAAAATTATGTATGCATTCTGAGAAATCTGCATTAAAGTAGCCAACGTTGTTGACCGGAAAACCAGATTGGTTATTCCACCGCCCTCCATGCTGTACAAGCCGTGCATGGCATAAACATTAAGTAAACAAACTTTACGAAGAAAATTGTATAACGTGTTAAGCGTAACATGATCGCGTAAGTACAGTCAACAGCACGTCATGCTTTCATTTTGACCTCGAGAACGCCCTTATGTACCTCGTAAGTGCGCCGCCAGTGCAAGTGTAGAGGCTGACGTGCAGATGACTGTACATTATTGCGGCGGTCAACTAACTACATTTGTCTATGGTTGACGGCGTAATCGTGTCGTTTCAACTACTTTCAGGAGTTATTGCAATTTTGAAATAATGTTGATTAAAAGACGTATAGCGCTGTAACGATGCCATTTCGTTCTAGCCTTATGGATGGATAAAACCTCCATAATGGCTGGAAACTCCGTAGTTTCACTCTATGGAAATCAAATTATATTTTTTATCTGTTCTGTCTAAATTCAAATTTTCTCCGTCCCACGAACTATGTTCAGCTCATTTTGACTTAATCTTACAAAAACCATCAAGCTGAACAGAGCACGTTTAACATAACCATATTTATCTAAAGTTGTGGATGAAGGAAGCTGTCCCTTCATAATTACTACTACTATATCAGGAACTCGTGTATCGGGGTAAGCATAACTACCTACTTTTTTACTCATTGCATTTAGATTATTTATAACTAGGACTTTTGCTATATCCATGTATTTTCATTTTGTTACAGTTCCTTTTTCTAATTACTATAAATGAAACAAGTCCCTGTACAATACTTTTATTTCATCTTCTATTACTAAATGAGTGCGGCGGTTCAGAAGTTCCGCCGACTGTAGTGCTGCCGGATCAGGAGCCCCGCTCACTGGCTCTCCGGCGGGGAATCGAACCCCGTTCTCTCGCGTGACAGGCGGGGATACTGACCACTATACTAACGAAGATATACTAGCGCATCGTCATCAGCCACTTTAATGCCCCGCTGCCGGGCCACTGGCCTTCCTTATGGAAAGGTAAGGAGAATGGGCCATGCCATGACCCACCAACACCATGCGAGCCAAAAGCGTATTAAGCTTAAAAGATGCAAATGCAGCTGGAACCAAAGGCTTTTAACGTGCCTACCGAAACATGGAGAAGCTCGAGATATTCCATTTTTGGTCACCCATTCTGCGACTGACCATTGCGAAAATTGCACTTCAGGCCAAGCGCGCGAAACACTGCGGCATTGAGCGCCATATCGGGGACAGTTTACATTATTACTTTGAGATTGCTATAGTAGTTCGTGGAATAGGGCCATTCGCTGAAACGCTTGTGAGGTGCTGATGCAATCGAGAAACTATTATGTTTCATGCCCGCAGCAGTAACAGAATTAAGGTATTAAGCCGCCGTGTCGTTACGCGACGGTTTTAGGGACGATATTGCATTATTTAAATAAAGGAGTGTTGTGAAGTTTGGGTACTCTAGACTATCATATAACATCATATATCAAAACCTGAAATTACAAAGTTTTATTCAAAGTCAATGCCTTCAGCTGTTAAAACAGTTATAACGACAAAACATGAGAAAGAGGTGAGATGCAGTAATGGCATTCACGCATCGACCTTTTCCACGATTTTGAATTTCTTCATGTCGTCAATCTTAACTACCTACAAAAGAGAATTATCTAGCGGTCGCTCGCGGTTTCACCCGCGTGGTTTCCCGTGGGAATATCGGGACAAAAGTATCCTATGTTTGAATCTAGGCTATCTACTATCTCTGTGCCAAATTTCATCCAAATTCGTTCAGTAGTTTTAGCGTGAAAGAGTAACAGACCAACAAACTGACATACTTCCGCAATTACAATATTAGTAGGATTGAAAATTAGTTTAAATATTACCATTATTTATCATGTTGGGATAAAAGTTTTTTGTGCTTTTTTTGTGCTATTGTAATGTAAATATTGTCGTGTTTGTCTCAAATAAATATACTTCTTCTTAATTCTAAATTTTCTTATAACATTGCTAAAATTATGTTAGCGATTGCAATTTAAATTCACTTTTTTAAAGTTTTTTTTCATCAAATAGGATCCTTTACCATCATGTACTTAGAGCATGCAAATTACTATAAATCTACCTTCGTATTGTAGTTCCCTTACTAGAGACTTTATATAAACTTTCACACTAGAATATTATTCTATATTTATGAACGTTTTATCTTGGAAGCACCATTACACTCAATGCTACACATTACTTATATTTGTGTATGGAATTTCACGACAACAATATACGGATACCGTTTTGTAACTCTCTATTGCATAATGTAGTTCATTTATCTTCCTGCGTGAATAAAGAATTATCTGTCTCCCAAAACAACAAGCTCAAATCTCACCAGTATTTTAAATGTAAGTTTGTACAATTTACGCTTCATTAAGGTGAATCATACTAATATTATAAATGTGAAAGTTTGGATGTTCGAAAGAAAAACAAAGTTACCCTCAGGAGCGGGAGCCCACACCACAGGTGAAACCGCGGGCGATCACTAGTTTAAGCAAAAAAGATAGATTATTCCTTGCATGGTGAAGGACAGGGATTACTACAAATTTCTTAAGTTACGTTCAGAGCAAAGCCAGTTACAGTAAAAAAAAAGACGGCGATTATAAGATTAGGTGTTTAATAAAGTGTGGTAAGTGATACGGTTTTACCACTTACCACACTTATTTGCTGGATTTGCAATCGGTAACACCCACATATCCGCATTGGGCCTGCATGACCAGCCAGTGCCAGCTCCAACCAATGAAGTTGATAATAAAGTGGACCTAGACAATCAAAGGAAGAAAAAGATCATACGTATCATAAAAAGCTGCAATTTAGCATATAAAACTTTAAGTAAAACGTCAATGTTTTTATATTAGTCACGAAATGAAATTAATTTGCATAAAATCTTTGCAGCAAAGTTCCAAAGCTCTTGCAGGTGGGCTTCCGTTTTAATTTATCAGACTTTGTGAAGAGGATTTTACTGAAATGCAGTTACCTACGTAATGCAAGGTATAACGGACTACACACTATCAATATGTTGACAATATATTGATGACATACAATATATTGATGGTTGTGGAGCGTCCACATCCACCAAAGATGGGAATGACAATATATTGATAATATACTGATGTGAATGGAATGTAAATATATTGATAGTGTGTAATCCAGTTATAGTAAATCCTGAAAATGTTTATTGGAATTTCTGTTGAAATAATTCTTCGTAATTTTGTTTTTACTGAATATACGCGTTGAATAAATAACTTGTAAAGATTTGTGTTCATAAGTTCCTCCTACTTTTATATTTTATTGTAAAATAGATAGCTATTGATAAAACAATCTAAAAACCTATTCGGCACTCTTGCTTAAGTTTTAAATTACAGCTTTTCATATGGTGTTGAATACAAAGTTTAATTTACATATCTTTCTAAGACAATAATTCCTGTTACAACAAAAATCTCTCACAAATTTTCTTGGAAATCTTCCTTCATAAAATAGAGTTGAGAGTTCGTTCATAATTAAATAAACAAATAAAAAATCGAATTTATTTATTTCAGATAACAACATTAATATATTTCAGTTATAACACAAGTAGAAAAGCTTAATTATTTTCTCTCTTGAATTTCGATTTTGCTATGCAGTAAAAAAAAACAAAAACCACTTTCCTAACCATGTTTAATGGAGAAAACAAAGTTTTATTAAAAGCATATGTTTGCAGTTATCTCCTACTACTGATATAAGATGCATAAAATTTCAGTATATTAGAATATAAGATTGCATCAGGCCAGCATATTCGCTTATTCATCGTACTGAAATGAAATCCTATAAGAGCTACTTTCGAATACAAATGAATGTAGAATTATTTTTCATGCGGGTGCAATATCCGAAAGTGGATTTTTAGCTTTTAGACTTTCATTTTGCATTTACGAGTATCCTACTTTATCTATACTTATAATAAGAATCATTCAACGTGTCTGTACATTGCTTGGATTTGCATAAAATTAGATAGGGGGATTCGGAATAAGCAGCAGAACCAATTTCTATAATTTTTAGAACTTTTGTCTGCCCGTCTGTCTGTATTACCAAAATAACAATCTTGAGCTACTCTGTTAATTTCGACGTGTTACGAAGCCACATTGAACTTGACTGATGAAACTAAATCACAGGCATCGGCTTTCTAATTATTATCATCACAACAAAAATACGACTTCAAAAAGATGCTACTTTTCATTTTAATAGGTACTTTAATTCTATTATAAAATATAGGTAAGTACGTAGGTACTGACGAATTGATAATTTATTAAAGGCGATAAGATGATAAGAATATAATTTAATGGCATCATGTGTTAATTCACTTCTAAAAAATTTAGAATATAGGAGATTCAATAGCCTCTTCCTTTTTTGAAGTTGGTTGAAATGACCGCCTTGCCAACAATTTAGTCGGGATCGGGAAGGATTGCAAACGGTATTCAGGTTCTCACGCGAACGAAGTTGCGGGCACAGCTAGTTAATACTAAATATGAAACTTAACATTATTTTTCTGAATCCATACTGCAGCTGTAAAACTACTAGATATTCTAGAAAACAAGTTGCTACATATTGGAAATAAAAAACTAATAAAGTAATAATTCATTACACTCTATTACATAATATCACAGTACATCGTAACATTTTATTTCATGTTCTTTCATGTATGGATGATTTTGATGGAAGTATCAATTTAAATTATTTAAAAAGAGTCTAAAAGGGCACTAATGCAATATGGCTAAGAGAATTCCTCTAACATTCATTCAATTGTTTATTTCCTACGGAGTTTAGAACTGCGCCCTTTTTAGACCTCAGGGTGATGATGATGGTGAAGAACTTTAACTAACTAATGGTCTAAACAATCTTCAGCTTGGCGGACTTGCATATACATGACTTCACTGTTACTCCGGCGTTCTTTCATGGGTTGCTGGTCTTCTGAGCTGTGCCCAAACTGATAACCCTTGGACATGTAGTGGAAAACAACCAATGAGACAAACATCAGGCACGTGTAGAAGAAGAATTGTATCTCCTGTCAAAGAAAAGAACGAAAGTTAACTACAGAGGTATTTCAATGCATCCTTCCTATCCATACTTATATTATAAGTGCGAAAGACTGTGAGGTTGTTTGGAGGATGGATGGACGTTTGTTACTCTTTTACGCAAAAACTACTAAACGGATTTGAATGAAATTTGGCACACGAATAGTAGGTAGCCTGGATTAAAATATAGGATACTTTTTATCCTGATATTCCCCCCGGGAACGGGAACAACGAGGGCGAAACCGGGGCGGCCGCTAGAGTTTTTATAATTGAGATTAATGTAAGCATTTTTTTTCCTGTGTTTTGATCTGAAAAACATGGTCAATCAAACATTTACGAATTTAGTTCAAAACTTAAATAAACTAAACGTAAATGCCAAAAGTCACTTCTGAAAAGCTTTCAAATCAGATCGCGGTTTTCCCAGGGTTCACAAGGGTTATGTGAAGTGGTCAACTTTATCAATTTCAGCCAATCCCTGAATTTGTATACCTAACTGTATTATCAAACATTAAGTTAGAATCAAGGTATCTTTATAACTTCTTAATTTTGCATTTTACAATGCTATTTTTATGTGATAAATATTAAACAAGAAAATATACTAGAAAAAAGCAACTTTTCTCATGTCGCCCTGACGGGATCCCGTCATGAGACAAGTTGCTTTTTTTCTAGTATATTTTCTTGATTAATATTTAAGGTATCTATAATGGACAACATTTCATTTTCTATAAACCACTAAAATAAAAAAAACCATTTCGAGGTTTTAGTGTCTTAAGCTCACAGTTTTTATTTTAGAATTTTCTGATCGGTAATTTGTGGGATAATAAATCAAAACTAAAATGTAGTCCAAATCGAGAAAGTCAGGCATTTGATCCTGCCAGTCCTTTGCATTTCCGTCTAATATAAAAAAAAATGGTTGTCTCTGGCTGGGTTGACAATGACAGTCGCTCAAGTAGTGAAAGAGCGATCAAAATCTAAGGTATCGAAATTCGATATTTTCAAATTAACATTATGCCAATAAAAACCTCATGAAAAAACAGATTGTGATTATATTGAGTTTTTTGGAATACATTGTTTTTATGATTATGGCTGAATAGATTTACTTTTTATGTTTGATATGTAAACCACCACGCGACGCCAGGACCACGGGTCTGAAATTTGTGCGTGTTTAACGAAGTGGTTCTTTTTTGTTCCACTAATGAAATACCAGACCTTAAATTTGAATATGGTTTGATAATCATTTAAACTCTAAATACCCAAAATGTTTATATTGTTCATTAACGCAAATTTATGCGTATAAATTTCAATTTAGTTTTTTTTTTTTTAGTTTAGTAATCTTTTTTATTATAACCAAAGTGTTTTATCTTTAAAACATGCTTTAGTTTAATAACATAAATTACAAGTTTTACGTAGTTATCGATATTTTAGTTCTGCCACTGTCACATCACTACTTGAAACCATGACGTCACTTTTTTTTTAAATCCGAAATAAACAACAGCCTTACCAATTTAACTTCCTGAGAATGCACTTACGCTCATTTAGAATGAGCAAGTTTTGAAATAGTGATTTAATACACAAATATAATGCTAAAAATAAAAATAAAAAATACGTGTCTCGGATTTTAAACATCTAGTTTTATAATGCATAGGAAAATATGCATAATATATTTTTGAAATGTTGTCCATTGTAAAATTAAAATTCGTTAAATTGATTTAGATGATGTGAAAAGTGGTAATATCAATGTCGAGTGTTGTGGTTAGAGTGGATTGGCTGTGGTGTGTGGAGTGTCGAGCGTGTATCGTGTATTGGGTGTCTTACTCAGAGGGTCGAGTGTAGAGTGACGGTTGCCGAATATCGATTGCAGAGTGTCAAATGTCAAGAGACGGTTGTTTGTGTCGAGCGTCGACTCTCGTGGTCACCTGTTTGTAACTAGTCATGAGGCGAGTGACGACTATGATGATGACATTCCCGGCTGCCTCCGTGAGCAGCCAGGCGGCCGTCATCACAGCCTTCATGCTGTCCGGGGCTTCTTTGAACGCGAACTCGTTGCCCGTCACCGCAAACAGCACCTACGAGCAACGGAATAGCGCATACCGTATAAATCTACATTGAAAACTACGGCTCAGGACCTCTATTTTTGAATCACTCGTCGCGCGAGTGGCGAGGCGAACAAGGAGGCGATCAGGCGATTAGCTACCTTGCAATCGTAGACATAGCACGCTTTTCGCTTTGCCCCACGCGCGCTCACGTTGGGAGACGGTACAACAGGCGAAAAGCGAAGCTATGTATATACCTGCAAGGTCGCTTTTACGGAATACGGAAACTCAAACGTCGCACGAAAATCAATAGATCCTCGAGACGAGTGAATCAAAAATAGAGCCCCTGGGGGCCTACCAACAACTGTTATGCGATTATTTTTAGGTTGTGAGAGTGGGATGCTGCCATACGGCGCGTATGCCGTAAGGTCCCTGGGGTGCGATTACGTAAGGTAATCTAATTCATTTGACAGTTCATATTTGTATAGAATGACATTTATTATGATACAATATGAACTGTCAAATAAATACGATTAACTTTACGCAACCGCCTAGCACGTCTCTTTTAAAAGCAAGTTAAATTGGTCATACCTACTTTCTTTGTAGACTCGAAATGAATGCTGGAGCTTAACATCTGTATATAAAACTATCACTTCAACATTTAGTCCTTTAGTGAAAGAAATTAAATGCATTCCAGATAAGATTGTATTAATTGAAAGAGTCTTTAGTCCCTACCCTAGACTATTCTTGAAAACTTTTTTCATTGGTACAGCCGAGCACAAAAGTTGTTAGTAGTTGTGTGATACTGAGTCGAAGTAACGAAATGTGGGGGAAAACTTAGAACTCACTTCAGCCGTGGCCATGATGAGAAACTGCGGGAGGAGGAGTGCCATTGTTATGGAGTTCGCTTCTGTCGTTACCATCAGATTAGATCTCTGTAAGAAATTGAAGTTTGAGTTGACAAGAACTTTTGAATGAAAATGTAGCATTTGAGTTGAAAACTGTAGTTCACGAAATACGGGTTTAATTATAATACTTACTTACTAATTTATTCACTATATAATCTAGCTAGTGTTTATTCAAGGATATTGTGAAGCTAATATGGAAACTGCTGGAAAATTCTTGAATGTCAGAGTTAAATAAGTTTCCAACATCTGTTACCAACAAATATTTAGGACATTTGAACACAAAAAAACTTGCCCCAAACAAAGCAGAGCTTGCACTAACGGGTACCATACAATGGATAATAATTATTTCCTTTTCGTGTCCTGCGGAAATTAACCCACGACGATTATAACCAACTAGCGGCCACCCGCGGTTTTACTCGCGTGGTTCCCGTTCCCGTGGGAATATCGGTAAAAAGTAGCCTATGTGTTGGTCCACTACTTAAAGTCCCTACATACCAAGTTTTATCTAAATCAGTTCAGTAGTTTTTACATGGAAGAGGAACAAACAAACAAATAAACTGACCTACTTTCTATATACTACATCTGCTCTTACGTAATCAGTGCCGTTGTAGTCCACCATGAGAGTGTATACCCCTCCACTGAGGACCTGCAGACCAGAGACCACGCTGCCGCTCGCCAACAGGTCGTATCGGCCAGCAAACACTTCTGTCTGCGACGATACCGCAGACTCGATATGGGCCTCTACTAGACTGCCTTTGATCAGGGTGAAGTTCGACTGAGTATTGTGCGTCTTTAAAAATCTGTAGAAGATTTGAGGTTAAAGATATTAAAACCTGATTAAAACTAAGTTTTCTATTTACTTAAGCAACAATGAACTTTTTAATATACCTGCTCTTATAACTACTTTGAGTAAAAATAACGAAAATGTTTCCTCGAACGAATAACTCATTATGTCTCAGTAAAGTTTTTTTTCAGCCCCAAAAGTTCATAGATATAATTTTGTTTAATGTAGCTTCACGAGTATGTCTAAGGATTGATGTACGAGTATCTTTCTTTACTACATATTTATGAAATATCATCGTTGTAAATGACTAGGTAACTAATTTTTTTTCCCGTAAGTATATTCAAATAATTTATATTGTAGTTTGGTACCCAAATATCACAGAACATACGCGTGAATTCATCCCAACAAATACCAAGTTATCTGTAACTAGGTATTTGTTGGGCAGTATTTCAGACATTTGTACAGTATATAACGATGAAATGAAATCTAACAAAGGAACATCCGTTGTAAGGAATAATAGCAACACGGCAGTAAAACCGAACACGATCAAAAACCGTATTCCACCACCTACACGAGTGATTGAGCAAAAGAAAATTAAAATGAAATTGGTCCATCCCGGACAGTGGAGTGGAATGGGGTCACAAATTTCGCGATCGCTGGATTATGGGGTAAATCCGATCTGCCGACACCGATCCATTTCCTCAATAAACAACGTGAGCGGTCAATACTGGGATACTTCTTATCATGAGATGTTTATTGGTAGATGCTAAAATCTGTATAAATTGATTTGACCTCTTCCGGTTCCGACATATAAACAGTAGGTATGTGTATTAGTACTAACAGTGTAAAATTTACTGAAATAAATTAATTTAAAATATAAATCATCTAAAATACATTGCTATCGACCTGTATGTACGTTACAACTTTCAGTACAGTAACCTTGTAATGCGACAAATGTTAAATGTAAGTCCTTCCTAGCGAGTTGAAAATTGTTTACGGTTAGGATAACCTTAAAATGTAATATTATAATTAGTATTTTCTTTTGTGATGGAAATTGACCTTACTGATATGTTAAGCTCACTTTTCAATTTGACGACTCTGTATGAAATAAAACAGGGTGAAAAAAATAGCCCTTGACGAGTTTCTTGCCGGTTTTTCTCGTTACAAGGTCTCCCGCCGTAGGGTTTGTGAACCGATGGCGTAGCTTCTTTGACGTTCATAAGTGCTTGTAACAGCCTAGACTGAATAAATGATATATTGAATTGAATTGAATTGAAAATAAAAAATGAACTAGTGTCTTCATCGTATCAGACGGGAAAACAACCATATTTTTCTTCCCTAAATATAAAGTTCAAGTGGATTCGAAACTCTACAATTTGATTAATTAACGCCCAAGGGTGAAGGTAGATATTATCCCGTCACTCCTACGGTAATTTTAATTTTATGGCCAACATTAGTAATACACAATGAATGTGATTATTGTGCATATTTAAAAAACAAATCAGTTATTAGGGTTCTAATTTTACTTGATAACGATAGCAGTGCAGTAAGGCTAGAATAGCTTTCGAAATAGTATCGAGGACGTATCGCCAAAAAAGTATAGGAAAATGTAGGTAGTTCCGTTTACGTCCTGTAGGAACGCTGCTCAAATATGCCATACATTTTTTGACTATACGACCTCGATACCTGCTCGAAATATTTTCGTGCTAGGTAGACTACAGTTCATGCAGCATCGTCCTACGTCAAATTATTATAATAATAAATATATTAATTTCCTTCTCACAATGTGTAGACACAAAAATAAAAAATGTAAAAACATAGTAAGTACATACAGTATTAATACATTGTGGGAAGCTGGCATCCGAGCTAGGTAATCCTGTATTACGGACTGCCAGGCTCCCCCTACTGAAGACATTGCACAAGTATAACAAAGACTTACATTAAGCTTGTTTTTAGTAGGTAGGCAATTTGAAACAGAGAAAACAATAATATAAAAGGAAATTTTAACTAAGATAACTTACTATTTCACTATAATTATCTTGTTTATTTTGATTAAATAGGTAATGGTGTATGAGTGGGAGGGTATTTGTGTATGTAATTGGAAAACGGTGTCACCTAAAAGGCAATCCAACAAAATACAACTTCAATTAGAAAGGCCGAAATGATTACTATAAAGCTAATGTAAATTGAGAGTTGAGAGTTCCACTCAAACATTTTTGATACGGTACCCCAAACCCGGCCTTTTCCGCTATCCGACCAACTTCTTTCTCGCCCAAATTAGGGACGAATCTTTTGTATGTTTTCGGGCAACATGGACGGAGGGATTTATTTTTTTAATAAGGAAACAATCGGAAAAAAACGTGATAAAATTGTGAGCAAATGTAATACGCTTGTTAAAACGGGCGAAAAATGAAATGGAAGCCAATTAGCATTAAATGTTATTTTATTTCGTTTTAAGATTTTGATCTTTATAATCTACAATATTTGCTTTGAATGTTAAGTATACCTGCCTACAGAAGGATATCCGATAGGAATTAATTGCCGCTGCCGTGGTACAGGGTTTTAAGTGAGAGGAATATTACAAAAAGCCTTACGAAGCTAACAGCTTACCTAATCACAGGAAGTCCAGATCTGCTTTTATCCACGTTATCTATGAACCTTCTAACGTCTTCTCCATCCAGAAAGAACGACACTGCCTTATTTTCCTCGAGCAATAACAATTCCTTTCTTTTATCTACACATCTACCACTAATATTTAACATTATGAACTCGGAATTTGTTATTTTTATATCCTTTTTAGAGAACTGTGATAGAGGTTGGATAGTGGAGCTGATGTTAAGAGAAGAATTGTGTATCGTAATAGAGCAGTTGTGGCCATTGAAGATTCTCATTTGGGAGTAGCCTGGCTGCGGAAGCTGGGGATAGGTTGTCTGGAACAATCGAAATATCACAATATATTAATTAGTCTAAGCTAGAATATTACAAGGTCTTGTGAAGGGTCAGCAATAGACAAGCTTTAGCCTCGTGTAATAAAAAAAAAAGGGACTTAAACGCGACATTTGGTATTAGTACACTAAGGTAGTACACATATGTAATCACGCCGCACACCGCCATGCGCCAGTCTGCTTGTGTCCACGGCCATATAGGCAACATAGCCGAAACGTCAAGTTGTCAGTACATATTTGTACTGTAGGCCTAGCACGAATAACTTTCGAGTAAGTATCGAAGAAGTAAAGTAAAAAAATGTATGAGATATTGAGCAGCGTTCCTACCGGACGTAAACGGAACTACATTTTCCTACACTTACATTTTTTAACACTACGTTCTCGATACTTACTCGATACTATTTCGTTAGTTTTTCGTACTAACTCTACTGGTATTGTCTTGTTTGCAAATGAAATAATGGCAAACGAAATTATTGCATTAAAAATTCGGGCATACATTAGTAAACCATAACAAATGTCGCGTTTTAGTCCCGTTGTTTTAACTTAGCCTCGTGGATCCTTAAAAAAGTAAATACGGCTAAAGCACTTTTATACATTCCCATTAATTTGTTTAAACCCTCATAATATTGTAACAATAGGTCATTTGAACAAATACGTTCCTTTTGCCGTAAAGAACACATCCCATCATGCGCACTCAATTAGCGTTTTGTTTTTAAAAGTCTGTGTTTTGAGAGTAAACTTCATCGAAATTATCTTTTAAAAGTTTTGTTTTCGCCTACACAATATATTTATTCTGTGACTTTAATACTGGTCGAATAAGATAAAAGTCACATTCAAAATGGATATAATTTAGTCTACAGGTTTAATTAATGCTAAAATATACAGGTTAATTTTCTGATTAGACACAACAAGAGCAATATGTATTTTGTTTTACCTTTGATTGTAAAGTATCTCTCGAGCTCGACCTTATTTTTGATTATTTTTTAATCTTGGGCACCTATCTACTCGTAGTACTACAATCAAAGTAAAATTATTTCAAGTTAAGCGGCGTTAGGTAGGTGCCGCCACACATTTTCAATTCATATAATTTAGTGTCTTAGAGTAGTGTAAGCGATTACCTAGATATTTTACGACCCCCGTGGTAGAGTGGTACGTACACTGGTTTCGAGGTGTCGCCTACTCTGAGGTCCTGGGTTCGAATCTCGGTATGTGTAAATGTTTGCATGATGAATACGAGCATTTGTACCCGAGTCATGGATGTTTAAATATATTTCTGCACATAAATACTTATAAATGTATCTATATCCGTTACCCTAGTACCCCATAACACAAGCCTTACAGTGCTTACTTTGGGGCTAGGTTAATTGGTGTGAGTGTAAGTAATTTTTATTTATTTAGGTATATTAGGTGTGTCATGTTCGGAAAAAGTAGAAGCAAATATTACTTTCACAATTTAAGGGTGCTCTGCACAAAATCGGAAAATTACGTACTTTTAAGCTGAATTAGTATAATAATGTATTAAATAGTAACAGTAAATAGTTTGGTGTGAGACTCTTACCCCCATATTCTAAGTCGTTCCTCCAAAACTTTTTACACTTCACTCAACCTCGTCGTGGGTAAAAATGGTAGTGTGCGCTAGGCCTAACATGGAGTGGCTACGTACTCTTTGGCTCCTCCAGGTCCTTACGGAGTTATGACTTAGAATACCGATTTCGAGGAGTATTTTGAAGAGGTTTTTAATGAGGTTTCGTTAAGTCGAGGACGAGTAAGTTTTGGAGGAACGACTTAGAATATGGGTGTTATAGTATGCCGCGCTGTGTGGAAACTCAAAATTGATTTTAATATTTATGAGGTACCATATTTTAAGTCCTGACGCGGAAATATTTCGTTTGTCCTGTAAGTAAGAAGTAATGAAATATGCATTCATAATCTTAAGCATTTAATGCACGCTTATTAAGCGTTCCCCCATAGAACCTTCGATCAAAACCCTGTTTGAAACACAGAACATTATATGAAAAATATATTAGAAGTTAACGATTTATGATTAAAAGCAGAATGTTTACTGTCACGTGTCGTCGCACCATTTTTCGCAAAACACGGTAGGTGCATGTTCGCAGGTTGAAGCAGTTCATACTTTTCGCGTTGCGCGGTTTTTAATTTCTCTTCGTCGCCTTGGCAACGTGCCTGTTTTCTAGGTATCACTTCTTTTCGTTCCTACTTATTGACTTATGGTCGGTTTCAATAACCTATCCTCAGTAAGAGATAGGCTTACTAGAGCTTTGTTGCCTAGATATTTTTGTTAATCAGCCCAAAATAACCTAAAATAACAGTGGTTGCTAAGTAACGTAACCAGATAGGCTTATCTCTTGTTAAGGATATATTATTGAAACCGGCCGTTACGGTCGGTTTCAATAACTTATCTACTGTAAGAGATAGGCTTACTAGAGCTTTGTTGCCTAGATATTTTTGTTATTCAGCCCAAAATAACAGCGGTTGCTAAGTAACGTAACTAAGATAAGCCTACCTCTTGTTAGGGATAGATTATTGAAACCGGCTGTTAATGCGTAGGTAATAATTATGTTCTTTCCAAAACTCTCTTATGTTATATGCGTAATATGCTCCTATCTTAACTATTGTGCCAATTTGTAATTCGGAGCGTAGCTGGCAGCGTGCGTGGACGGTTATTACGCACCGCAATTCGTGGGAATACGAAACAAATGAACTGCAACTTCGGCCATGCAACCAGCATACTCTCCGACTTCTAAATGCGGCACAATAGGCCCCTTGTGGCTTTTCTCTACCGTTTACAAGTAATTATACTTACACTGATATATATTTCCACCGCTCCAGCCACGATGAAGGACAGTGCAGCTAGCACCATGCCCAGCGACAGTTTGTGCAAAGGGTTCTTGAGCAAATCTCGTCTCTCCAGGAAAGGATATATGTACTGGAATTGTAAATTAGAAACAGTTTAAAGCACCTATATGTGACCTATATGTTATTTGGTAGAAAAGTCCAAAATTAGCTAATTTCGTAACCAAAAAGATGCGTAGGTGTGAAAAGTGTGAATCATTTTTTACTGCGCAATATTATAAATACAACACTTTCTGCCGCATAGTGTTTAGTTCTAATTTTAGTAAGGAGTACATTCGTTTTTTTTGTTTATTTATCGATAAAGTTTTTGAATAATAAAATTCTGTTCCTTTGATAAATTAGCGATAATTTAAGTATCATCAGATTTGGTGACCATTTCATAGCTAGCACGATGTGCCTTGGACTCGAATAGGGAATCAGATATTAGAGACAGCCCTATTAGGGACATTTCCTATTGCTAATGCAGTCGGATCTACCGAACGCAGTCCTCTAATTACGTACCAAGTCTAATTAATGTATTTTGGACATTGCAGGCGCTTGGAAAGGTTAATAGCATTGAAAGCCTTAGGTAATACCAACTTCATTGCAACACACAATCACGAGAGGAGAATATTCTTTTTTGTTCTATATTTTTTCTAATTCAGTGAACTTGATTACCTATTGGTAATTCAGGCGTTGAGCCTCAATCTCTTCAATTATGTTGGACTTAACCACAAGTTCTTGTATTTCGGAGTTCTTTCGGATTCTCCAGCATCCATCCTCCATCGAAAGGATGGAGGAGGGTCGAACAGTCAAGAACTATCTTGTTTAGGCGTATTTGTGCAGATCAGGGCCCGTATTCAATATGACCACTTAGCCATTCTTTGCTTAAACCACGCCAATCTCGTACGTGGTTACGACATTTTGTAAACTAAATTAGTTTTCTCTACGATACTTACTATTTTTTTAAATTTTGTACTTGTACAATAATCATATAATTTGTGAGTGTCATGTACTAGTACAATAACTATATAATTTCTTAGCGTCATGAAGAATACGAATTTCGAAAATATCGTAACCAAGTATGAGACTGACGTGGTTTGAGCAAGTAATCGCTAAGTGGTCATGGTAAAAAATGCCCCAGAGGGACGAAGCCCCGTGCGCAGGCCAAAATTCCTCTGCTGAGACCACGTGCTGGTTGACCTGCTGAGACTCGCTTGATTTGGTGCGCCAAAGAAGTGAGTGAGTGTGTGTGTATAGATGCATAAATATCCTTGTATACGCATAAGCTCCTATGGATTCTGGATATCTGCTTCCAGTAATGTGAAAATTTTTCCTGCCTGACCTGCTATCGTTTGTACAATCTAGGAAGTTACCGGTCGAAATTTTTGTTTTTCGGTCGAAAAACGTTTTTTCGAAAATTAATAAGCTTAAAGAAATAATTTACCATTTAACTGAAATACCTACATATTTATGAGGATACACAAAAAGTAGAGGTATTATTTGTAATCAATTTCTATAAATCTGTTACTTTTTGAAACAACACTCCCTAAAAAACTTTACTGGTCTACCGGGAACTTCCTATACTTACATTGTGCACTATCACCATCACAAAAAGCTACAAACCTTTTGCGCCAGAGGTATCAATATGAGGATAACTATCGGGTTCAGTACTTGCATCTGGTCTGGCTTCACTGTTATGGGCCCAAGCCTGCCGTCCATCTTTGTGGCCTGGAGAGTCCAGCGGGAGCCCTGGAGTAAGTAGGTGCATATGATAATAAAAGGTAAAATACAATCATCCATCCATCATCAGCCTGTGGACGTCCATTGCTAGACATAAGCCTCTCCTAGCTCACGCCTATTGAGGCGTTCATAGGAGGCTATTAGCCTACTGCTACCACGCTGGCCAGACGGGTTGGTAGAGGGTTTGTTTCAAGTTTTCCTTCTCACGCACAGGTGTTCAATGCGTCGAGCCACTTAGTCGACATCCCATGCATGTAAGGGAGTGGTGACACTTGTATTCTTAGGCCGTCACCACACAGCAAATACAATACCCGTACCATATCCTATGGCATGGTACAAGTCTAATAAAAATGAAGTAAGGAAGGCTACGAAGTTAATTAAAAGATTAGGCAACAAAACATGATAGTTACAATATGGATATATCACACTTTATTTAACGTAAGTACCTATATATTTAGGTAAACAAACACAATTGACTCAACGTATACAAAATTGGAATCCTGAAAGCTTTATCTACGTACTAAGCCACTTTCATTTGTTCGATATTTTAATATTTTAAGCATGTTGGTACTAGGTAACAATCGAAAAATTTAATCACAGACAGCCAATGAAATATTATATAGGTAGCTATCAGAAAACATTTTTGACTAAGCTTTAAGTATGCATCCCGAAAGCCACAGCAGAATAAACCCCACAATAGTATATAAAATTCCATTAATTCAACGTTGAAACAATAGGTATTCGAAAAAATTACCATTTGATCCAGTAAAGACCAAAATACTGGCAACACAGAGAAAAGCGTCAGTATAGACAAGGTCTTCTTAATGTCCTTAATAAATCGCTTGTCGAACCGACTCTCAGTGGTGTAAAGCCAATGGACGTTTTTCTCCCGCTGTCCTCTGCCAGTGATCAAATTTTTTATACCCAACTGAAACAAAAAAAAATATTAAGATTTTTTATGAAATGAAATAGAGAAATAAACAGTTCTACTTGTCCACGGATTAACAGCCTGTTGCACCAAAATTCATCTTACGAATTCGTAAAAAGTAGGTAAATAGTAATTTGATTGTCTATGTTATTAAAAAAATATGGAATTCGACAGTTTTGACAAGCAAATTACGTTATACTTTTTACGAATTTGTAAAATGTGCAATCAGCTGTTAGTGTACCTACACTTATCTGTCAAAAAAGTTTATTGTAGGTGTAGACCTTATCTATAAATAAAAATATACCTAAACACTACCTACAGTACCTATAACTAATGCTAGATTCTCAGTAGCAATCCAGTCCAGCGATCGAATTCAGAACAAGAATACTTGGAATAATGTGAACCCGTCACTGGAATTAATTTCTAGTGAGAACTCCAGTCTATTGACCAGAATGAAATCTTTCGTTCGTTCGTTCTATAATCCAATCCAACACTGGACAGAAATGATTTTCTGGATTACTATGCTAGAATAATGTGAACCGGGCATAATCTTGGCAATTACTATTTTTTTTAATATCTCGAAACGATGCATACATAAGTAGGTAATTCCAAAAGTTAAAATCGTTAGTGTTTTTTATTTCAAATGGGTTCGCTCTTTATCCTAATTGAGCTCGGAGGGTAAAATAGGATCTACGGCGGATCGAGCTAGCCCAGAAGGTGCCTATTCTACCTTGCTTTGAAGATGAACGGGTTATAAGTACTCGGAAATACAGACGCAGGCAGGGAGTTCCATTCCTTGTTGAGTAACGTTTTGTGCGACATTTAGGAATATCAACTAAAGAATATCAATAGCCCGCAGTGCGTCTGGATGTCTCATGCAGCTTTTGAGCACAGTCTCCGAAGTATAGTTTTATTACTATAAAATATAATTTGTGCTGTAAAAGACCGACCGTCAGGCAGCTTTGGGGGCGGTGAGCTAGGAGGTAAATTTGCTCTATTTGCTTGCCTTTTGAAAGTAAAATAAAAAAATTTTTTTTTTTTTTTCTTTATATATATATTTTTTCCACACAAGTAAAATAAAAAACAAAAACATTGATTACTTATTGATATTGTTTTATTTATTTTTAGTAAGAAAAAGTTATTGCAATTAATTTTGATCAAGTTTTTTTTTTACTATTAATTGGGCAGGCATTTGACCACCATCGTGCTTAGTAAACAGGATGTGGTCTAAGGTGTAACATGCTTGCCCAATTCCAAGATGCATATCTTTGGGATATATGTAGTTTGGCACTAAGATAATTATATAACATGTACCTGTAATTGTAATGTAATTATCCTGTTTTGTGTCTTATAAAACAAAATAAAAATAAAAAAAATATGACGACCACTTACAGATACGCATCTTATAAAATCCAAAACGACGTTGCCTTCCGGTTTCTTGATAACGTAACGGCTGTTTACACTTACGAAAATCACTGAAACAAAATCAAAACATTAAACTATTGTTCTTGCCTAAACAAACTTACAACACCATTGATTGTGATTGTGAATGTCAAAGAATCTTCGCCATTGCTATATGTTCGCAAAGTCTTCTATTAAAGCGAAGGATATGTTTTTTTACGCGGTTTCACCCGAATGGTTCCAAATTTGAGAGTGTGCTAAGGGAGCTGCATGAGCTCATACCGCCATCCCCCTTCTTCCATCGGACATCCAGACGCACTGCGGGCTACCACCCTTTCTTGGTTGATATTCCTAAATGTCGCACCAAGCGCTTCTTCTTCTTCTTCTTCTTCTTCTAACATCTTTTATATTGTGCACAGCAAAGGAGTGGAACTCCCTCCCTGCGTCTGTATTGCCCCTTTGTTCCCATCCAGTCACACCAAACGAGTAACACTGTGACTGGTTGGGACAAAAAATCCCATCCAGTAACACTGTTACTCATTGGGACAAGTTTCAGAGAAAAGCAAAGATTTTTAAATGGTCTAGTAGCTTTTGAATTTACTCATTACAAACAAACAAAAAATCTTACCTAGTCTTTGTTATTATTAATATAGTTTAAAGTAGTATACCTAGGTAAGTAAAGAAAAACGCTCAAAGTCGTGCATCACAAATCTTTATGTATAGTGTTACCGGTTGGGAAGATTTTTTACCCATCCAGTCACACTGGTACTCGTTGGAAAATCATTTTCTTTAAATGTTGTCCCAACGAGTAACAGTGTGACTGGTTGTGATTGCTTTTCTTTCAAACTTGTCCCAGCGAGTCACAGTGTGACTGGTCAGGATTGCTTTTCTTTCAAACCTGTCCCAACGAGTAACAGTGTTAGTGAGCTGCCACACTGGCGGATTGCAAGCGTTTCCAAAGCGGAGCGGCCACGCAACGAACAAGCCGCGCGCGCGCGGCGAACACGTTGCGGACGCGCAACGTATGCGTCGCGGATTCGCAACGTTTCCGCCTCGAGTGAGCGGCGTAATACACTCAGTAACAGAAGCCATGACGCTACGTCCGCTCACAGTCGTTACTTTGTAATAACTAAAGTAGCGCGGGAGCGGGGGCTTCGGTATATGAGTGTAAAAAATGAGGTCCATGCTTCTCTCCGCGGCAATATCGTTGCGAGTCCGCAACGTGTTCGCCGCGCAGCCGCGACGTCTTCGCCGCGCACGCGCGGCGTGTTCGCTGCGTGGCCGCTCCGCTTTGGAAACGCTTGCAATCCGCCAGTGTGGCATAGCCCTTACTGCTAGCGTAGCATCGCTTATCTCGCGATGTCTGTCCCGCTCATATCAGTACGGTGTGGGCGGGACAGACAATGCGCTCGGGCGAGAAAAGTGTCGAGAGAGCTTTGTCGAGGTGCTCATGCTACGCATGCTGGATGGGAATTTTTTGTCCCAACCAGTCACAGTGGTACTCGTTTGGTGTGACTGGATGGGAACAAAGAGTATTTCCGAGTACTTATAATCCGACAACCTTCAAAGCAAGGGTGAATAGGCCACCTTCTGGGTTAGCTCGCTCCATCGTGAATCCTGTCTTAGCCTAGGCTTGATTTGGATCAATAGCAAACCCATTCAAAGTAAAAAAATACTAACGGCTGCCCGCGGTTTCACACGCGTGGTGCCCGTTCCCATGGGAATATCGGGATAAAAAGCGTCCTATGATACTATCCGTCCTTTCAACAGCTCTATGCCAACAATCAAGTCGATTGGTTGCTTAGCCAGGGCGTAAAGAAGGGACAAACAAACAAACGATCTATGTAGGTGTGCCATTTCTGTCATGTTACTAATGAGTCTAGGAAATTTTCGCGTCAATACAGTCTAATATCATTTTCTTGGAAAAACGAACCCCGATAATCAGAGAAGTCGTTCGTCTCACTTCGTGACATCTGGAAGTGGGACACACTGTTGTATTTTGTGTTGGACACTCTATTCATCAGATAATAGTAATAAGTAATAATTTTCGTACCACTTGCTCAAAAAAGTGACATTCTATGCCACAAAAAGCGAACATAACAATAGTCATTTTTAATCTGTTAATTACAGGGAAGAAAATTGTACTGAATTTCATTCATCCTCTAGAGGGAGAATGTGATTTAAATTTGGAATATTTACCGAAATTTATACTGAACTACATCTGTGTTTACACCATTGAGTTTGTATATAAAGCATTACACATCTTTTTGAAAAAGGAATACGCATTTATTATGCAGTTATGATTATTAAATAAAATTACGAAAACCGACGAAGCCGTATGAGCGTGATGCCTTTGCTTTTCCGACAAAAAATTATTAGTCTAGGAATTTGCCGCATTTTTGTTTTCTTCAAATACATCTCATATTATTATTGTGTTATTTTTTTCGCAAATGGTACGAAAAGTAGAGTATTTTCTGTCTGCTAAGCTGTCTTAGTCTTGGGTGAACTTAAATCCCTCGCTACACTCAGGACTCGTCTTAAAGTTTATATATAAGACATCTTAATAACAAACAATAACTTAAATAGGAGACAAGAATAGAAAATTCCTAAAAATAACTATAATTTTTCATAAGCAATAATTATTAATTTCAACATTTACACCATAATTCTCGACAGTCGACGTCTATAAATAGAACTAATAAAAACAATTTCTAAGCAAATAATTAAACGTAATACTTAATCAAATAACAAACTATTCCACGCCATGTTTGAAACGATAATAAATAAACAAACTTAAAATAGTTTCACCTTTACCCAAAGCCGTGTAAACACTGATTTAATATTGGTTTACCGCGTCCTAGAGTAGTGTTACGTTAATTTACGTATCTGATATAACGCCAGTTATATTTAGCGTCATTGTTATCTAAAACCAAACCGACAGTATGTATCATCAGACACTGAAATGTAAGTTTTACAACTGTTAACTTAATCGAGATTTGATTAACTCACACCTCGATTAGGTTAACAGTTATTAAGGGCTTATTACACTTGGCTAAATTCAGCATCTGAATTTAGTAGTTTAGCAGTACATTGCTTTCTTTGACCTCATTTTTAGCAAGTGATGCAAACTAAACCAGCAATGTACTGCGTTAAATTAGTAGTTAAATTCAGATGCTGAATTTAGCCAAGTGTAATAAGCCCTTTAAGACTAATTAAGTACTAAGAGACTAATTAAGTAATATAGACTTTACTCAATAAAGTACCTACCTAACTAACGACTTGACGACCTGGCTATCGAATTTTCAAACCCTCTACAAGGGCTCTAGCTGACACTATCACTTTCATATTAAAAATATATGCAATATTGGATCCAATAGATGAATAAAAATATGTAGGAATTCGACAAAAACCCTATCGTTGAAGGGTTATATTATATGAGAGTTTGAAGTTTGATAACTAGCGATAGCACAAGCTACGTTAGGCGGTCGGGGTGCTGTCTGACGTAGGGGTACTAAGCCTGCCTCCTGCGCCAGAGTTCCCGGGTTCGGTCCCCGACCAAGAAAAATATTTGTGTGCATGAACATGTCTATTTGTCTTAGAGCTAGCGCAGACGACGGATAACGGAGGACTTTTTGTTCGCGACACGTCTATATTGTTATATCACGTCTATATCACGTCTACACGTCTATATCCGCGAAAAGTACTTTTTTTTTCTACATTAAATAGGCTTACTCTTGGCTTAATTCTGAATCGTTAGATTAAGAAGAGGCCTAAGATGGAGCGAGCTTGCCTAGAAAAAGCCTATTCACTCGAGCTTTAAATATACCAGGGTTGTAGACACCCGGGAATACAGACGCAGGCAGGGAATTCCACTCTCTGGCTGTACGCGATAGTCCTCGTTATTTATTAAACTTTATGTTCTTAGTAATAAGGTCGTGTCGCGGACAAAAAGTCCTTCAATGTCCGTCGTCTGCGCAGGTCATTAGTCTGGGTGTTTCGTATGTATATTATGTATGTATTTACAAAAATATATAAGTATGTTTATCTGTTATCTATCTACATAGTATCCATAACACAAGTTCTTCATGAAACTTAACGTGGGCTGGATAATTGGTGTGTTTGTATGCAATCATTATTTTTATTATTTATTTATTTATTTATAATTTACTTACTATAATATATCCCAATCCTAACTTATATTATAATTGCGCAAGTATGTTTGTTTGTCCTTTCTTCACCCCCAAACTAAGCAACTAATCAACTTGGTTTTTGGCATAGAATTTCTTAAAAGGACGGAGAGAAACATAGACTACTTTTTTCCTGATATTCCCACAGGTACGGGAACCACGCGGATGAAACCGCTGTGACCGGTAGTCTTTTTTTTACTTTGAGTGGGTTTTGCTCTTGATCCCAGCCTAGGGCTAACACAGGATTCACGATGGAGTGAGCTAACCCAGGAAGTGCCGATTCACCCTTGCTTTTATGGTGGTCGGGTTATATCTCAAAACATTAAATGAGGTTAGAAAGGCTCTCATGCGCCGTTTGTATTAGAACCGCTGGCGCCACTTGGTCCTCACTACTACAACTGCACTTAATAAACACAAGCTTACGCACACATACGAGATTCTAATAAAGCCAATCAAACGCGTGCGACATAAAATGAACAGTCAAAAATAACCAATAATAGCGCGCACTCACATTTAGCATACAGTATTGCAGGAATGTTACGGATATGGAATTTCGGATATGGATACGGATACGGATATTGGAAAAAAATTACATCGTTTTCGGTTTCGGATACGGATATGAAATTATTTCGGTTTATCCGGTAGTTTCGGTTAGCTTCGGTTACGGATATTAGATTTTTAAGGAATTTTAAAAGTAACATACAAATAGATAATAAAATGGTTTTATTTATAGGTATATAGGTCATCATTGGATAGGTTTTTGACAAAAACAACTTGTCGTAACGTATCTCATTTAGACTCCACCCCTATCCTTAACTATCCGAAACATTTATTTCGGTTTCGGTTAGGTCGAATACGGATATTTTTTGTTTCGGATATCCGATAGTTTCGGTTACGGATATGGATATCCTTAACATCCCTGATGTATTGTGCACAGATTTGAGTTACATTTACACTAGGGCTTGAAGTATCGATAAATAATTGTTATCGATAGGTTTTGAATATTGATATTGACAACATTTGACAAATGAAAAATAATTTAATGCATTATATTGACTCAAAATGTGCATGTTTATGTATTAAATCAAATACGTAAACAATATAATATTAAATATGTACCTACTTGACTTGTTATTGATTTTTTGTCGTGTCTTTCAAATTTAATCGGTACACATATTTTTTTTTAAATTTATTTATTCTTTAATGCTATATAAAAAAATATTTAAACGGCAAAATTATGAATGTCTCTGCTAGAGAGTCAACTTGCGCCCCACCCGGCTTCCTACAAAAACAACTTTTTAATGTTGGTAGAGGCAAATTTGTTTGGGGTTATATGTACTCGGAAATAAAGACTCAGGGAGGAAGTTCCACTCCTTTGCTGAGCGCAATATAAAAGATGTTGAGTAGCGCTTGGTGCGACTTTTAGGAATATCAACCAAGAAAGGGTGGTAGCCCGCAGTGCGTCTGGATGTCCGATGGAAGAAGGGGGATGGCGGTATGAGCTCATGCAGCTCCTGAGCACACTTTCTCAAATAAATCTGGAACTACAAGGGTGAAAGCGCGTGCTGCCTCTAGGAAACAATATTTTTTCAGAATACAATGTGTTTGTGTTATTTTTCTTCCATATGAACCATATGAGCCTTTACACGGCCCGTAAAAAAAATGTAAAAAGGTAGCTTACAATTACAAACGCCGAAAAACTTAGTTTGTGATAGTAACTGTTAAATCCTTGATTTAAGTCATGCTGTGCTTAAATTGCTCTAAAGTGTCTATAATATTTGATTGCTCTACCTCAGTCTAACTACTTATTTGGGATTCTGTTACCAAACTAAAATAAAGATAGTACCTACTACTTACCTAATATTAAAAAATATTTATATTAGATGGTATTCACAAGGAGCCAGCTGAAATATTTTATTACTTTTTTTTCTAAAAACCCTATTAATAAGTTTGAACAAGTGACCACTACCTACAGTTTGTAAGAACGAAATATACTACGCGTCCAAAACAAAAAGGCGCATGATAGAAATGCGGTTTTGTACTTTTGGTGCCTGCAGCCCACTTCTATCACCGCACTTTGATTTTCATTTCAGTTAGTATTTTTAAGGTTTTCTCAGGTGTCATGCGCCTATTTGGTTTGGTCAAGTAGTAGGAATCGAAGGGCGAAGTTTAACAGATTTCAATTTTTACATCCTACATTATTGTCAGTTAAAATGAAGCTTACGTATAATATTACAGTTTTTAAGATATATTTTACAGTTTCTTACCCACAGACATAAGAATAACGAGACCGGGCGCACCAAATGCCAAGGAATAGCAATCTTTATCTCCAAAACAATGCACTTCTGATCGCAGAATGGGAGACACAGTTTTAGCCAATAAGCTACCAGAACACACGATGAAGTATAATATACTGAAGTACATAGCCAGTTGATTTTCTTGTTCTGGCAATTTGAATTGATCGCCCCCAAACGCAGTAACACATGGCTTTATTCCTCCCGTTCCCAATGTTATCATTAAAAGACCAATTAACGTACAGAGCCTGAAAACAACGTAAGTTAGAAAATCGGAAAATCGGGCTGCAGTTATTTTTTGTTTGAAATATGTTTGTCGTTTCCATACCTGCCAGGTAAAGCTAATTGGGGAATAGCTGTAACAGCAACCAAGAGATTCCCAACGGCATATACGAACATCATGTATAAAATGGTTCTGAAAAGATAAAAAAGATTAAATGAAATAAAACGAGTTTACGAAAACGTTTCGAATTTGAACAAATTCAGACTTTAAAATGTTGTGATATATTTTTTGTTATTTGTTTTCTTGTCGTTTCATCTTTGCAGGTTTTGCATGGGCCCGTGGTCACGACGAGATAATTCAATGTAGAAGTGAGAATCTTAAATTTTTCGAGTATAGTTAATAACAAAAAACAGGACAAGTGCTAGTCGGATTCGCCCACAGAGGGTTCCGCACAAATTTGTAAGTACCTACCTATAAGTGGCGAAGGGTCCATACATACCGATTCCCATCGGCTTCCCTTTTAGAAATCCTATCCCACTGATCCGCCATACAGTTGAGAGAATGTTTGGGTCCGGCTTACCTTCGCCATATTTTGACCCCTCGACACTGCTACCTAGGTTCATAATATTATAAATAGTTCAGGAATTGAGTCTCGCAGTTTTCCAAAGTTTCCCGAAATTCAGTTTCCAAAGTCAAAGTCAAAGTCAAGTCAATATCATTAATTCAGTCTAGGCTGTTACAAACACTTATGAACGTCAAAGAAGCTACGCCATCAGTTCACAAACCCTACGGCTGGAGACCTTGTAACGAGAAGAACCGGCAAGAAACTCGTCAAGGGCTGTTTTTTTCTCCCTGTTTTATTTCATACAGAGTCGTCAAATTGAAAAGTGACCTTAACATATCAGTAAGGTCAATTTCCATCACTAAAGGAAAATACTAATTAAAATATTACATTTTATGGTTATTGTAAACGTAAACAATTTTTAACTGGCAAAGAAAGACTTGTCTATCATACATTACAACATTTCCCGCACCACAAGACTACTACACTGCAAGTTGTGAGGTACATACAGGTCAGTATCAATTTATTTTAGATAAAAATATTTAGGCTTTAAGCACAGCATTAAGATAAGCAGACTGAGGTAGACCCATTTCCGCTGGCGGCACCCGTTCACGAGCATGACGCATGAACCAGCCATCGCTTCGCTCAATTATATTTTAGGGAACGTAACGACCCGCCTCACACGACACCGCCGAAGAAACGTTTGAGTGAGCATGACGTACTTCAGGTACTTATGTTAAGCTGTATAAATATAAAAAAAATACAATGGCAACAGCAAAAAAAAAAAAAAAAAAGTGCCTTAATGTAAGACACAACACAACCTACAATGTCACTAGAAGACGCATCAGCTGGGTCACAATCTCAATCGTAATTAAAGTTAAAAAAATAAATAAAAAAAAGCTTTTATATATTTGGAATAATTGAAAACATTATTTACCTTTGTTTACTCTGATCAAGCAGTGCCACGCATCTCAACTCAAAACATCATAAATAACATAAAATCCAAACAACATATATCTCTACACATTTTAACACAAGCAAACATGAGCAGACCCATCCCGCTGGCAGCACCCGTTCACGAGCATGACGCATGAACCAGCCATCGCTTCGCTCAACCATATTTTAGGGAACGTAGCGACCCGCCTCACACGACACCACCGCAGAAATGTTTACAGAGAGCATGACATACCCAAGCAACCTGTGTTAAAAGTTGAATCTAATACTTTTCTAAACATTAATTGAATGACACTACAATTTCGAAAAAACAAAACTAAATATTTATGACCAAGCTGTCTCGTCATTCAAGTAATCTTTTATAGTATAATATCCTTTTTTAAGAAGACAATCTTTTACATTCATCTTAAACTTTTCGAAAGGCAAATCCAAAATATTATCTGGAATTTTATTATAGATACGTATACCTAGACCCATAAAAGATCCAAGGACCTTCTTTAATCGGTACCGAGGCATAACAAGTTTATTTCTATTTCTAGTATTGCGATCGTGCAAATCACCATGTTTGATATACAGGTTGATATTACGCCGTACAAAAAGAATACAATTTAAAATAAATTGAGAAGCAGCTGTCAGTATACCAATTTCTTTAAATTTTTCCCGAAGAGATGTTCTGGAACCCAGTTGATAAATGGCCCTTATAGCTCGTTTTTGTAGTATAAATATTGTATTAATGTCAGCTGCTACTCCCCACATAAGAATACCACACGACATGATGCTGTGAAAATAACTGAAATACACAGTCCTAGCAGTTTCTATATAATAATAAATAATAATAAATATTTCCATACAATCACACCAATTATCTAGCCCACGTTAAGTATCATGAAGAACTTGTGTTATGGATACTAGATAACGGATAAACATACTTATATACTTTTTTTTTTGTAAATACATACATATTATACATATTAAACATCCAGACCAACACAAATAGACATGTTCATGCACACAAATATTTGTCTTGTCCGGGGATCGAACCCGGGACCTCTGGCGCAGAAGGTGGGCTTAGTACCCTTGCGCCAAACAGGTCGTCAATATTAGTCAGTTGTCTGACTTTTCTCACAGCGTAGGCAGCAGAACTAAGCTTGCCAGCTAGTATTGCAATATGTGGACTCCATTGAAGTTTACAGTCCATAGTTACACCCAGAAAGACTGTTGATTCTACTAAATCTAATTTTTCATTGTTCATAACAATTTCCATGGGTACTTTCTGAACATTTGGTAAAAAAAAAAAGAACGCATTTAGTTTTCTTTGCATTCAGCTGTAGATTATTATAGATAAACCAAGCTAGTACTTGCGAGAGTGTTTTGTTTACATCGTCAAAATCAGTTTTATTCCTATCAATGTTAAATATTAAAGAAGTATCATCCGCAAACAAGACAATCTCACATAAGTTTTTGGCAAAGAAAGGCAAGTCATTAATATATTATTTCATCAATCCTGTCACGTAATGTTTTTATGTGTGCGTTTTCTTTTTATTTTTGTTAAGTGTAAGGTGTAAGCTTGTTGGTGATCCAAATACAAATAAACGAAAATTCTAAACCAGTTCTAATGAACTTGAACATAGAGACATTAAGTAGACCTTTGCGAAGGACATAGGCTACTTTAGCCGCGAAAATGTTAAATGATCTTGACCACTACGCTTTTTTAAGTGTTATTATGTGCTTAATATGAGTTCCAGGAATATTGTTATGTTAATAACACAGTAATTACGGGTTATGCCTGGAGTAAATTTATTTAAATTACTTTTTACTGAACTCTGACCTGTATTTGCCTAGGTAGTTGTCAGCCACGATACCGCCCACTATTGGGAATACGTAGACAAATGTGCTGAATATGTGGTATGTCTCTGTGGCTCCGTCGTCGGTGTACCCCAGTTTACTTCGCAGGTACAATGTGAGGAAGGCTGCAATGGTATATAGCATAGTGTTACTTAGGGCCTGTTTTTGGGCCGGTAGCTTATCAGAGAGATAATCCTTCCAACAAATAATATTATAAATGCGAAAGTTTGTTTGTTGCTCGTTCACGCAAAAAGTACTGAACCGATTTGGATGAAATTTGTCACACATATAGAAGGTAGCCTGGATTAACCGTTCCCGTGGGAATATCGGTGTGAAAATTTAAAACTTTTCACCCCGATATTCCCACGGGAACGGGAACCACGCGGGTGAAACCGTGGGCGGCTATTTGTTATGCGAGGCTGGAATACAAGACGCTAAAAACTTTTCTGCCGAGCGCAACACACAATTTTTCACCTCACAACAGCGAGGAACATTTTATGGTTGTTTCCGCGGTCAACTTCCGGTAAAAAATTCTTTAAACCTAAAGTTTAATCTAAATTTACCTTATTCTCGTTGTTTTAATGATATAAAAAACTTAAATAATAAAAAAGGGAGTATTATAGTTAATTCAAAGTTATTTAAAGTAGGAATATATTGTTACTTATTAATAAGAATAAAAACGATTCCGTAAATGACACTGACATGAGGTACAGGACAAAGACAATTTAAAAATAAAGATTTATGTCACAGTCCGAAACCCAATTACAGGTTGTGAAATTTCACCCAGCCTAATATAAAATTCTTATAACAAATAGTTTAATCTTATTGTTATTGTTTTTATGATTCAATGAACTAAAATAATATAATAAAACCAAAACGCAGTATTATAATTAATTTAAAGCTATTTAGAATAAGATAACAAAAAAGTCAATAGTGCGATTCGGAACGCATTATGACATATTTTTAGGTATTAAATTAAAAAAGTACTTTGCCGTGCTAGGCGGCAAAAAGCGATTTTCTACGCCTAAACTGATTGACAAAACCTCCTTTTCAGAGCGTGTGAGGTGAAAATAATATTATAAATGCGAAAGTTTGTTTGTTGCTCTTTCACGCAAAAACTACTGAACCGATTTGGATGAAATTTGTCACAGATATGAAGGTACAGATAGAAGGTAGCCTGGATTAACCGTTCCCGTGGGAAATCGGGGTGAAAATTTTTCAGGCCGCAAGATGCGATTTTCCACGCGAAAACTGAATGGCAAATCTTCCTTTTCCGAGCGTGTAAGGTGAAAAATAACTATTTTTATTTCAGTTTTCAATAAAATGTGGTTTTGGAGGTAGTGTTTGCAATACAATGATGTTTTTCAAATTTGTAATTGTACGCTCGTATCTATTCTAAATGAGATGCACAGTTTAATATTAGTTCATGTTGTGTCCGATCCGAACTAAATTGCGGTCGCTGAGAAAAGTCTTTCGGTCAACTACTTGTGTTATTTTTATAATTTCCGTAAAATAAAGATATTCAAAAATAATGTATAAAATTTAATTTCGAATATATTAGATGTCTTTACTAGCTTGATATTACAGAACGGACAAAAGAATAATGATTAACAAAAAAATAGCAGTAGGTACAATCTAATACAACACATAAGCGCGTGCTCATACCAATGTTTTTTTTATTAATAAAAGCAAATTATAATAAATAATAGTCTAATTAATAATAAAAAATACACACATCAAAGTGTCTAGGGTTTAGGTTAGTTTAAGAGTATCGCCGATATATAGGATTATTATTTTAACTTTTTTGGCTCGGTAATGATTATTTTTTGTAAAGGGGTTCAAATATTATTGTATGGAACCTGGCATACCTATACAATCCGCCATTTTAGAAAAAAAACGTGTTTCGGCGGCCATCGATGCGCATGTCAATCGACAGAGTAAAGTGATTACAAACAAAAAGTTTTCAGTGATCAATCTAATAAGTGATACGGTTTCTAAGATTTTTGAGTTCAAAGACAGAAAAATAAAGCAAAAAATATTTTTTTTAAATGAATCGTAAAATAAACATCGACAAAGCAGCATACCTAAGCCAGGATACACAACATTTTTTACATATTTTATTTTTGAACTCAAATATCTCAAAAACCTTATCACTTAGAGATATTTGAACATTGAAAACTTTTTGATTGTATGTACCTAATCACTTCTCTGCCGATTGACATGCGTTTCATCACTGTCTCCCAAATCACGTTTTTTTTTCAAAAAGGCGGTTAGGCCAACGAGGTTCGATTAATCTTATATATAAAATTCTCGTGTCACAGTTTTCGTTCCCATACTCCTCCGAAACGGCTTGACCGATTCTCATGAAATTTTGTGAGCGTATTGAGTAGGTCTGAGAATCGGCTACTATCTATTTTTTATCCCGAAATTCCACGGGAGCGAAGCCCCGGGGCACAGCTAGTTATTTATAAATCTGTGGTTCGATGCTTTGTCACTACTTCAATAAATAGGGAATTAAAGTAAGAAGCCAGTCTCAAGGACTATATGTGATAAATATTCATCGTATATTTTTTATAGGTATGTAAGTAGTCAAAAAAATACTTGATACCTAGACACTTTTGATGTGTAATACATTACATTGCGAGGATATTATCATATTATATTATAAAGAAATAACAAAATGTTTACCTCTCATTCCGGAGTAAGACATTCGCTCGCAAAACTCGGTAAGTATGATGAAGAAAACTACCGTTGGAAACCGATCCTTGTTCTGGTAATAATAAAGTACAATTTATTACGTAAGTACTTAGCGGCTGCATGGACTGTTCCAAAATAAAATAAAAAATCTCAGATACTATTTTATATAGCAACAACATTTACTGCTCATTTTATTTACAGGATGTGCGTAAAAACTCAATTTATTTCGAGTTTTTAAGTAGTAGTTATCCTAACTTTCGTTATTAACTTCATTAACAACATTTTTTATCGTTAAACCAGTAAAAAAATCTATAGTTTTCTATTTTAGTTTGTTTCTTAGGTATCCTTTTTGTAGCTTTTCCTTTATTAATTGTTATAGAGTCTTTGCGCAGACGAAGGACGTTCTGTGTGATTGAGTCCATGCGTGATCTTCGTTACTAACGGACTAAAGTGCTTTCACAATTTTCTATACCCGGGCTATTAAATCTCTTATTTTAGTAATAGTAATATTAAGATAATGCACACTAGTACCCTAAGGAAAGATCCTCACTTGCTCAAAGAATTCTTCAATCAGATATGCCTTGAAATTAAGAAGAGCAAAAAAATTCCAAATACAATTCCAGAGATTTTCTTTTCTAAAAGAAATTCTGTAAATTATTCCTAAAAAGATTCTTAGTAAGATGACGTAGGTATCCAAAAATATTAACCTTTGTTTTCTCCATGTTTACACTCACTTTCATTTTTGTTTCATCACTCATCTCGCACTTCACTTTACAGGTAATTTTAGCACAATATGGCTAATGTGCATCATACAAAACATTTATAGTTAAGATTTGAGACAAGACGTGTTTGCAAAGCATCCCCGTCATTTGATAGGCTTAACCAGTCACCCTGCGATGTACTATTGAAACGTAAATAAACTGATATGATAAATATAATGCTGTTTGTAAACGTGGCGATAACTTTTGTTTACCGAACTAGGTTGCGTTAGGTGGGTTTGCTTGATCACACATCCTACGCGCCATAAACCTACACCCCTTTTATACAGGGTTTAAAAACAGTATCCAAAATTTTTAGTTCAACTCTGAATCGGTAAGTAACCAACTTTCTCCTAGAAACATGGGTCGAAATAAGAGATAAATTTTTGGACTTCCCATACTAAATCGATCACGTGATCAGTCTGATTTGTATGAAGAGTAAAAATTTTTTTTGACATATTTCGACCCATGTTTCTAAGAGAAAGTTGTTCACTTACAGATTCTGAGTCGAACTTAAAAATTTGGATACTGTTTTTAAAATTACCTTGTATATGTTGACACGACCTCCGTAGTATCACCTACTCTGAGGTTCCGCGGGTTAGAATCCCGGTAGGAGCAACTGTTTGTATGATGAATACGAGCAGCAGCAACACCTCAAAGGTGCAGCAGCAACACCTCAAAGGTGCAGCAGCAACACCTCAAAGGTGCAGCAGCAACACCGCAAAGGTGCAGCAGTAACACCTCAGAGGTGCAGCAGCAACATCTCAAAGGTGCAGCAGCAACACCTCAAAGGTGCAACAGCAACACCTCAAAGGTGCAGCAGCAACACATCAAAGGTGCAGCAGCAACATCTCAAAGGTGCAGCAGCAACACCTCAAAGGTGCAACAGCAACACCTCAAAGGTGCAGCAGCAACACCTCAAAGGTGCAGCAGCAACACCTCAAAGGTGCAGCAGCAACACCTCAAAGGTGCAGCAGCAACACCGCAAGGTGCAGTAGCAACACCTCAAAGGTGCAGTAGCAACACCTCAAAGGTGCAGTAGCAACACCTCAAAGGTGCAACAGCAACACCTCAAAGGTGCAGCAGCAACACCTCAAAGGTGCAACAGCAACACCTCAAAGGTGCAGCAGCAACACCTCGAAGGTGCAACAGCAACACCTCAAAGGTGCAGCAGCAACACCTCAAAGGTGCAGCAGCAACACCTCAAAGGTGCAGCAGCAACACCTCAAAGGTGCAGCAGCAACACCGCAAGGTGCAGTAGCAACACCTCAAAGGTGCAGTAGCAACACCTCAAAGGTGCAACAGCAACACCTCAAAGGTGCAGCAGCAACACCTCAAAGGTGCAACAGCAACACCTCAAAGGTGCAGCAGCAAGACTCACACAACAACGACGCCACTTTTGGCATTGGTTGTGTCTATGATTTTGATGGACACAATAGTGACTGTTTTCCAGCCTATCTATCACCTAGAAACAGTTTTCGAATACGCTATCCGTTGATTATATTTTACCACTTTTTACTTTCTGCACTGAAAGTTAAGCTACTTCCGTATTAGTTAAATTATTAAGTTTGTACTAGATGGGGATTGAACCCACGTACCCTGGCATAGTAGGCAAGTCAGATTCCGGGACTTCCGGGTAATCTTTAACCTCTCAGTCTCCGACTTAAGAGACACAAATGATGTTCTACCGTTCTCTGGACACATGTTGCAGCAATTGACGAATTAATAAGTTGCATGCCGCCCATCATTCTAGGTACCTACCTTCCTTAGTAGGATAGTACCTATTACCAACATTGAGTAGGTAAAATATTTCTGTCAAGGATTCATTTTTATTGATTTGCTGATACATATTATTATCTACATAATTTAATGTAGGATTTTATTAACTAACTAGCGGATCCTCGCGGTTTTACCCGCGTGGTGCCAGTTCTCGTGGGAATATCGGGATAAAATATAGCCTATGTTACTCGGGAGAAATGTAGCTTTCTAAAAGTCTAAAAATTTCTAAATCGGTCCAATAGTTACTGAGATTAGCGCGTTCAAACAAACAAACTCTTCAGCTTTATAATATTAGTATAGATAAATATAATATGTGAGTAGTTTGATGTAACAAACCGACAGTTGATAGAGTTATTATTAGTAATGCCATGTTAATAAGTTCCACGTATTAATGTAGGGTAAATTAGACTAATATCTGTCTTGGTTCTGCAAAAAAAATCAGCAGCGTCGAGCTCGCCCTTTCAGTCTTCCGTACACACAGCAATCAGATGAGTAGGGTTGTAACGGAACTCCGCCTCCACCTCCGTACCTGCGGAAGTTCCGCAAGAAATCGCACCTCCGGCTCCGCAAGTTTTTGCGGAGTTGGAACGGAGGTTTATTTACGTCAAAATCATAGGACATCACTTCATGATATGGAAATTACAAAGGCTATGGGAGCGTCACACTAGGTACGTTTCCGAGACGAATGCATACCATTTGAGAACTCGTCTACTAAGGAGCTCAACGTGTGACTGATGTGTCAGGTCCACTACCACTTCAGCTTGATAAATTGACGAACTACATCCTACACTTTGGTCTTCAGCCGGATGACCTCATTCCGGATTTTATCCTTTAATGAGATCCCCAGAATCGGCCTTTCCATAGCTCGCTGAGCGACGTGTAGGTAACCTGTGGGCCAGTTTCATCGTCATATTCCACGTTTCAGCTCCAAATATATTTTAATTGCCTCTCCTCAATTTTGTCAATGAAGAGGTGATGTTTATTTGTCTTTTAAGGCGACTCGAATATGACCTTATTTGAAATAAGTAATGATTTTTGACTCTCAATAGACCGAATTTTTTTTTTTGTCCATATTCCTTCACCTCCGCCTCCGCTAACCTCCGCATCCGCATGCGCCTCCGCCTCCACTAAGAATGCCTCCGTTACAACCCTACGTACCTTATGGAACTGTTATTGTTAATACAAGTTGTGCTATTGTGGTCTTTGGGGAAGCATTTGGTAAAAAATCGTGTCTGTTATGGACTTTTTGGTAAATAAGACGCTGGCTAGCGCGACACGCTGCCAGCATGACGGACACTGAAGGTTGACAGAATAAAAAGACGACTATCGACTTGATCGCGACGACTAGGGAGATTTTCTCATGTATTGTTTTAGTGCCTTGTAAATAGTGAAATAAATCCTTTCTCTGCAATCCTGTGCTCATTGACGACCGACGCGACGCCCTTTCAACTGGTCCTTCGAGAATTAACGACCCAGTCCGTGGAAAATCAGAATGCTGACAAGAAGTAAAAGTGCGACTATCAGCGGGACCGTGGCCGACTTGCCACCACCGCCAGTCACGACTATACAATCCCAGGTATCTGTAGCTAAGACCGCCGCTTCCTGTTCTTCCGACCGAGCACGCCGACAGCGAGCTTTAGACATTAAGCGCAAGGCAGCGGTACAGCTCGCTGACCTCGAGCGCCGCAGGATACAGAACGAGGAAAAACTAATTCAAGAACAGATCGCTCTAGACATTGAGGCTTTAGATTTAGAGAGTTGTAACGGTGATGTTGACATTTGCCTACCGTCAAACAACCGCACGACGCGGAAGAACAATTTTGCGACGGCGAGTAACTGCGACCGTACTAAGCCGACAGACGCCGCACGTGATCCACCATCTGACTCGAACACAAAAATAGACAAGTTCCTAGCCAGGCAGACAAGCGCCAAGGAACTGCCAGTCTTCACTGGAGCACCCGAAGAGTGGCTGCTTTTCTACAGTCAATTTAAGATTACGACTCAGCTGTGCGACTATAGTGATGACGAAAATATAGCTCGGCTAATGAGGTGCCTTCGGGGAGAAGCACGTGACTCCGTTTATGCTCTACTGACAAGCGCTTCAAATTTAGACCGAATAATCGACACACTACAACTAAGATTCGGGAGGTCCGACATTATCATTGAGTCTATGATCACGAAAATTCAAGCTTACCGTGACATACGTCATGACGACCTGACGCAGCTTATGAAGTACGCGACCGAAGTGCAAAATATTGTCGCCGTCATGGTTTCGACCGAAAACGTAAGTCATTTACGTAATCCTACACTTATCCGTAATATTTTATCAAAGCTGCCGTCAAACCTCAAATATCAGTGGGGAATTGACAAATTAAGACAAGGAATGTACGACATTACTCTAGAAGACGTAGCGGAATGGCTAATGGAAGTAGCAAAGGCGACAGCTGAATTTACTACGACACCATCAAGCTCGCGCATATACGACAAAAGGAGTTACAATCGTGATTACAGGCACAATGACAAACATGTTCCTGTCATGACTACGAACAAGTCAAACAAAGATTGTCAGAAATGTCACAACAACCATGACTTACAGAAATGCCCAGATTTTTTGCTCCTTTCCATAGATGACAGATGGAACTTTGTCACAACGAAAAAACTGTGTTTCTCATGTCTGTCACCCCGACATCAACTAAAAGCTTGCACTACGAAAGCTAAGTGTGGTATGCAAGGATGTGAGCGCGTACACCACAGAATTTTGCACGCTGAGCCTAGACAGGCGGCACATGACGACGCCACGCTTATGCCAGCTAGCAGTGACGTTCCTAATGACACTATTATTGCGACTACTCAGTCTTTGACGCAGCCCAGCCACGTACTGTTGAAAGTCATTCGAATCGTCGTGAGCGGGAGAAATGGCGATATCGAGACATCGGCTCTGTTGGATGAAGGTGCTGCCGTGAGCCTGATCGACGCGTCATTGGCTGCGCGCGCCGGCATTGACGGCCCGCTGCGACCTCTGCGGATCTGCGGTGCGCACGGCATGACATCGCTTGACTCTACGTCGCGTTCCGTTTCCTTTAATGTTCGCGGTCGCAATAATACTGAAATATTTAAGTTAGTTAATGTTCGTACTGTAAATAATTTGAAATTACCTGTAAATAATTTTCCTGTAAATAAGAATGTTGTAGATAGAAACTTTTTAATTAACTACTTCGATAAAGACGACCTGAAATTTGACAAAGTTGACATGTTAATAGGACAGGATAATATTGACCTTATAGTGACACGACAAATCATACAGTGTGGTCCTCGACACGGACCAATAATCTCCAAGACAAAATTGGGGTACGTATTGCATGGAGTTGTTAATATGAAAGGTCTTTCGAATGATACGGTTGTTTTACACTGTGAATGTGAGGACTTGAATGATTTGTATAGCAAGACTTTTCGTACAGAAGATTTTGGAGTCAAGCTGAGCTCCGACACTCCCCGGTCTCGGGAGGATATGCAAGCCCTGGACATCATGAAATCGACGACTAGGTACTTATACGATCTGAAGCGCTGGGAGACCGGTCTTCTTTGGCGGGATGACAGCGCTCGTCTGCCTGTCAGTCTTAACCAGGCCTTTGTTAGGTTGAAGGGCATTCAACGCAAGATGGCGAAGCTTCCTGAGTTTGCCGAGAAATACCAGCAGAAGATCGAGGATTATATCAAGAAGGGGTATGCACGTAAGTTGACATTTGATGAGGCGCGGAACAGGTCAGACAAGACTTGGTATCTACCTCATTTTGCAGTGTTCAACCCCAATAAGCCCAACAAATTACGATTTGTGACAGATGCAGCAGCCAAATCCGATGGAAAGTCTTTAAATGACTTTCTTCTGCCAGGGCCAGACTTCCTAAATTCTCTGCCAGGGATGTTACTGCAATTTAGATGTCATCGCTACGCGATAATGGGAGACATCCAAGAGATGTTCCATCAGGTGCGAATTATTGAGCAAGACCGACAAGCTCAGCGGTTCCTGTGGGCCCATGACGAGTACCAGATGGACGTGATGATTTTTGGCGCGGTTTGTTCTCCCTCATCAGCCCAGTACGTCAAGAACGCAAACGCACTCCGATTTGCAGAGACACACCCTGACGCGGTCAAAGCCATCACGGACCATCACTATATGGATGATCTGATCTTGTCAGTTGACACACTAGACCAGGGGACGAAGATTGTCCAGGACGTGGTCAGCATTCACGCTGACGGTGGTTTCAACATGACAAGCTTTATGAGCAACTCCAAGGAAATTTTATCTTGTTTGCCAAAAGAGAAGCTGTCAAATTCTGGTGCCAAAGTGCTGAATGACACCACTGACCTAACAGTGGAGCGAGTTTTAGGCGTCAAGTGGACACCTGGTGACGACAAGTTCGTATTTTCAAACCTGTGTGACGTCATCGATAGTCAAGCAGACGGCCGCCCTACAAAGCGGCATATTTTGAAAGTATGCATGTCCGTTTTTGACCCTTTAGGATTTTTACTTTTTGTGACGATAAAAGCCCGAATTATCTTACAAGATATTTGGAAGACCAAAATAGGCTGGGATGACGAGGTGACCGGTGACCTCAATGACAGATGGCGGTCATGGTTGCAGGAGCTTCGAGTGGCAATCGGACTGCATATTCCGAGATGGTTTCTTAGCATTCAGACTGATCTGTCAAAGCCAGTCGAAGTGCATGTTTTCTGCGACGCCAGCACCAGGGCCTTTGCTGCAGTGGCCTATCTGAGGTCCACGTTGACTGACGGTAGTTATCACGTCTCAATGATAATGGCTAGAGCTCGTGTTGCACCACTGAAGGTTTTAAGCGTCCCGAGGTTGGAGCTTCAAGGTTCTGTGTTAGGTGCGAGAATGGCACAGTCGATCAAGAAATACATCGCCCTGACTATTTATTGGTCTGACTCCAAGACTGTCTTGAGCTGGATACGATCTGAAGCGGGCCGCTTCAAACCTTTCGTTGCACACAGGATCAGCGAGATCGCTGACTTAACTGACCCAAGTGATTGGATGTGGGTCCCCACGCACTTGAATCACGCTGATCTTGCAACTAGAGACAAGACATGTGACGTCGCGCATACGCCTTGGATTACTGGGCCAGACTTTCTCCGACAAGAGGAAGATGCATGGCAGATGAAAGATTCCCATGCAACCGAAGAAGTGGTGAATTCCGATTTCTCTTCATATTGGCGACTAGTAAGAGCGACAGCGTGGATCTTGAGATTTCGTCACAATTTGACAAATAGGAGTGAACGTCGAAGTGGAGAGCTCTTGGCTGACGAGATCACAGAGGCAGAGCTGCTCCTTACCCAAGACAGCCAGCAGCGTTCATTCCCAAATGAAACTCATACTTTACAGACGACCGGCAAAGTAGACAAAAATAGTCGCCTATTCCAGTTAGTTCCGTTTTTAGACGCACCACAGGGGCTCATTCGTGCACGTGGTCGTATCGACTCCGCCGATGTGGAATATGACACGAAGAATCCCATCATATTGTCTCCGTCTGACGATTTTACGCGGCTGATAGTTATGAAGTACCATAAAGATGCTGCGCACTGTGGTAAAGAAAAGGTGTTTAACGACATACAACAGAAATTCTGGATTTTGCGTGGTCGATCGGCTGTTAAAGCGGCTTGGCGTACTTGTCAAGTATGCAAGAACAATCGAGCCATGCCGACGCCACCACTTATGGGACAGCTAACAATAAGCCGACTGACACGAATTAAAGTCTTTGCCTATACTGGACTGGATTATTTTGGACCCATGGTAATTAAAATCGGACGACGCCATGAAAAGCGGTATGCGGCTCTGTTTACGTGCATGACAGTAAGAGCCGTCCATATTGAGTTGGCCGATGATTTGACGTCTGACAGTGCCATTATGGCTCTGAGGCGCTTCATAGCCAGACGTGGCACTCCTAATGAAATTTGGAGTGACAACGCCACAACTTTTAAAGGCGCCGATAAGGAGCTTAGACGACACGTCGAGAACCTGGATGCCGACAGATTGCGTCAGTTCTTCAGTGTTCGTCGTATTAAATGGAAGTTTATCTGCCCGAGTTCTCCTCACCATGGCGGATGTTGGGAGAGAATGGTGAGGTCTATCAAGACGGCACTGAAGATGACCTTAAAGGAACAAGTTACGACTGAGCAGACTTTACAGACCCTATTGGCTGAGGCTGAATCTATGGTAAACAGTCGACCACTGACCCATATTTCTCTCGATAACAAGGATTCCACCCCTTTGACGCCTAATCATTTTATTTTTGGGGGACAAACTGACTTTGCACACCAGCCATTGGCAGACTTTAATGACAGAGATTTGTTAAGAAAGTCCTGGCGTCACTCCCAACGTTTAGCGGACCTTCTGTGGAAGCGGTGGATGAAAGAGTACTTGCCAACCCTTACCAGACGTGGTAAGTGGTTTCAGACTGCAGAGCCACTGAAAGCAGGAGACGTCGTAGTGGTCTGTGATGACCAGCTTCCACGGAACCAGTGGCCTAAGGGTATCCTGGACGCAGTATACCCAGGTGCTGATGGCCAAGTTAGGGTAGCAGATGTCAGGACTTTGACAGGAGTCTACAAGAGACCAGTGACTAGACTTTGCCGACTAGACATTAGACATGACTAATTTTTTGTAAATCGACTTGATTGACATTATTGCCTTAAGCCTCGACTACCGAACGGGTCTGACTGACCTGACCTGGTTTGACTGACCTGACTCGAACTGGTCTGACTGGCCAGACCCGACTGGTCTGGCTGACCCGACCCGACTGGTCTGGCTGACCCGACCTGGTCCACCTGCCTGACCTGACGGGGCCTGACTGAGTATTGCCTTGCAATACTGGAGGTGGGAATGTTATGGACTTTTTGGTAAATAAGACGCTGGCTAGCGCGACACGCTGCCAGCATGACGGACACTGAAGGTTGACAGAATAAAAAGACGACTATCGACTTGATCGCGACGACTAGGGAGATTTTCTCATGTATTGTTTTAGTGCCTTGTAAATAGTGAAATAAATCCTTTCTCTGCAATCCTGTGCTCATTGACGACCGACGCGACGCCCTTTCAGTGTCGTTTTATAATAACGTCGAGCTCGACGACGAATTCCAATAAACACAGAGCAGCATTATAGTAGCTTTCTACTGAGTCACAGTATCATTTTTGCATTAGAAGTACGTAATAAGGGTATATGCACAAGTATTTTAAGAGGATATAGGTAATGCAGCATTAATACCAAAAAGGGCACATTTTATACAGCCTTTGGTGCCATTTTATACATCCCCTTTATAAGAGCATTATTATAATTGTTCTTAGAGGGGTCCATATTCGGTTCTATAAAACAGAAGGCATATTTTAGAGCTGAATAACGTTTTTTGGCATACTCATAATTTCGCTTTTTTCCCCATAACCTCTTTTGTAATAATGGTATTTCAGTATATATATTTTTTTGGATAAATGTTTTCACCATAATGATTACTAATCATTTATTGGCATATCAATCTTTATCACAAAATATATTTCAAATACTAATGTTAAAAGTGTACAATGCATACATGCGATGCATGCAAATGCAAAGCAAGCATGCAAGCAAGCAAATATACAAGCAAGCATGGAATCATGCATGCAAGCAAATATACAAGCAAGCATGCTAGCAAGCAAAGCAAGCATGCAAAGTAAGCATGCAAGCAAACAAGCATGCAAGCATACATATGGGAAATACACGTCTCCGGTGCTGCGGGAAGTGCAGCCTCTTCGCCCTTGCGTATCAAAACACAGACACCGCGATCGGCTACGCAGCTTCGGCGACCAGCCTCAGCCACAGACTTGGACGAATTAATTAATTCGTTCAAGGCCACAGAATACCTAACTCACTCAGCCGCTCCACCGCGCGGTGACTGCGTTTTGCTGCGGCGGGCGGGGGCTGCTCTCCCTCCGGTTCTAAATTGCACTCTAGTATTGGGCATACAAGTACCACGACAAGATGACCACGGCAAGTCGGGATATATGTTATGGATAAGTCCATTATGCATTACGTATTTTATGATAAATTGCCTTTAGACGTATAACAATTATAGATTTTGGTAAAAATTCTAGGCTATAAGTTTTTAACACTGTAATGTTTTGATTATTGAATAAATTATTAATATTTTTTTGTATATTTTTTTTTAATTATGCCCTTTAATTTTATGGTCATTTAAATTATGTTAAATTAGAATAAGTAAGAATTATGCTGATGAAACCATTCTGCGTTCATAAAACTATGCTTATCATAATTTATGCGAAAAGACTATATGCCAAAACTGTTATGCCAAACGACATTATAACTATAAACATTATGCGACCGAAAGAGCACCCATAAAGAGTAACGTTACCCTTATCAGTCTTAACATAAAACTTGTACATAAATAATGCTGTAGTTAGCCTATAGGTTCACGAGCGACTCGACGTGGTATTAATTTAGATCAATTACTTCAGATTTCGTTAAAAAACATAGTCCACCAAGTTCTTATTCCATAAAGATGTCATGTATTTGGATTATTCAGAGAACGATTAATTCACGTGTAAAGTTTTGGGAAGGCAAATTAACTGTGATTGTAGGTAGGTATATGTGTATAATATAAGTAAAATTCACGCGCCCCGTAAATAATGAGATATTAACGAAATAACCTCAATAAATTGTATTTACTAAAAATAAAAATCAACAAGACGCTATTCTGTAAGTATTTGTATGCATGCACAAGTAGACGGTATGCAAAATAAGTTGATTTAAAGATAAATAATCATAAATCCGCATGTAATTTATTATGATTGCGGTCTGCTAAAATAACAAAATGGCACATTTTAAGTGGCCACTTAAATTTCACATTAAGTCTGTTGGCATTACACATTGATTGTTTTAGCTGCAAAATATTTCAAAGATGCACTAATAAAAGGTAAACGACATTAATTGGATACACAAATATTATCTCCTAGCCTTGGACGAATTAACCACTGGACACGAAACCCGAGAAGAATGTATGAAATTACGATCAACCAATTCTTGCGGGGGTGAGGGGCGATTACTAATGTCAAATAATGACAGTAGTGCTTGAAGTAATCGATAATTTTTTTATCGATAAGTAAGGAGTGAATGAATGAACCTATTGAGTTTAGTAAACCATGTGTGTTTTAAAGAAATTAGTAAGTTAATTGTTTATTTCGTGGAAAAATAAAAAACACGATAAGTAAGGAGTGAATGAATGAACCTATTGAGTTTAATAAATCATGTGTGTTTTAAAGAAATTAGTAAGTTAATTGTTTATTTCGTGGAAAAATAAAAAGCACCCAATAATATGAAAACTTCATTAAAAAAATCCCTCAAATTCACAAAAACTATAAAATATGGTTTCCAAAGCGTGTGTTTGGGTTTTTTTCGTGAAAAATGGGTAGATACATGCAACCTGATACTAAATGGAAGCGCGCCTCTCCCGGAATCCTCAATCACTGAGGAACTGGCTATTTTACCTCTAACTTCCGGAACGGACTTAGATAAGATGGTAGTCCTAGCCAGGCGGACTTACAAATTACTTACTAACACTCTTTAAGTGAGTAAAAATCATTAATATTTGGTTTATATAATAATATAATTCATTATTTACATTAACTTCTTCTTCAATCACTCGAGCTTTTTTATATAAAACAAAATATGGGTAATTAGTTCATTACAGAACCTTTGTATAGGACGTACACAATAGCAACCCCTCCATAAGTGTTTAATTTTATAATCGATTGCAATCCTTTTAAAAGGTCAAATAGTTGTGGCGCGATGCTCGTATAATTATGTACCTTTTAAATGAAAAATTTAAAGGGATTGTGATAGATTTAAAATTAGACAATTAGCCCCCTGTGTGCTTCTCGAGCTGTGACATCTCGTATTCGACATTTTCTTTGGAGCAAAAAATCTAAGTATACTAAAACTTACTAAAAATAATCATCGACATTATAGGATTGTCAAAGATCGTTGAGACTAAAACATTTTATTTTCTCTTTCATTTCTTACATTTAAGAAATATGCATATTTGTAAGAAAAAATATAAAGTTGTTTTCACTTTATTAAAGATCTCAAAACTTACGCCACCGTATAAAATTAGCACAACCTAAACCCAGATTAGAAATAGTAGACTAGCATTTGGATAGCGTATGGTCCAGCATACGCTATGACAGTTTTAAACAACAAACTCCCAGAAGTTATCAACAAAACATCGCATATAAATTACCTATATTTAAGAAAAAGCCAAGGCAGTTTCTTTCTAGCAACTACTAGCTGTAATACTAATTGCAAGAATATTTCAACCAATAGTTTATTGTAGTTTTAAGATTATTTTACTTGAATATAATAAAACGATATTTAAATTAAAATAATTAAAGATGAAAAAATAGTATAATATAGCTTACGTACATACATCATATAATATAAATATAATTAATTTTATTCTTGCTGTGACCTAACAAGGTCTATGTTAGAAACAAATAATAAATGTAACCACCAGTTATGATAAATTTTAACAAGAAGAATATTGGAACAAATGAACTCGGCCACAAGTGAATTTTCAGATGGGTCTTGAACCCACGACCTTTGGGAATCCGGCCCACTGCTCTTACCAATGAGCTACCGAGACTTGCGGGCCACTGTCAAAATTCTCCAATACTTTTATACTTTTAATATGCTGTAAGAATATCCTTCCTTGCATTCGAAAGATGAAAAAAACAAATGTTTAACGATCAATTATGATGCAAAAGCTAATAATTTATGATTTTTGAATTTTTGCGTTGTCAATGCTATTTTTATACTTATGATAAATTTTAAGTTAATGTACAACACACTATGATAATGTACAACATAAGTCTAATACTAAAAAACAATACCGTGACTGATTGATAGGCAAGCACAGCCCAAACGGCTAAACCAATTAAACTGAAATTTTGCATACAGGTTCCTTTAACGATATTGGCGAGCACTAAGGAAGGATGTTTTGATATTACCACGGGAACGTGAACCATGCGGGTGAAAAAAGCACCTTTTTTAAGTTTGAAGCTATATTTAAAATATAACGAGCTCAAAGTTCGTAGGGTTGCGTCGTATAATTACAGAGTTCCTATATAGAGTTCCAATATTTTTCTATTTAAAATTTACCATAAGTATAAAAATAGCATTGAAAAATGCAAAAATTACAAAACCATAGAGTTCCTATAGTTATCTTCTGGCTCCATCATCAGACTTTAGATGTTATCTAAGACTCAGTCCTCGTCCATGTTATCTCCCTGCGTACCGGTTCCACCCAATTTCTTCTTGTTAGGGGTTCAACTGTAAATCTGAAATTAATTTGAATAGTTCCTACATTAAAATTGGATTCGTTCGTTCATTTACATACATCGATATGTTTATCGATATGTTCAAGCCCTATACGACATAAAAATGACAATTGATTGAATGAGTGATACATATAACCCAACCAAATTACTTATGCAATATATTTGAAGAATTTACACGTACAATGATTACTTTTTGAAATGACGTATTACATTTTGTTTACATACCAAATTTTATTTATTTTACGAAAAATTGCAACTCTAATAGATTGAAATTATACTTACGCGTGAAAAGAAAAATGTTTTGATTGTCCGGTATGATTTTTACAAATTAACTCAGCGTATTAACCCATTTTTGAGGTAATGTTCCACTTCGAGATCTCGCGTCATACTGACAACGCCATATTGCTTACTGTGTCTAAAAGGCAGGGTAAGTGACAGAGGGGTAAAGGCGAACGCTGTCCTCGTTACCCGTCCAGTGGTTAATTTCGTCCAAGCTCCTAGCACTTTTTAGTATTAGTACCTATTACATCCTGTGAAAAGAACCGATGGCCGTTGGGGCGGAAAGGTTCTGGAATGGCGACCGCGTAGGTAGCGTACGACGCTCCGTGGGTAGGCCCCCCACAAGGTGGACCGACGATCTGGTGAAGGTCGCGGGAAGCCGCTGGATGCGGGCAGCGCAGGACCGATCGTCGTGGAGATCCTTGGGGGAGGCCTATACCCAGCAGTCAGGGGCGTGCATTCCATATAGGCTATTAGGCAGTGCCTACCTCATTCAAAACCTAAATAAATATACAATTAGTTTTAAAGTTATTGTATTTTAGTTAAAACATATATTCAACACTTACACACTAAGATTTTCCTTACGCCAAATACATGATTACCGACTGGCAGTCTCCAAATTGCCTACTCGAAGCTAGCAGCGTTTCATACAAGAATACAACTTATTTAGAAAAAGTATTGCTCTAGTATAAACCGCCCACGGCAAGAAGGGCGCCATTTGTACGTGTAACGTTCTAGCTTAAACGTCCGGAATATATCAGTATAAAGTAAGCAAGCCTACCTGCCGTATGAATTTGGTTGCGAATTATTTTGTTAAGGAGTTATTTTAAAACTATGATATTTCCTAAGATATTCATTAAAATTAAATGATGTAAAGGGCAATTTTGTTGAAAATTAAATACTTGTGATGATTGACGAATTTATTTAGATACCTAAGGATTAATATCATGTTTATGAAAACAGCTTCTCAAATAATACATTAGTTTAGAACAAATTTTATTATCCTAAAAATGGTTATAGTAAGTTAACCTTAAAACATAGACACATGCTGTCGCGGACGTTTTTTTAGAACTTTTGATGGGGAACAATTTCGTCATACATGATTTTTACGTAACTTTAACCTTTTACACACCTTCCGCAACGGAAGCTCCCAAAAGTAATATATTTTCCCCGTTTTGCAACGTTTTACATTAATGCTCTGCTCCTTTTAATCGTAGCGTGATATTAAATGCCTTATAAGCTTCCTAGATAAATGGACTATCCAACACAAAAATATTTTTTCAATTCGAACTAGTAGTTCCGGAGATTAGCGTGCTCAAACAATCAAACTTCAGCAATATAATTTAAAATATAATATTCCTAGTAAATATTACGAATTTAATAATTTATGACTAGCGGCCGCTCACGGTTTCATTCACCCGCCGCGTAGTTCCCGTTACCGTGGGAATATCGTGAAAGAGTAACAAACATTCATCCATCCAAATATCCTCACAAACTTTCGAACTTATAATATTAGGTAGCAGGATAGGATACGTGAAAAGTTACTAGTTAGATCTACAGTGCCTACCACGTTGGAAAACCAATGCACGCCCCTGCCAGCAGTGGGTGTCATGTGGCTGAGACGACGACGACGACATCCTGTGAATGACGTGATTATAAGGCTGCATAACGGATTGGAAATGAACGTAAAATACAGCTTAAAGCGTTAAAAAGTGTCAGATACTTATATATCATTATAAAGTTGTTACTTTATAAAAAACCACACTTACTTTCTTATAATTATCCCTTTATATAGGTACACAAAGACGTTCTTATACAGTCAATGACATTAATTGGTTAATTCGTCCAAGCATTAATATGATTCACTTTGACACTCAAATACTGCCAACAGTGCCAACGGTGTATATTACTCCTGGTGTAGTGCTTTTGTAGAACCGGGACTTTAAGAGCGTAGAAACATACCCTACTGTCTTACGCCAAAAGTTTTACTAGGGTTATATTTTCCCCCATTAAACGGTCTTTTTACAATCATATGTGCTTGGATGCTCTGTTTGAAAGAACGAAAATGTATGAAAAGCATGCGAAAGGGTCAGCATTGCGATCTAAACAGAAACATCCCAATAAACACAATTAAGCGTTACAGTTGGCCACATTGTCTTTTTTTTTAACTTATTTCATTTGTAGAGTTATTTCGATACACTCTTGAACTTTTTGCTGATTAATAGGACCCATACGCTTTATAGTCTTATAATAGGTGATTGATGTTTTATATTATTTTAACAGGATATTGATTATCGAAGAAAAGGTAGGTATTATATTCATGTTTGTTGACGCTTTGACCGCTGCAGTGACTTGCTTAGTGGAGTGGGCTGCTGCCGAACCGAACGGCTGTAGTTCTGAATGATCTGTTATGAATTTTAATTTTGTTCGTTTCTGAACGATTTTGTCAATGTTGCCAAAACATAGAAAGACCCATTTTGGCGGAAGCGGTGGATACGTCGGAGCAACGACAATAACGATAACTTCAAAATAATAAGTGTATTGTATAATATCAAAACCATTTCTTTCTATACAATAATAATTCATGTACACGGTACACGTGTAGTCGTGTAGAAGATATGTGAAGTTTTTGCTTTAACTTCAGGTAGGTATCTCTTGTTGGTTCTCATGTTGGTTCTCACTATAATAATAATTTGAAATGATTTTTTCCGTTGTGAGCATTATTATAAGTTTAGGAGTAATAATAACGCTCACTAAAGTGAGTGCTAAAGTAAAAAGCTAATGCTAAAGCTTTAGTAAAAAATAATATAGGAAAAAAAATTAGGGAATATTTTATAAATGCTGGCAGCTCCGAAACTGACGCCAATTTTGACATTAAAAAAAATAGAGTGAGTGAGACAGTTGATAGATGGCACAACCTCGTTTGCATTTTGATCTCAAAATTTAACAATTTTGTGATTAAAACGATAGTATTCCTTATAATCGGTAGAATAATTACTGAAAATGGTTGCTAGAGTGGCCGGAGTGTTCGATGAAAAGCTGACGGAGGCCATCGCCAATTCCAAAATCTTAGTCGTCGGTGCCGGCGGTATAGGTTGTGAAATTCTAAAGAATCTTGTACTTACCGGCTTCCCGCAAATTGAAATCGTATGTATTATGAATAAAAGTACAATTGAAATAAGCTTTACCCGAGTAGCAGTCCATATTCCCCGTTAATACTTACTTTCTCTGCTTTGTGACGTAGGTAATACGCTGACCCCACGTCATAAGACGGCCAATACAAATATAGCTCAAAATATTTTAGTAATTACTGCAGAGGAATACACTTTGTTTCGTTAGTAATACACGATTACCATGTACAGTTCTTATCTACCTATAAATGTAATATAAAGGCTTATTACATACATGCAAACAATGTTACAGTGTAGATTTCATTTGACCAGACTACTTTCTTCTGAATGTATGAATGTTGGAAACATAAAAGAACATTTTATTGTCATGAGTTTGTATCATATCAGTATGTCAATATCTTGTTGTGCTATAGGCTATACTTTCTAAACAAATGCCTATTCAAATTATTTATTTTCCAGATCGATCTTGATACTATTGATGTGAGCAACTTGAACCGTCAATTTTTATTCCACAAAGAACATGTTGGCAAGTCGAAGGCGCAAGTGGCCAAAGATAGTGCATTGAGCTTCAACCCCAATGTAAACATTGTGGCTCACCATGACAGTGTCATAAGGTAATATAATACTAGCATTAATTTTAAGAGTACTTCTAACCCCAGTTACTACAGTAGCCCTAGCTCGAGTGGTTTTTATCGATACTCGAAGCTCGTTAATCTGTCACTGTTCCACTCACAACATAGCAGGGTAAGCAGGCAGCATCATATTATGAAGCGAGATAGAGCAGTGTTCATGTCAGGGGGCAGTGGTAACGGTTTATTCTTTTTGCAGATTGATATACTAGGCAATCATAGGATTAGTCAGGAATTATCAGAATTGCCAAAATTAAACCATAGAAATAAATTTTCCAGTGTAGACAAATCTTTTCACAAGTTCATCATGCTATTGAAATAGTGAATTATATTTCTATCCACCAAAAGAATTAAAGTAGTTGGCATCGTCAGTTATTCTACTACAGTGGCAATCATTTACTGATTAATTATGGGCTAACAATAAATTAGAACATTATTATTTATAATCTCATCTCTTTGTACAGTCAACAACAGCGATGGCTTTACATTTAGGCCCATATTACAGAACGTGACTCAAGCAGTGATCTATACTTGAGTACAGTTAGCAAGGGATGTGCTTATACATCGCATGTAGCAACGTCCCTTTCTAACTGCTCTCAAGTTCAGAACACTGCTCAAGTGACATTTTGTAATATGTGCCTTAGACCTTGAGAGCAAACTAGAGTGTGCCTTTTCGTAGTGCAAATGTAAAGCTGTAGCTGCATTGACTGTACTAAATGTAGTATGACAGTAATATCTGAAATAGATTGAATTGGATTATTTAATTGTTGACAATATTTGAAACTGAAGATTTTTATTAAAAACCATTTAAATTGAAGTCATATATTATTATTATATTTCAGTAATGACTATGGGGTGAGCTACTTCAAACAGTTTGATATAGTGATGAATGCTTTGGACAACCGTGTGGCTCGTAACCATGTGAACAGGATGTGTCTTGCTGCTAACGTACCATTGGTGGAGACTGGAACTGCTGGATACGCAGGACAGGTAATGTAAAGTAAAAAGCAATAGTAATATCTGTAATTTTATAGCTTTTCTAGCTGACAAACTACATAATTTATAAAATTACATTTTAGGATTTTCTACAAATTCAATATTGTTGAGTGTTGAATTGAAGAAAACAATACACAAAAGTCTTCAAAATTTAACAATAATGAAAATATTTAGTTTTCTCTTAACTGCTTGTATGTTGGGATTCTAGATACAATATAAAATCAATTGTGTCTCATGTGGATCTAAGTTCCAGCATACAAAGAGTTAGTTGTTTGGCTGTTGGTGGTATGGCTTCTTAAAGTACTAATTTTTGTTAATATGAACAATGTTTGGCTCATGATACATTTTAAATCGAAAAATATTTGAAAATATCTGGTGTAGGCCAGCGTTAGCCTACAGCGTATTAAAAATATAAAAGTATTGGAGTATTTCAACTGTGGTTCACAAGGCTCGGTAGCTCAGTGGTTAGAGCATTGGACCGGATTTTCAAAAGTCGTGGGTTCAAGTCCCATCTGATAATTCACTTGTGGCCTGAGTTGATTTTTTTCCAATATTTTTCTATTTAACATTTATCATTAGTATAAAATAGCATTGAAAAATGCAAAAATCATAAAGTATGCTATTTAAGCCACATCTTGTAACAAATTATTATTTTGCAGGTAGAACTAATCAAAAAGGGCCTCACCCAATGCTACGAATGTCAGCCAAAAGCACCTCAAAAAACATTCCCCGGTTGCACAATTCGTAACACGCCTTCAGAGCCCATTCACTGCATTGTATGGGCTAAACATCTCTTCAACCAGCTGTTCGGTGAAGAGGACCCGGACCAAGATGTCAGCCCTGATACAGCTGACCCTGAAGCAGCAGGAGATGCTGGCGCATCAGCATTATCCTCTGAAAGCACAACTGCTGGTAATGTAGAAAGGAAGAGCACAAGGCAGTGGGCTGCAGAAACCAATTATGATCCTGAAAAATTATTTACAAAACTTTTTGGTGATGACATCCGTTATTTGCTCTCTATGGAGAACTTGTGGAAGAAACGTCGTCCGCCCACGCCTTTGACGTGGGACAACTTACCTGGAAAAGATGACCCCCCTGCACATCATTCTGGGTTACCAGATCAACGCATTTGGTCTATACATGAATGTGCCCAGGTAAGGAACTTTATTTTTTATTTCAATACTACCTTGATTCTTCTGATGTTAACATAATAATTGTCTCAATGGTTTTGCCTCTCCCCCCTGCACCTGCTAATCAAACCTGCAAAAAAACTATGCCTCGATCCACTCCTACTGTACTTCTATTTTGTGCTTATCCAAATATTGTTGGACACAGGTGTTGGCAGCCAGCTGCAAAGCCCTACAAGCGGATTTATCATCCCGACCGGCGGGCGACGACCTGGTGTGGGACAAGGACGAGAAGAGCGCCATGGACTTCGTCACCGCCTGCGCCAACATCCGCGCACACATATTCAACATACCCACCAAGTCGCGCTTCGAGATCAAATGTGAGTATGATTGCTGACTATCTAGAATCAAATTTGAATGTGATTGTTGACTATGTGTAACTGTTGTTGGTTATGTATAACCGAGCTATCGTCATGGGTGAAGGGTGACCACCTGGTGTGGGACTAGAACGAGAAGAGAAGCACAGACGCGTACACATATTCAACATACCCATACCCACCAAGTCGCGCTTCGAGATCATATGTGAGTGTGTCTGTTGTCTATGTAAGATCAAATGTTAGTGTGATTGTTGATTATGTGGGATCAAATGTGAGTGTGATTGGTGACTATGTAGGATCAAATGTTAGTGTGATTGGTGACTATGTAGGATCAAATGTGAGTGTGATTGGTGACTATGTAGGATCAAATGTTAGTGTGATTGTTGACTATGTAAGATCAAATGTGAGTGTGATTGTTGTCGATGTAAGATCAAATGTAAGTGTGATTGTTGACTATGTGGGATCAAATGTGAGTGTGATTGGTGACTATGTAGGATCTAATGTTAGTCTCATTACTAATATGAGTATATAATAAACTGACTTACGAGCTTCAAACAATCGAGCCTTGAGCGTTCCATTTCTTCTTCGCCATTTCGGTTCTCGCCAAAGGTCCCGCTCTTGCTGGGCACGCTAGGGATATAAGCACGGTGCAATGAAGTAATTATTATTTTTGTATTTACATACAGCGATGGCAGGCAACATAATCCCGGCCATAGCGACAGCCAACGCAATCGTAGCGGGGCTCGCAGTACTTCGCGCGCAGGGCATTCTGCGCGGCCGCCTCGCCTCCGCCACCAGCGTCTACCTGCGGCCCAAGGTCAACCACAAGGGGCAGCTGTTCGTGCCCGAGAAGAGTGAGTACAACACCATCATATGGATATAGCGGGGCTGACAGTACTACGCGCGCAAAGCTACCTGCGACCAGCGTCCACCTGCGGCCCAAGGTCAACCACAAGGGGCAGCTGTTCGTGCCCGAGAAGAGCGAGTACATCACCATCATATGGATATAGCGGGGCTGACAGTACTACGCGCGCAAAGCTACCTGCGGCCCAAGGTCAACCACAAGGGGCAGCTGTTCGTGCCCGAGAAGAGTGAGTACATCACCATCATATGGATATAGCGGGGCTGACAGTACTACGCGCGCAAAGCTACCTGCGGCCCAAGGTCAACCACAAGGGGCAGCTGTTCGTGCCCGAGAAGAGTGAGTACATCACCATCATATGGATATAGCGGGGCTGACAGTACTACGCGCGCAAAGCTACCTGCGACCAGCGTCCACCTGCGGCCCAAGGTCAAACACAAGGGGCAGCTGTTCGTGCCCGAGAAGAGTGAGTACATCACCATCATATGGATATAGCGGGGCTGACAGTACTACGCGCGCAAAGCTACCTGCGACCAGCCTCCACCTGCGGCCCAAGGTCAACCACAAGGGGTAGCTGTTCGTGCCCGAGAAGAGTGAGTACATCACCATCATATGGATATAGCGGGAATGACAGTACTACGCGCGCAAAGCTACCTGCGACCAGCCTCCACCTGCGGCCCAATGTCAACCACAAGGGGCAGCTGTTCGTGCCCGAGAAGAGTGAGTACATCACCATCATATGGATATAGCGGGGCTGACAGGACTACCACTCGCAAAGCTACCTGCGACCAGCGTCCACCTGCGGCCCAAGGTCAATCACAAGGGGCAGCTGTTCGTGCCCGAGAAGAGCGAGTACATAATCATCATAATATGATGATCTATATTAGGGATATAGCAGAGCTACTGTCAGGCCTGCTATATCCATATGATGATCTGCCATATCCATATCCATATGCGCGCAAGTCATACCTGCGATCAGCGTCCACTTGCGGCCAAAGGTCAACTTTCGTGCCATCGTCGTTCGCTGTTCGTGCCCGAGAAGAGTCAGTATCAGTATATAAATTCAATATCATTTATTTAGTCTAGACTGGTGCTTGTATTCATTACGAACGCCAAAGAAGTCACGCGATCGGTTCACGAACCCTACGGCGCGCGGCGGGAGACCTTGCAACGAGAAGAACCGCCAAGAAACTTTTTTTCTCCCTACTTCCTTCATCAGCCATGTGCCATGCCCCATAGTGAGCTTGTTAATATCCTGCCACAGCGTCCACCTGCGGCCCGAGGTCAACCCTAAGTGGCAGCTATTTGTACCCGAGAAGAGTGAGCCATGTTCTATGTCTTCACTACTTATTCAGGCCAGTAGGCCTAAGAGGAGCACTGCGACAAAGTTTCTCGACGCTTATGTCACGTAAGCGCACTGTCTGTCCCGCTCACACCGCACTGATATGAGCGCCCCAGACATCGCGAGATAAAATTCGACAAATAGTCGCAGCGCTCGTCTTAGCCCTGCTGGCCGATTTACGCACTGAATGCATAAATTGGCAGACTGATAATCTAACAAAAAACCGGACAAGTGCGAGTCGGACTCGCCCACCGAGGGTTCCGCACAAATTTGTAGGTACCAACCTAGCAGTGGCGAAGGGTCCATACAAGCCCAATTCCCATCGGATTCCCTTTTAGAGATCCTATCCCACTGATCCGCCATACAGTTGAGATAAATTCAGTTCCCGAAACTAAGACTATATTTTTGTTTTTTATTTCCTGTATTCGTAGAATGATATTACTTGCCAAATTTCATACTTATAGGTCAATTCAGTACCCTATGAATTTTAATTCCTTTGTGAGTGTAGAAATCTAAGTTTTTTGCGACATAAACGGTCCTATCCTTTTTTACGTTAATTTACACCTTCAACAGGCTGTTGAACTGAATATATGGTTTTAATTTCTACTCGATACGTCCACGCGTTCTCGAGATAAACGAGGACGGGCGACAAAATGATCCAAGGGTTTCTTTTTTTCTTTAGAGGTTCGGAACCCTAAAAAATAACTAAAGTCGGCTTTTTAATTCAGTAGAGTAATTTGACAGGTGCCAATGACACTCTGTAAAAATATTCCTGCTTTTAACTGGTTTTTCGTAATAATTTGCGCAGATCCAGTTCCAGTTCAGTAAGTATTGATTCCATTCACGCACATAATTTCAATAATATCATTATAGCTACATTTTAATTCAGCATTATATTTACAAAGTGACATTGACAACCTGTCAAATCACTCAACTAAATTAAAAATCCGACTACAGTGCGACAAGGCAATGAACGTGGCAAAAAGGAACTAACGCCTCTGCCCGCGTTAATATAAACCTTGTCGCTCATGCAATAAGACTTATAATGAAAGTGGCAAAAAAAGGAACGAAGACGCCATTTTGGGTAATGTCATGGCAAACAGCACCCCCGTCTACGTTAATTATAAGCATTGTCGCACTATGTAGCAACCAGTGTCACATTTTCATATTGTATGACAGCCAAAATAGCGACAAAACTGAAACTGAACCTAGTTTTCTATACTAATATTATAAAGAGGAAAGATTTGATTGTATGTTTGCATTGAATAGGCTCCGAAGCTACTGAATGGATTTGGATGAAATTTAGTACACAGATAGTAGATAGCCTGGTTATGAACATAGGATACTTTTTATCCCGATATTCCCCCGGGAACGGGAACCACGCGAATGAGACAGTGAGCGGCCGCTAGTCATTAAATAATCAGCCCTCGGCACCTCGTCCATGCACGACCCTTTTTTTTTAATGCTTTTACGTATCCCTCGCCCCCAGGTGTAGGGGCCATTCGAAATGTTGGACTCACCTGGAGTACACGGCCTATACATACATATAGGCCACGCACTTCCTAGGGTACTACCAACTAAAACTCCTAGTACTTGCCCTCCAGGCCGCCATTGGTCACGGGGGGTAGGGTTCGCAATCACCCCTAACGTCCATGCACGACCCACAAGACGGGGTCGATGGGTGTTAACGGTTGCTAATGCAGCCGGGCCACTTACGTGCTTCCTCAAAGCGCGAAAATCTCTATAACTTTTTGGTCACCTATCCTGTGACCGACCATACTGGCGGTTGCGTAATTACAGGCCAAACGCGCTAACCACTGCGCCACCGCGCACTGTATTTTAATAACGAACTCTTTTTCCAGCTCTCACCCCACCCAACCCAAAATGCTACGTCTGCGCCCCGAAGCCGGAAGTAGGTCTCGCTTGCAACCTGAAGTCGCTAACTCTCAAAGATTTGACAACAGCTTTCAAGGATGGTCTCAATATGCAAGCGCCAGACGCCACAGTCGAAGGCAAAGGTTTAGTTGTCTTATCTTCAGAGCCTGGAGAGACTGACCACAACAACGACAAGACTTTGGAAGAGATCGGTCTCAACGATGGCTGTGCTCTGTTAGTCGATGACTTCTTGCAGAACTACGAAGTCAGAGTGAGATTACAGCAGGAAGACGAAGAAAAGTCTTGGCGCCTTGTCACAGACGCGGATGCTCCTATGCCTGCACCTAAGGAAGAAGAAAAGCCTGCAAACGGTTCGAACGGTTCCAATGAACCGAAGCCAGGCCCTTCGAGGACCAGAGCGAGGGCAGACAGCGACAGTGATATGGAGATTATAGAAGAAGACGAAGATGAGACGACAGTCAAACCACCAAAGCGCAGGCGCACTGAGATGACCGATGAAGTTGTTGAGCTGTGTTAGTGTGCTCAGTTATGTCACTAACGACTCGACATACTATTCACGACAGGTTGACATGGCAATTTTCTAGTGATGTGATATGAGTAGTAGATATATCGTAGCAGATAAGGTCCAAATACTTCTGAACAGACAATGGCAATAAATTCCTAACACTCCAATTATCATTTATATCTGAACATGCATAACGTCAATATTATCTGAGCAGCAGCTTGTCAATAATTTCTGTACACAAAGAAAACAAAAATATCTGAACAAATATAAATTAATGTATCTAGCCTAAGGCTGCATTTCCATTAAAGATGTGCTACGAAGCTATACTACGAAGATGTGTAGCTAAACTACGAAACAATGCATGACCTTTTCCAAAACGAGTGAGATATGCTATGAAAATACGCAGCTCGAGGACTCGAAAACTGAACTGCGTCACTACGCTTTTGCGACAATTCCTTATGCTGACAGGACTTTACTGCGAGACGACACGACTTTACTACGCTCTCAGTGAAGTCTCGTCGGCCTAATGTGTTATCGCAATGACGTCCAAGTCGAGTTGTGTCGCAGTGAAGTCATATCGCAGTAGCGTAGTCGCAGTGATTTCATATCACAGTAGCGTAGTGTCGCAGTGACGTTTTGTCGAGGTAGCGGAGTGCCGCAGTTAAGTCTTGTTGCATTCAAGTCGAGTCGCAGTTGCGTAGTGAAGCAGATAACGTATTGTCACATTTACGTTATATTTGTTGAAATATTTATGGCTGGCCTTATAAAAATTATTGACAAGCTGCTGTTCAGATATTAATGACGTATTGAATATGTACATTCTTAAGTTTTGGCGCGCACTGTTCATTGAAATAAAACAACTTTCACGGATATCAAACGCGCTATATTTCACGAACTAAATTGTATAATTGTCCGTATGTTTAGGTGTTTTTGGCGTTTTTTTTTATTTTCCCGACGTTTACGGGATGCCTGGTTACTTATAAGTCTACCCTATTTATTTTTTCGTTCGGATGCGGTTAGACATTTACTATGGCAACAATTATTATTGATTTGATATTTTGATTTAATTATTCTTACGTACATCTTATGTTTTGGCACGCACTGTTCATTGAAATAAAACAACTTGAAAATGAGAAAAAGAAATTGATTGTTGAGATAATAATGTTTACAGTGTAAGGAACTTATTGGTCACCCTGTCTGCTACGATATATCTGATGGTGACAACTATAAGCAATAAACGTGAAAGAGATCCAAGTGAATAAAGGTATCCGGTGCGTACTAGAGCTTCGCTAAGGCCCGTATTACTGAACGTGACTCAAGGCAAGGGAAGCGCTTAAACATCGCATGTAGCGACGTACCTTTCTAACTGCTCTCAAGTACAGAATACTGCTCGAGTAACATTCTGTAATATGGGCCTCAGACTAAGATGGCATGGTAATCGGGACGTGCAACCTTCCTTGCCTCAACTCGTGCCCCTATTGCCAGGTCGGCCTGTCGCGAACTATACATGAATTTATAAAAGAAATGGCATCAAAATTCACTGGATTTTACATGGCCGTGTAGTGAGAAAGGCATAAAAATATTACTTAAGCTATCAATGTTTTGTAATCGTACATTTTAGGCTGTTTATTATAACAAGAAAACATAGAAGTTTACTAATTGAACTTCAATATATCTCGGTGTAACTGTTGCACGAATTCAGAAGTCCACATTATTTTCAAAGAATCTCTATAACAATTAAAATTGGTGTCCAAGTAATCTTTTCAATGTAATTTTCCCCTAAAAGGTAATTCAATTGACATTGAGAAATCATTCCTACAGAGAATTATTTTAATTGTAAAACGTAGCCTTTTGATAGCAATAAGTATTATTTAATAAGAACAATTTTATTATTAAGTAAACACTTATAGAAGAACTTGTCTTTGAATAAATTTTCAATTTAATAATTTGCATTTCATTTTAAATTAAAATACCTACAAGAAAGAAAAACTAGTTATTGAAAGTTTAACCTGCCTATTGATTAATAATAAATTATTTTCATAAACAACCAAGGGTTACGAATATACTCGCGAAATATTTAAAACTGCATCTCTATAAAAAAATATATTACACACAAGCATACACTAACCAACCAGGTTGACAAAATAATGCAACTAAATAATAATTATTCAGGAGATAATTATTATTTAATTAATATTATAAAATTATTATTTAAAATTATTTAGTATTCATACTAGTAAACGTATTTCCTCATTGATTCATACATTTTAGTATAAAACATGTAAGTATTTCCTTCACACAAATATATACCTAAATTACATTACCATTAAATGCCTATTTATATCATAATAAAGTCTTGTTATGAAACAGTTTGGAAACAAAACAATAATTTTATTAACTAGCTTAAGAGTGCACTCAACAGATAAACAGTCATCTAATTTTGTGGTTAACAATATAACATGAATTATTTGTACCAATGCAAGACATGTTAAAAATAGGTCCTATTTTGATGACTACTGCAAATTATACTGATGCCTACTTATGGTGTTTTGCAAAACACAGACAGGAAAATAATCTCGCAAAATTCCGATACCTAACTACTATACTCATTACATTTTCACTGTTTAAATATAGTTTCTGATTGCATAAATTGAAAGGATACAGACACATATTTTAAGGTTTTAGCTAAACATTTTCACACAATATAAATGGATGCAGCAATAGTATTCTAGACAGTGCTGTAATATTTAGCTATAATGTACTTTAGTAGCTTTACGATAAAAATCAAATATGAATTTAAAAAAACAAAAATTTGACAATTTTGATCTGACTGTTCAATTTAAATTTTATGGCACTCTTTTTTGGTGAAGTATAATAGTTATATCAGTGTTTGATGTATTTAATATCTATTTGATATAAAATTTGGATGAAATAGTTTTAATACATTATAAATAGAACTTAAAAAAACAAACCATTATTCTAAACATAATCTATCATCATAAACTAACAATGAAAACAAAAATAATCTTCATATAAGTTTCATCAATTAGAAAGTTGATTGGACAATACAAATACATGTAAAAAATAATTTTATCATAACTTATGAGTACCCTTTTTAAGATTTAATTATTAATACTGAACACATTTTTAGTTTTACTTCTCAGGTACTAGTCCAAATTCTGTAAGGAAGCGTTCCACATCTGTAGCAAAAAAGTCATTTCCCAATTCAGTAGCTAGCTGGACAAAATTACCAATCATTTGGCCTCCTTTATACACCAGAAGAGCCGGTACTCCGTCCACTCGGAAATGCCTACTCAAGCCAGTTATATCTGCTGATATCCGACAAAATTTTACAGTAGGATACTCTGTTGCCAGCACTTGCAAACAGCCATCCATGGTTTTACATGCAACTGACTTGTTCCCATATATATGAATAATTACGGTTACTTTAGGGTCCTCCTTATCAATAGCATTCAAAAATTCTTCTTGACTGTTTAGTGTAATCACTTTTCCAAACTTAGGCACTTTTTGAAGCTGTGCCATTAGCTCCTGCATTCTCTGCTGTTGGTATTTCATCAGAAAATCTTCGTCAACCAACTCACTGAGCTCATCTTCGAGTTCTTCTCTCTTTTTGGCTTCGGTTTCTTCCCGTTCAGACTTTACAGACAAAGTAAGTTTCTTGGCCAAAGCTATTCGCTCTTTTTCTAACTCTATGCGGTTTTCAGCCTCTAACTGCTTATATCTTCTCCAGTCTTCTAACACACCTTTAGGCCCAGTATTGGTGGCTGAGCCTGACCAGGAATTGATAGGTGGTGGCTCAGTACCCGCCCTAGAGGCAACAGGCAAATTACCTTCCTCATCCCCGCTCTTGCTGTCTTCATAATCCGACTCTCCTTCATCTTCGCTACTACTGCAATAATTATGTATCTTTTCACCTAGTATTTTATCGTCTAATGTAGCCATTTTCCTCACGAATCATGTAGCAATTGGAAAATAAATTAGAAAACGCACCAAAAAACACGGCCAATCCGACCCGACCACAACGAAAGAACACACACACTCAGATTAATAAACAAAAATGAAAAAAGCCAACGACAACAAACGAACGTAAACGTCAGTTTTTTGTGAGTTTTTTAGCAGCCCTGTCTAGTCTGTACGTTTCGGAGGTTTATGGAGGTAGTGCGAACGCATGGTTTTGGCGAAATACATTTGATTGATAATAGTGCATTTCATCGTATATTCCCATTTTTTTTAAACAAATGAAGCAATATGTAGAAATTAATCAAGCAATAGTAGAAAATTCCCTTTTTTGTTAGGTCGGTTGGTTAGGTTAATTTAGGATAAGATTTCGATGTCTTAAGTTTTGGATTCTGTTTTAACTTATTCATGCTCGAAATATTAGAAAGGGGTGAAAGTAAAATAGACCATTTTAAACAATGATTTCAAAAGGAAGGATGCGCCCATCTGAACATTTGACATAAAACTGTCTCATACCAGTAAAATCAGAGCCATCTGTGAACAACTCTCTCGAACTTTTCGCATCGCATGTGTATTAGAGGTGGGCAAAAAAGATTACAGAAGTGATCGATTTCGTTCAATTAGAGCTATCTCATCTAGTTTATTTGGGGAGCTAATACTATTATTAAATGTTTCAATATTGTTTAACTAATTCAAAATAAAAACGCATGTTTCAAATTAAAATTATCTTTTCTCCTTAATCTAACAACACTGCAATTATCGTATATAGAAATCAACGAAAAATATTTTTATTTAAAAAGAATATTATCATCTTATAGAGGGACTATTGAGTAACTTCTCAATATTTTCCAACAAACTTTGATGCAATATTAGACGTAGGTAATAACACCGTAACCTGTGCAATTGTCTCGTTTCTATACGCGGCGTTCGTAACCTACCTTTATTACTTTTATTCTTTGAGCTAATTAACTATGGAACTAAAGGTCCAGCTTTCCATATAAAGACTTCACTAAAATGCAGCTGATACAAAGTGAATGAAAAAAAACTGTATGAGTTGAAAAATCCTCTAAGTCTGGCTGATTCTTCACAATATGTTTAAAATAGCATCACAGAACATACTTTAAGTTTTACTCAATTGGCTCTTTGGCTATGAAAATATTTCCATGGAAACTAGCGCCATTGGTAGAACGGTGGGAGCAACTGAAAAAAGTAACTCTTTGTCGCTATGAAGGTATTTCTATAAAAACCGGCACCTGGTAATCGGTGATAGCGACTGAGTTTTCATAGTTTCGTTACATTTTGGTCTTACTTCATTGGTTTTAGTTCCTTTGACAATGACAGCCTACAAGTGTTTCCACTGTCTTATGTCAAGAATACGTTCGTTTCATAGTTCGTTTCATGACGACCGGTACGTATGTATACCGGTTTTAAGGTGTCGCCTACCTGTGAGGTCCTGAGTTCGAATCCCGCTAGGGGCAAATGTTTGTATGATGAATACGAGCATTTGTACCTGAGTCATGGACGTTTATATATATTTTTAGAATTTTAAACCGTCTCCTTTCATACTAGACTAATGATTCATTCATTCAGTTTTTATGAATCGTTCATAATAATGTCCCATCTCTAGTGCTTTGATCTTCTGCCATTAACCCTGCTAGTGGTCGCACGGATTACATATTTGCTCATTCCGGTAGAATAACAGCACAATATCACATTTTTTGCATTAGGTACTGCTCAATATACGGGAAAGTGATAAAGTTCTTGAAATTGTTTCATCTACAATGTCAAAGTCAAAGTCAAAGATTTTTATTCAAATAGACTTATAGATAAGTGCTTTCGAAACGTCCAATTTTTTTTTCCTACCAGCCATTCAGGACATCTTTTAACTGATAAGAAGAACGGCCGCAAGAAACTTAGTTTTAACAGAAGCAACAACATTTACAAAGGAACATGTAATGAACAATAGCTTCAAATCCTATCAATCGAAACCATTGTATACTGCTAATCTGTGATGTTTATAATATCCTGAAGATGTTTATTCCTCGAAGTCATCTTATACTTATGGAAATAGTGTGCGCGACCACTTAAATACTTTTTCAAATTAATGTGTTATTTACACGAGTGACTGGACTTAGTTTTTCAGAATTACGGACCCATCAATTGGGTACGTATAGACAAGATTGGGCAGTAGTCTCAGCTGGACAGCACGTCAGTGCTGTCGCGCTCCTGTCCTGTCTCGATAGGAGCTATCAAATATTACGTTATCTCAGTCGTCGCATTATACGCTTAAATCATATTTTCTTGAAATTGTTTCGGCAGTGGAAACGGCGGGTCCCGTTATTCAAACTTTTATACTTTTTTAATTCAGAACATCGATATTTGAACTTCGTACTTTAGTATGACAGTCAATATTATGACATAATTATCCTCCGGTAGAATAACATATTTTTTCTATTATCATATATATTTGGCAGACACCTGTATTCCTCGCGACGAGACGTCGCGACTAATCAGGTAATTGTAGTACGCGAACACTCTAGGGTTAAGACTGTTTTCGAACAATTCTTGTAACAGTTAATATCGTTTAAATAAAATTGTTAGACATGCAATAAAAATCATGTAAAGCTATTTACGGATGATACGATATTCCATGGATCTTGTTAACTATTGGGTCATAATTTTTGCACCATTTTACTCATTGACTTATATATTACTAGCGTAAGGACCCGGCCAACGGTGCTAAAAAGCGTGCCAAATCGTTGGCCCTAAAATATCAGTTTAGGGCCAACGATGATTCAGTTGTCTACGGGAGACTGAAGTTGAAAGACGTTGGCTGTCATTTCATAAAAATTACGAATTTGTGTAGTAAAATGGTGCAAAAATTATGACCCAATAGTTAAAAAGGTCCGTGGAATATCGTATCATCCGTAAATAGCTTTACATTATTTTTATTGCATGTCTAACAATTTTATTTAAACGATATTATCTGGCTTATGAATTGTTCGACGACAGTCTTAACCCAAGAGTGGTCGAGTACAAAACTACCTGATTGGTCGCGTGGAATACAGGTGTAAATATGCCAAATATAATTGAAAATAGAGAAAAATATCTTATTCTTCCGAAGTTAATATTGTCATTGGTTGGTTATCCCATTAGCAGCCGCATTTTATTTTACATGTTTTCTTGTAAATGTTCTCGCTACTGGGCTCGTGTTGATACTTCATACAACCCAGTCCAGTCCAGCACTGACTTGCTGTCTATTTTCGGGCAGTCAATATAATTTGTGCGGGCAGTCTGACTTACTGCCCAATCTTGTCTACACATACCCAACCGGGTATGTGTAGACAAGATTGGGCAGTGGATTGAATTTCGAACCCAGTAACCACTGGGTCCGAAATTCCGAAAACTAAGTTCAGTCTCTGGCATCGTGTCAATCACGCACTAATTTGAAGGAGTATTGAAGGGGTCGCGCGCATTATATACGTCAGTGTAGATTGACTTCGAGGAATAAATATCTTTAGAATATTATAAACATCATAGAGTAGCACCATAAAATGTTTTCGATTGATATTATTTGAAGCTATTGTAGATAAAGCATTTTCAAGAAGTTAATCTATTTTCCCGTATAGTGAGCAAAAATGCGAAAATTGTGATATTGTGATGTTATTCTACGGGGATGAGCAAATGTGTAATCCATGCGACTACTGGCAGGGTTAATGGCAGTAGATGAAGGCACTAGAGATGGGCCATTATTATAAACGATGCAAAAGAACTGAATGAATTAATAATTTTAGTCTAGTATGAAAGGAGTCGGTTCAAAATTCCCCTGACAAACAGCTGGCATAATGAATAATGAAAGATGTAATCAGTAAAGCTTAAAAATCCAAATGTCCTCGCATAATTATAGAATTTGTAATGCTAGCCAATATTTTATATTAATTTTTAAAATAATATTTTAATATGAAACGAACGTATTATTGACATAACGCCAGTGCAAAAACTTGTAGGCTGTCAATGAAACTAAAACTAAGAAACTAAGACCAAAATGTAACTAAAGTATGAAAACTCTGTCGCTTCCACCGATTACCGCTAGTGGCGGTAGTATTTGTAGAAATATTCACATTTTAACAGCTGCATTTTAGTGAAGTCTTTTTATGGAAAGCTGGCTGGATAGTCGCCTTTAGTTCCATAGTTAATTAACTCAAAAAACGATAGTGAATCGAAAATATAGGTAGGCAACGAACGCCGCGTATCAATAGCAAGATAATTGCACGGGTTACGGTGCTATTACCTACGTCTAATATTGCATTAAAGTTTGTTGTTATTCATTAAAATGCACTTAAATGGAAAATATTGAGAAGTTACCCAAAAGCCCGTCTATAAGATGATTATATTCTTTATAAAAATATTTTTCGTTTATTTCTATATAAAAAAAATGCAGTGATGACAGATTGGACAAAAAATGTAATTTTAATTTGAAAAAAGCCTGTTTTATTTTAACTTAATTAAACAATATTTAAAAATAGTACTAGGTCCCTAAATAAACTGGATGAGTGATAGATAAAATAGCTCCAATTGAACGAAATCGTTCACTTCTGTAATCTTTTTTTGCCCACCTCTAATACACCTATGCGATTTAAGAAGTTCGAGTGAGTTGTTCACAGACGGCTCTGATTTTACTGGTATGAAACAGTTTTTATGTCAGATGTTCATATGGGCGCATCCTTCCTTTTGAAATCATTGATTTTACTACAAAAATTCGGCATTTTTATGAAATGACAGCTAACGTCTTTCAACTTCAGTCTCCCGTAGACAAATGAATCGCCGTTGGCCCTAAACTGATATTTTAGGGCCAACGATTTGGCACGCTTTTTAGCACCGTTGGCCGGGTCCTTACGCTAGTAATATATAAGTCAATGTCTTGAAATGATGTTTAAGCGGGGGTTATATTAGAGCCAGCCACGCCGCGTGTCGCAATGCTGCCTGACGCAACGGACTGGTGATTCGTCGTGTCGCCGCGCGTGTCAGTTCAACGGTGACTGCGTGAACCTATTTACAATGTTCTTTCCCGACTCGCATTCGGATCTTGAAGAAGATATTGCCTGTCTATTTATGTTAAGCCAACTCAAGAAGAGTTTCGATCGCTGGTCTATTTCTTCCCACGCTGTTGTTCTTATCAAATGGTCTTAATCTTTATTTTTCGGATCATATAAACATTTATATTCTCACACTAGCTCAATAAATTTGTCGGCCGACACCTTACATTCTGAAATGTGGTAGTGCATGTCTGCTTGACGTCTGGACGATGTGGCGTCAGTGCGCTCGGCAACACGCGGGACGGCTCTAATATATTAGCACGCCGCGTGTCGCAACGCATGGAATGGCAATCGGTTACATACATTTAGTATGAACGTGATTACATTAGCGCAGTCCCGCGTGTCGCCGAGCGCACTGACGCCACGCAGACCGCTCGATTTCGGTGGGGGAAGAGACACGTTGGCTCGCTCCACGCTAGTATAATCACGACGTGGGTACGCGCATTCCGGCGAACGAACAAGCAATGCAAGCAGACATGCACTACCATAATTTGTGTGCACTACTCCATTTCAGAACGCGCGCAAGATGTCGACCAACGAACTTATTTGAGCTAGTGAGACAATTTAACCGCTCTATTGGCCAGATTGCCACCTGCTCGGTGCCTCTTATCGGCCATGTCATTCGACACCTAAAAATTTCGGCGCGCACACTTAGAAACCTTCAAAAAGGACTCTTTGTGGCCACGTATGGTGATAACGTTTTGTTTTTTGTAAAGCGTACAAATGGCGTTTGTAACTTATATAAGTGGGTTTCGACTGTATAATTTATTTCTTTTTGTTAATCAGCACTTAAGACAGAGAAAAAACCCTAAAAAGTGAGTAAAATTAAAATATTTTTATGACCTTGGGTCATAAAAATAATTATATTTAAAAAAGCGAATTATATTTTATTCAGCGATGACCTATGATTTTTATACTTTTAAAATCATGATGATTATATTCTAGGCCAATATAAATAAAATGTAAACAAAGTCATGTAAAAAAAACTGAGTTATACACTCGAACTGCACTTTTTTTTTTGTAATTTGACACCACTTGATTGACACCTGTCACATTTTTTTTCTGGCCTCGTCTTTATGGATGGCTGCGTTTTTTTTATTTGTAAAATAAAGAATGGTTCGTTCCGAATCCATTAAAAAAACTCCCTCTCCCAAGCCGATGCAACATATATTTTTAAGACGAGACCATAAATGGTCGAAGTCCAAATTTGGGTACCCACGGCATATTAGCGCCATTTTTTGCTTGGGTAGCAGCGCTACCCAATGGCCAGTAGAGCGGTAAAATGTTTATATGATCCGAAAAATAAAGATTATAAAGACCATTTCATAGGAACAACAGCGTGGGAAGAAATAGGCCAGCGATTGAAACTCATCTTGAGTTGGCTTAACATAAATAGGCAGGCAATATCTTCTTCAAGATCCGAATCCGAGTAGGAAAATCACATTCAAAGTCAAAGTCAAAGTTTTTTATTCAAATAGACTTATAGATAAGTACTTTCGAATAGTCCAAATTTTTTTTTCCCTATTTGTAAATAGGTGCGGACGTTCACGCACATTCACGAAGTCACCGTTGAACTGACACGCGCGGCGACACGACACTGTAGTGTAATCACCAGTCCGTTGCGACAGACAGCATTGCGACAAGTCGGGGTATCTTCCGCCTTAGGCGGGTATTCGGGGTCGAGTGATTACTCCTTTCCCGGGCTTCTTCTCGACGGGGCTACCGCCCCGCGGTGAATGGTTGCCGCGATGCGCGGCCGTCCTTCAGGACGAGTGGTGCTCCCACTGGAGGTTTGCGGCGCAGCACTCAGCGCGGTCTGCACACCGGGTGAGACCCCCCCTAGGGGGGAGGCCCAGCGAGCGCCTGCGAGCAGGCCACGGCTTACACAAACTAGGGTGGGGGTTATAATTTAGGGTATTGGGTGAGTAGTGGGAGCACGTAATGTCGTCGGCGCCCTCTCTTCTACCCGGGAAAGTGACTACGTAGCGGCCCGCGTCTCCACTCTTTAGGCGTGGCGCGTTGGGGGAGCGAGGCTCATCAAGTGGATCATGGCTTGGTTGATGGCAGATTGGATGTCTTGGCCGGAAGCGACTTGCTGGAGGATGACTTGAATCGCCTCCAGCGCAATCATGGTGACCTCTGCGAACAGGGAAGGAGTTAATGGTCGCCGTTGATGCTGGCGGGGCTGGGAACAGGGGGCTGTTTGGGGTTGCGACGGGGCTCGAGTCTCCGTCTCCTGTGGAAGAGGGACAGAGGGAGGGGGTGGGGGCGGCTCGGTCGGCCTGGTAGGTCGGGCGGCTCTCCACGGCGGGGGCGTCGGAAAATCCGACGCATGCGGTGTCGGCGATGAGGCGGCCGCCGGGTGAGCGGCGGCTTGGGCAGCGGCTCGGCGGCGGCGCCGTCGGGTGTCAGGCGCGGATGCACCGCGCTCAGTGGGCGGGTTGGCGGGCGGCGCTAGGGTAGCGCCAGCCTGCGCGTCGCGCGTGTCGACGCTCGGCGGTGCCGGCGTTGCCTGCGGGCGGGGGCGCGCGTGGTTGCGCTCGACCCCTCCCGGCATGGGAGGGGGAACGCTGGCCCCTATGCGCAGGAACGCTTTGCATCGCCTGTCGTTGGCGGTGTGGGCCTGTGCGCAGTTGGCGCACACGGGCGGCTCGGTGCGCGCCTGCGTGCACTGCGCACCGGGGTGGTCTCCCGCACACCGCACGCATTTCTGCGGGCGGTGGCAGTTGACGCTAGCGTGGCCAAACGCTGGCAGCCCGGACGGCCCTGCCTCCCCTGGATCGCCCTGCAGTGGACGACTGGGAAGTTTAGTTCCCGCATCGCCTGCAGGATGGCTTCGGGGGGCGTGGAGGCGGGAAGGCCACGAATGGCCACCTTGGTTGGCCGGTCGGTGGGCGGCGAGTAACAGAACCAGCTGAGACCTGGTTCCGTCTTCGCCGCGTTGTCCAGGTACGCTTGCACGCACCTGAATTCCTCCGGCGACTTAGCCAGAAAGCGCACACCCTTTCCAAAGGGCCGCGCGTTGGGGGCCTGGCCCAGCAGCTCTTTCAGGCGCTGGAAGTGCGCCGTCCAGTTGGGGAAGGCGTCGACCACGATCGGCGGGTAGCCCTTGGCCTGCTGAGGCTGCGAGGGCGGCTGGGTATGGGTGGGGATCGGAGACGCTCGGGGGGGCGACGCCGGGGTCACTACGGCCTGAGCGTAGGACCGCGCCGGCGATCGCTCGCTCTCCTCGAGCGCAGCGTACGACGTCGGGTCGGTGGCGTCGGGGGGAGGGAGAGGGCTGTAGTGCTCCTCGATCCCTCCGGTGGGTTCTGGCGTGGGGACGCGGTGACGGACAAGCTCGGGGTTACTGCGAGTGTCGTAGTAATGTTGCGGAGTGGGCGGGCGGGATGGGGGAGAGGGCCCTATGCGAGGGCGCTTCTCATCCCCTGCGGTTGGCGATGGTGAGCGGAGCCGAGGGTCGAACTCGTACCATGCGGGCTTTGGTCTGGGTCTCGGGGAGCTGGAGCGGTTAAGCACCTGGGGCGGCGCCAGCGATGGTCGCGGCGCTGGTACAGGCGGGGCCGACACGCGGGAGGTATTGCCTCCTTCGCTATCGGGCAGCCGATCGCGCTTTGTCCTCTTCTTGCTGGACTTCATTGTCGACACCAATGAAACCAACATAAGTTCGACACAAACACGAAAGTCACAACAATAAAAGTTTGGTGTGGGTAGTTGGGAAAAGAGTAAGGGAGATGGTAAGGTGTTGGTGTTAGATGGAAAGACGGGTGGGGAATGGGAATGAGGGTACACAGAAATATTTTTTGCAAAAAATATTCTGTGAAACCCACGGAATTTGGGTTTTGGGACAACACTAACACTAATAAGCGTCTATATCGCGGCACAGTTCAAGTACGGTCCGAGTTAACCCGTGGGGGCTCGGCAGGCTGCTACTGCGGAGCGGGGCTCGACGCAAGTAGCACTGGGAGTTGCGATCACGCGGCACTCGGCTGAGCACGGGGGGGGGCTCAATGCGAACGGATCAGCAGAGCACACACACGACCGGTCACGGCGAGGCGCGGGAAGCAACTCACAGATTAGGTATTAGTTACTACGTAAAAGCAACTGTAGCATTGCGACACGCGGCGTGGCTCTAATATAACCCCAGCTTTAACGTATACGCGCCTCTTGACATACATGGGTACCAACCTTACAAAAAAAGGAATATACGATGAAATGCACTTCTTTCTTCTTCTTTTTTTTTCTTTATGAATGGCTTGCTGCTCTATGTTCTGTTCTAAATATAATTGTCAATGTCACGTGTAAAATAACAATTTGTGAGTGACATTTTGCATGCCAAAAATGATCTAATCTGTCATCTGTCATGATAGTCATCATCAACATTTGCCTTTGCTCTGCTCTTTGTGCTTTGCTCACTCACATCTCACATGTTCGTTCGTCCCCATGTTTACCTTTTTTTATGTTTTCAGTTTCATAAATTCAGTAGATATTTACGAAAACAGTGTTGATAAATTCAAGCAAATCTAAACTCTTTTACCATGAGTAAGTAATTACTTAAATATGAAATAAAATGTTGCGGCAACCTAAAAAAATATTTAAAATTACAGGTCAAATTTTCAAGAAGATAAATGAAGTCGATCCTAATAATACAGAAGCTGTTAAAGATGTATTATCAACTTTTTTCCAAAATCTTTCAAAACATGCAGATACAGGAAGCAGCATATGGCTACAAACATTAGAGAATGTTATTACTCGGTATAACCTATTTCACTTTATTATACTAAAACCTAGCTTTAGATTTTAGATAGGCTTCTATTAAAAGTACTTATTATGGTAACAGTAATGATAATTTTTTATATTTTTATTAACAAATGATGTGTCATATACAGTGATCGGATAATCGGATGCATATTTACCTAGAGTTGAGGTACTGAGGTACAAAAAAATCCCGGATTTTGATTGGTTTTGTATGGGTTACTGTGGAAACGGGAATTGGATAAATTTCGAGCACTTCTTTTTTAATTTTTGGTATTTTTTTATTTGAGATTTATGGGTAACGTGGGGGGGACAAAAAATATCTTATTTTTGTGCTGCGATGCACCGTTTCCGAGATACATTGAAAGTTTCTGGAATCCCAGCTTTATATTAATTCCCTAGCCAAAAACTAAGTTTAGGTAAATATGCATCAGATTATCCAATCACTGGGGTCATATTGCATGTTTTTTTTTATAGTTACATTCAAGATAACACACAAGTTTCTGAATAATTGATGCGACTTGCAATAATTTGAAGTAAAAACAAACTATGTTTTTTAAATTTACTGAAGTAAACCTTTTAAATATTTTCAGTTTCCCCAAGTTTTGTGGATCCCATAGGAACACTATAGAAGTATATTTATCAAACTTTGTTGATTCAACAAATTATTTTAATGTTGTTGAAGCTGCTAAATGTGCACATGCTTTGCAACAGGTGAGCATTTATTTAATTTGACATTTGCTAGCGGGACACTCGCGATGTCCAGAGAACGATAGAATATCTATTGTGTTCCCATAACTCATGGCGTGATAGATTAACACATTTAAAAAACATTAACTAAATAAGTTAATGGATCACATTATTATTGCCCCTCTTAGCTTGGAAACCTGTTGCTATTCTGCTTACATCTTAATGGGGTAATTAAATTAACTTCAAAGTTATATACTTACCGCTTGCACCAAAAATTTCTTTTACAAACTCTTATAGAGAAACTGAAATTTGCTTGTCAAAACTGTCAAATGCCATACATTTTAAAACCATATACCCTGTGAAAGTAAAAGTATAACATAGAAAAACTTGGTGCAACCGGCGGTTAGCCTTATGATAAGACAGTAGACATATACCCTTTGGCTTTATACAGGAATTATTTCACAGGTTAGGCCACAGCAGGAGAAGACTGGAACAGCTAAAGTTTGTTGGAGAGAACATTTGATGTTTCTATGCAATGTGGCAAATAAACTCATCGGTGAACTATTTCCCAACTCCGTGGACATGTACAAGGGTGGAACACAAAAACAGGTGAAAGATATCAATGGGCGTTATACCGCCGACAAACAAAAATATTGTAAAATCCAAATCTTTCGAAAGAAAACTAAAAGTTTATCTAATCCGCCGGGTCAGATTTTGATGACAGGTCAGGTCGGACAAGCATCCGAGCAAGCAAGCATATTTGTCGGATGGCAAACATGCTTATCTTCGTGCGACCCTTTGTGTACTGCCGATGCAATTACGGATATAATTCGGCAGGGAATAGAGTATTTCATTCCATTCTCCGATATCCTGCTTGGTTACAAGTACCGCCCATGGTATAATGCGGACTGTGCTCCTGCTGAGGCCCGAAAATAGTCTGCTTGGGTAAGGCCGCGATTGGAAGGTCCGTGCACGGAGAATCCGAGTGAAGAAGAGAGCCTTTAATTAAACCGCCAAGTCATGCAAAAGGGTAATTCGAAAGGCGAGATTCAACCACATCAGCCTACTACAGTACTGTGTAATGTCGGCTTAGAATAGCACTACCCCCTCTCAACCCGTGGGTGTCGTAAAAGGCGACTAAGGGACTCACCTTCAGGAGATGGGCAGCAGTCTCCTATAAAAATTGGCCATACTGCGATCCCCAAACCGCCTGCCAAGCGTGGCGATTATGGCAACCCCCCCCCCCCCCCCCCCCCCCCCCCCCTTTTGGGGAGGCCTATACCCAGCAGTGGGTGTTATATGGCTAAGACGACGACACTACCACTTATGCTGAGAAAGCTAGTTCATTTGCCTCTCTATTTGCGAGCATTTCGCGTCTAGACACCGGCTCTCAACAACCACCAAACATACCTCGCTGTGATTATTCGATGCCGGAGATCACAAACCACAATAAAGAGGTCCGCAGAGACCTACTTAGTTTGGACGTGAACAAGGCCAGTGGTCCTGACGGCATACCAGCAAGGGTACTGAGGTATTGTGCGCCTGAGTTGTCTCATGTGCTAACACGATTATATCGCCTCTCTCTCGAATCAAAAACCGTACCGAAATGCTGGAAGCTTGCCAATGTGCAGCCAGTACCCAAAAAGGGAACTCGTGCCGACCCATGCAACTACCGACCGATCGCCAACACTTCCATACTCTGTAAGGTCATGGAAAGAGTTCTGAATAGTAAGTTGCTCTCATATCTAGAAGTCAATGACCTCCTCAGTGACCGTCAATATGGCTTTCGCCAAGGACGATCAACTGGGGATCTTCTTGTTTATGTGACGCACTGCTGGGGTGAGGCCCTCGAGATGCACGGCGAAGCACTTGCCGTGTCACTTGACGAAGGCTTCTGATAGGGTCTGGCATGCAAGTTTGCTGCGCAAGCTTCCTGCATATGAACCCTGCTGACTTTTGTAGTTGGAAATCTTATTTCCTGACGGAATGGTCGAACAGAGTAGTCATCGATGGCTGCTCTTCTGGCTGAATGGCTATTGATGCCGGAGTTGCTCAGGGGTCTGTTCTCTCTACGACGTTTTCTTGTTGCACATCAATGACCTGTTGATACCGGGAATTGTTGGGTATGCAGGTGACAGTACTGTCGTAGAGAGATACCTGTCGGATGCAAAAGCCAGCGGTGACGACGTGATATCGTTGAGAGAGTCCATGGTTGAGCGGACGAACCAGACGTTAAGCCATGTTTTCCAGTGGGGTGACAGTAACCTGGTCAATTTCAACGCCACCGAAACGCAAGCGTGTCTGTTCACCGCAAAAAGAAGTCCCTTTAACCTGACTCCTACTTTCCGGGGTGCATCTGTATCTTTTACAGGCAGTCTTGACAGACAGTTCTTGGCATGGAGTTGTCTTCAGACCTCAACTTCGGCAACAGCATCGAGTCTAAGGCTCAATCTCCAGCCAAAAACCTGGGCGTTCTAAATAAGGTCGAGCGATATTTCACACCGGGACAACTTTCATTTCTCTATAAAGCTCAAGTCCGAGCCTGCAAGGAATAGTGCAGTCACCTCTGGGACGGCTCCGCAAAACACCAACTAGCTGCTCTGGACACGATTCAACGCAGAGCTGAGAGGCTAATTACCGACAAAGAACTGGTGAAGAGCAAGTTTCACACCCTAGCTTACCGCCGCAAAGTTGCCTGTTTATCGGTCTTTTACGGACTGTACTTCGGAGAATGTTCTCAGGAGCTGCATGAGCTCATACCGCCATCCCCCTTCTTCCATCGGACATTCAGACGCACTGCGGGCTACCACCCTTTCTTGGTTCATATTCCTAAATGTCGCACAAAGCGCTGCTCAACATCCTTTATATTGCGCACAGCAAAGGAGTGGAACTCTTCAAACGGTGGTCTATCTTCAAAGCAAGGGTGAGTAGGCACCTTCTGGGTTAGCTCGCGCCATCGTCGATCCTGTCTTAACCCTCGGGCTTGATTGGGATCAAGAGCAAATCCTTACAAGTGAAAAAAAACATTTATAATTTTAATGGATTATCTCATTCGTAGTGGTAGTCAACTAGTAGCCGCCCGTGCTTTTACCCGCATGGGAATATTGGGATAAAATGTATCTTATGTTACAACCCAGGCTAGAAACGAACTGTGTGCTAAAATTTCTTCCATATCTCTTCAGCTGTTTTTGCGTGGTTGATTAACAAACATCCGAACTTTTATATTTATAATATTAGTATGCAGTATTAGTTCTCGCGCTCATGGCCGCGCTTGACAGACTAATCGTGTTCGATCACGTTCGTTAAGCAAAGCTCGGCCCGTCAGGTGTCGGATGGGTGACCGTAAAGTGGCATTATAACTCAGTGCTTCCGTACTTCGGTGGGCACGTTAATCCGTCGGTCCCGGCTATTGTCTGATTACAGTCGTTAAGCCAAGTCAGATGCCTTATAGGCGGCTTGATAAACTCTGACACCAGAGGTGGCCATTAATCCTTACTCGATAAGAAGAAGAAGTATGATAATAAATTAATAGAGACATAGAGCATTAATTCATCAAACCCGAACCGGACACCGCTGTCCAGAGAACAATAGAATATCTATTGTGTCTCATAATCCAGGGATTGAAAGATGTATTAAATAATTAGTAATTTAATGTTATGATTTTTTACAGAAACTCCAGCTACAGTCATCAGACACATCGCCTTTATATTCAGCTTTTACCCAATTAAACTCCGGAAAGGCTCAGAACAATAATGCCAATAAACAGTTTACTCTTAGTACTAAGCTTAAAAATGTGTTTGTTTTCCTTCAGGCAGCATTAGTGTGAGTAATTTATATATCAAATCCTTGTTTTTACGAGTATACTTCTAAATTCGACACCGGTGTCCATAGAACAATCGAATATCAATTGTGTCTCATAACTGGCCTGAGAGGTAATTCCAGTAATTAAATCATCTACCTCTACCAACCCGTCTGGCCAGCGTGGTAGCAGTAGGCTATAGCCTCCTATGAACGCCACAATAGCCGTGAGCTAGGAGAGGCCTATGTCCAGCAGTGGACGTCCACAGGCTGATGATGGATGGATGGAAATCATCTACAGCCATTTTACTTAGTCCTCATGGAATTAGGTTATCGCATGGTGGCGGCGATATCTATGGGAATCAAAAGTAACCTATGTCAAATATACGCCAAAATAGGCGTGAGCTAGGAGAGGCTTATGTCCAGCAGTGGACGTCCACAGGCTGATGATGGATGGATGGAAATCATCTACAGCCATTTTCATGGTGGCGGCGATATCTATGGGAATCAAAAGTAACCTCTGTCAAATATTTGTAACAAATGTTTCTTACGAATGCAAGGATATTCCTAGCATTGATGTGACAACGCTGGCCGACAGCGTATTAAAAATATAAAAGTATTGGAGAATTTCGACGTTGGTCCGCAAGTCGCTGTAGCTCAGTGGTTAGAGCATTGGACCGGATTTCCAAAGGTCGTGGGTTCGAGTCCCATCTGAGAATTCACTTGTGGCCGAGTTGATTCTTTCCAATATTTGTCTATTTAAAATTTATCATAAGTACAAATGTTTAATTTTCATTCCATATAAAGTTGTAGGAAACCGGATTGAGTGAATATGTTTTTCTAACTTAGCACAAAACTGAAAGTTTTCTTGAATTTTTGGTACTTTTTTCGCAAGTCGAGTATTCGATTCATACATCGACGTACAAATGTTTACATAACTATTTATACGTTTTGAATAATGGAATTGCTTTTTTCATCAAACCTATACATAAATAAATAAATATTTCTATACAATCACACCAATTATCTAGCCCACGTTAAGTATCATGAAGAACTTGTGTTATGGATACTAGTTAACGGATAAACCTACTTATATACTTTTTTTTTTGTAAATACATACATAACATACATATTAAACATCCAGACCAAGACAAAAAGACACGTTCATGCACACAAACATTTGTCTTGTCCGGGGATCGAACCCGGGACCGATCATCCGGGATCCGGAACCCGGTCGTCACTGAGACTGAATGTGAGTATGTTTGTATGAAAATAACGCAGTGGCTCGATTTATTTGCTGACGAGTGTGTATATGATGTCATTGATGACCTGCCGCGCGGGCTCTATACGGGTTGGTGGGTTTTAACGACTGCAAATACAGCAGGTATCTATGGCTTAAAGGTGGGCCCAGATATGTTCATTTGTCCGTACCGTACCTCCGTTTCGTATCAGCGTCGCGATCCCAAAACTCTGGACGCAAACGGAGGACACACAGAGGGTCACAATCACAAACAGAATCGTCATCGTCATCAGCCATTTTAATGCCCCCACTGCTGGGTTCCTTATGGATGGATAAGGAGAACGGGCCATGACCCACCACGCGGGCCCAATGCGGATTGATGGGTTTTAACGACTGCAAATGCAGCCGGGACCAACGGCATAACGAGCCTTCCGAAGCACGGAGGAGCTCGAGATAGTAAACTTTTGGTCACCCATCCTGTGACCGACTATTGCGAAAGTTGCTCAATTTATTCAAAATGAATCACCCATGTAACACTCTGATTAAAGGCTAAAAATAATATACAATGTGTTTACAGGGAAATATATCCAGTAGCCAAACCAGTCCAGCCTCAACTTATTTTAGAAGTGATTGTAAGAGCTTTGAGTGTGTCCAGTGGGGCAAAGACTAATCTTGACATATCCACCATTGCTGCGATCAAGAAAGAGGCCCTAAGAATTTTGGATGCTTTGGTGGTTTGGTAAGTAATAATAATAAAATAATACTTTATTGCACACTTAGAAAACAAAACACGAAGACAAAGAAACGGAAAGTATACAAATAAGTGACCTTATTGCTAAGTAGCAATCTCTTCCAGTCAACCTTGAGTATAAAAATATTAAAGAAGAAGACAAAAAGGGGATTGAGGGCAATTTCAAGAGAGGATATTGAATAAAAGATAGACGTAACTTGGGATTTTCTAGTGGTAACACTACTGGTATCAGATTTAAAGGTGCCGGGTTCGATTCCGGGTCGGAATACATATTGTATCCGGTTTAATGTTACCTGCATAGTTGTGTTCCGGCATTTAGAGATAAGATAGCCAGTGCCTCAGTGATTGTGGATTCCGGGAGAGGCTCGCTTCCATCTTCAGCCTTATCAATACTTAATATCAGGTATGATAAATGCTAAGAGACTGCCCGTCGTTCATAAAAAAAAACAAATTTGTTAAAGTATGTATTGTATTTATGATAAATTTTAAATAGAAAAATATTGGCAAAAAATCAACTCGTCCACAAATGAACTCTCAGATGGGACTCGAAGCCAATACCTTTGGAAATCCGTCCAATGCTCTAACCATGGTGAGACACCGTGGTTAGAGCATTGGACGGATTCCCGGTTTCCGGTAGCTCAGTGGTTAGAGTATTAGACCGGATTTTCAAAGGTTTTCCTATTTTAAATTTATCAAAAGTGTAAAAATAGCATTGAAAATGCAAAAATAAAAATATCATAAAATATGTATTGTATGTTGCAGTACGAAAATCACTCTTATTACAAACGTGATAAAGTACTTGAGGTCCAAAAGTTTTGATTGATGAATTGTCGATTTAATTATTTGATTCAATAGATCCTTTGTGTGATTTTATTAGGATTTCACTTATATTTTTTTGTTTTTCAGCTTAGGTCCAAATCTCATACCGTTTTCACCGTTGATATTTAAATTTGTAATTCAAACGCTGAAATGGAGCACTGACAATGATAGTGATGAGTCCAGGTAAGTTTGAACAAGTCATTCATTACAGTTGTTTAATATTCTACAGTATACAAGTTGGGTAAAGATGCGTATTTATTTCAAAAAATAGGTTGTGCATCTCGGGGTCTTTACCCTTTGTTGTAAATTATTTTTATTTTATTAACCGTCTACGTGATACAACCACAATGGTAAATGGGCTTAGGTAAGTATGAGCAGTTTTTATCGACTCGACAACTTGTGTATTGATCAGATTAGTTGGGTGTGTAAAGCGATCTGGATCTCCTCCATTTACTCCCTGCTATATAGACCGATCGCGCTGAGTTATTTTGTAGGCAAAACCTTAAAAAATTCTAAAGTTTATAAAAACTTGCCTGTGGATGTATTTGCATATAAAAAGCTTATTTTTGCGTTTTGTGTCATTTCTTGCCTATGCATCTATAGAAATTCGAATATTTGTGGTGGATATAAATAATTCAAAATAAAACTTACAAAATTGATTTCAAGTTAAAAAACGCAATGGTATTGAATTTAAGATAACCTGCGTAGTGTACAAACCTAGTTTGTGTCACATTCGTCCAGGGGAAAGTGACTTAAAGTCAGTACATTAATAACTAAGGCAAAAAAAAAATTAGAGTTTAAGTAACTACTACCATAATCTGCAGATTACTTAAATAAACCCATGAAATAAATTTGTGCCAGATTCAGGCATGGGATTTTAGTATTTTCAATTTTTTTGTTTGTCCGAGCTATAAGTGCTTTAAAAAAATATTACAATTATTAGAATTTACTTATTTGATATTAAAAATGCATGATTGATGGACAGTGTGAATTTGTGTCAAATTAATGCACGGCATTATTAATAAAGAAAAAAAATACAAAAAAGCGCACGAAGTTAGTAGGTACATACATAGCGCGCAATGCGAACGAAGCGCAGGCGGCAAGCCCGGCGCGGTCGACCTACCTATACGCGTGGACCGTGTGACATCGCGGCGTCCGTCTCAGTCGGGTTATATTCGGTACCTACTATAATAGTTAATTAGATTATCCCGTGATTAGATCAGATTAGGTAAGAATTGAATTTATGATTATTAAAGAACACACGCCGTCGTTCGGTTATGTAGAGATTATCATCACAGTCTATATTAAGCGTTAATCAGGTCACATCTAATTTTCAATACTGTTACTTTTATGCAAGTGAAAGAATGACAGGGTGTCCCTGTCCGGGTCGTCGGTCGCATAGCAGAGCAGATATTATACCTATATGAGTTATTTAGTAGATTTTCACTTTTACTTACAGGTACCTATCGCTTTTCCGTAGTTTTTATTTTTTTATATATCATATAAAAAAAGTATTCTGCTTTAAGTAGAGTCAGCAAAACAAAATTTATAGCTTATACTTACTAAATACGGCATACTCGTAGATTTACAGGAACCGGGTCCGATACTCCGTTAAGAGAACCGGGAATATCGCTACTCCCGGTACTGAGAAACCCCTAAAGCTATTTTGTATTATTGAGCTGTTCAAAATGTGTGCATAAATGAAAATGTTAGACGCAAGATGAAAGAACCATAGAAAGTGCTGCTGCTGTGAAACTATTTTTTGGTAGTTCCCCGCGTAACACACACAAAATTCAGCTTTTATACTATAACGTACTATTGAAATACGCTCATATTACCGGTCATATTACTGTCTGGCTATTGCGGTCTCACTTTGATAAATAGGTCACTGCCCTGTTATACCGCCTAATGATAAGCTAGGAGTATCATACAATCAACGATGAGCCTAGAAGGTATTCATTAGGGATGTAGAATCCCCGGGTTTGTAAGTATTCGAAAACACAAGAACAGGTAAGAAGTTACACTCTAGCGCGGTACAGAAGATATAAGAATCAAAACGCTTAGCCGATTTCGACGCATTGAACGCCAGTCTTTGGAATATATTGTGAAGTACATATTCGTATTTATGCTTGTCTAATGGCAGGGGAAGAGTATAGCGGTCCATTTCAGACCGAAATATATCAGATAATAAAGCGTTAAGCTCGCAACAAAGCTACTTTCTGTCTCTGCTCAAGGGGTTTGCTTTCAAGCTTATAACAAAAATATCTGTTGTGCGGCGTCGGTACCGCCACAAAAATACATAGATACCGACGCCGCACTGTAACCGCACCGCGCGCTTTGTATGGAAACAAACGACCGTCCGTGCGCAAAACGACAAATGCACCGCTTCGGCACCGCAGCGATCCGACAAGAAACGTCTAAACTGAAAGCGCCCTTAAAGATGTTTGGATCTAAACTTCGATCAATAAGTCGTAGTCATCGTTTAAGCCACATGACACCCACTGCTAGGTATAAGACTCCCCCAAGGATCTCCACAACGATCGGTCCTGCGCTGCCCGCATCCAGCGGCTTCCCTTGACCTTTACCAGACCGTCGGTACACCTTGTCGGAGGCCTACCCACGTAGCGTCGTCCCGTGCGCGGTCGCCATTCCAGAACCTTTCCGCCCCAGCGGCCATCGGTTGTTCTCTATGTGCCCCGCCCACAGCCATATCAGCCGAATAATCCTTCGAGCGATGTCAGTTGCTTTGATCAGTTTAGTTCTCCTACGGGTCTCCTCATATCAGATTCGATCACGTAGGGAAACGCCGAGCATAGTCATAGTTAGCGACCACGATTCACAACCGTAAGTCATCACTGACAACACACACTGGTCATAGACTTTCGTCTTGAGACACTCCGGTAAGTTGGACGCGATGATCTTACGGAGCTTCCTGAATGCTGCCCATCCGAGTTGGATTCGACGGGAGATCTCTTTCTCGAAGTTGGACTTACCTAACTGGATTGTCTGTCCAAGGTAAACGTAGTGGTCAACATTTCGAGTGTAGGGTTCCCAACGTGAACTGAAGTGGGTATAACATGGGAATTTGACATGATTTTCGCCTTTTTCATGTTCATCTTAAGACCCAATGTTTGGGAAGCACTACGGAGATCTTCGAGCATTGTGTTCAGATCTTCCAAGGTCTCAGCCGCAAGGACTATATCATTGGCTAAACGAAGATGTGTCAGATACTGGCCATTAATGTTGATGCCGAGTCCTTTCGAGTCCAAGAGCTTAAAGATATCCTTCGACGCAGCTGTGAACAGTTTCCGTGAAATGACGTCTCCCTGTCTCACACCTCGCTGAAGTTAGATGAGATTTGTGTTCTGGTTCTGGTTCGTATAAGTACCTCAACACCTCGAAAAACCTATAGTCCACTTGGCACCTCTGGAGAGAATGCAGCACCGCCCAGGTCTCTATCGTATCGAAGGCTTTCTTATAGTTCGCAAACGCCAAGCAAAGTAGCAAATTATACTCCTCGGTCTTCTGTATAACCTGCCGAAGCGTATGGATGTGGTCTTTGGTGCTAAAGCCTTTTCAGAACCCGGCTTGTTCGTGAGGAAGTCGTCGAACCTGCGAGCCAGACGACTCGTTATGACTCTCGAAAACAACTGAGTTTGCGTTTGGTATAGTTGGAGGAACCATTTCAGCGTAAAAAACCTTTGCCAGTAAAGCAAAGCTTTATGAAATATTAAAAGATGAAACTTAATGAAAATGACACGCATGATCAGCAAGCATATCCCTCAAAGTACGATTCAGGTTGGAAGGACTGACCTGTTTCTTATCCTGTTAATCTTACAGCCTCAGTGGACAACCGAATTAGGGAATTAGGGACAAGATGTAAGTTAGCATTGGCTTGGCTATTTCACTAAAGGCCAGGGCATCAAAAAATTAACGATTCTACATCTATATCAATAAAAGCTATATACTTGCTCGGTCGTCAACTGAAGCTTTTTGGGTTACATGACAAGGGGGCAGAGTTGTTTTGCGATATTAAGAGTCTGCCTGCGGAGACAGGTTCATGAATCAGTTCAGTAGGGGCTCGTGCATCAAATTTAAATTCAAATTCAATATCATTTATTCAGTCTATGCTGTTACAAGCACTTATGAACGTCAAAGAAGCTACGCCATCGGCTCACAAACCCTACGGCTGGATACTGGATTTTCTTTGCTAGGAAGGCATTGAATGATGACCCGATATTCAATTTTCTCCATACTTGTGAACAACGATAAGATGCTTAATTAGTAGCTACCTGGGCAAATGAACCTGTCTCCACAATCCCCCCAAAACCGGAAAGTTTCCGATCTCAGGAGATTGCAATGCAAATATGGCTAGCCAAAGGAAAGGTCAGAAGTCAGATAATGTTTATATAACATCGATAAATAATGCTAGGGCATAGTCCCAGGAACTCCTGGTTACGAATTTTCCCGAGATTCCTGATACGGTACTTACTGGGGCACATTAACTGGCATCGGTTTTAACATGGTATCGCAGGACCGGTTCTCATTAATAGTAAACTTCAATATAAATATATTCAAATGAATGAGTTCGAGATAGGGAAAAGTACCGGGAATTCAAAGTTAAATTTTTTTCCCGGGACTCCCAGTACTGACGCAAATTAACTGACACCGGTACCATTGTATAGAAGAACCAGTATATCCCGTCTGAGAATTCACTTGTGGCCGAGTTAATTTTTTCCAATATTTTTCTCTTTAAATTTTACCATAAGAACCAGTATTCTTAGTTCTCATTAATAATAATGAATGGATTAGAAATGCAAAACCATAAAACAAAATTTATTAAACGAGTGATTGACAGTGGGTGCATGATTTCTAATTTTAATTTTAACAATCAGAAAGGCTGTCATTTAGAATAGTGGCACTTGAGATGGTATAAATAAAGTAAAAACAAATTATACCTACTTACTTGCCTAGATCAGATATATATCCTATTTTCTTTTTTTGCTTTTTATTTAATGTTTACCTACTTCTAAAAAACATCTTAGTCTGGTCATCAACTTACTTAAAAATAATTAAGTAGGTACCTTCTTGACTAGCAATGTAGGTACCGTCAACACCACGTACGGCTTTACATTTGCACTACGAAAACCACCGACGAGCGACGTAAGGGCGCTCTCAAGGTCACACACACCGCTCGCGTGACGCGTCGCGTCCCATACGCTTGCTCTTAGCGGCAAATTTCAAAATGTTCCGGATTTAAACTGAATATAATAATATAAGATTCCATGGATAAAAACGACACAAATTTTAAATAGTGTTTCGTTATATCATAAAGATAATAAAAACATAAACTCTAATAACTTGAATTTTCTTTTGTGACTTTTACAGCGTTTTGAACAAAAAAAGGAAAGTTTCTGAAAATGCCATGGAGGAATCTGACACAAAACATTATAAACAAAAGATACCATTGATCTTAAACTTATAACACTTATTTCACCAACTCTAATATTCTTTTGAGCTACTGAGGCGACATCTTAGGTAATGGTTAAATAACAGTATTCCCGTGGAGAGAGATGACACAAAAACCTCGTGTACATCGTTTACGACTTTCTAATCCCCATGAAAGTAAAATTATCGTCTCTAATTTTCTTTTCGGCCGATAATGTCAGAAAAGACAAAAACGTCAATATATACTTATCCCTGCACCTAAGATGACACAAAATCATATATTAGGTTAAGTAAATGGTCCTGGAACTGTATACCAAAAATCAAGAACTTTAATATTTTTGAAACCTCAAAACTTATCCCTATCGGTCTAATATTGATAGCTCGGTCAATCCTTGGCACAGAACCAAGGCTCTAAAGTTACCCGGATTGTATGAAATCGACTAGTGTCGTTAATTATGTGATTAATATGTGTTTCTCTCAGTTATCCTAGTATGACATAACAAGCCTTACAGTGCTTACTTTGGGGCTAGGCTAATTTGGTGTGAGTGTAAGAAATATTTATTATTGTTCTTCCCAGACGCGTACGTTGCGCAGCGTACAACAGTGTTTCTCGCTGGCTACGCGTGTTACGTGCTTGTCGACCGCAAGACTCGGCTCGTGACGCTGGCGATGCGCTCGTGGTGCATTTGTTGGCGGACATCACTCCTGCTTCACACGTGGTCACGCTCACGGTGAGTCATCATTAGCCATTTTTTGAATATCGATGAATTACAGGAGAAGCAGTCAGAATGTAATAAGTATAAGCCTGACGTCACACATGCTGCGACCAGACAGCATCGAAGATTGTTATAGAAACATGAATCACGCTGTGGAAGTTTCTCAGCTCGCTGTAAAGATTAGATTTAGCAAGTCTCAACAGCGAACAGTTGGGCTACGGTCCCTGAGCACAGACGTCTAACTCGGAGGAAGTACCTACTTCCCTTTTCGCTAAATATATGGCAAAAGGTCTTGCCTCAACATCTTATGTTGAAACGAACGTAAACTACGCGTTTCTCACTGGCTACGCGTGTTACGTGCTTGTTGACCGCAAGACTCGGCTCGTGACGCTGGCGATGCACTCGTGGTGCATTTGTTGGCGGATGTCACGCTTTTTTCGTTGTCACATACCAACTCACATCGCTACCCAAGCGAATGCGGTGAATATCGAAGCATTACAGGAGAAGTAGGATTCAGAATGTAAGTCACGTATAAGCCTGACGTCACACATGCTGCCTCCAGACAGCGCCGAAAATTGATATAGAAACATGAATCACGCTATGGAAGTTCCCCAGCTCGCCATCCTTTGTTGAAACGAACGTAAACTGTGTTTCGTTGCGCGGATTATAGTACCGTGTCTCGTCGAATAGTCGGCTCGTGACGCCTGTGATGCATTCGTGGCATTTTTTGGCAGATATCAGATTTATTTCAAATGATTGCATGAAAATTACAGATATAGTCAAGCAGAATCTTAAAATAAAAGATTTTGAGACGCCCTAAGTTGCCCCTATATTATTTTAATTTGTGGCGGTCTGTGGAGTCTGCCATTGATGTTGGGATTTGATGTGTATCTTTTAAGTTATATTTTTTTATTTATTTTTTTATTTGCATGGTGTTCCTATCTATAATTTTATTAACCAGAGTTTTAGGCAATTCATTTAATATCTTGGGGAAGTTACACATCCAAACCCTTTTACAATAGTTGTTATTACATTTAGGTATTTCATACAAGGCGAGATGTGACAAAGTACGCAAAGATGTTGGTCTTGTCTTGGTTTTTAATAACTTAATATTGTCACTATTTTCAACAACAATTGCATATTTAGTTTATCAAAGACACTCATTACATTACAATACTGAAATAGTCGTTCATAATAATCTGTGCCGTGTGGTGACGGCCTAAGAATACAAGTGTCACCACTCCCTTAGATGCCTGGGATGTCGTAAGTCTAAGAGACTCGACGCATTGATCAACTGTGCGAGAGAAGGAAAACTTGAAACAAACACTCTACCAACTCGTCTGACCAGCCTATGAACGCCACAATAGGCGTGAGCAAGGAGAGGCCTATGTTCAGCAGTGGACGTCCACAGGCTGATGATGTGAATTTTCTAATTTTTTATTTAATTCAAAGAGGAACAATGGTTTTCAGCACGTGCTCTCGGTTACGGTGAGTCATTATGATCAACAGTAGCGGCGATTTTAGTCCCTCTGCACACGAATTGTAGCCGAAAGCCGACTCGTATAAAGTTGAATGAGTGAAGCGAGTTGAAGAAAGTGAAATACGCATATTTTTATTACTTTAAATAGGCTTGCTCGTGACCACATTCTGAATCGTTAGATTTAAGAAGAGGCCAAAGATGGAGCGAGCTTGCCTAGAAATAGCCTATTCACTCGAGCTTAAAATATACCAGGGTTATAGGCTCCCGGGAATACAGACGCAGGCAGGGAGTTCCACATCCTGTCTGTGCGCATAATAAAAGATGAGGAGAAGCGCTTTGTACGCAAACGAGGAATATCAACTTGGTAGGGGTAATAGCCCGCATTACATCTGGACTCCCGGTGGTAGAACGGAGCTGGCGGGATGAGCTCATATAGCTCAATAGCACACTCTCTGAAGTACAATCTGTAGAACACCGACACTGAGGCAACTCTTCGACGGTGAGGGAGACTGTAAAACACACATGGTACGCTCACGGTGAGTGGTATCATAATCACCATCATAATCACCAGCCATTTTAACCCTTCGTTGGAACGAATATCAACTACATGTGTCATTGTTAACATGTTCTAAAACTGTCAAGAAGTTGGATAATTTATTCATTTAACTTTTGTTTCAGATGAATTCACAACCAACGAAGAATATGAGCAAAAAAGCCAAACGGAAAATGGCGAATAGCATGCTTATGGAAAGTAGCATCGCCGCGCACGCACCGGGTGAGAAGAACAAAATACCCACGTAAGTATATTTAACTGATTTTTTATGTGTATCACCAACCCAGTTTTAAAGCCTTACCAAAAAATTGAAACCTTGCTATTTTGTATAAAATAAATAAATAAACTTACGAACTAATTTCTTCTTCTGATTTGACTTAAGAGGATTGTAAAACTGTAAATTTTCATACAAAAAGAAGGGAGAAGAGATTGACGACCTGTTTGGCAGGGGTACGAAACCTGCCTTCTACGCCAGGGTCCCGGGTTCGATCCCCGGACAAGACAAATATTAGTGTGCATGAACTGAACATGTCTATTTGTCTTGGTCTGGGTGTTTATTATGTATATTATGTATGTATTTACAAAAAAAAAGTATATAAGTATGTTTATCCGTTATCTAGTATCCATAACACAAGTTCTTCATTAAACTGTAATATGTATGTGTATGTGTGTATGTGTATATATATATATATGTTTTTTTTTAATTATTTATTTATTATATAAATGTATTATATTAAATTATATATTATATTATTTATTACTACGTTTTAGAATATTATTAAGAACAGAAACATACCTCATTTATTTCAATTAAGTCTTTTTTATTTTTTTTCTCAATTAAGTAACTTTTTTTTCTTTTCCAATTAACTGATAATACGTCTTGCTAACTTATGTAATGTTAAGGGAAACCTGTAATTAGCCTTACTATAGATCTAAGAACTATTAAGATAATTTATTGTTATAACGCTGTTGGTTTTCTTAATAAATAAAATAAAAATAAAAAAATAAAAACTTAACGTGGGCTAGATAATCGGTGTGATTGTATGAAATTTATTTTTAAACATAATCCAATTTTGATATTTTTTTACATGTTGTTACTACATGGCCGTACGTTTTAATTTTAAAGAAATACTGCTTATAACTAAAATTAGCATCTCAATATTCACATTTTTTACAACTACCTCGAGCATTTTAATACGTACGTTTTTATTTTAAAGAAATACTGCTTATAACTAAAATTAGCTTCTCAATATCCACATTTTTTACAACTACCTCGAGCATTTTAATTTATTTAAGTTAAACTAACCGAATTACAAAAAAAGAAAACAGTAAAGCTACATTAAGATTACTGAATCTATTGACACCAAAGGAAATAATTGAAATTATATGAAGCGTGGTATATTATTAAAATTACCTTTAACCATACATATGTGATATATCAATTGAAAGAGAAAAAAAAATACTTCGTTAAAATTAAATCCGTTATTTTATTTAACCCTTCAAATTAATTATTTTAATCTTTAATAATTGGTTAGATGGATTTTGAAATCGTAAGATTGCAACACTCTAAGTGTTGCAATGCTCTTGACAACACTATTTTTGACGTTCCGTTTCGCCGATTTTAATAATAGCATTATTGTCAGATACAGAACAAAACAATTTAACAACAAACAATGATTTGAAGTACAGTTTCTTTAATTCTTTTTTAATTAATATTGTATGTAAAATATATCTAGATTATATTAACTTAAAGCGGACCTTTATTAAAAATATAAAATCTGGCGACAATAAAATAGAGAAGCGTGATACGGAACGCACTATCTATCAAATGTTCTGTTGTATCACTATGGTTCGTCGTATTGTCAACTGTCATTCATTCTTTGTCAGTCTCCTATCTATGCTGTGTGTTTGTGCGTTTGCGTCGATAACGATTTTCCTATTGATTTCTGTTAATACCGACCCTTGGCTCTCGTTTAAATTGTTTCCGATTCCTGTTTTACACGAAAAACTTGGCGCGTTGAACTGGACAGTCGATTGTTGCTCATGACTTGGATTCTTACGATTGCGAAAGTAATCAGTGTTGTGTTTTATACGTAAGTACCCACATTTATTTTATTTGAATATATACATTTTTCGTCATTTATTTTAAAGAATACATTACAAAGCGTATGTACGTGCAAGGTGCATGTAGAATGCAGTTTGCTTGAGCAATGAAAACCCAAACAAACATGCATGGTATTTTTGTACATATACATAGTATTGTAAACGCAATGCATGTTACTTGCGAGTTGCGAGTAACTTTGCCTTGACTTGGCATGTATGTTTAAAGTTGCACTGCACAGCACAAACTTAGCTCAAAAACATGAAAGCACTTACTTGCATGCAATTCAAGTTACGTCAGGTTTCTAGTATATAGTGCATCCGAATAAGTCTGGACCCATCTGCTTATTTATTTACTATTAACAAAACACAAACTAAAAGCACTGTATAACAAGTGGTAAGACAGCAATATAAAAAAAAACAGTATTGTAAACGCAATGCATGTTACTTGCGAGTTGCGAGTAACTTTGCCTTGACTTGGCATGTATGTTTAAAGTTGCATTGCACAGCACAAACTTAGCTCAAAAACTTGAAAGCACTTGCTTGCACGCAATTCAAGTTACGTCAGGTTTCTAGTATAAGTGGATCCAAATAAATCTGCACCCATCTGCTTATTTATTTACTATTAACAAAAGACAAACTAAAAGCACTGTAAAACAAGTGGTAAGACAGCAATATAAAAAAAAAACTAAAAATCAACTCAACTCAATTTAAATCTTGCAGAATATTCATTATGAATTGCTGCAACTGCAACAGACCTGCAGAAGGTCAGGATGTTTACCATGTTCAAGACATGGGGCCTGACATTGTTGATGTCATTGAACGATGGAGAAATGATGTGGTAAGATTCAATTATGTTTCTTCTTTTCGTGTAAGGATATGACCATGTATGTAGTCAAAATAAATAAAATTGCCTCTGGGATCCTGAGGCCCCTGACATGGCCAAATCTGTGCTATCAATAAGATAAAAAACAGACTGACATCTGACATTTGTATATGCCCTCCGAAGCACAGTAAGGAACTCCTAATTTTCTGCTTTTTTGTTTATGAAAATAACTGTGATGTTTATTTATCTTTTAGGTTCTTGATGGTGACTCTTTGTGTCAAGAATGCCTGGATCGTGTTCTCCATGAACTAGATATGCCAAATGTGGTCTCAAATGTAAATCATTGCATTTGCTGCGATATATCGTTATTAAGGCCTACTGGAAGACATTCTCGTTTGATACCAGTTGGCAGACCGGAGAGGATCTATATTGCTCAAGTTATTCATCCGCGTCAGGTTTGTATCTCTCATTTGTTAATTTAGATAAAGATAGGTAAACATTGTATTGTTTATGCACATTTAACATTTTTAAACAAATAAATATTTATAAAATATTGCTGAGAGAGATCTCTTCCAGATAGCCTTTGTTCACAGTAAAGTTTTTCTAGAGATTCTTCAAAATATATTGGTATATAATTAAATAGATTCTTTGTGTATTAAAAATTAATCAAAAAATTTTTTTTTTGTAGATCCCTGTGGATGCTGGAGTATGCAATCGATGCTGGCAACGTGCACATTATAATAGACATTTGGTTCAACCTGATCAAGAAGGAGTAGCACCTGAACCAGTTGTAGTAGAACCTGAACCTGTGGTAGCAAAACCTGTCCCTGTAGTAGCAGATCCTGAACCTGAACAGGTTGCAGAACCTGTTCCAGCCCCAGCAGATCAGGCAGAAAGTGATGCAGGAAATGTGGGAAATCATGTTCAAACTATCGAACTACATAACTATTGCCGCACTCCAAATACACTAGTACATTGTTTTGTACCCGAATGTGGCAACAGTGAACGTCAGCGTGTGCCCATATATATTAAGAAAAAATTGTTGATCGAGAAAAAAGTATATGTCACAGAAGGTGCTAGGATTTGTGCCTTTCATGCAGCAACATATGACTGTAATTTTTTGGATGCATATGAGTTTACATCTCACACATTTACCGAAACATATATTGAGAATATGTTAAAAGTTAGCCAGAATAATGACAATATTATTGACTTCGAAAATACAGCTAATGTAAGTGATGAGGTATGTCGATATTGGACTGGCTTGACGGTCATTAATTTTCTTGCTCTATTCCATTGTGTTGAGATATATTTGAACACAATGTTCAAAAAACCCAAAAAAGCTTTGGGTGTGTTTCTAATAAAACTAAGAACGGGCGATTCATTTGCTAGAATTGCCAGTGCATTTGCAATATCACAATCGATGGCCCAAAATTATGTAAGGAAAGTTAGAAATTGCTTAAAAGAAAATTATGTACCTAATCATCTTGGATTGCAACACATCACGAGGGAAGAAATATCAAACAGGAACTTGTTGATTCCTCAAGGAATATTTGGAACAGCAGCACGAAATCCTATAACAATATGCGATGGAAGCTATATTTACATGCAGAAGTCTTCTAATTATTACTTCCAAAAGAAATCGTACAGCCTACATAAATTCCGTAATTTGGTAAAACCAATGATGTTTGTAACAACAGATGGCTATATTATAGATGTATGTGGTCCATATGCCGCTACTGATTCCGATGCTGAGATTATGAATCGTCTGTTTAGTAATGAGGAATCGGAACTTAGGCAGTTTTACCAGCGAAATGACATTTTTATTTTGGACAGAGGTTTTGGGGATGCCTTACAATTACTATTATCTCTTGGATATGCAATCCACAAACCTCTTTCGTTAAGTGTAGGACAAAATCAATTGTCAACAAGACAAGCTAATGAATCAAGACTAGTTACTATGTGCAGGTGGGTGGTAGAAATTGTGAACGGTCGGTTCAAACGGGATTACAAAATATTTCGAAACCAATACTTCAATCGAATGTCAAGAAATCTAATAGTAGATTTTAAAATTGCAGCAGCCATAATAAATAACTTTCATCCCGTTATTACCGACCATATTGATGCTCAATCAATTTTAAATAGGGCTTTGGAGAGGCGATTTATGTCAAATTATTTAGCAGATTTTGTAATAGAAAGGCAGATGAATAGACGTCGTGCCCCATTTGTAAACGTGCATTCTCAAATACCAGCCCTGGATATGTTCCCCATGATGCAAATGTCAGAACTAATTTTATTTTGTTTAGGAACGTACCAATTAAAACAAGCGCGGTCATATTATGGGGAGCATATCCATAGCATATCATATCAACAGTAAATGTACCATTTGCCCGGGGCAAATGGTACATTTACTGTTGAAGTAAGTACAGATATAAATGTCATACAAATACCAAATATTTCAACAGTAGACCCATTTCTTATCAGAGGACGCATAAAATCACGGCACCACAGCCGAACTGTATATTATACATATATTATAGTAGACAGTTCAACAAGTAATTGGGAGGAAAGTATCTGTGCATACTACTGCAGTTGCATAATAGGAAAACGAACTGTTGGTTGTTGCGCTCATGTTGCCACCATTGTATGGTATTTGGGATGGGCACGCTTCCAGGATAATATTAACCCACCTGCTACATTTTTAGATGGAATACTAGTAAGGAATGATTTGTAACTTTTCTAATAAATAAATAAACAAATACTTGTGTTTTATTCTAACCTTCGGTAGGGAGTTTGCAAATGATACTTACCTGTGACACCCTGTGATCACTGCCTTTGTAGAACCAGCCTAATTGCACATATTGCAAAGACTAGACTGTAATATTATTACCCGAGTAACTATGAAACTTAGTTTTCAAAATCGGTTTAGCAGTTAGATAATTATGAACATAAACATTACGTTTAAGAGTAAGATTTGGGTTGGCCTCCAAAATCACATGATCTTGGAGGCCATGTCTTGTCCCCAAATCTTGAGAGCACCATTGAAGTTTTTCGTAAACACACGAAACGTTTCCGACAGATTTATCTGCCGTTTTGAATACAGTAAACTGAGGTCTTACTTTGAATCGAAGGGGTGACTTAGTTGAAAACGCTTGTTATTAGACTAAATTATTATTTTTTTCAACTGACATAAGGTAGGTAGCTTAAATGACTATAGATAGCATGCCCACTTTTTACTTTATTATTTATTATTAGTATACTTTATACCAACTAGCGGATCCTCGCGATTTTACCCGCGTGGTACCCGTTCCAGTGGGAATATCGGGATAAAATAAAGTAGCCTATAGCCTTCCTCGATAAATGGACTATCCAACACAAAAATCGGTCCAAGTTTTCTGAGATTAGCGCGTTCAAACAAACAAACTCTTCAGCTTTTTAATATTAGTATGAGAAAATTATTTACTCATATGCTTACTTCATCATAAATACTCAAAGTATTGTTGTTTTGTGTAGGGACACCTTTTTCAAAATGTCGAACTTTTAATTGATTTGTCAAACAAAAATTCGCGCCAATAGAGAATCCAGCATGGCCGCCGTCGGCTGTCAAAGATACCTTGGTGCTATTGAAAAACTCTTTAATTTAAAAAATAATTTGAAGGGATAAATAAAATAATTCATTTTATTTTAATATAGTTTAAAATATGCTTTTTCTTTTTACATTTAAATACCTGTGGTTAATAATAATCAAATAATATACCAATATTAATAATGTCCTTTGCCTCATTTCGTTAAGGTTTAGGGGGTGGAAGCGTTATTGCCCGAAATAATATTTCAGAAGAAAAATGTAGGCAATCGCCTACTATCACTCGCAACTAGGGAATGCAATCCCGATCTCGCGGGATTCCGATCTCGCTAGTAATAGTAAAGGATAAAGGCTTTTGTTTTCTTTCAAATAATATTTTGTTTTAATTAACCTCACTATCACAAACAAGCAGTTTTCATCGTATTCAGTAATGTGTTTTTTTTTTAACTAGACGAGATCTCAAAAATTTCGGGATCCCACGGGATTGACATTTCTAATCCCGAGGGATCTCGACTATACGATCTCGAGTCGGGATTGCATTCCCTACTCGCAACACGTATCGGTACTACACAATCCTCTTTAGTAACTAAAGAATACGACATAATTAAGGTCTGAAGCAAAACTGATTTATTGACAGCTATAATCAATGTACCCACATTTGTATTATTAAAATTAACAATCCTACCCATACACAACATACCTTCCCCTCATAAACAAAGAATTTAACATAACCTAAACTTTTAATTACAAATAAGCACAATCAATATGTAAGTATTTAGTGAACACAAAATCAGCAGGACAATTTTACTCATTGGGGATACCAATTATATCCGGCCATAAATGAGGATCAGGTAATTCTACACTAGGCTCTGGAGAACTATGTCTGGGACTGAATTCACCATCTTGTCGATCCCAAGATAACCTAGGCTGGTTAACTGATTGAGCTTGTGCCACCTTTCTGGTCAATATCTGGTCAGCATGTCTTCTATGCAACTCTCCATCTTCTGTTCTCACCCTATATGATGTGGGACCCTCGATAGTTTCTATCACACCCTTTAACCACTTGTCTCCTGGACCATAGATCCGTATTGATACAGGTTGGTTAACTATGAAGGTCCTATTAGGAGGATGTTGAGCTGCGGCTTCTAATTGTTGGTCAGCTGTACTCTTTGCGTTATCTGGGTGAATTAACGATATTGCAGTTCTATATTTACGACTATTTAACATCTCCGCTGGAGTTTTATTTGTACAATTGGGCACAGTGCGTAAATAATATAGTGATTTAGCGAGTTTCTCTGACCATGGTACATTGGTATCCGACAATTTTCTTAGCTTGTTTTTAAAAGATTGTATTGCTCTTTCTATTTGTCCATTACTAGCCGGATGGTATGGCGGAGAGTACAGGTGTTTAATCGAGTTCTTTTTCAGAAAATGGTTAAATTCTTCCGAACTAAAGGCCTTTCCATTATCTGACACCAACACCTCGGGTAAACCTTGAGATGCAAAAATCTTTCTTAATACTGTAATTACCGCCCCACTACTCATTGATAGTACGATTTCTGCCTCGAACCATTTACTATAACTATCAATCAAGACTAAAAATGTTTTTCCCTGGAATGGACCAGCAAAGTCTATATGAACACGACTCCATGGCTTGTCTGCGGAAATCCATGTTTGAGGGTCTCTAGGTGGATTGTTTCTAACGGCCTGACATTGCTCACACTCTGCCACAATCCTTTCTATTTCTGTATCCATGTTTGCCCACCATACATAACCTCTTGCAAATGCTTTAGTTTGCACCATACCCGCATGTGGTATGTGTAATAATTCCAAAACTTCTCTTTGAAGAACCTTTGGTATAACCACTCTATTGCACCACAGTAAACAATCTTTACTGAGTGAAAGAGCATCTCTGCGAACCCAAAATGGTTGTAAATTGGGGTCTGCATTTGTACGTGGCCAGCCATGAAGAACAAAAAATATCACCTTTTGGAGCAATGGGTCTTTACCAGACTCTTTCGCAATTCTGTTAGCATCCATTTCCCATCCACTGGGACGCTCCTCTAGTAACAGCACATCCTTCAAATCAGACTCCTTTACTACCGAGGTATTCTGAGGGTTCCACCGACTGAGAGCATCTGCATTACCTATCTTCTTACCTGGGCGATACTGTATCGTATAATTATAGCAACTTAGTTTTAATGACCATCTTAACATTCTCGGGGATATCTGATCCGGAATCGGCTTTGTCGGATTAAATAACCCAACTAACGGTTTGTGATCAGTCACTATACAGAACTTACGACCAGCCAGATACTCATGAAACTTTGACAGTCCAAACATAATAGCTAGAGCTTCCTTGTCAATCTGCCCATATCGCCTCTCCTGTGGTTGTAAAGTTCGAGACGCCATCATCACCGGTCGCTCTGAGCCATCGTCCATTATATGCGTAATTATTGCTCCGAGCCCGTACTCTGAAGAATCACAAATAAGCAGTAAATCGCGCTTCAAGTCATATCCTACTAATGTAAGATCGGAGGCAATAAGAGTCTTTGCTTTTTCGAACGCTTCTTGTTCTGCCTTTCCCCACGTCCAAGGCCTCTTTGATTCTAATAGACGATAAAGGGGTTCCAAGACCGTAGCTTTATCTGGCAGAAATTTCTCATAGAAGTTGTACAGCCCGAGAAATGCACGAAGTGATTCTTTATTCGTCGGTGCCGGTTTCTCTTTTATCTCCCTTACCTTATCTGGGCATGGGTGCAACCCTTCACCGTCAATTTTATGGCCCAGGAAAGTGATACTCTCTGTTGCAAAAACACATTTGTTTATATTAAGCCGAAAACCCATTTCATTTAAAATACGTAGAACTTCCCGCAGTCTACTATTGTGTTGTTTTAGTGTAGTACCCGCCACGGCTACGTCATCTAATAGACACGCCACGCCTTCCAGTCCAGCAAGAGCAGATGACATCAAACGTTGAAATATTGCTGGAGCCGCGCTTACACCAAACGCAAGACGGTTCATTTTCATCAGGCCGATGGGTGTATTAAGCGTTAACAGCTCGGCAGTATCCTCATCAACTTTCAATTGTGTGTAAGCTTGCTTGAGGTCTAATTTACTAAATACTTTTCCCCCACTGAGCTTTACAAAAGCTTCCGATGACGTAGGAAGGGGGTAGCTATCAACTTCTATAGCGGCATTAGCCGTTGCTCGATAATCACCACAAATGCGAAGTGATCCATCATCCTTCTTAACGATTCTTAAGGGTGTAGCCCATTTTGAATAAGTCACGGGTGTTAATATACCATCTTTTACCATTTTGTTTAATTGATCAGTCACTTGTTGCTTTAGGGGAAAAGGAACGGGTCGCGATCTCAAAAATTTTGGTACTGCATTCGGTCGCAATTTTAACGAAACTTCCGGACCGTTATATTTCCCAAGACCCTCTCTAAACAGCTCTGGAAATTCCTGCATAAGGCCATCTAGCTCTTCCTTGGACCAGCATAATCCCGAAATGTAAACACCTAATGGTTTAAACCAATTTCTTCCTAACAAACTTGGGCCTTGTCCAGACACTATCAGAAGTTCACATTGGGCCTCTTTGTTACCCAGTACTGCGCGAACTTTTGTCAGTCCAACCACTTTCAGAGCTTCACGAGTCCATGTTACAAGTTTCACATTGGTCGGATACAGTGGCGGAGGTCTAGCCCATAGTCTCTTATAAGTCTCCTGTGACATAATGGTCCTAGATGCTCCAGAATCAATCTCCATGGTCACAGGTGCGCCTTCAATGGTCAAGTTTGCTGTTATCCGAGGATGATAATTCTCTGCGACATTATAAATACCATTCATAGTCTCAGAGGTATGACCAGAGTCACTGCCACTTTCTTCTGTAATCTGATGAACCTTTCTTCCTTTTTTATCGCAAGCAGGTGTAATGTGTCCAAAACGCTTGCAATAAAAACACCTCGCTTTAGTAAATGGACAGCGTTCACCAGGTTTATGCAGTCGCGCACAATGCGTGCACTCATTCGACCTTATTTTACCAATGTCCATAGGTTCGGTAGCACTGGACGGAGTTTGCCTCGATTCAATATTATCAGGGTATAAATCAGGAAATGTCGCTTGATAGTTAAGACACATCTGTAAGGCAGTCTCATATGTTAGTTTAGTTTTTAACAGTTCTCTTCTTAAGCGGTCATCTCGTATACCCAACACTAATTTGTCCCTTAATTGACGCTTTAAGTCTATAAAATTACACTTGGCGGCGAGTAGGCTTATCGCAGCCACATAATCCTGCACGCTTTCACTTTGTAATTGTTGACGTTTGTGAAATTTTCCTGCTTGCAAAATTTCATTAATTTCCGGTTCATAAAATTGATCCAAGATACGTAATATTTCCGAAAATGACACATCTGTAGGTCTATTAGGTACTAGTAGTGACGCTATTAATGAATAGGTGTCTTTTCCGCATTGAGATAAAAACAATGAACGCGCTTTGTCCGCATTTTTATCACCGTAACCCGCGGCGTCAAGAGCACATAATAACTGTTCCCTATAATCTCGCCACTTATCAGTTTTTGGATTAAAATGTCCCGGAAACACTATATTTGCGATATTAGACGCCATTATCCACACAATTACAATTTATTTTCCTAAGTCGCCAATAAAGAATACGACATAATTAAGGTCTGAAGCAAAACTGATTTATTGACAGCTATAATCAATGTACCCACATTTGTATTATTAAAATTAACAATCCTACCCATACATAACAGTAACAATGGAAATGCGAAAGCGGTGCCCAAGGCCAAGTTTTTTAGTTTTATAGTCATAGGTTTTATTCAGGACCTGTTATTAAATTATCTGCCAGATTAGCTATCCAGAACTTATCTGTAGGTGGTGAAATCGGCCCTTAATATCTTTTGATTTATATCTGATTGTCGTTTATATTCAGATCAGCCGAGTCCAACGATGAGGTCGCTGTCGCCGCTCTCGAGTTCACAGAAACTTTTATCCTTGTCTGTGGAATATTCCTCAAGCCGACAACTTACAAAGTGAGTCATTAACTTTCTTGTTAGCTAACAAAAATTTACACACGTAATCGTCCATCAGCCATTTTTAATGACCCCGCTCTGCTGGGGCACTAGCCTTCCTTTTGACTGGATATGGAGAATGGGCCATAACCCACCACGCGGGCCCAATGCGGATTGGTGGGTTTTAACGACGACTACAAATGCAGCCGGGACCAACGGCTTGAAGTGCCTTCCAAAGCACGGAGAAGCTCGAGACAGTCAATTTTTGGTCACCCATCCCGTGACCGACCATTGCGAAAGATGATTAACCTCAATAATAGTAGGCCGAGCGCGCGAACTACTTCGCCACGGGCTCCTCCACATATAATGTTATGTAAAGGGGTTTAAACTTTTTTGTATGGCGGCTGGCCTCGTCCAAATCCTTAGTATGAGACGCCATTTTGTTTTTTTTCCAAAATGACGTCGCAAGAAAATACCTATATAAATGAACAGGGGACCCACAGGGGGAACAAAATTGTTATCATATTATAACACCCTAAAGTGTTACGTTAGCCAGATAATTTGAGTTAAAAATTAATAATGCCGACCCAAAGTATCACCTTTGTATCTTTAACTGCGATTATCTCACTAACCTGACACTTTAGGGCATTATGTTTGATATTTTTGTTCATCTTTACGTTCCCTATCCATTTATATAGGTATTATAGTGCGGCTTGATTTGAACATTTTTCAAAATGGCGGATAGATGACGAGGCCAAAAGGTGCAAACCCCTTCCAATTTATTGCTGTATTTAGTGGCTTGTGTAAACTTTTAAATAAATGTTACTAATATTGACTCCAATATTTTATCAGACAAATAATAATAATACAGCTTTATTTCAGGCAATATTGTATTTAGTGGCTTGTGTAAACTTTTAAATAAATGTTACTAATATTGACTCAAATATTTTATCAGACAAATAAGTGGCTTGTGTAAATTTTTAAATAAATATTACTAATATTGACTCCAATATTTTATCAGACAAATAATAATAATACCGCTTTATTTCAGGCAATATAAATACCCCATAGTTACAAAACACAAAATACGTAGTAAAAGGAAAAATACAAGTAAAATCAAGATTATCAGTCTATCGCTAAGAATTATCGTTATGTTTTTAATATTTTTATTAAGGTCTGCCAACGGCTGCTACACTGTTCTTAGTCTAAATTAGTAATAGTATTTATTAAACAAAGCTAAATGTGCAAGCCAGTTATAGGCGGACACCGCTTGCAAATATACAAAAATAAAAACTTTTAAATAACTAACTTAGAGTACTTAATACATTACATAATAAAAATAAAAATCTTACTTCTGATCAATAAAAGCACAGAATATTTAAAAAACTATACTAGATAAAACATAAAAGTCTATCGAGTTCAAGTCACGTCTCATAAGATTCGAGAAAGGCCCGTCTGAATTTAGGAAACGAGTCCATGTGAATGTCGAGCTTTGTACTGTATTTGTTGAGTAGTCTGCTCAAACGTGGTTTAGGGGAATGCATTCCGAGGACGGTTCTTCGAAAAGGTGGTACTAGGGGTCGTACGGCATAAGTTATAATAATTATAATATAAATGCCTTACGTTTGCCTGCACTTTCGACCACTGACGAAAATACACATACATTATTTTTAAGGATACAATTGTCACATTCCCTGACTCTGGTCCAAAAACGTGACGCCGATCGTGACCGGAGAATGGCAAAGAAGTCTGCATCATTTGCATCAGCAAACATTTCCTTAGCACTGCAATGTCTCGGCAACCTTATCAGAATACGGAAGGCGTCATTATACTGAATCCTAAGCATATTGAAATAGCGTTTTGTATATTTCAACCAAAGTTGACATGTATAAAACGTCTGACGAAATGTCTTATATAACATTACTTTGACGCTGCCCGCACTTATGGCAAAGCGTCTTGCGAGCATATTGCAGCGCACTGCGAGGGCCCTACGATCTCTTTCCAGGGGAGCAATTCCAACGCCTTCGACATCTCGACATTTTTGGATCTATATTATAAACTCACTGAAAACATTCTTCAACATTATAAGATTGGCAAAGATCATTGAAACTAAAGTATTTTTACCGTAGTAATTATTTTACTTACACTTCAATAAATAAATTATGGTTTGAAAAATGTCGAACTCGACATATCTCGGCGCGAGAATTGCCCTCCATGTCATCCTCATCACTCGGCAGCAGCAGCATTCAGGACTTGCACTAAATATTTAAATTTAGATACAACTTGAATTGGTGAACCATATAACCAGACCGAAAGCAACCTCTCAATAAATTTAACCTTATTTTCTAAACAATATACTATAATCTAAATAACTAACTAAACATTATTCCACAGCTAATTGTAGAGCGTATAGTGAGAGAATGCTACAAGTCATCTAGCTACTCCGTAGAGAGAAGCCTGTCTTTGCTTCGAGCGCTCGAAGCGCTTCGTAAAGCTGGACCTGGCGCTTCGCCACCACCAACTCAGTACTGTCTGCAGCTGTACAGTGTGTTGCTCAACTCGGGACAGGAACAGGTAAGATTAGTACTACCACACACAATCTATACAGTCGTCCGATGGACACGTTTTGCAAGAGCAATAGCAAATAGGTAGCGAGATCGATCTGCATACGCTCACTCGGGACAATGATGTCCTGTCAATTACTATGGAAGTCTTGTGAAAAACGGCATTACGCGAGTTTTCTTGTGCTTAATCGGACACTTTTCGGTTCGCACTGTACTAGTACAGTCCGTTTAAAGTACTATTACACCTTATTAGTACTAATGGTACCTATATAACAGTACACAGAAATAAAGTCGTTACCTGTACTGCTGACCTCTAATAGTACTTACTCTGTAATATAGAGGTCTGCGCTATTCTCTTTAGACTCACTGCTGTTTAAATCTATTATGGCTCTGTTATCAATCAGCAAACAATAGTTATATTATTGTTTTTGCCAAATAGCAACAAAAAATAATTATCAAAATATATTTTAAAAATTGTTTAAAATTGATTTTTATTAACGTAAGTGGAAAATAATTATAAATTTATTTAAAAATCCGTAAATAAAAATGCATTTTTTAAACGTTTTGTCTCGTGACACAAACGCTCCTGATTCGTCGAGTTTATAATGACGTCACCTGCTTGTAAACCTCGTTTGCCTACGTATGTGGATGATATGCAGAATACAGGCAAGTGACGTCACCGACCCCATTGCAGCGCCATATTGTCAATGTAGCGTTTTGGCGCGCTATTTAAATATTGAATTTTTAATTTGATATTTTTTTGCAAATATGTTCCAGAATTAAAAAAAACAACTTTTACTGGGTTCCTTAAACTCCACTACATAATATAAAATGGATTTTCAAAACCTGTCAAATAGCCTATTAAGGACTTCTATAAAATTAAGGATGTATCTCACACATCTTTTGCCACTCAGCTAAAATTAAGATAGTTTGGCTGGGAGGTGTTAATGCATCCGCCGTATAGTCCTGACCTTGCACCTTCAGATTTCCACCAGTTTCGGTCTCTTCAGAATTTTTTAGGCAGTGTCAGGTCAACATCACGAGAGGACTGCCAAAACCACTTGTCTCGGTATTTTGATCGAAAGCCCCAAAATTTTTATAGCAATGGCATCATGTCCCTACGAAATGGCAAAAATTTATCGAACAAAATGGCACCTACATACTTTAGTTAAATGAAAATAAACTATAAAAAAAATAAAAAAATTCTTAATAAAATGCGAAGATACTTTTACCCCAACCTATTATTAACATATTCCTTTGAACTCGTAAAAATATTTGAACTAGTGAAATCCGGCTTCGAAGGACCATAATAATTTCGTACTTATTTACGTGGAAGCTATATAGGTGTTTCTATTAATTTCTATGCAAATACACATTTCGAATATAATGTAATAAGTAATCTGTTACTAAGTTTCCCACTAATGCCGAATTTCAGCATTCAAGCATTTCTTGGCTATAAGTGTCTAAAAGCCTTTCTTTTAATAATATTATGTTTTTACAATATTATGTTGCAGATTTCCAGATTCTGCTCCGAAGCGTTACTCGACATTAGGTTACACCTGCACTGCGCTCCGGCTTCGCTAAACTTCGCATTAGAAGCACAAGACAAGCAAAAGGCGCCCGAGAAAAGGAAAAAGATATCCGAAAAGAACAGAGCAGCTTTGGCCTCATTATTAGGAAAACATGGGCAAGTTAAATATTTTATACTAACGATTTCAAGTTCATACACTTAAAATTGTAATCGAGCATTGGATGTTTCGAAAGGTCCTACGTCTTGCCATAACAGTATTAAAAGTAATGTTGATTATAGGATGGACCTAATACACTGTGTATAGCGCTCTGTACATAAGATTCGGTATTTCAATTGGATAAACCATTGAACAAGTCCCGTCTGAGTAAGTGATCAGACAAGGCAAGTCGTTATTTTTGTCATAAATACTCTTAATTTGCCAATGCTAATGTTAAATAAAAAATCATAAACATCTATTTCAGCTTCTTATACTTTAATAGTTTTTGTATTCCTAGGATGCCAGTTGAAGACATCGCTCCTGAAGAAATAATTGACATATCTGACGAACCCACTAATAAAAGAGTCAGATCTTCTATAGAAATAGACAGGATTAGTGTCAGTAGCGACTCCAGTGACTCCGATGACGCAATGGTAATAGAGGATAACGTAATATCTCCGGAAGGTGACAATATAATAGAAGATGAAGCTGCTGGTAAAACTAATGGTTCCGTCGAAAGAAGTAGTCCCTTGGTTAAAGAAACTGTTTCTTCTTCTACTAAAACTGACGTTATACAAGATCCAGTTATTGAAGAAGTAACTATAGAAGTTGATAAAGATATCGACAATGAACAGAATGTCGTAGAAAATGAAATTCAAATTATCGAACCTATTGCTAATTCACCTGCAGTCGGAAATAATGACGTAATTGACTCAAGCCATAAATCATTTGAAAACATTCATGACGCAGTAACACAAATGCCTTTAAATGCTTCTAATGACACTGTAGATGGCGAAGAAAGTCCAGTTTCGATGGAAGTGTCTTATGACTTCCCAAATACAGGTAAAGATAAAGTGACAGTCCTAGATAGAATAGAAGATGAACATTTGCCAAGTACAAATGATACTGATGATATTCAAATAACTTGTGGTCAAATTGTGAAAAGTTCACAAGATGTTGAAGTGGATAAAGTTAAAGAAATTGGTGCTCAAGAAAGTCTTGAATTAAAAGTTAACGGAGATAAATCTCCGGAAAAAAATATAGTTAATAAGGAATTGCCTGCTGCAGACATAGCAGATAAAGTTGTAGCAAATGAAGTAGACGTAAATGATATGCTTGCTGATTTTGTTGACGAAGTAGTGGAAGAAAACAAATCCGAAGCTTAACGTGCCAAGTCTAAAAGACGATATTATAACTTGTGTTTCTTTATTAAGCTATAAGTACTCTTTTTCTGCTATTAAATATGATTTACAAGTGCATTTAATCAAAATATTGTTTTATTTTGTATCATAGATCAAAGAATTTTCAAAATTAGGATCTTTTCATACGCAGCAACACCGCTAACGTAAACGTACTTTGTGATGTTATGCGAACGGTGCACTCAAGGTCGATAGTCCAAGAGAGGTACATATACAAAAACACTTCTCAAGCTAAAAAACGCACAAGGTTTTTATCTGCTAACTGCTGAATTATTAAATCAATAACGAAAAAGGTAATAGTGAATATACTGTTTAATGCTATTCTAAGGTCTGATTAAAAACAAAACTTCCCTACTCATTTTACAAATTACTGGAATCCTACAAGTGATTCAAGTTCCAAGTGCATTTAAATAGAGGGTGCCACGTCATCATGTCACATTCATACTGGAGTACCGCAAGGCTCAGTGCTGGGTCCAACCCCCCTACCCCCTACAGCATAAAAAATATGGATATGGGCTTCATTTGACAGTTGAACCTCATAAAATTACCATATCTATAGTAATTTAACTTACGAGGATGTGTCAAAAAAAATTGAAAGCCTTGATAATCGAGTAAAAATCATTTCGTCTCATTCGTCTGATTTAAATAATATGAAGATCGCTGTTAATAAGATTGAATTCGACAATAACTCTCGTGAACAGTGGTCGCGGAGGTCCAACGTTGAAATATATGGAGTACCGGAGAAGAAAGGTGAAAACCTTATTTCTATATTGAAAAGTATAGTGCAGCGAGCAGAGATTCCATTCGACGCTTCCAGTGATTTAGACTTGATAACAAGAGTTTCTCCGAAGAGTAATGATAATAAGAAGATCAAACCTATTGTTGTGCGTTTTCTCGCACGATACAAGAAGGATGATTTCTTATCAAGAGTAAAGAAGCTCAAGCTTACATCAAGTGACATTGGTTTTATTGGAAATAAGTCAATGTTATATTTTAATGATCACTTGACCAGTGCTAATAAAATTCTCTTACAGCGTGTGAAAACGCTTGCTAAAGAGCGTAATTTTCAATATGTCTGGGTTAAAAACTGTGCAATATTGGTTAGGCGGAATGATACAAGGCCCGTTATAAATATTTCTAGAATTGAGGATTTAAACAAGTTAAAGTAGGAACAACATATCTTGTATTAATCCTAGTTTTTGTTATATATTGCAATTGTGGAGTCATCACACTATTTGTTTATTGTGATTTCGGCATTATTACGCGTAATGTAATTGGCATTTTTATATTTAATTTCTGTTATTTACAATCATTTTATAAAAATTGTATTTTAAATTTGTCTGGCATACTTAACATTAATCTCTTGATAATAATTATAATTATTAAGCACTGTAGTTTATACTTTCTAAATGGCAGTTGATGGTTTTTCAGTATACTACCAGAATGTTCGTGGTTTAAGAACGAAAACTGGCGCATTTTTTCGGAATTTAATTTTAACTGATTACGCAGTAATTTGTTTGTCAGAAACGTGGTTGTTGCCTGGTATTTTTGATACCGAATTATTTGATGAACGTTATAATGTGTATAGATGTGATAGAGACTATTCGCTACGAGGTGACAATTTAGGCGGCGGAGTTTTAATCGCCGTCCGTCGTAGTATAACTGTTATTGATGCCTCAACTGTTATTTGTGATGGTAATGCAGCTGACGTAATAAAAATATCTGTTGAGTTGTCCTCAAAAATTATTAATATATACTGTTGTTATTTCCCGCACTGTCGTGTGCACTGTGACGTCATTTGTAAGTTTTTTGATAGTGTTTCAGATATCTCAATCAATCATCCATCTCAGGATATTTTTATTGTTGGTGATTTTAATATTTCGGAGGCACAATGGGATTGTGTATCGCTTGGCTTATGTAATGTCAATTCAAGTAACATATTAATACAGGCAATGCTTAACTTTTTAAGTCTGACTGACATGAAACAATATAATCATATACTTAATAAAAATAACAAAGAGCTTGACCTTGTAATCAGCAGTTTACCTTGTACTGTAAGTCATTGTAATAAGCCTCTATTGATAGAGGACAAACACCATCCTGCATTGGATATTATTTTACAGTCTGTTCAGTTACGTACTCTACTTCCTGAGCCACGTAAAATTAAATTGTTTCGACATGCCGACTATGAAAGAGTCAACTATGAACTTGCTCTAATTAAATGGGATGAGTTGTTTGGAATTAGGGATATAAATCTTGCAGTGAGAAAATTTTACGAACTTTTAGAAACAATTATATCTTTGCATATTCCTGAAAAAACTGTTAAATATGATTCTCGTTTCTCTCCGTGGTTCTCGAAGGCACTTGTGAGGATCATTAAGGAAAAGTTAAAATTTCACAGAAAATGGAAAACGTATGGTAGAGTTAGCGATTATGACACCTTCTGTGTGCTAAGAGAAAGAGAAAAGGTTGTACACGAGCAATGTTATGACAATTTTATACGTACCGCTGAATTTAGAATACAGCAAAATAGTAAATGTTTTTGGTCATTTGTTAAAAATAAAAAGTCACATACCGGAATTCCTGACTGTATGTTTTATGATTCAGATGCTGCAACTGACGGGTCTCAAATCAGTGAATTATTTAACAAATAATTTCATTCGGTTTTTGAGTTGGATAATACACCAGATCCTCTATTAAACCGACCCTCGCACAACAGTAATTCAATTTCAATTGGTCATCTGGCCCCTATAACTGAAGAAAGTGTCGAAAAATATTTAGCTGGTCTTGACATTGATAAAGGCAGTGGTCCCGACAGCATTCCTCCGATCTTTCTCAAAATATGCCGTAAAAACCTTGCTCGCCCTCTCAGTTTCCTATTCAATCTCTCTCTGGAATCAGGCGATATGCCCCTCGAATGGAAACGGTCATATGTTGTTCCTATTTTCAAATCAGGAAATAAACATAATGTACAGGACTATAGACCTATCTCAAAACTAAGTACTATTCCTAAGCTATTCGAGAAAATAGTGTATGATAATATTTATCCATTTTTGAGACCTGTAATTATTGATCAACAACATGGCTTTGTTGACAAAAAGTCGACTGAGACTAATCTCTGCGAACTTATTCATAAGGTGTCAGTGGCGATGGATCAAGGTGATCAGGTTGGCGTCGTTTATACCGATTACTCCTAAGCATTTGATAAGATACCCCATTCGCTACTTATTAAAAAGCTTGAAGAAATCGGTATACATGGCGATCTACTGCGTTGGTTGGAATCCTACTTGAAATGCCGTAGTCAGGCAGTTACTGTGAAGGGTTTTTGTTCTTCTTTTGTGCCTGTGACTTCTGGTGTACCTCAAGGGTCTCATCTAGGACCACTGCTATTTAATGTTTTCATTAATGATATTTCGTCTGTCTTTCATAACTCCATGATATTATTGTACGCGGACGACATGAAGATTTTCAGAAGGGTCAAAACTCTTGTTGATTGCCACTTGTTGCAAGAGGATATTGATGAGCTTTGTTCATATTGTAGGCATAATTGTTTATTTTTAAATATTAAAAAGTGCAATGTTATTTCATTCTCCCGGAAAAAGAATACTATTGAGTATGACTATAAAATTGATAATTCTTCAATTGCTAGAGTATCCGAAATAAGAGATTTGGGAGTTTATTTGGATTCCAAAATAACATTTAGCCCACATTTTAGTCATATAACATCAAAAGCTTATCGAATGTTGGGCTTTGTATTGAGGGTTAGCAAAGAGTTCAAATACCCTTCAACCATGACTCTTCTCTATAACGCGTACGTCCGTTCCATCTTGGAGTATGCTTCTACAGTTTGGAATCCAAATCATAAGAAAAATATTTCCGAAATAGATAAAATTCATCATAAGTTTTTAAAGCACCTTGAGTTTAAATGTCGCAACCAGGAACAACATATTGCTGCGTATAGCTCTTCAAACCTGACTGATCGTCGAATGACGAGAGACTTAATGTTTTTATATAAATTAATAAATAATTTGATAGAATCCCCATTTTTGCTCGGTTGTCTGAATATTAGATGCCATCGTTCTATTTCCCGTAACTTTAAGTTGTTTAGTATGCCCACTACAAGAACTAATTACGCTTCTAACACATTTATTTTTCGTACGTGTAATTGTTACAATGATAAATGCCTCCACATAGACATATTCAATGTTACCCCAAATAGCTTTAAGAAACAAATAGTAAAATTGTTTGACTAACTGTAATTAACTTTAACTTTAACATTAACTTTAAGTTCACTGCACGTTGCACTTTCATTTGGTTTTATTTGCTTAAGTTTGTTGTTTATGTTATCTTTATTTTGCTGTATGCTATATGTTTACCTATTAGTGGAAACTTCACTGATTTATGTACAAACTTATATTTTTATCTGTTTATCTGTGTCTGGAATATTGTATGTTTCCCAAATAAAAAAAAATAAAAAATAAAATAAAATAAAACTGTCAAATGAAGACCATGTCCATATCCATATTTTTTACGCGGTAGGGCCCTGTATACACTGTTTAAAATTCTGACTGTCACATGTGCAGATGATACAGCAGTAGGAAGCAACCATAGCCCTAAAAAGCTTAATATGCAGTTAATACACTTGAAGAAGATCAAAAACTGACCTAAAAATGGACTAGGTATTAATAATCAATTGCATCAAAATCAGTTCACATCACCTTCAAACTCAGGAGCTCTATTTTTGATTCACTCGTCTCGAGGTTTCTAATGATTCACGTGCGACCTTTTGAGTTTCCGTACTTCTGTAATAGCGACCTTTCATGTATATACATGGCTTCGCTTTTCGCCTCCCAATGCGAGCGCAAGAGGGGCAAAGCGAAAAGCGACCTATGTCGACATACGCAAGGTCGCTTTTCGCTTGATAGCCTCCCCGTTCGCTTCGCCACTCGCGCGCGACGAGTGATTCAAAAATAGATGTCCAGGTCCTCTGTTTTTGAATCACTCGTCGCGCGAGTGGCGAGGCGAACGAGGAGGCGATCGATCAGGCGATTAGCGACCTTGCATGCGTGAACATAGCACGCTTTTGGCTTTGCCCCCGCGCGCTCGCGTTGGTAGGCGGTGCTACAGGCGAAAAGCGAAGCTATTTATATACCTTCGATGACGTGACAATACCGCCTAACTATTTTTTTAGGAAAATCTTTCCTTCTCCTAACTACACTTTTTTTAAATGTGATAGACTTAATATTCAGTTTTGCGTGGAATGTTTCTTCTATCTGGAATTTCCCTTTTAAATAGCTATTAAAACTTTGTGGAAATGGCTGCTACATGCACAAGAAAATATTTGCACCTTCATAATATTCATTCCTAAAAATTGGTAGTTAGGAGGTATTGTCACTTCATCGGCGATACGCTTTTACGGAATACGGAAACTCGAAAGTCGCTCGAAAATCAGTAGAATCAAACGAGTGAATCAAAAATAAACGAAATTGGCTACCAATAAAGCTACAAGATGCAATCTTGCCACACCAAAAAAATGTTAGGATGCACTTGTATCGAAAGTTTAATTGGAACCATGCATAAAATGGCTGACATGGACTGGCTCTATCAAGCTCTGGCTCATAGGAAGGGGCTCCTCAAGGAATGTGAGGTTAACAGTACATTACTATATAATTTGTGAGTTAACATTTACAAAGCTGTCATCATCATCAAGGCCATTGATTTGACATACGGCTTAGAAATAAAGGAATATTATAATCATAATCATCCATGTTTTCTAAATCCATGACTATCTGGGGATTCCAACATTACTGTTTGTTCCCCTTCCCCTACGGGAAGAATGGCGAGTATTTTTTTCTATGACATTTATAATTATATAGGTACCTCTTTTAACAAGGACACAAGGTGTGTTACATCCATTCATTCTCACAAGAACAAATCGAAAATTTATAATTGCTATACTGGCCACATACATGCGAGCAGCGGCCGACAAAAGTTGTATAAAATCCATATCTGTCGTATTTAGCGGCCAATTATATTACATGCCTAGTAAAAGTAAACTCATATCTGTCGTGTAATTTAAAAATGGAACGATCTTTTAAGTTATTTCTGAAATATGGCAACCAAGGAGGTAACTTAACTTTTTATTTAAATTTTTAACTGGCCTGACTTGCAAATAGAAAGCTGTTTTAGAAAAAAGAAACAACAAATGACCACTTTAATTTAACGCGGGAAAAAATATTGTTGTTCCTTGTTTGTCTGATTTCGAAAAGTAGTTTTATATTCCGCGCATTATTTGCTATACAAGCCTGGGCCACAATTAGGCATTGATGGACTTACGTGTGTCTTAGTATTTACACGTTCGTCCATCAATGCCTCTTGCTGGTTGCTGTAGTTTTATAACAGTAACAAAATTCGAGTTTAAGGATTGGCAGTATATTTAGGAACCTACGCTACGTCTTTTTTTAATTAGAGGGGATATTGACATTAAATGTCACAATGACAGTGACAGCTTTGATTGACACTGACAGACTGACAGTACTTGTACATTACTATATAATTTGTGACTTAAAGAGTATATACACTATATAATTTGTGAGTATAGATCACAAATAGATAGACATTGAAAAAGTCAAACAAATCATGTTTTTTGGCAGACAGAGATAAAGTTTTACACTAACAGTTAATTATTTTACTAAACAATGGTTATTGCCATCGGTTTTGAAGGCAGTGCTAATAAACTCGGTGTCGGCATTGTTAAAGATGGTGAAATCCTAGCTAACTGTCGAAGAACTTACATTACGCCACCAGGACAAGGTTATGTTTGTGTTATCATGTTTCTTTCAGATCTAAGTACTTTTACTTAAAGATATTGTAGTTATTGCTTAATTGAAATATACCGACTCTATTTTTTAGTTTTACAGCGCTGGGTAATGCACGATAATACGTTTTAACTTAATCATTCAGGCCCCGGATTATGAGAAACGATAGATATTCCATTGTTCTCTGAACACCGGTGTCCGGTTTGGGTTTGATCAATTAAACCTGATTTTTACTTACAAATGTAGGTTTTCTACCAAGGGAAACAGCTGAACATCATCAACAAAACATTCACGAAGTACTACAGGAAGCTTTAGATGAAAGTGGAATAAAAGTGGAAGATATTGATGTGGTATGTTACACCAAAGGACCAGGAATGGGCGCACCTCTCATGGTTTGCGCAATTGTAGCTAGGACATGCGCAAAACTATGGAACAAACCAATTTTAGGAGTTAATCATTGTATTGGACGTATCCTTTTTTATTTATAGAAAAAACATACTGTTCTTTTATCCTTACAACTTTAGCCCTTTTCTACATTCTCATTTAGAAAATTTACATTTAATATTCCAGGGTATATTGCATGTAGTAGTAAGCAATAAATAAACTTGCAAATATTACAAATATTTGAGTAATACTATGCCTTCGTATTCATAATATGTTATTTCCTTAATAAATAAAAATAGACATAGAAATGGGCAGACTAATAACAAGAGCCAATAATCCAACAGTACTCTATGTCAGTGGTGGCAATACTCAAATCATTGCATACTCCAGACAAAGATACAGAATATTTGGAGAGACTATAGATATTGCTGTTGGGAACTGCTTAGATAGGTAAGAATAAATAACTATAAAATAGTTCAGCTAGGCTATTGCATAAAGCTGATTGTATTCATTTGACATTTCATAATGTAACACATTATATTTCATTCCATACAAATTGCAGCCAATCGAATACGATATGAACTCTCAAATGGATATGAATACCTTACGCAGTCACACCCCAATTTATCTTTACTAAAGAAAAAAAAATTCTTGGTATATATTACGACTTAAAAACTGCTTATTTCCATAACTGTTTTTATTTTCAACAGATTTGCAAGGGTATTAAAATTATCAAATGCCCCTAGTCCTGGCTATAACATTGAACAAGCTGCGAAAAAAGGAGAAAAGTATTTGCACCTTCCTTATTGTGTAAAAGGTAGAAGTAAAGATTATTTGCTTTGTTTTGTAATCTTATAGTTATTTGATGCTACTGTATCAGATATTTTTACTTTATTACAGCAAATGCTTTGTCTTGAAATATATAAATTAAATGCTTAGTAAAGTATTTAGTAAAACACTTGTATGAAAGGTGTGAACATTATTTTTCATAACAAATCTCTATTGCAGGAATGGATGTCAGCTTCTCAGGAATATTGTCTTACATGGAGGATAAAATAGATGACCTTTTGAAAGAATATACTCCAGATGACCTCTGTTATTCATTGCAAGAGACTGTATTTGCCATGCTTGTGGAAATCACTGAACGAGCTATGGCCCACTGTGGTTCTGATGAGGTAATGAAAGTGGTAGACTATGGCTAGGCATATAATAGCTAAAGTTAAATGTATTTGATGTCTGATGAGCATAGAAAGTTGTTGGGAACCAGTGACTGTTAATATTTGACATGGTGATGAATAATCCAGTAAGGATTTGATTAACAACAATAATAGCCAGAGTTCTTAGTTTATGCTAAAGTGATACTCTTTGTTCCTCTGCTTTTTGGCATCTCATCATTTTTAGTCTTTTTCTAACTTTTCATTGAGCTCTATGAATTGCAACTCTAGCATCTGGTTTTCATTACTGTTATGTAAATGAAGTACCATTGTTTATTTTCAGGTGTTAATTGTTGGAGGAGTAGGTTGCAATGAGCGGTTACAAGAAATGATGGGTGTTATGTGTGAAGAAAGAGGGAGCAAGATATTCGCCACAGATGAACGGTTCTGTATAGACAATGGGGTGATGATTGCTCATGCTGGTGCGTTAGCCTTCGAGTCAGGATCAAGGATGGACTTTGACGACTCAACTATCACACAGAGATACAGAACTGATGATGTTCTTGTAACTTGGAGAAATGATTAAATTTTTATTTTGAAATAAGTAAATTTATTTATAAAAGCATACCACCACCAATTAAATTCACACCTGCATTCGTTATTTAAAAAAAAAACACTTTTGAACTTTTTTCAATTTAATTTAAAAGTAATAAAAAGGTTTTAAATTAAAATCAACAGTTTTAATATTTGATCAAAATTAATTCATTTATAACTTAGGGGTAGCACACAGCATATAATATTACAAACCAAAACAAGTAATTATCTTAATAATCGCATTAATATTTTTCTGAATAAAACAAAATGATTTGATACTGAGACACTTAGGATAAAACTTAACAACATAACCATTATTATTCTATGCACAATGTTTTCTTACAGAAATAAAATATAATAATACAACTTCCATTATTATAATACAACTTTAAGACATGAGAAGTATAAATGCGCAATAATATATGTATGCAAATGAAAGAGTATCATAATTAGCTGGAAAATCTGATGCATCGAAATACTAATAGGAATCAAGTAGGAATCTACTTGCTTAAGAATTTATGTAATATAAGGCCTGTTTATTTAAATTCAAAAGGCATACATATCACAAAAAAATAATTAATGGAAAATTTAAAATCCATCAAGTCATTTATAAAAATAAATGGTTAAACTCAGTACCTATACACAATAACACTCTGTAAAAACCATTTGCACACTATTCCAATACACTTATTGTACTACAACTCTCTTGGCAGTAAGTGGTTATTATGTCCTTATTAACTTTTATAGTTGTTTTTGTTTTCATAAACTATTACTCCCATGTAGTCCTGTATAAACAATTATCCAAGTAACCTGAAAGAAAAAGTATAAAAAATATTATCCAACAGGCACAATACATAGTCATCAAGGTTTTAGATGTATTTACTAACCAAGAATCCAGCAAAAGAAGTCATGAACCCTTCCTTTGTGATCTCCCACATACCACCATACTCTTCTTCGTCTATTTTTTGGAAATTATTGACATAAAAGTATATCACTGCAGCATTAACAATGACAAATCTGCAAACAAATTATATTTAAATTGTTCATCTGTAAATATTCTGCTCAATCGCTGCTATAACTGCTTAATATTTGAAGGAGATAATTGATGATACTTACAGTAATAATCCTAAGAAGCCCTTGAGTGGTAACAAGCCCCAAAAGAGACCTAATATTATGCCTATAGCTTGTCGCATCCAGTAAATAACGTCTAGGAACTCCTCCTACAAACAATAAACATTAGTATAATGTCCATAAATTCCTTCTGAATAAAATTCAGTTGCTAATCCAATGATTATAAAACTAACCTTATCCGGCCATTCTGAGGTTGCCTTGAACGCTTTGCCCCAAATACCATCACAACCTTTACCTTTGTTATCCAATGATTTACTTTTACTCGACATGTTTACACTCAGAGGAGAAACTTGTGTCTATTTTACGATTAATTTCATTTAGAAATAATTGAAATCGATAACCCAGCAATAATTTGACTGATCACGAACACGTCATTGTGACATTACTGACATTCACAGATTAGAATAACAGAATTTAATCAAAATGTCATGTGATTTTGATGGTTCCGTTGTTCCCATTAAGGGTTGTATTCCACTCATCCAATTTATTGGTCCTAGTGCAGGTGTTCGGAATGTTAGCTCGTTATATCTATACCTTCATGGTAGTAGCACACTAACTAAACAATCTTTGCACTGCCTACAAAAGTACAAACAAAATGACGTACTCACACAGATACGCGCCGCTACAGTTGCGCGCTCGCAACTTTGAGTTGACGCCCTTTTCACACCAACGAGAGCAGTTCCGCCTAGACCGCTGTGATATCGTTTGCCGCGGCAGTGGTGTAAAAAGAGCGTGAGATCAAGAGGTCGGCCGTGTAGCGATAACAAGCGTCGCGTGTGTGTGTGACCGCGTCATATCGGCCGATTGCAGTGTTTATGTTTAAACTGTAGTGTAGGTCGTTTTTGCGTCGTCATTTCGGATAACAATAAAAATAAATACTTAATAATAATATTAATATGCATTAACATAACTCGCCAATTTCATTCATAATTCGAGTTTTTGATACGAGACGTACCTAACCTACCCGACACAAAAAAATAAAGCGGTGCGGATGCGCTTACCCGCGTCCATTGGGGCGCGCCAAAGAGTAAAGTAATTAGGGGCGCCCGGAGCTTAAATAAAAAATTTTAGGCTTAAGACTGAATTCAATACACATATATTTTAAAGTGTTTATTTCATAATTCATAAATTAGTTGGGACTCGGTTTTTTATTCGATGAAGTCTCTCTGCCTCCATGGCTTTGGTGATCTCCCAGCACTCTTTATTGAGCGAGTCGCAGCCACGGGAGAGACTCACGAGTCGCGCCAGCACTAAAAGCCGGTGTAAATCATCAGCAGTTACTGGGTTTTGACTGTCTGATTTACTTCTCATCTCTATAAAATCATCTTCAACAAACTGCAAATATAAAAAAATATATATTATGATAAATTACCGATAGAATTTATAAATAAATAAATAATTCTTACACTCACACCAATTAACCTAGCCCCAAAGTAAGCACTGTAAGGCTTGTGTTATGGAATACTAGGGTAGGGTAGGATATAAATACATTTATACAATAAGTATTTATGTGTAGAAATATATATAAACGTCCATGACTCAGGTACAAATGCTCGTATTCACCATACAAACATTTGCCCCTACCGGGATTCGAACCCAGGACCTCAGAGTAGGCGACACCTTAAAACCAGTGTACGTACCACTCTACCACGGAGGTCGCCATTTATGTAGTTAAGATTTTTTCTTCTTCAACTTAATGTTTTAAATATCGTGCGACCATATCCCATGACCATGATAGAAAAACGGATATTCTGAAGAGAGGAAAGAATCCTTTCGGAAACGTATTATCAGTTCTCTTTGTCAAGTGAATAATACTTATTTTCGAATTCTTTTTCTAGATACCTAATCGAAAATGATTTAAGTTAGTAGACTAGACGATCTGAGTCAGTGGTCGCATTAGCTTTATCTAAATGATTTAAAGTTCATATAATTATCATAATTTTAGGACATCACAACACATACGCTAGGGCGCTGGTATCGATAGCGCCTCCTTTAATGTACACAAGGAAATTTCACTGCAATTAAACTGTTATAATACGCTACCACTACTACTTCAACTCATTATCTTTTTCCATGTTTGTTAACTTTGGTTGTAAGCCTCATTATAACAGTTCTGCACACAAAAACGGTGGTCCTTCGAGCCGGATCACTGATTGTGTGCAGAACTGTGGGCATACGGCATAAGTGCTGTCGGCATCGCTGTCGCAACTTCAACGGTATCTTCTTAACAATAAGATTCCTTTTCAATAGTCAGTTAATACTCGACTCTGTGTGTGACCGAGACAGCGCTATAGCATGAGCGCTCGCGTGTGAAGAGTTGCGCCTATATTCGACAAGTCGACGACGTCGTCGTCGCAACATTTACGCGGTAGTGCCACTGCTGCAGAGTACCCTCGCGTATCATAATAATTTACCTGCAAATTTTCGCTAATGGTGTATGTCACAAGCTTAATATTTGTCAAATACGTTCTTATAACGTTCATGATTTCTTCCTTCAGATAATAGGTGGCGGCTTCAACGATTGCATCAAATATCTCTAAAGAAGATTCCTCGGGTCTTAATGGAACATGATAATCGCTCTGAAATAATATTTTATCATTATTTATAGTGTACTTAGTAATTAGATTTTACCCTTTTGTGCCCAGTTGGGATATTTCCACCGAGAAAATTTCCAAACCGTGTTTATTTCACTACGGGGCGTTGGCGGAATTTGTATACAAAAATTACAGAAATTACACAAAAATACGTTCAAGACAATAACAAATAATTACCGGCAGCAAAGATTTTCCTTCCGAAAGTATAAATACTGATATATCCGAATCGAAATCCATTTTATAATATTTGAAGTCGTATTCAACTCTCTGGTTCTTGATCATGTTGCCAAGAGCCGTGATGTTGTTGACTCCCGTAGTGTCGAGCGTCCCTTGTGCCATTTTTGTTTCGTCCAGAACGAGATGAGTGCCTTTTGCCAATTGTAATACACCGCTTGTGAGTCGGTTGCAGTCGTAATCTTTTCTGTGAGTCAAAAATCAATAGCCGTGTTAATTTACTGAATAGTGGAACACTAGTTTCATCTTTAAAAAATGTGTTTTAGAAGGCAGAGCTGTTAAGGCTCGCGCACACTACAGACACAGTCGCATCACAACGTATAAATACTCCTAAGGCCGCGCTCACTTTGGATACGAATTTGTTCGTACGAATACGTATTGATAGTGATTCGTATGAATGGAGTCATGGAGTGCGCACAATGATTTGCTTTTCTCCGTCAAATAGGTAAGTAGAGTTCCAGTGATATCACGTTTTACGTACGAACGTATTTTAAAATCCCAACAAGCTCGGTGGAGCTATTACCTATCTCAGCAACGCGATCTTAGCTATGCAACAGCAACGCGATAGCAGCAATTGCGTGATAATTGCTTTACGTCACGTATCAACAGTGCGGCCTGTACCGAACAAACGATGAATTACAATGTGCATTCATTTAGTTCCTGTTATTTCTACCAAATTGTTTTTGGCGCTAGCGTCATAGCAACACCCGGCGAGCGTCTCACTCTCGCACCTACGTAGGAGCGCGTGAGAGTGAAATGCCGCTATGCGAACTATCAGCCGCTCGATATCTGCGCGATAATTGCAAATTTTTAGGTAATAGTTCAGACGTCAGAACTACACGTACGTATACGTACGACTCTCGCACCCAGTATGTGCGCTCCCGTAGTACTTGGAAGGTTGGGCGTTCGTGCGTGTTACAATTATATGGGTTCGTACGAATAATATTCGCACGAAAACAGATGTGGCGCGCCTGTAGTGTGCGCTGTGTGCAATAGTTCATATAAAATGTATTACTGGATTTACTCATTCGCATGAGTTTTGAAGTTTTTTTAATGATTTTTTAATATTTTCAATGCTATATTTATACATAAATTGGAAATAGTCAACTCGGCCACAAGTGAAGTCCCATCTAAGAATTCACTTGTGGGGGCGAGTTGACTTTTTCCAATATTTTTCCATTTAAAATTTATCATTAACAGCACTTTTTCTTAAAAATTGTGCCTCTGGACACCCCTGGAGGACAGTCTGGGGGTGGACAGCAGGAATAATCGTCTGTGACGATTCAACTTACTTGGGAAGCAGTGTCATGGTATTCATGTTTTCTATAGTAAGAGGTAGATAGTAACTTTTGGTTACAAACTGTTGAATTATATCATACAACTGCTTAGCATAGTTCGGATACTTTTCTGTAGGTAAGTTTGACAAGTTCAGACAGAATTGACCCAGTGCCATAGTATCTTGCCGAAGATAGCTGTAACGAAAACACATGTTTACAGTAATCTTTTATGTTAGGATTGGTCACCATGATGTAGTTGCTGTTACATTAAAAAAAAAACAATATTATGTTGCAAAAGTTATTTACCACAAACATTTTGTTTTAGTAGTCTTTTTTTTTATTATTTCTAGTCCTGCCCTTCATTATTTCTTTGGTAGCACTTCATTACGCTTACATGCAAAATTCAGTGTTTGTGTTGTTTGCAAAATTACATTAAAAAGGGAAAAAAATATTCATACTTACATAGAAGCAATAAGATGACAGATAAGGTATTCTGCTGCTAGTTTATCTCCAAGAAGTAGTTCTGTTAAAGCTTTCAAAAGGTGCTCTCTAGCTTCATTAGCTTCCTTTAAAACAGCACCTGGAATAAATATGAAAGGGTTCTTTTAGTATAAATTCCCAAACGAATATTTTATGTTACCAAAGAATATTGCTTTAATTCAATAAATGTGTACTGAAAACAATGTTATTTATATTATATCTATTTTTACCCACGACGGACGGAACGGAACGGAGGCGGTATATGCGTTTGGGGTAAGAGGTTGTTTGTTTGTTTATTTGTTCGTATGTATGTCTGTTACCATTTTCCTCGGAAACGACCGGGCCGATTTCGATGCGGAATTTTGCATTCAAAAGATTTCATTTCAGAGCAGGTTCTTAGACATGTTTTACGGTGGTACACCAGGGGGCGCAGCAGCAACCAGATAAGTTGGCATTTTAAGAGTTCTCAAAAACTACTAAACCGATAATGTTGCAGTTTTTTGCATTCAAACGGTTTAATTTCATTTCATCAGTGATGGGTTTGGGTTTGATTGGTGCATGTACTTGGATAGACGTTACGGTGACAGCTCACCAGGGGGCGCTGTGGTAAACATTTATTGTGCAAACCAATGTTGCCATTTATCTCTAAAACTACTAGCCAAATTTTGATGTGGTTTTCAGTGACGGGTTTGGGTTTGATTGGTGCATGTTCTTAGATAGGTGTTACAGTGAGAACTCACCAGGGGGCGCTGCAGTAAAAATTTGTTTGTGCAAAACTAAAACCTAGTTCCACAAAACTACTAGTCCGATTTTTATGCAGTTTACAGTAATAGGTTTGAGATTGTTTGGTGAATGCACTTAGATAAGTGTTACGATGACAACTCACCAGGGGGCGCTGTAGTAAACGTTTGAGTAAAACCTAAACTACTAGTTCAATCTTGGTGCGGTTTTCAGTAATGGGTTTTCTGTAGTACAATGTACATAATATCTATGCTCTCTAAAAAGTTTGAAATAAAAAGCAAAATTAAAAATTTTGAAAAAACCCACGACTGTTAAAACTCAATTGAAAAGGGATAAAATAATACAAAAACCTCCAACTTAATTATCCGTCGGGGGGTATTTTTGTCTCATAAACCAGGGCTGGGTTAAGAGATGTGTTCATCATGAATGCGACAGACAGCCCCCTATGTAGGGGATGCCTGGACACAGAGGAAACAGCCGCCCACGTGATCTTGGAGTGCGTGGGTTTGGCCGCACAACGGGCAGAAATTCTCAAAGACGTGAGGTCGCTCCTAGAAACCTGTGAACGCCCCAGGAGGCTTCTGCGCTTCTGGAAGGAGCTGGGATGGCTTGACTAGCCATACCGATGCTATGTTCACGCATAACGGACCAAATGGGAGTCTAAATGCGGAGAAAAGAGCCCATCACCAATACCAAGAGATGTGGAAAGAAATTATTCAGATAAAAACGTAAGCTATACCTTGTTCTACTTTCTCTGTTATCAATGGGTTACAGTGTTTCAATTTCTTCACATAGACAGCATGGAGACGAGGTACCAAGCTTGGTGGTGGATTGTGAGTGATGGTTTCAACTTCAGTTTCAATTTGTGGATCTACAAGAGTGTCTTTCTCTGGTTGGAATTCACCAGAAAGTGCTGGATCCACGGATAAGAAACCGACAACTTCAATCAAATCATTTAATTTGAGATTTTCATCTTCATCATATATCTGATGACAAAACAAAATATTATGTAGTATATACCATACACAAGCTTCCTCCATCAAAGGACATCATCTGGGCTTTATACATTTTTGGTCCAAAAGTGCAAGTGCTAGCCAAAAAAAGAAAAGGCTTGATTCTAATAAATCTTGTGCTCCTTAAAATTTATTATTATGGCACCAAAGCCAGAGCAGCCAACAAAATTATGTATTTTTAAGTTTCACATAAGCAAAATGTATGAAAAAATTTACTTTTCAAACCCAATTAAAACTTAAAACAGTCATGCTACAGCTTTCGTGCCAGAATAATAAATCTTAAGGGGCTTATGATTTATCAAAATCAAGCCTTTATTTTATTTGGTTGGCACTTTTCAAGTTTGGACCACAATGGATGATGTCCTTTAACCACTGTAACATCCAAGAGCATTAATGGATTCAAACAAAATTAAATGATCTAAGAATTATTGTTTTATAGATACTTACTTTAACAATACAAGACTTACTGGGTACATCAGGGAGTGGAAAGTTCAACAAATGTTCTCTAGATACAACATGTGACGGATTGTCATTGCTCTCACAGGTTTTTCTCTCTTTATTTATGGTAATTTCTGAATCAACAACATCCATAGCGTCGGGGTCTTCATCAGTTTCATCATAACTTCTCTTCAGTTTGGTCCCAGATGCTTGACTGAGACGCCTTGAAGTGTTTGGCTGTTGTTCCAGATGTTTCAAATGGTTTTGTTTCTCTTCCAGCTGCTGCGCCCAATCATTTAAACCTGGGATTGACACAACAACAATAGTCTGACGCTGAGCACTCTTCAAATTCTGTGTATAATTGATTTTTTCATTTTCCTACAAAAATTGAGATTCCATTTAAAAAATTACCAACATCCATTATCAATTTCATACAAATAAATTGAGTTGTCTTAAAAGCATCACTGAGTTTTCTTATACTTACTAGAATATTGGCTGTATCTCGATACTTTCCAGTTTTTAATTTAACCTCATTTGTTGAACTATTGAATATTTCAAACTGTTCAAAATAGAATTCTGGATTATGCATGTCCTGCACCATTCCTCTAAATCTAACCAAGGTACTGTCTGGTAGATTGTGAGATGCATTGCAATTAATCAAAGGAATCTGTAAGGTTATGTAGAGGTCAATTAGTTATGTGATTTACGCGAATATTTCGAGAATCATTCAACATGTGAGGGGTATACCTGAAACCAATTTTGAAGTTTAAGTAACTTTTCTCTCCACGATTGCTCATTTGCAAGCCACAATTCCGGGGTAACAGTTTCGAAGTCAGAAATAAGATCATGCATTTTGTAGTTCTATAACGATTCCTATTACTTTCAAATTAGTTCCGATTACTACTAATACTATATTACAAATTTGAATAAGACGATAATATAATGGGAATTTTATAGTAAAAAGATTTTAGAATCAACAAAAGGCAATGCAAGACTTGCGCGCGAAATTACATACAATTTGTTTGACACTTGACAGTGACAGACAGTATAGTTGTTTTTTGAAAATTGAATTGTTACTACTGCTCGAGTTGTTAAAACACGATATCGATTCTATTTATAATTCAATTAAAACTTCATGCATTAAAATTCATGTGCCATAGACTAGATGCCAGGGCCAGGGCCGGTCATACATTTTTTAAATAAAAAAAAACTAATCTTTGTCTTTGGTGTAGCGTCGTCGCGTTTTATTTAGAAAATAACCTCATTATTTTCTGAATTATTGGTGATTTTTATGTGAATACGCTTTGTATCACAAATCGCGCTATTGCAAAATACAAATTATTGCATATTCTCTATTTTATTAATAGAGTCGCACACTTGTTACTGTATTGTAGCCTTACAATTTTAAAGCAAGTGTTTAGTTAGCGTCGTTTCATTTTAGTCCACCAAAATGAGTGAGTAAATAAATTTTTCGAGTATTTGTTTTTTTAGTGCAGGTTAATTTGAATAGTTACTCTTAATTTGCTTTAATGTTTCAGCTTTGGATATTCGACCAAACCATACTATTTATATCAACAACCTCAATGAAAAAATTAAAAAGGAAGAACTAAAGAAATCCCTTTATGCAATATTTTCTCAGTTTGGACAAATATTGGACATAGTAGCTCTAAAGACTTTGAAAATGCGTGGACAAGCTTTTGTTATTTTTAAAGAAATATCAAGTGCCACTGTCGCCCTAAGAAGTATGCAGGGCTTTCCATTCTATGATAAGCCAATGGTAAGTCTATTTTTAATACTACATATTTTTGTGCTTACAATTTTATATGTATTGCACTTAGACCTCTGTCTGAATACGATATTATAATATGCCCAAGGTAAGGTTCACTAAGAATGTGTTATTTTTCTTGTGCGGGAATCTAACCTAGGACCTATCTTTTGCTGCGCCAAAGGTTGTCAAATATTGAACTTCTCATACCCCAGATTATAAGAATAGATATTCTATTGTTCTTTGGACATCGGTGTTCGGGTCGGGTTTGATGAATTGAAATGTACAATTGGTAGTAACAAATTCAGTACAGTATATAGATTTATTTTCTTTTCAGAGAATCCAATATTGCAAGACAGACAGCGATGTTATTGCTAAAATTAAAGGAACCTTCCAAGAAAGACCAAAACGTCCCAAAATGCCCAAAGGTTTTGATGATGGAAAGAAAAAGAAGAATAAAGAAGCTGGTCGTTTGGCGGGGCATGGTACTGGACAGCCAGGGCTTCTCAACAATGTTAATGTGGAGCAACCACCAAACCAGATATTGTTCCTTACAAATCTACCTGATGAGACATCAGAGATGATGTTATCTATGCTTTTCAACCAGTATGTTTATATTAACATTAATTTACATCAATATCAATCAATTTTGCATACACTTTGTATGTGGTTAGCTAGAGGTTGTAGATTTTTATAGTTTTTGTATTGAAAATTAATTGTATAATAAATTCAATCTTTTACAGGTTTCCTGGTTTCAAAGAAGTTCGGCTGGTTCCTAACCGTCATGATATTGCATTTGTGGAGTTTGCCAATGAAATGCAATCAGCAGCAGCAAAAGAAGCATTGCAAGGATTCAAGATTACACCTACACATGCAATGAAAATTACTTTTGCTAAGAAATAATATAGGAAAATTGTAACATTTATTTTTAGTGTAGGTAATAAAGTCTGATTTATTGAGAACTGATTTAAGCATTGCACTTGGCTTGAACAGCTCTCTGGCTGTGACTAGTTATTTAAGAACAACCTGTTTTTCCTTTTCCTTGATTTTAACTTTTGCTATTTAAAACTTAGGAAAAATATAAATGAAATGAAACTACCAAGATAAAACTCCTTTCTGCGATTGAATTTTGAGAATTGGCTATTATAGTAGGTACGCGCCACGAAAGAAGTCGCGCTGAATAAGGAAATCAACTTATCTCCATAGTAATAGAACTCATATTTTCGAACGTTAATGGATCAGGCCGTAGACCAGCGCCTCTCACGGTACCTCTTTCGTTGCGCGGACTCTACTGATAACTTGGATACACTGATTTTCTTATTTTTGTATACCCGAGCATACGAAGCTATTAGGTAGTTTAATTAAAATATAATTGGCTGTAACTTTAAATACCTTTGCATCAAGATGATAAAATAAAAACTTGCTCTTCAAACTGAGATAGAAAATAAAGAGAGAGAGATCGTTACGTTGACAGAGACATCAGAGTCGATTTCATGTTATGTCATGTGGCATAGAGATACAACAGAATTCAAGTCAATGTCATGTGGTCGGTTAATATTTATTTTCGGACTTGACGATTGCGAAACTGTCAAAGTAAATGAATCAATCTGCTAATATTTATTTATTTAAAATTAAAACTAAGCTCAAGTGTTAATTTCTCGGAATCCCACCACATTTGCAGTTGGTTCACTTTATTGAACAAGTAATTAGGTGACTGATAAAGTTGTGTTAAAACATGGAAGATATATTTCAGTGGTGTAGAGAAGGAAACGCACTCCAAGTTCGCGTTTGGCTTGATGATACTGAGCATGATATGAATCAGGGGTGAGTATCTGCTTCTCTCTAAGAACCAGCTGTGCCATATGTATTTTAGGTCACGGTATACACGACGGAAGCATAAACGCCCACGGTGATTTCATAGTAGCATGTGGTAGTACTATGTGTCAGAATGCTAAAAAGTAGAATAATGTTTTCATTTTCATTCAAGGACTCCCGATGAGGTCACTAAGTGAATTTAACAAATAGAAAATGTGATACACCTTAAAATATCCTACAACCATGCCCTTCCTTGTCTTCAGAATCAGAAATGTATTGCATATTCCCAAATAACAGGAAATATTTTTTATCAACATTGTCCTTATTGACTCACTCAGGATCAGGTCACCAATAAACTAAAAACTTTATCAAAGTAATTAAAATATATTTGCCATCTACTGTAAGTTCTCTGAATATTTAATACATAAGGCTAAATACTTTTTAAAAATCTCAAGATATGGCATAGTATCCACTGCTACCTAGATTTGTAATTCGTTAAAATTACAGCCAGTTTTAGATTCTTACTACAAAAAAAAAAGGAAAGCAATTTTTTTAGTCTTGTATTCTAATGAAGGTAAATAAATAATCAAACTTAATTTGTTTTTAGTGATGATCATGGCTTTAGTCCTTTACACTGGGCCTGCAAGGAAGGTCATATCAAAATAGTGGAGATGCTGGTAAAGAGGGGTGCTCGTATCAACGTCACAAATATGGGAGATGACACTCCTCTCCATTTGGCCGCTGCGCATGGACACAGACCTATTGTACAATTGGTAAATGATCAGGCTCCAATATCTTCATATCACAGCTCTGTAACTAAGTACAGTTGATAGTCACATCTGTCCGAGGTGGTGGGAGCCTGCACCCCGACCGCCTATCGGTATAGCTTGTGCTATCGCTATGGCTATCAAACTTCAAACTCTCATAAAACTCTTCAACAATAGGGTTTTTGTCTAATTCCTACATATTTCTATACATCTATTGGATTCAGGGTGCTGGTGACCTTTACTGACAGGTATTATTTTCCTACTTCAGGCATCAGTCTCACACAAACTAGGTTTAGATCATCTTAAGGCACTACCAAGTTCATTGTTTGTGACTAGAAATAAAGATTTTATTATTATTATTAAATAATGATAATTCTGAATTATCTACTTGAATGCCTGGAGAATGCTTGTAAAATATTTATATTACAATTGGACTTTATAAAACATTATAGTCTAAAGTTAGCCTTGGTTTAAAATGTGCTCAAACTTAATTGCCCAAGAAATACTATACTATACTCCAGCTATTTTACAGAAAGAATGTTTGTAAACAAACTGCCCATATACCATACTTAATCTCAAAAGTACTTTTTTATTATAAGTTTAAGAAATATATTCACTTCATTAATATCTTACTTATATTGTCCAAGTTTGATATATGGCTTTTGTTAACTGAAATATTATGTATTTGTGGAATAATTAATATTATTTCCTTAAGAGAAGAAGTATAGTTTTTTTTCACACTCACAGTACATGTGCTTGGCCCCCACACTGAACATCCTCAGGTGTTGTTCGACTGCAATATTAAACACCAAAGAGTTCGATATGGATTTCCACTAAATAACACCTGATTCTATCAAATGATTAGCAACAATTACAACTTAAAACTTCTTTACAGTTGCTGCAGAACCGTGTTGACGTAAACTTCACAAATGAGCATGGTAACTCTCCATTGCACTATGCTTGTTTTTGGGGCTACACTGCCATTGCTGAAGATTTAGTTATGGCTGGTGCTCTGGTCTCTATGGCTAACCAGTATGGTGATACACCATTAGATAAAGGGAGAGGACAACTAGTTCAAAGGTAACTTATTTTTATGTCAGATGTTAAGCATTGATAAGTGTAATATTTTCAAGAAATAAGCTCTCATAGTATTTATACATTTATGAGTTATTATAGTGAATTTGAGATTCCAGAATCCTACTGTTCTACTAATGTAAATATGTAAATCACATGACAATGGCTGAATGGATATGGATGAAATTCGCCAAACAGATAGTTTATAACCTCGATTAAATTGGATATGATTCAGTGTTTTTGCCAATATTTCCATGGAAACGGAAACCACGTGGGTTAAACCGTGGGCATGGCCAGTGACTAGTTATTGTGAAAAAAATATTAAGTGTCTTCCAAAGATTACAAAAATTTTCCATGTATTTTCAACAGACTGCCAGTGACTAGTTATTGTGAAAAAATATTAAGTGTCTTCCAAAGATTACAAAAAGTTTCCATGTATTTTTAACAGACTGCATGAGTTGGCCACTCAGCAAGGTCAAGACTTGAAGAAGATTCAGTTTAAGGACCAATCTTGGCTCGGACTTAAGACGAGAAGCAGGGACGCGACCCTATCGCGCCACCGTGGTATCAACATCAACGAGTTAGCATTGCACACCAGAATCGCTTCAACACCCTCAGGTACGCTGAAATGAATGATAAGAGCAATGGTGGTTTTCAGGGTTGTTATTGTTTCAAAAATGCCCAATACATATTTTTATAAGACCAAAAATACACCCGGGTTATCCGTTGCTGTATCCTACTCAGTTTTCGCTCAGCATGGTGGGATACTGCTGAAGCAACTACTACATGCCAGTTAGAAGAGAAGGTACCCTCGTCATGTACATTCACAAAGTGATGAGAGGGGACCAAAAAGTGTTGAAGTGGGTACATTTTAAATTCTTTGTATTCTTCGCACTCTATAAGATATCAATACAAAATTGTATAACTTTATTTACGACCCAAAAAGATACACGTTGCATTGGTGCACGGCGCAGCACGATGACGCGAGGCAATTTCGAAATCTTGCAATGAAATGTTGTATCTTTTTGTGTAGTAAATAAGGTCATGTTTTGTAATGCTGTCTTAAAAAGTGCTATTGGCGTCTTGGTGTGCACTGACCCTTAGAGACTAGAGTACAGCTATATTATTTATACCTGTTTCTTTTATATTTTCTCCTATAAACATTTTATTTTATCACATAATTATTATAAATACACACACTTGTATTGATAAGGTGAGACCTGGCGCGGCCGCTGGCAGAAGAACGACATCGTGGCGAAGTTCATCGCGGTTCGAGAATGCACGCCCCGGGTGCAACGCGACTTTAACGAGGAGTTCCCCAAACTCAGGATATTTTCGCATCCCAACATTTTGCCCGTGGTAAATTTCTTACATTACATATAAACCCGTTTTTTAGACCCTGTCCAGATAACGCGTTTTATGCTCATTTTATATAATATTACTGGTATGATAATAACTTATACGTAAGAAAAGAAGTGATTTTGCCATGTGGAAACTGGAATTCAAACCCACAACGTCATGGAAAGTTCAGTCAGATTCAATATCAATCAATCAGTCTATCTAGTCTGTTACATGCACGTAATTGTGAATGTCAAAGAAGCTGCCAAAATAGTATAATTAAGGTCACTTTTTTTTCTTGACGTCGAAATAGTGATAACTTGCTTCCACAGGTTGGTTGCTGCGTCTCCCCGCCATCCTTGGTTGTGATCTCCCAATACATGTCTTGGGGCTCGCTATATTCATTGCTTCACGGTGGCGCGGGCGGACGCGTGGTGGTCGACGCTGCGGCAGCGCTGCGATTGGCTCATGATGTAGCGTCCGGGATGGCGTACTTACACGCGTTACCGAGGGACCATATGCTACCCACCTACCATTTGAATAGCAAGCACATTATGGTATGTTGTATTTCCTACTTGTTTAACTTCGTTAGTAAATAGAGTGGTTGACGTTGCGGCGGCGCTGCGATTGGCTCATGATGTAGCGTCCGGGATGGCGTACTTACACGCGTTACCGAGGGACCATATGCTACCCACCTACCATTTGAATAGCAAGCACATTATGGTAAGTTGTATTTTTTACTTGTTTTCTTTCGTTAGTAAATAGCTTGGTCGACGCTGCGGCAGCGTTGCGATTGGCGCATGATGTTGCTTCTGAAATGGCGTAATCACACGCGTCACCGAGGTACCATATGCTACCCACCTACCATTTGAATGGCAAGCACATTATGGTATGTTGTATTTTCTACTTGTTTTACTTCGTTTGTAAATAGCGTGGTAGTCGACGCGGCGGCAGCGCTGCGATTGGCTCATGATGTAGCATATGTAAAGTCAGTTTCTAGATTCCTCATTTCCCTAAAATCGAACATCGTATAACCCCGCTTTCATCAAAATCGTGATCATCATCAGTCCTAGCCGATTTAGGCCTCGGCGACTGCACCTAATTTTCAGCAGCTGTTAGTCCTACGGTCCGCCCTCATGTGACTCGCATTACCAGTCTTTTCTTCCAGACACAAATTGTATAGGTATGTTAGGACCTTGCCGCAGTAGTTGTACTAATTATTAGCCATAGGTTTGGCTTTGAGTTCATCTCTTTTAACATCCAGCGCCATCATACTTTCTTCTTAGTTATTGCTAAATGCTAACGATAATCGTTATAGATCGACGAAGACCTGACCGCTCGCATAAACATGGCGGACGCGAAGTTCTCATTCCAATAAAAGGGGCGCGTGTACATGCCTGTGTGGATGGCGCCCGAGGACTGTCTCAAACCCAACTCAAAGCGTAAGTGAGAGTGGGGTTTAAAACGTTCTCAACTCTAAATTATCAATTCAGAAACCGTTGCTGGGTTAGTTAACTTAACAGTCTCCAGCACTTCGGTCAACGATGTCGGAGTCGCTTATTAGTTTCCTCGTGTCCTAAAAAATTGAAATTCGTAAATCCCTTTTTATATTAGTTACTTACTTAATAATAATTACATAACATAATCATAGTCGAAGTCTAAACAATCTTTTAGCTGCCATAAGCGGCCGTAATGACGTACTCACACAGACACGCGCCGTTACAGCCGTTACGTCTAGAGGGTAATAGAGAATGCAACCAATAGTCGCGAGTGTCGCGCAAGTAATAATACTCCGCTAGGTGTAATAATGTGCGGTGGTCTGAGTTAAAATACTGCTTGTAAATATTTATACTGTGACATGGATGGGACTTGTTGTAAGTCCACCTGACTAGCTACCACCATTTTATCTAAGCATGACGCCATAACATCAATGTTTTCTGCATTGTTGTGTTCCGGCAGTTAGAGATAAGATAGCCAGTTCCTCAGTGATTGAGGATCCCGGGAGAGGCTCGCTTCCATCTTCAGATTTATCAATACTTAACATCAGGTATGATGAAAGCAAAGAGTCTCCCCGTTGTTAATAAAAAAACTAGCCGAAGCCAAGAAAATGAAACATCATAAAACTACATTTTCCATAGATCGACGAAGACCTGACCGCTCGCATAAACATGGCGGACGCGAAGTTCTCGTTCCAAGAGAAGGGGCGCGTGTACATGCCGGCGTGGATGGCGCCCGAGGCGCTGGTGAAGCCCGCCGCCAAGAGGAACTGGGAGGCCGCCGACATGTGGAGCTTCGCCATACTGCTGTGGGAGCTGGCCACTAGGGAGGTTGGTATCCTACTACTATTCATTATCTTACTAATTCTTAATAATCACAGTCTATCTAATTATTTGACGACCTGTTTGGCGCAGGGGTACTAAGCCTGCCTTCTGCGCCAGAGGTCCAAGGTTAGATCCCCGGACAAGACAAATATTTGTTTGCGTTAACATGTCTATTTGTCTTGGTCTGGGTTTAATTATGTATGTATTTACAAAAAAAAGTATATAAGTATGTTTGTCCGTTATCTAAGAACCATAACACAAGTTCTTTATGAAACTTAATGTGGGGTAGAAAATTGGTGTGTTTGTATGCAATTATTTATTTATCTATGCTTACCGTCGTCCGAGAGACACGTTTTGACAAAGGAATCGTGCGGGGTTCGCGGGGCGAGAGGGGGTGCTAGCGAGACGAACTGCCATACGTCACTTGGGACAATGACATAATGTCCCGTCAAATACTATGAAAGTCTTGTCAAAAGCGGCATGGCCGCGAGGATTCAAGGGCGTTGTCCCACTGTAGCTCGTTAGTTACTCTGTGCTAATATTGTAAATGCGGAAGTTTGTGAGGATGTTTGGATGTTTGCTACTCTTTCACGCAAAAACTGCTGACCCGATTTGGATAACATTTGGCAGGCAGGGAAAACGTAGCCTGGATTAAAACATTGGCAACCTTTTATCCCGATATTCCCACGGGAACGGGAACAACGCGGGTGAAACCTCAGGCGGCCGCTAGTCCTCTTATTAATTTAGAAGTTTGGATGTTTGTCACTCAATCACGCTAAAATGGCCGAATGGATTTTGATTAAATTTAGCACACAAATAGTTTATAGCCTGGATTGAAACATAAGAAACATTTTGTCCCATTTTTCCAACGGGAATAGAAAACTTTGTGTGTGAAACCGCAGGCGCCCACAGATATTTTTTTTACACAAGCTGGAATTATCCATTCATATTAAGAACTTTTACCACGCCACGTAAAATAAATTTGGCCTAAATTTTTTATCTTTTGTACTTTTCTCTATTTTATCCAATTCCATTCTCCGAGATTAATTTCCATATCCTCATTATTTGTGTAACTAAATTCATACATAACCTTTTGCGCAGCTCCTTAGGGCCGATAAATAGAAACCAATTAGATATACTACAGCTATAAGAGGCTACTCGACTAAAGCGAGATAGTAATAAGAAAAGGACGCGCGTGAGAGTGAGACCGATTTTGCAGATTAGACGAAAAAAATTTAGCGATTAAAGAGAAAATCAAACTACGATCCTAAATATCATTGGTGTTCACTAATTAAATAAATTTCCAATAGTGTATGTAACCCCTTTTGAGAATAATCTTGAAAATTCGTGTTTTTAAGGGGTCATTTCGAAAAGAAAATGTGTTGAGGTAAAATCATAAAATCGTGTTTCTGAAACTTAACATTTCTAAATAAAGGTATGAAGAAATATATACCTTATTACCAGATGTGTAACATCTCTAGCCGTCCTACAGTTGTATACCAAAAAGTACGTACTTTTTCGATATAGCGTCATAATATCGCTAAACAATATGAGTCAAAATGCCTGCCCAACAAGGGGGCTAATTGTCTTATTTTAAAATCTATCCCTATCCCTTTCAATTCGTCATTTGAAAGATATTTACATATTTCAGGCCATTACTATTTGAAAGGGTTTGGCATTTTGTGATCGGGACGCGTTTTGAAAGGTATTCAATGAACGAAATTGATCTGTCTAAACAAAGTGACAGACGAAAATATCTTTCAAATGTATGGAGAAGTGTCAAATGAAGTGTCATTTAAAACATCATTCGTTCAGAAAGGGATTGCGACTTTAAGTTACACAATTCCATAAATCACTATCATAGTCACAATACCTTTGAAAGGGATTGTAATAGATTTTGAAATAAGACAATAAGGGGGCTGTTTACAAACCATGGATGATGATTGAATAAACTTAACAGCAGATATGATGAATGTTCCTATTGTTCATAAAAAACAAAAACTTAATTGTTGTTGTAGATTCCGTTCGCTGACCTATCCCCGATGGAGTGTGGTATGAAGATAGCTCTAGAAGGGCTCCGTATCACGATACCGCCAGGGGTATCTCCGCACATATCGAAACTCATCAAGATCTGCATGAACGAAGACCCTGGCAAGCGACCTTCTTTCGAAATGATACTGCCTATCCTCGAGAAGATGAAGCGTTAATAAGCGACAAAGCGACAAGTTGCAAGTAGTTTGTATTTTTTGTTCCGTCTCAGTTTTTTTAATTGCACCCACCAAAAATATAGAACCTTTACAGCTATCTTTTTTGGTTAATGATAACCAAGCCCCCGAGCAAGAACACCGCTTTATCACGCGATATGATATGACATGGCGCATGATCACAGACCTATATCGAGATAGGACGAAAAGAGCGCTTCAAACTGTATGAGAACCTAGTATCGAATTTTCCGTTCCTACGGTGACGTCACGAGCGAGATTTAGTGATGTTTAAATGTTTTTGACGGCATCTTGCAGGAAAGCACTGCACAATGCACAATTAACCGTTTTCGTTTCTTAGTGACGCGTTTTCATGGCAATGGTCTCAAGCGGACTGACTTAGGTCGTAAAACTCACCGTGGATCAAACTTTTGACACGCAAGGTAGGTGTACACTTTTACCGTCTATCTCGATATAGTCTGTGCGCATCATGCTGTCTTGCTTACCTATTGAGATTGAGTGAAACGGACACGTTATCGAGCTGCCAGTGTCGCAGAGCCGTTCAGGCTAGGGCTATTGAGTTGTTAAATGTAGAACTTCATAAGATAACTTCAAGACTAATGTAGAATGGGAACGAAAACTAAGGTTGCAGATAAAAACATTCATGGTAATATGTTCTGTGGTGCCTGCAGGTATATTGTTGAAAATTCAATTATTAAATCATGACGCAAAGAGTAATAATAATATATTGAGTAGGATAGTCAATAATTGGTGGAATTGTTGGCAGTGCCATTTCCTATATTAAAATTAAACTTTATTTACCTACTAATAGATGTCTTATATTACACAAAAATCTTTTTAAAATATAACTGCCAGTATTTTTTATTGTTGTTTAGTACTTAGGTTGTGTTGTGAGTCTATTATTTTTTATGAAACTTAAACAATAAAATTATGTATGTAACATCTTAAGTTTGGCGCGCACTGTTCATTGAAATAAAACAACTTTTACTGATATCAAACGCGCTATATTTCACATACTAAGCGGTAATTGTTATGTCCCGACGTTTCGGCACATTTTCAGCTGCCTTAGTCACGGGATGACGTCTCGTTGTATGTAATTCACGAAGTATATATGGATGCTGATAAGCAATACAGTGTCAAGCCACACGAACGTCAACTTGAAAAAATGGCGTCGAATGATGCCACACCAATTTTTTATTAGTTTATTAGAAAAAAAATGCTTCTCCTGATTTTTTATGTGTTTAATGTATTCAATATTGTATCATAAGCAGGTTTGTATCATAGTAATGCAGAAATTTGTTAAATACTTACAAAAAACGGTGATTTTTGTATATTGCGAAATATTTAATATTTATTAGTTTTCTGAACAAGAAGTTACGGAACTTAACACTATATTACAAAATGACGATAAATGGTTTTAATAACGCTAAATGTATATTAAGATACTTAAATCATTATTGCCAAATTTGGTATGTTCCCTAATTGTTTGTAAAATAGTTAAAAATAAAACCCTAATATAAAAATAAAAACAGTCTTTACTGAATAAAAAAGTATACAGTCTTCTATTAAATAAAAAATTACAACAATAACAATAGCTTCTCTTACACAAATAAAAATCAGAGTACTTATCTATTATGACACATTTTGTTTAATTTAACATTTAACGAAGTTTTATTATTTTTAGTTCTTTCTCTACTTTTATAATAGGTTTATTTCTAAACAGTTTTTTTCTTAACATTTTACTTAATTATTAAGTATCACTTTTACTTACTATACTATACAAAAAATAGTCATAATCAGTCTTATTGGTAACATGTCAAAATTCAAAATTCTTAAACTTAAATAAACCGTTTCAAAATATAGTTTTAAATATAACTCTAAAGTTTAAAAGTGTATAATATGTCAAAATGGAAATTTGTTTATGAACTAGTCAACTAACTTCTTAGGTATCCAGTCTCATATCATAATTAAATCAATTAAATAAATCAGAACAAAAATAAAATCGAAAATTTAAACAAAATGTTAGTATTGGGGAAAGTCTTCCTTAACAGTACCTTTTATTTACTCTTCAATATACTGTTCTTCCACTTCAAAATCTATTGAATTGCCTAAACCATCAGCATCATCTACAAAATCAACCGAATTGAAATTCCTCAAGGAATTGTAAAAGCTTTTTGCATCTGATGGAATAAGCTTTAACAGTTCTTTTAGATCTTGAACTTTTGCAGCTGATAGTTCACGCCCACTGGGGTATAGAACAGGAAGATCCAGTGCGAAATTCCGTTTTTGTTTGCGGCCCTTACCGCCTTTAGTGATGTCAATTACCTGAGATTCCCCATCAAGTTTTGATTTCATAAAAAGTTTCGAAGGTTCATTGCGATGAAGTTCTATTTCAAAAGTTGAAAGCTAAGAAGGTTAATGGTAGTCGCTAAAGGACTGGACTGATTTATCTCCACAACATTAGGCAATGCTTTCTATAGATTTATTTCAGGTAACGCATCGGAAAGTATACCCGATGCATCGGGAGTTTTGAAATTCGACAGAGTATTCTAGATCTCGATCTGTAATATCATTAAAAAATGATATCGATTGAGGACTTTCGGAGGTACCAGCTTCTACTAGCGCATCTGCCTGTAAAACTTCTATTGGTGGACCATCTTTCGCGATGGAATTTGCAAGGCTGACCAGCAGTTGATCACTTGATTTTGGTGGTGGCATGTTTCTGTAACAAAATAGAATAGTGAGTTGAGTGGGCAGGACATAACTACGTAGAAGGCGAACAGACGAAGACGAAGAACAGACGATGCGGCCTTAGGACGATTTAAACATAACATTTTTTTGTTTGGGGACTACTAGAGAAGCTAATTTAGGCAATATGATTTTACGGAGCTTAAAATATAAATAATGTCTAGTAGCACCCTCATCAATATTTAACAATATTAAGTTAAGGATATTAACTCCGCTTCAAGTTTCACGGAAACGCCCTTATTCATTTAGCAATAATGCGTTAAGTTGCATAGTACAATACTAGTATTTTTTTTAATTTAGTAATAATCAATCAAGCTAATTTGAATTATTAATGAAAAATTTAGAACACTTCAGTCAAAACGATTAGAAAAACATCAACATATATTACTAAATAAACGCTTTTCTTTTGAGATAAATCAGAAACATCATAGGATTTGGTTGTTTTTCTCATTTTTATCGGCCAACTAACCTCAAAGAGAATTGGTTATGAAAATTTTGAAAATACTATAAAATTCTTACTTACCGTGGTAACTTCAGCGTGGATTGCGGACATAACACTTTAACAACCGTTTGTACATTAAAGAAAGTACTTTAACTAGAATTTCACATTTTATTTCGAATTTTTAACGCGGGTTTTGTTGTTTGTCTCTGCGCCAAAGAAAAAAATTCAATTTCGCAATAATGTGTCAAGTCTCCCGACATCTTTAACGAAATAATAGATGGCGCTGCTTCGAGTGGTGAGTATGTTAAGGAACAAGACGTAGTATTGACAAACTTTGTATTAATGATTCCATATTTGTTTCAAGTTATTGTTGTGTTTTTTCCCTATTTCTATGTTTTAAATCACTTAAAACATTATTGAATAATGATAAACATGCGACGCTTAATCAAAATACATCAATATCTCCGAATTTGTGTTTTTGTGGGTTGACACATTATTGCTTATCAGCATCCATATTTAATTGGTGCTTATATGATGTGCTTAGATTTATGGATAAATGTAATTCTTATTTAAACATTTTCTTATAATAATAATCCAAAGACAAAATACTCGGTTGCCTAAATACCTATATGTATGTAGTCCAAACCACTGAATCTCCATAGAAAATATATACAAGTATCTACTATTCTCCATATTGCATGGACAAAAAAGAACTACATAAATAATAGGGTAAAAGCCTCAACTGTGGCAACTTTCACCCTATTTAAATTAGAATTAAATTAAAGTGGTCACAAGGTACATACCACAACAAGTCACAAGGTATGTTCTACCTTGTTTCAGGTAAAATATGTCATAATTTAACATGCTAATTTCTAGTAATATAGTGACAATGAATAAGTGTAGTGGGTTTTCTTGGACACGTTACAAAAAATAAATAAGTACATAAGCATATAAATATTTAAAAAGTTTTATGTTTACAAAAAATATCTTGCTACTATGATCTTTACCAGATTTTTATAATTATTTGAACTAAAAGTGACAAAACATTTAATGTAATGACAATTTCTAAAAACTTTCCCATCATTTTGTAGCGCAAATTCAAAAAGTAATATTAATTCATAGATATATTCAAATAGATGATAGTATTTATAATGCTTGTGAAACTATACTTATATGTGCCTTATAAAAAGCAAATTAATTCAGAGAATATTGTATGATGTTCTATTTAATAAATACATAAAACTACCATATTTTTTGATAACAAAGTTACGACTTTTATAAAGTTGATCTAATGAACTTTCATAGATATACTAATGGAATTTACTTGTGTAATAAAAATATTAAACAACTAAATTGTTTATTATTTATAAATAAATGTTCAATATTATTGTTAGTTTAGCTCTAGCCAAGAAAATGTGTAGGTATAGGCATGTGGGCGTGTTTTATTTTGAATGGCGTCGTGTTATACGGTATAACACGATGTTTCTAAGAATTTGGTATAACTTATACCAAATTCTTAGAAACAATAAACCTGATTTAATTAAAGCTTCAATTTTGTTGTAGCCTACTGCTTACTTATACTTACTTACTCTGATGGAATTGGCCTCCGAGACGAGAGATCTCCATCTGTCTAGTCTAGATGTACGATTCCGCGCCAACCGCCTATTGCTTGTAAAACAAATTCAACTATACATGTTTTTGAACGTAATATCAATAGACCGTTGTTGCCAATGCCGTTAAAAAAACCGTGATTGTCAGTGTCAGGCGTCAGCTGTATGCGAGTGACATTGACATATCAACATAACCCTATTCCAAATTCATCTTTTACAACACAGAAGTGCATTTATTTAGGAAACGGTGAGTTATTTTTATCATTATACTTGAAACTTGGTTTACTTCTCATTCTCAAATTCATTCATAATTTTAGAGCGACTTCGAATATTATAAGATAAATTTTAATCACACTAACACTATAGTTCTTATTTAAAGTTTGCATCAGTGTGTAATGATTTCATAAATAACGTCTTTGTATCAGTTCAGTATCCAAGAGACGTCTTTAAAGTTCAAAAAGTTCAATGTTATCAGGCATAATGACTAAAATTATCAGTCGACTTGTTTATTCTGTTTATCTTAAACATAATAGGTCCATGCTACAATCTTACAATTAATGAGTTCTATTGTAACTAAAAGTTTGGCACAGTTGAAGTTTCAAGTGAAGTAAGTGGTAACAAAATTATATTCCTAGTAAATTTTGACCATTTTTCAATCATCTAAGATAAATTGTGGAATTTTGGTAATAATTGGTACTTTGTGCAACCGATAGTTAAGTATAACGGAACCTCATTTGTGTTCCAGAATAAAAATGGCCTTGCAGAGGTGCATTTACCACACAACTAGGCACTACCTACCAAGATGCCTTATTATTCAATCAAATGTGAAACAAACATACTGTGAACTACGACACAACTATAGCAGTGACTCTTCTGATAGAAAATATACTAACAGACATGAATGGGTGACAGTGGAAAACGAAATAGGAACTGTTGGCATTAGTAAATATGCTCAAGAATCTCTCGGAGATGTTGTTTTTGCACAACTCCCTGATGTTGGAACAAAACTTCTAGCAGGTGATGAATGCGGAGCACTCGAAAGTGTGAAAGCAGCTAGTGAAATATATTCGCCTGTTAGTGGGACAGTCACCGACAAAAACAAAGAAGTAGAAGGTAAACCTAGCTTAATAAACACATCATGCTATAAAGAGGGATGGCTATTTAAGTTAAAACTTACAAAACCTGAAGAAATAAAAGATCTTATGGATGAAGCCCAATATGAGCAGTTTTTGAAGACCGATGTTGAAACAGATCACTGATAAACATTTAGCTCTGAATTCTATTATCCACTGTTTAATTTTATTTGTTGTTATCAGAAGAAAACCTTATGTGTTAAGTTTACAGAAATGAAATAAATTATTTGGTTTCAAATGTTAGTCACAATGTTTTAATGAAAGAGTAGAATGAAGGAAAAGATATGCTGTGCGCTATTCATTTTATTTAAGTGCATTCTTATATAAAAATAAAATAACACAAAATCACTTTAACTTTGGTATTAATTATTAAAAATGTGTAACACTTTACATGTACAATGTTTTGCTAAATCTACAATATGAATTTTACTTTGTTAATTACTTAACAACTATTTCTTGTTTGATAAAATTTTGAAGAATGTTTTTAACTTTGTGCATGATCATGCAAAAACAAGACAATATTTTCCTAGAACATATATAATTCTTATGATATGATGTTTATTTTAGTTGTACTCTACCAACAAGTATAAAATACATATTGAGCATAATTCCATATCACACACAAAAAAGATAATTATGTAAATTACATTAATTTATCATACATTAGCGATTAGGGCAGTTAAGTAAGTAGATATATCACTTGGCAAAAAATTTCACTTAAAGCTCAGTGAAAATGAAAAAGAAATTGTACCAAAATCAGTTAATTTGCATAACAATAACCTAAAGATTTAATCTTAGGTACGATGACAAGACAAAACATTATGAACTAAATTAGTTTTAACAATAATTATTTAACAACATATTTGGTAACAATTTTTTCCACTTACATAGTGATGTCTTTTACATATAGTGGGTGTACGTACTGTTTACAGAAATAAGTCATTCTAAACTATAAATGTAAAAATTACCTTATGACTAGACATACAAACACTTTTCAATACAATAATAGATGTACTTAAGTAATTGGCATCATTTCTTCCCCTAATAATTTCATACGTTATAGTCTAAATTTGTTTTCGCCATCATTATATTCATATTTTGGGGGAAAAAGAGATAAGTAATAAGTTTTGAAATATTATTTTCGACTGTTTAGTATTTAGGAATTACATTTACTAAGATTGGACGTCTTTTAGTTATTTATTTAAAAACAATCGTTATTCAAGACGTTTTAATCAAGAATACTTATTAGTAGCTAAAAATCAGACGTACACAATGTAGATTGAAGATTTTCATGATTATTTTTTTATTAACATTAACATTTTTATTATCACCAATCACCATTCAGAATTTAGGACTTAAACATTAGAGTCCGTATTGGCTTAGACTAGTTTCAGCTAGACTAGACTTCTTTTCAACAGCCAATACAAAACAGCACTTTTTTATTACAATCCTCAATTTAACCGGTTGTTGTAATAGAAGGGATATTAATACTAATAGCCTTGTTCTGTTTAGCTTTGTAGAGCCACTGGACTTCGAAAGGCTTGTCTAGGGCCAAGTTGATGTTGACTATGTGCAGTACTCTGTATTTGTCGACGTAGTTGAATTCGCAGTGTGGTTTGACGCAGTCGGCTCCGTTGATGGAGACTGACACGACTGTAGGTTGGTTGAAGACGGTAATGTTGTTTATTGATGGCACGCCGTAACCCCACCATACCACATTGCTACGGAGCACGTTTCGTTCAAGTTTGAACTCTATGTGGCTGAACTTCTTCTCGTCGTAGCTGTCTGTAGGAGTAAGTGATGGATATTAAAATGTGCATGCTTGTCAAAGATACGCAGTTAAGAAATACAATAATAGTTCTTCGAACTCGATCTATTTGATGACCGCGGCCCGGCGGAGCGCGGATCAGTGGGTTTACCGCCTTAAACATGAGAAAGGGCAGTGCCCCAGCAGTGATCAAAGGGCCATCAAAATTGTTAGTGTTGATGATATGTTATACTGAGACTGTCGCCATCATCCCAGTATGCATCTTGCATCGGGATCAAGGACGTTTTAACGCGACCTTTTTAGCGCAGGGGTACTAAACCCGTCTTCTGCGCCAGAGGTCCCGGGTTCGATCCCCGGACAAGACAGATATTTGTGCGTATTTGTGGAGAAATATTTTGTTGTTTATGCATTTCGCTGTGCACTGCTAATAAGCGGTCGAACTTAACAATAGATAACAATGCCATTCATTGGAAGATAAGCTGTCAAGTGGATTCCGACATTTAAAAAAAAAAACTACTATACTAGTTGCGATACCTAACTTTTATACTTTAGTAAGTAATTTTTGTAATAAATCAGTTCGTTCTAACTTCAAATCGATTTCAAGTTTAGTTATTTATCACTCTACACAAGTCTCCTAAATTTTGTACATGACTGTACATCCATAGAAAAGTAGGGAAAATAAAAACTTTTTATTTTCAAATTAAATCAGCTCAAATTTATTTTCGCTTCATACTATTGAACATTTTTTGGCACAAACTTAAACCAAAAGTCGTAGACGTTCCGGAGAAATTTGAAGTTTTCAAATGTTCAAGCCACAATCCTCACCAGGGTAACCTTTATATCTCTGGAATCTTTTATGGACTATTTCTGAGATTTGGCATGTCGTTGTGACTATTTCATGTCAATTTTTGGAACCTAAACCAATTCGAAAGATTTTACCGTTTGCTTGCACTAGAAGTGAGGATTACAGCTTGACGTTCAAGCCATAATCCTCACTAACCTATAGCTGTAACGCCGAAAATATAATGCGTTTTTTTTTTACATGTTTGACTATTTCATTACTATTTTTTAGCGTTGTCAAACTCGTTTTCATTGAGATTTCAAATATGAGAATTACAGCTTGAAGTACAGAGAAAAATAAATAAATAATAAATATTTATTATTAATTAATTTTTCTCAAACATGCTTGGAAATATGAGCATTATTTTGACAACCTTCTTCAAGATAAATCGATATTGCTGTACTGGCCAATTGGACATATACATGCGAGCAGCGGCTGGCAAAAGTTGTATGAAAATCCATATCTGTCGTGTTTAGCGGCTAAATAAATTACATAGATAACTCATATCTGTCGTATAATTTAAAATACGAACGAAGTAAGGTAACTTATCAAAGGGTTTAATTAAATTTCAAACTGGCTTGCAAATAGAAAGCTGTTTAAAAAAAAAAGACTACAAATGAGCACTTTAACGCGGAAAAAAAAAATGTTGTTCGTCGTTTGTCTAATTTGGAAAAGTAGTTTTAATTTCCGCGTATTATTTGCGAAAAGTACTATACAAGCCTTGGCCACAACTAGGCATCGTTGGACTTACGTATGTGTGGCACGGCCCACATTTACACGTTCGTCCATCAATGCCTCTTTTGCTGGCCGCTGCAGTAATGTACTATATACTACACGACCAAGTCAATTAGGCGCATGACAGGAATGCGGTTTTGCACTTTAGGCACCTGCAGCACTTCTATCACCGTACTTCTCTTATTATCTGATTAATTAGCACTACAGTGATTAACTGATTGATTACCGCTTCTTGAAATTTTGGTTTTTAGTTCGATTTTTTAGTTTTTCTCAGCTGTCATGTGCCTAATAGGCTGTTTGACAGGTTTTTAAAATCCATTTTATATTATGTAGTAGAGTTCAAGGAACCCAGTAAAAGTTGTTTTTTTTTAATTCTGGTAAAAAATTGCTGAAAAATATCAAATAAAAAATTCAATATTTAAATAGCGTGCTAAAACGCTACTTTGACAATATGGCGCTGCAATGGGGTCGGTGACGTCACTTGCCTGTATTTTGATCTGTGGGACATATCATCCACATACGTAGGCAAACGAGGTTTACAAGCAGGTGACGTCATCATAAACTCGACAAATCAGGCGCGTTTTGTGTCACGTGACAAACGATTAAAAAATGCACTTTTATTTACGGATTTTGAAATAAGTTTATTACTTATAACTTTTTAATTTTGCATTTTACAATGCTATTTTTATCCCGTCAGGGCGACATGAGACAAGTTGCTTTTTTCTAGTATATTTTCTTGTTTAATATTAATCAAGTTTATTACTCTCGTCAGGGCGACATGAGACTAGTCGCTTTTTTCTAGTATATTTTCTTGTTTAATATTTATCACATAAAATAGCATTGCAAAATGCAAAATAAAAAAAAGTTATAAATTGACACATTATTTTTCGCATTGTCAAATAGCAGATTGTACGTACTGAGACTGTCGCCGTCGTCCCAGTAGAGGCGGCCTGCGGCGGCGTGTCGCGCCGGCGCGCACAGCAGCTGCAGCGGCGCGCTGCGGCAGTTGGTGGTGGCCACCGGCCCGCGCGCCGGCGCCTGCTGCAGCGGGAGTATGCCGCCGCCCTACGACAATAGCATATTGTACGTACTGAGACTGTCGCCGTCGTCCCAGTAGAGGCGGCCTGCGGCGGCGTGTCGCGCCGGCGCGCACAGCAGCTGCAGCGGCGCGCTGCGGCAGTTGGTGGTGGCCACCGGCCCGCGCGCCGGCGCCTGCTGCAGCGGGAGTATGCCGCCGCCCTACGACAATAGCATATTGTACGTACTGAGACTGTCGCCGTCGTCCCAGTAGAGGCGGCCTGCGGCGGCGTGTCGCGCCGGCGCGCACAGCAGCTGCAGCGGCGCGCTGCGGCAGTTGGTGGTGGCCACCGGCCCGCGCGCCGGCGCCTGCTGCAGCGGGAGTATGCCGCCGCCCTACGACAATAGCATATTGTACGTACTGAGACTGTCGCCGTCGTCCCAGTAGAGGCGGCCTGCGGCGGCGTGTCGCGCCGGCGCGCACAGCAGCTGCAGCGGCGCGCTGCGGCAGTTGGTGGTGGCCACCGGCCCGCGCGCCGGCGCCTGCTGCAGCGGGAGTATGCCGCCGCCCTACGACAAGCCCGATCACTGATTATTTTTTATTTTATTTTTTATGTACGACGGTGAGACTCTTATGGCTGGTATACACTTTGATTAGTCAAGTGCCATGTGTTTAGTGTTAAGTGTGTAGAGTGATTAGTGTTAAGTGATTAGTGTACGGTTTAGTAGGCGGTGTTTAGTTCATTTAAAAAAAATATTAGACGACATTTTGCCTGTATACTTTGATTAGTAATAAATGTTTGTTTTTATATTCAGGACATTTTACATTATATAAACACGCATGTTGAACATACAACTCCACAAATTTGTGGGTTACGGATTCGAACCACCTAGTAGACATTTGTTTTAAATATTTTTATCAATCACAACAACGCAACAGGAGAAACGAACACGAGACTTTGTTGACATAAACTAAACACTTAACAGTCACGTCCAGACGTGTTTAGTTCGTGTTTAGAGCAAGTGAGGGGTGAAGGCGGGACGCGCGGGAGGTGCTACTCGCAGAAAAAATAGAACGCGCTGTAAATACTGTACTTCGCTATACACTTAACACTCAACATGCCACTCGCACTAATCACTAATCAAAGTGTATACCAGCCATTAGCCTTCATCATACCTGATGTTAAGTATTGATAAGGCTGAAGATGGAGGCGAGCCTTTCCCGGAATCCTCAATCACTGAGGAGCTGGCTATCTTATCTCTAACTGCCGGAACACAACAATGCTGAAAACATTATTGTTATGGCGACAGACTTAGATAAGATGGTGGTAGCTAGCCAGACGGACTTACAACAAGTCCTACCACCGACCAAACCGAATACAATATGTACCCCCGCTGGGTATCGAACCCGGGACCCCTGGGCCTGATACCGGTGGTTGTACCACTAGACCATAGAGGCGGTTATTTGATAGAATCAAGCGTTACAGGCCGCACCAAACTTTATTGCGAGTCCGAAGTTGGTCGCAAGACGCGTCGCAGTAGCGAATTTTGGGTGCCAGCGGAAAGCTGGACGTAATGCTGCGCAAGTAAGCACTCGCAGCTAACTTCAGACTCGCAATAAAGTTTGGCGCGGATTATACTTGGCGGAAATCCATATCTTAGTAGAAAACGAAAATATCCCCTTACCTGGTACGGCACTTGACCGGTAACTTGATACGGCACTTGAGCCGTTGTCAAGTGGTTTTGTCGAGTGTTCCACTTTATTTGGTTTTTTATGGCATTTCTGTTTATAAATACCACACATATTGTACATCGTTGGATTCGTGGATGAATTATCTACGACGTGGAACTACTTTCATTAAAAATGCAAGTGAAGTGAAAAAGGGTTATTTCTAACTTTCATAAAAAAAAAAATTTAATGCGTCTTCGTAAAAATTAGACAAACTTATTTTTTTTTCTTTGTACGGTCTTACACCGCACATTTTTACCACCACACGTTAACGCCTAATTTAGGTCGCGCGTCAGCAACTTTAATTTACCTTTTAATTGTAACATATTATTTTCGGAGATTATTATCGGCTATGGTCGAGGAAAGACCCATCTACTTTAACTAAAACTAAACTTATATTTAACTAACTACGTGAATAAAAGTAAATAGTGACGGATTTCTTTCCTTTATCTCCCCTACGGAAACAACTTAACTTCTTCCTGTACGGGGTCCGTGGTCAACTAAGCGGAACTCGTACATTCTTAAAGCAAGCCTGTTTTTATTGATTCAAATGAAAGAGCACAGTCTATACAGCCATTCTGCCCTACTCACACGTTCCAAAATAATATTATATAATTATATATATATATGTATATATATAATGTGGTCATATAATGAACGTTCATCAGTTAAGGGGATAAGTAGCATAATTCCGCACGAAAAACTTACATGCAAGATAAACCGCCCGCCCGCACGCAAATAAATGCAGATGCAACACAGTGACACACCTTGCACCTTCACCGACTACTCTACACGTGTTTCGCCCACACACGGAGCATCCTCAGGAGTTGATAGACCGTGCAATACCAGCACTCGGTGCTGTTGAAGGTGCAAGGTGTGTCACTGTGTTGCATCTGCATTTATTTGCGGGCAGGCGGGCGGTGCATCTTGCATGTAAGTTTTACTTGCGGAATTATGCTACATATTTTTCGTTTTCTACTATAACACTGTTTATTTATTTATTTAATTCTCATAGACCAACAGCAACAAACAGTAGTAAATAATACAAATAAAAGTAGATGGCCAATTAAAGGTCCTCACAAATAGTAATTTAAAAATATTAAATACACACTTACGAACTAAGTCACACACATCGTATAGCACACTGGAATCGCTTACTGTTATTGTAATGTAAGGTTGTCGCCACAGACCTATATATCGAGATAGACGTGTCAAAAGTTTGATCCATGGTCAAAGTTTTTCGACCAAGTCAGTCTTCTGGAGACGATTACCATGGTTAAATACTCGTCACTCAGAAACGAAAATGGTTAATTGTGCAGTGTTCTCATACAGTTTGAAGCACTCTTATCGTCTATGTCGATATCGGTCTGTCTGTGTATGACGAAGACGAAGACTGAGCGTCCCCGTTGTTCAAAAAAAAAACTTACCTTGATGGCTAGAGTGTGGCCCTCGTCCAGCTGCACTTGGCCCGGCGGTATGGCGGCGCCGGTCCGTATGTGGTACCAGGGGCTGTGGGCCGGGAACTGGGCCGCGACCGAGGCCGCGCCCGGCTGCAGGATGGGGGACACCAGCACGTGGGGGCCCACCATGAACTGAGAGTCGATCCCGTACAGTGATACGTTTTTGGGGTCACTGTAGAGAAATTATTAAATATTTTACAACTATCATGTCACTATCAATATCGTTATTATGAAATTAGTTTTTCTTTTCCATGTTTGTATTTGAAACGCGTATCAGGAACTCGATATTAAATACCAACTTGACAAAAGTGCTGTTTTTTTCATTATCATCATAATTATTTGTATCCGAAGTTATTTTGATAATCAAACGCTAATATAGATAAATAAATAGTAATTCCTTAAGTAATTGTTTACCAATCTATCTTTAAATAATTTTAATTTTAATACCATAATTAAGTAATTTATCTTTAAGAATTTTAGTTTAAATACAGGGTGTTAAAAGATCCATACCGAAGCCATAATATATGCGTAGTGTACATCAAACTTAATAAGAATATGTAAAAATAATTGCTGGGAAACGACTTACTTTTCATTGTCAAAAAATAGCTGTTATTTTTACACACAAACAAACGCGTGTAACAACAAAGCGGAGATCCAGTGGTCCTACCGCGTAAGTGTCATCGACTTGTCGAATAAGTGCGCAACAGTTCACACGCGAGCGCTGATGCTACAGCACTGTCTCGGTCGCACACAGATTCGAGTGTTAACTGACTATGGAAAAGGAATCTTATTATTAGGACGATAAGGTTGAAATTGCGTTGTACAAAAACGCCATCGGCTGTCAAAGTAAAGTTACGTAATAGGCCCACAGTTTCTTTGATTGGTTTTGATATTCGACGTTAATCTTTAAAAACCAATATTGACTTTGATCCTCACTTAACTATCAGTAAGCCTACCATGAGTTTTCCTTTCCGTTTACTGTACAGTGAACGGGAGACATTTTGTATGCGATTCTGTACAGCGCCTCTAGTGGGCAGTAGCAGAACTACAGATTCTCATTCAAAATGTCTCCCGTTTACTCATGGTAGGCAAGTTTCCAGATTTCGCGCCATACAAGAAAATGATAGTAACTATGGGGAGAATACATGGTTTTCGATTTCGTTATGGGTCTTACACCCTGTATAGATCATAAGTTAAGAATAATGTTGGTGTATTTTGGTTGACATTTCCGTTTGATTTTGTTTTGTAAAAATAAGTTTCTACATTTTACAATGTAATGTTTCTTACGTGTTTTCTGAAACAAAATATTGCTTGTTTTAAATATTAATGGTACTGTAGGTCTGTTTGTGTATATTGTTAGTTTGTTAGTTATTCTATAAGACTGTCTGTTACCTAAATAAACAAAATAAAAATAATAACGTTAAAAAAGCAATACACTTCACTCGAAACAGTAGTAGTTTTGTAGACAAAGATTCAAAATGATAATTTTGTTTCGATAAAACTTAACATGTAAAAAAAAATTAACGACACCGAGAGAATACCTATATGAAATAAAATCAATCTCCCTAATATTTGTATTGACGCCTCAAAATAATCTTAAAACATACTCACTCATAGAACAGCGGCCTTATCACAGGCTCGCCGTACAAGTGCGCGCGGCAAAACAACGTGTAGTAATACGGCAGCAGTCTGTAGCGCAGCCTTAGGGCGGCGCGACTGGCAGCGACCACTTCTGGGCCTAAGCTCACTGGATCTTGAGGCTGTGGTGACAGACAATGAATAAATAAATACATCCATATGTTAACAAAACAACTAAGTTATTTCAAAGAGAGTAAACAGCTAGGCGATTGCGTAAAGTCAATCGTATTCATTTGACAGTTCATATTGTATCATATTCAATGTCATTCACCCCTGGGGTGCGATTGCGTAAGGTCAATCGTAATCATTTGGCAGTTCATATCGTATTTGATCGGCTGCAATTTGTATGGAATTTGACACTAATGACATACAATATGAACTGTCAAAAAAATACGATTAGCTTACGCAATCGCCTAGCTGATTCCAATAGGTGTGAACAGACGCATCCGGTCAGGATAGATCATCTGTTTGTAAGGTTTATCTACGATGAAAGATTTCTAGATGTACTGATGCATCCGCCGATTACAAAGCTCTGCGCCTATCATCGGGATGCGGAACAGATCTTACATATCTCTCTTGCTAATTAACTATGTCCACTTTAAATAAGGTCCATTAATCCGTTGTGGTTCCTTGATAATGGATAGAAGGTTGCAGCTGCATCCAGCGCTTGCAGAGCTCTTGCGTGGTGTTGCCGCGAAAGGATCAGACTAGGTTTACATCTTCTCGCGTCGTATTCCTCATCTCTGAGTGTCGTGATTCCCCCGATATGGGAAGTTATTTTTTCTTTGATGATGCCCCTCAATCGATTTCTGTCCTTGGCGTCATGGAGTGCACCGTGTTGGAGCTTGGTGTTCAGTGTTGAGCTAATTTGGTCAGACCACCTAGTTGGGCTTCGACCTCTCGGCCGTTTGCCATCGACCTTGCCGTGTCCATCTTTTCGGGCAATGTGACCGAAGAATTCCAGAATCTTTTGGAGACAGGAAGTGGATAGACTGGTTTTAATGTTGAGCTCTCGAAGGATGTCTCGTTAGTTCGGAATGCAGTCCACGGTGTTTGTAATCCATCCTCCTCCAGCACCACATCTCAAAAGCGTCAATGCGATCTCGGTCGGCCTTCTTTAACGTCCGCGTTTTCGAGCCGTAACTGAAGATGGAAACACTAGAGAGTAAACAATTTTATCTTTGTCTTGCGAAATATGTTCCGGTCTCTCCATATTCTCTGCAGTTGGGACATTGCGCTCTTGGCCATACCGATACGCCTCCCGACTTCTTTTTCACAAGAGCCATAGTGCCCAAGTAAATAAATTCTTCTACCTTTTCGAGGGGTAAGGCGCCCGTCATGTGGAGTGAGTTGGTGCGGTCTACTACCATCAGCTTTGTTTTGAAGTGAATGATTTTCAGCTCCAGTTCCCCATTAATTCTTTCCATTCTGTCAAGGAAGTTTATCATTTCAGCTCCATTCGAAGCCAAAAGGGTCGTATCATCGGCGTATCGGAGATTTGTAATTTTAGTGCCACCTATAGTGACGCCGCTCTCCCAGTTTTCAAAAGTTAGCTTGATAATGTATTCTCCGTATACGTTGAACAGAATGGGGGACAGCATGCAACCCTGCCTTATACCTTTTCCAAACATGAAAGGTTCCGAAGATGTTCTATCGACCTTTACAACACCCTGATTAAAGGTCTTACATAACTGCCTTACTAAATAACTATATTCCCAATTTAAGATCTCACGCTAGACGTATCAAAGTTGTGGTTCCTGGAGAATAGATAGAAGGCTCCCAGCTGCATCCATCGTTTGCAGAGCTCTTGCGTGGTGTTGCCGCGGATGATCAGACTACAGGACTTACATATCCTGGCTAATGAATATACTTTAATAATTAAACATAATCTAATCTAAAGTAGGCTGCATATAATGACGATGAACTCACGCTGGACGTATCCGAGTTGTGGTTCCTGGAGAATGGATAGAAGGCTCCCAGCTGCATCCATCGCTTGCAGAGCTCTTGCGTGGTGTTGCCGCGGATGATTAGACTACAGGACTTACATATCCTAGCTAAAGAATATATATATGGAACATAATCTAATCTAAAGTATGCTGCATATAATGACGATAAACTCACGCTAGACGTATCGGAGTTGTGGTTCCTGGAGAATGGATAGAAGGCTCCCAGCTGCATCCATCGCTTGCAGAGCTCTTGCGTGGTGTTGCCGCGGAAGCCGCAGATGTCGGCGCCCATCATCGGTATGCCGAACAGGTTGAAGTTAAACATCTCTGTGGAGACGTATAGCTTATTATTGTTAAGACTTGTACAGACGATAGCAACGTGTCTTTAAACAATGTTTATTATTATGAACAACGGGGAACTCTTAGCCTTTATCATACCTGATGTTAAGTATTGATAAGGCTGAAGATGGAAGCGAGCCTATCCCGGAATCCTCAAACACTGAGGAACTGGATATCTTATCTCTAACTGCCGGAAAACAACAATGGTGAAAACTTTGTTGTTATGGGGTCAGGCTTAGTAAGACAAGATGGTGGTAAATAGCCAGGCGGACTTACAACAAGTCCTACCACCAAATAAATTGAATACAATATGTACCCACTGGAAATCGAACCCGGGACCTCTCGGTCTAATACCGGTGGTTGTTTCCACGAGACTACAGAAGCGGTTAAGCGCGTCAACTTCAGTCAATTCTTAAACTAATGTCCACCAGATTAAAGATAGAAGTTGTTCTGTATCTTTATTCCGATCTAAGATTAGGTTTTTAAGTACCATTCTGAAAGAATTTGGCTCACCTTTGCAAATACAGCGGGGACTAACCATGCTGCTGTTGTACTTGCCGGAGCCCACGAATCGCCGGATTTAACATATCAGCCGCACGTTACCTACTGCTGGATATAGCAAAGATCGTGTGTCCCTGTATCAAAGAAGGGTTGCCATAATCGGCAAGCGTGCAGGCAGGTTGGCGATCGTAGTGAGACCAAGTTTTATAGGACACGCTACTGCCCCCTCGCTGTGCTCCCTTAGTCGCCTTCGTACGACGACCACGGGATGAGAGGCGGTAGTGCCATTCTAAGCCGGCATTACACTGCTTCAAACGGATTCTATCGAATACAAGGATGATTAGCACTGACCCGGTATCGTCATCCGCATGTAGTGCCGCAGTGGCCTGTGTACTTGCCGGGCCCACGAATGTTGAACGATAAATATTTGTTACTCTTTCACGCAAAAACTACTGAACGGAGTTTGGTGAAATTTGGCATGCAGGTGGTTTATAGCCGGGATTAAAACTTAAGATACCTTTCATCCCGATATTCCCACGGGAACAGAAACCACGCGGGTGAAACTGTGGCCAGCCACTTATTATCCCCATATTCTCAAGGGAACGGGAACTACGCGGGTAAAAACTAATCAAACGATCAATTGAATAATTTCATGTTGTGATCTGCTGCTTATAAACTAAACTAACAATGATCTAACAACTCAATTCCACACTGTGAAAAAACAATTAAGTAATAAATATTTATTTTAATTTCATCCTATTAAGTTCTCCACCTTTATAATTTTGACCCAATAAGGCCAGAGTCTATCAAACACAAGGATGGTTGTCAGTATCACTGACCAGGTATAGTCATCCGCATGTCGTGCCAGCTGCTGTCGATGTCACCGCTCCAGTGGCCGGTGTACTTGCCGGACCCCACGAACGTCGAGCGCGATATTATGAACGGACGCTTGCCGCGAATGTCGCTTAGTGCACTGGAGGGAAATATTATAATATAATTATTTAAAACTATCGTTCTAAATAACTAAAATACTGTATATACTACAAGCAAGATGGTGCATCATCAACGATACAATAAAAAAACTATAAAATACAACACAGAAAGTCGGCGCGGGTGGAGTCGGGACTATTTGCCAGTAGGCTTTTGGGGGTTTGCTATCTGTTAACCCAATGCATATGTGGTGCCCAGATCCTTGAGATTATGTGGATAACGACACATACAGACCAGGCACGGGTTCGAATAATCTCTAGGAAATAGACCCGCCTTACTCTCGATCCGACCGCGCCCCGCAATTTGTGTGTTGTAAGCTTAAGGGCCGAAAGTCGAGAATTGAAAATTGGCGTTGGAGAAGTTATTTATATTTGTTTTTTATAATAATATAATAAGGCTATAATAATATAATAAATATATAATATATAATAAATTAAGGCGACATGAGACAAGTGATTTTATTGTACTATATTTTCTTGTTAAATATTTATCACATAAAAATAGCATTGTAAAATGCAAAATTGAAAAATTATAATTTAGTTTTGTTTTTTAGATATAACTTCTCATAATCAGTGTAGTAAATCATTATAATTTAATTTTGTTTTTTAGATATAACTTCTCATAATCAGTGTAGTCAATTTTGAAAAGGTACGTACTCATTATATTTTTTTTTTTAGGATATAACTTCCCATAATCAGTGTAGTCAATTTTGAGAAGGTACTCTAAACTAGTTTTAGTATTATGTCTAGATGAACAGGGTAAATAAATAACTGTAGCACTTACAAGTTAGTAGCAACCGCCTCAGTCAGTCCATACAAATTGTGGAGATCATAATGCGATCCCGCATACTGTCTGGCGTCCATACACAGCGTATGCGCGCGCAGAAGCGAATCCCCAGTATGCGGCATGTATGGCAGACGCTCATCTGCGCACGACCCTACTTTGATGCCGTCTATCATGTTGGACGGCTCGTTCATATCCTGGATACAATAGACGTGGTGAATAAGTGATATCTTCTACGATATAAGTATGTTGGAACTATGGTGTTTTTCAGATAGGATGATTCCGGCGTGACACTTAAAAATTTTCTGAATTGCGCATACATGTCAGAAAAATTATTTTAAAAAATTATTTATTTACTGTAGCAATTTAGTAAAAAAAAATAATAACCACACCTCTTGAAATATAACGTTAAATCTGTGTCTATTAAAAACGTTTTCATTGAATACGATAGAAAAATATATACTTTTTAACCGACTTCAAAAAAGGAGGAGGTTCTCAATTCTACTGTACTTTTTTTTTATTTTTTTTTATGTATGTTCTATCATAACTTCGCCAGTTGTTAACAGATTTTTATAATACTTTTTTTATCTGAAAGAAAATGGTTTATGTTTGGTCCCATATAATTTTTACGAAGATCTGGCTAGTAGTTTTTTCATAATCTTGAAAAATATCAATTACCTTTTGGCAAGTTGTCGTTTACCTAGATGACATTGTTGTGTATGGGCTGATTTTTAGTGTAGGTAAGTAACGGCACATGATGTAACTAAAAAATCTGAAATAAAAACATATTGGAAAAAAATGTTTTTATTTCAGATACAGACACAAAAAATAAAACTTTTGGAGTCGGTGCTAGCTAGCTAAGGCCAAAAAAATATATAGTTAATAGAAGTGCAATGTAGAATGCCTTGGCTGGCACCGACTCCAAAAGTTTTATTTTTTACTTTTTGAAGTCGGTTTGATTTTTTTTTTATAAAATGTTTTTTTTTGTAGTGCAATGTGCGATTCAGAATAGGGTAGAGATGTTACACAACAGAATCGGCTAATGCCAATGTTCATTAGTAGATAACAGTGAAAAAGAAGAAATTTTAAATTAACTTAACAAAATTCAGCGAGTTTTTTGATGCTACAAATTTAATGTTTCTGCTGACATTAACATTGACAGCTTAATGTTTTATTTTACCACATAAATAAGCACATACAATACTTTTTATCCTATATTATGTTTACGTGGGATGATATAAGTTACGCTATATAACCGCCAACCGGATTCCACGTGGCCCGAAGTAGTAAAATATATTCAAATTTTTCCAAAAACAAAAATCGATAGGATTTCACTATGCGACAATTCTTACGACCGGTTTCAATAATCTATCCCTAACAAGAGGTAGGCGTATCTTGGTTACGTTACTTAGCAACCGCTGTTATTTTGGGCTGAATAACAAAAATATCTACTTACTGTAGATAAGTTATTGAAACCGACCGTAAGACTGTAGCGACTTATCATAGTTTAGACAAGTGTCAAGAACGAGTTAATAAGTGTGTAGTTACGAGTCGCCAGTATGCGGCATGTATGACAGCCGCTCGTCCGCGCATGACCCTTTGATGCCGTTTATCATGTTGGACTGCTCGTTCATGTCCTGGATACGATTCGCGAGGTAAATGTAATTTATACTTTGACATTAGTATGAATAAACAAATACCTATTGTACCACACTGTGAAGGCTGGTATGACACTTTTTTTTTAAAGCAAAATGTTGGTTACGTTAATAAAGAAATGAGACTAACTGTCTATAGTCGGATTTTAATTTAGAAGAATAATTTGACAGGTGCCAATTTCACTTTGAACTGATTTTCGTAATGATTTGCTCAGATCCAGTTCCAGTTAAGTAAGTATTGATTTCATTCACGTACCAAATTCAATATTATTATTATATTTACATTATAGCTAAATTTTAATTCAGCATTATTTACACAAAGTGACATTGACAACCTGTCAAATCACTCTACTAAATAAAAAATCCGACTATAGACAACTAGACACCTTTCTTTATTAACCTAAACAACATTTTGCTTTTCACAAAAAAAATCCTTTTACATTCCAATAACAAACAAAACTGGATTAAGTAGTCTCGGAACTCGTAGGCTTTAGACTAGTTTTTGAGAATTACCAATTTTATGCCACCCTTTACCTAAGGGAGCATAGAGGTGGGTCCCGAGTTCGGAAACTTATATTAGATGGGTCGTTGCCCAACTTTGGGAACCACTGCTCTATAAGAATATAAATGGAGTGCTTCCGTGCTTCGGAGGGCACGTCAAACCGTCGTCGGTCCCGGCTGTTGTCATTTGATTACAGTCGTTAAGCCAAGTCAGAGGCCTTATAGGCGGCTTGATAAACTCTGACACCAGAGGTGACCACTAATCCTCACTCGATAAGAAGAAGAATGGAGTGCTTATACTCACGATCCAGGCGCCATCGTACTTGACCTTCTTGTGGAAGTCGGCCATCATGTCGAGCCAGTACTGCGTGGCGTTGGGGTGCGTGAAGTCCGGGAATACCGTGCTCTCCGTGTTCCAAACCTACATCAATGGGAATTAAGCGCACTTTTAGATTTATATGCCATCATGTAGTACATGAAAGACAAAAAATACTGTGTATTTATTATATCCATTTGTGGTATATTGATAGTGATATTTAATTTTTAACTCCGGGTCGACGTTTTATTTTGTGACGTCACTGTATAACATTTTGTATGCAGCTTGCGCGTCACGCTTGACGGTATAGCTTGTGCTATCGCTATAGCTATCGATTTTTCAATTCCCCTACAAGGGCTCTCGCTGATGTTATCACTTTCATAAAAATGCAATAGGGAATCCAATAGATTAATAGAAATATGTTGGCATATTAGACTAAAACCCTATCGTTAAAGGGTTTATGAGAATTTGAAGTTTGATAGCTATAGCGATAGCTCAAGCTATACCGTTAGGCAGTCGAGGTGCTGCGCAGAGCCGAGAGTTGTCTTCTTTGTATCTGGGCAGAGAGTTGCCTTCTTTGTATGAAACGGTATACATTGACGTCACGCACAGAGCGCGCGAATCTTGAAGTTTGAACACTTGTAAATCTAAAACTACTTATCGTATATGAATAAAATAAAACAGTTCAGTTTTTAAACGTTTAAACTATACTGTAACAAAGTTTCAAGCGAATTAATGAACCTGTTGTTAATCCCCATTAAGCTTTATCAGCGGGGTTATTACCTATCTTTGCAACAGCAATGCGAGAGCAAAAAATGCGCAATAATTGCTTTACGCCACGAATAGGAACCGCACTGTTATTACAGTGCGGCCTCCACCGAACAATCGATGAACTAGAATTTGCATTTATCGCGGCATCTCACTCTCGCACTCTAGGAGCTCGAGAGACTGAGTTGCCGCTATACGAACCATCAGCGAGCGATTAGCCAGCGATCACATACGTAATACCATTTTTATTTTGACGTTCCGCGTCAATTGCGCAACGATTACAAGTTTTTAGGTAATAAGGTAAAATTTTAGGTTTTACTTTGTTGAGAATTTTATGAAATATTATTCATACTTCTATAGTATCAAACTTAACATGGCTTTTGTGAAAGTAGGCGCAAGTTTCTGCGCAATATTCAGTTTAATGTTAGCGAGTGGAAGAAGTGAGCGAGTTATTTTTTGCTTTAATGATTCGAGGACAATACAATCTATTGCTAAAATTACAAAAGTTATAACATGTCAGAGAACATCACATGCATTTATTTGATTTCTAGATAAGTAGTACTTGATAATTGTTAATCAAGTAAATATACTAGAAAAAAGCAACTTGTCTCATGTCTATATTAAAAAAAAAAAACTGCTATCTTAATCGATAGTCAAACATCTGTAAAGATGTTTCTTTCGAATGCGAGGATATTTCTCTCATTGATGAAACGACGGTGGCCAACACCGTAGAAAAAGGTGAATATACTAGAGAATTTCAACGTGTTCTCGTAGGTCTCTGTAGCATAATTGGTCAGTGCATTGGGCCGGATTCCCAAGGATGCGGGTTCGAGTCCCGTCAGGGCGACATGAGACAAGTTGCTTTTTTCTAGTATATTTACTTGATTAACAATTATCACATAAAAATAGCATTGTAAAATGCAAAATTAAAAAGTTATAAGTAGTACTTGAGTTACGAATATCAGGTGCCAATAAGGTAATATTGGTGCAACTAGTGGTAACCACCGGTATCAGATACCAGGGTTCGATTCCCAGCGGGAGTACATATTTTATTCGGTTTGGTTGGTGGAAGTATTTGTTGTAATTCCGTCTGGCTAGTTACCACCATCCATCTTATCTAAGCCTGACGCCATAACAACAACGTTTTGAGCATTGGTGTGTTCCGGCAGGTAGGGATAAAATAGCCAGTTCCACAGTGATGAGGATTTCGGGAGAGGTTCGTTTCCATCTACGGCCTTATCAATCCTTAACATCAGGGCCCTTATTCACTATGACCACATAGCGATTCCTTGCTCAAACCACGCCATTGTCTTACTTGGTTTTGACATTTTCAATATTAATTTTCTCCGTGATACTCACAAATTACAGAGTTATTATACAAGAACATGACAGTCACATATTGTATAATTATTGAACAAGGAAAATGACTTTAAAATTTGTAAGTGTTAAAGAGAAAACGAATTTTGAAAATGTTGAAACCAAATACGACATTGGCGTGGTTTGAGCAAGGAATCGGTAAGTGGTCATAGTGAATACGGGCCCAGGTATGATGAAGGCTAAGAGTCTCCCTGTTATTTATAAAAAAAATATAAGAATCAGACACAGATGTACAAAAAACATTTTGTAACACAAATTTGGATAGAACTAGACCACCAGTCTAGCTAAAACAGAAAAAAATATGAAGGAAATTGTTGGAAGCACTTATAAAAACCATTCAAACTTGTGAAATAGCTTATTTTATAATAACTAGGCAGACATTTGACCACCATCGTGCTTAATAAACAGGATGTGATCTAAGGTGTTGCATGCTTGCCCAGGAAATGCCTATTCACTCTCGCCTTGAAGAGGCCAAGATTGTAGGAATCGGGGAACACATGAACAGGCAGCGCATTCCATTTTTTAGCGGTGTGTCAGCAAAGCGCTTGGTACGGACCGTTACACGACGTCAACGACGTACGGGTGGGACGGTAACCTGCGTCTGGTACGGTAACCTGCGTCTGGTACGGTAACCTGCGTCCGGTACGGTAACCTGCGTCTGATACGGTAACCTGCATCTGGTACGGTAACCTGCGTCTGGTACGGTAACCTGCGTCTGGTACTGTAACCTGCGTCTGGTCCGGTAACCTGTGTCTGGTACGGTAACCTGCGTCTGGTACGGTAACCTGCGTCTGGTACGGTAAGCTGCGTCTGGTACGGTAACCTGCGTCTGGTACGGTAACCTGCGTCTGGTACGGTAACCTGCGTCTGGTACGGTAACCTGCGACTGGTACTGTAACCTGCGTCTGGTCCGGTAACCTGCGTCTGGTACGGTTACCTGCGTCTGGTACGGTAACCTGCGTCTGGTACGGTAACCTGCGTCTGGTACGGTAACCTGCGTCTGGTACGGTAACCTGCGTCTGGTACGGTAACCTGCGTCTGGTACGGTAACCTGCGTCTGGTACTGTAACCTGCGTCTGGTCTGGTAACCTGCGTCTGGTACGGTTACCTGCGTCTGGTACGGTAACCTGCGTCTGGTACGGTAACCTGCGTCTGGTACTGTAACCTGCGTCTGGTCTGGTAACCTGCGTCTGGTACGGTTACCTGCGTCTGGTACGGTAACCTGCGTCTGGTACGCTGCTGGCGGAAAGGGGCTGGAGGAACAAGGGCGTGCAGTTCTCTCGCACACTCCCCAAATCGATCCTATAATCTACAATCTAAATATAAGCTACAATCAGACAATCATTACCTTGCCTATGAAGGGTTGGTCAGTGGAGTTCTTGACGAAGACATTCATCTCGATGCCGCGGTCGTACGGCGGGTACGAACCGGCCTTCTCCGATGCGCTCACTCCAGGGTCTAGGGGAATTATTGTTATATATCACAACTGCAAGTCTTTCTTTCTTCTTTTCGTATGAACAACGACCTTTTTTTATATAACGTTATTGCCACAAAACACAATAATAAATATAATAAATATTTGCATACAATCACACCAATTATCTAGCCCACGTTAAGTTTCATGAAGAATTTGTGTTATGGATACTAAATAACGGATAAACATCCTTATTTACATTTCTTTTTGTAAATACATACATAATACATACTTATTATACATATCAAACACCCAGACCAAGACAAATAGACATGTTCATGCACACAAATATTTGTCTTGTCCGGGGATCGAACCCGGACCTCTGGCGCAGAAGGCGGGGTTAGTACCCCTGCGCCAACCAGGTCGTTAATAAAGAGATAAGAAATACAGGTCGGTTAACTAAAGCTGGCACGTTCAACATTTACACGTAGTTTCTGTGAATAAGTGGGCGGCGTGATTTTGCATTACATACTCATCAAGAATAGTCTGTCTCTATCTCGTGCGCGTCAAACTTACGAGTATGAAGGAGACAGTTATTTTTTTATAATTTTTGCATTTTCAGGGCTATTTTATAGTTATGATATTTTTTTTAATAGAAAAATTTTGGAAAAAATTATCTCGGCCACAAGTGAATTCTCAGATGGGACTGAGAATGACTGACTGACGGATGAACTGACTGATTCTATCTGAGAATTCACTTGTAGCGGAGTTGATTTTTTCCAATATCTTTCTATAAAAAAAAATATCATAAGTTATTGTTTTGCTTCTATAGAGTGCTTTTTTGTATTTGTCTATGATTTTTTTGAAATTGCATTGCTATGAGTACAGCCGTGTGGTGTCGGCCTAAGAATACAAGTGTCACCACTCCCTTACATGCCTGGGATGTCGTAATTGTCGACTAAGAGGCTCGACACATTGAACACCTGTGCGAGAGAAGGAAAACTTGAAACAAACCCTCTACCAACCCGTCTGGCCAGCGTGGCAGCAGTAGGCTAATAGCCCCCTATGAACGCCACAATAGGCGTGAGCTAGGAGAGGCCTATGTCCAGCAGTGGACGTCCACAGGCTGATGATGTGATGTGTGAGTACTGGTATCGCGCCAGCTTTCGGTAACCGGCCTATAGCAAGTCGGCTGTCACAAGTCGGTATTCGGTCGGTCTGAATTGTAACCGACGTTAGTACTTACCAATAATCATCATATAATGCATTCCTTCCTTATGCAATTCGTCTACGAAAGCGGGTAGTCCTGCAAAATTCTCTTTATCATAGGTAAAATCATTTCTGTTCTTCATGTAGTCAATGTCATTCCATTGTACATCCTAAAAATAAAATAGAATAAATTAACCACAGGTTTTTTTACCATCATATTAAAAACTAGTTTAATAATAACTTACAAAGGGAATGCCGGCTTCTCTATTCTTTTTCCAAACTTCTCGAGTTGTGTTCAATGACATATAGTTGAATCTGTAAAAAAAAAGTTGAAAATAACTGTGATTTTTTTAGGTTTTAAGAAGTGAGCTTCTATTTTTTTAATGATGACCTAATTGATACTTTGTCTATGATGGACTGGGGGTGAAAGTAAAACAAAGAATGCACTAACTGCTATTTTCCAGTGCAGATAGTAAAGCCTATTAACGGCCAAGGCACAAACTATCGCAGGCGATGCACGTAGGCCCTAGACAGTGTTGATGTGTGTATTTCTACACATAAATACTTATGTATAATTATATCTATATATATCCGTTACCCTAGTATCGCATAACACAAGCCTTTTAGTGCTTACTTTGGGGATAGGTTAATTGGTGTGAGTGTAAACAATATTTATTATTTAGATGGGACTTCACACCAATATTTTTCTATTTAAAATCTATCATAAGTATAAAAATAGCATTGAAAATGCAAAAATTAAAAAATCCAAAAATATTTATTTTTATTTGTATTTTAAGTTTTCTTTCCCTCAGCGTACGCTGTATTTTACGACAAGGCCGTATAAACGATTTTTTTATGGTCAACTAACTGTAGGAACTTACGGACTGTTCAGCAAGTGTTAAGTATGGCTAGTTTTTGCAACTGTATGTAAATGCAGGGTTTCTGATATATATTACTATTATAACATCTAAGACCCAATGAATGGCAAATATGTCACCAAGAGTGATGTTTATACAATTTTTCACTCTCAAAATCTCTCTCTCTTAAGCCCGTAAAGGATATATCGCGTAAGGATGTGTTCGTGTATTTATATGTACCTAATTATTTATTTATTTATTCAACTAACAAAATTACAATGAAATTAATAAAAAGTTACAATAAATATATTAACACAAATGTCACGTAATACTGATGCAATATATTTACAACAAACAAAATTAAAATATTTTATGATTTTGTAATTTTTGCATTTTTCAATGCTATTTTTATACTTCTGGCAAATTTTAAATAGAAAAATATTGGAAAAAATTAACTCGGCCACAAGTGAATTCTCAGGCTGGAATTCACTTGTGGCCGAGTTAATTTTTTCCAATATTTTTCTATTTAAAATTTACCATAAAAATTAAAATAGATTAAAATCAGAAAAAATAGAATTAGAAAGAAGCTTTGTCAATATGATATATAATAATAATAATTCCTGCGTCAAAAGAATTGTTTCTAGTGTCAATTCAAAATAATAGTTCCATATGTCAAATAATAAATAATAATAATAAATTTACAATTACTAAAATTACATAAGCATATTGTTTACAAATGCAAAGACTCTGTCTTAAAGGTAGCCAAAGCTCGTCGGCAAATATGTCTAAATCGCCGTGCTGAGCAAGTAATACTAACTTGCACAGATGGAAGTCCAGCGACCAGTATGGCGGTAAGAAAGATTTCCCACAAAATTTGCTTACTATATAGATACGTCTACGGGCAAAGGTCCTATCATCACGTGGAAATTGATAACTACTAAAGGGAACTTTCATAGTCAGTTTCTAATTGTCAATGACTTTCTTAATAAATAGGTACTCACTTGCACAGATTGAAGTCCAGCGTCCAGTATGGCGGTAAGAATGGTTTTCCACTAAATTAGCTTACTGTATAGATACGTCTACGGGCAAAGGTCCTATCATCACGTGGAAATTGATCACTACTAAAGGGAACTTTCATAGTCAGTATCTAATTGTCAATGAATTTCTTAATAAATAGGTACTCACTTGCACAGATGGAAGCCCAGCGACCAATATGGCGGTAAGAAAGGTTTCCTAAATTAGCTTACTGTATAGATACGTCTACGGGCAAAGGTCCCATCATCACGTGGAAATTGATCACTACTAAAGGGAACTTTCATAGTCAGTATCTAATTGTCAATGACTTTCTTAATAAATAGGTACTCACTTGCACAGATGGAAGCCCAGCGACCAATATGGCGGTAAGAAAGGTTTCCCCACTAAGTTAGCGTACTGTACGGATACATCTACGGGCAAAGGCCCTAACATCACGTAGAAGTTTAGCACGCCCCCCGTAGCTCGGTACGTGATAGCCGGCGATGGCTGGACTACTATATCTGTGGTAAATAAAAAAGATATATAAATAAAAATAAGTTACAATAATATTGTTGATCAACGATCAATATATAAGCTATTGTATATATGAAAGATATTTAAGAACGGTTAGATGGATTTAGCTACTACGTTGTGACTGAAATTGTGAGGCGAATAGTCATAAAAAATTATTATGTATACAAATGATCTACGTGCAACTATATTTATTTAGGTACCGGTTAGATTTAGAACTTACCCATTGCATTAGAATTTAGGAGAAGAACTCCGAAACTGTCTCCTTGTGGTTCCACTCCCAGGAAGAAAGGATGCGTGCCGTACAGATTTAGCTGTAAACATTAAATAATTTCCTAAAGAAAGAACGTTTTAAAGTGAAAAAAAAAAAATATATTTTAAGAGTTGTTCTACATAATATTTTTTCGGAGTCATACTGAGACATCACAATTTTCTTTTTACCGTCAAGAAAAAAGTCTGTGTTATTCTCAGAGTTGGACACAATACAACAGAAGCAGTGGCCTATTTTAAATTAAATATTAAATTTCAATTGAGTTTTGAATTGAAGTCTAGCTAGGCTGTTACAAGCACTTGTGAATTTCAAAGAAGCTACGTCATCAGTTCACAAACCGGGGAACCTCGTTACGAGAAGAACCTGCAAGAAACTCAAGGGTTGTTTCTCTTTATATAAGGTTCATTCTAGCTATAAATTTTCTAAATTACTTACGTGTTCTATAGGAACTCTATCCCGGTTGAACAGAGCGAAGGTCTGCCAGTTCATGTCCTGTAGGAAGCTCGCGCGGCGCTCTCCTAACCCGAAGATGTATTTGGTCGATAAGATTGCGGATACCTGGAGGAACTTGTCCGAGAGGATAAGCCCGCCCACATCTTGAGTGTCGAAGCTGAATATTTCGAAATAAAAGTATGAAATATTAATAAAAGAAACTCTAATTTACTCAGACTATAGTCCGTGCCAGATAAATGTGCAAAGAAGTTCGTTCACCTTACTTGTACCAAGAATTTTCAAAACATAGCGACAGTTATCGTTCTCCATGCGAGACTGTCGCTAACACAATATCGTTCGTGTTTCATGGTACAACAATAAAAATGCGGATCAGTAGGACATCCTACTTAACATTATAAATGCGAAAGTACGTCTGTTTCTATATTTGTTTGTTCCTCTTTCACGCAAAAACTACTGAACGGATTTCGATGAAATTTGGCATGTAGGGACTTCCAGTAGTGGACTAACACATAGGCCATTTTTTATCCCAATATTCCCTCGGGAACGGGAACCACACGGGTGAAACCGCTGGCGGCCGCTATTTAATAATAATTAAGACCAATTTTGCTTACTAAAGTTGTGTCAGTTTGGTCAACATTAGTGCAGGAATACATATTAAATTAAAAAAATATATATTTTCTCATCACAAACTTAGCATTGAAATAAAGTTATTTACAAAACAGGAATAAGGAATCTAAGTTTGTGACATATACGTTGTATTATTTGGGACAACTGTCTTTTTAAGCCACCAATGCATGATAAACAAGCTGTCAAATTGACAGTGTATGTGATAGTGAAAATTTAATTACACTAGTTTCATGTAAGTCGAAAAGTCTCGCTTGCTCAAATTTAACTTTACAATCACATTTGTGAAATAATTTTATTTTATCAAAATTCGAATACTAAGTAAGAATGTGCCGGCAATATAATGATTTAAATAATGATCCAATCATGTCAAATAAACAACTCGATATCTACACTACAAAGCACACTGTGTTTAAGACTCAAGCAAAAAATAATTTTTTTTAACTTCATATTAATAATATTCAAATTCCTTGATTATTTAATAACTTATTTCAATCAAGTTTATGTTTCCGATCACTGTATAAATTATTTTTTTATAAATTATATGTATCCTATAATTGTATAATGTAATCTAATAATCATAGATAATCAGTGTCTGTTCATTAATTTTTACCGTAATTCAATAATCTTATGTTATTTGATTAATGTAAATTCTATTGCATTTATAGGAATACTTTTCTTGTATAATTTTCTTGTTTAATATTTATCATTTAAAGGAAATTTATTGTCAATGTTTATTGTAGTTATGTTTTTTTAAAATTTTTTTTCTTATGTTTTCGCATCGCATGATTTTCTGTGTGTACACGTATTTGGATGTCAGTCTTGTTCGAAACTTGCATTGCTCTCATTTCATGTTGTTATCGACTGTTATCTGTTGTGTATACCATAAATAAATAAATAAAATAAATAAATACTTTTTTACGAATTTATTTTGAGATGATGAAGTAACTAAGAGCTCCTTTGCTCTTATATTAAGAACTAGGCGTGACAAGGTATAGAAGACAACATAATTTCTAAAAATGTATCCTTACATGGTAACATTGTTACTGTTCCTCACAACCTTGAACCCGACGGTGGACGCGTTTATCTCGACCCTGTACTTCATGTTGGCGAGAGGTTTGGCGACAGACGCGATTTCTGGTAATGGTGGCTCGTAGCGTTTGTTGTCCGCGTCGTATATCTGGGATTTAATAAATATAATATTTAGATTCTTGAATATAAATAATGTTAAGACTTTATAAGAAGACAAGAAAATCAATCACGACGACCTGTTTGGCGCAGGGGTACTAATCCCGCCTTCTGCGCCAGAGGTCCCGGGTTCGATCCCCGAACAAGACAAATATTTGTGTGCATGAACATGTCTATTTGTCTTGGTCTGGGTGTTTAATATGTACATTAAGTATGTATTTACAAAAAAAATAAAAAATAAATGTATATAAGTATGTTTATCCGTTATCTAGTATCCATAACACAAGTTCTTCATGAAACTTAACGTGGGACTAGATAATTGGTGTGATTGTCTGCGAATATATATTTATTTATTTATTTATTCACCATTGTTAACATTTGATTACAACAAGTGAATAGTGCAAAAATACAACGGAGCTACCACATAACATCCACACTATCATAATTTCTTTTGCACTTTTTTATCTTCCAAGCTTGTCATTGTTTTGCCCGCACTGTCCCAAGGCCCTGACAGAATAAGAGCGCTCCTGAATCACCTATACTAAGACAATACCGTTACTGACTAACAGACAACGTACAGCCCAAATGGCTGAACCGATTAAGCTGAAATTTTGCATACAGGATCCTTTAACGATGTAGGTGAGAACTAAGAAAGGATTTTTTTTATATTTCCACGGGAACGGGAACCACTCCGGTGAAACTGCGGGCGGCCACTAGTTCTTAATATGCAGGCAGAGGCAGGGCCTTTAAGCCTCACACGAGACACTTGTTTTCTTGCTACACTCTACTGTTTATGTTTGTTAATTTTCTGATATTCCTTGTTTTTATGTATACTTGTGTGTGTGTCATTAAACGTTTGTCACGTGACACAAAACGCTCCTGATTCGTCGACTTTATGATGACGTCACCTGCTTGTAAACCTCGTTTGCCTACGTATGTGGATGATATGTCAAACAGATCAGAATATAGGCAAGTGACGTCACCCATTCCATTGCAGCGCCATATTGTCAAAGTAGATTTTTGGCACGCTATTTAAATATTGAATTTTTAATTTGATATTTTTCAGCAAATATGTACCAGAATTTAAAAAAAAATATTTTACTGGGTTCCTTAAACTCTATTACATAATATAAAATAGTAGATTGTTTACCAAGGGCTGTATGACACCCATAACAGTCGAGTTCGCGACTGTTATGGGTCCATACACCCGAAGCAAACACTCTACTTTTCATTTTGAATATGAGGAAAGTAAAAACAAACAGAATATTCAAAAAAAAAAATTGTAAGGTTTCTACGATTTTAATTATTTTATAATGTAGCAAAATAAGCTGTATAGGCTTCTGTGCCTTTGCCTACATACCTTTGGTAAATTAAAGTCCAAAGAGATTACAGATATCGATTTGACATGACACCCCCTATTCTTTTTTCAATTTTATTACAGCCCTAGGGCCGCCACATATCACTTTCAACCCGCATTTTAGGCAAGTTATGAGTTACTTTCAGAATATGACACATGAAAAAGATTTAAAAAACCTATCAAATAGCCTATTATAAAAATACTGTTTTCACCATTCGCATGCGAATCTTGCGATTCCGTATGCGAATAGTGATTCGAATGATTCAAATATACATCTCCTGGGTGGAGTCGCTCAGCATGCTCGGTAAATGAGGCTATGGGGATAGTAGCAGTACGGTATGTCCACCAACTTCACCATATAATCAAACATATACTTGAAGTCGACCCTGGCGTCCTTTAAGTCGTCGGAGTAACTTAAAGGTCTTGCAAACCTGGGGGCTAATTGTCTAATTTAAAATCTATCGCAATCCCTTTAAATTCGTAATTTGAAAAATATTCAGGCCGTCACTATTTGACATTTGAAAGGGATTGTGATCGGGACGCGTTTTAAAAGGTATGGAATAAACGAAATTGAATTGTCTAAGCAATATGACAGACGAAAATATCACAATCACAATACCTCTGAAAGGGATTGTGATAGATTTTAAATTAGACAATAAGGGGGCTGGTTAACCTTAATCTGCAGCATATCATCAGACATATACTTGAAGTCCACCCTGGCAACCTCAAAGTCGTCGGGGTACCCTGAAGGTCTCGCCCTCTCGTAGTACACAGTCACCGAGTGCTTGTCCTCAGTCATGTTGAGGAATCTGTACGAGTCGTACTGTGGGGGATAGTAGCAGTACGGAATGTCGCCTTTCTGATCGGGGACGCGCCAACAACAACCTGACAAAGAGAAAATTGTAAAATTATATAGGCTAACTATACGTCTATATTGGAGTATAGATTTTCGAGATTTTGTTTTGTTTATCTTACTTCACTGGATACGTTTCTGAATTCTCTGAATAGATTCAGTGAAGCAAGATAAACAAAGCAAAATTGAAATGTCTTTTAAATTGTACAAATACAATGATATATGTGTGTACTTAAAGCAGATACGTCACACGAGCTCGCATTATGAACATTGGGACGACCCCATATGGAGTCCGATTTAAATTGTTATCTCTTTCATTTCCGTGCATTTTCGTGTCTATTGCCTTATTTGTCAGTAAACATGACAGTTGTCTTGGTCACAGATTTCAACGCAAATTACTATCAAGGTAGTCTATACTAATATTATAAAGAGGAAAGATTTGATTGGTTGTTTGTTTGCAATGAATAAACTCAAAAACTACTGAACGGATTTAGATGAAATTTGGTACACAGATAGTGGATAGCCTGGTTATGAACATAGGATACTTTTTATCCCGATATTCCCACGGCACCACGCGGGTGGAAATGCAAGCAATAAAATATTATTGTTCCTGAGTATGGCAAATAACGTAGTGGTATGGTAATATGTATCATCATAGGGCACTACATTTTTTATACTTGAATAAGATTAGTATATGCAGTCTGTACAACTTTTACACTAAATAGTTGACTTATATGGTTAAGTTTATACAAGTGATTACATATCAAGTTTGGAGGACTCGAAATACTCCTGCATAGTGTAATAAAAGTTTTTCAACAAATACACTTTCTTTAATTTTTTATAAATGAATTTGTATTGATTTCGTCTTGAATTATTTAGGGAAGTTTATTATAGATTTTTATGGCGTTAACGTTTGTTCCTGGACAATGTAGTTTAGTTGCTTATTACCATGCCAAAAACAACAAAAACTGCGGATTCATTTAAAAAGATGGTTTATTTGAAAGGAATGATAGTGAACCTTAATTTTCTTTACTTATTTTGAAGGAACAATTACAACTTTTCATGTTTGACATCATAAATAAAAGTAATAAATAAAATCTACCCACCTCTTTTGATACAATCATTTTCATTGGCATTCGCCTGTGGGAAGCAATCAAAACGCATGTTGTCTTCGACTCTTGCGCATATATCCTTGAGGACCTCTGGCGGGCGATCCATGAAACTCTTTTTGTTCAAATTGGCATTCTTCCTCGTGAAGTCAGTACCGTTGCTCTTGTTTTTAGTGCTGAGATTGTTGTGGTCATGGTACCGGTATTCTGGTAGTATCTAATAAAAATAAATATATTTTTTTAATTATACCACACTTAATTGTTACATTCGTATGGAAGAGCACGATGGTGCAGTGGTTCGCGCACTCGGCCTGCGATTATGGCTGTGAAGGTGAAGCAACTTTCGCAAATGACCGGTCACGCACGGGATGGGTGATCAAAAATGTATTAGCTCGAGCTCCTTTTTTCGGAAGGCACGTTAAGCCATTGGTCCCAGCCGTAATTGCAGTCGTTAAGCCTATCAATTTGCATTGGGCCCGCATGATGGGTCATAGCTAGTGACGGGGCACTTACGGAAATTTTGAATAAATGTTAAATTTACGATACATGCCTAAGTAAAAACCCATTTCTAGTCATAGCCACAGAATATATTAGTACCTTACGGTACAGAAATTTCACTACCGAGTTTAGGTATGATAAACGAAAGCGTCCGGTCACTGGACTAGTCTCAATAGGCTGGCACTCGCTCGACTAGTCGCACACGCAGCGCACGCATCCGCGAAACAAAAGTAAACTGTTAGTACCGTAAGGTACCTCTAACAGCCCTAGCAGATAAAAGCGAGACGGCAGACAGTTATTGTACTGTACTATGAACACTATACGCAATGCAGAAGGTTGATGTTACGTTGTTTACCAGAATAGTAGGTAAATATCTCGGGGATTTTGCGCCGCTTGTATGGAAGTGAGACAGGCCTGTCATAGCCTATTCTCCTTATGCATCCATAAGGAAGGCCAGTGTCCCAGTAGTGGGGACATTAAAATGGGTAATGAATATGATTGATGTTAGGGTCACTTTTCAATTTGACGACTCTATATGAAATAAAACAGGTAGAAAAAAACAGCCCTTGACGAATTTCTTGCCGGTTCTTCTCATTACAAGGTCTCCCGCCGTAGGGTTTGTGAACCGATGACGTAGCTTCTTTGACGTTCAAAAGTGCTTGTAACAGCCTAGACTGAATAAATGATACTTATTGAATTTGAATTTGATTCTTTTAGGTTAACTCTGTAGGACTAAATTATGCACAGCATTTTCAAATAGGTAATTAATTTAATTAATGATATATTTGTTATTATTACAGTAAACTTGCCTTTTCATAAGTCATCGGAGTTGGCGGTTTCTTTGTGTTATCAGGGTGAGCACGCTCCCATAATTTCCTGTAAAATAAAAGATACTTTATAATATTATGATATACTAGCGGCCGGCCGCGGTTTCACCCGCGCATTTCGCGCGTTCCCGTGGTATTATTGTGATAAATCCTATATTATAAATGCAAAAACATGTCAGTTATTCTTTTGTTTCTTACTCTTTCAAGCAAAACTACTGAACCGATTTGGATGAAATTTGGCACACAGAAGATAGCCTTGATTAAAACATAGGCTACTTTTTATCCGTATACTCCCACGGGAAAGATAATCACTCGGCGGGCGGCCGTTAGTTGTATCATAAGTGGTATTCTGATGTACTCGTATAAGCTATATTACTGTAAAGTTTCATCTTAATCTGTTTACTTCCAGTTTTTGTGTGAAAGAGTAACAAACACACATCCATCATGCAAACATTTATCCGCTCAATCTTTCGCATTTATGATATTATTAAAATATGGGTAATAAATATATAATATAATATATAATATATTTTATTTCACCAAAGAAAAAATACATTGTTTGGCAAGTTACAATAAGACAACTGTAAACATAACTTAGTTCTTACATGTAATAAACCATTGATTGAAACAAGCCAATGGTAAACATCTGCACCCGAACTAGGAAACCTGTATCTCAGGTGCAGTGCTCTTACTCTCACTATGTAAAAAAAAAGTTTTAACCAGAAAGGCAAAATGGAATAAACTAAAAAATAAAAAATGCCAGAATCAAAACTAAACCTTAAAGTTAGATTATATGTAGTGAACCTCTCACGGTGAGTAAAATGAATATGAATGAGTGTGTGTGGAGAGGGTGTGTATACTGTTGAGTCATAATGAAATGGAATTATTTGAATTTATTAACAGAATAATTAATGAGTAATAAATTATTCATATTTGCATTTTGTTTATGCTTAGTAATCTTATGCTCTTTGTTTTGCTGATATCAGAATTCTGATATTAAAATGTCTAGGTACTAAATCCCAGACAGAACAAACATAAAATATTTTCATTAGTTACTGGTCGCCCGACTCTACAGTGGTTTCCTCCGTTAAAGCACTGCTACTCCATACAAACCTTTAATGCTCCTCGCCCCACGCCCCTCTCAGGGCACACTACGCCCGTCACGCCCAGCATGTTCACCCCACGCTCCCTACCACCTCACTATACAAACCTGTAGTGCTCCTCGCCCCACGCCCCTCCCAGGGCTCCGCTAGCGGCCCACCATGCGCCCACGCACAGCGCGCACACTAGCGTCACGCCCAGCATGCCCGGCCCCGCGCTGCCTACCACCTCCCACCAGCGCTGCAACCAGTTGCGCTGCTCCGAGAAGCGCTGGTATCTGGAATTCAATGGAATACTATAAAGATAAAAGAACTAACATGAAATACAGATTAATCTAATCAGAGCACGGGATTTTGCTTACAGTGTCTTACCTTGCATATGATTGTAATATAATACTTTTTCTAGGAATCCTTTGAGTTAAAATCAACATTATTACAAAATACAATTAACAAAGACAAAAAAAAATTAAATTTATCAAAACATTTGTGCAAAAAAAAGTTTTTTTTTTATGAGAAGTATCCTAAATTATTTAAATGTATTATTTGATTTAATTATAGAGTTGGCTCAGTCATTAATGGATCCAAGTACAAGAAAAAAATAAAATACAAACAAGATGCCTGGCTACGCACAACTACAGCATAGAACCATTGTCTTGATGTTATTGTGGTCCAGTAAACTTATGAACTTTAATCACAGAACGCATTAGTCATTTCGCTGTGTAAATAATTTCTATCTGCTAGTATTTGTGTCACTAGTTGCAACAAGCTAGAGAAGAATATTTTACTAAAAACATACAAGTACCCGATTATTTTTATTTCTGAAATCTAATTTGTTATCTGCTTGTCGGATACCGGTGTCCAGAGAACAATTGAATATTTATTGTGTCTCAAAGCCCAGGGTCTGAGAAGTTAAGGAAGAAAGAAAAAGGGAATTAAATTTTTTACAATTGTATCCCCCCCTATTCTTAAATTATTTTTATTCTTATATATTTGCATATTTTCTGTTTTCTTCCGGCTTCAAGCTTCTGGTGCTGCAGCGTTTGACGATGACGAGTGAAGTGCGTTACAACTTACGTGACAGTATGTATCTCTGGCTACCTGGCTATTTCTTAAAGAAAACCACCTGGGAAAAATGCGACGATGATATGACTTCTTATTTCAGTACTCATTTTCAATGTAGGAAACGGCTTCACGGCAGCATGATTGATTAAAATTGGTGAGCCAGAGGAGCACATGTTTTTGAGGTTAGGTTTAACATAAATTGACGAATTCCAAGAGCATTACGGTATGTCCCGACGGGATGTACAATTCAAAAAAATGTGACGGCATATGTGACAGCTACTGATGCATTCAATACCTTAGCATACGCAATTGGGAAAGCGAAATAAGCATTTACTTCTCAAGAAGCATGTGGCTGTCTGGCGCATTAGTTAAAGTCGAAAATCATCGTGAAATTGGCATCATAATAAATATAAAACGTGAATCGTAAGCTTTTTAGTCACGGTAAACAGCTCATAAGTCTATTTCCGCGACTTCATTAATTTTGAAGAAAATTAAAAAAATGTTTACTATGGACAGAGTTAGTGTAGGGTGACCATGGCCATAATATTTATCCCAGGATTTTTTCCTATTATAGATTTTTATAGTCGTCTGAATAAAATCGAGTTTGGGGGGCTTTAATAATAATAAAAAAACGTATTTAAAAATTCTTATTTCTGGAATTAACTTTTAGTTTGATGCGGCTTTTCGGACAACTAACCATGGTCCCAAACGCCACCTTATTAAGTCATTATTTTTTATAGTATTTTGGAACCACTGTTACAGTACAAACACAGTTGCTATCTTTATTTCCTATGTCAGGAAAGTACAGTCAAACAGGTTTAATAAAATAACAATACATTTTTTTATACAAAAACATTTTATAAAAAAAAATCAAACCGACTTCAAAAAGTAAAAAATAAAACTTTTGGAGTCGGTGCCAGCCAGGGCATTCTACATTGAACTTCTATTAACTATATATTTTTTTGGCCTTAGCTAGCTAGCACCGACTCCAAAAGTTTTATTTTTTACTTTTTGAAGTCGGTTTGATTTTTTTTTATAAAATGTTTTTATTTCAGATTTTTTAGTTACATCATGTGCCGTTACTTACACTAAAAATCAGCCCATACACAACAATGTCATCTAGGTAAAACGACTATTTGCCAAAAGGTGATTTATATTTTTCAAGATTATGAAAAAACTACTAGCCAGATCTTCGTAAAAATTATATGGGACCAAATTGACAGTGTACCCGATCGAACAAAAAAAGAACTATTAAAATCGGATCACCAACACCGGAGTAATCGGTATACATACATCAGACAAAAAAAAAAAAAAAAAAAAAAAATACGCGTTGAATTGAGTACCTCCCTCCTTTTTTTTGAAGTCGGTAAAAAAACAGTTTTACTTAAGATTATTATAAACATTATAACATATTATTAAAATATTTATGCTTATTACTAATGTGACTTAAATGTACACGCTTGTACATAAAGAGTGATGTTGAATTGAACAAAAAGTACCAGGGCAGCATAATCCACCAGATAGGTGATTGCGGAAAAAAATCATAATGCTTTGACAGTGAGTTAATATTGTATCATATTCTATGTTATTCCATTCCATACAAATTGCAGCCGATTGAATACGATATGAAATTTCAAATTAATACAGAGAACTCTTTTCAAAGTCACGAAATAAAAAATAAAATGGTTTCAAAAGCTATCATAGATGGCTCCAGTTATACATTAAATGTCAAAATTGTGAGGGAAACAGGGAAATGCCGCATTGACAGTTGGTAATTTGCTTAGCCATCAATCGGCAAAAAGAAAATCTTTTTTTTTGCTGTCACAAATGTCATTTTGAAAAGATCTCATTACCTTACGCAATCGCACCCCTGGAGTAAGTAAGATGATTATGCCATGTCGATTGTATTATTTATTTGATAAATCATAAATAATAAAGAAATTATAAATAAATATTATTTACACTAGAATCTAAGTCTAAGAATCAAAGTCTAAAGCAGCATTATTGTAATAAGATCTAATTGGTACCTGTGGGGATGATGGTGGATGTATGGAAAAGGGTGGTAGATGGTAAGCCACTTGTAGGAAGGTCGAATAGCGAGCTCTTCCTCCGGACTGGGTGTTGGTTGGTAGTCCGGGGACCGCGGTCCGACAGATGATCGTCGGATGTTGTATATGTGAGTGGCTCGGTGAAACTTCGCTTGTGTGATGTAGGTTTCCATACATATTGTTCGAACTCATATTGAATTGTCATCAGCACCATCTATTTGATGCACGGTGGATACAAGTTTCTAACACCGTGTGTGTAGTATGTGCGGCGTCAGGTAGGTGCCGCCACAGTACCTGTTAAATTACTGAATTATAAATCCGACTTTACTAGCAACGTGGGAGATTTGACATTCATAAAAACACTTAGATTTTTCTATATTTAGCCTACTAGGTAAGTACCTAAAATGTTATATTTTGGTGTACAGCTACGAAACAAATGCCAATCGACCGAGAAAATTATTAAAACCGACATATGTCGTAAATTACATACCTACTTTTTAAATATTTCACTTTGAATTAAGAATCTTATGCACTGAAAGACCCAAAGATACGGTTAGCTTCTTTTGTAGATAAATATAAAAAAGTAAAGGTGGAGACAACATATCTCTATTTCTTTATAAAGGTGGAGGTCGGCCCGCTTTCGAAGTTTTCTTGGCAGCTTCTTTCTTCGAAGGCCCTCCCAATTTGTGAACTGCCAGTAGAGTCTTTAGTTTTATCTTGTCTTAATAATAAAGAATTAAAATAACAATTAAATAAAAATATCAAATCAATAATAATTTGTGCCATAGTAAATGTCTAACCGTATCCGAAGGAAAATAAATTAACTTTTCGAGGGTAGACTTATAAGTAGCCAGTCATCCCGTGACCACGGCAGCTGTAAAGGTGCCGAAACGTCGGGAAAATAAAAAAAAACCAGTAAAAAAACAAAAAATACGGACAATTACAACTTAGTTCGTGGAAATATAGCGCGTTTGATATCCGTAAAAGTTGTTTAATTTCATTTGTGACATTTTATCAAATAGTAATTGTCGTTATCACACGTAAACAATCAAGATAATTTAGTGTATATTAGGAAATCTTGTAAATATCACAATCACAAACGCACAACCATTAAATTATAAATTAAGTACCTACTAACTACTTCTTTATTAATTGCATGTATAAATGTTTTCACTGTTTCCACTGGCAAAACATCAAGAAAACATGGTTGTAAAATATAGCGCGGCCGCTGAGAGGATGATCAATGGCTCTCGATAGGAGCTGTCAAATAATGCATTCTCTCAGTGGCCACATTTATACGTTTACAACATGTTTTCTTCTCACTAACTAACAAATGAATAGCCTACTCCCAACATTTTACTAAACAGTGACCAACAAAATTAAATATAGTCATGAATTAGATTGTAGGTAGATAATTTGTTTAAAACATTTATAAAATCAACAAAATTAACACCCATTTGCACTAAACTTAAGAATCGAATAAGGATATTCTTATCTATCTTTAGACATTAATATTAAGAATACCGGGCCCGTAAGTTAAGAGAAGACTATAGTAGTGGATTTAAGAACATTTTAAAACGTTAGTGCAAAGCAATTTTTATTAAGATTGAGACAGTACGGCACATAAGAGTAGAAAATAGATTTTTGAGAAACTAATTACCAACTTCAATTAAGACAATATGACGACTCTCAAGATTTACCCAAAACCTTAATACAATTTGTGAAAATCATCTATCAAGCATTACGAACAACTTTTTGTATGAAAACAAAGCTGAAATCGCGGAAAAAAATATTTGAATCCTGGCTATAGCATAAGAAACGGCTAATTATTTTTCCCCTTTCATGCTGCCATACAAAAAGTTGTATGTAATTTGACGAGTTCTGCCCTACAAGTGGTTTTGATTTGTTGGGTAAACATATAATAACGTTGCAAAGATATCCGTCCAAAATTGTTTACGACATGGTCACCCTGATTGAACTTCATAGAAAAATTAATTTCCAATCTTCTCAAAAACTAATGAAGAAGTCGTAGAAATAGACTTATGAGCTGTTTACCGTGACTAAAAGGCTGAGGATTCACGTTTTATATTTGTTATGATGTCAATTTCACGATGATTTTTGACTTTAATTAACTAATGAGCCAGACAGCCACATGCTTCTTGAGAAGTAAATGCTTATTTCGCTTTCCCAATTGCGTATGTTATGTATTGAATGCATCAGTAGCTGTCACATATGCCGTCACATTTCTTTGAATTGTACATCCCGTCGGTACATACAGTAATGCTCTTGGAATTCGTCAACTTATGTTAAACCTAACCTTAAAAACATGTGCTCCTCTGGCTCACAAATTTTGATCAATCATTCTGCCGTGAAGCCGGTACATTGAAAATGAGTACTGAAATAAGAAGTCATATCATCGTCACATTCCTCTCAGGTGGTTTTCTTTAAGAAATAGATAGGTAGCCAGAGGAGCATATGGTCACCAACTTACGTCCCTAGTTTTTCAAAAAATCTTGATAAAAACTGAAAGTTCCATATGAAATACAAGCAAACTCAATAGTGCAGTGAATTTCAGCAAGATTAAGAAGAATTATAGGAGGAAACTGCATAAAACTGTATGGCTATTGTATATAATTATAACTATAAACACTAAACATAACCACTCCACCACTCCACCACTGACCACCACACTCACCACACTCATTCACTTCCGACAGCTGACAGGGACGTTGACGTTATATGACACTGACAAATCCCAGTTAGGCAAAGAGATAACGATCATACAGCCTTAAATTCACTGCTGCAATTTTTTTAAAGAAATTTATACTCTACTAACAGATAAACTTCCCACAAAGACAAGACGCAATGGATCCCCAGACACAGCTAATTATAGAGAAGATGAACGAAATGAAGCTAGACTTTAAAAAACAAACTGAAGAGCTGACTGAGCGATTTAAAAGAAGCCTTTCGGAAACTATTGACGAGAAACTAAAGCCGATCATAGAGGAAAACACTAAACTTAAAAAGAAGGTAGAAACAAAAATTCAAATCTTAGAAAAGGAAACGCGAAAAAACAATATTATAATACATGGTGTCGAGTAAACCGAGTCCAACAGTGGCGAATTCTGGCAGATTGTGCTAAAAATTCTAAACGAAGTAAGCGGAAAGTCAGAAATGCGAGAATGGGACCAATGGGAAATCAGCGACTTACGAAGAATAGGGATTAAAAGCGATAACAAAGCAAGACCCATACTGATGACTTACTCTAGCGTGGCGGAAAATAGAACCGCTCAAAAATAACAAAAACTTTTCTGGGGGTATTTATGTCACGCAAGACTACTCCAAAGATATTCTTAAGGAAAGGAAGGAGCTAAAGGAAAGGAAAGTCCAAGAGGAAAAAAATGGAAAGATAGCATACATTAGATACAACAAACTTATAGTAAAAGAAGACGATAACTATGAAGACAAACAAGCTAAGGAAACGAAAAGAGGAAATGGTCGCCATCCACAACGCCGACACAAACAACCTGCGGTGGTAGATTGAAACAAAGCCAATCGCACAAAATAAACAAAACTAATACCTATAAACGCTTTCGACCAAATGATACGCCCTAAATTAAGTTCGCTACCTGGAGCAATAAGCAAACAATGACAAACAACAAGCAGCAGCAACCGGAAATCGAAACACGCAGCGAAACAGGTAACAAAAACAAACAAAAACCATAACTACGATCCCCCAAGCCGGACAGCGGTCTCCGTGGGGGACCAAGACTGCTACCCTCCAGTTACAATAACAACAACAAAATCATAATAATACCTTGCACAGATATAGACTCACTCAAAACAGATTTAGACACAATATTGGACTCTACTATACAATGGCTCGATCGTAATAACTTAGGACTGAATATTAAAAAAACAAAATTAATACAATTTAGACCTTACCAGAAAACTGCATTGGATATTAACTATCAATACAAGACAACCAAGATAGAGAATGTAGATTCAGTGACCATGCTGGGAGTAGAACTAGATACCTTTATAAACTGGAAACCTCACATCCAAAAACTATCATGTAGGCTATCATCTTTCATATACGCACTTAGACAGTTGAAACGTAATACAAACATAAATACCGCTCTTTCTGCATATTACGCATTCTTCATTAAAGGCTGGCATATGGCATTATACTTTGGGGAAACTGCACAAACGGCCACGACATATTCGTCCTCCAAAAAAAGTGTATCAGAATACTAACCAACATAGTACAAACAGACTCCTGTAGACCGTACTTCAAAAAACTTAACATACTGACCTTCACATGTTTATATATCTTTGAGGCCTGTAAATTCGTTAGGAAACACCCGGAATTATACACGCCATTTACATTAATACGACGAAATAACCGATACCAAAATAAACTCAAACTACCTTTCTCAAGCTTAAAACTAATATCGGACTCCCCGCACTCCATGTTAATTAAAATACACAATCATATCCCCAACAACATAAACACATTAGAAAAACATATTACTTTTGAAAAGAAGCTGAAAGAATATCTCATAAATAAGTGCTATTATAGTATATCCGAATTTTTTGAAGATAAAAATATGTAAATTATGATCATTTAAGTTGTAATAGTTACCGAGAAGTCAAGGTGAAAGTTTTATATTGACATTATTCCCAAAGCTATTTTGTAATCCCTATTAATTTTTATTTTTTTGTATATTCTTTAATGTTATATAAATTTTAATACTGTTGTGTTACTTGTAACTTTATAATGTTAATTTTAAATGGTTTTGTTAAAATATAGTAATTTTAGTTTAATAATAATAATAATTTAGTTTCTAAATGTAGAACAAATTTTGCTACGCTCTTACAGGGTGTCACTTATGCTATATGTACCTACAATATAATATTATGTAATATTGTTAAACATGTTGTAAGTGACTTGCAATAAATATATGAATACGACGACCTGTTTGGCGCAGGGGTACTAACCCCGCCTTCTGCGCCAGAGGTCCCGGGTTCGATCCCCGGACAAGACAAATATTTGTGTGCATGAACATGTCTATTTGTCTTGGTCTGGGTGTTTAATATGTATATTAAGTATGTATTTACAAAAAAAAAGTATATAAGTATGTTTATCCGTTATCTAGTATCCATAACACACATATCTTTATGAAACTTAACGTGGGGCTAGATAATTGGTGTAATTGTATGCGAATATTTATTAATTATTATTATTATTTATTATTTATTATTTATTATTTATTATTTATATGAATATGACATATGAGCAAATATATGGCCAAAACAAACAACGTGTTCAAAACCAAACAAAACAAGACAATGCCAAAAACGAAATATATATCGCAACGTTAAACACCCTGACACTACGAACGAACCACAGAGAGACTCCTAGAACTTGACACTGCGCTCAAAGACATCAAATGGGACATCCTAGGGCTTAGTGAAGTGCGAAGAATGGGAAGAAACATTGAAGAGTACGATGACTACATATTATACACAATAGGAGCGACTAAAGGACTATATGGAGTTGGCTTCATGATAAAAAAAACATTTGAGGTAGCACATTCTAGAATTTGTCGGCGTCTCGGAGAGAATTGCAATACTGCGAATAAATATAGGTGGATATAAGAAAAGCTGGTCCATACTACAAGTTTATGCGCCTACAGAGGCGGCGGACAAAGTCACAAAATACTCATTCTACTCTGAATTATCAAAGACCCTTGAGATAGCTGCATAGCATGCGCGCCTGACAAAGCTTTCTCGATACTTTTCTCGCGCGAGCGCTCGGTCTATCCCGCTCACACCGTACTTATATGAGCGGGACAGACATTGCGAGATAAGGGTCGACAGCGAGTCGCGGTGCGCATGCTACGCTGGCTGATAAAAACATAATCATGTTGGGCGACTTCAATGGGAAAACGGGCAAACAAACGCAAGGAGAAGAAGACAACATTGATAAATAGAAGACATTAGAACGAGAAGTAAGAATGGAGAAAGACTAATCAGCTTTTGTCAAGAAAATAATCAAGCAATCATGAACACCTTTTTCTACAAAAAAACCCTCAAAAAATGGTCTTGGCAATCACCAGACGGCAAATACCGCAACGAAATAGACCTAATAGTGACAAATCACCCAAAACCTTTTAAAAACGTACAAGTAATTAACCAGTTTAACTTTGATAGCAACCATAGATTAGTCAGAGCAACCTTATACTCGGAACAAAACAAAAAATCAAGGAGACTTTATAGATCACAGTCTAGTAAAACAACAAATCAAGCGGAAAGTTAACAAACAAACACAACAAACGAAATATAGAAGATATACAACATGGAAATAGAGAAAATATATAAATGCAAGAAACCAAAATCATCCAATAAAAAAGATTATATAAGCCTAAAAACAAGGCAATTACTAGACACGAGGAAATCACTATTTAATAGTAAAAAAGATAAACATATCCTAAAAAGAATAGCAAAAATAAGCCAAGAAATAAACGCCAGTATAAAAAAAGACAAAACTAAGAGAGAATTCGACTTCATCAACCGCCATATTGCAAAGACAGGAGGAATACAAAAAGCCTTGAAGGAACTTCAGGAGTCTAAGCCATGGATACCGACTATGAAGAATAAACATAACAAGATATCTACGCAGAGAAAAGCAATTATCGAAGTCGCAACAGACTTCTACCAGGAACTATACTCAAGCAGGGACACAAACATAACAACTAACTTAGATGGGGAAGATGAAGACCCGATTCCGCCTATCCTCAAGAGTGAAGTAACAATGGCCATCAAAACTCAGAAAAACGACAAGGCACCAGGCCCTGACCACATAACAAATGAGACACTAAAACTTTTACTACCTGCGACCTTAACAGAACTAACAAGGCTATTTAACAAGATCCTAGAATAAGAATATATTCCAACACAATGGACAAACAGCAACATAGTACTGATCAATAAAAAAGGAGACAAAGATGATATAGCCAACTACCGACCTATTAGTCTCATGTCCAATGTGTATAAAATATTTGCTAAAATTATTCTCCATCGCATATCATCAAGGCTAGACGAACAACAACCTTGAGAACAAGCTGGATTCGGATCGGGTTTCTCAACCCTAGACCACATGCTCACACTGAAACAAATAATAGAGAAATGTCAAGAATATGGTTACCCCTTGTACTTGGCCTTTGTAGATTACAACAAAGCATTCGATTGCCTTGATCATCACTATCACTACATAGTATAAAGCAAAGTCGCTTCCCGCTGTCTGTCCCTATGTATGCTTAGATCTTTAAAACTACGCAACGGATTTTGATGCGATTTTTTTTATAGATAGTGATTAAAGAGGAAGGTTTATATGTATAATAACCTTCAATATAGAGTAGAGAAATACTGTAATTTTTGAGGTTTCTAATGTGAATATGATTACATTTTTTTCCGCTTACATTGCCAACGCAGGCTGAACCCTACGAAATTTATAAAAATAAAGTAGTAAGTATTTGTACACCTTGAAAAGGTCTACAGAAAACTCCGCGGTGGTATATGTTTATCTCTTATGGATAACCCACAATAGCATTTTTTTGTCATTTACTTTTTACAAGAAATAATGGCTTATTTTCTCGTATAAAGTAAATGACAAAAAAATATTATTTTAAGCAATACAGCATTAATCCTTATCCAATTAACATTAAACCTTAAATACATTGTTGATTTAATATAGATCAATATGGCCGTTTACAGCATGTAATTTAAATTAATAATTTTCGAAGATATTACAGATTTAAAATGCAGGGGCATAGCGATTGCGGGGTTACCGGCCGGTGGGCGGGCGCGTGATAGAGTTATTTGAAAGGACGGAGAGTAATAAAGGCTACTTTTTATCCCGATTTTCCCACGGGAACGGGAACCACGCGGGTGAAACCGCGGGCGGAAGCTAGTGAATATATATGGCAAGCACAAAAAACAAGGCATCGAAAATAAATATTTAAGGATTATAAGAAAATGTTTAGATTATTTATCTAAACAGCTCAGCTGCTCAGCCAATTAGATCCAAAGGAGACACTTTCCCAATTAAACGAGGTGTCAGTAGAGCCATTGCTTCATTTGCATTGCAGGATTGATATTCAAACAACTGCGATAGGATGATCAAGGACTGAATATAGACGGCGAAAACATCAGCCACCTGAGATTTGCAGACGACATTGTACTCATTAGTAGCAACCCAGGTCAGGTTCTCTGCAATCAATGATCCAGGAATTAGCGTTCCAGAGTAGGAAAGTCGGTCTGACAATGAACCAAACAAAAACCAAAGCCATGACAAACAGATTGTGTGAACCAATCACAGTAAACGAGGAACAAGTTGAATATGTAACGGAATATATATATCTGGGACAACTAATATGAAAGATCAAATGCACCACGAAATAGAAAGAAGAGTCACAAACTCCTGGAAAAGATTCTGGTCACTTAAAACCATAATGAAGAACCAGCATTACTGCCTTGCCATAAAAAAGAAATTATATGACATCTGTATCCTTCCAATACTCACTTATGGATGCGAAACTTGGGCTACAACAAAAAAAACCATATTCATAAGTTGGTAACATGTCAAAGAAGTTGGGCTATACAAGGGAACACTGGCTAGAGATAGGATGAATTGGGACCGACTGGAGGAGGCCTTTGTGTCCGGAAGGGGCAGACTTGCAAAGGATAAAAACCCAAATTAGTTGAAACTCAAAAGATAAAAACCAAAAATAGTTGTAACTATAAATAACTAATAATTAATGTAGTACATTAAAGTAAATAAAGGCTTAATAAATAAAAATAAAAAGTTGCAACAAGCTAGAGAAGAATCTTTTAGTAAAAACTTACAAGTACCTGATTATTTTTATTTCTAAAATCTAATTTGCTAGTCGGACACCGGTGTCAAGAGAACAATTGAATATTATGGTGTCTCATAGCGCAGGGTCTGAGAAGTTAAGGAAGAAAGAAAAGGGGAATCCAAATTTTTACAATTGCATCCACTATTCTTAAATTATTTGCATATTTTCTGTATTCTTATAACACATTTTTTTTCCAAAATTTGCAAGGTTGCTATTTAAGATTTACTATTATAAATGGCATAATGTAATAAGACTGAATAAATGGTTCATTATTATTATAATGAATGGCAATTGGAAGTAAGAAAACACAATTATAACTTACATTTACAAATAAATTAACAAGTTTTTATATGTAGGTTTCCCTGTTTACTACCAGTGTTATCTTTATCAAACAATAGTATCACTATTGATTGATATTATTTTATGGTAAAGAAAATAAATATGCAAACATAAATTCCTATAACACTTAGATAAAATAACAACAGGATGTTGTATATTCCATAAAAAAAAACTATTTATTGCTTTACACTTCAATGTTATCTAGCAATAAATTACTGTAGATTCATGTCTTTATAACTTAACTAGTATAAGGAAATATTAGGATAAAGTGGAAAATAATTAATTCCATACTATGACATTTATTGCAAAAATTATAAGAACTTAGATATTTTTTAACTTCATTCATAATTTGCAAGCAGGACACCTGTGTCTAGAGAATAATGGAAAATCTATTGTGTCTCATAACTCAGAGCCTGAGAGGTTATCCTCTTAGACCCTGAGTTATGAGACAATAGATATTATATGGTGTCTCATAATTCTCCATGTCTCTGTAGTTATCTTTCAATAAGGCTATTCGGTAGATGTTTAGTAAAATATTTCAGGTCAGATAATGAAATAAATGTCATACCTATGTTCTCGTGAAGTTTCTCCCTCATTTTTTGGCTTCGGTATAACTCCACTGAAAAGCGGAGCTCTACCAGACTTGGCATTTGATCGTCCAAAGGGAGCAAAAGAATTTGACAGTTTTCTTTTAAATGTGACATTCTTGGAGGAGCCGTCTAACGAAGTCTCCGTGTGTATATCAGCATCTTTGTTTGAAGGTTCACCATATTTGTCAGCTAAATTTGGGGATTTATCACTTTCGTAACAAAGGCGGTAGTTTATATTGTCATTCAGGGTAAGTAAATCAGTTTTTGAACCTGGACTCTTATCACAGAAATCTTCAAACGAGACGATTTCGTAGTCCTCATCGTTGTCATGCGATTTTTCAGGTTTATACGGTATTTTTGGCATTTTTATGACTTTCACGAATACTGTTTCTACGCGGAGTGCATCACTATGGATATGAGGTATTCGGAAGTATAAACAGCTCAGTTTCACTGTTGTATGAGGAAATTCATAGTTGATAATAAACTTTAACAATATCGATAAAGATTTGCAAAGAAAACAGCAGATGAAAGCAAACCCATCAATTCATCAACAACAAACACAAATCAAATCAAATCAATCAATCACAGATTAACTGTAACTGTCACTGTCATGTCAGTCACAGACCACCGACCACCGACCATGAAGGTACAACAGGGACCTTCACATCATGAAGGTATAGGTATAACTGGAGCTAACATTTCGATTCGAACCCTACCTACTTTGTCGATTGTTGAATTAAATTAAGCACGAAGCAGAATTTTATGTAGCGTTGTCTCATTCTCTAGAAAACTCTGTCTCTTTCTAATTAATATTATTTTTCTTTTTTTAACACTATTATTCCATTTCTTTCTTTTCTACTCTAGTAGGTGTTCGGAATGTTAGCTCCAGTTGTACCTATAGCTTCATGACTTTCATGTCTTAAAAGCAACTTCCGGCAAGGAAGCTGCCGCATTGTGCTTGATCACTTATCCACAGACTAAATTTATGGTTGTTTTTCGTCGATGAAGTTGACGTTTGTAATTGTGATTTTGATTGTTGATTCATTGTTATTCATCTGTGTTTCTTTGTGCAATCGCCAGAAAATTTGAGGTTACTAAAATAATATTGTGATAATTTAGCTGCATCGTGATGGGAGATTCATCTTTCAAGCCAAAATTAAGCACAGGTACCCAAGACCCAGTGCTTAAAAAGGCTGAGCTGGATTATATGAAATTAATCGAGCAGAAAAATCTGGAACGAGTTCTGAAGCTGCAAAAGATTAATAGAAGAAATAAGATCACTGGCTTTAGCATTGGAGCCGGAGTTTTAGGGATTTACTTGTATTCGATCTTTGCTGTGAAGCAGGAAACTTTCCTGGACGATTTCAACGAACCTGCGAAGGTGCAGCAATAATAAGAAATGGCTACAGCACACAAAGTAACACAATTAAGATTACCTCCATTGCCTAGTATTAAAGACATCATCAGGTTGTATAAGCTGCGTGCCCTTAGAGAATTGTCGCAAAATTTTCTTATGGAACCAAAGCTGATTGATAAAATAGTACGAGCAGCTGGCAATATCGAGAAGCATGTTGTATGTGAGGTAGGCCCTGGCCCTGGGGGAATCACAAGGTCCATTATCCGCCAAGCACCAAGAAAATTGATTTTGATTGAAAAAGATCAAAGGTTTCTTCCATCATTAGAACTATTGGCAGATGCTTGCAGAGACAAAGTAGATGTTGATATAATTACAGGTGATATTTTGAAAACAGATATTACACTATACATACCACCAGATGTGAAAACTGACTGGTTGGAACCACCTCCACCTGTTAATTTGGTTGGTAACTTACCATTCAGTGTTTCCACTATTTTGATTATTCGTTGGTTGGAAATGATTTCTAAACAAGAAGGACCATGGTCTTTTGGCCGCACAAGGATGACATTGACTTTCCAGAAAGAGGTAGCAGAAAGAATGGCTGCCCGAATGTTGGACAGGCAAAGATGTCGACTGTCAGTGATGTGCCAGAATTGGTGCAATGTCAACTATAAATTTGATATACCCGGAGCTGCTTTCCTCCCAAAGCCGGAAGTTGATGTAGGAGTAGTCACACTTACACCTCTTAAGCATCCATTGATTAAATTGCCATTCAAAATGATTGAGAAAGTTATTCGTCAAATATTTTCTATGAGACAGAAATATTCAATCAGAGGTGCTCAAACTCTTTTTCCTGAAGAAGTGAGGGAAGAGATGGCTCTGAAAATGTACAAAATGGCTGATATTGATCCTGTAACAAGACCTTTCCAGATTGCCAACATGGAATTTGCAAGAATTTGTGAAGCATATAATGAAATCATAAAAATGTATCCAGAATTCGAGAATTATGATTATCGGGCACCAAAAAATCCAAATAAACAAATGGAGGCATTGGTTCAAGAATAATTTGTAGTTTGTGATTTTTGTAAATAATGTAGTAATTAAAGATTTATTTAGTTCAAAATGAATTTTATTTGTCCAAAAAATAGCACTAATTTTATGCAAAAGCAGCCAACTACTTGTGTTTTTCCAAGTCAGAGTCCAACTTTTGCCTTTCTTGTAACTTCTTTTTAATTTTTAAAACTTTCATATGTTTGTTTGATTGTAGATGAATTTGGTAGGTTTTATCTCCTAAAATTAGTCTCTCGCACACATTGCAATAGTTTCGTGAGTTACCATCTATGTTTTTCTTTTCTTCACATATACTTGATTTTAAGGGTTGTAATCTGCAAGCCTGCCCTGTGATGTAACTTTCTATTATTTCAATGGCTTTGTCTTTTACTTCTTCATTCCATTTATTTAAGTCGGTGGTATCCAATTCATAAATTTCAGGAACCTAAAAATAAAAATATACATAAATACAATTTAACGCCATCTATAAGCACATCAAGAAAACAAACACGCTGCTGTGTGCTTAAATTACATACAGTAATTTTGCTACTCGACGCTAGATGGCGTTGCAAACATGCCTATTTTGTGCTCTTATTCATTCAATGAAATTAAATTCCATTTTAAGTAAATACATACTTAATGTCCCTGACAAATAAGAGTTGGTTAAAATAGCTGGGTTAAAAATGTATTAATTGAATGTCGTTTCCGAAATAAATTATGACGTCGTAAACCAATAACACGCAAACATGCATCGATCTTTCATTTGAATGGTCGGTTTAATATTTATAGCTCTGCAGGATCGGAGAAATAAAAAGAGGTATTTACATAGTTCATTATTCCGAATTTGAGGGTAAAATTGTATGTTCCGGCCCCTCAAAAATATTTTTGGAGGGTTGACTTTTATTGCCATCATATAGGGACTATTACACAAATTAAAATATTTTTATTTACCTAGCTATCAAAATGGGTCATATTAGGAAGGGTAATAAACTTTCAGTACTTATATTGTAGCCACCTATTAAACTAAAATGATATATTTTAAAAGGTCTTATCTATTTTTATTAATGTATTTGGTTTCAACCCACAACTTTCAAAAAAATCGGCCATGTGCAAGTCGAATTCGCACATGAAGGGCTTCGTCTCTCACCCAAGGTTGCCTGGAAGAGATTGCTATGTAGCAATAAGACCGCATATTGTGTGTTTTCTCTGTATGTGCTTGTTTTTGTATCGTGTGCAATAAAGTTTCTATTATTATATTAAATACACCTACCTACCCAAAATGCCACTATAATTTTTCGCCTGCAAAAATAACTATGTTTTTCATAGTGTCTGTATGAATGACAAAGTTATATTTGCGGTTTTGGCAAATGTGCTATAGCTCTGAAAGTGCATAATATATTTCGTTAAAACTATTTTTCGTTAAAAGTTTTTATAAAGGTTTACAGCATTTATTTTTACATTTTTCAATTTTTTTTTTAAAAGTTAGAGGGGGGGGGGACTAATTTTTTCACTTTTAAAGTGTATATCATTCAAACGGTTGGCTTTGGGAAAAAACAGTTTTAGGTACCTCAATGTAATTTTTAAAGACCTATCTATAGATACCCCACACGTATAGGTTTGATGAAAAAAAATTTTTTTAGTAACAGTTCCATGTATGGGGAGCCCCCCCTTAATTCATATATTTTTTATTTTTGTGTCAAAACCGTAAAGCGGTTTACAGAATACATCTACCTACCAAGTTTCAACTGTGTAATCCTCATAGTTTTAGAATAAAGTGGCTGTGACATACATCGATTTGGCCGAATCTAAAATGCGCTGGGTGGCTAAAACGTCATCATAATCCGCCCAACCTAGCTAAATAAAACTAGTCATTACATGGGCTCATAGACTCACACCCATATTCTAAGTCGTTCCTCCAAAACTTACTCTTCCTCGACTTAACGAAACCTCATTGAAAACCTCTTCGTAATACTCCACGAAATCGGTATTCTAAGTCGTAACTCTGTAATTATTACACTCAAGTGAGGAATAATTTGTGTGGAGGAGATTTTTTGCAACTATGAATACCAAATTTGTCGAATGAGTTTGAGTGGAGTGTAAAAAATTTTGGAGGAAAGACTTAGAATATTGGGGTCAGTTTCCAAGCGTACTGCGCCCTGTGTGCTAGCCAGTAACGATGGTTACCGGAAGTTGTCATACATTATACTATTTTTTGAGATCCTACTTATCTTGCAATCGGAAGTGGGTCATTTTTGCTACTTCTCCTTTAATGAATTCAGAAAATTGCATGGAATTAATAAATAAATTAAATAAAATAAAAAATTGAGACGTCATCGCAAGAAAACCAAAAGAATAAAAATTCAATAAAGAAATTTTTTTTTAGTATTCGTTTTTCTTTGTAAATAAATAAAGTAGACGGTTTTCATTTTTTGTAAAAGGTTTTGACTTAGGGGTCTGTTTCACATAGATAAGTTCTGGATACCTTACTTGGCAGAGAATTTGTCATATTTGTCATATTACAACTGCCAAATTATCTGCCTGATAAGCTATCTAGCTAGAGGGTCTTAAAAGGACGCCAACGCAATATTGCTAAGTGAATTTCCCAACATTTAATTGTTTATTGTCTATGGATTTCAGAACTGTGTCAGTGATGTAGCAGCAATTGCTTTTAATTTTTTGAAGGCAAAAAAACAACTTACTAATGGCACATGCTATAGGTAATTAAAAAATAAATGAAGCTTTGGCCCCCTTTTGGACCCTCTGAACTTACCTGTCGGTGGTGAAACTGGACCTAAAATTCGCAAAGAAGTAAGTAGGTATGACTTTTACCTCTCTGGCTGGATGCTCCAAGAATCTTCCTCTAGTCATTTTATTCTGCCTTCTGGCGTACCTCCGGGTGGCAACGCGCATGTTCTCAATGCTTTCTTCTAGAAGCTTCTTTCCTTCTTCACTATTTCTTTGCTCTTCTGTGAGCATCAAATACTCGTGAAACTCTTTGAAGCCGAGAGTTTGGAAAATACCTTTAGTGTAATCTGGAGGTCTGGAAAAAAAAGCTTCTATAGTTAGATGCACTTTTAAATGTTATAATAATAATAATAAATTCATTTATTTCGAGCTTCTTGGGCTCAGATGGTTAGTAAGTTAGTTAGTAATGTAAGGAGTGGAAAACCTTTATAAAAAAACTAGCGGCCGGCCCGCAGTTTGACCAGCGTAGTTCTCGTTTCCTGTTGCCGAGGGAATATCGGGATAAAAAGTATCCTTGGCTTAATCCAGGCTATCTACTATGTGTGCCAAATTTCATCCAAATACGTTCAGTAGTTTTTGCGTTTATACGTTACAAATAGGACTTATAGAAAAGTACAAATCTTTACTCTTTAATAAGATATTAGTTTAGATAAAAAATCAAAAAAAAAATATTTATATAACAACAAATATTAACATTGTAGAACTAAAACAATAGGTACTCATTATTGAGAAAAGTCACAATTACAACGTTAACAATTCAGGTCCCCAACTCCTAAACTAGGACTAATCCTGTATCTTAGGAGCTGGTGATTCCTCCAAATGCAAAACATAATATTCTCAAAAACAAACTGGCTGGTTAATGTAGTTCTCGGTCTATTGTACATATAATTTTGGTAAATATGTGTGTGTGTGTGTGTGTGATAGATAACTTATAAGTACGAGTATTTGGGAAAGTTTGGTCTCGTTTGTATACTCGGGGAGCTGAATGGCGGAGGTTTTGCAGCTAAGCAGCTTTCGCTGTAGTCAGTCACGGGATGGGTGACTAAAATTGTAACATCTCGATCTCCTCCGCTGCTTCAGAAGGCACATTTAGTTGGTGCCGGTTGCATTTGCAGTCGTTATCGATAGGCATTGTGCCTGAACGGTGTGTCATGACCACTCCTTGTCCATCCATAAGGAAACTGCCCCAGCAGTGGGGACATCAATCATCAAAAATCAGTTCCTATTCCAATCCGCAAATCGCATGCTATGGTTATTAAAGAGACAGAGCGACAGTTATAAAGTCGTACGAAGGATTCAGCCATCCTATCTAGCAGGGGCGTGCATTGATTTTCCAGCGCAGTAGGCACTGTAGATCTAACTATAGTAACTTTGCACTTATCCTATCCTGCTACCGAATATTATAAGTTTGAAATGAATGAATTGGATGAATGTTTGTTACTCTTTCACTCAAAAACTACTGAACTGATTAAGATGAAACTTTACAGCAATGTAGCTTATACATCAGAAAACCACATTGTATGCAAATATTTATAATTATCCTGATATTCCCACGGTAACGGCAACCACGCGGCGAGTGAAACCGAGAGCGGCCGTTAGTCATAAATGATAAGGTTCGTAATACCTATTTAGTAGGAATATTAAAATGCTGACGAGTTTGATTGTTTGAGCACGCTAATCACCGGAACTACTAGTTCGAATTGAAAAAATATTTTTGTGCTGGATAGTCCATTTATCTCGGAAGGTAATAAGATATTTAATATCACGCTACGATCAATAAGAGCAAACGTTGCAAAAACGGGGAAACAATATTACTTTTGGGAGCTTCCGTTGCGGACGGTGTGTAAACGGTTAAAGTTACGTGATAATCATGTATGAAAAAATTGTTCCCCCATAAAAAGTTCAAAAAAAAGTCCGCGACAGCATTTGTCTATGTTTTATGGTTAACTATGGCTCACTATAACCATTTTTAAGATAATAAAATTTGTTGTAAACTAATGTATTATTTGAGAAGCTGCTTTCATAAACATTTTATTAATCCTTATCTAAATAAATACGTTAATCATCATAAGTATTATATTTTGAACAAAATTGAACTTTACATCATTTAATTTTAATGAATATCTTAGGCAATATGATAGTTTTAAAAGGGTTGTAATTAATCGATCACCAAACCAACCTAACCTAACCCACAAAAATACTAAGTTGGCACCTAAAATACTGAAATGGACACGCATTTCAGTGTTTTAGGTGCTTACTTAGCATTTTTGTGGCTCAATTTATTATTTCTCGTTTTAAAATAACTCCTCAACAAAATAATTCGCGACCAAAATGATTCGGCAGGTAGGCTTGCTTACTTTATACTGATATATTCCGGAAGTTTAAGCTAGAACGTTACATGTACAAACAGCGCCCTTCTTGCCGTGGGCGGTTTATACTTGAGCAATACTTTTTCTAAATAAGTTATATTCTTGTATGAAACGCTGCTTCTTTCGAGTAGGCAATTTCGAGATTGCCTACCGGTAGGTATTCAGTATTTAGCGTAAGGAAAATCTTAGTGGGTGAGGTTTAAACTAAAATAAAATAATTTTAACACTTATTGTATATTTATTTAGGTTTTGAATGAGGTAGGCACTGCCTTATTGCCTATATGGAATGCACGCCCCTGCTATCTAGTGTCATAGGATCATATATATCATCGGATCATAGGAGACACCATATCTGTCAAGAGTGTAAACAAGTATCGTTAGGCAATCATCGTCCACTACACTGGTTTCCTATAACAGTATCGAATCAATAATGAAAACAATCACAAGTCTTTACCATTCGTAATTTTAAGTCATTATTATTTATATTTAAGTCGCAATACCCTTACAGGGTAATTAAAATACTATATATTTTTTTCTCAATATTGTTATTTCTGTTAGGTATCAAAAAACCTCAAATTTTTAGTTTTAACTTTATAGGTGATAAATATTAAACAAGAAAATATACTAGAAAAAAAGCAACTTATAGTCTCATGTCGCCCCCCGATCCCGTCAGGGCATTGCTCCCCGGCAGGGAATTTTGCATTTTACAAAATAGCATTGTAAAATGCAAAATTAAAAATTTATAACTTTATAGGTATTTAGTATTTTAACTTTTTAGGTATGTTTAGTAATCTACATTAATTTGCTATGCCCTTACAGGGCTATGTTTTCTGGTACCTACTACCTACTATCCATATTTTAAAATATCTTATGTAACTAAACATGTTGCAATAAACTATATGTCTTTAATTATGACTATATTTCATAATACCTAAGCTTTTCATTTTCAATGTCAAAGAAAACAACACAACACCGAAAGACGCGCGCCTAAAAAATAAACAAAGTCTGACATAACGTTGGGTAATTTACACAAAAAACTTGCGTTCACTGAGTTTCAAGTCGGGTCGAGGTGAATGAACGATACGATACTTAAGAAATAAGTGTGCGAGAATCGGCAAAATAATTACTGACCAGACTAAAAAAAACTAACACTAACAGAGCGCCCCGCCGCGTGCATTGCTAATTCATTTGAATAATTTTAAACGATTCCGGAATAAAAACGTTTTCGGAATAAGTAACATGCTTTTTCAGTTGATTTGAATTCAGAATTTCTCGGATTGTAACGCTACTTTGTATTTTTTTACAGAATTACTGGCTGGAACTGTAACTATGGCATTCAGGGTAAAAAAAAATTTTTTTGTTGTATCTGTCTGAGCCCCTTTTTACATTTTCCAGGGATCGGAGTCATTACTGTCACATTTTTTATAGGACAGCCACAAGACTGACGAAACTGAAACAGAACTGAGATTTTGTTAGATTATCAGTCTGGCAAAATTTTGACGTATTTAGAAGAACTTAACTTATAAGTTGTAGACAATTTACAAGATTTACGTTATACTTTTCACGCATTCGTAAAATGAATTTTGATGAAGCTGAATTAGGTACTTAATTTATTACCTACTTGAGTTATTGCTTAGAAAATATAATGACAACCGGGGCCGTATACCGCGCAAGTGTCGTCGGCATCGACATCGACTTCGTTTGACATGGATGTGACACATTGCTGCTTCTTTTTGACACAAATAAAAACTTACCAAAGACTAAGAGCAATATGTCTCATCCATCTGTCAAATGAAGTCGATGTCGATGCCGACGACACTTGCGCGGTAGGACCGCAGAAGAACTGTTCAGCAGCACAGCTTAATTTACATTGAAATTTCTTCCAACCTCGGCTAGAAGAAAGGTCTCGACATGTGAGAGGAAAGTGACAGAGATTTATATAAATTAAACAGTCCATTCACTACACTAAATTTGTATAAAACGGGTCCACATTTAATGGCAATAAAAATATACAATAAAATACCTAATAGTATTAAATGCCTGGAAATCATTAATGCTTTTGAATGTGAACTTAAAAACTTTTTAGCAATTAAGGCCTACTATAGTTTAGAAGAATTCTTTAGTGATAAGATCTAAATTATTGTTTGTTATTCTGCTGTGCCCTCACGGGGTGTCACACTGATCTTAAACTCTATGTAACATCTTATGTACTGTGACTAGCAATGAATAAATGAATATGAATTTGAAAATGAAAAGAGCATAGAAGTACAGACGGTGTGTGTACTGATTAATGAAAAACGGAAAATACAGTCAAGAACACATCAACTTTACACTTGCACTACAAAAAGTTTCTGACGAATTGATAACCTCCTCTGTTTTTTGAAGTCGGTTAAAAACCGTAATTATTGCGAACCAAAGAGCTTCTCAAAGGTCAAACTGTAAAGCTGTTGTTTGTTTTTTGAAAATGTAGTCGTATGATTTTTTTAAATCTGCGATCAGTCGCTAGACTTTAATCAGCCCCATAATCGTCTAATTTCAAAATCTATCACAATTCCTTTTAAAGGTATTGTGATTGTGATAGTGATTTATAAAATTGTGTAACTTATAGTCACAATCCATTTCGGAACGAATTATGTTTTAAATGACACTTCATTTGACACTTCTCCATATATTTGAAAGATATTTTCGTGTGCACTTTGCTTAGACAGTTTAATTTCGTTCATTCAATACCTTTCAAAACGCGTCCTGATCACAATCCCTATCAAATCAAAAGTCAAATAGTGACGGCCTAAAGTATGTAAATATCTTTCAAATGACGAATTGAAAGGGATTGCGATAGATTTTAAAATTAGACAATTAGCCCTCTGATGAGTTGCAAAGTGTAGGCATTTGGCGAGGTAAAGACACTGCTTCATCGACCATCTCCCCTTAAAGACATCACATCGGCTGTCTTGAATCTTTCAATCAGATTTGGCTGCAAGAGCACACGGATAGCGGGTTTGGGTGGCTAATTAAGCGGCACTTATAGATAGCTAAGTATCGTTCAGCTTCGTCCAGGATAGTTGGAATTTCCAGATACTCGTGGATATCCGAATTGCGAGCATACCAAGGCGCCGATGAGACTACTCTAAGAATGTTGTTCTGGGCTCTCTGGAGGCACATAATGTTGGATTTGAGGGGTATGATGTATGTATGAAAATAACAACAATAAACACCTCTTAAGCTTCATCATCTTAATTTACATCCGAAATCAATAGAGAGTAGGTTCCATCCGTAGTTAGGGGAAACTTACGGACGGTGAGGCCCGTATCTTAGTTGACGGGCTTAGAGAGTAGGCCTCCAGATGTGAATTATTTTTTTCGGACATAACATCTTACCGCCTCTTCCCTTCTCGCCTCGTCTTATTTTAACCGCCTCTGTGGTCTAGTGGCATAACCACCGGTACCAGACCCAGGGGTCCCGGGTTCGATTCCCAGCGGTACATATTGTATTCGGTTTGGTTAGTGGTATGACTTGTTCTAAGTCCGTATGGCTAGCTACCACCATCTTATCTAAGTCTGACGCCATAACAATAATGTTTTCAGCATTGTTGTGTTCCGGCAATTAGAGATAAGATTGCCAGTTCCTCAGTGATTGGGGATCCCGGGAGAGGCTCGCTTCCATCTTCAGCCTTATCAATACTTAACATCAGGTATGATGAAGGTTAAAAGTCCCCCCGTCGTTCATTAAAGAAAAACTCATCATAGTCATCCTGTAGCCACGGCAGCTGAAAAGGTGCCGAAACGTCGGGAAACCAGAATCCCTAAAAACACACCAAAATATGCTAACGGTGAAATCAAAGTGTAGGTACTTAAATCCGTAAAAAGGTGTTATTTTTAACAATATTCATTCCCATTAATATATCAAAGAACATTATTAGTTTTTACTTTTTAATTTTGCATTTTTACAATGCTATTTTTATGTAGTAAATATTTTCTTGTTTAATATTTACCACATATTAGTTTGTTTACACACTTATCCGTTATGTATGTATCACTTTCTACCTAGTTTGAATTAAAGATGAGAGTTGGCTCCTAACGGACATTTCGACACAACCAAAGAATATAACACTAATAAAATTGCAAGTGACAACTATTCCAAGGATTTTCCTCATTTCTCTTTTGTTATAAGTCGGTACGTTAAGTATAGTTTAGTCAATAAGTTAGGTATTTAATATTGTAACTAATTTTCGGCGTCGATATATCGAAAAGGTCGGTTGTTTTTTTCCGTTTACTGTGACAATTGACAAACGGGGGTCAATTTGTATGAGAACCTGTACAGCGCCTCTAGTGGGCAGTAGCAGAACTACAGATTCTCATACAAATTGTGTGCCGTTTACTGTACAGAAAAAAAGCTCATGGTAGAGAGGTTGGCCCGGTCGCGATCTGCCTGGGCAGCCTTCGGACGACTAAGCGACACTAGAAGACGCTAGAAGACATTAGAAGACGCTAGAAGTACGAGGGCTGATTGATAAGTATCCCAAACGACGAACTTAAAAAAAAGATACGCATAGAAAAAAAAAACATTATATTCTGGCATCTTTTCGAAAATAAAACGCCAAATTTGGATTTAATCGAACGTATGGAATTTGTACGACAGGACTTCGAACTTTTTGTGCCGTGAATTTTCTTAACAATGGAAAGAACGCGCCTCTACACTCGTCTATGGTTGCAGTTGTCAAACTCCTGAATTAATTTCGGTTCGAATTGCTACTGCATCCACCATATTCCCCAGATCGCCCCATGTGACTTCCACTTATTCCCAAACTTGAAGAAAGGGTAAGGTTGCCAGAGATTTTCAACAAATGATGAAGTCATTGTTGCCGTAGATGACTATGTTGAGGGGTTGGAGAAAACATTTTATCAAACTGGTGTGCATTGGAGAAGTGCTAGACTAAATGCATTGAGGTAGAAGGATACTAGGTTGAGAAATAAATTTGTTTTAAATGGATTATTAAAGATTTTCTTTGTCGTTTCGGAAACTTATCAATCAGCCCTCAAGTATGTAGTGAACTATTTCGTTACTTTAATGAAAGTTATACAGGACCAATGATGGGTGCAAGGTTGCCAAGTTTTATGAGAAACGTCAAGAGCTGTGCGTTAACTAATTTCTATTGTAAGTATTTGGTTAACATGACCGAGTACTACTGTGCCTCATTCTAAGACAGTGGTTCTCAATTTTATTTCGTCTATTGCCCACTTTGAAAATCAATTATTTTTCAGCGCCTCCCAATTCATTTTTACTTTCTCACATCTTAATAACCACTATTTTTCTGGACCCCTTACCGCCTCCGTTTAAGCCACAAGGGGGCGTTATCGCCCACTTTGAAAAATACTGTTCTAAGAGATTACAGATCATTAAATCCGGGCGTCCATCATCGCATATGTCCGTGCGGAACTAACAATGCGGTGCGCCCGCGCCGGTGATTCGGCCGGTGGGATGACGCCCTAATGAAGCGATGGCGGGAACGAAACGATATGTCAGCAACTGATGCTTCACGTCACAGATAAAGTGGGTGGCTAGATGTGGCATGAATCACGGAGAACTTACGGCGGTGGCGAGAGGGCAAGTAGTGAGGCGTTTAGCTGGTAGCATCTCCTCCCGGCCCTCCATTGAGCCTTTTTAGGCCGAATGGAGGGCCGAGAGGCGTCAGGTGAGCCTAGAATAACCGTGGTATGCGTAAACGCAATCCCCTTACAACAAAAAAAATCGCACGCAGATTTTACACGCTAGCTAGAGCAAGATGCATCAAAAAGGTCTAGGAATCAAGTTAGCTTTAGAGTATCGTCACTATAGAGTATTCATTTTAACTTTTTGGATCTGTGAAGATTCTTTTTTGTAAAGGACAATGCCACAAATATATGGAGGGTTGGAGCCTTTTCGAAAATCCCTGCACACTATTAAAACCTAAAATTAAAGTAAGAAGCACTAGCTTCTACAGACTGTAAGATAAATAAATAAATATATACATATGATAAATATATTTTTATAGTAAAAAAATTACTTGATCCCTAGACACTTTTGATGTGTTTAGTTGGCGGCCACACATTTTAGCAAAAATATGGCCTGCTTTGGAGCACCATCAGAATATTAGGTACTATGGTGAACTGGGGGCCAATCGCGATAAAAAATAACAGTGGATTAGAATTGAACTACAATTTTTACGACTTTTTTCTTGCTTTTCTTGGATTAAAACATTTGTTAAAAGTTCAGACAACGCTACTTTTTAGGGTTCCGTGTCCAAAGAGTAAAACGGGACCTTATTACTAAGACTCCGCAGTCTGTCCGTCCGACATAGTTAGACAGTTGAAATTTGTACAGATGATGTATTTCTGTTGCCGCTTTAACAACAAATGCTACAAGAGAATAAAATAAATATTTAAGGGGGCTCCCATACAACAAACGTGTTTTTTTTTGGCCCTTTTTATAGATAATGGTACGGAACCCTTCATGCGCAAGTCCGACTCGCACTTGGCCGGTATCTTTTGGATTGATGTTTAAGCTTTTAGCGGAATTACCTAAGTGTTTTTTAATGAAATATCCAAATTTTACGTAAGAAAAATTCGTAGAAAATGTAGCAGTTTAATTCCAATCCAACTGCTTTTTTTTATCGCGAGTGGCTTCCAGAATACCCGATCTACTAATAAGTATGGTAAGTAGGTACTAGAATTAAAAAACATGCTGAAAAACTTGGAAAACGTGATTGGCTGAATGAAGCCAATGTGCAAAGGCAATGCGCCTTGTCTTATGCGTTCTATTCATTAAGAAGTCAGTTAAAAATAATAAGCTCTTCTAGTAATTGTACCATGTTTGTCGTAGTAACATTAGAGTGTTCATGTATTATTTTGTGGTTGCTACCGGGCTGCGTGCATGCATCAAGGAATGAATACTCTTGGTACTTTAAGAGATTAGGGCATCAGTGGGCCTAGTGGGTAAACGGGAGACATTTTGTATGCGAATCTGTACAGTGCCTCTAGTGGGCAGTAGCAGAACTACTGTACAGTAAACGGAGAGAAAAACTCATGGTAGGCCCCCACTGGTGTATTTTATATAATTAACTGATGTAATACATAATACCTACACATTTAATTGGTTTCTTAGCTAAAATCTTGCTTATGGAAGTTTTGATGTTTAGATATTGGTATGTTTAGTGCTCAATCACCCGAAAACGGCTGAAAGGATTTGAATGAAATTTGGCAAGATACCTAGTTAATATACTGTATTAACCTTTCAGGCCCTGGGTGATGATGAGACACAATTGATATTCCATTTTTCTCTGGACACCGATCGGTGTTTAGCAAATGACGAGTAGCTATTCGAAACAGAAACATCATATTAATATGCGGAACAGGAAATGTTCTACACGCTATTGTGTTGACATAAAATAGTACCTTTCTCCTTATTATTTATGATGATACTTCTATACGACCAGTGGGCTTACCATGAGTTTTCCGTTCCGTTTACTGTAGGTACAGTAAACGGGAGACATTTTGTATGTGAATCTAAACAGCGCCTCTAGTGGGCAGTAGCAGAACTACAGATTCTCATACAAAAGTGGCGATGCGAACAGGGAGGCGATTAGGCGATTAGCGACCTTGCATGTGTAGACATAGCTTGCTTTTCGCTTTGCCCCGCGCGTGCTCGAGTTCGGAGGCACTTTTACAGGCGAAAAGCAAAGCTATGTATATACGTGCATGGTCGCTATTACGGAAGTACTAATAATACCGAAACTCAAACGTCGCACGAAAATCAGTAGAAACGTCGAGACTAGTGAGTGAATCAAAAATAGAGCTACAGGGGGGTTATTCTCTAAGCAAATTATGACGCTGTTGTCATGTGAATGTTATGCTGTCAAATAATATTGAAATTGGGAAATCGCCGCTGTTTCAGCAGTCGATATTTAAGGATGTTTGCTTAGAAAATAACCTATCAGAACAATTAAGCGCATGACAGCTAAGAACAAAATACAAATACTAACTAAAAAACCAATATTTTAAGTGGTAATCAATCAGTTAATCACTGTAGCGCTACATATTATAATCAGAGAATAGGAGAAGTACGGTGATAGAAGTGGGCTGCAGGTGCCAAAAGTGCAAAACCGCATTCCTGTCATGCGCCTAATTGCTTGGTCGGATAGTAATTATTATTTTAAGTACCAAACGCAATTAGCCGTCTTCGAAAGCGGCGCATACGCATGTAACCTGAGACCATAGACGACCGCAGCGACAGATGCTACTACTGCGTACGTTGCCCGCCCGCCATCATTGTTTTGTGCACTTTTTATTAATTTACTATTTTCAAGTAAAGTTGTTTTGAGTGGAATTTTATTTATGGAAGACCAACGCGCTATTATTACAATATTTAGTACAGTAGGAAACAGATAGTCAATTACAGGTCCTCGCTAATAACTATTTAAAATACTGAAGCCTACAACCACCTTATTTATGTATGAATGAAGAATATAAAAAATTTAAAGTTAACATAATCCCACAAACAGTACATAGAACTAGAACCAACAACGATCTGTATAATCTATTTAGATCTACACTCAACTCAACGTCAAAAAAATCGCACCTTTTTAAAATTTTCTTAAGCGTTATTAACACTTTACAAATGCGTGTACGGCTTGTACTCCCAACAATTTTAGCCTTGTTTGAAAGCCCAATAAATGAATTTAATAAACAAGATTTTATTGCATTAAAAAAGCATAATAAATAACAAAAATGTGACATTAAAAAAAATGCAATTTTGTTCCTCTATAAGGGCCGCTGGTTGAGCAATTGCGGTACAATTTGTGGGTTTTAATGGGTCAATGCAGGTTCAAAAGGCAGTGATCCGTAATCTAACCCTTAAAAAAAAATATTTTCTAAGTTGTTTTTGTACAAAAAGCATTACAACAAGTACAAAAAGCAAAGCAAGCAAGAGTGGTATTGTTTTGTAAACTTTATCTCTTTTTTGTTCTATTCCAATAAAAAATAAAAAGTTTAATTATTTTAGGTACTCCTTTTCGTTACCTTTCAAATGATATTCAAAATTTCCCTCATAAATTGATTCCAAATAAGGTTAAACTAAGTTTAAAAGTCAGATTTTTTAAAGGTGAGTGTATATAACTTTAAAACTAATGGGTCAAAAAACCGTTTGCTCAACGCATTCCTCATCGTTTCATTTTAATCAAATATATAAATAAATGAAGCATTAAATGCATAAGTACTTATAACTTTTTAATTTTGCATTTGACAATGCTATTTTTATGTGATAAATATTAAACAAGAACTTGTTGCATAAGTACTGTAAATTATGGAGTGTGGTGAAACTACCTCAATCAAAACTATGTTTTTTATGAACTACGGGGAGACGCTTAGCCTGAGGAACTGGCTTTTTTATGAAAAACGGCTAGGCTCTTAGCCTTCATCATACCTGATGTTGAGTATTGATAAGGCTGAAGATGGTAGCGAGCCTCTCCCGGAATCTTCAATTGCGGAGGTCGAAGATGGTGGTAGCTAGCCAGGCGGACTTACAACAAGTCCTACCACTAACCAAACCGAATACAATACCTACTTCCACTGGGAATGGACCCCGGGACCCCTAGGTCTGATAACGGTGGTTGTTACCATTAGACCACAGAGGCGGTTATCTTATCTCTCACTGCCGGAACACAACAATGCTGAAAACACTGTTATTATGGCGTTAGACTTAGATAAGATGGTGGAAGCTAGACTAGCTAGTCAAGCGGACTTAGAACAAGTGCTACCACTAACCAAAACGAAGGCAACAATATACCCTACTGTGACTTGAACCCGGGACCCCTGGGTCTGATACCGGTGGTTGTTACCGCTAGTCCACAGAGGCGGTTTAATTTATACTAATATTACTAAAGAGGAAAGATTTGATTGTTTGTTTGCAACGAATAAATTCAAAAATGACTAAACGGTACACAGATAGTCAACTATAGCCTGGTTATGAACATAGGATAATTTTTATCTCAATATTCCCACGGGAACGGGAACCCCACGGGTGAAACCGCGAGCAGCCGCTAGTACAAAATACATCCCTTACGCCATATTTCCCTTGCAGGTTTGGCAGAGTATGAAAGGTGTAGCTTGAGAGTAAAAAGATGTTCATCTTCATCACTCCCATGCACACCTCACCGACGCCACATTTGGTATTCGTCGAGTCTAAGAAGCCGCACCCAGAAGAATCCCCAAAACAGTCAGTATTAGTCATCGTCATCAGCCATTTTTAATGTCCCCACTGATGGGGCACTGGCCTTTCTTATGGATGGATAAGAAGAACGGGCTATGACGCGAGCCTAATGCAGATTGGTGGGTTTAACGACTGCAAATGCAGCCGGGATCAACGGCTCAACGTGCCTTCCGAAGCACGGAGGAGCTCGAGATAGTAAATTTTTGGTCACCCATCCCGTGAGCGACCATTGCAAATGCTGCTTGACCTCAACAATCGCAGGCCGAATGCGCAAACCACTGCGCCACGGGCTCCTCCAGACAGTACTTATTAAATATGGAAAATAAATAAAAAATGTTTGCCACTGCCTGGCGTTCACGCTATCTATATTTAACTTATTAGTAACAATAATGCATGACATAAATAATATGATCTGCATGGTGGATCACTGAGGTGAGATTTCTAAAAGGTAAGCCGATGGGAATCGGTATGTACGGTATGGACCCTTCGCTACTGGTGTCTATTGATAGGCTTTTACTATATTAACCGGAAAACCAGCAGATGGCGCTTTGTAAGCTTTTCTTTCGCTCCACAGACCTATATCACAGAATACTTAATAGTCTATATCGAGATAGACGGTATAAGTGTACCTACCTTGCGTGCCAAAAGAGAAAACTCAGACTCAGAAACGAAAATGGTTAATTGTGCAGTGCTTTCTTACAAGAGCTCTTTAATAACATTTCCACATCACTAAATCTCGCTCGAGACATCATGGTATATACGAAAAATTCGACACGCTAGGTTCTCGATATAATGGGTCTGTGTTTCGCTCCGGAAACAATTCGGTCAGATATGGATTGGGCTTAAGACGTTTCGGTACTTACGTTCCGTCTTTGATTCTTTGCCTGTTGTGTCTCTCGTGAAAGTCCAGCAGTTCCTGGATTAGACCCTCCTCCAGCATTGAGTCTACTCGTCGGTTCAAGCGATCGTCGTGAACACTCTGGAAACAGAAATAATGACTTTAACCTCACAGGCCCTGGGTTCTGATAATGAGAATGAGACACAGTAGATATTCTATTGTTCTCTGGATACCGGTGTCTTGCTAGCATCGTGTGCTATTATATGACGAAATAATATAATAGCAAACGATAGTCTAGCTAGTGGATAACACATCGGTTTCAATAACCTATCTTCAGTAAGAGACAGGCTTACTAGTGCTTTGTTGCCTAGATATTTTTGTTTATCAACCTAAGACTAACCTAAAATTTTCTGCCGAGCAGTACCAAAATAACTCTGGCACAATCTCTTTTGCTGTCAATCTTAGACTACGCTGATGTCTGTTACATTGACTTGTCTGAGGCACTATTTGATAAGTTGGAGCGTCTGCAGAATGTTTGTATCAGATTTATTTTCAATCTTCGTAAATATGACCACGTGTCACAGTTCCGCACCAAACTCAACTGGCTCTCTATTCGCCGGCGCAGGGACTTACACACTCTTAAGCTCCTCTACTCCATTCTTTTCCTACCTACTTCCCCACCTTATCTGAAAGAATGCTTCTCCTTTCTTTCTTCTCCCTCAAACTGTACTTTGCGTTCTTCATCTAACCTTACCCTTGAATTCCCACAACACTCTTCTGATTTCTTTTCTTAATCCTTTTCTGTGCATGCTGTTCGTTTGTGGAACGCTCTTCCAGAGGAAAGGCTCAGACTATGCAATCCTTTGGTAAGCAAGTCAGGAAATCATTATCTTATTCTTGCTTAAAATTTGTCATTACGGTTGCCTGGAAGAGATTGCTATGTAGCAATAAGGTCGCCTATTGTGTGTTGTTTTTTTTTCGTCATTCTCTCTGTATATGTTTGTTTTTGTATCGTGTGCAATAAAGTTTATTTTATCATTATTATTATTAAAATAACCCAAAATATCAGCGGTTGCTGTAACGTAACCAAGATAGGCCTACCTCTTGTTAGGGATAGATTATTGAAACCGGCCCCTAGTCCACCTAGGTCTACCAATGGGTTTTATCCCCAGGGCTGGTACCACTGAAACATGCTTTCGATCCTACTAATATTATAAATGCGAAAGTATGTCAGTTTGTTTGTTTATTTGTTAGTTCTTCTTTCACGCAAAAAGTACTGAACGGATTTGATGGGTATGTGGGGACTTCAAGGCACTGATCTCAGCTTTTATGGCGATGCAGCAAAGTATCCGGGACATACTTTTAAGGGCGCTTGCCAGGATCCACTATCACCATCTCTTACCTTCGACCAGTCGTATCGGTCCCCGATCCATTGGCCACTGAGGATTTGAGACGAGAGAGTGGATTTGTATCTGCGCAAATGCTCATCCACTGAAATATACTCACGCGCTGATGACACCTGGCAAGTTGAAGCCATAGTGTCGCCGTCGACGGATACATCGAGGAGGACATCATCATCATCAGGGACTTCAAGTAGTGGACTAACATATAGGTTACTTTTTATCCCGCTATCTCCACGGGAACGGGAACTACGCGGGTGAAACCGCGGGCAGCCGCTAGTATTTTTTAATTCATGTCAGGAAAACATCGTCTTCTATTCGAGTCGATAGCAGACCTAAATTGTTTCGGCCCAAAATCAGACCTGCATCGACAATAAATTCAAAATAAATGTGAAACCTGCCATCTGCATTGGGCCTGCTTGGTGACCATACTTCCTTCCTCAATGATATGAGGAAAACACTGTGACCAATGAGTGAGGCCATTGACAGGCCTGCTACCTAACTTACCCCATTTTCTTGATGGGGTAAGTTGACTTGACCTACTTGCAGTAGGTAAGTTATGAAGTCACTAACTATTCTCAGCTTTTCAAATCTAGACAAACAAGCTTCTTGTTTTTGGTCCAAGGTTGAGTTGTACGTGGAAATGTGTTGATGTTGTTAAGGCTAGCTCCAACATATTATTACTTACAAATAATTCTTAAATTACCAATTACATTGTCTGCTGGGTCGTTGAGGGCAGTTTGAAACGTACCTAACTGAGTTGAGTATGTTAAAGTTATTTTACGGACAAATGTATAAAAAAAAATTATAGGTAATTTTATTAGAAAATACTAGGAAAAATCGACTCGGATCACAAGTTGTTATCAGGCGGGACTTGAACCTTTGTTTGGATGTTCAGTCCATCAGTTTTATAAATATATGAAACTGGTGGCCACTAATCCTCATACAATAAGAAGAAAGAGAAGATAATTATTTGAAAAAATTATCAATTTGTTACGGTTAACAAAAATACCTCTTGGTTACTTCCGCAGGAAAAATATGCAAGCTAGTTACAATTAAAAACAAATGCTTAATAGCAATACCTCGCACCTTTCATTATAATTAAAATATTTTGACGTCGATTTTTTTATGAACAACGGGAGACACTTAGATTTAGTGGAAGGTGGAAGCGCTCCTCTCCTGGAATCCTTAACCGAGGAACTGGCTATATCTATGTCTAACTGCCTTTAACTATAGAAAAAATCCCTCATTACTTGTTCCGTCTGGTCACCCCACACGCGGATCTATGCGTTCGCGCACATTTGTGATAGAAGCCTCGTAACTTTGTAACTTGTAATGTTAATCATTACTCTAGCATAAGTTTAGAGTTATAGTTATCATAAGTCAATGTTAGGTTACATTATTGATACAACGATAGTAAGCCCCGTCGTACACAGGGCAACCAATCTCTGATACCCGACGAGTTTGCTCTCCAAGCGAGTACCTACCCAATAGTTTTATTACTTAGGTCTGGTTGCTCGTATATTATAGTAAAAGTTAAAGTTAAAATTTAACTGTTGTCAATTTTGACTTCGGTAAAATAAAATACGTCGGTTATCTTCGCATTCAGTTGTCCAAAAATATTTTACGTGGCGGTGAAATTAAACAAGGGTTAAAAGTGTATTTAAAAAAAATAACCTAAAAACGGTAGGTAAGCGATAACTACAAATTCTACTAATGTCAAAATTTTTAACAACCCTGTCGGCTATTTTGACTGCCGTTATATCTGTAATTTGACTGCTCGTTAAAGTAACCGCTGCTTCAACAACGCTTTCAAATTTGTCCGCCAGGTAATTTTACTTTAACTATAATTTAACCCTAAAGTTAGCGTAACCGAGCTACGAGCCGAGCTATAACCGGACCTTATAGGAAATAACACCCGTTTATTTTTTTTAAACATTAATATTAAGAATAGTTGAGGAACTGTTTGGCGCAGCGGTACTTATCCAGCTTTCTGTGCCAGAGGTTTTGGGTTCGATCCCCGGACAAGACAAATATTTGTGTGTATGAACATGTCTATTTTTCTTGGTCTGGGTGTTTAATAAGTGAATTATGTATGTATTTACAAAAAAAATATATGTTAACACAAGTTCTTCATGCAACTTAACGTGGGCTATAATTGGTGTGTGCAATTATTGTTTATTTATTTATTTTTAATAAAAAAAAAAAAATTATTATAGTATAAGCGTTAGGCGCTCAATATTGGGCCTGTAAGTTAAGAATAGCTTAAGTCGATTCTTAAATTTTGTGCCAATGGGTGTAAGTTTCCCAAAAAAAAACCTAGTCCACCGGGAAGTTCCACGATAGTACCTTCCTATTAAGTTTTACAGGTTAGTATATCGTACCGATTTACTGTGATTTTTGTCCAAGTTTCAACACTCAATCCAGACTATGTAGCTACTTTATGCAAACATCAAAATAAATAACCATCAAAGCAATCTTGTCGTTAGTGACTAAATTATTACTGAATAATAATGTACATGTGCTATTTATAGGTATTTACAATGAATCTGTCATCGGCCCTTCGCTCGGTCACGGGAGGACTTAGTCACTGTCAGCCAAATTTGAAGAGATTAGCAATTCAGAGGCATTAATACCTAGGTTTATTTATCTAGGATCAATGGAGTCATGGACGCCACAGTGTAATGAGGACATGGCAGTAACTATAGGATACGGTAAAACAAACGGAAATTAATAAAAGTTATTAATGCTTTTACGATTAATATTTTTTTAGGAACATAAACTTAATTTGTAGTTTATCTATTGTCAATTTAATTACTTTCACTTTTGTTTCAGGACATCTTCAGTGTATTAACCCTTAACTAACATCGTAGGGTAAATTTCTACCCCAGCGGCAAAAAACTCATTTTTTATGAATGACGGGGAGACTCTTAGCTTTCATCATACCTGATGTTAACTCAGCCACTGAGGAACTGGCTATCTTATCTCGAACTACCGGAACACATCAATGCTGAAAACATTTATTATACATAGATTATACATAAATCCGTTATTTGCTGTATGTGTAGTATTTCAATTTTGTTAAGGTGGATTTTGAAATAAATAAATAAATTGTTGTTATGGCGTCAGGCTTAGATAAGATGGTGGTAGCTAGCCAGGCGGACTCACAACAAGACCTACCACCAACCAAACCAAATACAATACCAAATCCCTGCTGGGAATCGAACCCGGGACCCCTGGGTCTGATACCGGTGGTAGTACCACTAGACCACAGAGGCGGTTAAAATAGTAACAGGACAGCATGAAATAACTAAATAAGTGATTTTCATTCAAAAACTGTCAACTGTGGAATGGGGAGACACAGTAGAAGCTAATAGCGCCATTGCTGTGTCTGAACTGTTACTGGTCAAGTCAAAATTTGAAATACTTGTTATTTTGACAAGTAGTTGACCAATCAACAGATTTATAAACTAGCGGAAGTGGTGACATTAGATTCTGATGTATCTCCCCATTACTGTCTTTAGCTATACTGTGACGAGCTAACGCCGACACTGCACCCACATGAATGGGATGACATAACGCCTCGTGAACCTCCGTGACTCATGAGTCACGCTCGCTGCAACTCCTGCGCATACGCAGCTATAACTTTCTACAACCTTACCTCCATACAAATAAGGTTTAATTTACTTTTAAGAAAGTGCAAGCGTGAGACAATCTTGTGAAATCCGAATTGGTATTCCTTATAAGTACAATTAAGATGCAACGTTAGGTCCAAAATGAGGCGAAACTGTGACTCGGTGCATGTCGATTCGTAGGAAAATGTTATTGGTGCTAGTTAGGTGGAAATCCCATTTTCTTGCTGAGGAAAATTTTGTTAACAAAGTGGTTCTTACGTAAATTAAATACCTCGGCATAAAATTCGTGATTGGCTTATATATCGTAGTTTAAAATTTTGCTATTTATTACTTAAATATTGGGCCGACGATTTAAATAGCCAAAACTACGAGAATTTAAAATATCGAAACGGCACAAAAACGCACGATTTCTTTTTAAAATGTATGTATTATTGATATTTGATAAAGAAAAAATAGATTCTTCCAGTTAATTGGAATGGGTATACATAATCAGCTTTGGTACAAAAAAATAATAATAACTAAAAACAGCCCTTGACGAGATTCTTGCCAGTTCTTCTCTTTACAAGGTCTCCCGCTGTAGAACCGATGTTTGTGAACCGATGGCGTAGCTTCTTTGACATTCACAAGTGCTTGTAACAGCCTAGACTGAATAAATGATATTGAGTTTGAGTATGAAAATCACGTAATGTAGGAGTTCCCGAGAATGTCAGAGCCTCGACTTTGACAGAGTGTTGAACTGCAGCAGACTGTCACACGCATACAAATATTGTACCAAGCATAAAGTGACGTCATCAAAGTTGTCTTAAAAAGGTCAAAGGACTTTTTTATGCTTTTTGATTTTTTGCATTTTTCAATGCTATTTTTATACTTATGATAAATTTTAAATAGAAAAATATTGGAAAAATCCATCTGAGAATTCACTTGGCGAGAGTTGATTTTTTCCAATATTAATTATTATAATATTTAAAATTTATCATAAGTATTTAAAAATAAAATAATTGCATGCAATCACACCAATTATCTAGCCCACGTTAAGTTTCATGAAGAACTTGTGTTATGGATACTAGATAACGGATGAACATACTTACTTAAGTATATACTTTTTTTGTAAATACATAAAGCATAAAGCACATATTAAACACCCAGACCAAGACAAATAGACATTCATACAAACAAATATTTGTCTTGTAAAAAAATTATAGGTAGAATACAGATCTAATATCTATTGAGTTTGAGACTTGTACAATCCATAGGCCGTTGCCGAATTACCTATGTCTGGCATAGTTATAAGGGCCTCAATGATACCTGCTAAGTAAAGGTAACAAGATTAGTATTCTGTAAGCAGATTAGGTTTAAATCGTATGTGACAAACTTAGTAACTATGTGCTGTGATACCAATAGGTACCAATATAATTAAAGTAATGAGGATAAAGTTTGAATGTGATTGTTACAGTTATACTTACACTTCTTCTTGGCGTCTCGACTCAGGTTTTTATATTTGGGAGGACCAACCACAGCACTATTATCATCATCACAGCCACATGATACCCACTTTTGGGTGGGCCACCCCCAAGGATTTCATATAGATTTGTGGTCCGCATGCCTAGCTGCCACCATGTCCACCACTAAGTCTGACGCCATTACAACAATGTTTTCAGAATTGTTGTGTTCGGCAGTTAGAGATAAGATAGCCAGTTCCTCAGTGATTGTGGCTTCCGAGAAAGGCTTAACATCGGGTATGATGAAGGCTAAGAGACTCCCCGTTGTTCATAAAAATAAAAAATAGACGCAGGGCAGGACAAAATATGTGCCATTGTTTTGTTCATATAATATCACAAAATATTTATTTAAAAACTGTTGATTAACTAGTGCAACTTATATCGTAAATCCTCGGAAATAGCACAATAAAATGTTAGAATTCTAGTTTATTTATTTTGTTTACTGTGAATGCCGGTGAAACTGTAGCAAAAATTTCTCATTTGCCGAGACTGCTGCCTTATGCTGAAAAAGGGATACTTTCAATAATAAAAAATATTAAGATTAAAATGTCATATAATAAACTTATTTAAATTTAAACTCGTATCATAAAAACCCCACAAAACTACCATAAATATCAGAACACCGTTAACTATGGCAGTATTAAACCAAAATAAAAAAGTGAAAAAAAAAATTGCCGGTTTTAATTAGAAGCAGGATTTTTTACAATTTACACGTGTTTCCACATCGTGAATCATTAAATATTTAATTTAAAATAAGCGGCTCTTATGCAAATAAATAAATATCTATCTATCAATAATTAAATTTTAGACGACCTGTTTGGCGCAGGGGTACTAACCACGCCTTCTGCGCCAGAGGTCCCGGGTTCGATCCCCGGACAAGACAAATATTTGTGTGCATGAACAGTCTATTTGTCTTGGTCTGGATGTTTAATATGTATATTAAGTATGTATTTACAAAAAAAAAGTATATAAGTATGTTTATCCGTTATCTAGTATCCATAACACAAGTTCTTCATGATACTTAACGTGGGCTAGATAATTGGTGTGATTGTATGGAAATATTTATTTTATTTATTTATTTAATTCTCCTCTTTAACGGTCGGTTTCAATAACCTATCCTCAGTAAGAGATAGGCTTACTAGAGCTTTGTTGCCTAGATATTTTTGTTAATCAGCCTAAAATAACCTAAAATAATAGTGGTTGCTAAGTAACGTAAATAGGCCTATCTCTTGATAAGGATATATTATTGAAACCGGCCGTTAGAGGTGTAAATGTCGAGAAAATTTTGTATCGAACATGGATTAGCATGCGGTTTTATCGCCTTTAAATATTCTCTTTGATCTGTTTTTAGCATTGACTAATAAATATATTAGATTTATAGCCGATAAACTAAAATATTGCCACGATCATAATGGTTGATCGGAAATGTAATATTCTGTGGTTTTTCGCACATCGGGATCTACTATGGACAAAATTGACGACCTCCGTGGTAGAGTGGTACGTACACCGGTTTCAAGGTGTCACCTACTCTGAGATCCCGGGTTCGAATCTCGGTAGGGGCAAATGTTGTATGATGTTTGAATGATGAGTCATGGACGATTACATGTATTTCTTCACATAAATAGGTACTATATATGTATTTATATCCGTTACCCTAGTATCCCATAACACAAGCCTTACAGTGCTTACTTTGGGGATAGGTTAATTGGTCCGAGTGAAAGGAAAATTATATTAATATTAATTTATAATTCTAATAGCTGTGTAGAATCGGCTTAGAATAGCACTACCCCCTCTCATCCCGTGGGTGTCGTAAAAGGCGACTAAGGGACTCAGCCTTCAGGAGCAGCGTCTCCTGCAAACTTGGCCATACTGCGATTGCCAAACCGCCTGCCAAGCGTGGCGATTATGGCAAACCCCCAAAACTTTGGGGGAGGCCTATACCCAGCAGTGGGTGTTATGTGGCTGCGACGACGATAATTCTAATACATCAAAAATATCCCAGTAACACAACATAATATAGCTATAACTGGACATCTATTCAACTCTGATAATGGTAGTATAATGGACGGATTCCTCCAGCAAACGGGCGAGCGAGAAATATGTACAAGTTTTATGACTCTACGTGCCAAAAGCGATCGTATGACTGCAGACAGTCTGCAACAGAAAAAGTAGGCGGAGGCGGGTGCATAAGCGTGTTTATAATTTAATCGCCATCGTCTGCACCAGACCACGGGCTGTCACGGATTATAAACCACTTTAAATATTAAATAAATTCAACTCAAATGAGCGGTTTTGAGTTGAGTGTAGACAAAAGCACGTCGAGCGGAACAATTTACTCGCGAATGTGTATCCTACCTTTATTCAAATAAAGATGCTAGAATAGGAATGTCAATTCTTGTAATCACTTCTTTTTGGTTGTATGTCTGACCTTGGGTACCTTAATTTTGAGTTGAACATGTCTATTCATTACGTTGGTAATATCGCGTTTGCGATTACGCTGGAATTAATTAATTTATGGTAAATATTCTTAATGGCTTCCTTTATTTTCGATGAATGGAAAATCAACGGACGGCTCGTCCAATTAAAAACGTAAAATGTATCTGGAACGTAACGTAGATTTGAAGCATTTTTTTTTGTTTTTGGCAGTCATTAGATCGTGCGGGCTGTATTTATAGAAGCGTTTTTATTCGCCTACATTGGGGCATTAACATTTATGTTTTTGTTCAACATGTACTTTATCAAGCTCTTAAGCTTGAGTTGTAAATAAATGCTAGATCAATTTGTGGGTGGCTGACCCGAAAGCAATGTGTGCAACTATGCGTGCAGTGATCTTGCTTACAGAACTAGTGGTCAGTGGGTTCGATTCCGATCCGGGATTAATGTTTGTTTAGCTTATCTTTGTTTTTACCGGATCTGGATGTTATCTCGGAGTCAGATCAATGTACGTGATGCTGTTTGATAAAATATATAAAAATATATGTTTAACACATCTGTATCAATAAAAAAAAAACAATCATTTGACAAACAGACGAACTATAAATAATACGAATATTTTCTTTTTAAAAACTTATACTTATTTAATTATATAAGGTGTTAATTTAGCAAGTGCCGATCGAGCAGGGGCTGCTCAGGTCAACGATATAGGAGACAATTTTGCCAAAAAAAAAGATTTTTTTATTCAATTTTCTGATTTCTACCGACAAATTTCTGATTTATTTCAAATAGCTAAATAACCCATTTCCTTGGTTACATACTTTAAACACGATTGTGTTTGGTTTTGCTTATGCTGAATATTCAATAGGTATCTAATGCTTAAAATATGAAAGTTTTTTTTTAATATAAATTGTTCTATATCGTTGACTTGAGCAGCCCCCGCTCGATCGGCACTTGATAAATTAACACTTTATATTGTCTGTAAGTAAATTTTTGGCTCTGTGGATTTCAAAATTAATTTCACGAAGTGCTTTCATGTGAAGTTCACTAGTGAATTTCAAAGAAGCTACGCCATCGATTCTCAGTCACAACGCGCAAGAAAATAATTTCTTAATGACTTTTATTTAAAGGCCTATATAAATAGACCTTTAAATAAAAGTCTGTACCTAAAAGACAATGTCACGTATAAAACCTATGAAAAATTCAATTCGCGTCTCTACATCCTTACTAAAATAAAGTCGCGTAGTTTCAAACGCCTGTACGACCTCGGCACCGGTCGTAAAACTAGTACAAAGATTACAAGTCGCAGTTTCGGAATAGTATTAAAATTCAGCAGGAAGCCAGCTGCGCTGTGTGACCGCCCTTGACTGCTCGGGTGACCATGAACGTTTTTATTCGCACTATCGGGATTACAAGAAAACTCGTTGTGCTAGAACAATTAAACAATCGTAGAATGACTGTCAGTTATTGAGTGAGTGTAGTTGTGCTTTGTTTACATAATACGAGAAAGAAGGTCATATTAGAAGTACAATGGCTATCACGCGTCGTCACCCTTTTAGAAGCAGTCTATAATTAGATTTTTTATTTTTTTATTTTTGCGTTTTACAATGATGCTATTTGATAAAAAACAAATATAAATAAGAAAATATTCTAGAAAAAAGTCTCATGTCGATCAGACAACAGAGTCAGAATAAAAGAAAAAACAAATTAGATGGCTGTTTCTTCTCAATCGATAGTCAAACATTTATTCTCTTATTGGAGAAACGACGCTGCGCTGGCCAACAGCGTGGGAAGGGGAATATACTAGAAAATTGGGCCGGATTCCTTAGTGTTCGAGTCTCGTCTGAGTGACATAAGAACAGTGGTTTTTTTCTAGTATATTTTCTTATTTATAGAAAGAAAAGAAAGAAAGAAAAATGTTTATTTGACGTTTTACAGATAAAAAAAATTAAAATACAACATATATAAAGCGCACACTGCGCATCGTCGCATGTCGCCAAACTGTGCCAAGATCAGTATAAGCACAGAATACTTAATAGTACGTATAAGCAGCAAGCTGGGCCTGCTGCAACGATATTCTGCTTGACACAGCAGTGACAAGTTTTCAGTGTTGTTGACAAGACAACCATAACGACAGATAAAAGTATTAACTAAAATAAACAAAACAAAACTAAAAAATAAAATTCTTATTCTTATACTTACACAAAAACAAATTAAAACATGCAACCAACACAACATATCTATGGACTAAAAGTACAACTCTAATTAAACTAGTCTGTGACACACAAACACAACTGACAGTGACAGCTTGTGTCACAAAGTAAAAAAACATTCCACAAACTTAAAACTAAACTATATTTAGGTATATCATCCCATAACCTTTTCTTTGTACGATTTTAAATTTCTTCAATTGTGCCTGTTTTGGAGGCAACACTTCTTCGCTCAGTCGTTTATGCATGATTGAGTAGTAAACTTAAAAACTATCCCATTTACAAAATTAGTCTAAGGATAAAAAAACATGTTTTCTTTAAAAGTATTACCTATCCGTCGACCGCCGTGGTAGAGTGGTACGTACACCGGTTTCAAGGTGTCGCCTACTCTGAGGTCCCGGGTTCGAATCACGGTAGGGGCAAATGTTTGTATGATGAATTCAAAAAATTCAAAACAAAAACTTAAATGCAGTTATTAAAAAACAAAACTACAATAAAATATAAACAAAATTTTAAAAAGGATTAACGTACATTTGGTTACCCTATAAATGGTTAAACATAATAATAGGTGACCCAAGAAGAGCCTCTGTGAACCGGATGTTGTGACCAATTTTTTCTTGTCATTCATCGTCTTAGTTTTTCGACCACAAATGAAAAGTAAAAGTCACACAAAGTGCTTTGAAATCAATTGGAAGGAGGTTTGGGGAAATACATAGGATTCCAAGTGTGGACTTTTGATATGCAAAGTTGTCTTAATAGTGCTAGCGATTGGCTCTGACTTTTAAGGTAATTTCTAGGTTTTTTTTTATGAAGTACGGGGAGACTCTTAGCATTCATCATACCTGATGTTAAGTATTGATAAGGCTGAAGATGGAAGCTAGCCTCTCCCGGAATCGAATCACTGAGGAACTGGCTATCTTATCTTTAACTGCCGGAACACAACAATGCTGAAAACATTGTTGTTATGGCGTCAGACTTAGATAAGATGGTGGTAGCTAGCCAGGCGGACTTACAAGAAGTCCTACCACCAACCAAACCGAATACAATATGTACCCCGCTGGGAATCGAACCCGGGACCCCTGGGTCTGATACCGGTAGTTGTACCACTAGACCACGGAGGCGGTTGCAATATCAAAGATTGTGACTAAATTTAAGTTCAAAATAATAATTATTGGGTAACATGATTTATTTATTAATGCCGTGTAACACTCCTATTTCGAATTTCAAATTTCGCTAGAACAACCTGAACAAAGACACTCATTAGAGTAATACCGTACTGCTTAGTTTCGAACTTCGAAGTCCAGTATGACGATCTCATCTCAACTAATTCACTTCTTACGCCGCAAGAGACAAAGCAAACACAACAGTGAGAGGAATTTCTGGTCAACAATAAAAAAAGTTGGCTACTTAAGTCATAATTGTGTTTCCCTGACCCCATTCCAGATCCTGGGAGCTCGGCGGCAAACAAAACCACTTTTAATGGTTATGTAAATGAAGTGGCGTTCAATTTGGCTGCGAACCGAGTCTCAATGTGGTGGTGTGTGGAGCAGGCGAGAGGTGGGAGCGGGCGGACAAGCAATGCAACGAGCGGGATCGGGCAGAACGAGCAATGAGGGATTTTCTTATACTATCTGACCAAGACAATTAGGCGCATGACAGCTAAGAAAAACTTTAAAATTTAACCAACATTTTAAGAAACGGTAATCAATCAGTTAATCACTGTAGCGCTAATAAATCAGTTAATAAGAGTTGTACGGTGATAGAAGTGGGCTGCAGGTGCCAAAAGTGCAAAACCGCATTCCTGTCATGCGCCTAATTGTCTTGGTCGTGTAGTACGTACATCTTAAGTTTTGGCGCGCACTGTTCATTGAAATAAAACAACTTTTACGGATATCAAACGCGCTATATTTCACGAACTAAGTTGTAATTGTCCGTATTTAGTACTTAGTTCGCGAAATATAGCGCGTTTGATATCCGTGAAAGTAGTTTTATTTCAGGGATTTCCTTTTTTTTATTTATTTCTAATAGCTTCATATAGATGGCGTTGTACAATGAAAGCAAATGCAAGTGAATGGAACGTATCTTAACTTTGAATTAAGAACTATTGAGATTTGTGATTTTTTAATTTTTGCATTTTTCAATGCTATTTTTATACTTATGATAAATTTTAAATAGAAAAATATTGGAATCGAACCCATGACCTTTGGAAATCCGGTCCAATTGGACCGGATTTCCAAAGGTCATGGGTTCGATTCCCATCTGAGAATTCACTTGTGGCCGAGTTAATTTTTTCCAATATTTTTCTATTTAAAATTTATCATAAACTATTGAGATCTTAAAACAAAATATACGCAACACATAACACAAGAATTATTATACTCTTATCTATTCATAAAAGGAATAATACTTAAAAAAATAAAAAAGAAAATTAAACCTAAAAACTTATGTGTAATATTATGTGTAATGGAACGTAATCAAGCCGTGATGACAGATGCGTGTAAGTGAGACAATTTTATTTGTAAGAAAGAGAAGAAAAATAAATTTTAAAATGTGCGAATCGTTTTTTACTTACAAAAATTTAAAAGTTTGACAATCTTATTTGAACAATAACTTATTAGAGTTTAAATATAAATTAAGATTATTGCCGCGTTAGAAAATGTCTTATGTGGAGGAATTATGATATTTGTAATAAAAATTACAGCGTCATCTATCAAGTTCATAGGAACTTTTTAAGAAAATCCCTTATAACAAAAAATGATTACATAAGACAGTATCAAATAACAAGTACAAAAGGTCCGTTTTTTACCCCGGCTGTTCAATATCTGTAGGTGTATACCAGATTGAAAATTAACGTTTTGAAATAGTTTTTTTTTAGAATTGAAGGCAGCAGACTAATACCGATATCAATAATCTATCCCTAACTAGAGGTAGGCCTATCTTGGTTACGTTACTAGCAACCGCTGTTATTTTGGGTTATTTTAGGTTGATTAACTAAAATATCTAGGCAACAAAGCTCTAGTAAACCTATCTCTTACTGAAGATAGGTTATTGAAACCGACCGTAAGTCTCTCGGTATGGTGGTGTGCGAGGCCGATGACAGGTACAAACGGGAAGCGGACGAGCCACGAAATTCAGTCAGTCGGTAATTTCTGTTTGAGCAATCACTTAGATAATATAACTAAATACAAAAGGTCTGTTTTTATCCCAGGTGTTCAAAAGAATCTGTGAATAAGAGTTTTTAATTTTATTTTGCTTAAATTGAAAATCAGAAGTCAGTTGGTTTCTTTATGGGTAGATAAGTAACTCACACCATCCTAAGATTTAGAATCTTTAAAAGACAACTATTTCTTAACTAAGGATGACTCACGCTACACTCGTGCCGATGCCGGGCTCGAGCCGAGCCCGAGGCGAGGTTTCACCAATACTGCATTACTCCACAAAATGTGAAGGGCTTGTGGAGTACATCAGAACGAAGACCAATTTCATCCTGAGGGTCGAGCGGTTGGAGTCCCGCCACAGTGTGAACTTTAACTCATTTGTGGTGAGGGTACCGACTGAACATCTGTCGACCTTCATGAAGGAAGATTTTTGGCCGAAGGGTGTCCTGTGGACACCGCAATGCGCAACACGTCGCCGCCATCTTTACGTGTAAAATAATTAAATTACATAATGTTGTTATTTTATATATTATGTATGTCTAGTTTTAAGGTATATATCTATGAGCCATTGTAGCCTGATGACAAATAAATAAATAAAAAAAATAAAAAACATTTTGCTCGGCCACCACTCGGTTGCCCCACGGTGTAGCATAAGCATTTTATTATTTAAGTTTTTTATATAACTAAAACAACAACAATAAGGTATATTTAGATTAAACTTTTTTGTTAAAAGATTTTTTTACGGGAAGTTGACCGCGGAAAATAACATAACAACTTTCCTCGCTGTTGTGAGGTGAAACATTGCGTGTTGCGCTCGGCAGTTTTTAGCGTCTCGTACCTTTGAAACCCTCGCTACGCTCAGGATTCAATAGAGGTAACTCGCCGCCAATATCCAACTATCCAGCCTTGCATAATAAATAACTATTTTCATTTTCACATTTTGCGGATCCCGCTCCCACTCCTCCTTTAAACCATCGTAAGTACAAAGAACTCTAGTGTTAAGCATTGAAAAAAGTGATTGAAAAACAAACAGTGTCCATGAGATTAGGGAACAACGGCCAAGAATTCGGATCCCATTCCTTCTAATATTCTGACACACCGTGTAATATAAAGAGACAAAAGAAAATCATTTTTCAGAACAATTGTATGTAGTACTTACTCGACCACAGAACAAAAGAAAGAGGTTAGAATTATCATATTACACATTTAGTTCTGAAAGAAAGTGGCACCTCGGAAACAGGCACTGTAGTAACACTTGTCTTCATCATAGTACCTGAGGGCCTACTCGCAATATCCGTTTGCTAAGTTTCTGGTTAATTTCAGATTGCTCTTATTATTTTGTTACATTAACTTAGGGAGACTATCGCCAACTGTTAATAAACACATTTAGCATTAAACATATTTAAAATGATACTGCATTTCAGTCATTCGTTTGAACTTAAAGTGACCGAGCGATGTTTTAAATAATATGCGCTAAGCCTGTTAGTTGTCAGTTGGTAAAAGTCCGCCTTAGATTCTTATCTCGCATCAGAAGAAATACTTACACTGCTGCTGATGCGCAAGTATAGTTTTATATAACTAGTTATTAATTTAAGCAAAGTCTTGAGAACGTTTCGAAAGTTACCCGAAACTTCGCAAACGGATATCGAGAGTAGACCCCCTGATGTTAAGTACTTAATAAGACTGAATGTGGATTTGCGCTTTCCCTGGAATGGAACTGGCTATGTTATCTCAAACTGCCTAAACCTACGTTGCTGAAAACGTAATTGTTATAGCGACAGATATTGATAAAATGGTGGTGGTGTCCAGGCGGATTAAAAGTGTTCTAAATCCACCAGTTCACTTCACTCTTCTTTGAAATATTATCCTTTAGTCCATTTTTACGTCATTTCACTATTTATTTAATTTTATATTATTTCATAATATTTTTCACATATTTATATACCTAGTAATATTTAGTCCTTTCTATTCACATATTTATTGATTTTATTACTTGTATAAAGAGATTTAATTAGTCAATATTTTTTCACATATAATACGTTTTTCCAAAGACATCTGCAAAGCGCCGCCGACAGGCAGCACTGCCTTGTTATTCTGATAAGTGCTTTTGCAAATCACTTTCGAATTCGCACGTGAAATGTCAGTTTCGCCATACAAAAAATCTAATGCGACCTACTTATCAGAATAGCACGGGTGGCAGGGTGGCTATGTGATGTATTAAGTTCGGGTAAAGTTATTAATAAGACAAAAGGTCTATTTCTAGCAAAAGCTATATTATACAAATTGGAGACACGAGTATGTGCATACATATTGTGATACATACATTACAGAACCCAGGACCAGAGGATAGGACTTCATAATAGTATTTGGTGGTAACAAGTTGCCCTAAAAAATAAGGTGTAAGGGCGAGGTGTGACTAATCGGACCCGTTCTGCCTGTTTACCTCCTCTCAAACAAGTCTAAGTCACGTTTTTAATAAGGAATCGATGAAAAAATACTTTTGTTTTCATCCATTGTAAACTACCTTTTATGTTAAGTAAAAAAGTGTATTCAAACTTTTCGTTTTTCGGTGGATTACAGGGGTCTACTCGGAACACCAAATACGATAATCGTACGAACGTTCGTTTGATCTCGTGGCCCTTTCAGCATCAAAATTGGTCCTTTTAGATTTTTTTTTTTACTTTGAATGGGTTTCTTCTTGATCTCAATCAATCCCAATATCACGAAAATGCAATCTTATTTTGTCTTTTGTATTTACAAGAGACAAAATGAGATTGCATTTTCGTGGTGACTGTATTTTTATACAGTCACCGCTCTAGGCATGAAACCAATAAATATGACATTTCGGGAAAACGCATTAGGTACTGTGGAGATCGTATATGTCTCCGCACTACAAGGAGGCCGCTACACCGCCGTCGCTGGCTGGTTTTGTTTATAATAAAATTAAGAGAGAGGCCCGTCGTGCGTAGATATGGACGGTCGCCTTGTCAAATAAATTATTGATGAAATTGTAAAAATACTAATATAATTACTGAATATAAAAACAGTATCGAGTTAAACATCGTTTTAATTCTATAAAGAGCACGCCCCCGTTATAGAAGTTAGACACAGAAGAATGTTTGTCCCAGGTAGAGATCGAACCGCATGACCCCGCACTTCTAAATGCACCATTTCGCGCATACCAAAGGTTTTTTAGAGATATATGAATATTCTACTAAAGTTCCATAATACGCACGCAAAAAAAAATTGGAGGTCAACATAAAATTGCTTTAATCAAAGGTAAACTTTGAGCTTGAAGAAAAAACTAAAAAATTACTAGATTAGGGGATTATGCCTAGCTAAAAGCAAAACACAAAAAAAGTTAAAACTGACTTCAAAAAGTAAAAAATAAAACATTTGGAGTCGGTGCCAGCCAAGGCAAGAAAATAAAAAATATAGTTAATAGAAGTGTAATGTAGAATGACTTGGCTGGCACCTACTCCAAAAGTTTGATTTTTTACTTTTGAAGTCGGTTATTTTTGTTAAAAGTTTTTTGCTTCTAGCTTGGAATAATGCCCTAATCTAGTGCTTTCAGCATTTTTTTGTTTTTTTCTTCAAGCTTAAAGTTTACCTTCGATTAAAGCAATTTTATTGACCTCCAATTTTTTTCACAATTATTAGTTACAGCATGTGCCGTTACTTACACTAAAAATCCACAACAATGATGTCATCTAGGTAAACGACTACTTGCCAAACGTAAATGATATTTTTAAGGATTATGAAAAAACCACTAGCAGATATTCGTAAAAAAAATTATGGTACTACACTTGGAATATGTGCTTTCAGATAAAAAAAGATTTATTAAAATCGGTTGACAACTGACGACGTTATATTAAAACACATTAAAAAATAAAAAAGACCTACAGTCGACTTGAGAACCTCCTCCTTTTTTGAAGTCGGTTAAAAAGTGAAGAAGTATTAAGCATTAGATATAACAACGAAAAACGATCAATTGCAATGCAATACGCGTGACTGCATTTTCTTTTAAAATTAGCATTGGAAGTTATTTTTCCGGTAACATAAGCAATCGTCTTTAAATAGTTTTTACTCGTATAAACCATAAAAAGGGTAAAAGTTTCAATAACATCCTTCTTAATAAAAAGAGCTTAATTCCTAACACATTTGCTTAATTTAGGATTTTTGAATTTTTGCATTTTTTAATGCCACCGAGACTTCGACTTGAGTCTCGGTAGCTTAGTGGTTAGAGCATTGGACCGGTTTTTTTAAAGGTCGTGGGTTCGAGTCCCATCTGAGAATTCACTTGTGGCCGAGTTGTTTTTCCAATATTTTTCTATTTAAAATTTATCATATATTTGTATATTTGTAAAACTTTTTTGGATTAACATAAAATCTTCCAAAATAAATAAGAATCTAATTAGGCTAGTCATTTATTAAAACTAAATATATCAATAAGCATTAAGCATTTTCTTGAACAAGCGAATATAAGCTTGTACTAACTATCCACAGGTTATTTTAATTAACTTTGAAGTACCGACAGACACCTCAGATGAAAAATATCCTCTTTTTATATAAGTATAACATTAATTAATATCGATAATATATGGCAAGTTGCCACCTTTTAAGGTCAAAGCACAGGGTGCTTTAATACACAACAAGAAAGAAAGGAAGGCAAGGTGAGGCAGGTGAGGTTATATAGGATGAGGTTTGTAGGTTTGTACTTTGTGTGTGTTTGTAAAGTAATATACAAACATTTTAGTCTCCTTCCTAATATTATAAATGTGAAAGTTTGTTTGTTTGTCCTTCCTACACGCCCTTACTAAGCAACCGATCGACTTTTTTTTTGGCATAGAGTTAGTTGAAAGTATGGAGAACAATATAGGCACCTTTTCCTCCCGATGTTCCCCACGGGAACGGGATCCACGCGGTTGAAAACGCGGGCGGAAGCTAGTATTCTTCCATGCTGGACTGGGAGTGACAGAAAGACATAGAATGTGCCAGCAGCTAGATTTACAGTACAGCACCCCTACCTTTGGACGGAATCGAGTTCACATTAGAATCGATTCGATCTCAAAAATCTGTTATTTTGGTACTTTAAAAACGGTTGCTATGGTTTCCATAGTATTGTTTTGGCATATCTTCGATCCTGGAGGTCTACTCTCTAAGCACGAAATCCGTAGTTTCGGCCTAAGTTACGGACGTTTCCTACTCCGTATCACCTACGGACAGCTTATTAGTTCGCAGACCCGAACTTAGAATGAATGAGAATACGTTTTGACATTGTCCCTACTCCCAATGTGTTGTGCCGTTTGTCCAAAACTAGTCCTCCGACATCCAAAATCAATAGAGAGTAGGCTCCATCCGTAGTTTCGGGAAACTTACGGACGGGGGCCCGTATCTTAGTTGACGGGCTTAAGAGACTAAGCCTCCAGATGTGAACTATTGTTTTCGGACAATATCTTACCGCCTCTTTCCTTCTCGCCTCGTCTTATTTTACCGCCTTTGTGGTCTAGTGGTACAATCACCGGTATCAGACCCAGCGATCCCGTCTTCGATTCCCAGCGGGGGTACATATTGTATTCGGTATGGTCGGTAGGACTCGTTGTCAATCCGCCTGGCTAGCTACCACCATCTTATCCAAGTCTGACGCGCCGTAACAACAATGTTTTCAGCATTGTTGTGTTCTGGCAGTGAGAGATAAGATAGCCTGTTCCTCAGTTATTGAGGATTCCGGGAGAGGCTCGCTTCCATCTTCAGCCTTATCAATACTTAACATCAGGTATGATGAAGGCTAAAAGTCTCCACGTCGTTCTTAAAAAAAAAAAACATCTTAAACCCAAAAATATGTAGGCCACCTTTAAGGTGTTGGTTTTAATATATATCTAAATATATATATACATACTCTCAAGTTGCACCTTAGATGCTCTGCCACCTTCGCAAGGGTGTTCTTTGTCAACAAATGGTTGGTTTCTGAATTGAGGTTGAGAATATAAAGTAGTTCATGCGTCATGCTCGTGAACGGGTGCCGCCAGCGGAAATGGGTCTACCTCAGTCTGCTTATGTTAATGCTATGCTTAAAGCCTAAATATTTTTATCTAAAATAAATTGATACTGACTTGTATGTACCTCACAACTTGCAGTATAGTAATCTTGTAATGCGAGAAATGTTGTAATGTAAGATAGACAAGTGTTTCTTTGCCAGTTAAAAATTGTTTACGGTTACTGTTGGGGATGGTGAAGGTGCTAACAAGGTCCGTGGAAGAAAAAACCGAATAACTGGAAAAAAAGTACGTTCGGACGAGGGTGCAAAATATTGTAATGGCGCGCGCGCGTCTCTCGTCATCTCGTGAAAGCAACTAAAAATTAAAATGGAACGAACGAACGTTCAACTGACAGAGATCGCTCTGTCTCTTTCTAAATGCATTTTTTGCATTGAGCAAAGCGGTTTTCATTGTTAGCCGACTGCGATAAAGTTATGATTTTATAGGTATTTTAATATTTATTTTTGCACCTTCGCACAAATTGTACATTTTATTTATTTAAAAAGGTAAGTACCGTTACAAAACAATTATTAACATACTTTCTTAATTATGCAGCACTCATACACAAATATATGCTTAATAAGTTAACTTAAGGTTTTAATAAGAAGGGTAAGTGCTTAATTTAATCAGTTAATTCTAGTACATAAGTTATTTCTAGTTTATCTATGATATTATTATATTAATTCATTTATTTTTCAGGTATTAGTCGGAGCGAGCCTGCACGTCCTCAACAGTTACAATAACCATAAAATGTAATATTTTAATTAGTATTTTCCTTTTGTGATGGAAATTGACCTTACTGATATGTTAAGGTCACTTTTCAATTTGACGACTCTGTATGAAATAAAACAGGGAGAAAAAAACAGCCCTTGACGAGTTTCTTGCCGGTTCTTCTCGTTACAAGGTCTCCCGCCGTAGGGTTTGTGAACCGATGGCGTAGCTTCTTTGACGTTCATAAGTGCTTGTAACAGCCTAGACTGAATAAATGATATTGACTTTAGAATGTCTCAAACTCAAATAAATCCTGTGCTAGCTATATGAAACAGTTTCTTATTTAGTTCCTACTTCAGAGTATTAACCTTACTAAATGCGGAATGATCTGGGGCCTCAGCTTGAGCTTTTAAAGGAATACAAAAAAGGGGTTGTTTATTAATTCTAAAACATCGAGTTTATTTTATTGGCCATATTTTTTTAATGGTTTCTTCAAACACCCTGTATGCGATATGATAGTAGCGCGTGCAACAGGTGGGAACCGCGCGCACCATCGCGTGCCACACCAGACGTCGGCGATACAAAAATAATGGCCGCCTGTTCAGACGCAAAGTACCTTTGTATTATTATAAGTTCGGAAGTCAGGCAACAGATGGCGTTATACATTACTGTAACGCGACAGCGTATGACTAAGCCAGATTGGCTAGGTGTTTTTTAAACTAAATTTATGTTGTTTTTTCTTCTACAAAAATGTAACTTTGTTGTTTACTGAGGGGGGCGGGGGCTAATTGTCTAATTTTAAATCTATCGCAATCCCTTTCAATTTGTAATTTGAAAGTTGGCTTGGCATGGCCGTCCCTATTTGACATTTGAAAAGGGATTGTGATCGGGACGTGTTTTAAAAGGTATGGAATAAAAGAAATTGAACTGTCTAAGCAATATGACAGACGAAAATATCACAATCACAATACCTCTGAAAGGGATTGTGATAGATTTTCAATTAGACAATTAGGGCGCAGTTACATTTGACATGTAACCCAATAAAAAGTTTTGTTAGATTGGATGTGTTGGACTTCTATTAAATTGATTCGACGACGGTTGCTCACAAGGCTTTGTAGCTCAGTGGTTGTTGGTGTGGTTTTAGGTCGCGGCGTCTAGTCCCGTCCGAAATATCTTGTGAGCTAAGTCGATTGATTTGATTAATATCGTTGTAAAATAACATTGAAAATGAAAACTTAAAAAAAAATAGAGCAGTATTGTTAGTGCTTATATATACTTAAATATACTATAATTTACCCTGAGCAATATGTAACGAAGATAAAGAAGTCTCTGTGTATGTATTTTATAAATACATCATCTTCCTAAACTCAGTAAGATTGAAGGCATGTCTTCAGAGTTGCGAATGATGAACGAATTAAATGGGCATGGGAAATGAAGTGACATTAATAAAGTAAATAGTAGAAGCAAACCTGTTAGAAGTAGTAATCGTCAAGTTTGCTAAACTGTTATATAATTAGAGTAAGTGCAATAAGAAGTAAATAGAATTTCACCCCAAGGAATGAAAGGGCAGATTCGAAATCAATGGGAGAGGAAATATTTTCTAATAATACAGGAGTATTAAGCTTGACTCGAAGAATACAATTTTCCAAACAAGAGGAATGAAATGCTATGGATCGGGAAAATTTGTCATTATCAAAAGTGGTAAAATTAAAGGAATCGTAAAAAAAACGAATAAGAGGTTTAATTGGGTCCCCTATACTTATCCGGCAGTATCTTGATGCTCCGAAACTTATTTGGCATAACACACTTTCGTTAACTTTCGTAAACGAATGTTTATATAATTAATAATTGATTGAATGTTTTATAATACGTCCGAAATAATAAGGGATACTATTAGATCGCAAGATTTAATTTTGTATGTCAAGAGAGTATCTGGCCGTTAACTGTCTGCGATGTGATAGTCTACCTTAAATTCCTATAGATAGACATGGAGCGTAGGTAGGCTTCACCGCGCTGGGGTCAAGGTGTCATCGGTCAGTCCGGTGTTGGAGTCCCGGTAGCGGAAAATCAGATTGAATGCTCAGGTTATCAGACGGTACAAAAACATTTTGTAAGAAATATAGTATAGAAGAAAAAAAGATGACTTATTTGGTTCAAGGGCAAGGACATTTGCGTCTGTACAGCGGTCGTGGGTTCGATTCCCGCTCGGGACAGGTATTTGTGCATGAATGTGTTTTTGCCTTAGTCTGGAGCTCTATTTTTGATTCACTCGTCTCGAGATTTCTACTGATTTTCGTGCGACATTTGCGTTTCCGTACTTTCCGTATTTCCGTAATAGCGACCTTGCATGTGTAGACATAAGCTCTCATTTCGCCTGGATACCGCCTCCCAACGCGAGCGCGCGAATGGCAAAGCGAAAAGCTAGCTTATGTCTACGCAAGCAAGGTCGCTATTTGCCTCGCCACTCGCGCGACGAGTGATTCAAAAATAGAGGTCCTTGTTGTTTACCAAGTGTATTAAGTACCTATATATTTATAAAAAGTGAAATAAAAATAAGAGATGACTTGGAGAAAAAAAACGAAGAGGGGAAGAAGGAGTACCTAGGTGCTCTGTTAGTAGCAAGTGCAATGTGTGAAGAAATGGAAAGTCAAAAGAAATTTAATGCTTCGTATTAATTGGAATAGATGTAAGCAAAGCATTACATGGCTTGGCATGTATTAAGACAGCTCTGTTGTAACTGCTAACTGGTCAATAATAGTATAATGTTCATTTCCTTTAAAGCTGACGTCAATGCACTTTCAAAGACTGCAATGCAATGAATTATATTGTCAGTATAGTCGACTTGAAGCTCCAATAATAAAAATAATAAAATTACTTGATAAGGAAGGGATGTAGTGTTTGTATCTATGGAAAAGGGTACAATCAACCCTGTCTCACACACAAGAGGGTAACACTAGTAGCCGGCATTGTCAACGATAGAATGACAGATGACAATATCTAGGCGGGAGTTGTGGTGGAGTGCGGATAGGATTCGGCTACAGGATCCCTCGTGTGTTGATACGTATGCCTGTCTTGGTGTGAGGGTGAGCCAGTGGAAACTTTTGTAAGATTGCAAATCCTACACTTAGGATTTATTTAATTACCAACATTTGTAGATGGATAAGAAGAATGGGCTTTGTGACAAAACACTGGCCGAAAGCGGATTAGACTGCATACGGGTTAGGACCAAAAGTTCGCGTGCTCTCCCGAAGTATAGAGGATCAAGCTCTTCTTATTATTATCGTATTAAAATACAAATATTGAACAATGTATTACTTAAAATAATAAAAAATATTTCTTAAACCATCTATAATAACGACGAAATAGAAGAAATAAACTTTCCATGTTTTATGACTTCACGGAAACATTGTATGACGATGTAAGTATTTCTCTCTTGTAATATCATAAATAAAGTTTAAACGATAATAAAACATAAGTAGACATGACGAAATGAACATCTGTAGGGTTAGCACGAAAAACTATCGAGTAAGTATCGGGCAAGTAATGTCAAAAAAGTATAGGAAAATGTAATTCCGTTTTCGTCCGATAGGAACGCTGCTCAATATCTCATACTTTTTTTTTATTTACTTCTTCGATACTTACTCGAAAGTTATTCGTGCTAGGCCTACTGATCACCTTTTACCTGCTATAAAGCAAAGAAAAACTGTTCGCATAATATACGACCTTATTAGAAGATAGGGTTATCCACAAAACAAGGAAAAAGATAATGTCGATCATTTAAAATTAAATAAAAGTCAGTTTCTCGTTTTCGGAAACTGACCCGGTTTTAGTAACTATAGTTATTATTTTAAATGTTCGTTACTTTTCAAAAATCAAGTATCTGTTATTTAGAAGAACAAGAAATTAGAAAGAAGATTTGTTATCAAATAAGCAAAGTTTATCATTAGAACTTTTAAATTTTGCATTTTACAATGCTATTATTATGTAATTAATATAAATAAGAAAATATACTAGAGAAAAACGACCGGTCTCATGTCGCGTCTGAGGGACATGTGACCGGTGGTTTGTTTCTAGTATATTTTCTTATTTATATTAATTAAAGATAATAATTTTTGTCTTACTCATTAAATTTAAGCAAAACGGGAAAAAAAGTCCTAACTATATAAGGTGTTCATTTATCAAGTGCCGATCGAGCAGGGGCTGCTCAGGTTAACGATTAGAACACAATTATGACCAATTTTTTTTTTTTTTTTTTTTTATTCAATTTTCTGATTTTGACCACCGACTCAAATAGCTAAATCACCCATTTCCTTGGTTACTTAACAAAAAATTGGTTTTACGTTTGGTTTTTCTTGCTGAATATTCAATAGCTATCTAATGCTTAAAACATGAGAGTTAAAGTAAATTCTAAAATTAAACGTTTTTTTTGTATTAATTGTGTTCTATATTTTTGAACTGAGCAGCCCCTGCTCGATCGGCTCTTGATAAATTAACACCTTATATATTATTAAAACACTCCTCCAAGAAAAGCAAACAATTATAGAGAGTCTTTCATCATTTTATTAGCCGTAATAACACAATAAACAACTACATATAATTAGGTACTTATAAGAAACGCGCTTACAATCGTAAAAGTTTTGTACTCAATTAAAAATAACGTGTTAATAGCATGTGATAAAACATATATTCTTGTTAAAATCAGTCACACCAATTAATCTATCCCAAAGTAATCTTCGTTGAGAACTTGTGGGGCTAGAAAACAGAAAAACATACTGAAATACTTTTTTTTTTAAATACTTATCAACAAAGAAAACACCCAGTCCAAGACAAACAAGTTCATACACAAATATTTGTTATGTCCGGTTTAAAAGCCAAATAATTGTCAATAAATCAACATAATATCTATATAATAATTGTATTCATAGTATAAACTGTAAAGTTCCATCTTAATCCACAGCCACAACAAACGTTCATCCAAACATCCTCACAAACTTTTGCATTATAATTATTTAGTAGGATTTTTGACAGCCCTGTCTAACGACGCACGCGCACCCTTCCTCCACCTGCCGCGCCGGGTGTTTTGATCCAGGGCGCGTTTTTTTATGGTTTGAACTGTTAAGTGGTGTGTTCTACAGCATCACCGCGTATGGATCTGCTTTTAAAAAAAAGCTGTTACAACTTCTAAAAGTAAAAAATAAGCCTTTCGGAGTCGGTGCCAGCCAAGGCATCGATGATGCATTCTACATTGCATTTCTATATTTTCATTATTCTTGCCCTGGCTGGCACCAATTCCAATAGGCTTATTTTTTACTTTTTGAAGTCTTTTTTTTAAAGTTTTGTTTATTTCGCATTTTTAAAGTTAAAAAATAGTTACATATTTACACTAAAAACTGGCCCATAAACAAAGAAAGTTGTTATTTGTCTAACCGTTACAAAAACGACTGTATTTTTAAGATTCCCTGAAACCTATTAAACTGATGTTGAAATACCATTTAATATCATTTTAAATGGTACCAACTTAGGAACAATTCTGATGTATATTTCAATCATTACCGTTCACAGCCGTCTTCGAGTATTGGCAAACATACATCAAAAAATTAACCCGACTAACTAATAACCTTATTTTTTCAAATCGGTTAAAAGCCTAAGCGCCCATGTCCAGCAGAGGACGATAATGGGTTGATAATGGTGTAGATTGTAAAAAAAACATAATATGTTTTTTTATATATCATATATTATATGCTCAAAAGTAGTAATAGTTGAATTGTAAATGCACTTGTAATTTTGTACTGTATGTACTGGATTTCCAATTTCAAATGTTTTGACTTGAACACCTATACACTTATACAACAAAAAAACTTCAGAACAAAAACGAGATTGAATTTCAAAAACTAAATTAATTCCGTCACACATTTTTAATACAGAGCAAAAATATATCAGAACGTAGCTTCACTAATTGCTAAGTTATCTGTGCACCTTGGATGTAAAAGCGTTTTGTTTTTTATTAAGCATTTTATAGGCATTCGTTAGTAGCAACACCTTGGGCGTATGCGCTTTCGCTTCTATTCGCGATTACCATAGCAATCTCTAATTGCATCACGACTTAATTTTACCGTTGTATTTTGATGGGAAGCATTTTATGGGAAATAATGACTATGATGGTTTTCTTTTTAATGGAAACAACATTATGAATTGTTTGTAATTGTTAATTAAATAAAAAAAAAACGCATAGGTAATAAAATAATAAGATAAGCTTAAGAAGTTTAGCTGCATTACCCTCTAGATTAATTAAACGGATTGGGTTATGTTTTAGTACATATCTAAGGAAATTTCACAATAGGAAAAGCTAACATAGATAGAACCAATATATTATATGATTTCATTAAAGCTTTAGAGACGAATTCTCGAAAGCTAGAGTGTCATTTATATTTTTAGCGGTTATTGAATTTAAAAATTAAAGTGTTCAAAGATAAATTTATAAATCAAATTAAGTCTGTCTAACGCCGTTATAACAATGCTTTCTGCATTACTGTGTTCCGGCCGTTATGAAAAAAGAAATCCTCAGAGTTTGAGGGTTTCGGGGGATGCGGGATTCCTTCGGCCTTATCAATTTTTAACATCAGGTATCATAATATAATATAGCCGTTAATAAAAACAAAACAAGTGACAACCGCTTAAACGACAGGCATACATTTTCGCCGCGCGGTAGAAAGAGAGGGGGATATTACTTCCTCTCCTACGCCGCGCGCCGGCGGTCTACTCTCCCTCCGTCTTACGAATTTTCTATCAGGGTCACGTGTCCTGTCCTGACGCGACTTTAACATTTTTTACCCATCAAAAAATTTAAAACTAATGTGCACAACGCGGCTAAAGAAGTTTTCACTTCAAAAAACACATCTGTTATAAAAGCTCACCTAAAAAAACATGATCATCTTATTACGATCAAAATAAAATGTGTAACAAAAACACATCAAATTATAACGATTCCAGCAATATTTACATTATACGTCAACCCAATTGCTCGACTACAATGTTTTGCAATCCTTTCTGTCTCAACGATCACCAGTGTCACAGCATTTACAACCTTCTTCAAACGAAATAAAGACTCAATATTGAATAAACAGTTCACAGCACACATATTTCCACCTGTTACATCTACTTTGTAAATGGGTATAAAATTATAAAGTGACCTGGGAACATCTGCTGTTAGCATAAAAACAAAGATGAGAGTATATATGTCGCACTATCTGGTTAAATCAGCCGTTCAATTGAATGCCTAGGCTGATAGTTGATTGAAATAGCGTAACTAAACGTTCAACTAGTTGGCTGATTGTAAGCTAGCCCATTGAAAATGGTTGACGTGAATTCAAGTCAAGACTAGTTTACTTTAGTTATTTTCATAGTGTAATGTCCTATGGCCTGTTGTTGTGGGGCTCAGCAGCCAATATAGAAAATGTTTTTATACTTCAAAAAAGAGCTGTGCGCGCCATTTACAACATTCGACGGAGAGATTCTCTTAAGGTATTGTTTAAAGAGATTAATATACTAACTTTGGCGGGACAATACATCTATGATAATATAGTATATGTAAGGAAACATCTTGAGTTATTTATTAAGCATAGTGATGTCCATAATTTTAATACTAGAAATAAGAATAGGCTTGCCGTTCCAAGATTTAGACTTGAAAAATGTAGACGCTCGTTTTTGGGGAAAGGTATAGCTTTTTTTAATAAAGTTCCACAACAATTGATTGAGCTGCCTTTGCATAAATTTAAAATATATGTTAAAAAGTCACTCTTAAGCAAAGGTTATTACAAGGTAGATGATTATTTAAAAGATCAAAATGCATGTGTTACTAACATAAAACATAACTATTATAAATTGGATAAAAGGAAAATATTCTAATAATTGACTATGGGAAAATTTTCCTTTTATATTAAATATATTTCAAAATTGTAAATTTGTGTTTGGCAACAACATGTTCCATTGTAAATGTTGTTGTTTCTGTTAAAGCTCATAAGTTTCTTGCGGCCGTTCTTCTTATCAGTCAAAAGATGTCCTGAATGGCTGGTAGGGAAAAAAATGTTGTACTATTCGAAAGTACTTATCTATAAGTCTATTTGAATAAAAATCTTTGACTTTGACTTTGACTTTCAGGCAGGTGATTTAAATTAACTTATTTTTTTGTCACTGGCGCTGGTCACCAAAACAAATATGGCGTCAGAAAGCTCGCTCAGCTGACAATTGTTGGCAGTATTTCTTTGGAAAATATTTTTTTTTATGTTGAATAGATCTACTAAAAAGAATTAAAGATTTTTTGTACCCCTGCTGCCTTAGTCCTGTAGGTCACGTGATAGGTAAGAAATTTAAAATTGGAGGTTTTTTTTAACCTTAGAAGTCTCTTTGCTAATACCCCCCAATACTACCAAAATAGTGGGTCCATAAAGTAGCTTTACTCTAGCCCATTTAACGAAACGTTTAGCCAAGTTGTTAAATGTTTCATGCAACGACTTGGCTAGTTGTTCTTTAGCCATTTAATTGAATGCCGGCGTTCAATGAACGGGCTAGCCTAGCCATTCACGTAAACGGCCGATTTAACCAGATGGCTGCGACATATATATACTACCTGCCCCTGTCACGTGTCTTTAATCTGCCTGGTTAAAGAGTTACTTTTATATTAAAAAAAATTGTAAACATTTCGGCTCTGGGCAGTAGTGTTTTGGCATTAAAATACGTGGTTCAAATAAATTTGTCGCTATAGGGATTTTGTATTATTCTTTTAGGTAAATACACAATTGTGGCAATTTTGTAACCTAAAACTAGAAAGCAATGAGTACTGAGTAGTTATTATAAATGCATAAGTAACATTGTCGTTTGTTACAGATTCACGAAAAATCGCACCAAAAATAAGCGACTGAAAAAGTCAGTAATCTGAATAATCGGATGGTAAAGTTTTATGAGATACCTACATGTAATAGGTACTAGGAAACTCCAACTTGTTCGTATAGCGTCTTAAATGTCTTGTAATATATATTGAATAAATGAATGATAATAAATATCTTAGATTTTTCTTAAAAAGAGAAGAATTAGAAAACCTACTATTTCATTCAAAATACTGGAATTGGAATCGACAATTACCATTTCTACCAATTATTTGAAGTTGAATGTTTCTGAAGCAACAACTACCTCAAACAAAAACAAAAAAAGGAAAGACTAAAAATAAACATACACTTATAACGACTAACATTTAACGATTGTCGGTTCACTTAAAAAAGTAGAAGCACAAGAACTGTAATGGCAACTCATCCAGAATAATATTTGCATTATCTAATTAATAGCGCAATGGTTGCGCTTGCGCCGACCGCCCGTTACTTCAAAACGCAGGATTAACCTCTCACGCGACCGTACCGGCTATCTTAATTATGAATATTGCATTTTTCAAAGACAATGTGTGGTCTGGTCTGCATGAACAAATATTTATTTTTTGATAAAGCAAGAGAAAAGAAAGCAAATAATAAAGATTATTAAATAGAATGAAGAGTGGTGTTTTTCTTGAGTACCTTGTTACGTTGCTATGAGGAGTTTACGGACTAATGAAGAGGTAGCTGAAAAGTGGATCTTTTTATATTTACGAGTATAATCATTGATTATCATAACCTGTAAACGGTAGGTACTATAATTATTTGATGGAGTGCGTGGCCTTTATGTTTGTATGGGCCGTGTACTCCAGGTGAGTCCAACATTTCGAATCGCCCCTGCACCTGGGGGCGAGGGATGCGTAAAAGCATTTAGTGTATAAAAAAATAAAAAAGGTCAGGATTTGTTAGGTGTCCAAAAAACGAGCGAGCGTGCCGCGGCAGCGGCCGGCGGAGCGCCACAGACGACATTTTTTAAAGTAACTACAGAATTATGTGACACTTAATTTTAAGTGAACTCCCTTTGTGACTCCCGGACCACAGTACTGGACTGACCTATTTAAAAATGAACATAACAAATTGTGAAACACATTCGTGTTTTGCCGGTTGCCATTTCAAGTGCCGGTACCGGCAGCAGTTGTTTTACTTCCCGGCTGCTGGCAGCGTATCAATGGCCAACGCCGGTTACCAATGGCGATATTTTTGGGAGCCGGCGCTGGCAGCGGAGGCACCCCTCTTAATAATAATATGAATTTTCACAAATGTATTTGACGCAATCTAGGAGCAAAATAATAGCTGTTGATATTATTTTATTATCAGGTTATATGTCATTTTTGTGTAGCTATATTATAATAACAAAAGATGCTCGGATGTCACAGGTCCCGGGTTCTCACTATTCTCACCACCACCATCCAAAACCTCTGATCAGACCCAGTGGAAAAAGCTAAGATATAGGTGACGACGTGAAAATAAATATACGATCGAAACAAAATTAAATCCAATGATCAAAAGCTTACTCAAGCAAAGTTTCCGTTTCATATATTTCTTAACTTTTTATAGTAACAGAAACGGCCAGTCTCATTTGAGGAGCTAAAGAAAAAAACAAAAAAGAAACATTATAAAAGTTTTCTTGGATCGCGAGCCGTTCGGTGGGTGGCTAAAAAACATAAACATCTCGGGTCGCGCTTCACCTGCGTGCGCCGAGATTGGCAGGTGGGCTGCGCGGGCGCATCTGCGGGTTAGTTCCGACTACGGCCGCGAGGGCGGCGACACTAGCCAAGGATAATTTTGTAAGGATTTTAAGTATTGCTGTCGTGGACTATACGTATATTTAGACAATTATTATTTATAAAATAAGTATCAATAGTTGGACTTCTTTCATTATATAATATTAGCTTCGCCCACGGATAAAAAATAGCCTATGACACTCTCCGTCCTTACAACTAAATCTATACTAAAAATAAAGTCGATTGGTTGTTTAGTTAGCGTGTGAAGGAAGGACAAACAAACACACTTTCACATTGATATTATTAGTTAGGTAGGATTAGGAAATCTTTTCCTATTTACATTAGTTAGGTTTTCATTGTATTACTATTCAACGGTCTGTACCTTTTGCTTAAAACACACTTTTATTTGTTGATGTCTCTTTCGTGGAGAACTTTTTTTTATGGAGGCTGGCTTCGTCCAAATCCGTAGAATGACACGCCATTTTGAAAATTTACAAAATGACGTCGCACGATAATACCTGACACACAAATGAACAAAAAATGTTATGATATATAATGCCCTAAAGTATCACTTTAGCCAGACAATTAGAGTAAAAAATTAATAATGCCGACCCAAAGTATCACCTTTGTATCTTTAACTTCAATTATCTCACTAACCTGACACTTTACGCCATTATGTTCCTAAATATTTTTACGTTCCCTATCCATTTACATAGATAATTCTTATGTTAATGGATAGGGAACGTAAAGATGAACAAAAAATATTATGCAATCAATGGGTGCGGCGCGATTTTGAAAAAAAAAAAACAAAATGGCGGACTGGTGACGAGGCCAAAAGGTTAAAAACCCCTTATATATTTATAATACTAGGCACTTACGAGAATTTACAAGTTTGAGTTCATTTAAACATCTCTACTTCCCAGAGGTGTAGACTTTCGAATACATTACTTAGATTATTATGAATAAACGCGCAAAAACTACAAGTTACAAACGTAGACAAATGAAGCCGCGGGCAGATATCAGTAAAGTAAATGTTATTCCATTAAAAAACTAGTTAGGATATTTGCGTATGTGCAACTGCGATAATCGCATGCTTATGCTAAGACCGGCAGATGTTACTTACCTAGGTACTAAGAAAAAAACACATTTTGTTCGCTTGCCACAGAGAATGCAAGCAATGCTAAGTTTGACTTCAGTTGTAAAGGATAAAAACCATAAAAATAATTATGTTTACTGAATTATTTTAATGGTTGTTTATGTTTTAAGGACACCAGGGGGTTACTCTTGACGAAATCGAGTCCCGATCCAAATCGAATCAAGGGTATTAGCACGATTCAGTAAATATAACTCTAAATAAGTAATAAGCCCGGTGGGCATCTCGCCTGCGATTGTTGAGGTTAAGCAACATTCACAATGGTTGGTCACGGGATGGGTGACTAAAAATTTACTATCACGAGCTCCTCCGTGCTTCAGAAGGCACGTTAAGCCGTTGGTCCCGGCTACATTTGCAGTCGTCAAAACCCATCAATCCCACCACCAACAGGTCCATTCTCTTTATCCATCCTGGTCTTCTCGGCCAGTGTGCCTCAGCAGTAGGGACATTAAAAATTGCTGATGACGCCGAAGTAATTAAACGAAAGCACTAAACCTTTTTTAAGTTTGATTTCAGTTAATTTTCTGCCGCTGGCTTGGCAGTTTTTTCCGAAGGCAGTTTTTATCGGGGAACTCCCCGGTAGTTTTTTTGGGAAACGTTATCTCGGAAAGTACTCAGGTTAAAGAAATATCTTATTTATTGTGATATAAATATTTTGTATATATCGATTACCTACTTTTTTAAACAAAACAAACTCTCAGCTCTCCAAAAAAACTCTACTGGTGAACCGGGAAGTTTCTCGATTGCACGTAAACTCGCTAGTGTTTCTATATTAGTACCTTTTTTAGAAAAGTTACCTGCTCGCATTTAAGCCACAGTATGATGGTAGACCCTGGTCTTCTCAGTTGACCCTCGCTCTGCTTCTGCTCCGCCAGGACCTCGCTGTGGCGACGACCTGTCTTCAGCCACACCTCGATTGACCTGGGAGCAAGATATACATGAAAGTTGTAGTTTTGGAGTACAAAGGTCGGATTCCACCAAAAGTGTGTGCTGCACAAATGTGCAAGATATATTTCGTGCGCAAACTCAAATAGTGCGTCATATACGTGGCTCTATGTCCACTGCTAAAGTTTTGGGTAATTTTTGTAAGCGAACAGTGATGCACTATTACGTGTGTGTGAGAGAACATATAACTGTTTTCGTTCTAACAACGGAAGCAAAGAGCTACGAGTGAACGCATATTTTGTAATGTTCGCTAAAGAGAGTCCACCGAAAGGAACATTTGTGCAGAACTATGTGCGGCACAATGCCGCACACTGGTGGAATTGCACCTTAAGAAAATAAACATGTATGGTAAGAATAATAATATGAGTATGTTCTAGCTTAATAACTTTTAATAACGACAGGAACCAATTAGATTCGAACCTGAAAGAACATAAAGGCTGTCGTTGTTAGTGGATCTGCCACCGAAGTAAAGATCCGCACGGTCAGGTTACAAATCCACGCTGACGAATTGGCTACTAGTTGGTTACTCTGCCGATTTGCTAACTTTTCATGACAAAAACAATTGAGAATTTGAGATTATAATAAACAGTAGAGAAGGAACCTTTTGTCGGGAAAATAAATCTTGAAAGATAAATCATGCATGACAGCTGAGTCGATTAGCTAGTGGTTTAAAACCTCGTTGCGTCCGTCCCTTTAAACATCAAACAATTTGATTGAAATGCGATATTTATATGACGTTAACGGTAATCGGTCGGTTGATGTTTTCGGGCTATACTTGTCTTCATCATGGATCTAGTGAGGTTCGGGGTCAATGCCCGTAAAATATAAGTAATAAAAAACCGGCCACGTGCAAGTTGGACTCGCGCACGAAGGGTTCCGTACCATTATCTATAAAAACGGCAAAAAACACATTTATTGTATGGGACCCTAAAATATTAATTTTATTCTGTTTTTTAGTATATGTTGTTATAGCGGCAACAGAAATACATCATCTGTGAAAATTTACAACTGTGTAACTATCACGGTTCATGAGATACAGCCTGGTGACAGACGGACAGACGGACGGTCGGACGGACAGCGGAGTCTTAGTAATAGGGTCGCTTTTTACCCTTTGGGTACGGAACCCTAAAAAACCATTAGCACTGTAAATCTTTATAAATAAAACGTAATCTTTGTAAGTTTGTCCTCTATTCTATGCGCTCCAAAACAATTCATTAGATTGTGATGAAACTTTGGTAGGGAATTCTGGGGACACCCGCGTGAGTTCCTGGCCCAAAAAAACTATATAATATCTTATTATATACTTTACGTGGCATTGCAACGCATTGTACAGCTGGTACTCTATAAAAATAGCAAAACGCAAGCTGAGAAATCACTGCCCAAAGCCAGTATTATATCAACGAATGACTAGTCTACTGTTCCATAGACGTTGACACAGAGTGCCGATATGTTCTTCCCACGGTTCTAGCAACAATGGGGCGGTGCGAGTAGTCGTACGTATCGTGTTACAACTAATACGTGTTGCCAACCGAGTGGAAGCAAAAAATGACACCGTACCCCGGGAGCGTCCGTACGGAGTTGGAGCCGCGTTTAGTAACGGTCGAGTTGGTAGGCAAGTTTCGAAATAATAAATTTTAGAGGTTAACAACGAGTTATGTTTATTATTATTAATCGGGATATTTCTAGTCTCGCCTTTACAAAGACGCCGCATATGCCGTAAAATACGGGTCTAAAAGAGAAAAAGTAATAAAATCAAAGTCAAATAAATACCAAAATACGACCCCTGCTGGACTATAGGTAATAGTAAAACGGAATGTACCAACTGCTACCTTTCCAGCGCAGATAGCTAAAGGTCATAAATGGACAGGGTATCTATTCAAAAGACTAAAAAAATAAAATAAAACCGACTTCAAAAAGTAAACAAATAAAACTTTTGGAGTCGGTGCCAGCCAAGGAATTCTACTTCTATTAACTAAGAAAAATAAAAATATAGTTAATAGAAGTGCAATGTAGAATCATTGCACTTCTAATAACTATATTTTTATTTTTCTTGAATTGGCTAGCACCGACTCCAAAAGCTTTTTTGAAGTCGGTTAAAGTCTTCTTATATTTTTTGACATTTTATATTTAGTTTGACATTTATATTTTAACATTTTATTTACAGTTATATTTTATAGCTGAATTCTGTGAAAGTAACAAAACTTTATTGTATTTGACATAATAAGATGACATTAATGATTTTTGACATTTTAAATATTATTACTAATTGCAAGTTATACCTATTATTGAGCTCTTCACAATTTTTTTCTTTTCTTGAGCTAGACGTACTTTTTAATGTTATTTCCTACACTATTATGAATGTAAATTTGTAAGCCAGAAATAATAAATACGCTGCACTACCCTAAATTTGTCACCTATTGTTTACCACATTTATGCAAATAAAGAATTTGTTTGATTGATTGATAAAAACCTATTTATAAGAATGGGCCTGTCACTATTGTTTCCGGACAATAATGAGGTGTTGCTGTGAGAGCGATGTTTATTTTATACATTTCACTCTCTCGCTAAAGCCATTTATTATGACACTAGAAATATTCTCGTGCCTTCCACATCTCGAATTCGACATTTTTCAAACCATAATTTCTTTATTGAAAATGTAATTTAAATCTCTACTACTGTCAAAACTCTTTAGTTTCAATGATTTTGATTATAATACAGAATTTAAGATAAATAATCATAATCAGGTATTTATATTGAATCAGGCTAATTTATTAGAAAATATCCTGACACCTTGCGTTGGACGTAGGTATGCATTTATGTATTTATGGAAAAGGTACACCAACAGTATATTTATATCATACATTCTTAGATATTACAAGTTTACAATAAAAGTTCTCATATATATATACCAATTACAGGCAAACACGACATTTGCAGAATAATTTGTATTACGTTTAATTTGTTATTTTAGTACTGGAAGTTTTAAACATAATTTCATACATATGCATACTAAGTACATATGCAGAGAGGAAATAGAAGACTTAACTATTAGGATAAACAATTATTAAAATTAAAAAAACAAAAATTAACTTTCTAACATAGGCAGATGTAGTTATGTCATCTGTTCTAACAAACTTAATAAAATCACTTTTTTTTCGCCATTCGAGCGCACTCTCTCATCCAAACGGAGCACTCTCTTTACTCACGGTGCGCTCTACATAAAGACATTAAGATCAATGTTCTATCCTTATAATGGCCACTTAAAAACTCATAAAGTGAACTCTAAGCCCGTTGATGGCCCATGATCCCTCAGATTGCGTCTTTCCTTTGACAAGTAGTTCTTGAGCTTTATGGTAGCTTCAAACGTGTACTTGTTCTTTCAGAGAAGTAAAGAACAGGTTTAAGTTTTTTTGTACTGTCAAAAGGACATCAGAATTTCCTCTATGCTTTACGAAAATCGCCGCTATTACTCAAGACTGTCAAGGTCAATTGTACAGCCTAGCGTGCTTTTAATTGTCCAAAAAAATGTTATTTATGATGGGCATGTTTCAAATGGGATGACAAATCAATTGATAATACGTGAATATTGTTTGTACGAATATATTGAGTCCTAAAAATATTTAATAATTCATTAAATTAATATTTATAAATTAGTAGAAAAAGAAACAGTTCTATACATATATATCTTATCTATATCAAAACGACGCCTTCCAACTCACAGCCGCGTGGTAGCATAGTACCAAGAACACTGGCGCTGTTGCCCCGCTGAATACAAAGATTCAGCCGCTGGGCAAGATAGGCACCAGCTCTGAGGTCTCCTGAGACGTGGAAAGATCTTTAAATAAACTTTTTGGTGTCAGACGAACAAGGGCCCATTGTCTTTACGGGCCTTTAATTCGTGGCGTACTATGAGTGACGAATATTTGCGGCGCTTGAGGAACTGAGCTTGCTCCGCCGCGGCTCCAGCTCTTGAGAACGTACCACGTATATGGCACCAGGGCACTAAGGTCGCACCATCGGGTCTTTTACCATAATCTCTGAATAAACCACAAGGTTCCAGAGATGATGGGATTATTTATGGTAAATTTTAAATAGAAAAATATTGGAAAAAAATTACTTGGCCACAAGTGAATTCTCTAGGAAAAAAACTACTATAGGAGTATAATGTAAATTTGTAAAATGCCCTGTGCCTGTTACCAAATAAAATAAAAAAATTGTATTGTATATAGGTAACTCTTAAAAAAGTGTAGGTAGTTCAAACTGAACGTGTTTTTATGTTTTGACATTAAATGTAACGAAGAATTCTGAACTGTTTCCGATACTATTGACGAAATAATGATCAAGTTACAGCACGTTATTTTACTTTATGTATACTTTGTCAAAGAATATACATATATATATATATATATATATATATATATATATATAATGAACGGCGGGGAGACTCTTAGCTTTCATCATACCTGATGTTAAGTATGGATAAGGCTGAAGATGGAAGCGAGCCTCTCCCAGAATCCTCAATCACTGAGGAACTGGCTATCTTAGCTCTAACTGCCGGAACACAACAATGCTGAAAATATTGTTGTTATGGCGTCAGACTTAGATAAGATGGTGGTAGCTAGCCAGGCGGACTTACAACGAGCCCTACCACCAACCAAACCGAATGCAATATGTACCCCCGCTAGGAATCGAACCCGGGACTCCTGGGTCTGATACCGGTGGTGGGACCACTAGACCACAGAGGCGGTGAAATGATTCTCATTATAATATCATTATAGGTACCTACGCTTAACTTTACTAAGTCCAAAAGCATTAGATATTAAAGACATTTTAGTTATGATGTGGTTATTTCGCACTTAGGTATCTTATCTTAAAATATTTTTGTAGAATTTGCTTTTTGTTTCGCGTCTCATTCACAAGTCTGAGCTTCTTACTGTGATAATGATCCTAACATACTATATTATTATATAAGTATATATTTTTATATTAATATTATAAATGCGAAAGTGTGTTTGTTTGTCCTTTCTTCACGCCCTAACTAAGCAACCATCGACTTAATTTTTGGCATAGAGTTAGTTGAAAAGACGGAGAGTAACATGGACTACTTTTTATCCCGATATTCCCACGGGAACGGGAACCACGCGGGTGAAAACGCGGGCGGTAGCTAGTATTCTAATAAAAGGAGCTTAAGCTTATTTGATATTGTCCTTTATTAAGGCTTCTTTTTCATACCTTTGACATTCAAAGCGTCAGGAATAGTCAGGATGGAGTTTGGGTTGAGTTGAAAAACGTTTGAGTATTCGGGCGTGATCGTGAGTGACCCAACTAGCAAAGTGTTCTTGAGAAAAGCGGGCTATAAGGCAAGAAGTCTTTAAAAAGTCACAGATTAATTTTGGTAAATGTATACCGGCTTAATTTTGCGTTGCTTAGTGCTGAATAAATGCCAAGAGCCATCATCTACAAAACTCAGTGTCAGAAGCGCATCAGAGATTAAAAAATATGACATTCTCAGAACCAGTCCTAGGGTAGCATTCTGTAAGATCTTAGCTTTACGATAAGGTTTCTAGTCTGAAAAATGTATTGTCCAAGACTAACACAACTCTACAAAATGCGTCGTTAGGATTTGTACAAGACTCGTAGTCTTGCGAACGCCATTACTTGACACGCTGTGCTAGAAATCTTGTGTAAGCAAGTACGCTGACTCTGAGAAAAGTTATAGCATTTAATTGATGCTTTTTTGCTCTCAAAAATGATAAGAAATCTTGAATCGGTCCTGTGTTTTGTGTTTTAGAAACTTGGGTACTAAACAAGGTTGAGTCGAGGTTAAAGAATTTTTACGTATTTCTGTGATCTAACCGATAATGGATTTGAAAAAATGGACACAAATAAAGCGAAGTGGTGGGTTCAGGAGAAAAGTTATTGCTAAATATCAAAAATTGCAAAAAACTAGTATAAACATAATACACAAAGAAAAGTGCGATACTGACTATGAAGATAGTGGTTCTGTACATTTTGTTGAAAACAGAGTTGCTGTTACTGAAACTGATTCTGGTGACCTACAAATAAAAACTTTTTTAGAAGATGTTAGCGATGAAGGCAAGGACAAAAACTGGTGTGAAACTGAGAACAAAAATTATGAATTTCGTGAAAACATACGGCAGTGGGCTCTTAAATGTAATTTTCCTCTAGCACATATGCATGATTTATTTACTATATTACATAAAAGATTATGTTCTACCGAAGGATCCAAGGACTCTTCTGAAAACGAATGCTTGGGAAATATGTATAAGTTCTATCTCTTCTGGACATTACTGCCACAATGGTTTAAAAATACAACTTAAAAAGATATTAGAAGCAATAATTGAGGTCCCGGCCCTTTCGCTGAATATAAATATCGATGGACTACCAATTTATAATAGTTCACGACATCAGCTGTGGCCAATTTTATGCAACATATTTGAGCTATCAAATATATCTCCCATAGTAATTGGTAAGTATATATGAAGAACAATCAAAACCGTCAAATTTAAATGATTATTTGGGTCCAACAATATCAGAATTGAAGGACTGGACTCAATATAACAACAAAACAAGGAAAATCATGTAAAGTTGACGTTAAAGTAAGAGCATTCTTATGTGATTCACCAGCCAGAGCTTTAATCAAAGGTAAGTGGCAGTAAAGGCTCGTTCAATAATTAGTTATCTAAATATCCACTGGAATTTACACACCTTTCCATATTTGGGTAGGTACATTTCTATTTTATTATTTATTAGTGACCCGCCCCGGATTCGCACGGGTAGAGTAAGTAAGAGTAAGTTTTATATGTATGATATACATATAAAACTTACTCTTGAATCACTCTGTCTATTAAAAAAACCTCATCAAAATCCGTTGCGTAGTATTAAAGATATAAGCATATATAGGGACAGACAGACAGACAACGGGATGCGACTTTATAATATGTAGGTAGTGATAGTGATTACAAAGATCGATGAAATTACCAACTCATATATCAAAGGCCTAAATTATCACTACTAACACCAACCTGTAACTCCACCATAGCGACGACCAATATTTTATCTCGTTAACAAGTTCTTTGTTTTAGGGGTTGCAAACTTCAACAGCAAGGATGGGTGCTTAAAATGTACAATTCGGGGCGAATATTCACACGTAACTCATACTGTGACATTCCCAGGAATCAATCACCCAAAAAGGACCGATAATGACTTTCGCCTTAAGAAATATGGGAATCATCATAAGGTTGATTCGCCACTCCTTCAACTATCCATTGACATGATAGAAGATATTCCAGTGTCAGATTCTTTACATCTAATTGATCTAGGTATTATGAAGCGTTTACTAAATTGGTTGGAGAGATGGCAACTTTGGAAAACTCAAAACTAAGTGGAGTGCACGCGATAAGAAAAGAAATCCATCGGTCTGTTAGAATAATCGAAGTTTTAGCACACTGGAAAACTTCGGAGTACAGATCGTTTTTTTTTACTTAAGTTTTATTATACTTAAACACGTTTTGAGCTTAGAAGCGTATAACCATTTTTTGAGCTTCATTTGTGCTATTACAATTTGTTCTAGTGCCAAATATACACACTTTTTGCGGCTTGCTGAAAGTTTGCTCATGTTTTTTATAGAGAAATATAACTCATTTTATGGAGCTGAATATATAACAAGCAATGTTCATAATTTGAGTCATCTTGTTGATGAGGTTCGAAAGTTTGGTAATTTACAAACGTACAACACATATCCATTCGAAAACAAACTTTACACTATGAAGAATTTATTAAGACAGGGAAATAAACCTTTGCAACAGGTTGCACGAAGACTCCTAGAAAGAAGTTGCATAGAAAGAGAAGATCTACCCAATCAACAGTCTTCAGTGTATCCTTCATCATCATCATCATCATCATCATCAGCCTGTCGCAGTCCACTGCTGGACATAGGCCTCTCCAAGTGCACGCCACTGAGATCTGTTGTTGTATCCTTACTTGATAAAAAATAAGACCACGACTATTATGCATTTAGAATCTTTTATATTGTCGCCAGAAAAGCGAAACAAATGGTTTTTAAATAAAGACTGTCAAATCTTAGGGCTAAACTTGATTTCAACAGATCAGACCACTGGTGAAATATTATTGAAAGCTGTGCAGGTGAAAAATATTTGTGACGTTTTTTAAACGCCCATAAAATCATATTTACTTAAAAAAATTAAATGTTCTACCAGTGATTTAGAGAATTTTTAAACCGAAAGTAATCATAAAATAATTGATATACAATGTAAAATGGTGTGTTTTGAATATCAAATGGATGTGTATTTCATACCCTTGTTACATTACCGTATAAATTATGTGAAGAAAACTTAATAATGTTTTCTTGGATTTTGAATTATAAATAAAATAATAATTGTATATTTTCGGAGTTTTATTTCACTATTATAAAATATAAAATCTTTTATTCGCAAACATTATTAGTCTTATTTAATAACAACAATCAGAATTTAAGATATAATTTGCACTCAGTCGTAACAAAGTAATTGGCAATCAGTCTTAGATGAGTGAGAACAACAATCATAACATAATTCCACAATCTTAAATTTTACTCAGTCAGTCTTGACGACAGTAATAATCGTAATACTAAACATAAAGACCTAAAGACCTAAACACGATCACAGAATTCGCATTCGTCGGATGGATAATGATCATAGATTGCTTGGTTATTACAATTTTCGCACCAAAAACAGTTAAAACTTAATAAATAAATAATTTCATAATCCAAAACGATAATATGCTGCGGTTTTGTAGAAACTGCCGAATATTGACATTGAAAACATTTTGTACGTAAAATAAAATGAGTTATTTTCCATTGCCACTTCTTTGACTTTTTTAATAAACAGAAATCTTCTTTGGTCAGAAATGCATCTACATCTAAGTATTCTAAGATCACCATTTTCAGGAAGTTCCGCGAAACTGAAACGATAAAATTAAAGGCTTAATACCTAGTAAAAACATACACACAAACTGTCAATTAGTTAGTTCGGTACTTCGATCATATGTTCGGTATTAAATAAATATATCAAGGAGGCTTTATTCCCTGCATGAATATGAAAAATAAATAAGCTAAGGTTAAGATCTTTAAATCATGGACGGGTTTTTTTATCTTAAATTATCTGTACAGCGGAACCCCAATGGTCTCGAACTATGACAATCTGAATCGGAGCATAAGTCTTATGAAAGCAAAATCTCAGACATCACATCTTGTAATAGCTTCAGATTAATCTCCGCACTAAAATTATTTAATTAATAAGACTTTAAATTGAAAAATACAAGGGGGCATTAAAAATTCACCACATATACACATATAAATCCACGAAAAACTTACCGTCGCACTTAAAATTGGTCACACACGAACAACAAAACACTTCGTCTTCGATGGCCGCTTGTTTTAATATAAAATAAACAATAATATTTATTATTTCGCCAACGCATTACACCACACTTAGCTTTATTTTACAAATGGCCACAAGTCTCATAATAATTCTAGTTTAGCAGAATACAAGATCCTTAGCACCATGTTTTGCGTTTTGGAGATTAAATTGAGAGCAGTTTAGCATATTCCCTGACGTATACAATGCTTAATCAAGATTAGTAGTCCTGAATTTTGTGCCCAAACGCGGTATTGTAGTACTCTACGTGGCTTTTCTAAGAATTCTTCATTATGCGTTAAGCTTTTTCGAAAACGCATTGGTGACTTTTTCAGAACCAAAATTTGCTAGTTGGGGAGTATTGAGTCTCTCTATATTAAAATCCAAAAAAAAAGAACAACGTTTGGTTAATGTGACCATCTTTTGAGTGAAATAAAAAAAAAACAATATTACTTGCACATTTTGTTCACTATTGCCAAGCAATTTCAAACGTTTTCTTGGTGCTAAGGACCGCAATACATACAGCCATGTTTATATTTTTCTTAGGAGTAAAGACTCTTTGAAGTGTCAAATTTATAGTTATAAACTCCTTGGACCAAGAAGTAATGCCTTGAACAGCCTTGTTTTTTTTTCGAAACTATGTTTGATAGAAGTTTTTGTTGACACTTTGGCGTTCCAAATTTAAATGTTATCATAATTAGGCACCCAAGGGAAGTTCCATGCAGCATTAGCACCCTCCGGGCATTAATAGTTTACTATTATTTATTGAGAATAGTTGATATTTAATACGTGCTACAGATGCAGGTGGTGTATAATAGTAGATAAGTAGCCAAGGGCTGTAAGGCATCAATTGCAGCCCGAGATATTTAGAGGGTGCAATTGATGCTTACACCCGAGCTCGATTGTGAGGTAAGTAGAAAAAAACCGGCATTACAAGAATAAAACATTTTATTTGTTGAAATTTATAGTGAAATGAGAACAATCCCAAAAACAAACAATATTTAAAGTAAAAGTTTTATATTCCCGCCTTTTTTCATTAAAAAGAATCAAGTAAATAACTTTTATTTTTCAAGATCGAAATTGAGCTTCGCCGTTCGATATTTAAAATTGATGACTGATAGCAAAGCGACCTCTTTGGTCCTTGGGCTGAATGCATGATGTCTATTGCCAGTACGATGCTTAGATGTACGCGAACTTTTTGAAAGAAAGAAGTGTTTTTTTTTTAATTACTTACCGCCCTAGGGCTTTTCTAGCTACATTATTACCCTAGAGCGCTAATTAGTCACCTACAAGCCCCATTTGGAGGTAATAAGAACCTACTTACCGAACATGAGAGATGTAAAAGAAGATTATTGCAAGGCTGCATAAACCACAATATCCCTTTCACCCATCTTTCACCATGAAAAAAGTTCAATATTTTACATTTAAAAACTCCTTGTTACCTCGTTTTTTTTATGTCTCGGCAGAATTCCTAGGAACTTCGTCACAGTTCATCGGAACGCGCACGCAAGCAAAGACGGCAATCATATCTAGGTACCTTTACATATAGCAAAGCAGACACTCAATGGAATAAAAAAAGGTCTGTTGGATATTCATCGACCAAATCTCAGCGTAGCATTTTATAAAGCCGTTTTTTCCGCCATGATGTAAGCAAGTACGTTGAACTAACACCTGTAGTTAGTTTTTTTAATCACGAACACTGGACAAACGTACCTATATTAAGTAGTTTTTGTTGCAATCTCTTAGTGGTTATTGATTTATTATTGAGGCGGCTTTCTATTATAACGTCGACTTTCATAGATGTGATTCATTTTACTTCTAACGAGGCACCGAGATTAAATGATAATGCGATAGTATATTTGATGTTGCTTACAGGAAGATTTTTCCTTTGTCAATTTGAGTCAGGTGTTTGTTATGTATAAGTATTTATTTACAACTGCTAGAAAAAAGGCTATATTAGATGATAAATTTGGATAGGAAAATATAAGAGAAAAACGACTCGGCTCATAAGTTATTCTCGGCCGGGACTAAAATGTTAATATTACGTTTTTGTAACTTACAAATCACATTCACATTTGCACATGTTGCTCTCGGGCTGCCATGTTCAACTATTTTCAAATGTCAATGTTTTTCTTTTGCGCTGTTAAGTAAGGGTCCATTTTGCACTTGACCAAAATCGTTTGGTCAAGCCAAAAACCTCGGATTACAACAAAGACACAATAGATCGTTTTCTGGACACCACCCTTGATGAATTAAGGGAAACCTGTTATTGGCTAACTATATTTATATTATCTATATTAATACTAATATTATAAAGCTGAAGAGTTTATTTGTATGAACGCGCTAATCTCAGGAACTACTGGACCGATTTAGAAAATTCTTAGAAGCTACGTTACTCCCGAGTGACATAGGCTATATTTTATCCCGATATTCCCACGGGAACGGGCACCACGCGGGTAAAACCGCGAGGATCTGTTAGTATTATATAAAGCTTTTGGTTTTCTAAATAAAGACATAAAAAAGCTCAAAACGTTTCACAATAGAAATCTCGTTACTTATTAATAAATTGATTTATAAATGGTAGTACCGTCAGAGCAATAAAAGAACAGTTGCCTTTACTTAAGACTGCACCGACCCTAATGACTTAATTGTATGAGATGACAACGTCAAAACGTTTCACATGTAAAATACGACAACGCCTCCATATTAAATTTGTATGGAGAATTTAGAGCGCATTTCTAAGAAAATTATATTAAATCTTTTAGAATTTAAATTGAAAATGTAAGACGCAAAACCTGTAGATCACTTATTAGACATTAAGTAAAAATATTTATAAGGAAAAATATACGAAATCTTGTAAACGCCAACCCACGTTTTTTGAAGTTTTTTGCAACTTTAGATGAGTTCAATAAAAAAAATGGTCATTTTTTCAAAATTTGGCCTCGCACACAGTGTAGACACATTATCCGTGGTAATAACTATGTAAACTTAGACTGTGTAAATAAACTATTTTTATTAATATCACGTTAACAGTAACTGTCCTTTTTCGCTAAAAAAAGTAGGCGCAGTCTTTAAACTTTTCTTAGCAAAAATGTATTACTGAAGATTTAAGATTGTTTGCCGTTTTATCAATAGTTAATTATTGTAACGCCGATAATAAGGAAAGCAGGGCTCTTAGCCAAATTAACAATTCATAAACGATAACGAAGTTCGAGAAATATTAAATGTATGTGATTGGCGGATTGGCATAGGCCGCGCTAAATCACGTGGTCTTACCGCAAGTTAATTGGCGAATATAGACAATAACGAATCGAATTATCGTTTCGCTACGTAACGATGTCACTTTGTCTACGGGCCCTGTAGAGTTAGTACGAAAACCTATCGAAATAGTATCGAGCACGTAATGTTAAAAAATGTATAGGAAACTGTAATTCCGTTAACGGTCCGGTAGAAACTGCTCAATATCTCATACATTTTTTACTTAACTTCCTCGATACTTACCCGAAAGTTATTCGTGCTAGGCCTACTGTTTATGTCAAATTGCATTTCATCAAAGCTTGTATGGTGAAATTGACTCGTTAAGTAAAAAAATAAGCTCCTAGAAATAGGAAAAGTTACACGGCATTACAGAAAGCACAAAGTTTTACATAGCAATAATGGCGAACTTTTTGTGTCGAACCAGATATATTTTTCGCTGTTTGACTATGCGTGGGCTTGGAAATAAGAAAAGTTTTGTTTCTTTACTCGTTATTTATAATACAAACATTAAATCACCCAAGTTAGGTTTTCACTTAGTTGGCTCATTGTGTACTAAGTATCAGTTATTTCTGTGCTGACTAAGAGTTTTATTTATGGTGAAGTAATTTAACCTACCTCGCAGAAATAATTTGGCGAGTTCCTGAAGTTTTAATTGTGGTCTTTGTCAGTAAGCTAACTCATAAGCCAGGTACTTCCCGGTGAACCAGTAGAAGTTTATACACCTCTTCTGGTTAGATGTGATGATTGGTAACCGCCTCTGTGGTCTAGTGGTACAACCACCGGTATCAGACCCAGGGGTCCCGGGTTCGATTCCCAGCAGGGGTTCATATTGTATTCGGTTTGGTTGGTGGTAGGACTTGTTGTAAACCCGCCTGGCTAGCTACCACCATCTTATGTAAGCCTGACACCATAACAACAATGTTTTCATCATTGTTGTGTTCCGACTTCCGGCAGTTAGATATAAGATAGCCAGTTGCTCAGTAGTTGAGGATTCTGGGAGAGGCTCGCTTCCATCTTCAGCCTTATCATTACTTAACATCAGGCTAAGAGCGTCCCCGTCGTGAATAATAAAAAGGATGGTTGGTTACATGTTGTGCACGAATTTGAATTAAATTTGGCTAGGCACACAGATATTACAGCCTGAATTAAAAAATAGGATACCTTTATGCCGATATTCCCACGGGAACGGGGACCACGCTGGTACCACTAGTAAGAAATAAATAATTTAAATGTTTAGTTAGACGATTTAAGAGATCACATCTCGAGTCAGTAGCCCAATTTTAGGAGTAATGGGCCGGATACCCATAGGTTGTGGGTTCAGGTCCCGTCTTTTAAAATTTATCATAAAAGATTTTTCGCAAAATGCAAACTTAAAGTCTAATAAAAAAAAAATGAATTAAGATGTCACTAGGGCGGTTACAACCCGATACTCGGGTTCGTCGATCGACGAAAAAATCCAAATTATGCGAAAATAATGACACTTTTTAATTGCAGTTTGTGATCATCACGTTTAACATTTTGTATATTTTATAGTTTTCGGAACAAATAGACTCGAGTACCTTTAATTTGATACCTTACTCGGCCGCGTACTACGCGCCAAAGTCCCTATCGAGTCGTCACAAATTTTGCGAACCTGAATTAAGTATTTAGATTATCTAAGGAGTACCAATTTTTGTATTCTCAAGCATGCTTCTTACATTGAACCTCGAAATGTTAGCGACTAGTTGTAAATGAATTGACCACAACCGGAATCATTTTTTTGTCATATTTAATCTAGTTGGTTATTTACCTCTGACATATAAATGAAGACGAATCACATTATAGAATTCCTAGAAAAATTGCGAAGGCTGCTTGGATTGCATTTTTTTATATTATTGAAATATTATTTTTTATTTTTATTCAAATGGATTTTATCTAACACAAGACAAGTGAAAAAGTACTTGGTCGTTTTTTTGAAGCCTCATAAGATGGTTCTGAATTATACTAGATAAACCAAATTCTCGGGATTTAATGCCATTAGTAGACTTCTTAAAGTGTCGACTGCATAGCTCTTATACTTCAGATTTTATTGATATCTAAAAAACCCTCATTTTGTCACTGACTCACTCACTGATGACCATAAATTCTTAGGGTCCTTCCTGAAGTCCTAGAAAGGTGAAATTTGATATTAAGGCTAGTTTTAGTTCACAAACAACAATAAAATTTAAAAAAAATTAACTTTTAAACATTAAACTCCACCCTGAACGAAAGTGGCGCCGCGTTGAATTTTATTTAATATCGTAATTCTAATACACAATTTTAATAAAACTTACGTGGAATTTTTAGAGCCCATAGTCTAGTATTTTTAGACGGTATCATTACATTCCCTCGTAGTCACTGCTAGAAGTAGATAGCAAAACTGCTAAAAGTGGCCGTTTTTGACACATTTGCTATCTACTTCTACGAATGACTATGACGAGATGTAGCGATACCTTCTAAAAATACAAGACAATGGGCTCTAAAAATTCCACGTAAAGTTTTATTAAAATTGTGTATAAGAATTACGATATTAAATAAAATTCAACGCGGCGCCACTTTCGGTCAGGGTACCGCCTTAAACCCTCAAAAAATTTTAACTAGGGGTTGAACTTTGCATGCGACCAGCGCCAATTTTGATGCTAGAGGTCAGGAGACGTATTTTTGAATCATTCGAAATTCTCATACGAATTAAATTTGCATTCGAATTGAAATTCACCAACTTTCATTTTGTCTCATTTTTTAATCACTCGTGTAGACGGTGTTACCGTTTTCTAAAACTCCCTTGACATTATTTCATTTTACGCAGAATATAAAAAATCGAAAACTCTCTATAGATTTTCAAAAATCGATACTGATTCGGACTTGAATCACGTGAAACGAAACGTTTTAAAGTTGTCAAACTATCAGTCATGTAAATGTCAATTTGGAAATGACAATAAGTGCTAAACGTCAATCTTTCTATCGCTCGATTATAAAATGAGTGGGGTTTATTTTAGATTTTACCGTACAATTTCTACTACGAAATATATTTACTTGACATTGGCAAAATTCGTGAATTTCATCGCGAGCAGGGCATTAATTAAGAAAGAAGAAGAAATATGAGTGGTCGGGACATTTAAAAATACGGTTTTTAACATTCGCATGCGAATCTTGTGATTCCGTATGCGAATAGTAATTCGAATGATTCAAAAATACGTCTCCTGTAAATTAATATAGGGACTCTTTGTTTGTTTTAAACATGATGCTGTACATCATGTACTTTTTAGAGGGACGCTGCCGTGTGCCACCGACTCGACACAGAAAGTGTCAAAATTACTTTTTTTTTACTATTTATTTATTTATATGGTCAACAAAACAGATCACAATCAATACAACAAAATAAACTTAATTTTGAAGCTCTGTTCTAGATTGAGATCCTACTTATGCTGACACATCACTACAATTTACAGCTAAGACTTACTGCTTAAAGATTATATTTTACAAATAAAAATCATTTTACTTAAGTGCTATAATAACAAATATAAAAGCCAGAAAATTAAAAGGAGTAACTATTAAGAATCTAGGGAAGAAAAGTGATAAATTGTATGAAACCTACTATTTCTCTACTTGTTTAAACAGTCTTTGAATTTGTGATTTAAATGCACCTAAATAATGCACTAACCTAGTTTTAAGTTTATGATTTTTAAATAGAAAAATATTGGAAAAAATTAACTCTGTCACTAATTCTCAGATGGGAATCGAACCCACGACCTTTGGAAATCCGGTCCAATGCTCTAACCGCTGAGCTACCGAGACTTAGCTCGGCATTTAAATAGCATTGAAAAATGCAAAAAATCAAAAATCATAAAATAGTTTAAAGTTTTTTACTGTTTAAATGTGTATTAATGTGTATGTTTGTCTGTAAGGTATATATTGTATGGGCCTAGATGCCTGATTTTATTAAATCAATAAATAATAATAAAATCTAATTGCTAAAATGAAAACTATTATCACAAACTATTCCGTAAATTCAATGTGTATCATAGATTAATTTTAAATCTATTACACTACCATTTCCATTGCTATTATTAATGATTTAAGCTAATGTATTAATTAAAAATAATAATCAATCAACTACATATTAATCGTTTTAGCGTGGGATTTAAACGGCAAACATTAGTTCACTAACCGGGTCCGTGATCGTTATATTCTCATTAAACACTTCTTAGATACCCACTTATTTTTCAAGATGTACTGGTATGTGGATGTAGTGGTGGTAGGATTTGTTGTAAGTCCGCCTGGCTAGCTACCACCATCTCGTCCAAGTCTGACGCGATAACAACACATATTTTCAGCATTGTTGTATTTCGGCAGTTACAGATAAGATCACCGCTTCACGCCGAGGCACGCTTCCATCTTCAGCCTTATCAATCAGGTATGATGAAGGTTAAGAATAAGGCGTCTGCCCGTTGTTAATAAAAAACTTATTTATTTTATTAAAAAGCGACACATTGGAACGTCAGCTTTGCTTTCATATTTTGTACTTCGTCATTTCGATCTTCTCGTCACTATTTTGATGATGCTACTGCTGAAGCACAGCACATGCCCTCTTTGTAAGTACACTAGCTTCCGCCTGCGGTTTCACCCGCGTGGTTCCCGTTCCCGTGGAAATATCGAGATAAATAGTAGCGCCTATAACTATCCGTCCTTTCAACTAGCTCTATGCCAAAAGTCAAATCGATTAATAATAATAATAAATCAATAATTGCATACAAACACACCAATTATCTAGCCCACGTTAAGTTTCATGAAGAACTTGTGTTATGGATAAACATACATAATACTTTTTTCTGTAAATACATACTTAATACTCATATAAAACACCCAGACCAAGACAAAATACTTAATACTCAATATCTTTATTGCATTCCATAATGGTGATAAAGGTGTTACTAGTTATTTGTTATGCAAGGCTGGAAAGTTGGTTATTTAGCGGCGAGTTACCTCAATTGAAATCTGAGCAAACGATTCCGTAAATGTTGACACTGACTTGAGTTACAAGACAAAGACAATTTAAAAATAAAAAATTATATCACAGTCCGAAATACAATTATAGGTTGTGAAATCTCACCCAGCCTAGTTAATATGAAATTCTTATAATGTATATTATTATATGATTCAATGAACTAAAATAATAATAAAACCAAAACGGAGAATTAACATTGAATTAAAAGCTATTTGAAATAATAATCAAATATAACAAAAATGTCAATAGTGCGATTCGGAACGCATTATGACATATTTTTAGGTATTAAATTAAAAAAGTACTTTGCCGCGCTAGGCCGCAAAAAGCGATTTTCTATGCCTAAATTGATTGACAAAACCTCCTTTCCAGAGCGTGTGAGGTGAAAATAAATTTATTGTACAATTATGGGCCCTGTCAGGCACAGCAATTGAGACAGGGAAGACCTTTCTTATTCCTATTTATCTATGTTATTAATAATTTTATAATAGACATGTCCATGCACACAAATATTTTTCTTGTCCGGGGATCGAACCCGGGACCTCTGGCGCAGAAGGCAGGCTTAGTTAGTACCCCTGCACCAAACAGGTCGTTGCTTAGTTGAGGCGTGAAGAAAGGACAAACAAACACACTTATTTATAATATTCGTTAGGATTAGGATGGACAAGGGGAAAAGGCCATGCAGCCCCAATGCGAATTGGTGGGTGTTTTAACGACTGTAAATGCAGCCCGGACTAGCGGCTCACTGCCTTTCGAAGCACTATTAAATCAAGGTAAAATGTTTCATTATTTGAACCCTTAGTAATCTCTGGAACGACCTGTTACATTTGTATTACAATCTTGTTTTTTATAGCACATGCAGTAATTGATAGAGGAAGGTGGCTATACACGTATCGTAACACCACGTTACTACTCTAAAATTTTTTGACGGTAACTACACTTGTCAGCAAATAAATAGAGCCGCAGCGTTTTTTCATACAAACATACTCACTTTGTTTAGAGTCTCATTTTTCAAAACGTATAAACAGTTATGTAAACATTTGTACGTCGATGTATGAGTCAAATACTCGACTTGTGTATAAAAGTCCCAAAAAGTCAAGAAAACTTTCGGTTCTGTGCAACGTAAGAAAAACAAATGTTTAATTTTCATTCCCTATAATGTTGTAGGAAACCGGATTGAGTGAATTTGTTTTTCTTACTTCGCAGAAAACTGAAAGTTTTCTTGAATTTTTGGGACTTTTCTTCAGATGTCAAGTATTCGACTCATACATCGACGTACAAATGTTTACATAACCGTACGTATCATACGTTTTGAATAATAAGACTGTAAAGAGAGTATGTTTGTATTAAAATAACGCAGTGACTCGATTTATTTTCTGACAAGTGTAGTAATGATTTAGAGCAAGCAAACGACGGATAACGGAGGACTTTTTGTCCGCGACACGTCTTTATTGTTAACCAAATAAGATTGAAGTTAGATCGCGTATATCCATGAAAAGTACGCGATAGTCTTCGTTATATATTCAACTTTATGTTCTTAGTTATAAGGTTGTGTCGCGGACACAAAGTCCTCCAATGTTCGTCGTCTATGCAGGCCCTATATAACTGGTGCAATAGCGTCTCGGACGGCCGGTAGTCCTTCTAATAAAGTTTGGGTGTTTAGTCGTTTGGATGTTGTTACTCAACCACACGATAATGGCTTAACGGATTTGAATAAAATTTAACACAATATCAAGTATAATAGTTTATAGTCTGGATTGAAACATAACCCATATGGCAACGGAAACCACGCGTGTGAAATACCAAATTAAAGGGATATTATTTCAACGCTTAATGTATATTCACAAAATCACATAAATTCAAATTACTTAAAAAATTATATAGCCCAGCCACCCTGTTGCTAGCCAGAGAACAAGAGCAAAAACATAAATATTGCTTAGCAACCGGGTTGCCAGATCTGTCGTCAACAACGCGGTTGAAACCGCGAGTGGCCACTAGCATCATGAATGTGTAAGTTTGAATGTTTGTTAACGCAAACACGGTTGATCGGATTTCGATGTTTGGCACACAACTAGATTGAAGCCTGAATTAAAACATAGCATTGGTAAGTACTGATTATGCCGATATTCCCAACAGGAATCACGCGGGTGTTACCGGGGGCAGCCACTATAGACTAGTAAAGTAACAAACAAAAGCAAGTCACAACACAATTCATTCTCGTGTGACATCGCTCATTCAACTGTGTCCGACTCGTTCGAAAGAACGATATCGAGTGACTCCATTCAATTAAGCGTTATCATCATGATTGATTGATGTTGCGACGTCAATGAAATTCGTCCGTTGTTTTGTTAGTAACTTAATCGGGTATGTTAATTTTGTGACTCACAAGTTGTAAGGCAGAGGTTAGAAACATTTAGTTGTAATGTGATAGTTATATTAGAGTTGTCATACAAACGTTTGATGGCCCATTAAGTAAACATTGTGTTATGTTCGAGCTCTAAATTACGAGTCTCTTTTAACAGGTTCTAGCTGGATACTTGCCAATCGCTTCAAATGTTATTGTTTTTTTTTTGTTGAAACTTACTGAAATTAAAGGCAGACTTTTATTTTTTTTTGTTGGGACTAGATTTAACGGTTTGTAATAAACTTTGGTACACGATCTTGTATTAAATAAAAGGCACACTATTAGATTTCTGCACTCCGTCATTACTCATTATAAAAATCAAAAACGCTGAGATAGGGTTTTATTGACCCCACACAATTGTTCTTAGTGATATTTTGTTGTGATTATTGTATTTATACTTTTTTTCTCTTCTCCTTTCTATTTTAATTGTCTGTATCGTATGTGTGTGTGTGTGTGTGTGTCAATAAATGTGTTTTCTTTCTTTCTTTCTTTACATTCTTATAATGTTATTTAAATTGCAACTCTGTGTTACTGTCGTAACTTTACTGTTATCCATTAAACCATTTCTGATCTAGGTTGGCTAGGTATCTCTGTTCGAAATAGATTCACCTTAGAAAGGTGGACTTATCTCGAAAAGACATACCTACCTTAGGCCTAGAAGACCTAATCCCTATCTATTATTAAGTGATCAAATAATTTCTTCATCCAAGTTTAAACATTTATACCGTTACATTATCACACAATAATTAAACTGTTTATAGCCTTATTTCCTAATTCCCTACTCTCTCAGGCTGTAGAGTTCAGACTTTAACGAACAGCATTTGGCGAACCCTTGCCCTCAATAAGTCTTGCGACGTCTGGCAGGAAGCAGCTGATTACTGCTGACTCCATACTTGTAATTGTCCTTTTGATAATCGTTCGCGACGGCCGGCGGCATTGACATGCTTGAGTTTTGACTGCTCACTCGCACGATAATATAATGCCAGCTTTACTCGATAAGATTCAAAAGAATTCATTAGCGGTAGATTTTTTTACTGGCTATGTGGTCTTTTTTATGAACGATGGGGAGACTATTAGCCTTCAGTATTGACAAGGCGGAAGATGGAAGCGAGCCTCTCCCGGAAGCCTCAATCACTTTTGGTTGGTGGTAGGACTTGTTGTAGGTCCGTCTGGCTAGCTACCACCATCTTATCTATTTCTGATGCCATCACACCAATCAGTTAATCAATCATAAGTGTTCAGTATTGTTTTGTGTTTCGGCAGTTAGACATGATAGCACAGAATATATAATAGTATGATGATAGCCTCAGTGGTTGAGGATTCCGTGAGAGGTTCGCTATCACCTTCAGCCCTATCAATACTTAACATCAGGTACGATGAAGGGTAAGAGTCTCCCCGTCGTTCATGAAAAAATAGGTACATTTCAAGATCTGGGAAGAAGAAAATATGGCGAAAGTACAAAAAAGGACCAATAGAGTTCTATGATCTGGCTTGGTATCATACCATGTTTCTGAATTCGTTCAACCGTTTCTGAATTCGTGTGAATACGAAATTGAATAACAAACAAACGGTTATCTACTTACGTTTCTGACAAATTTTCGGGAAAACTTCTTAAATTGTTGCATATTTTTTTGATTTATTACAAATGTCTAAAATAATACATTGCCCGTATGTATAAACAAAACTAAGGTTATTTCCGATAACACCTTTGTTTAGCTTTCACAAGAAAGAAACTGTAAGTCGATAAATCATACGAGTGTAAATAATAGCCGACAGTCAAATTCAGCTAAGAAAACAGGTAGGCATACAGACAGACAAAGTCACGGTTAGTAACATGGCTCGTTGGTCTAGGGGTATGATTCTCGCTTCGGGTGCGAGAGGTCCCGGGTTCAAATCCCGGACGAGCCCGATACATATTTTTTGCACAATCAATAAATTGTTTATGAATAGTGTAAGCTAACTAGAAGTTATATGTTTGTAGAAATTGCTAGTAACTTACAATAAACATACGATGTTTCTGATATTATAGAATTTTTAAACTCACCCAAACTGTACGGAAAATTATTTTTCTATTAATCTTATTAAGATCTATCTAAGTAAGATACCATTGAATTTTGTCGTCATTTTATGCACCGGTATGATTCTCGCTTCGGGTGCGAGAGGTCCTGGGTTCAAATCCCGGACGAGCCTGACAATTGTTTTTTGAACAATTTTTTATTATTAATTATCTTTTTGTGTAATAAGTATCATGCTTTTGTATTAGTATATTTTACAAATACAAATACAAATATTTTTATTTGCTCTAAATAGGGTTACAGTAATGTTGTTTAGTACAATTGTGAAAACAAAATGGAGCTTAACCTATTTAGCCATTTTACATAGCATGCAAATATACAATACAATGATTTAAATTAGATTAACATTAAGTAACTGATCGAAATGTCATAAAATAAAATCGAGAAATAAATTAATAAAAAAAATGTATGATAATAAATGTCAAATAAGAAATAAAATAAATTAATTTCAATATACAATTAAATTCTCATGTCAGTCTACAATTACAACAATGACAATACAAATACATTTTGTGCATTTGAAAGTCTCGAAACCTTTGTCAATATAATTGTGATATAGATAAAAAAAGTAAGTAAGTAAGTTTAGTAAATTTTTCAATGATTTCTTTTTATTTTGCTGTTATTCCTGAGTGCAAGAAAAATGTTTTTCAGATTTTGTTAGTAACGACCCTAGGGTCGTATTTCGATGATACTAGTATCATCGAAATTTCTGATGTTTGTTCGGCTGTTAAAAATTTTAATTATAATATTTAAATTAAGAACTAAATCTAGTCCTTTACCCAAACGGTTATTTATACAAATAACAAAAAATCTGTTCCTCCATAAATCTTACATTATAAACAGTAAATGACACTCCTGGCGCAGCTAAGAAAACATTCAGTCATACAGACAGACAATATTGTGTTGAATAATATGGCTCGTTGGTCTAGGGGTATGATTCTCGCTTCGGGTGCGAGAGGTCCCGGGTTCAAATCCCGGACGAGCCCGACAAGTGTTTTTTGAACAATTTTTAATTGTGATTAGGGCATACAACTTTTACACTATGCACAAATATATTATTAATTATCTTTTTGTGCAAAAAATATGGATTTGAAGTATCATGCTTTTGGTTTGTAAAAAAAACTAGAGATTTTTTTTAAGGAAACAAATCCAAAAGCTTCGTTAATTTAAAATACTATGCTGAATTAGTAAATTTTTCATTGATCTATTTTTTGCTGTTATTCTGAGTGCAAGATCGAATATGTGTTTCAGCATATTGAGAATTCAATTGAAATTTAAATTCACTTATTTACTAGAAACACGGTAAATGCAGGACTAAATATTAAATAAGATCATACGTGTTTCGCCAATATTGGCATGCAAATGTCAATAGGTAATCTAAGAAATTATTCTAATATGAAATAAATACGAGTACATCGTCATGTCATAATCACATTATCGTTATGTCACATAATTTCCAATTAAATTAATTAATTATAATATTTATATTCATATGATATAGACCAATAATTTTCATATTATATTCAGATCAGATTTTGTTAGTCATCCCGTGGCAGCTGCTGAAAAGGTGCCGAAACGTGGGGAAAATCAAAAACCCCTAAAAATACGGACAATTACAACTTAGTTCGTGAAATATAGCGCGTTTGATATCCGTAAAAGTTGTTTTATTTCAAAGATCAGATTTTGTTAGTAACGACGTTAGTTTCATCGAAATTTCTAATTTTTGTGCGGCTGTTAAAAACTTTAATTATTATATTTAAATAAAAAACAAAATCTAGTCCTTTACCCAAACATTTACAAATACAAAGAACAAAAAAGATCTGTAACTCTATAAATCTTACATTGTAAACAGTAAATGACACTTCTGGCGCAGCTAAGAAAACATTCAGTCATACAGAAAGACTATATTGTTTCGAATAATATGGCTCGTTGGTCTAGGGGTATGATTCTCGCTTCGGGTGCGAGAGGTCCCGGGTTCAAATCCCGGACGAGCCCATTACATTTGTTTTTGCAAACCTATCAGGGAAGTATTATGACCTATTTATTTCCAGGCACGTCTTGTGATGCTTTATGAATTATTTTTTCTCTCCGAATACAAAATTTACAATATACGGAGGTATTTTGAATCTTCAATTAACCTATATCTATCATAAACCTTAAAAAGGTGTATAATTCACAACAAAAAAAAAATAAAGGGAAACTAAGCGACAAAGAGACAAGCTTTTTTCTAGTTAGTTTATTTTGTAGTTTAAAATTTATAATATAACATAAAATAGCATCGGAAATGCAAAATAATTACGATATTTTTAATTAAGTTAGTATACACATATCAAACAAGTTTGTGGTCACGTTTTTCACACAAAATGCCTGTTCAACATTTCGACTGTATTTCATTGATTTTGTGTTTTGTTTTAACTATACGGGTTTTTATACTACTTACCTACTTACTTAAAAAAAAATGTGTTCATGACTGCGCAAAAAGAAAAAAGAAAAACCCCGTCGAAATGCTTTTGAACATTCTAGCTTTTGAAAGCTAGACACACTTACAAAATATTGGTCAAGATTTGCTATAATAAACCCTCTACAAAAATGGTATTTTGTATGAGAAACATTGAGTGATTTCAGACTTTTTTATGTGTGTTTATGATTATGATGGTGAAACATATGTATTAATTTACATGACATGAAAAAAAAAAACAAAAGTTACACCTTAAACGATGACATGAGTGTAGACTGGATGATGTTATCATCTGCGCCCGCGCATACTCGTAGTGCATACTGTACTACGCGCTGGAATTCAAGGAATGCCAATATAGTTAGTGTACAGTAAACAACACAACAAGCATTTTTTTTTAATAATCCTAATGCTTTATTTGTGAAAAATACGGTGTAAAAATTGTTGTTACAAAAATATGAATGCACATGTTTTGCCCTTATTATAGAAGCATGCAAATATTTTTACAAGTTTGTTTATAATACTATGTTTTACAAATGTCAATTTTTAAATCTAATAATTGTTTTACATCATAGTATTCATGTTGATAAGCAACGCATATAATTTTAATTCAATAAATTTTTTTTTTAAATCATTTGGAGTTTTATTATAAATACGTAGACACATAGTCAATTTTTATTATACATTTCTGATGTCGGCGTTTCACCTAATATTAATCTATTAGGATTCTTCTGAAGTCGGGAACATAGGTACATCACAGTCTTTTTATATGAGTCCAAAATTTTTATTTAGGTAGAAAGATTACACGATGACATTTAATAGATAGACACGGAATACGAATTGTTTTCGTATGTACAACAGAACATTGAAGAAAATCGTCATAATATTATTATCACACAGTACTTATTGTAGCTACAGTACTTGTGTTATGGATACAGGTAATTTAAATTATTAAGTCATGGCTCGTTGGTCTAGGGGTATGATTCTCGCTTTGGGTGCGAGAGGTCCCGGGTTCAAATCCCGGACGAGCCCGGGTATATTTTTGTGCCTAATAAATTGGAGAACTCTTTTTTGACAAGTTTGTATTAATATTACTTTTTTATAAACAACGGGGAGAAGCGCTTATCCTTCATCATACCTGATATTAAGGAATGATAATGCTGAAGGTGGAAGCGCGCCTTTCCCGGAATCCTCAACAAATGAGGAATGTAGGTAGAAACATTACATAGTATGAAGAATTCTATCTTTTATAACTTTTGGTCACCCATTCTGTGACCGGACATTCGTAAAGTTGCTAAACCGCCACAACTGCAGGCCGAGGGCCAAACCACTAAGGCGTCGCCGCTTCTTGATGCGACGATATAATATATAAATAAATAAAAATAAATAAGTTTATATGTCGTTGGATAATTTGATAAAACGAATTTTCGCGAAAATCCTAGGGATATTGTTCAAACAGGAATTTCGTCGTTAGAAACATTGAATAACTTAAACTCTGATTGGCTTGATTTTTGCTTGCTGGCCTCAATGCTTCAATTGAGAATAGGAACCAATCAGAATAAAAGATGACGAGCAAGCAAAAATCAAGCCAATCGGAGTCTAGCATATCCAGTATTACTACCGCAATTCGTGTTTTCGCAAAAAGCCTAGTAAGTTTGAGAAATGTTGTCACTATTGTCTCATAATCCGTGTTTTCGCAATATCCCTAGGATTTTCGCAAAAAATCGGTTTATCAAATTATACTACGACACATAGATGTACTTTCACAAGAGGAGATCGTGGCGCAGTGGTTCGCACGCTCGGCGTGTGATTGTAGCCGTTAAGTAACTTTCGTAATGGTCCGTCACAGGATGGGTGACCAAAATTTTACTATCTTGAGCTCCTCCATGGGTCGGAAGGCACGCTAAGCCGTTGGTCCCGGCTATATTTGTAGTCGTTAAAACCCACCAATCCGTATTGGGCCCGCGTGGCGGGTCATGATGGCCCATTCTCTTTATCCTTGAGGAAGACCAGTCTTAATTTAAAAACTGGACTGAATGACTGACATGGTACACTCATCGGAGAGTTTTAAATTTTTATTTTCCGAGTGCCAAATCACAAGAACTGTTTTCTTAACTTAAATATTAAAAGCGTCACGTGTTGTAATGTGTACACACGGTAACCTTTACATTAAAGTCTCGATAAGCAATTTAAACTTCAAATTAAGGACATTTACAAGCGGTGAAAGGCGATCACCGCAGAATGCGGATTGCGTGCTTATTAACCACTTTTTATTATATTACTGTCACATAAATAATGATTATATCAATTTCCGAACGTTTTAATGTATGAATTGTGATTAATACAACGTACAATACAAGTATTATTTTAATGGGAGTTGAGAGATATTTGCAAAACCATATAATACATGAATGACTAAAGGACTATGGGCGTTTTGGTCCAATCCCTCGGCAATGTTGGAACTTCCAATGTTGTTGAAGGATTCATCCCAAGACCTTTGATTTGGTATCTTCCAATTTGGAAGTGATACCAAATGAAAGATCTTGGGATACACTTGGCTAAGTCAATATCTAACGCGGTCATGGTATTTTGATTCATTTTCAAACCTAAGAGAGCATACATTCTTAGCATCAAAAACCCTAAACAATTTTTTCTTCTGTACCTGCTCGTACGTCGCCTTCGTCGCCGCAGCGTTTAAGGAATCCCTTCCAGTATTCAGAGCACCGATACAGTCTGAGATGCGGGAGAGCTTACTACATTAATTCATAGAAACGTGTATGGAACCCTTCCAGTATTCAGAGTACCAGTATGGCTGAGATGCGAAAGGGTTTCCGGTGTAGTTTACAATTGGGATAGAATTTAATAATAAGTCGAATCATTCATAATGTCATGCCTCCGACTACATGTTATTACATATGTTGAACAAAATATTTTTATATTTGATCTTGTTTCCATCTTTTCAGTTGACTTGTCTTCTGAAGCAGGCGGGATTTTTACATGAATAAAACAAGCTAGAGAGAGTTAAAAATAAACATTTTTGCTTTTTTTTACTGTAATGGTTTTTTATAAGACTAAGTTTTACTAGAAATATACTGGAAAAAAATAATAAGTGTCAAGTTTGGAAAATCCCAACTGCAAAAGTTTTAAGACGGGTCGATGTTTTTTTAAGTATTTTGCATTTTACAAACATTTTCTGCTGTAAGTCGGAAGAAAAGAGAATATATATATGTTTCTGGAGCATTGATCGCCTCACCCACCTCAAAATGTGCTCGTATTATGTGACAGACGATTTACTGATACTTAACATTTTTTGTTCCCCTTTTCTGTTAATTCAGGTTATCATGGCGGCTAGTAAGGAATTTACGGAAAAAAGTTATATTCTTTAAGTCAGCTTAAGTATAGTTTTTGAGTGTGACATTCGGCAATAACAAGATAATAAGAAAACGTTGTGCCTCACTGCTAAATCGTTTTCGTGGCACTTCAAACAGCATCCTGAGTGCACTTGCCCAGCGTTGGGACTCACCCCTGTTGGAACGGTAGTTGTGACTTCATGCTCCTGCATGCAGGCACTGAATGTTTATTAGTTGTAGTTTTTTTATTTTTTTATTACTAACATAGGTTACCAAAATATGAAATTTTATTCTAAAATAAATGATAATGATAATAATAACAGTAACTTCAGGTAGGTACTTCATCGAGTGGCTATTTGCACAATGCTATTCTACTAATATTATAAATGTGAAAGTTTGTGAGAATGGATGTTTAGATGTTTGGATGTTTGGATGTTTAGATGTTTGGATGTTTAGATGTTTGGATGTTTGGATGTTTGGATGTTTATCTGTTTAGATGTTTGGATGTTTATCTGTTTAGATGTTTGTTACTCTTTCACGCAAAAACTACTAGACCGATTTGGATGAAATTAAGCAAACAGATAGAAGATATCCTGGATTAAAACATAGGCTACTTTTTATTGTGACATTCCCACGGGAACGGGAACCACGCGGGTGAAACCAAGGGCGGCCGCTAGTATAAATGCGAAAGTATACTCTTTCACGCAAAAAACTACTAAACGTTAACGGTACTTTACATAAAGATAAACTTCGCATGATTCCAAATAAATCAAAATTGCTGAGTGATAGCGTGTTCTGTAATGCATCGCGTATATATAACAAAATACCGGTATCAATACGAAATTGTAATAATGACATAAATTTATTTAAGCATAAGCTGAAGGCATTTCTGATTGACAAATGTTATTACTCCCTTAATGAATTTTTGACTGACCGTAATATATGATTTTAATTAATTGATCTATTGTTATGTAGTAAATTTAATTTAATTTAATGATAATGACGTTTAGTATAAAATTAATTTAATTGTTATTTTTAATGAGTAATGTTTCATCTATAAATAATGGGCTTTTTAAAACTTTGACATTGTATTTGAATTTAAATATTATTGTATGTCACATCGGCAGAAACCAGCTGAACCATTTTATATATTTTTTTACAACCACCTAATGTACCTACCTGTGTTTCACAATAAATAATTTTGACTTTGACTTTGACTTTGAAACGTATTTGGATGAAATTTGACACACATATAGTAGATAGGCCAGATTTAAACATAGGGTACTTTTTATCTCGATATTCATAGACCGCTAGTTATTTATACAATAAGATTCTGGGTCATTTTTAAGCAAACGTTACTGTTGTTGTATGTAAATCATATGTTCTTTTGTATTAATAGTCAATGTTTGAATTTAAACAAAGGTTTAATAAGCAATAAATCATTAAAGTGCTTAAAGACCTGTCACTTCATAGCATATATGTTTCGAAACTATTTCGAATTAGGAAAGAAGTTTTGTAATACCGTACATGGCTCGTTGGTCTAGGGGTATGATTCTCGCTTCGGGTGCGAGAGGTCCCGGGTTCAAATCCCGGACGAGCCCATACGTTTTTGTGTTCCATAAAAAATTTGGAAAAACAGGTAAGAATATAAACGATTCAAAATGTCAATAGAGTTCTGTTTACAACACATGAGATGGACAATTTTGTCATAATTTTAATTTTGCTTTTTTTTTAATACCCTACCTACCTGAGCCATGTCTATGAATGGAGAAGAATACACGGATAGCCTTTAGCTTCATTATAGCATTGCAGTAAGCGAAAAAAAAACTGTAAAAAGGTTACTAATATATGCCCGCAACTTCGTCCGCATAAAACAAGGAATCGGAATTCAAGTTATTTTCGTACCAAATTTAATTAGAATCTGTTCAGCAATTTACTCTTCATGTTAAAAGGTAACAGACAGACAGCCAGAGTTACTTTCCCATTAACAATATAATCAAAAATCAAAAAAGAGCAAAAAGTGAAACATACATAAGGGAAACCTCATTAAAACGGAACCCGAGATCGATACCGCTTAAAGGCCCGCTATAGGCCAACAAAAATCAGATTGCTTTACATGATCGTCTGTAATATCAATATTAATGAAAAACTGAATTTCAAATTAAGATGCAGCAAACTACAGGACTAACACTAGTGACTATGTTACTCAAAAACACGATTGCATAAAATTTTCTCGATAGAAAAAAATTGCGAAGTTGCCTCCAAATCACTATACCTAATTAACATGATAAACTGCTAGTATTCAAGTAATACATTAAAATAAAGCTTGGAACTTGTTAGTATAATTACACTTAGATAAGGCAGGGCTTATGTTATATATTTTTTGTAAATAACCTTTAAATATCCTTTAAATAAAGAATTTCCTTCATTTCTTCATTCCGGACCGGCCGAATGGGGCCGGAAAATTATATAGTAAATGCTGCCTTATTTCTCGTAGAAATAAGGCAGCATTTACTTTGCAGTTCGCCGTTGCAGTTATTACTTTTGCTTTTAGCCTAGAGCGCGCCCTTAATTCAAAAGATAAGTATGACTCGACGATTACGAAGGCCTTTATTCGTGTCCAGTGTCGTCGGCATCGACATCGACTTCATTTGACAGAAGGATGTGACATATTGCTCTTAGAGCTAGCGCAGACGACGGATAACGGAGGACTTTTTGTCCGCGACGTCTTTATTGTTAACCAAATACCTAAGATTCAACTTAGATCGCGTATATCCATGAAATGTACGCGATAGTCCTCGTTATTTATTCAACTTTATGTTCTTAGTAATAAGGTCGTGTCGCGGACAAAAAGTCCTTCAATGTCCGTCGTCTGCGCAGGCCATTAGTCTTTGGTCACAGCAATGTGTCACATCCATCTGTCAAACGAGCCGATTTCGATTCCGACACCCCAATTGCGCGGTACGGCCCCTGATTGAATAACGTAGCAAGACAGTAAAAATAAATATAAGGGTCGTTAGATTTATTTTTACTGTTCTGTCCCAGTATTTACTAACATAGTTATTAAGTATTGTTACTAACAAATATGGATTGTAATAATCTAAATTTAATTAAATTTATTATTATTATTATATAATAAGTGTTTAAAATATTCTGTGTATGAAAAGTCAACAGCACGTTAAGTTTTACACTTGTACAGACTGCATCATATACATAGACTCAGTCAATGTGCTCAAATATTCAGTAACATCCAAAGTGATCAAAAATATCGTTACAACTCAAGTATTCAAATTAATGACAACGTCATAGAACGTTCTGTAGAGTTCTCATTTTTAAGAATACTATGGTTGTACGGATATATTTGATCACTTTGGATGTTCCTAATTATATGAGCACGTGAGCTGTGTCTATATATAATATATGATGCTGACTGTACTAGGTTAGTAATAGTTCGTTTTCTTTGCTTGTACTACGAAAATAAGTTGTGTAGTGTCGGCTTAGAATAGCACTACCGCCTCTCATCCCGTGGGTGTCGTAAAAGGCGACTAAGGGACTCAGCCTTCAGGAGACGGGCAGCAGCGTCTCCTACAAACTTGGCCATACTGCGATCGCCAACCCGCCTGCCAAGCGTGGCGATTATGACAAACCCCCCATTTTGGGGGAGACCTATACCCAGCAGTGGGTGTTATGTGGCTGAGAAGACTACGAAAATCGCCCTCATGGTCTGTCCCTGGCCACAACAACAATGTTTTCAGCATCGTTGTGTTCCGCCAGTTAGAGATAACCAGTACCATCTTCAACCTTATTATCACTTAACATCAGGTATGATGAAGTTGTTGATAAAAATATGCCTGTTGTTAAAAATGACTCGCACGATCTGACTAAGAACACATAGCCTTATCGCAGTAAAATGCGGTTTCACAGTTTAGTATAGTTTATTGAAGGATAAAAAAGAAAAACCTAAACAAAAAAATATAATAATCTTTCTTACTTCTACTTTAAAATTTATAAAAAATAAAAATTGGTCTTACCTGGAGTAATCTACAGGTTTTCATGTTCCAGGACATTTATATTAATTTATAAATAATAATTGGTTGATTAGCTGCAAAAAATTCCATGACAACGATAGATATGAAATTAAATTATTCTCATTGAAATTTGAAATTTTGACAAATAAGCCAAAAAGGAGTTTATAAAATAATCAGCATAAAAATATAGAATAGGTAAATAGAGTAGTTGCCGTGTGGCCGGCAATGCCGTGTGGTGACGGCCTAAGAACACAAGTGTCACCACTGCCTTTCATGTCTGGGATGTTGTAAGAGTCGACTAAGAGGCTCGACGCATAGAACACTTGTGCGAGAGAAGGAAAACATGAAACAAACCCTCTACCAACCCGTCTGGCCAGCGTGGTAGCAGTAGGCTAACAGCCTCCTATGAAAGCCACAATAGGCGTGAACTAGGAGAGGCATATGTCCAGCAGTGGACGTCCACAGGCTGATGATGGATGAAACAGAGTAGTTTGCAACGGCATTATTACAGCCTGATGCCTGACCTGCTGTCGAGTGTACAATGTCGATTCTCGATCGAACGATTACCTGATTTATTGACAGAGCAAGTGACATTAAAATTGGAATGCCACTACGATACCGTTCGCGTTCTCAAGATAATATATCACGCGACACATTGATATTTCAATAATGACGTGTGTGCCGTGGGAGTTTATTGATAGAACAAAAGAATGATTAAACCGAAATGGTAGAGAGCGATTTCGTTCATAGATCAAACTAAATAAAATCACGTCTCCAACTGCCACGCGCAGTAGCGTAGTGGTTAGCGCTTTTGACCTAAAATAGTGGCGGCTGAGCAACTTTCGCTATGGTCGTTCACGAGGTGGGTGACCACCAAACATTTATTATCTAGAGCTCAACTTTCGCTATGGTCGTTCACGGGCTGGGTGCCTGGGTGCAGGGTTGCCAGATTGCCCAGACAAAAAAACCGAACATTTTTTTTCAAAAGATTATATGCTACTGTGGTATGTTTTTCCAGCAACAACAGTGTTTCTTGATAAGAGGCCATAACATATGAGTAAAATATAGATATAACTCATAGTAAGTAGGCTGGGCTTCGATTGCTATTTATTCTTCCTGATCAGCTAAGATAGTCCAAAGAGCTGGACTTGCTTACCAGCTAAGATAGCCCAAAGAGCTGGACTTGGTTACTACCCGCCAGAATAGCTCAAAGCTTTTGCTCTGTAAATTCTCCCGTGAGTGACATATATAATCGTGTATTTTAAAGAAAAACGGACTTTCTATTGTCCGGTTTTCTAAATATTTTTAGACCGGACACCCGATGAAAACACCGTACTGTCCGGTCAAAAACCGGACATCTGGCAACCCTAGCTGGGTGACCAAACATTTATTATCTAGAGCTCTTCCGTGCTTAACAAGCATTACACGCGTGTTCTTTGTACAATCGGGGAACTTCCCGGTTGACGGTTAGAGTTTTTTAGGGATCCTTATTTAAAAAAGTAATAGATAATATAGAAAGCGTTTATATCACAAATAATAGAACATTTATACCTATTTCATTTGAATAACAAATCATTTCTTTAACCTTAGTACTTTCCGAGAAAACGTTTCCCGAAAAATCTCTACTGTTTTCTTAAGAACAACGGTGATGCTCTTAGCCCTCATCATACCTGATGTTAAGTATTGATAAGGCTGAAGATGGTAGCGAGCCTCTCCCGGAAACCCCAATGAATGCGAAACTGGCTATCTTATCTCTAACTGCCGGAACATAACAATGCTGAAAACTTTGTTATTATGGCGTCAGACTTATATAAGGTGGTGGTAGCTAGCCCGGCGGATTTACTACAGGTCCTACCACCGACTAAACCGAATACAATATGTACCCCCGCTGGGAATCGAACCCGGGATCCCTGGGGCTGATAACATTGGTTGTTACCACTAGACCATCGAGGCGGTTAAGTTAAGTATTTCGTCGAAAGCAAGTGATGAGCTTCTTCTTTTTGCTCTATATACCCTACTCCTTACTGACACAAAAGAGTTGAATTAGTTATAATCTCATTACTTTCCATCATTGTTCAGTACACACTTGATAGATGATATTTAATGATCTATCTATATTGTTCTAGATCAAGAGAATGATTTTAAGTGACCCATATTCTTGTCTGGTAGTATGACCAAAATAACGACAGTAGCTAGGTAACGAAATCAGTAAATATCTCAGCTAGCCCTGTCCATATCTAGAGATAGGTTATTAACTTCGGGCACTAGTGTTTACAGAATACCGAGGGCCGGGGAATTCTTTTCCTTGCTATTGTCATAATTTTGTGTATATAGAAGTGTTTAAATTATTTAACAGTACCAAAGAGTTCCAGACCTCCACCCTCCACGGAGTTACGACAAAAAATATTACAAAAAAAGTTAGCTGCGAGTATGTACTTACATACTCGCACGTACGTTCGCGTTCCAAATTCAAATAATAATTAGTAAATGTCAAACAATACAAGTGTTTCTTATTAGAATGGAAAAACGAACAAAAAGTGACAAGTGCAACAAAAAACGCGGTCATTCACCCTAGACCTACGTAAGGTAAAAAAAAGTATATTTAAACAGAACTTTTTTCTGGAATAAATCGCGTGGCTCTTAAGGGGACGGGATAAGGTCGGTTTTGTATTGGATTTCACGTGACTGAAATGTCATCTCGTGGCGGGAGATAATTGATGGTCCGTCACTCAGCGGAGATAGATCAGGGCGCTGATAGATATTCAGTTTTATTATATAAACGGCTTGTTGGGACTTGTGCGTGTAAACAATCAATGTGGTAGGGAAACAGAAAAAAAAGATTCAAAGTACTAGCTCAAAAGTAAGAAATAATATTTTGAGTAAGGTGTTCTCATACTTACTCAGTATTTTTTTTTTTTTGTATTAAAAATGTATATAATATTTTGAGGGAGATGCTATCATAGTTAATCAGTTATTTTTATTTTTTTATAGCATACTTAAGAACCCTATTACAGATCTGCACTCTGCGTATCAGTACTGAGTTCAGACGGCCGCCGCCGCCGGTGCGTCGCATTTTGTAGTAATTTTGCAGTAATATTTATCGTTTTTATTGAAATTTATAATAAATTAATTCTTAAAAATTATTAAATCTTATTCCTCATGATGTAACAATTATTCTGGTACTAATTTTGCTCAATAATATTATCGTAGACAGGCGAAATTCAGAGTTAACTTAAAACAATTTTCGAAGTTTTTTAATTTAGAATAAGATTTTTTTTCTATATTAAATCAATGATATTTCAAAATTTTATACGACTATATAAGCGATATCATTATTTTTTTTTGTCATTTGTTTAGAACAGTAGTTCAATCCAGGTGAGCAAAAAAGTGCTTTCGAGCATTTTATGATAATTTTTCTCTGCAATTTTATATTTAATTAAAAAGTTAACCAAAATTTACAAAAGCGGGGCCGCTACGAACTATTCCAACACTATTCAATAATTCAAAATTGTAAATTTTTTTTTTGAGATCAAGAACGCCAAGAATGGCCATTTTACGCGAAAATCACAGTCGAGATAAACATGGCTCTTAATTAAAAAATGAAATAAGACTACATCATCACATTGGTCTGATTAAATAAGTAACTGAGGGCTGTTAAGGATATCTCAATTAACGAATTAATAACACCTCAACTGAAAACAAAAAAATGTTTATGCCTTGAACGGGGATCGAACCCGCTATACCTAGCTCAGTAGACAGGGTCTCTACATAGCCCACTATACCATCGTGCAGTCAAAATACTATCCTTAAGGGTCAAACTTTTAACCTTCTCTCATTAAATACTGCGAGCTTCTTCCTTCGTCTTTTGAAATTCGAGCTAAAAATTCTAGGTTACATTTTACCAAACACATTCATTGAAACATGGCATAAGAAAGTTTGACATTACGACATCTTGAGGGGTTGATAATGATTTAAGGTAGGTAAACTGTGTTATTACCGAATTTATCGGTAATTTTCTTAAAGAATAATGTTTAAAGGTCAAATAATGTGAAAGTTAGGGCATTTCGGAAAGGTCGACTATTGGAAAGCATTTTTTTTTCGGTGCAACTTGACGTCGTGCAAGCACGTGTGGTCGGAGAAGAGATAGTTATAGCAAACTATCATACTACTTCAGACGACCGCCGTGGTAGAGTGGTACGCACAGCGGTTTCAAGGTGTCACTTACTCTGAGTCCCGGGTTCGAATCCCGGTAGGCAAATGTTTGTATGATGAATACGAGCAGTTGTACCTGAGTCATGGACGTTTATATATACTTCTAAGCATAAATACTTATATCGTACCCTCGGAGAAACAAAGGCTCAATTGCAAAAATAGCAATATTTAGTTGATTATGCCAAACCATTTTTTAAGTGCACCTTTAACCGTAGAAACAAAGATCCAATTGTAATTTCATCAATTTCCGCTAAATGTCGTGATGTGTCTTTGAGGTTCCGTTGTAAATTTTGTACGGAGTCGGTGACGCGGGGAGCGAACTGTCAGTTGTGCGGGGCGCTCCGCAGGTAGTGAATTTAATTTAGGGACACAAAGGCACATCTTCAATTTTATGTCAATTAGAATATTATTTTTATCGCTTTTTTTTGTTTCCTTTCATTATGTTACTATTTTTATTTAGATATTCATAATTAAATACAATATTACGAGGTAAAAATGTACTTTTGTTTTCAGATCCTGTCACAACTGTACTTAGCAATTCATGTACTAGTGCCACAAAGGCACATTTAAGGGACCTAATTACTTCAGATTTTTTTTTTTACAGTTGGTAACTATTTTAAATTAAAAAAAATATTGATTTTCTTAGTAAACACCCTCTTGTTACAGAAATCGTGAACAAAATAAATAAATAAATTATTCCCTGATCAGGAAATCCACAAATTATAGAAAAAAAACTTTAAACTCAAGTTCTGAAAAATGACAATTTTACAGTTGTGCCTTTATTTCTCCGGAGGTACGATATATGTATAATTATTTATTTATTTATGTATTCTTTATTGCAATATTAAAAAATACAGCAAATGGCGGACTTAATGCCATTAGGCATTCTCTGCCAATCAACCAGTAAAAGGTGTTAGACCTACCGTATCGGCAATAAAGTAGCGCTATAAAACATAATTCAGAATATTGTAACAAAAGTGGGAATAGCTATTTACGGGTATTTAATTAACAAATAATACATAATATAAATACGTACATAAATACATACATATAAAATATATAAGGACTCATTATGTCAGAGATGAAGGGGATCAGCGTAGGGATTTAAGATAGTGTTCCCGGACCAGTTTCTTAAACACAAACTTGCTGGGGGCTTTTCGAATGTCCAAGGGGAGGGCGTTCCAGAGTCGAATTGTAGTAAGGGAGAAAGAGTAGGAGACAAAGCCAGAAATGTGGGAGGGAATTATATGTATTTATATCCGTTACCCCAGTATCCCATAACACAAGCCTTACAGTGCTTACTTTGGGGCTAGGTTAATTGGTGTGAGTGTAAGAAATATTTATTTATTTATTATATTATCCCCGGATTTCTATATCTTACTAATGGATTGTTTACGGTTTTAAGGGTACGGCTACGGACAGTTAAATTTTGACATAATTTTCCATAAAAGAAATGTCAAAATTTAACTGTCCGTAGCCAAAACAATCCCTTAGTAAGCTAAAGAAGACAATTTGTTATAAGATTAAGATATCCAGTATATCCTTATTTCATAAAATATAATAAAATGTTAAAAAAGCCCTGTATTTACTTTTTTAAACGACTTCCAAAAAGGAGGAGGTTCTCAATTCGGTTCGTTCTTAGGGTTACGTACCTCAAAAGGAAAAAAACGGAAGATCTCTTCGTTGTCCGTCCGTCCGTCTGTCAAGACCGTTTTTCTCAGGAACGCGTGGAGGTATCAAACTGAAATTTATATCTAATACTCAGGTCAAGACAAAGCAATCAGAAGATACAACCGTTTATGCCGCAAATTTTCGAAACTCGCACGGGAATCAAAACCTACAGGGTACTTCCCGTGAACTTAGAATCTTGGAATTTTGTACGAAGTAACGTCTTATAGTACAGATAAAGGAAAAATTGCGAAAACCGTAAATTTTTAGTTACATCATTTAATAAAAAATATTTTACGGAACCCTCGGTGCGCGAGTCCGACTCGCACTTGGCCGTTTGTTTGTAGCGCTCGTGGTCGCGCTTGACAAACTGATCGTATTCGATCACGTTCGTTAAGCAACGTTCGGCCCCGGTCAGGTGTCGGATGGGCGACCGTAAAGTGGCAGCATCAGATGTTGTTTCAAGCATACCTCACAAGCATCACGTTAGCCCTACATACTGCTAAGTAGTTTCCATCGACCAATTGCAGTACTGTCTCCCAACTCCTAACCGTTAAGAAGTTCTGTAGCTTCATCATCAGCATTGCAGCATCAGATGTTGACACCCTGAAGTGAAGTAAGACATGATTACGTAACAACAGCACCATACGGGCATACAATTTTCGGTGGTTGCCCTCGATTTCTCCTGGATCCCATCATCAGATCCTGACCTGGTGAAAATGGGACCACCTCAGAAGTGAACTCTATCCAACAAAAAAAAATTGAAATCCGTCTATAATTGGCAGAAATATCGCTGAACATACAAAAAAAAAATACATACAGTCGAATTGAGAACCTCCTCCTTTTCTTGAAGTCGGTTAAAAATGATATGCACTTATATGTGACATATGACGTATGAATTGCTTACCTACTCATCGATTATGTTTGCGTCATTGTTAAATTTTTCAAGGAAACCAAATCAAAACTGGTACACCACTTTCTTGGCCAATTCTATATGAAACCTAATCGAATTTAGAAAAATCCTACTGTTAACAAAACAACCTATTGTTAACTGCAGTAGGAAATTTCTAAATAGAATTACAGATGCTAAAAAGTAAAAAATAAAAACTACGTTAAGGGCCCGCTATATAGGCCAACGCAAATCAGATTGCTTTACATGATCGTCTCATCATCATCATCATCATCATCATCAGCCTGTCGCAGTCCACTGCTGGACATAGGCCTCTCCAAGTGCACGCCACTGAGATCTATTTTCGGCTTCTCGCATCCAGCTCCTACCAGCCGTCTTGCGCAAATCATCACTCCACCGTGCCTGAGGACGTCCTATACTACGTTTGCCGAGACGCGGTCTCCACTCTAGAACTCGTTTACCCCAACGGTTATCGGTTCTACGGCTAATATGGCCAGCCCACTGCCACTTTAGCTTGCTAATCCGGTGGGCTATGTCGATAACTTTGGTTCTCTGACGGATCACCTCATTTCTGATACGATCTCTCAGAGAAACGCCGAGCATAGCCCTTTCCATAGCCCGCTGAGCAACTTTGAACTTGTGGACCAGCCGTGCCGTCAGTGTCCACGTTTCGGCTCCGTAAGTCATAACGGGTAGGACGCACTGATTGAAGACTTTCGTCTTTAGGCACTGTGGGATCGACGACGTAAGGACTCGACGTAGCTTCCCAAATGCAGCCCAACCCAACTGAATTCTCCTATTCACCTCGTCCTCAAAGTTGTTTCTACCTAACTGCAATGTCTGCCCGAGGTACACATATTTCTGAACAACTTCGAGAACGGCGCCGTGTATCGCAATCGGTTCCGGTAGAACATGTTCGTTGAACATGACCTTGGTTTTGTCCAAGTTCATCCGTAGGCCGATGCGTAAAGAAGATTCAGCCAGGTCGTTCAGCATCTGTTGTAGGTCCTGCAGCGTTTCTGCCATTATGACGATATCGTCAGCAAATCGCAAGTGAGAGATGTGTTCGCCATTGATGTTGATACCACGTCCTTTCCAGTTCAGCGTCTTGAACATATCCTCCATTACATTAGTGAACAGCTTCGGGGAAATAACTGATCGTCTGTAATATCAATATTAATGAAAAACTGAATTTCAAATTAAGATGCAGCAAACTACAGGACTAACACTAGTGACAATTTTACTCAAAAACACGATTGCATAATATTTTCTCGATTGAAAAAAATTGCGAAGTTGCCTCCAAATTACTATAATTATCACGATAAACTGCTAGTATTCAAGTTAAAATAAAGCTTGGAACTTTTTAGTATAATTACACTATAGATAAGGCAGGGCTTATGTTATATATTTTTTGTAAATAACCATTAAATATCCTTTAAAAAAAGAATTTCCTTCATTTCGTCATTCCGGACCGGCCGAATGGGGCCGGAGAATGATATAGTAAATGCTGCCTTATTTCTCATAGAAATAAGGCAGCATTTACTTTGCAGTTCGCCGTTGCAGTTATTACTTTTGCTTTTGGCCTAGAGCGCGCCCTTAAACAATTTTTTGCTTTTTAGTTTTTGAAGTCGGTTTTTTGTTATAACGGAAACAATGATGCTATTATTGATGCCGATTGTGGCCAGATAAACACCAAAACAATAGCTTATAGACATTTACTGTTTTTCGAGCAAAACATACAAGGGCATAGAAAGAAAGCTTAAGTAAGACTCAAGTATCGTGCGAGATAATTAGTTTCAATGTACAGCAACAAAAAGTAGTACAACAACTAATAAAAAAACGCGCGTAGCGACAGCACCATCTTAATAAAACCACAAACTTGATCGACATGAAAAAAAAATCATGTTTGACAGCGCTTGGTACAGTAAAATGACATTACAAAATAGTCTATGCGGCTGGACTATCATCTATAATCCCTTGTTCGTAAGAAGTAAGTATTAAAATAGTACAATCATATAATTTTGATGTGCTCGTTGGTACTTTAAGCGATTATTTCGGTATATTACGATAATAAATGGTATAATTAATTAGGCATTATACCGGCCCGTGGGGTCGCTCGCATTATGTTAAGAGATTTGTCAACGAATAGGTTGTACGTTTCCATTGACCTAGCTACAGATACTTAGTTACTAAGTAACAGATAAAAGAAATAACTGTGTAGTGTCGGCTTAGAATAGCACTACCCCCTCTCATCCCGTGGGTGTCGTAAAAGACGACTAAGGGACTCAGCCTTTAGGAGACGGGCAGCAGCGTCTCCTACAAACTTGGCCGTACTGCGATCGCTAACCCACCTTCCAAGCGTGGCGATTATGGCAAACTCCCCCTTGTGGGGGAGGCCTATACCCAGCAGTGGGTGTTATGTGGCTGAGACGACGACGACGACGAATTGGTAAAACAATCCTCTTTTGAAGCTGCGGACAAAAATACAGGCAGGGTTAAAAGTAGCGTAAAGTGAGTTTGCTTTTGAGAAATGGACTGGTAGCGGACCGATAGTGTCGGTCGGGGATTCGATAAAAACCAAGATGAAGCAAGAAACCTGATGGGCTAGCGCATATATACAATAGTTGAACAACTATTTAGTTATGCATCATATTTCTATAGGAATATATGGAAGCGCGCATACTATCGACTCTATAGTTGTTCGACAAAAAGTCTAACTAAACTGCTTAGTTGTGTGGAAATCGCGAGAAGTACAGAACTCGACCACAGTTTAGTTGATGGAAAGTTGTATATAAGCGCGATCCCTAGCTTCTGGCTTTTCTTTTTATCTTTGAGTCTATTTATTCAATTTACATCAATCACGATCACGAAACATTCCGAACTTTTAAGAACAATTTTTTTCTATTGCCCTTTCATAGACTTAGGTACGATAAAAAACGATGAGAACCAATTACTATTTACCAGTAAATCTCGTAGAGACATTTCATAAAATTATTATTTTAAAATATGGCTCTCAAACGCTATGTGTCGATGTCGATGCAATAACAAGTCTCATAACTGCTAACTAAATTTTATTATATTTATTAATTTTTATTAACATTCAGAGGGGCTTCATACATTGGTGGCAAGTAAATACAATTGGGCTTACGAGATTTGGTTTCTAAAAGGAATAATTATGTTGTAAATATTGAATGGAAGGTTGTCGGCTCAAGAATCCTAAAATACCTAGATGGTAATATGTCCACTTTAAGTTTTGCTGGAACTTTCTCATCGTCCAGTTCTCTATCGTGTCTTACTTATGTAATAACTTGTCAGGTCCCGGGTTATGAGGCACATTAGATATTTCATTGTTCTCTGGACAGCGGTGTCCTAATAAATAACGAATTAAAGGATTCAATAAAAAAAAACTTTTCGCGGTAAGTTTCAACTCATCCGGTTTTTAGCCGTGCCGTCCATAACATTGGAACCAGTCAAAATTAGCGGAAGCCCAGCACATGTGCGGCCCCATGTGACGAGGCAGGTGGCGGCCATACTTATTTCTATAATTACCTATCATCTAGGATGAGTTCCTACTGTGGGCCTAAATCCGGCAATTTCTGGAAGCAACTTCATGTGACCTGGTTACGGCTGCACTGTATGATTGCGACAATTTGGTGATATGATAATGAAGATAGATAGGTAGAGACTTAAAATCATAGTGTTGAACTGTTGACCAAAATAATGAGCCAAAAAACCAAAATATAACCAAATCAAACTTGACCAAAGTTTGTTTTGGTTAAATTTTAGTTTTTTGACTTTCTGACAAATGTCATGTTTTTTTTGGCCGACAACAAACAGTTGAAATATGCGATACTTACAAATACGGATGTCTTGTCCAAAATCAAATTCGTTTGTGTTGTTTTTAATATTATAAGTACAGAACTAGCAACCGGCTTATTGTGTAATGTTATTGATACCTTTTTCTGATAAGCATTATCTGATATCTTGTAACTTACTAAATTATTAAAAACATCTTAAGATCATTCTCGTCTGACACTAAAAAGTTTATTAAAGATCTTTCCACAAGACTGGTCCAGACCTCAGGACAACTGTGACAGTTAACGGTACATTTTGTATAAGAATCTGTAGTTCTGCTACTGCCCACTAGAGGCGCTGTACAGATTCGCATACAAAATGTCTCCCGTTTTCTGTATAGTAAACGGAAAGAAAAACTCATGGTAGGCTCACTGAGGGCTGGTGCCTATCTTGCCCAGCGGCTCAGTCTTTGTATTCAGCGGGGTAACAGCGCCAGTGTTCTTGCCACGCGGCTGTGAGTGGGAGGCGTTTTTTTGTTATAGTTTAAGATTATATATATAACGGTCTCTTGTTTTTTCTACTAATCTTAAGATTAAAGAACTTCATTGTCTCTCAGATATTTTATAAAGTGTCTAAGGTAATAGTTATAAAACTAATCTGTTTTCTAACAACATCAAAATTGGACGATTCGAAAGCACTTATCTCTAAGTCTATTTGAATAAAAATCTTTGACTTTGACTTGGTTAACGAAACGAGTAGGTAGCGATCATCGAAAAATGCGACCCAATTAGAAACAAAACGTAAAATCATCATGGTTATTAAAAATAGAATGCTAGTCAACACCAGTGAATCGAGAAGATTATGCCATTGCATTTTATTACGTAAACATAAAATTGTTACGTTACAAATCGATTGATGAAATGAATAGATCGATCGTGTAAAAAAATCAATTTCGACGCCGAATGGGCGGTTCACACGTTATGTTTTACATAGTTGAAATATATTCAGTGTATTATTGTTACTTCCAGACGAGAGCTTCTCCATCTAATATAAGGCCCGTGTTATCCATTCTAATGGTCCAACCAGCGGCAGCGCCATGAGTACGAGAGCATCTCTATCTAATATAAGGCCCGTGTTATCCATTCTAATGTTCCAACCAGCGGCAGCGCCATGAGTATAACACCTACAGCCTTCACTGATAGCTACAAAAACACAAAAAAATGTAGACCGGAACAAAATAATTATTTTTTAAATTGACCTTATCAAGGTCAAAGATCAAAAAAACTTTTTTCTCAAGTGACGCGCGTAGCACGCGCTTAAGTCTAGTATATTTCATATAAGCTATCTTATCTTGAACACAAAAAGTAGAAGGTAACGATAATAATAAATTATTGTTATATCTCTATGGACTTGTATAAAGTACAATGAATACAATGTAGATGGTATTACTACTTTTTATCAGTACTCTAAACTACGATTGCCTAGAATACTTCTTGTGATAAAGCAACATTTTTTTTTATTTCATTACACAGTGGCGCTTTGGCCTGACGCCCATTTGTTGGTTATTTTAACCGCCTCTGTGGTCTAGTGGTACAACCAGGGGTTCCGGGTTCGATTCCCAGCGGGGGTACATATTGTATTCGGTTTGGTTGGTGGTAGGACTTGTTGTAAGTCCGCCTACTAGCTAGCTACCACCATCTTATCTAAGTCTGACGCCATAATAACAATGTTTTCAGCATTGTTGTGTTCCGGCAGTTAGAGATAAGATAGCCAGTTCCTTACTGATTGAGGATTCCGGGAGAGGCTCGCTTCCATCTTTAGCCTTATTATTACTTAACATCAGGTATGATGAAGGCTAAGAGCCTCCCCGTCGTCCATAAAAAAAAAAGGTTTCACCGCGTACCGTAACAAATACGGGCGTCGCAGACCAGCGATCTTGACCGCGACGCTGATACGATACGTATATCTGGACCCACCTTTAGGCTCATAAAGTTATTATACTGTTTTAAGGTGTACTGGGACTTTACGTTACCGGAGTATGGCACGTAAGTTTTTTACAAGAGTCATTCATCCCTGTCGATGGCTTTTTTTGCTTTTTTTTACAAAAACCAGCTATGAGACGAGACATGGATAAGTATCGATGGCATCAGTGTCTCAATACATTTTTTTATTGATCAATATAAGTGAACTTTGAAGTAAGGTCAATGAATTGCAAATCAAAATATTGTTATTAATTCTGTGTCTAGAGCCCAGCCAACAGACGTAATATAAAAATTAATGAGGACCAATCACGTTTGGTGCGAATGGCTGGAATGTCTACCTATAATAATCTTTACCTGAGAATTAAGTATGAAATTTTGTTTATAACTTTTTAATTTTGCATTTCACAATGCTATTTTTATGTGATAAATATTAAACAGGAAAATATACTACAAAATACAATTGTCTCACGTCGCACTTACGGGATTCGAACCCGCATCCTTGGGAATCCGGCCCAATACACTAACACTAACATTAATACATTTTTACCGCCTCTGTGGTCTAGTGGTACAACCACCGGTATTAGACCCAGGGATCCCGGCCCGCGGGTTCGATTCCCAGCGGGGGTATATATTGTATTCGCTCAGGTTGGTGGTAGAACTTGTTGTAAGTCCGCCTGGCTAGCTACCACCATCTTTTCTAAGTCTGACGCCATAACAACAATGTTTCAGCATTGTTCTGTTCCGGCAGTTAAAAATAAGATAGCCAGTTCCTCAGTGATTGAGGATTCCGGGAGAGGCTCGCTTCCATCTTCAGCCTTATCAATACTTAACAACAGGTGTGATGAAGGCTAAGAGTTTCCCCGTGTTGCTCATAAAAAATAAAAAATGTTTAATATTTATGTCATATTTTATTTAACGAAATCTTGATAAATGGCTAGACTATTGTTTCACTAAACATACCATTACGAAATTCAAGTAAAATAAATCTATTGTTTCTTACAAAGCATTTAAAGCAATTAATCATACCAATGGTAAATATAAACGTAAAGTTTTTGTGAGTCTCAATTTTCAAGGAACCATACATGGCTCGTTGGTCTAGGGGTATGATTCTCGCTTCGGGTGCGAGAGGTCCCGGGTTCAAATCCCGGACGAGCCCGGTAACATTTTTTGAAATACTTAATTAAGTATTAGACTGAATTTTTTTTAAGGAGAGACACAATATGTTTGCTAAAAGTCTCTCCCTTAACTTTTATCAGATGAAGGGTGGCCCAAAGTAGCAGTTGTAGTGGACATCCGAGGTTGGTATATAAATAAATAAAAATAAATAAATTTCATACAATCACACCAAATATCTAGCCCACGTTAAGTTTCATGAAGAACTTGTGTTATGGATACTAGATAACGGATAAACATACAAATCAATTTTTTTTTGTAAATACATAGGTACATAATATACGTATTAAACACCCAGACCGAGACAAATAGACATAAATATTTAACAAGAAAATATACTAGAAAAAACCAACTAGTCTGACGGGACGGGACGCCCCGTTAGGGCGATATGAGACTAGTTGTTTTTTTCTTTGTAAAATGCAAAATTAAAAAGTTATAAACAAATTGACATATTCATGCAAACAAATATTTGTCTTGTCCGGGGATTGAACCCGGGACCTCTGCCGTAGAAGGCGGGTTTAGTACCCCTGCGCCAAACAGGTCGTCGTCGTACATGGTGAAATATAGTGAAAACAATCGTAAAACTGATTTTTCTTGTACTAGCCAAGGTACAACTCGAAAGTTGCCGGTAGTTCACTTGCCGCGCATAATCCGGTTATAAAACCGGCGCATAAAACGGTTATCAGGAGACGTATTTTTTAATCATTCGAAATTCTCATGCGAATTTTTCTTCTTTTTACCCGATTACGGCAAAACAAAAAGGAGGGTTTTGATTTTGACCGGTATGTATGTATGTATGTATGTTCATCTGTACCCACATAACTTTTAAACTGCTGATTATATATTCACAATTGAGGTATCGTTGGAAGTCGCCGTCGAAGGAACGTCACGTGAAATTGAATATGGCGCCCTCTAGACGACATAAAGCTGTGAACTAAAAATCTTTATTTTTTCAAGAATATCGTGTTTGGTGTCATATGAAAGCTCTTGGTAAGCACGTTTCAAAAATATATATTATATTAGTTTTTGCTCGCGGCTTTGCTTGCATAAATCGAATTTTGGAAATAATTTCCATAAGATTATTTCTTAGAAGAGAGTTAAACTCATTTTCTCTCCAACCAAACCTACCCAAAATACAAATATAGTCATCTTTATCAAAGTATCTACGTTAACTTTACAACTCCAAAAGAATTTAAATAAAAAATAAGTTCAAAAACTAAAACCCAACTACTGAAAAATCACGCTCTAAAAAGTATGAAACAAGAAAATATTCTCATCTGAAATTGTCGTGGTCGTATGCCACTTTTCCCTAGAATAGTGATATTGTTTTGTTAGAGTAAGGGCCTGTTTCACAATCTAAAAGTAAGTTCTGAGTAGCTTACTTGACACAGGATTTGACATATTTTTCATATCACAACTGTCAAATAATTTGCAAAGTAAGCTACTCAGAACTTACTTTTAGATTGTGAAACAGGCCCTTAGTGGCATACGACCACGACAATTTCAGATGAGAATATTTTCTTGTTTCATACTTTTTAGAGCGTGATTTTTCAGTAGTCGGGTTTTAGTTTTTGAACTTATTTTTTTATGTAATGGCAGTTCCCTTTTGGATTTCGCCAATGTCCAGTGAATATATTTTGTAAAATTAATTAGAAATTGTACGGTAGATTGAGTGAAAATGGAGTCTCACAACACGTGTTGTTATGAAAAGAATTCCGGTGAAACTCCTCATGTGAATTCAATTCATATTCGAATTATTCATTGACTCCCATTTTGACTTATTTTTTAATCACTCGAATACGGTGTTGCCGTTTTCTTAAACTCGCTTGAAATTTTTAATTTTACGCAGAATATATGAAAACGGTATAGATACCTATAGGTATAGATTTTCAAATACCGATACTGAATCGGATTTCAATGACGTGAAACGAAACGTTTTTAAATTGTCAAACTATTCGTCATGTCAATGTCAATTTGAAAATGACATTCAGTGCTAAACGTCGAACTTTCTATCTCTCGAATCAAAAAAGAGTGATCGCGACCACTCGTTGCAGATTCGAATGCGAATTGGAATTTAAAAAATACGGTTTTTAGTATTCACATGCGAATCTTGCAATCCCTTATGCGAATAGTGATTCGAATGATTCAAAAATACGTCTCCAGTGCGTGATGTTGTAAGCGCATAAAACTGTACATATCAAGCGCTCGCGAATACCGGGAACTTCCAAGACTGTACACCTTATGTCAAATTCGGTTGTCTTTGAACTTTGAGCTGTGCTATGTTGAATCAGTCAAGGAATTAATTAATTGCAGGATATAGGGGCTATGCAGCTCCAGTTGGAACTGTAGTCACTGCGACCTATAAGATCTATTGTAACTCGCCACCTTGTTATAGTATCTCTTTTAGCCTGGCGGCCTCCAGGAATTTTAGTTCCTCTGGCCGAATTATATGCCAGCCCAGGTGGATACTGCGTTTGTGAATTAGGGGTCCGCAGTCACATAGGAGATGTTTGGGTGTTTCTCTCTCTAATCCGCAGTAACGGCAAACGTCAGTGTCACTTAATTTCATGTGAAATTGGTGCCTTTTTAGTTTGCAGTGTCCAGTTAAGGCTCTTGCTATCGCACTTATGTTTGCTCAGCTGAGTTCTAGTAGTTCAGCAGTTTGCTTTTGCGAATAAGGGATTTGGCGTGTACTAATCCTGGTTGATTTAACCAGTATTCTTTTGACTCGCCAAGTCGGTAGCCCTTGAGAAGTTGCATGGCCTGTTCCTTTGAGATACCACAGAAAGGCTCTGGACCTAGCTGTTGGCCCTGAGCTCCAGACCTTGCAAGTTCATCAGCTTTTTCATTGCCAATGATTCCTGAGAATCCTGAGTGACCTGGTACCCATTCAGAATAATTTTATTCCGTTGTCCCAGCTCATTCAGCTTATCGACGCAGTCCTTCACCAATTTCGAATGTATGACATTCGAATTGATAGCATTGAGAGCTGCCTGACTATCTGAGAAGATAAGAATAGTTTGATTTATGTAGTTTCGGTGGCGGTTGGCCTTAGCGCATTCTATGATGGCGTATACCTCTGCTTGGAATATGGTGGCGTGTTTGCCTAGCTAGATTCACACTCTTGCTGAATCGAGGGTTGTCGCCGTATATTCCGCATCCTACATTTTCATTCATTTTGGAGCCGTCTGTGAACCAAACTAAGTTTCCAGCCTTACAGGTATGGTGATTTGCAGACCACTCTTCCCTGCTAGGTATCTCCACTGAGTAATTTCTGATGAAGTTGCACAGTCGGAGCATGACATCCGTTGCCATTGCCAAAAGATCGAGTTCAAGTACTGATCCATGTAGAGATCATAGTGCTTGAGAGTGCCAGTTTACGTTTCCATTGATGCTAGCTCTATACATACTGGCTTTCGCCTCTTTTGCAATAAAAAGGTGAAGAGGTGGTAAGTTCAGCAGAGCATTTAGTGCATCTCCTGGAGTCGTAGACATGGCACCTGTTGCCATGAGGCACGCCCAGTCAAGGAAGGGCATAAATTTTAAAGTGTAGTTTTGCTTAAATAGTGAGTTGAAGAAAGATAGAATAAAGACAAGAAAAAAAAACAGCCAGTAAAATAATAATGTCTACATTCAACGTTGGAAAGATAGTTGTATTTCTTTTTTCATAGTTATTGTGAAAATACTGTGTGTGTGAACTCTGTACTTTGATTTTGTAAGAAAATAGTACTGTTATTCATTCCGTGGTTCGTCTCTTTTCAATAATTGTTCATTTCAATATATTTAGGAAAGCTCTGTATATTTATTTAGCTGAAACAGGCTCTATTAACTGTTGAATATAAATGTTGTTGTATAATCTACTACATTTCAGAGCATATTTTAGAGACGTGTCTGAAAAATTCAATAACTAAAATAATATTCGTCGTCTATCTTGTAATAGCCTAAATAAACAAACTGGAAGTGACTCCGCTTTCGGCGTCGCACACTGTAATTTCACGAATCTGGTAGTTTGTTTTAGGCGCCCAGTGCAAAAATCTTTTCAAAATATATCAATGGGCGCTAAATAATAGCAAAATCCAAATACTTTGAAAGTACTATTTATCTCCAAACTGCCGGGTAAATTTTGATGACAGATCAGGTCGGTCACTTCTGCGCCCCCCCAGGGTCTGCGCCCTGTGCCTGGGCACCGCTGGCACCGCCCTAGTTTCGCCACTGACCCACTGACACCGGCGGAAGACCAACGCTGGTCGTTAACCATGCATTACCTATGCTGAGCCGAGACCGTTTTGAGACAATTGTTTTGTGGTGATTGTTTATATACTTTTGTCCTTGTATTTATGTTTGCGTCAAATAAATTAATTTTCTTTCTTTCTTTTTGATAGGTAACCGTTCAAGAGATTTTGCGCGGCAAGTAGACTTATGGAAACCTCCACGATTATACTTATAAGAAAAAAAAACAACGGGTTGCACTCTGGGAGTGCCGGTAGAAGTACAAACCGTTTAAACGAAAATAACGATCAAAATCCACTATATCTTGATCACAACTTGATAAAAAGTTGATGAAAAAGGAGACCAAATTGATTTGGCATCAATATGAAAGTTGGTAGTAATGAGAGATCTTTATATAATAGTTGTAATTAACTAATATACGTAGATCTTTCAAGTGTGAGACTTTATGTAATTTGAAATAGGTCAACGGTAAATGGTCTTACGAATTTTCGATCAGGGTCTCGTGTCCTGACGCGACTTTACCATTTTTTACCCATCCCAAAAATTTAAAACTCTGATGTGCAGAACGCCGCTTAAGAAATTTTCACTTCAAAAACCATTCAAAAAGTGACGCTCGGCTCGAAGTAGACATACAGTTCCATCAAAGTCGTACTATATCGAGTGGATGTAGCACTGGAGTCCTTTCACTCGCCCGCATTGACTGTTCTGTTTCAATTACCGCACCTTGAGGAAAACTGCCAGAGAGGGACGGAAAGGAAGCAGGGCTGCCTCTTAACGAGAGGGGAGAGAATCTCGAAAAAAAAATATTACGATGCCCATATTCTATTTATTGTCGTAATACGTCGTAACAACTGTACAATTACGAATATCCAATAAAGAACAATAGGTCTATTGTCTCTTAGAACAGGTTAAATATACCAATGGTAAATATAAAACTAAAGTAGGCTACACTTTGTTTAACTCCAGCAGTCTCAATTTTTATTTCTAATATTGTGGAAACTGGGTCTACGCTTGTCAAATCCGAAATCCTGAAAATGGGGAAGACATTTAATATTAGAAATAAAAGTAAGGTATGTACTAAGCACTTGGGTTTTAAAATGCAAGAAGATACACCAATTTTTTTGTCAGCATATCTGACTCCGAAAGCGCTCGCCTACCCTTTCTTGCCAGAGATCTAGTTAAATCTAACAACTAGGTATATAAGTACTGCTGGACTTCTTTCGGCAAAGTTTACGTAAAAGATGAAAATTCTCCTATTGTCATCATTGAAAGCGAGGAGCACCTAGATCAACTTCTTTTGGAAATGTGACTATTTAAAATTATGGTAACCTACATATATTTTAACTTGATAATTTCTATATCACATTTCTGCTGCATGTTTTACCTAATAGTCTATCTTACTATTTTGATTTTGCTGTATCATTCTGTACCATTTTCAAAACCGAACAATTGTATTTCCTTAATTGTTTTAGCCCACATAAGCTGCATTTATACACAAATTTTTATATTTATACCTTACTCATTATATATAACTATAATAGTAAAAAAAGAAATGGATGATCTACCTTAAACTATTTACTAATACACAAATTTTCTCTTGTATACATTGCTGAATTTATATTTGAGGCAGACTTTTTTTTAAATCTGTGATGAATATTTATTCATTCAATACCTGTCAAAACGCGTCCCGATCACAATCCCTATCAAAAGTCAAATAGTGACGGCCTGAAGTATGTGAATATCTTTTAAATGACGAATTGAAAGGGATTGCGATAGTTAAAAAATTAGACAATTAGCCCCTTGGGATAAGAAACATTCTGATGAGTTACTTTGTGATAACCTCAACTTCAGACCTGTTTTGAAGCACCATAATTTTGCCAACCCTTGACCAGTCAGCACCGTGCGAGAGGGACGGCAGCACAAACAAATCGCATCATAAAGACGGGCCACATGTCGCAGTTTGACAGATGGCCGCGACCGCAAAGTGGCGACACAGGTTACACCACTTATTTACTTTCCTATATTTTTTTTGTTGTGGTCGAGCTTTTGTTGTGCTTCGTAACATTAAAAGCTCACAGAGCACAACACGAGAAATTTAAAATTTTGCATTTTACAAAACTATTAGACAATATAGGTACTAGAAAAACTACTGGTCTCATACTTTCTCATTTAGATTTATTATAACTTTTTAATTTAGCATTTTACAATGCTATTTTTATGTGATAAATATTAAACAAGAAAATATACTAGACAAAAGCAACTTGTCAATCCCGTCAGGGCGACATGAGACAAGTTGCTTTTTTCTAGTATATTTTCTTGTTTAATATTTATTATATTTGTATCATAAAATAGTTATTTGTTACGCAAGGCTGGAAAGTTGGTTATGTAGCGGCGAGTTACCTCTATCGAAATCTGAGCAAGTGAAGGATTCTAGGATTGAACCACGAGCGTAGCGAGTGGTTTAAAGATTTAATCCTGAGCGAAGCGAGGATTTCAAAGGTACAAGACGTTAAAAACTTTTCTGCCGAGCGCAACACACAATTTTTCACCTCACAATAGCGAGGACCATTTTATGGTTGTTTCCGCGCTCAACTTCCGGTAAAAATTCTTTAAACATAAAGTTTAATCTAAATACACCTTATTCTCGTTGTTTTAATGATATAAAAAACTAAAATAATAAAAAAGGGAGTATTATAGTTAATTCAAGGTTATTTAAAGTAGGAACATATTCTTAGTTATTAATAAGAATAAAAACGATTCCGTAAATGTTGACACTGACATGAGCAAGACAAAGACAATTTAAAAATAAAGATTTATGTCACAGTCCGAAATCCAATTATAGGTTGTGAAATCTCACCCAGCCTAATATAAACTTCTTATAACAAATAGTTTAATCTTATTGTTATTGTTTTTATGATTCAATGAACTAAAATTATATAATAAAACCAAAACGGAGTATTATAATTAATTTAAAGCTCTTTAAAATAAGAATCAAATATAACAAAAAAGTCAATAGTCCGATTCGGAACGCATTAGACATATTTTTAGGTATTAAATTAAAAAAGTAATTAGGCCGCAAAAAGCGATTTTCTACGCCTAAACTGATTGACAAAACCTCCTTTTCAGAGCGTGTGAGGTGAAAATGTCATTGTAAAATGCAAAATTAAAAAGGTCTTATCAGATGGCTGTGTCTTCTTTATCGATAGTCAAATAAGTATTTGATGTTTATTTCGAATGCGAGGGTATTATTTCTCTCATTGAAGAAACGTCGCTGGCCAACAGCGTGGAAAGGGGAATATACTATAAAATTTCGACTGGTTCTCATAAGTCTCGGTAGATTAATCGGTTGTGCAGTGGGCCGGATTCCCAAAGGTCTGGATTCTGAAAATTTCACAAGTAAATCTGAAAATTTACTTGTGGCCGAGTTGATTTTTGCAATATTTTTCTATTTAAATATTTATCCTAAGTATAAAAATAGCATTGAAAAATGCAAAAAAAAAACAAAAAATATAAATTATATTTTCTTATTTATATTTATTACAACATTTACAACACAAAGGGTTAGAATTTCGGTCACGTATTACCACCCTTTTGCTCAAAACACAGAGGCTGTCCATACCTACATTTCCTTTCGAACGATTTTGAATTTCTTGGATTTTTTACAATAACGTTACATACATCCTACTAATCCTACTAATACTATAAATGCGAAAGTATGTCACTTTGTTTGTATATTTGTTTGTTTGTTACTCTTTCACGCTAAAACTACTAACCGGATTTTGATGAAATTTGGCACAGAGATAGTAGATGGTCTGGATTAAAACATGGGATATTCCGCAGCTGCTAGTATTATAAATGCGAAAGTATGTCAGTTTGTTTGTTTGTTTCTCTTTTGTAATAGCTATAGCTATATAAGGCAAAAAGTACAATATGATATGAGAGTCTTATCTGACCCTAATTGGTTATAGACATGGCGCAGCCAACTGGTTAAATCAGCCGTTCAATTGGAGGGCAAGCCCGTTAATTAAACGCCGACATTCAGTGAAATGGCTAAGGGACAACTACCCGAAGTACCCAAGTCGTTGAATGAAACGTTTAAAGACTTGGCTAAGCCGTCTCATTAAATGAGATGTAATTTTTAGACCCAAACTATTCGTGAAAACTTCTAGCCGGCGCGGCGGTGTAATATCAGGCATTTTTCACACATTTTTATGTTAAAACAAAGAAAGTTCTTTAAATTTCCAGCTGATGCGAGCTATCTGACGCCATATTTGTTTTCGTGACTACCAGCGCCCAGCGCACCTGGCTGATTTTACGTCAGCCATCTTCAAAGGGCTAACTTATAATAAGCCAATTAGCTGAACGTTTAGTGATGCTGGCTCAATCAACGATCGGCCTAGGTATTCAACTGAGTGACGGCGTTTAATTAACGGGCTCGCCCTCCAATTAACCGGCTGATTTAACCAGTTGGCTGCGACAAACATATAACCTGTAGTCAGAGATAATGGACACCGCACATCTGAATCACCAACCATGTTCGATATAATAACTTATTGGTAGATAATTTTATTGAGATATGCTACCCAGAACTTAATTGTCTGTGGTGAAAGCGACCCTTAGTAAATGTAATTAAAAGCGCTAATGAATCGTCAAGATATTTCTGACAAGAAGATCTCTTTTGACCGCCTTTGTGGTCTAGTGGTAACAACCACCGGTATCAGACCCAGGGATCCCGGGTTCGATTCCCAGCGGGAATACATATTGTATTGATTCGGTTTGGTTGGTGGTAGGACTTGTTGTAAGTCCGCCTGGCTGAGTCTGACGCCATAAATTTTAATGTTTTCAGCATTGCAGTGTAGCAGCAGTTAGATATAAGATAGCCAGTTCCGCTGCTCAGCTGCTAAAAATAAAGGCGCACGTGACTGGAAAAGTAGAATTTCCCGAAAGTTCTGAGACACACCGGGGCACAGCTATTACTCATAAAAAAATTACCTCAATTAACAATATTAAAATTTTTTGTTATATTCAATTGTAGAAACAATCCATAATTAAATGTAAAAAAGATTTTATGATTTTTGACTTTTTGCATTTTTCAATGATATTTATATACTTATGATAAATTTTAAATCGAGTCCCATCTGAGAATTCACTTGTGGCCGAGATGACTATATTGAATATTTTTCTATTTAAAATTTATCATAATCGCGCTTTTGCCCACAAATAACCAGTATCTTTAAACTTATGGTAAATTTTAAATAGAAAAAAAAATATTGGAAAAAATTAACTCGCCCACAAGTGAATTCTCAGACGGGAATCGAACCCGCGACCTTTGGAAATCCGGTCCAATGCTCTAACCGCTGAGCTACCGAGATTTGCGAACCACCGTCGAAATTCTCCAATACTTTTATATTTTTAATACGCTGTAGGCCAGCGTTGACACATCAATGCTAGGAATATCCTTGCACTCGAAAGAAACATCTTTTCAGGTGTTTAACGATCGATTAAGATGCAACTGCCAATAATTTATGCTCTGCAGAGCTCTCCAATGCAGAGCATTGGACCGGATTTCCAAAGGTCGCGGGTTCGATTCCCGTCTGAGAATTCACTTGTGGCCGAGTTAATTTTTTCCAATATTTTTCTATTTAAAATTTACCATAAGTATAAAAATAGCATTGAAAACTGCAAAAAATACAAAATCATAAAAAAACAGTATCTTTAAAGTTTTGCGAGGTACCTTAACTGAAAATTTATCAGAGTTAATGAGTATTCATGAGTTCGAATGTGACTGACTTTTCTGGAAAAGAGGAATTTCTGAGACCCACGTGGGGCACAGCTATTACTCTTTTTCTATAATTAAATTTTAGCTCAATTATTATTTACCTATAATTAAATAATAAAAAAAACAAATAATATTTACATCTTATGTTTTGGCGCGCACTGTTCATTGAAATAAAACAAATTTTACGGATATCAAACGCACTATATTTTTACGAACTAAATTGTAATTGTCCGTATTTTTTGGTATTTTAGGGTTTTTTTTTATTTTCCCGACGTTTCGGCACCTTTACAGCTGCCGTACACTTACAACAAATTACAACTTAGTTCGTGAAAATCTAGCGCGTTTGATATCCGTAATGATTTATTTCAAATGATATTTGTTGAATCGCGCTTTTGCGCACAAATAACTTATCAGAGTTAATGAGTATTAATGAGTTCGAATAGTTTCGCATTAGCGCATAATTTATGAGTGCGCTAAAAATAAAAGCGCATGACTGTCAGGGAGAAATTTCCCGAAAGTTCTGTGACACACCGGGCGCTGCTGTGTAGTTTGCGGTGTCCAAACTTCATTCGAGACAATTCTACTATATAACAAATGTGAAAGATTAGATGTTGTTTGTTCCTTAACACTTTGGTAAACAAGACACAATATAATTGTTATTGCTATAACGGCAATAGCAGTTTACTGTCCTCCAAAAAACGACTGAACGGATTTGGAAGTATTATCTAAGTCTGACGCCATAATAACAATGTTTTCAGCATTGTTGTGTTCCGGCAGTTAGAGATAAGATAGCCAGTTCCTCAGTAGTTAAGGATTCCGGGAGAGGCTCGCTTCCATCTTCAGCCTTATCAATACTTAGCATCAGGTATGATGAAGGCTAAGGCTCGAGTTCACCAACTAATTAACCGACCGATTAACGCCAAACGTCATTTAAATGTCATTGCATTTCAGCCATTTATTTGAAGTTGTCAGGGACAGAACGATGTTTTAAGCCACGGTTATCTAATCGACAGTTGGTGAACTCAGTTCTTAGTGTCTCCCCGTCGTTAATAAATAAAATAATTAATAAATTAAAAAAAAAAAACAAAATTAAATGGTTTTTATACTTTTTAATCCTCCATATTTTTTAAACAGACATAAAATTGAAATGATAATCCGTAAGTGATGCTTCAGAATATTGTGAAAACAATATATTTGTTCTCTTATCGAAGAAAACCGTGAAATGTTACGTTATATTCAACAATTTGGTCACACTAAAGCTGCTAAAAAAGTTGTTTTGATATATCGATGGACAAAGTTCAACGCAGTTCGTAAAAAAACCGGCGCGGGCGCATTATTTGTTTGTCCGCGCGGAATGCGTTTTGGTGAGGAAACACGACGCTATTTCTACGTCCAACGGAAACTATGACATGTTTACTTTAGACGGAGACAGTTTGAGAAAAATAATTTATTTTAAATGCTTCACGTGCTCTTGTGACACGGAGAATTGTCTTGTTTACTAAAAGTTTATTGATTTTTTTCTTAATTTCATAGTGACTTTTCCCGTGTGGACTATATGCAAGTCAGCCGCACCAGATAAAATAAAAAACAGAATTTTAAAAAAACTTTCAAATCCTATATATTTCCCCACCGTAAAAGTAAGTTACCTACCGTTAAAATTATATGGCGCAATCTACCCTAAAAGAATAGATTTTAATTTTTTTACAAGATCTATTGTAACATTTGAAAACGGCCATATTATTGGCCAATGCACGAGTTTTTATTACTGAATGAGAAAAGACTGTTCATTTTAATGATCGTTTCATTTCCTCCATGCGAAGAAAAAGACCTTAACTTCTAAACAAATATGAATTTTCATCCCTAACTAAACGAAGGAATCTCAATTCGTGATCGCGATTTCCCACTTTTATTTACAGCCTTGAAGCCTTCTACACTTATTTTCATGACAACGCAAAGTGCTGCATCAAATTATAACTTTTTAATTTCGCATTTTTTATGTAATAAATATTAAACAAGAAAATATACCAGAAAAAAGCAACTTGTCTCATGTCGCCCTGACGGGATTCGAACCCACTTCCTTGGGAATCCGGCCCAATGCACTAACCAATTATGCAACAGAGACCTGTGAGGACACGTCGAATTTTTCTAGTATACCTTTCTACGGTGTTGGCAACCGTCGTTTCATCAATGAGAGAGATATCCTCGCATTCGAAATTTCTGCTTTTCGCTGCATCAAAGTTCCAATCTATTTTCATATTTTAACTCTTCACAGTTGGTTTAATTTAAGGTTTCAGAAAAATATGATTCATAAAATATCGTCCGATTGGTATCATGATGTTTAACCTGTGTCCTTACAGTAATGAAATATATTGTGCCTCATTTTCCTGTAGGTACCTGGTTAAAAAGCCGTTGCGTGTTTCAATAGCATTCGCACTCAACTTTCCCGCCCATATCTCTATTCTAAATTCAACTTGTAACAAGTGACAGTCGCTTCCTGTCCCCGATGTGCCACCGACGCGTGCGCACCTCCAGCCCCCATGCACCAAAATTTGCATAAACACTTCAGTTACATTGAAAATACCACATGCTAATTACTCATAACACGCTATTTAAGTACTTGCGATTTCGCAATGTCTGAATAGGTAGGTGGAAGTAGAATTTTAGACTTTTATGTACAATGAATAGTTAGAGAACTCAAGAGTTTGTTTGAATACAGCATACATACAATCGAAAATTGCCGCGTGTTTACACTTTTTTATAGTAATTAAATATCAGACCACACCAAACATATCCATCTGATTCCGAAATAAATAGCTTAACACAGTCTATATAACTTGTCTTCCCTTAAGTACGGCCATCAAACATGATCACCAGATGGATGACCAAACATATTACTTCGAGCTGGGCAGGTTACAGATTACGTTGGTCCCGGCTGTATCTGCAGTCGTTAAAACCACAGACCTATATCAAGATAGACGGTAAAAGTGTAGTGTACGTACCTTGCGTGTAAAAAGTTTGTTCAAAATTTACCGACTTAATTCAGTCCGCTTGAGACGATTGCCATGAAAACACGCGTCACTCAGAAACGAAAACGGTTAATTGTGCAGTGCTTTTTGCAAGAGCTCTTCAATAACATTTCCACATCACTAAATCTCGCTCGTGACGTCATCGTAGGTACGAAAAATTCGACACGCTAGGTTCTCATACAGTTTGAAGCGCTCTTTTCGTCTATCTCGATATAGGTCTGTGGTAGGCTACTTTAAAGTAACAGTATATACCTATTACAACAAAGTAAAACAAAGTAAACGGTTAGTGACAGTATCATCAAAACCCATTACGGCGAGTTCAAATTTCGCAAGAGGCAATCGTTAATGTGTTGTAGTACTTGTAATTAACGATAATAAAATTATATTTACGAAATGTTAGGTCATGGTATGTGTCGTGTGGTGTGCCGTGTGGTGACGGCCTAAGAATACAAATGTCACCACTCCCTTACATGCCTGGGATGTCGTAAGAGTCGAATAAGAGGCTCCACGCATTGAACACCTGTGCGAGAGAAGGAAAACTTGAAACAAACCCTCTACCAACCCGTCTGGCCAGCGTGGTAGCAGTAGGCTAATAGCCTCCTATGAACGCCTTATTAGGCGTGAGCTAGGAGAGGCTTATGTCCAGCAGTGGATGTCCACAGGCTGATGATGTGATGTGAGGTCATGGTATCCATAGTAGGTACTTAGAAGTTAATTTTACTATTGCGGCCGCCGCGATTTCACCCGACGGTTCCCGTTCCCGTGGGAACGTCGGGATAAATTGTAGCCTATGTGTTATTACTAACCTATCGGTTATTTGATGTATTACTGTAAAGTTTCATCTTAATCCGTCCAGTAGTTTTTGCGTGAAGGGGTAACAAATATCCACCCACCCATCCAAACATCCTCACAAACTTTAGAATTTACAAAATTGGTAGGTTGGGTTCATGTTACGTTTAATATTCACAAGTAAACTTACTATTTAAATCTTTGCACAGAAGAAAAATTCAGCAACTTCATCTTTTTTAATAATTTAGGAAATAGTTGACCGAAACAACGCGAACGTTGCTACTTTAACTCTCCTTAAAATTAGTCCGTTTAAAGTATCCTTTTCTACATCAGATTACCAAGGTTTCCACCATGTAACTAAATCCATTGGCACTTCTGTCAGCTTCTTAAAAGTTAGTGCACAACAATGGGGTACAGACAGCAAATCAAATTGTCACATAAATACCCTTATCACGAACGAAATACGTGTGGTTTTCCTGCAAAGGCTACGTTGATGCGTTTCTCATTGTATTTTTTAGAACAGTAGTTAAATATAATACTTGTCGTGTGTATTGAAGCAACGAAACGCTGTATGGTTGGTTGGCGGCACTTGTTGGTTACAATGTCATACAAACCGTTAGTACGGTCAGTGGGAAACCGAGCGGGCGTGAATATAAATATTGAAACATTATATCGAGTGTTTAGTTTACTAACAAAACAACGTATTTTGCTGTGAATAATACATGGCAAGATACAAAGATCTTAGATTAGTACAAAAATTAATGAATGTTGACTGGTCAACAATAACTTACTAATATTATAAATGGGAAAGCTTGGAAGCTTACATGTGTTAAGATATTTGGATCATCATCATCATCATCAGCCTGTGGACGTCTATTGCTGGACATAGGCCTGTCCTAGCTCACGCCTATTGTAGGTTCATAGGAGGATATTAGCCAACTGCTACCAAGCTGGCCAGACGGGTTGGTTGAGGATTTGTTTTTAAGTTTTCCTTCACTTGCACAGGTGTTCAATGCGTCGAACCTCTTAGTCGACTCTTACGACATCCCAGGCATGTAGGTAAGGGAATGGTGACACTTGGTATTCTTAGGCCGTCACGACACGGCACAAGATATTTGGATATTTGTAAAAAAACCGCCGCAAAACGGCTGAACAGATATAAAGAAACGCACTTATAGACTGGAATAAACCATAGAATACTATTTATCACGATGTTTCTATAGCCTCGGGCGCCACTAGCAGTAATATTAACATAATTTTCCTTAGAACCACGGGTTGGAATTAAAAATCTATTTTCAAAGATCAGTGGCGAAGCTCATTCAATGAAAGGACAAACTTGGGCAAGTAAAATGTTTGACAAACGTCTCTCTAATAGTACAGGTACAGTCACGTGCAATTACATGTATACATTTTAAGTATCTCATGTTGTATTCAGAAATATGTATTCTTCGAACTGCGTCAAAATGAAGTATACGTATTTTAACATTGAAAATGATTTTTCGATCGCTTCAGTAAGGTACCCAATTTCAGCCAGAGTGAGACATCGCCCTGGTCCCGTGAGTGAATGGGCTAGGTGTCAAAAGATGCGACTCGGTGAGGGCTACATACAATATAGTGATTTTTTTAAAAAAAAGTAAAAAAACTTTTTCGAAAATTGCATAAATCTAGAAAAAGTCACACTTTTTCTGGGTCTTTTCTGTGACTGTCGACAATTTGGCAGTCAACTCCATGCCGAGAAGTTCGAGATGGTCGGTGATGTCTACAGAAGAGCCTCGGAAAGTCGAAGTTAGGGTGAAAGGACTCCTTTTTGCAGAGAAGAGACACGGCTGTGTTTTGGCGGCGTTGAATTGGACCAAATTATCGTCGCCCTATTGGAGACAACGCTTAAGGTCGCATTTGTCCGCTCCACCATGGCCTCTCTTAAAGACTGAATGACAGTTCTGTCGTCGCTTGCACTGGACAGTGCAAGCAATCTCGAAAGTTATCTTTCTGTGTACAGACACAGAAGAATACATACCTAATTCTGAATACAACATGAGATACAAAATATTGAAATCTCAAATGTAATAATGTAATATTTCCAAATTTATCCATGTATACATATCATTGCACGTGACTGTAAATCCATCTCCGGAGACGAACACAAAAATAACGCGCGTTCCATCAGCAAAGTCGAAACAAAGAGGAGACGACCCAAATAGCTGTCAGAAACTTCTAAATATAGACCTGCAACAGAACGACAGCTTAAATAGTAGACTAGAGGCGTAGTTTTGAATCATTCGAATTACTATTCGCATACAGAATCGCAAGATTCGCATGCGAATGCTACTACCGTATTTTTCAAATTCCAATTCGCATTCGAACCTGTTACGAGTGGTAGAGTCAGGACACTTCCCGTTTGACGAGTAATTTTTTTTTAAGAAGCTTTATTTATAAAATAGATATAAAGAAAACGTTTATATCACAAATAATAGAACTACAATAGGTATTTAATTTGAATAGTAAATTTTTAACCTTAGTACTTTCCGAGAAAACGTATCCCAAAAAATCTCTACTGGTCAACCAGGAAGTTCCCCGATTGTACCAACAAACTCTTTTTTGATTCGAGCGATAAAAAGTTGAAAAAGTTTGAAAATTAAAAATGAAAATATTATAACTTTTTAATATTACATTTTACAATGCTATTTTTATGTGATAAATATTAACGGTGCAACGCGTGGTGGTGGCGTCATGGTTGCAGTACGCACTAAACTGTTGCCGCTGCGACGGGACTGGCCGACCCCGCCGCGCGCCACCTCCGACTGTGTTTGGCTGTCTATACCATTAAATGCAGATAATAACAAATATTTAAATATTGCTTGTTTTTATATTCCACAAGGGCCAGGGTATCGTGATACGTTGGAAGCTTTTTTCAATATAGCTGGAGATATACTTAATGATCGCCCAATGATTTATTTTTGCTTGCAGGCGATTTTAACGATGCATTTATAACTTTTTAATGTTGCATTTTACAATGCTATTTTTATGTGATAAATATTACACAAGAAAATATACTAGAAAACTATAGGATTCGAACCCGCATCCTTGGGATGCGGGTGAATTGTTGTTCCCTCGCGAGGATCTGTGGCTTATCAAACCTGATGTAGTGGTTGGGTCCCTCAAAAGCATGTTCACACACTGCAGACTTGTGACTTTGGAGCCTTGGTTCCTTGCCAAGGATTGACCGAGCTGTGATCTGATAATGGCCATACAGGGAGTGAATGGAGAAGATCCAGATTGCTATACATACCCAACTGATCTGATCTAATAGGATTTCTATAGGACTAAAAAATTTGTGGCCCTCGGATACATTTTGCTACTTCGAGTATTGTCGTTAATTATGTGACCACTACTATATATACTTACACAAAAAACTCGATTGCTCGACCGGGAAATTACTCGTTTCTTCAAGTGTAGGTAACTGAAGCATGTTGACTGTAACTAATATAAGCCCGGAGCAAAAGACACCAAACTTCCAAGTACAAATTATAGGTGTGACATTTGCGTGTCAATTTTAATTCGGAGTTGTTCCGTCGTGTCCCGGGAGTCCCGGGTAAGGACGCGGAGGACGCCCGGGCGGTTTAGGGCATCCGCACCGAGGCGGCGAGACGTCCTAAGACTAGCGTAAATCTAGGGAGAGCGAAATGCCTACAACCACGCGCTTTCTGGGAGAAAGAAATGCCTATCTTGAAAGGGAACTAGCTTGCGACTTTGCGAGTTTTTCCAAAATTTGTATTAATTTACACTTTGGTATTGTCTTTACACAAACATTTATATATACAAACATTTATACTTACATGTATTTGACAAATGGTGACAGTAGACAAAAACATTAATAAGTGAAAAAAGAGTTAATCCGCTCACACAGACACACACACCCACCACACATCATCCTTAATACACCAATAATTAGTTTAAAAACGAATATAGTTTTGTATGTATCATAAGTAGCATGAAAACGAAAAAGTTTTTGTCTTAAGTATTTGTTTTTCTTTTAAGATTGTATTGTATTAAATACTGTAATCTTTGTTTTTGGCGATGTAATGTCATATTCCGTGAGGCGAGGGCCTGGTAATCTGTAAGACAGGTTACCCTAGTACAGATACCAGTCTCTCGCATTTAATTTGTAAGCACCTGGCTAAATTTCATTTAACATCTAAGAAACTTTGAATGTAATATTTAGTGTGAGAGAACATAAATACATTTTTTTATTATTATATTATTACCATGAGATATGTGATTGTGATTTATGAGAAAAAGTGAGCGATGAGCGATTGAATGTTTTCACACAAATATTTCCTCAGTTTTTCAACATAGGTCATACATGTTCATAATGCTTCTGCTTAACCATTTAGGACAGGAATGACCTACTTGAAAAATGATAGCTAGTGTCAAGAGAAAGGTCACATTAACTAACCGATACAATCTAGATAGAAACGTACTTATGTTCTACATCACTTGGTAAGCAAAACACGCAGTGTAGGCAGTTCTGTACCGTATTCTCTGACAAAGGGCGAGACAGGGTACACGCAGACAACCGCTCCCCCCGCCAATCCAATATCACGAACTGCGTAGAGGAAATATTTAACAATTCGACTCAATGCGAACGGCGATAAAGGTCAAGTAAGTTCAATCTTTGTCTCCAATAGGTAATCCCTATAAAGATGATTTTAAAAGGCTCATAGATTTATCGTTGGTCTCCGCGTTGCTACAACTAGATACCGCCCTCGTGCATTTAGCTCTTGACCGTTTTACTCGACGCTCCGTGGGTAGGCCTCCGACAAGGTGGACCGACGATCTGGTGAAGGTCGCGGGAAGCCGCTGGATGCGGACTGCGCAGGACCGATCGTTGTGGAGATCCTTGGGGGAGGCCTATACCCAGCAGTGGGTGTCATGTGGCTGAGACGACGACGTTTTACTCTGCCACAAACGATCAGTCTACTGTGACAACGGCTTAGGGCATCAAAAATCATCCCTAGCAACCGAGTCAGTTGAAGAGAAACGTCAAAATTTGTGGTCACATTTTATGATCCGTTGTTAGTTCAAGTTATTTGTTATGCAATCATAATGTTCCTAGGTTGTTCCGAAAATGGATAGCCACAGAATAAATACAACCTCTTCTTTCATGAAACTATTTTGAATTGACGGCTAATTTCAACACAAACATCCTTTGTGAAAATCATTGGCCACCTATATGTTTTTTTTATTATTTATTTTTAAAGATTATCTGTCACTCTTCTTTTGTTTGCAACAATGGACGTCTCGCGGGAAGAAAATCATAGCACGTATGATTTTCTATGATTATAAACGAGGGTTAAGCTTCAAGGAATCTCAACAAAATTTACAAGCTGCTTTTGGGGAGTCTGCTCCTGCGTTAGCAATAATTACTTATTGGGTTCGTGAATTTAAACGTGGTCGAGAGAACCTAAACTATGACCCAGCCGACCACCAACTGCAGTAACTCATGAAAACGTCATCAGGGTAGAGTGGCTATTGCCCACAGACCTATATCGAGATAGACGGTAAAAGTGTACCTACCTTGCGTGCCAAAAGTTTGATCCAGGGTCAAAGTTTTACGACGTAAGTCAGTCCGCTTGAGACCATTGCCATATGAAAATACGTGTCACTCAGAAACGAAAATGGTTAATTGTGCAGTGCTTTCTTGAAAGAGCTCGTCAATAACATTTCCATATCACTAAATCTCGCTCGTGACGTCATCGTAGGTACGAAAAATACATCACGCTAGGTGGGTAGGTTCCACCATCCAGCACCTTAAAATAAGAAAGCTTGCTTTGCGATGGATACCTCATTCTCTCACCGATGAGCAAAAATGCCGTCGTGTTGATTTGTGCAAATTTGTGTTAGAAAAGTTCGAAGGAAGAACTTCGCAAAACGTATCCTATTTATTTGCATAAAATATGGTAATACAAAGTTGTTATAATTAGGTTTCCAACATATTCTGTCGATTGGTTCGACGTGCAAATATTTTGTTAAAGTGATACAAGTTATTACGAATGCTAATCCAGATACAATTAATAAAAATACAGTTAACAATAAGTCAATAATTAAATTGTGGTTGTCAATGTAATTAAAGTAAAAATGACAGAAATTATATTACAATTGTCAATCATAACTACAATTCTTACATCTGACGAATCATGGATATATAGCTACGAACCTCTCACGAACCAGCAATCCACCCAATGGGTGTTTGAAGAGGACGATTTACCCACAAAAGTTGTTCGCGCTCGGAGCTTTAATAAAAAAAATATAGCGGTTTTTTTTCGACGCAGCAAGTTTGACTGCCTCAAGCTTTCGGAGAGTTGGATAGCGAGCCCCCAAGGAGCGGCGTTCTTGGCATTGTTTTTCACCAAGATAACGCGCCCGCTCACACAGCTGCTAGAACCATGGACTATTTGACAACTTCTTCTGACAGATTAAGGCTCCATTGCGATTTATTTTATTTCCCACGGTAAAAAAAATGCTTCGGCGGCGAAATTTTAGCACTGCAGACGAAGACTCCCGCAATAAAGTTTTTTAAATGTTTTGAAAGCTGGTTCACCCGAGTGCGTAAGTGCATTGGGATTGGAGGAGGATATTTTGAAAAACTCCAAATAAACTTTTTTATATTCTAACTATTTTTCATTTCACTAACTATTTTTGGAGCAGCCAACATACACTGTACTGTACTGATGTTACAGTAAATACAGAAACAAACATGACCCTGCAAGCGCGGTATCTAGTTGTAGTAACCTCCGCTTTACCAATGATAAATCTATGATTCCAGCCTTTTAAAATCATCTTTAAAAGAATTACCTATTGGAGAAAGATTGAACTTACTTGAACTTTATCGCGGTTCGCATAAATATATATAAATATGGTTGGAATCCTTGAATAACATATTTGGGAAACTTAAACATGACCTGTTTTTAGAAACTTTCAGTTTGACTAGCAATCGAAACGAGCGAAGTCGCGGGCTACCGCTCATTCCCAATAATGGACAAAACAGTATTTAACAATACCAATTTCGATTAAATCTGGCATAAGCACTATAATAAACCCCTATTATTAGTAACAATGCAAATGATCAAAAAACGATTACAGTTTATTATTATTCATCGCATTATCGGTGCACATCTCTAAGTTTAACGAAATAAAGTTTAAAATCGAATGTGCGGATGTTTGACATTACCAGAATTGTGGTTAAAGAAAACAATAAATTTAATTAGTTCGGTTTATGTGCTATTGTGGTCGGATTAGTATCGGCCTGGGGTTTATATTAATAATCAGTTAGTGGGAGAGTTAATACGACTTTAATGTTTCTTTATTCCTGTACAATAATAGGGTTAGTCCTGTTTGGTGCATTTGAGATTTGAATCAGATTTTACGAAAGTAGTTTTACGTTTGTATTGTGCCTGGGTCTGGGAGTAAATAATAAATAAATATTACGTAGTAATAATAAATAGTATTAGATGAATATTACCATGCTGAACTGGTAGTGAAAGAAATAGAAAATAATGTGCAAGCTGCTTTCTTACCAGTGCAGAGAGTTAGCCCACCAAAGGACAGTAAAAAATTAAAATAGGCAACGGGCTGGCGATCTGTCACCATTGTTTCCGGACAACAGCTTAGACCCAGCCAATGGCAAATGTGGAAAACTGTCACCATTGTTACCAGACAACATCTTAGACCCAGCCAATGGCAAATGAGGCAAACTGTCACCATTGTTACCAGACAACATCTTAGACCCAGCCAATGGCAAATGTGGCAAACTGTCACCATTGTTACCAGACAACAGCTTAGACCCAGCCAATGGCAAATGTGGCAAACTGTCACCATTGTTACCAGACAACATCTTAGACCCAGCCAATGGCAAATGTGGCAAACTGTCACCATTGTTACCAGACAACAGCTTAGACCCAGCCAATGTCAAATGTGGCAAACTGTCACCATTGTTACCAGACAACAGCTTAGACCCAGCCAATGGCAAATGTGGCAAACTGTCACCATTGTTACCAGACAACATCTTAGACCCAGCCAATGGCAAATGAGGCAACCTGTCACCATTGTTACCGGACAACATCTTAGACCCAACCAATGGCAAATGTGGCAGTGTGTCACCATTGTTACCAGACAACATCTTAGACCCAGCCAATGGCCAATGAGGCAACCTGTCACCGTTGTTACTGGACAACATCTTAGACCCAGCCATTGGCAAATGTGGCAGTGTGTCACCATTGTTACCAGACAACATCTTAGACCCAGCCAATGGCAAATGAGGCAACCTGTCACCATTGTTACCGGACAACATCTTAGACCCAACCAATGGCAAATGTGGCAGTGTGTCACCATTGTTACCAGACAACATCTTAGACCCAGCCAATGGCCAATGAGGCAACCTGTCACCATTGTTACTGGACAACATCTTAGACCCAGCCAATGGCAAATGAGGCAACCTGTCACCATTGTTACCGGACAACATCTTAGACCCAGCCAATGACAAATGTGGCAGTGTGTCTTTATTGTTTCCGGACAACAGCTTAGACCCAGCCAATGACAAATGTGGCAGTGTATCACCATTGTTTCCGGACAACAGCTTAGACCCAGCCAATGACAAATGTGGCAGTGTATCACCATTGTTTTCGGACAACAGCTTAGACCCAGCCAATGACAAATGTGGCAGTGTGTCACCGTTGTTTCCGGACAACAGCTTAGACCCAGCCAATGGCAAATGTGGCAGGTTTCCGGACAACAGCTTAGACCCAGCCAATGGCCAATGTTGCAAACTGTCATCATTGTTACAGGACAATATCTTAGACCCAGCCAATGACAAATGTGGCCGTGTGTCACCATTGTTTCCGGACAACAGCTTAGACCCAGCCAATGACAAATGAGGCAGTGTGTCACCATTGTTTCTGGACAACAGCTTAGACCCAGCCAATGACAAATGAAGCAGTGTGTCACCATTGTTTCCGGACAACAGCTTAGACCCAGCCAATGGCAAATGTGGCAACCTGTCACCATTGTTACCGGACAACATCTTAGACCCAACCAATGGCAAATGTGGCAGTGTGTCACCATTGTTACCAGACAACATCTTAGACCCAGCCAATGGCCAATGAGGCAACCTGTCACCGTTGTTACTGGACAACATCTTAGACCCAGCCAATGGCAAATGTGGCAGTGTGTCACCATTGTTACCAGACAACATCTTAGACCCAGCCAATGGCAAATGAGGCAACCTGTCACCATTGTTACCGGACAACATCTTAGACCCAACCAATGGCAAATGTGGCAGTGTGTCACCATTGTTTCCGGACAACAGCTTAGACCCAGCCAATGACTAATGAGACAGTGTGTCACCATTGTTTCCGGACAACAGCTTAGACCCAGCCAATGGCAAATGTGGCAACCTGTCACCATTGTTACCGGACAACATCTTAGACCCAACCAATGGCAAATGTGACAGTGTGTCACCATTGTTACCAGACAACATCTTAGACCCAGCCAATGGCCAATGAGGCAACCTGTCACCATTGTTACTGGACAACATCTTAGACCCAGCCAATGGCAAATGAGGCAACCTGTCACCATTGTTACCGGACAACATCTTAGACCCAGCCAATGACAAATGTGGCAATGTGTCTCCATTGTTTCCGGACAACAGCTTAGACCCAGCCAATGACAAATGTGGCAGTGTATCACCATTGTTTCCGGACAACAGCTTAGACCCAGCCAATGACAAATGAGGCAGTGTGTCACCATTGTTTCCGGACAACAGCTTAGACCCAGCCAATGACTAATGAGGCAGTGTGTCACCATTGTTTCCGGACAACAGCTTAGACCCAGCCAATGGCAAATGTGGCAACCTGTCACCATTGTTACCGGACAACATCTTAGACCCAACCAATGGCAAATGTGGCAGTGTGTCACCATTGTTACCAGACAACATCTTAGACCCAGCCAATGGCCAATGAGGCAACCTGTCACCATTGTTACTGGACAACATCTTAGACCCAGCCAATGGCAAATGAGGCAACCTGTCACCATTGTTACCGGACAACATCTTAGACCCAGCCAATGACAAATGTGGCAGTGTGTCTCCATTGTTTCCGGACAACAGCTTAGACCCAGCCAATGACAAATGTGGCAGTGTATCACCATTGTTTCCGGACAACAGCTTAGACCCAGCCAATGACAAATGTGGCAGTGTATCACCATTGTTTCCGGACAACAGCTTAGACCCAGCCAATGACAAATGTGGAAGTGTGTCACCGTTGTTTCCGGACAACAGCTTAGACCCAGCCAATGGCAAATGTGGCAGTGTGTCACTATTGTTTCCGGACAACATCTTAGACGCAACCAATGGCAAATGTGGCAGTGTGTCACCATTGTTACCGGACAACATCTTAGACCCAACCAATGGCAAATGTGGCAGTGTGTCACCATTGTTTTCGGACAACAGCTTAGACCCAGCCAATGCCAAATGTGGCAACCTGTCACTATTGTTTCCGGACAACATCTTAGACCCAACCAATGGCAAATGTGGCAGTGTGTCACCATTGTTACCAGACAACATCTTAGACCCAGCCAATGGCCAATGAGGCAACCTGTCACCGTTGTTACTGGACAACATCTTAGACCCAGCCAATGGCAAATGTGGCAGTGTGTCACCATTGTTACCAGACAACATCTTAGACCCAGCCAATGGCAAATGAGGCAACCTGTCACCATTGTTACCGGACAACATCTTAGACCCAACCAATGGCAAATGTGGCAGTGTGTCACCATTGTTACCAGACAACATCTTAGACCCAGCCAATGGCCAATGAGGCAACCTGTCACCGTTGTTACTGGACAACATCTTAGACCCAGCCAATGGCAAATGTGGCAGTGTGTCACCATTGTTACCAGACAACATCTTAGACCCAGCCAATGGCAAATGAGGCAACCTGTCACCATTGTTACCGGACAACATCTTAGACCCAACCAATGGCAAATGTGGCAGTGTGTCACCATTGTTTCCGGACAACAGCTTAGACCCAGCCAATGACTAATGAGACAGTGTGTCACCATTGTTTCCGGACAACAGCTTAGACCCAGCCAATGGCAAATGTGGCAACCTGTCACCATTGTTACCGGACAACATCTTAGACCCAACCAATGGCAAATGTGACAGTGTGTCACCATTGTTACCAGACAACATCTTAGACCCAGCCAATGGCCAATGAGGCAACCTGTCACCATTGTTACTGGACAACATCTTAGACCCAGCCAATGGCAAATGAGGCAACCTGTCACCATTGTTACCGGACAACATCTTAGACCCAGCCAATGACAAATGTGGCAATGTGTCTCCATTGTTTCCGGACAACAGCTTAGACCCAGCCAATGACAAATGTGGCTGTGTATCACCATTGTTTCCGGACAACAGCTTAGACCCAGCCAATGACAAATGAGGCAGTGTGTCACCATTGTTTCCGGACAACAGCTTAGACCCAGCCAATGACTAATGAGGCAGTGTGTCACCATTGTTTCCGGACAACAGCTTAGACCCAGCCAATGGCAAATGTGGCAACCTGTCACCATTGTTACCGGACAACATCTTAGACCCAACCAATGGCAAATGTGGCAGTGTGTCACCATTGTTACCAGACAACATCTTAGACCCAGCCAATGGCCAATGAGGCAACCTGTCACCATTGTTACTGGACAACATCTTAGACCCAGCCAATGGCAAATGAGGCAACCTGTCACCATTGTTACCGGACAACATCTTAGACCCAGCCAATGACAAATGTGGCAGTGTGTCTCCATTGTTTCCGGACAACAGCTTAGACCCAGCCAATGACAAATGTGGCAGTGTATCACCATTGTTTCCGGACAACAGCTTAGACCCAGCCAATGACAAATGTGGCAGTGTATCACCATTGTTTCCGGACAACAGCTTAGACCCAGCCAATGACAAATGTGGAAGTGTGTCACCGTTGTTTCCGGACAACAGCTTAGACCCAGCCAATGGCAAATGTGGCAGTGTGTCACTATTGTTTCCGGACAACAGCTTAGACCCAGCCAATGGCCAATGTTGCAAACTGTCATCATTGTTACAGGACAATATCTTAGACCCAGCCAATGACAAATGTGGCAGTGTGTCACCATTGTTTCCGGACAACAGCTTAGACCCAGCCAATGACAAATGAGGCAGTGTGTCACCATTGTTTCTGGACAACAGCTTAGACCCAGCCAATGACAAATGAGGCAGTGTGTCACCATTGTTTCCGGACAACAGCTTAGACCCAGCCAATGGCAAATGTGGCAACCTGTCACCATTGTTACCGGACAACATCTTAGAGCCAACCAATGGCAAATGTGGCAGTGTATCACCATTGTTTCCGGACAACAATTTGACCCAGCCAATGGCAAATGTGGCAGTGTGTCACCATTGTTTCCGGACAACAGCTTAGACCCAGCCAATGACAAATGAGGCAGTGTGTCACCATTGTTTCCGGACAACAGCTTAGACCCAGCCAATGACAAATGAGGCAGTGTGTCACCATTGTTTCCGGACAACAGCTTAGACCCAGCCAATGACTAATGAGGCAGTGTGTCACCATTGTTTCCGGACAACGGCTTAGACCCAGCCAATGGCAAATGTGGCAACCTGTCACCATTGTTACCGGACAACATCTTAGACCCAACCAATGGCAAATGTGGCAGTGGGTCACCATTGTTTCCGGACAACAGCTTAGACCCAGCCAATGGCAAATGTGGCGACCTGTCACCATTGTTACCGGACAACATCTTAGACCCCAACCAATGGCAAATGTGGAAGTGTGTCACCATTGTTTTCGGACAACAGCTTAGACCCAGCCAATGCCAAATGTGGCAACCTGTCACTATTGTTTCCGGACAACATCTTAGACTAATGCCAAAATTTAAAGACGACCTGTTTTCGGTCCTCGGTTCTGTTATTCTTGTAATATTATTGGAGTCAACTGTTTGTTACAGTTGACTCCAATAATATTACAAGAAAAAAAATTAAATCGAAACAGTTTCATACAGGTAGTACAACCCACACCGCTATCCACACAATTTTATATTGCGTTACTTATTTTTGTATTGTCATAAGGTAAAGGAAATAATTTATGATTTAAATGAAATACCTAATAATGTTGTAATATTTGCCATAAACGTTGTCTATAAATCTATAACTTTTTAAATAACACTTCTCAAAAAAACTCTACTGGTAATCCGGGAAGTTGTACCCCGACTGTACGTATACTTTTATGTGTTGTTGTGGCAAATGTGGCAGTGTGTCACCATTGTTACCAGACAATATCTTAGACCCAACCAATGACAAATATGGCAGTGTGTCACCATTGTTACCAGACAACAGCTTAGACCCAGCCAATGACAAATGTGGCAAACTGTCACCATTGTTACCAGACAACATCTTAGACCCAGCCAATGGCCAATGAGGCAACCTGTCACCATTGTTACCGGACAACATCTTAGACCCAACCAATGGCAAATGTGGCAGTGTTTCACCATTGTTACCAGACACCATCTTAGGCCCAGCCAATGGCAAATGAGGCAGTGTGTCACCATTGTTTCCGGACAACAGCTTAGACCCAGCCAATGACAAATGTGGCAGTGTGTCACCATTGTTTCCGGACAACAGCTTAGACCCAGCCAATGGCCAATGTGGCAAACTGTCACCATTGTTACAGGACAACACCTTAGACCCAGCCAATGACAAATGTGGCAGTGTGTCACCATTGTTTCCGAACAACAGCTTAGACCCAGCCAATGGCAAATGTGGCAACCTGTCACCATTGTTACCGGACAACATCTTAGACGCAACCAATGGCAAATGTGGCAGTGTGTCACCATTGTTACCGGACAACATCTTAGACCCAACCAATGGCAAATGTGGCAGTGTGTCACCATTGTTTTCGGACAACAGCTTAGACCCAGCCAATGCCAAATGTGGCAACCTGTCACTATTGTTTCCGGACAACATCTTAGACAAATGCCAAATGTAGCAACCTGTCACCATTGTTTCCGGACAACATCTTAGACTAATGCCAAAATTAAAAGACGACCTGTTTTCGGTCCTCGGTTCTGTTCCCGGATAAGACAATATTTGTGTGCATGAATATGACTATTTGTCTAGGTGTAGTGTTTAATACGTATTTTATTTATTTATTAGGGAGAACAAACAGTTGACTCCAATAATATTACAAGAAACAAATTTAAATCGAAACAGTTTCATACAGGTAGTACAACCCACACCGCTATCGACACATTTTTATATTGCGTTACTTATTTTTGTATTGTCATAAGGTAAAGGAAATAATTTATGATTTGAATGAAATACCTAATAATGTTGTAATATTTGCCATAAACGTTGTCTATAAATCTATAACTTTTTAAATAACACTTCTCAAAAAACTCTACTGGTCATCCGGGAAGTTGTACCCCGACTGTACGTATACTTTTATGTGTTGTTGTTGCTACAAATTAGTATATCCAAAAATTATCGGGTATCCCCTAACACGAGTTTTCAATGAAAATTACGATGTGCTAGATTCTAGATAATGGATTAATCGATGTGAAAAAAGCTAATAGTAGGGAAAATTGTGACAGGCACAGCGATGGAAATTCTACAGCAATTTACTTCACAGCTACGTCGTAGCACTCATACCTGCCGTAGCAAGGTCGGCGCGCAAAAAATATAGAAAATGACTACGTGAGACGGTCCATAAACCCTACCATTCCCGAATCTGAGTCGCTCGACCCCGGACTGTCCCGAACTCTTTGTTGTCTGGCGCTAACAAACTGTTGCTCTCTGCAATCTTTGCGTACTACGACGGAGAAAGGTTAACGTTTCAATTACATACGAAAACTAGCAAGAAGGAATTTGGCAAGAAGAAAATTCGTTCTGTCACTTGTTGCTTGTTTTTTAATAAATTATTTAAATATGTATGCGAATATTCGCCTTGTCCTTAAGTAATTTCATCAATCGGTTTCTTTCCAGTATTTTGTTATCCAGACAGCTAATCTCTTTAATTTTATCTTGCAAAGACATTGGGCTGGGAATTTCCTTAATAAACAAAAATAATAATTACGTAACTAATTTAAAAATGTTCAACTGGAAAAATATAGAAATTCCTATTACCTCTCCGAACGAACCGAGAACGAAATAGTCTCGCATTTACCGGAGACTGCGAAAAAAGGAAAACGCGGAAGTTTTAACTTCCCAAAGACAAATGGAAATTTCATATCTATCCGCACACTGTTGGAATTTCGTCGGCGAGATATCTATCATAAATTAAACCTGTGGGTTGTCCCCGCGGAATGCCGCCCTAATCCACAATAAATACGGTCCATAATAGTATTCATGGCGTGTCGCGAGAGCCACCGATTTACAGCCGAATCGATGCCTCGTTTGTATGGGGCTAGGAGGTGCGCGGGCGCTCAAGGCACCACTCAAACGAGCAGCACTTTTCTGTCAACAAGCCAACAGCTATAGTAGGCATGTTGACAGCTGCTGCCGAACCGACCAATGTGACAGCCGCAGTCGGCTCTGTCGACAGCAAAGTGCTGCTCGCCTGTATGAGCTCTAAACGACTTTAAGGTGTAGTCAAATATGAATCAGCGCTTCAATTTTTCTTTGCAGATGGCTACGTCTCTTTATGCGACGATTCAAACTATGCCAGCTCAATATTCAATTGACAGTTCATAAATGACAAATTGATAATACATCCCCACACACACACACACACACCACTCATACGACACATACAATCTCACTCACACACACTGATGCTCTCACTCAAACACATGTCTTAGCTTTGGGTTAGTTATTTTATATAGTTTAGCTTAGCTTACTTTGATTTGTATTTTAAGTTACTTACACTGAAATTCTATACTTAAGATGTGTACTGTCACATAACACCCACTTATATTATTTATGACGACCTGCTAAAGATAGCAGGCAAGAACTGGATGCAAAGAGCTGAGAACCGGGCTCAATGGCGTGAGCTAGGAGAGTCCTATGTCCAGCAGTAGACGTCTACAGGCTGATTATGATAATGATATTATTTGTAGGTCATTCTAATGTCTGTGGGTGGGCCTGGCGACCTGTAGCACAGGTTTCGATTTCTGAAACCTATTTTAGGTTCCAGTCCCTCACAAATGATAATAATATCAAGTAGTCCTAAGTTCTATTATTTGTAATGAGAAAATAAACAAATATTTCATTTCATTTCCTTTCAATTAAATACGAATGCTGTATTACGCATTCGCACCCGGTTTACAATTCCCCCTAGCGCGAACGCGTGATACAGCATCACGCGATATCGTGCATCATGCTGTCTTGTGCACCCCGCTACAATGTCACGTCATCGAGATACGAGTGTCGTTATAAGCCGTTCATGCTAGAGCTACAGTAGCGTTATTTGTTGACATAGCAGAAGCTGTACGGAACTCTAAGGAATGAAAGTAAAATCTGTGCTACAAAATATAATTGTAGAATTATTTTATTACTTATCTTTGTTTAGCCTGTAAGTTATTCAACCGCTTATTTCAAGGCCACACCAGCACCGCGAAATATCTTCACGGGAGCGGCGAGCGCGGAGGATTAGGGGTCGGTTTCGTCGCGCATGGAGGAAAGCGGCCAAGTTCGATCAGGAAACTAGTGGTAGAGGTTCCGTACACAATCTTTATGGAGATCACTAAATAGTCCTTTATATTTTTATTTTTTTATTTTTTTTATTTATTTGTTTCAGGCATCTAGGCCCATACAATATATACCTTCCAGACTAATATAGCAACGGATATCCAGAAATATTGATGTTTAATGTAAAAGGGGAAGTAGGATACACTTCAATAAAGATTCTAATTTTATCCATAATTCCTTTTTTGGTTTTTGGATTGAGACCACAGAAAAGAAATTCTGTTCTGTGATTGAGACCACACTGGATGGATATGGAAAATTGCATATTATTATTCATATTCATATTATTTATTCATTCATAAACATGGGTATTACAAAGATGTCAGTTAGATACAGAAAAAAAAGTTACAGCCATGATTCACCTTAAAGGTATATGAACATTAATATCTTGTAAGTATACAATACACCACTATAAACGCAATTATTTGATTATTATAAAATTTTACTAAAATAAAATGTCAATATATGAAATGTCAATGTCCTTATAATTATTATTAAACTTATGACTACCTATATCTAGATGCATAGCACTTGATAGGTCACTTATTGATATAGATGAACTATGCCTACTACTACTGAAGCTTTTTAATATCACGCTCCGAGCCTACGACCCTTAACTAATGCGGACAAAGTGGCGGGCGATAGTTTTAGTTAGATCGTTATTTTATAGACGTTCGGATAAGTAAGTACTTTTAAGGGTTCCGTACCTCAAAAGGAAAAAACGGAACCCTTATAGGATCACTTCGTTGTCCGTCGTCCGTGTCCGTTTGTCCGTAACGCGTGGAGAAATTAATATCTAATACTCAGGTCTACTGTCCATTGGAGCTGTGAAAAAATCAAACTTCTAAGCCAAAGCAATCAAAAGATACAGCCGTTTATGCCGCTAATTTTCGAAACTCGCACGGGAATCAAAACCTACAGGGTACTTCCCGTGAACTTAGAATCTTGAAATTTGGTACTAAGTAACATCTTATAGTACATAGTATAGTATAAAGGCAAAATTGCGAAAACCGTAAATTTTTAGTTACATCATATAATAAAAAATATATTTGAAAATTTTAAACGGAACCCTCGGTGCGCGAGTCCGACTCGCACTTGGCCGGTTTTTTATTCTTTCTTTTCCATGGGAAAAACGGAAACCTGACTTTTCCGTCCTGAATTTTTTATTGGTGTCACATTATTGCCTGGCGTAGAAAAAAAAACAGTGTCGTTTCGGTGACTTAATTTTGGTCCTCACAAATATAGTCACAGTAGACACGCCAAGAAAAATACATTCTCTAAGGAAATGAAACGGGGTTTGACAGTCTATATTCGTCAAATTGAAAAATGACCTAAAATAAAAATAAATAAAAATAAAGGAAACTGCGAAAAACTGGATACTGGCGAAATCCAAAAGGGCACCGCCATTACATAAAAAGAAGAAGAAGTAGAAGAAAAAAGAAACTGTTTATTTCATATAACACACATAAAATAAATGGCATATCCTAAAGCTATAAAATCTTTAATATTTTAGAATGTGACATTTTAGGAGGGTCACTCAAGGCAACTAATATTAACAAGTTTTTTTTAAATAAGGAAGAAAAAAAAAACGTTTTAGAAATGAGGAACTAATAAGACAAACTTTTTACTGAGACAAATTTTAGGTACAAAACAGCTATTTGAGGCACTTATGTTACATATTTATTTTGATCATACATTACATTAAGTATATCAGTTCGGACGTGCTTCCGTTCCGCAATCACAACTGAAAAACTTTCTTAATATGTTTTTAATTTGATTTTTCTGCTTCATTTTGAGTTTATCAACAACAGTTTTTGGAAGTCCATTAAACATTTCTGGGATTTTCTTTTTCCATACTTTGGGGGACTTTGAACATTGGCGTATTTTGCAGTGAGCATTTTTACCTATTTAATTTTGTATTTGTTCAATCTTACGATCTTCAACTTCTTCTGGGAGATGCGTCAACCATTTTTGACAAAACGTTTCATTTTATTTTCACATGAGGATCCCTAAAAAACTGGGGTGGCACTATCGAATGGAGATATTGCGTAAAGTGTGAGTTGAATCTAAAGCAGCCCATTAATCTAAGACTTAGAGTAGACCACAGATGGCGGCACTGCCGACCGGCGTTTTTGAACATGTTCGTTGGCTGTAATTCGTACACTTGTCTCGAATAAGTTCAGTGAGGATAAATATAGCTAAAATAATTTTTGGTATTTGGATTCCTATTGATAATTGTATGAAATAAAACAGGGAGAAAAAAACATTTTATAAAAAAAATCAAACCGACTTCAAAAAGTAAAAAATAAAACTTTTGGAGTCGGTGCTAGCCAAAGCATTCTACATTGCACTTCTATTAACTATATTTTTTTTGGCCTTAGCTAACTAGCACCGACTCCAAAAGATTTATTTTTTACTTTTTGAAGTCGGTTTTTTTTTTTTTTTATAAAATGTTTTTATTTCAGATTTTTTTGTTACATTATGTGCCGTTACTTACACTAAAAATCAGCCCATACACAACAATGATGTCATTTAGGTATACGACTACTTGCCAAAAGGTGATTGATATTTTTCAGGATTATGAAAAATCTACTAGCCAGATCTTCGTAAAATTTTAAACGGAACCCTCGGTGCGCGAGTCCGACTCGCACTTGGCCGGTTTTTTATTCTTTCTTTTCCATGGGAAAAACGGAAACCTGACTTTTCCGTCCTGAATTTTTTATTGGTGTCACATTATTGCCTGGCGTAGAAAAAAAAACAGTGTCGTTTCGGTGACTTAATTTTGGTCCTCACAAATATAGTCACAGTAGACACGCCAAGAAAAATACATTCTCTAAGGAAATGAAACGGGGTTTGACAGTCTATATTCGTCAAATTGAAAAATGACCTAAAATAAAAATAAATAAAAATAAAGGAAACTGCGAAAAACTGGATACTGGCGAAATCCAAAAGGGCACCGCCATTACATAAAAAGAAGAAGAAGTAGAAGAAAAAAGAAACTGTTTATTTCATATAACACACATAAAATAAATGGCATATCCTAAAGCTATAAAATCTTTAATATTTTAGAATGTGACATTTTAGGAGGGTCACTCAAGGCAACTAATATTAACAAGTTTTTTTTAAATAAGGAAGAAAAAAAAAACGTTTTAGAAATGAGGAACTAATAAGACAAACTTTTTACTGAGACAAATTTTAGGTACAAAACAGCTATTTGAGGCACTTATGTTACATATTTATTTTGATCATACATTACATTAAGTATATCAGTTCGGACGTGCTTCCGTTCCGCAATCACAACTGAAAAACTTTCTTAATATGTTTTTAATTTGATTTTTCTGCTTCATTTTGAGTTTATCAACAACAGTTTTTGGAAGTCCATTAAACATTTCTGGGATTTTCTTTTTCCATACTTTGGGGGACTTTGAACATTGGCGTATTTTGCAGTGAGCATTTTTACCTATTTAATTTTGTATTTGTTCAATCTTACGATCTTCAACTTCTTCTGGGAGATGCGTCAACCATTTTTGACAAAACGTTTCATTTTATTTTCACATGAGGATCCCTAAAAAACTGGGGTGGCACTATCGAATGGAGATATTGCGTAAAGTGTGAGTTGAATCTAAAGCAGCCCATTAATCTAAGACTTAGAGTAGACCACAGATGGCGGCACTGCCGACCGGCGTTTTTGAACATGTTCGTTGGCTGTAATTCGTACACTTGTCTCGAATAAGTTCAGTGAGGATAAATATAGCTAAAATAATTTTTGGTATTTGGATTCCTATTGATAATTGTATGAAATAAAACAGGGAGAAAAAAACATTTTATAAAAAAAATCAAACCGACTTCAAAAAGTAAAAAATAAAACTTTTGGAGTCGGTGCTAGCCAAAGCATTCTACATTGCACTTCTATTAACTATATTTTTTTTGGCCTTAGCTAACTAGCACCGACTCCAAAAGATTTATTTTTTACTTTTTGAAGTCGGTTTTTTTTTTTTTTATAAAATGTTTTTATTTCAGATTTTTTTGTTACATTATGTGCCGTTACTTACACTAAAAATCAGCCCATACACAACAATGATGTCATTTAGGTATACGACTACTTGCCAAAAGGTGATTGATATTTTTCAGGATTATGAAAAATCTACTAGCCAGATCTTCGTAAAAATTATATGGGACCACACATAAACCATTTTCTTCCAGATAAAAAAAGAATTTTAAAAATCTGTTAACAACTGGCGAAGTTATGGTGGAACATACATAAAAAAAAAAAAAAAATACAGTCGACTTGATAACCTCCTCCTTTTTTGAAGTCGGTTAAAAATAGCCCTTGACGAGTTTCTTGCCGGTTCTTCTCGTTACAAGGTCTCCCGCCGTAGGGTTTGTGAACCGATGGCGTAGCTTCTTTGACGTTCATAAGTGCTTGTAACAGCCTAGACTGAATAAATGATATTGATTTATTGATTTATGATTTATTTATTGATTTAATTAACAATTGTTTTAAATATTTGGATTTTAAAATATCAGGGGCCGGGCGCGGGTCGACAACTCGAGAGATAAATAAATATAATTACGTAGTAGAAACACCCAACAAGAATTATTCTATACAAGACGGTGCGGTCGGTGGTAGCTAGGACAGGCGGACTTAGAACAATGCCTATTACAAGCAACTCGAATACAATATTTATTTATTGAACTTTATTGTAGAAAATACACAAAGTAAAGTACAAAAGGCGGACTTAATACTAAAAGTATTCTCTGCCAGTCAACTTTTAAGAAACAGATAACAGCGAATGCGGTACAAAAGGTTTAAAGAAATCTTGATCAACTATATATATAGATAAATACAACTAAACAATATACATACTCATAGAGTACCATAATTACTTACATAAATTATTAACAATTATACATACTACCTACATATATAATTATACTTTATAATAAATATATTTACCTACTATTCAAAGCCAAAAGTATCAGGCAAGTAAATGATTAACAATCTACGGATTTAAACTATCCAGCAGAAAAGCGCGAGCGTTTCTTTTAAAAGAGAATTTGCTTGGAGATCTGATAGCATCTGAGAGATATTGCTCCAGAGACGCGAGGCATGTAAAATCGGACATATAGCCAGAGTGGAACAGGGGAAGGCAGAGAGCGAGTGAGCAGAGCGAAGATGACGGTCATGAGAGTCGCAGAGATACTGAAAGTTTGATTTCAAGTAATCAAGGGAATAAGGAGGACGGAGTAGAGCGTACAAAAAAAAAGTTAGTTTTGTAATCCAATTATTATTGTTTTGGTTCGCATAAGTTTCAAATAATTGTGCATGCTGTGTACGCTATTATTGGATTAAAGTCTTGGCTCATATATTTAGCATAGATTATAAGTTTTGTAATGACTTTAATCTGTAAGTGTACCTATAACAAATAAATAAATACAGAGCAACCTAAGCTGTCTGCGCTGACGGATAGGTAGCCACTTAAGCTGCGACCGGTAAGACGAGATGTGATCAAATTTACGAAGGGATAAAATAAAACGAATAGAGTTATTAAGAAGATCTTCACTTAGATCTGGATAACAGACATCAGCAATGACAGGGAGAATAAGAAAAGTGACCAGAGTAACTTTAGTTTTAATGGGAAAAAAGTTTCTAAAACGGTTCAGGAAGCGTAATACAATATGTGTATTTTATATTACCCTTCTTGACACAAGTGCTGTGTTTTTCCAAAATAATTAAAAACCAAATTTTTCTTAGACTCACCAGAGATGGTTCTGCTGCTCGAATTTTAAGTTTTTGTGATGGATCAATATTAATATCACCAGCTCCTATGATACAGGATTAGTGCTAATTTAGGAGTTGGGGCCCTGAATTGTTAACGTTGTAATTGTGACTTTTCTCAATAATGAGTACCTATTTTTTTCTACAATGTTATTATTTGTTGTTAAATAAAGTTTTTTTTTATATTATTATTATTATTAATATGTTCAGACAAAACAATGCTTTCTAATACTAAATGGCATGAAAATTTTACGCCGTCCAAAAGTTCAGTTTTTAAGCAGCAGAAATTGATTTTTAAATATTTTCGGGAACTTTTGTTACACATTCTATATATATATATATATATATATATATATATATATATATATATATATATATAATCGTCATTTATCCAGCAAACTTAGATTCGATGTTATTTAAAATGAATAATATCAATAAACCTGTTGACGTTGTGCCGTGTAGTGACGGCCTAAGAATACAAGTGTCACCACTCCCTTACATGCCTGGGATGTCGTAAGAGTCGACTAAGAGGCTCGACGTATTGAAAACCTGTGCGAGAGAAGGAAAACTTGAAACAAACCCTCTACCAACCCGTCTGGCCAGCGTGGTAGCAGTAGGCTAATACCCTCCTATGAACGCCACAATAGGCGTGAGCTAGGAGAGACTTACGTCCAGCAGTGAACGTCCACAGGCTGATGATGGAATATCAATAAACGATGGAATATGTTAATAAAATTCTAAGGAAATCAAGTGTTTTAAATTAATAAAAAAATACGATTTAACTGATCCGTGAGTTACTAGGAGGATTTTAATGATTCACAACAATCTCGTCTAACGAGTTTCTTAAATCATTCATCAATGTTTAAATGTCACACGTTTTGTCTATCACTATGGGTTTATGTTTAATTTAGTTTCACATGTTTTAGTTTAAATCAATAATTAATAAAAATGCGCATTCATTTGACGTTAAATGTCGCATAATGTGAAACCAGACAGATAGTGGTACTAAAATGCGTAGGTACTTATTATAAATGCGAAAGTAGTTACTGAATCGGTCTGTTTTTTTTGTATTTAATATATTTTTTTATTCACGACGGGAGTCTCTTAGCCTTCAACATACCTGATGTTAAGTATTGATAAGGCTGAAGATGGAAGCGAGACTCTCCCGGAATCCACAACCACTGAGAAACTGGCTATCTTATCTCTAACTGCCGGAACACAACAATTCTGAAAACATTGTTGTTATGGCGTCAGATTTAGATAAGATGGTGGTAGCTAGCCAGGCGAACTCACAAGTCGTACCACCAACCAAACCGAATACAATATGTAACCTCCGCTGGGAATCGAACCCAGGACCCCTGGATCTGATACCGGTGGTTGTTACCACTAGACCACAGAGGCGATTGAAATATTTTATAATTTTATATTTATGTTATTTAGTGAATGCATCTTGGAGAAGGAGAATACTTTGTCAAAATTAATCTTTAATGGGGTAACAGAGGATGAAAATGACTAGGCTAAAAGCTCATAGATTTAATACCCAAATCGCAAGCAAACAAATGTATAAAAATGGATTCACTATTGTAAACTCATTCCATTTAAAAAAAAAAACAGCCTCCTAAACCATCTAATCTAGTATAGAAGATATGACATTGTATGATAATAATAGTAACATTGATTTTATCGACTTTTCATTTTTTCACTATCACTTTACTATATGATGATATTAAAAATAATGTAAAAAAGTACCATCATATATGTTCTAACTAATATTATCATTGCGTAAGTGTGTTTGTTTGTTTGTCCTTCTTTCGCGACCTTAGTTAGCAACCAATCGACTTGATTAACATAGGCGTAAGTTAAAACTTACTAGCAAATTCCATAGCATTCTACATTGCACTTTTATTTAAAAAAAATATATATTTTTGGACTACAGAAGTTGAATTTTTATTTTTTGAAGTCAGTATTAATTTTTTTTTAAGTTTTTTAGTTCACAAATTTTTTTTTTACATCATGTCCCGTTACTTACATAAAAAAACAGCCCATACACATCAATGATATCATTTAGGTAACGACTATTTGCCAATATGTAATTGATATTTTTCAGGATTATGAAAAAACTTTGTAAAAAAAGTTGTGGGATTACACTTGAACTACGAGTATGTTCTTTCAGATAAAAAAAGAATTATTAAAATGGGTTGGAAACTGACGACGTTATATTAAAACATACATAAAAAAAATACAGTCGACTTGAGAACCTCCTCCTTTTTTTGAAGTCAGTTAAAAATAGGAATAAATTGTTACTAAAATAACAATAAAAACGATTCGGTAAATGTTGACATTGACATGAGGTACAAGACAAAGACAATTAAAAATAAAGGTTTATGTCACATTCCGAAATCCAATCATAGTTGTGAAATTTCACACAGCCTAAATATATATTTTTTTTATTGTTTTTATAATTCAAAATAATATAGTTAAACCAAAACGGAGTATTATAATTAATTGAAAGTAATTTCAAATAAGAATAAAATGTAACATAAAAAGTCAATAGTGGGATTCGGGACGCATTAGGGTATATTTTTAGGTTTTCAATTAAAAAGTACCTTACCACGCTATCTAGGCTGCAAAATGCGATTTTCCACGCAGAAATTGAATGACAATACCTCCTTTTCCGACAGCGTGAGGTGAAAAAAGCATTTGAATTAGTACTTACTGTTTATTGGTACATTAATATTAGGTCTTTAACTATGAAATTGCCGATTTGTATGAAGATTTTCAAAGAAAGTTCGTTTTCCATACTAACAATTTTTGTTATAGTTACTACCGCAAGTGCTAATGCCACAATTTTTTTATGAACAATCATTGTTTGAAGAATAAGCAATCCAATGCTATATTTTTATTTTAAAAATTATATTAAATAAAGTAGTAAATATTGCTTACAAAAAAAGGAGCACATTTCGATGTATTTTTTATCGTATAAGAAATGAAAATATTAACCATGACATTAATTATTCTTGATCCTTATGATCTTAATTTAATATAAAATCAAGCAATAGATGTACCTTTTAATCACAGAAGTAGTGAGGTTCTCTAGAAGTGTAAGAAAAAAATCGGCAATTTCATACTTTAACCCTATGATTTTGATTTAGTGTCTTTGAGATTGGTTTTCTGGCTTTTTAAATCTTCAGGGAGGTTTTCGAGCGGGAGATCGTGATAACAGCCTCTGAAAAGTAGGACTAGCTACTTAAGACTCGAGATTTAAAACCTACCTACTTACCACACTTTCCTCATTAATTTATCTTTCAACCAAACTACAACATTTTGATTTTTATTGACCCACACCACAATGATACAGTTTATTTCTGCGCAATTTGTTAATCGTAACCGAATATTCAAAAGCCACTATTTGAGGCGATTATTGAATACTCGCCACACCCACTCGTGTGCGTCACAAATCAACGTATACCGGCCGGCGCGCCTGCGCATCTAAAACAATAAAATTGTACGCAATATACCAGTTTCACTTTCGACTTACAGCTTTATAAATAGACAATTTAACATAATCTTTATTCGTTTTAGCTTCCGCTTACGACAACAGCAGCTGACTGGGAATTTTAACCGACTTCAAAGAGGTTTACAGATGTATGTGGGAATGTAATATTCGATGTTCATTAACGTGCTACTTTAAATAAAATATATGTAATAGTAGGAACATCGTAGGAAAGTACTTTTAATAAAAAAAAAATGTTGTTCTGTTTAAAGCTTTTAATCTTTTTTAACCCCCGACGCAGCGCAAAGAGGGGTGTTATAAGTTTGAAGCCTATGTCTGTCTGTCTGTCTGTACGTATATTCGTAGAGCCTAAACGAATCAAGCGATTTAGATGCGGTTTTTTTTTAAATTGAAAGCTAAATTAATATATTAATACGAGATGGTGCTTAGCCACGTTTGATGAAAATCCATTCGGCCATTTACGGAGATGGTCAACTGCCTGCCGAAACCGTAAAAGATACTAAGGTGGCGCTTTGACTAAAATAATGTACACACTGGGCAAATTTAGGTACAGTAAAAAAAGAACAAAATGGCGGCAAAAAAAAATGACTTTCTGTACATAAATATTCGTAGTGCCTAAACGAATTAAGCGATTGCAATGCGGTTTTTTTTTTATTTTGTGTGTAATTTAAATTTATTTTTTGTCTAGATCTTTTAATGCTCGAAGCTTTGAGCCATAGTTTGCCACTGAGTAATATAGAAGAAGATGAACTAAATATTTCCTATGCAGTATGGACAAAAAAAGGTTTGTATGGATGGATAAGCGCACCACTGTCACCAGGACCAAAGTTTAGTCCAACGGTAATAACCGCTCCATTAACATATACGTTTTTCACAAATTCTTTGTACATTTTATATTTATGACTCATAAATAAATCGTGTGTGATTTATTTCATTGCAGATCATAGAATTATAATATATATATCTTTATCACAGCAAATATTTGTATGAAGACACCACAATGTCCTTGAAATTTATCATCCTTTAAAATTTACTAACCTATATCCAACAAGAAAAGATTTTCATATATAATAAGATAAATACAAGTACACAGAAAAGTATGTGAGTATATTTAAAAACACATAACTTTAATTATAATTATTGAATAATTACAAAATTATCAAGTTAAGACCTCACTGCATCACCCCTAGATCACATGATAAGGTTAAGTATTGCTAAAATTACGATTTAATTTCGACAATACCTAAAACCTTTTTCAAATGTAGAACTACATAAACTTTATACATATTTTTTTCTTGGAAAACGAAGGCGAAGAGACACAAACACAATAAATTCAGCCACATGTGTCGTAAGACGTGGCCAAATTGTAAAGCGGTCCCGTGGGTTGTGCTATTCTCGCGTCTGAATGGTTAGGGAAATTCCGTTGACCCATTCGGCAGCAATCACCACAGAAAAATAAATTTTAAAATAAAGCTATAGCTGTTAACTGTTTGCGGGAGAGTTAAAGTATGTCAACATTGTCTGAGAAGCCAAATATTAGTTTTTTTTTTTAGTTAATAGTCCGCAACTCCGCAGGTTGATTATCTAACAAAAAAATCACCTAGGAACCAGTTTTGTCGCTGTCATTAGTGTCACATTTTCATACTGTATGACAGCTCGAGACGTATTCGACCCCTTTCCAGGCACCCGCGAAAACGACTCCTGGAAAAGGGTCAAAACGTCGAGAAGTCCAAAAACCCTAAAATAATATAAAATCCAAATGTAGTGTTCAAGTTGTTTTACATCAAGTAAAGTAACAAGTAAAAGTTCTCCTACTGCGTTAGTTTATATTCAATCCGATACACTAATCCCCTAATGCAGTGGTTCCCAATGTTGCCTGGGCTACGACCCATCTAATACAAGTTTCCAAACTCGGGCCCACCTCTAGGCTGTCTTAGAGAAAAGATGGTATACATGACAAAACCCAGGTCACAAAAAAACGCAAACAAAGTAATAGTAAAAAGCATGTATTTTTCAATAGAATGAGGTTTCAGTGTGTGAGTACCGAACCTGACACAGCAGGCATTAACGTTCACTAAGCTAATTTGAATACATCCTCCAAAACGTCGATTCAAAACTGAACAACGCCATCTAGTAACAAATTATTAAACTATTTTACTTACCTGTTCTTGATGTGCGGTATGTTTTTTACCTCTTTACATACAACGATCGAATTATCTTTGTTTAAATTAGTATTTTGAGGTTATTATAACTTATGTTATATTGTGTTATGTACTATTATTATATTGCCATATGTAAACTTAAACAGATGGCCTAACATAACATTGGTAATTCTCAGAAACCCTAGTCTAGGGCCTCGTCACTAGGGCCTAGACTACTTGCAGTCTCGTTTGTTATTGGAATTTTAATTTTAAAGAAACGGAAATTTCTCTCGCTCTATCGGTTGGTGTGTCGTTTTACAGGGCCCACACTCAATATTCACCCACTGTTTGGGTAACCCTGTCCTAATGTCATATAAGTATTAAACAGACAGAATTCGAGATTTAAGTTTAATGTTTTCCTCGTATGTGTGTGACAATATTTCTGCGCGGGAGTCGATTCAAACTATTCCACATCAGCAATGCATTATAGCATATTAATGACATTAGCGCAGATTCGCGAATTGGACTGAAAATAAACTAACGCAGTAGGAGAACTTTATTATAGTAATATACTATCTTCCACCCGCGGTTTCACCCACGTGGTTCCCGTTCCCGTCGAACTATCAAGATAAAAAGTAGCCGATGTTACTCTTCGTCCTTTCAACTAACTCTATGCCAAAAATTATTCGATTGGTTGCTTAGTTAGGGCAAACAAACACACTTTTGTATTTATAATATTAAAGTTTGGATATTAAAATATTAATTACTAGAGGCCGGGCGCGGTTTCACCCGCGTGGTTCCCGTTCCCGTGGGAATTTTGGGATCATTTATAGCCTATGTTACTACTTGGGGTCTAAGGATTCTCTATACTAAATTTCGTCAAAATCGGTCCAGTAGTTTTTGAGTTTATTCGTTACATACAAAAATACAAATCTTTATAATATTATATATATATAGTATAGATTATAGTAAGGAAGTTAGGAAGGATTATTCTGTGCTAATGGCTATCAAGATGTAGTAACCAGTAAGGTAACTACATCTTGATAGCTATTAGCACATTGTACGCTAGGAGCTTCGGTTCGGTTCGCGCGGTGAGCCTGCGATTCTAGCGGTTAAGCAACATTCACAAAGGTCGGTCATGGGGTGGGTGACCAAAATTTTTTTATCTTCTCGAGCTTCTCAAACTGTATTGGACCCACGTGGAGAGTGGGTCATGCATGGCCCATTCTGGGAATCCACGTCGTAGGAAATACCTGTGCCGCAGCGGGGCTGCGGAGTCATCACAATGGCTTAAGACGAAATTGCACAAAACATTCAGTGTAGCATCAAAAATATTTCATTAGCACTTAAAAACTGTCATGGTGAAACTAAAAAAATTGCGGTACATTACCGGTTGGGCCATTGGATTTTTGCCATTGCTACGTGACAAGTGATTTAGTGTAACTATCGCAAAATTATCACTGGGGTCGTAAATTCGATGCCCGACCTACGCGCTCCGAGTGACGCCGCTGGCGTGGCCTTGATAGTCACGTTTCCGCCATTTGTATCAGAATTTGAACATTATAATATAGGCTTGGAGATAAGGTATCGAATATTTACGTTAATCGTTTTGTATGTACCTACACTACGGAGATTCATTTTTATTTATACAGATGATAGATTTTTGCATAGTATCCAAAGTTTCATAATAAAATTAAGCATTCTGCACACTTACTTTTCTAGTTGAATAAAAAGGCATTAAAGATGGACAACGTGATATCAGCAACAGACATTACCTGAAACAACATGATCAATTTTAATAATATAAATTGGTTATGTACACTCCGGGAACTTCCCGGTCGTCCAGTAGAGTTTTATTGGAAAACGTTTATTCGAGAAGCAATCATCATCATCATCATCATCAGCCTGTGGACGTCCACTGCTGGACATGGGCCTCTCCTAGCTCACGCCTATTGTGGCGTTCATAGGAGGATATTCGCCTACTGTTACCACGCTGGCCAGACGGGTTGGCAGAGGTTTTGTTTCAAGTTTTCCTTCTCTCGCACAGTTGATCAATGCGTCGAGCTTCTTAGTCGACTCTTACGACATCCCAGGCATGTAAGGGAGTGGTGACACGTGTATTCTTAGGCCGTCACCACACGGCACGGAGAAGCAATATGGTTATAGAAATAATTTATTAAGCAAGAAAATACTACTATATATACTAGAAAAAAACAACTGGTCTCATGTCGCTCTGACGGGATCAGGCAAGTTGCTTTTTTCTAGTATATTTTCTTGTTTAAGAAATTATTTCTATAACCATATTGCTTCACCGTGCCGTGTGGTGGTACATTTTTTTTACAATATCAACATAACATAACAAAAGCGATGTCGGGAAAACAAAAATATAAATTCCAAACTAAATAAATCTAATTACAATCTTAATACTAGAGTGATGATTTAAAACTTAACGTGTTGTTATCCGCTACCAAAAAATGCCAACATGTCAAAATCCGTTGATTTGGATATATTGTCATATTTTGCTATATCACATACTTTTACAAACACATAGTTCCATACTGCCAGTCTCTTAGCCTATATTAAATAGTGATAATCCCATCATTAGCTCCCAGCCCGCCTTCCTCTATTCGATTCCCGGTCGTGGCTATATCTGGGTCAATAGACCAAGAATTCATAGCGCTATTCTGGTTAGTCTGAATCACGTACGCTGTTGCTAAGCAAACATTTTATTACGCGCACAGACGTAATAAAAATTTGAATAATTTTAAATTTTCAAGTATGAAGGTTTTGTACAAGTTTTTTTTAATGGTACAATCCTGGCGTAGGTGTATTAATAGATATTTATTGTGTAATATAGGTAATTTAAGTTTTACATGAAGGGTTTTAGTCCTGTGAGAGTGTTTTGAGCTATGGGTTCGATCGAATCGGGTGGCGATTGTTCTATAGAATAGAAATAGAAACCATTTATTAACAACACACACGAAAACAGAAATACAATCAGACAAGTAGGTACATAAATTAAGAAAAAAAAAAAACAAGAATCATAGTACAATACAACAAAACAAAATGTGTGCTGCTAATAGGCCCTGTCTCAGCAAAATTAACTTCTGGGTCATTCGTTGATGGTCAGAATAACCCAGAAGCACTAATATTCTGACAATTGATAAACAAGGATTTGTTTTCGAACCATTGTTGTTTCTGTTTCTCATTCTTACAAGAGAGTTTGCCCGCACTGTTTAAAGGCGAAAACACATCTACAAGGATTTAAAGAGCATTATCTATAAAAATGTAAGATAATTATCTCCCAGACACCGAACAAACATAATGGTTATTATGCAAATCTTCGCCGGGAATCGGACTTAGGACCTCTGTATCAGTTGTTAAAAGATCACTGCGCTTACGAATCAACAACTGAATTCAAACCTGAAGTGGATTTCAATAATTCCTATTCTTTCAGCTAAGGGAGAGAAACAGATACTAATTGGCCTAATTAAGTTGTATTAAAATTCTCAGACAACACAACAGAAAACACAAATAGTTCGCGCAGACAAATTGTGTCGCCAATAAAAAGGGTCTATATTGATTCCACACTTAATAAAAGATGCAGTACGTCACTTTCATTGTTAAACATCACAAAAGGGTAGTCATAGAGATTGACGATCACACCTACTGAGCCAGGGGGCCTACTATCAAAGTCTGTATTTAATACATTAAATATGCTTGGCCTCATTCAGAATCTTTAAAAAAATTAAGACGAGGCCGAATATGGAGCGATCCCTAGAAATAGCCCATTCACTCGAGCTGTCAATATTTCAGGGTTATAGGCTCCCGGGAATACAGACACAGGCAGGGAGTTCTACTCCCTGGCAGTGCGCATAATAAAAGATGAGAAGAAGCGCTTAGTACGCAGGTAGGGGTGAAGGCTCGCAGTACGTCTGGACTCCCGGTGGTATAACAGAGCTGGCGGGATGAGCTCATGTAGCTCAATAGAACACTCTCCAAAGTCAATATGTAGAACACCGACAATATAGCAAAGGCAACTCTTCGACGATGAGGGAGACTGTGGAGCTTGGTATTTACTAGTTTAGGTATCACCCCCGACGAGTTTCCTGGCTCTGCTTTCCACCGAATCGAGTGCGGCTAGCTGGTAATTTGCCGAACGATCTCAAACCATCCGTTTTCGGGATACTTTCGGATCGTTCTCAAGTATTAATAACTTCACAAACGGAATCAGAGAGTAGGTCCTCAATATATAAATACAAATATCAGAAAGGCTCAGACTCTGCGATCCATGGTGATCAAGTAAGAAGTGACTTCCTCTCGCTTTCACCTTAATTTATTATATTATCTTAGTATTTCCTTTATTAGTATATATTTGTAAGTATTATATTGATAATTTGTCACTTTCTATTTATGCACCCAATCCCCATTTATCCTAATTATCTGTTATTTTTCCTCACCCTTGGTTGCCTGGAAGAGATTGCTACGTAGCAATAAGGCCGCCTATTGTGTGTTTCACTTTTTTCTGTAATCTCTCTGTATTTGTCTTTAAATCGTGTGCAATAAAGATTTTATTATTATTATTATTATAATAAATAAATGTTATATTTACGGTAATTTTACTGAATTTTTTCTCTTTGCTTTTTATACCTATACAATAGTAACAAGAGGTACTGTCTTAACATATCAGCGAGTGTCGTCACCTCATCCAAATTGAGCCCAGCCATTTTAATATTTTACCGCCGCCGTTGTCCTATTTTTTTATCTGAACTACTTCCTTATGGCATTCGATTAAGAGCTAATTTCGTGTACAGTTTATACCTACTTATCTTTTCGTGACCTTTTATTATCTAAAAGTTATTCCTAGCCTAGCTATAGTAAGCTATATATTGTAAATAAATCTAATGCTTATAAAACCGCTGTTTTTGTTAAAGCTTTTATAAAGCTAATTATATTGAACAAAAAGGTTAGACATTGAACTATTTTGAAAGTATTTATTTTATCTATTAGATGACAAATTATTTATTTATTAGACGACCTCCGTGGTAGAGTGGTACGTAAGTTCACCCTTTTCAAGGTTTCGCCGACTCTGAGGTCCCGAGTTCGAATCCCGGTAGGGGCAAATGTTTGTATGATGAATACGAGTATTTGTACCTGAGTCATGGACGTTTATATAATATATTTCTACAAATAAATACTTATATATGTATAATTATATGTATTTATATCCATTACCCTAGTATACCATAACGCAAGCCTTACAGAGCTTACTTTGGGGCTAGGTTGATAGGTATGTTAAAAAAAATGATGAAATTATTAAACATTCAGATGAAATTTATATTACAAAAATTTTACTAATCTCCCTCCATATAGCTCAGACGGGACTCGAACCCGCAAACTTTGGGAGTCCGACCCATTGCTCATAAATCATATAAAAATAGCATTGAAAATGCAAAAATAAAAACTTTAGCCTTCATCATACTTAATATTAAGTATTGAAAAACGAGTCTCTCCCAGAATCCTCAACCGCTGAGGAACTGGCTATCTTATCCCTAACTGCCGGAACACAACAATGCTGAGAACATCGTTGTTATGTTGAGAGAGATAGAGAGAAAACAAGTCCTACCACCAACCAAGCCGAAAACAATATGTACCCCCCTAGGACGAACCCGGAACCCCTGGGTTTGATACCGATGGTTGTTACCACGAGACCACGGAGACGGGGGTTTAAACAAAAATTTGAAATTTCAGGCCCAATTTGATACGCTATGAGAAATCGCGATATAGTTATTAGAAATTTTCTGTATTTATTAAATTGTAAACCACAATACATTTCAATAGTGACTTAAAACTGTAAGTAAAACAAATTGCCATGAAAAGTTTCATAACAAGGTGAAATTCGACCGCGACGATAAGTGTCGTTTATATTCATACAAGTAGGTATATTCTTTGATCCATTGTTAATGTTGCGCAAATCCGTCAATGAAATATAATTTGTAATGACTGTCGGCACTCGGGGCGACCTTGTGGGCCCTTCCTGTCCTTGGCAAATAAATTTGTGTACATTACCCCTGTTCTATTTGACACAGTACATATAAAATTAAATCAGTAACTCTTAGGGTGGATTGCACCATCTTACTTTAACGATAACTATAACTTTAACGGTGAAAAAATGTTTAGGGTTTGGCAGTTTTGACAGCCACTAATGTGTTAAAGTTAACTGGTGCCTTAGATTGGATGGTTTAGGATGACTATAACTTTAAGAGTGGAAAAGTAAAGGATTTGACGGCTTTTACAATCATAGCCTGTTAAATATAATTGGTGCAACTCAGCCTTAATATTTATAGTTACCGTTAAAGTTAGATGGTGCTATCAACCCTTAACTGATGACGACCGGTTCAAAAGTTTATTTGCATGGCTGCATGACGGGTTCGATTTCCACAGGGAACAAATATGTTTAATAAAATCATTATTTTTTAAATAGGTATTATTGTTATTGTCTTAATATTGTATTAAGACTACACTGACCCTAATGACATTATTGTATGAGATGACAGCGTCAAAACGTTTCACATGTAAAATAAGGAACATCGCGTCCATAGTTAATTTGTATGGAAAATTTGGAGCGCATTTTTAACAAAATTATATTAAAACTTTAAGACCTTAAATTGAAAATGTAAGATGCAAAACCCACAGACCTATATCGAGATAGACGAAAAGAGCGCTTCAAACTGTATGAGAACCTAGCGTGTCGCATTTTTCGTACCTACGATGACTTAACGAGCGAGATTTAGTGATGTGGGAATGTTATTGACGAGCTCTTGCAAGATAGCACTGCACAATCAACCATTTTCGTTTCTGAGTGACGCGTGTTTTCATGGCAATGGTCTCAAGCGGACTGACTTAGGTCGGAAAACTTTGATCGTGGATCAAACTTTTGACACGCAAGGTACACTTCTACAGATTGACTTTTACCATCTATTTCGATATAGGTCTGTGGCAAAACCTGTAGATCACAATAGACATTAAGTTAAAATATTTATAAGGAAGAATATACGAAATCTTGTAAACGCCAACACACGTTTTTGAAGATTTTGTGCAACTTTAGATGAGTTCAAAAAAACAACTGTGCCTATTTTCAAAATTTGTCCTCGCAAACAGTGTAGACATTATGCGTGGTAATAACTATGTAATAGGCTTCTTTGTCTAATTCCTACATATTTCTATTCATCTATTGGATTCACTATTGCATTTTAAGTATGAAAGTGATAGCGTCAGCGAGAGCCCTTGTAGGGGGTTTGAAAATTCGATAGCTATAGCAATAGCACAAGCTATACCGTTACGCGATCAGGGTGCGGCTCACACTGACATAAGTCCTAAAGCTTTAATCGAGCTTAACAGATTATAGGAAAGGGATTTACATGAGGTACTGATGTAGCTAATATTTATTGTATATTTGTCTTGTAGGTATATTCGCATCGCGTAGCTACTTCAACTTTGTTGTATTGTTAATAAAATTTGCATACAATTATTTATTTTTTTATTTCATAATACAAAGGTTTGGGGCGGCTTTGCCTGTCGTTTCTTTTATATTTATTGAATAGTTTGTTTTTAGTGAAAATCGCAGGAAATCGCTGCTGGATGTGGGTAGCGCAGGACCGATCGTTGTGGAGATCCTTGGGGCAGGCCTATACCCAACCCAGCAGTAAGTGTCGTGCTGTGCGTGTGGATGACGATGATAATATCATAAATCGTCTCAGCCACATAACACCCACTGCTGGGTTAAGGCCTCCCCCAAAAGGAAGGGTTTGCCATAATCGCCAAGCTTGGCAGGCGGGTTGGCGATCGCAGTATGGCCAAGTTTGAAGGAGACGCTGCTGCCCATCTCCTGAAGGCTGAGTCCCTTAGTCGCCTTTTACGACACCCACGGGATGAGAGGGGGTAGTGCTATTCTAAGCCGACACTACACAGCTAATATCATAAATAGGTAATTACAATTACTACTTATTACAACTCTTGACATAAATGACCTTAATTTTAGAAAAAAAAAAAAATTTAATAGTTTATAAATTACTGACCCATCTGGTACTGACGTGGGACACAAATTTCTTGTAATTTTAATTAAATGTTTCATGTTTTTGTACCGCATGTCTTTGTTATACCTAGGAGTAAAATATAATGTTCATTTGTAAAATGTCCTGTGTTTGGTACCAAATAAAAAAGTTTGTATTTGTATTTGTATAAAATTTTGCCAAAATTAAATTTTTACCCACCTCTTTAGAAGTATACAGGGTGGAAAAAATCTATGGGCCCTGGAGGGGAACTACCTTAAATCCTTTAGATAGACATTTTACTGAAAGTAAACCTTTATTTTTTAAAAGAAACAAAACTGAGTTTTTTGTAAATTATTCAAAACATACTTCAATAAAAGTGCTTTATCTGTCCCATCGAGTTTATAAGTTGAGTTTTCATTTATTTCCTTTAGATTAATTTACTATTTTGTTAAAGAGATTTGATCATTTTGACTGACCCTATCGATTGATGGAATAAAATTACAGAATATTATTTTTTACAGATTTTAGCTGGTATTTTAAAAAAATGTTAAAATGCATTTGTTTTTCTTTTCAAAAATCCTTTCGGTAAAATGAGCAAACTAAAGGATTTAAGGTTGTTCCCCTCCAGGGCAGTCCAGGGCCCATAGATTTTTTCCACCCTGTATATGCCTTTGTTATTGATTATTCTCATAGTTATACAAAGGAAAAATAATTTCATTTAAGAATTTAAGTTTCCTACTTAAGTGACATACCTAATTCTATATTGTGTGCACTCAATTGAACTTTTTTATTTTGTTGTGGGAACTGTCTTAAGCTTTAAGGAAATATTGTATGCTGTTTGTTTCCAAAAAAAAAACTTTTAAAACATCGACAAGTACACACATGTCTATAAAATCTCTACCAAATGGTTTGTTCATTTCAGTATTCGAGTATATCGCTGAAAAGTGGGCGGATGTTCAGCCGATGACGTTATAACGTGACACCCGTGACATCATCCACGCCCACGGCAACATCGCATTTATTGCCTGAGAAATAAGTTAAGAGCTGAGTATTAATAAACTTAACCGCCTCTGTGGTCTATTGGTACAATCACCGGTACCAGACCCAGGGGTCCCGAGTTCGATTCCCAGCGGGGGTACATATTGTATTCGGTTTGGTTGGTGGTAGGGCTTGTTCCGTCTGGCTAGCTACCACCATCTCATATAAGTCTGACGGCATAACAACAATGTTTTCAGCATTGTTATGTTTCGGCAGTTAGAGATAAGATAGCCAGTTCCTGAGTGATTGAGGATTCCGTGTAAGGCTCGCTTCCATCATCAGCCTTATCAATACTTAACATCAGGTATGATGAAGGCTAAGAGTCTTCCCGTCGCGTCGTTCATAAAAAAAACAAGGAAATGAACTGGTAAAGAACAAAATGCAATGTAGCAATGTCACCGCCTGCGGTGTGTTCCTTCCGTTCCTTTCTTTTCTCATGTGTGTTTGCAACAAACTGGCGCGGACAACTGAATCGTGTAACCGTTCGCGGTGGTTTTTCTTCCAAAAGTTTAAGATGCTATACTGAAAAAGAACATACTTTTTGTTATAAAACTATAAGACGGTTAGAGATGTTACTGTAGTGGTGGGTCTTCTTAATAAAAGATGGTGCTTGGAGACTATTGAGGTTTTTATTATTTACGTAAAATATTACAGAGGTGTGTTCGCTGCTAAGCGCAAAAGAGAAGTCAGGCCGGAAACGGACACGTCATTGTGCACAGACAAGACAATATCAATATTTGACAGATACAGACTAGGCTCCACTACAGTTACAAATCTGGTAATAAGATATATAGTTCTTCATACCTTTGTCTAGATTTGTAAAGTTTCAGGAACACGATTTTATGATTTTACCTCGACACTTTTTTTTTTCAAAAAGATAATTGTCAAATGGGGTGACATATAGGTACTGTTGGAAATTGGTTTAATTAGTGGACACCAATAATATTTAGGATCGCGTAGTTTCAATTTCTCTTTAATCGCTATAGTTATTTACTACGAAGTGATTTCATGTTTTTTTCGCCAAATCTGCAAAATCGGTCGCTACCGCGCGCGTCGTTTTCTCATAGGTATCTAGCTTCAGTCGTATAGCGCCTTAACGGAATGGAATGAAAAACATAGAATAAACTCAATTTGTCAACCGGGAATATCCTCGACGACTTGGACTTCCGCGCGGACTATACCAGTAATATTAATAAATATTTCCATACAATCACACCAATTATCTAGCCCACGTTAAGCATCATGAAGAACTTGTGTTATGGATACTAGATAACGGATAAACATACTTTTTTTGTAAATACATACATAATATACATATTAAACAACAACAATAGAGTTGGAGTAAACACTATCGAAAAGTATTGAGCACGTAATGCCAAAAAAATTCTAGGAAAATGTAGTTCCGTTTACGTACGCTGCTCAATATCTCATACATTTTTTTACTTCACCTACTTGATACTTACTTGAAAGTTATTCGTGCTAAACCTACAGATGTACATATTAAATTTTGATGTGCACTGTTCATTGAAAAAAAAACACTTTTACGGATAACTAATAATATTGACGGATAACTAAAAATTGGACGACCTCCGTGGTAGAGTGGTACGTACACCGGTTTCAAGGTGTCGCCTACTCTAAGGCCCTGAGTTCGAATCTCGGTAGAGGCAAATGTTTGTATGATAAATGCGAGCATTTGTACCCGAGTCCTGGACGTTTATACATATTTCTACACATAAATACTATATACGTATAATTATATATGTATTTATATCCGTTACCCCAGTATCCCAGAACACAAGCCTTACATACAGTGCTTACTTTGGGGCTAGGTTAGTTGGTGTGAGTCTTAGAAATATTAATTTTATTTAATATACACTTGTCAGCAAAGAAATCGAGCTACTGCTTCTTCTTTAGCGGCGTTGAGCACATCAGAGTTTTAAATTTTTGGGATGGGTAAAAAATGTTAAAGTCGTGTCAGGACACGTGACCCTGATCGAAAATTCGTAAGACCATTTACCGTTCACCTATTTCAAATTAAAAAAAGTCTCACACTTGAAAGATCTACGTATATTAAATAACAACCATTATATAAAGATGTCTCATTACTACCAACTTTCATTTTGATGCCAGGTCAGTTTTAATGGATTTACCTGCCAAATCAAGTTGGTCTCCGTTTTCATCAACTTTTTATGAAGTTGTGGTCAAGATATAGTGGATTTTGATCGTTACTTTCGTTTAAGCGGGTTTCACTTCTGCCGGCACTCCCAGAGTGCAACCCGTTGTCTTCTTTTATTCTAGATACATACTCACTTTGCATACTCATTATTCAAGACTTATAAACAGTTATGTATGTAAACATAATACGTCGATGTATGAGTGAATGAATCAAAGTCCCAAAAATTCAAGAAAGTTTGTACAAAGTAGTCTTACTTACAAATATAATAGCATAGATTTGAATCGACGCTGGTTCATTCGTGGCCATTCGCCTTTATATGTGGGGTCTTCTAACCACTTTCTTGTGTTTCGTGGAAAAAAAAAAAAATAACAAAAAAAAAAACATTATGAAGAACAATAAACATAGGTACGCGGTTTAATCCTTACGGCCAGTTTCACCATCGACAGATAAGTTCTAGATAGCTTATCTGACAGATACCTAATTTTACATATTTTTCATATAACCACTGCCAATAATACACTACTACAAGATACGCTATCCAGAACTTATCAGTCGGTGGTGAAACCGGCCCCTAAACTTATTTTATTCTTACAAAAAACTCCAATTGTATACAATCTGACATAAAGACCATCTGTATTCATAGTTACTATATTCGTACGTTTCATTGATAGACGAATTTGTTTATAATGGCGCCGTCACAATATATTCAAGAGGCGTACCCTCTGGATGGAGGTCGCGACGAGGTACAAACGCGACGAAATATTTAGGCTGTTGCTATGCGGTACTTTACCGTGTGTAAAATATAACTATAAAGCACGACTTGTTCAATACAAAAAAAACAAGGAATAAATTAACTACCTAGTCTCCTCTCCATATCTCTCAGCAGACGACGACGGGACGATTTATGAGTCTTGGTAGAGGCTATGTTAAATTTTAAATAGAAAAATATTGGGAAAAATCAATTCGGCCACAAATGATTATTTCCAATATTTTTCTTTTTAAAATTTATCATAAGTGTAAAAAAAACATTGAAAGTGCTAAAATTAAAAAAATCATAAATTAAAGAGGTATCCTCTGCAAAAAGTACGGTCTCACATAAATTACTCGCGTGGTAAGGAAGATTGTTAATTATATAAAAACAGTAAAGGGGCCAATATTGAACCTTGGGGCACGACCATAATAATGGGGGTTCCAGTAGAAGCAGTATTATTGACAATTACTTATTGATTTCTATTGTGCAAGTATGATTGCAAAAGGCTAACTGATTTTTTAGAGACACCATTATGTTCTAGCTTCTTTAAAGTGTAACGATATCGACGCAATCAAAAGCTTTAGACAGGTCACAGAATATACCAATTACGTCTTGCTTGCCCTCCCAAGCATCCAAAATATGTTTGAGAAGAATTCCAGCATTAGTAGTATTTTTACCTTTATAAAGAACGATTTGTTTTACTGTTAAATAGTCTGATAATTGGGAGTTTATAAGCCTTGACCTTTGCTGGTCCAGAAGAAGAGGCCAAAAAGAAGATGGTGGGACTTGATACATTCAGACCTCAGCTCGAACAATGTCTCTCAAGACACACACATAGAGCGAAGTGGAAAAAGATGATAAGGAAGGCAGACCCCACCATCATGTGGGAGTAATAATTGCGCAGGAGAGAGAGAGAGAGAATTGAGAGTATATAATATTGATAAATATTAAACAAGAAAATATACTTGAAAAAAGCAACTTGTCTCATGTCGCTCTGACGGGTTATAATATATAAAAAAAAGAAAAAAACTGCCGGTAAGACTGATATCGGCCTAAAATTTGTGGGGTCACTTTTGGCACCCGATTTAAAAAGAGGAATAAACTTACTATATTTCATTAAATCGGGAAAAGTACCTTCATCTATGCATTTATTAAAAATGAAAACTAAATATGGAGCTAGTACCTATGCTATTAAAAAAAATATTAATCAACAATTAAAAAGTGCAGGCAACAGCACGCACGCCTTTACATTTGCACTACGAAAACCGCCGTTATAACGAGCAACGTAAGGGCGTTCTCAAGGTCAAAGTGTACGTTCATGCTGCTGAATGTACTCGTACATACAGACAAATACATGACACGATCACAACTTCCTCAAAAAAACTTAAATTTCACTGAACAGTTCTTCCAAGTCTTCCAACCGAAAAATAAATAATCAAATAAAAAACGTTTCTTTAAAAGGTATCAAACGCTGCAATAATAAATAATTCGCTATAATTGGTTCATTCTCACGATAATTAGCCACAAAAAACGTAAGTTTACGCTTCGTGCTTTAATTTTAACGCTTCATACTTATTCGTATTATGACTTTACGACGAAGAAAACCCGAAAACGACCAGAGAGTCTAAAAAGGCGACTTAAGCAATAGATTACTTGTTCTTTGTACTTTTACTTGTTTGATAGCTTCCGTCCGCGGTTTCACTCGCGTGTTTCCAGTTCACGTGGGAATATCGGGATAAAAAGTAGTCTTTGTTTCTCTCCGTCCTTTCAACGAACTCTATGACAAATATATGTATTAAAAAAACTGAAAAACCCGCCTGCCTCAAAAAACAGGCCAACTGAAAATATGGAAACAAGATCAAAATTATATTGAAGGCAAGAATAGTTATTTGTTATGCAATTTTGGAAATTTGGATTGAGCGGTGAGTTACCTCTATTGAAACTTGAGCAAGCGAAGGATTCTAGGATTAAATCCTGAGCGTAGCGAGTGTTTCAAAGGTACGAATTTTTCTGCCGAGCGCAACACACAAGTTTTCACCTCACAACCGCGAGGATTTTTTTAGGTTGTTTCTGCGGTCGACTTTCGGTAAAAAAATCATTTAACAAAAAGTTTAATCTAAATATACCTTATTCTTGTTGTTATAATGATATTAAAACCTGAAAAAATAAAAAGGGAGTATTATAGTGGATTCAAAATTATTTCAATTAGGAATAAATTTTTACCTATAATAACAATAAAAACGATTCAGTAAATGTTGACATTGACATGAGACATGATGTACAAGACAAAAGCAATTCAAAAATTTAAGTTTATGTCACGTTTCAAAATCCAGTCGTAGGTTGTGAAATCACACTCAAAATATAAAATTCTTATAACAAATAGTTTAATCTTATTGTTATTGTTTTTGATTCAAGGAACTAAATTAATATAATAAAATCAAAACGGACTATTTTTATGAATTCAAAGTAATTTAAAATAAAAAATAAAACATAAAAAGTCAATAGTGCGATTCGGAACGCATTATTATGTATTTTTCTTTCTAAATAGGCCGATAATATGTGATTTTCGGCGCAGAAATTGAATGAAAAAAATGTGAAAAACTTATTTCATCTCTCAGGCCCCTAGTTGTGAGGCAATAGATATTCCATTAATCTCTGGACACCGGTATCCTGCTAGCAAATGATGAAATAAAGCAAACTCCATAGAAAATAAACAAATAAATGATTGTATTTATATTATGAGGGAATTTATATTATTATTCTTCAACATTATTGCTTAAGCGGCCATTTTAGACCCCCAGTTTTGTTGGAAATTTTACGTTAAAGTTGAGTGGTATGAGGCGGCAGGGGGACCACGGTGCGCTGGTTCGATATGAAATGTTACTTCCGATTTGAAGTTAATTCTTGCCTTATAGAAAACAACGTGGAGTTTAGTAATGACACCACACTTTATAAGGAAAATCCTACTAATATTATTATTATAAATTATATAAAATTCAAAGGTGACTGTCTAATCTATCAACGCACAGCCCAAACGGCGAAAATCTAGAAACTTGAAATTTTGCACAAAAATACCTTAAGCACCTGTAACCATCCACTAAGGAAATTGTTTTTGAAATTTCATCCCTAAAGAGGTAAAACAAGGGATGAAAGTTTGTATGAAAGTCAGTCAATGTCGAAGTTAGGATCTTCAAATTTTGTATTTAAGTTGACAATTAAAAATAAACATTTACTTGCCTCGGCGTTTTTGAAAATCTCACCCCAAATGGGTGAAAAGAGGGATCAAGTTGTGTAAAAAAGTCCTTTATTTTCAAAGTAATTTTTTTAGGATCTTCAAACTTTGTATTTAGGTTAAAGATTTAAAATAATCATTTACCTATCTCAGCGTTTTTGTTAATTCCACCAGCAAAGGGGTGAAAAGGGGGGATGATGTTGTGTAAAAAAAGTCCTTTATATAAAAGTAAAAGTCACTATTTTTTATTAGGCATATGGTTGGAAATTAAATAAAAGCAAACAAACATATACATACGAAATCAAACCGATATTTCTTTATTCAAAGACCAATAAAATAGGTCTTTGATTATAGAAATATCGGTGCTCGAACACGAAACGTCTCGGCACGGTTACTAAGTTCATAAGTTTTTGCATGAAACATCAATACATCCTTACAATATTATTATGATAACGGGTTTGTCCGCAAACTGTCTAGTAAGATGGCCGCCCTAGCTGTGTCGGCAAGCGGCTGTCAGCAACTTACCGCCGACTTGGCTTAAACACGTGCGTTTTGGTTGATAATGTACACACCCCACAATTAAAGCTGCTAGGGCAATTAAGTTAGAAACGATAGCGATTTTCTAAGGCGATTTTGCGGATTACAGATATTATTATGACTGTGACAACTGTAAAATTATCTACCTATATACTTTTGACAAGTCGAAAGACAATTCTAAACCGAAAAATACCTTTGAAACCTCGCGCAATGCCACAATTGTCGAGACTTCTTAGTATTTGACAGAACATTATCATTGTCCCCAGCGAGCGATTTATATGGCAGCTGGGGCTCGATAGCAACCCCTCCCGCACCGCGAACCCCACGCATACCTGTGACTTAAGTAACACGAGCGATTCAAAAATCTCCAAGTCCCTAGTCAAAGTAACAATTCAAACACGATAACGAAGTTCTAAAAGAATTAAATGTATGGGATTAGCGGATTGGCATAAGCCGCGCTAAATCACTTGGTCTTACCGCAAGTTAATTGGCGAATATAGACAATAACGAATCGAATTATCGTTTCGCTACATAACGATGTTACTTTGTCTACGGGCCTAGTGCCCCTAGCATGAACACCGCTATATCACAGCTTAAGAACTAACAGTGGGTCAACGCCTTTGATGTCTCGCGCAATGCCGCTTTTATCTGGACATTCGTCATTGGCGCAGGGTTGTCACATTTCATTATTTTTGTACGTAGTCTCTTATATCCTACATACACGTACTACCTTATTGGTAGTACGTGTATGTAGTATATTAGGAATATAATGTAAAAAGAAATATAAGTACACAGACTTTAATCGTTTTATTATTAACAAAAATACAAAAAAAAATTACAAAGTAGTGAAATTAGTAAAACTTATAATACACACATATTGAGCTCGTTTCTTATATTTAGATTTTAGTTCAAATATATATTTTATCGCCAACCCGCCTGCCAAGCGTGGCGATTATGGCAAACCCCCCCTTTCAGGGGAGGCCTATACCCAGCAGTGGGTGTTATGTGGCTGAAACGACGAGATATTTTATAAATTATTATACTTATTCTATAAGTATCAAAACCATTTTAAAAAATATTAATGCATATTGATGTTATTTAAAATGTCGTCGCAACTTCTCTCTCGTAACTTGGGCCACCACAAAATCATGTCACTTCGAGTTACAAGGGTACGATCTCACCGTGCGCGCGCTAATTGCGTGCGTTATAAAACGCAGCGGCACGCGTAACCGCGTAACGAGCGCGGAAACGCGTCCGCACCACGCACTTCGGAGTCCAAAATATGACGAGGCAGGAGGCTTCTTAAAATAGGTACCGACTTGTTAGGTAATGATGAAAGTTGTTTAATCGGAATAACTCGTTGTGTATGGTTACGGCTGTGAATTTATCCTACTAATATTACAAATGCGAAAGTTAGTAAGGATGTTTGGATGGATGTATGTTTGTTACAACAGTAACAAACATACACCGTGAATGATCACGTAAAAACTATTGAACAGATTTTGATGAGTCTTTACAGTAATATAGTTTATATATCAGATTAACACAGAGGCTACAATTTGGGCTAGTTTAATAAATAAATAAAGCATTATTAAACAGATTTTTTTATAGATGTTGACGTATCAATAAAGCAAATCTAAGATCTAGGTTACCTTAAAACCCGAAATGTAGGTCACATTCTTACTTTAAATATAATCATAAAGGTAAGGCAACAATCATAAGGTAGCATAAATTAGGATAAATCCGATCGTCTGTAATCCTGTTTTAAAATATCATCTAAGGTAAAAAGGAAACGATAAAAACCATTCTGCACTAATAACTAATCTTTGACCAAAGTTTGATAATCGATTCCCGCTGTTTCCCCTTTAAGAAGTAACGATCTAATTAGGGAAAGGCTTTGTTGTTATTAATTAAAATAATTATGTAAATTGCGCAGGCCCAAGGCGGGAACCATGTTACTTTTGTAATTTTTTTTCTTCTGATTAATGACGCTAACTCGCCCTCGATAGATATCTAAGGAAGTTAAGCAAGGTGGTTAGGATATAATACAAGTGTTTAACAGACCTGTATATTTTTAACCGACTTCCAAAAAGGAGGAGGTTCTCTATTCATTTGGTACCTATGATCTTAATGTATGTATGTACGCCGAGATTTCTGATCCGATTAATGTGATTATTTTTAGGGTTCCGTACCTCAAAAGGAAAAAACGGAGCCCTTATAGGATCGCTTCGTTGTCCGTCCGTCCGTCTGTCAAGACCGTTTTTCTTAGGAACGCGTGGAGGTATCAAACTGAAATTCATATCTAATACTCAGGTCTACTGTCCCTTGGAGCTGTGAAAAAATCAAACTTCTAAGCCAAATCAATCAAAAGCTACAGCCGTTTATGCCGCACATATTCGAAACTCATACGGGAATCAAAACCTACAGGGTACTTCCCGTGAACTTAGAATCTTGAAATTTGGTACGAAGTTACTTCTTATAGTACAGATAAAGGAAAAATTGCGAAAACCGTAAATTTTTAGTTACATCATATAATAAAAAATATTTTACGGAACCCTCGGTGCGCGAGCCCGACTCGCACTTGGCCGGTTTTTTTTTGTTCGATGCGGCATAGTTTCCATTTGGTCCCATAAAAATTTGATTCAGTTTGTCTCAATAGTTTATATTTTATGAGCATTTTTGTTAACTTTGACGATGATATCTTCACGATACTTTGTTTATAATGTACATTGAACCTAATCTAATCTAGAAAAATCCTACTGTAGTATACAGACACTTAAAAGTAAAAAAGACTACTTACGTTAAAAAAACAAACTTAAAAGTTTTGATGTCGATTTCTTTGTACTTAGTTTTTTTCATTTAACTAGCCGTTACTCGCGGATTTGCCTTCATTGGCGTGTGCGGGGAACGGGAGATTTTACCGCAGCAAAAAGTACTAATCTTTTAAGGTGATGGTTACATATATTTTTAACACGTAGTAAGATTTTCTAAAAGAGATCTCTCTAAGAGTTCATTTGTTTACTTTTTTTTAAATAATTATATCTACAACGTTATTCTATGTTTATTCAAAACCGCAAAACCATTTGTAGTGATCATTACGAACAACTTTTTGTATGGAAGCAATCCTTAAATCACGAAAAAAAAACTACTGTTACATACATTTTAGCAGAGTTCAAATAAAATGTTCTAATTTTTTATTAACTACGGGGAGACTCTTAGCCTTCATCATACCTGATGTTAAATATTGATAAGGCTGAAGATGGAAGCGAGCCTCTCCCGGAATCCTCAATCACTGAGGAACTGGCTATCTTATGGCGCAGTGGTTTGCGCGCTTGGCCTACGGCTTTCGCTGTGTTCGATCATGGGTTGGATGATTTTTCTCCGGGAGCCAATCTCTCTCTTCTCTCGAAAAGGTCGGTGGCGCAGTGGTTTGCGCGCTTGGCCTACGGCTTTCGCTGTGTTCGATCATGGGTTGAGCGATTTTTCTCCGGGAGCCAATCTCTCTCCTCTCTCGAAAAGGTCGGTGGCGCAGTAGTTTGCGCGCTTGGCCTACGGCTTTCGCTGTGATCGATCACGGGTTTTTTGCGCGTATGTATTGAACTTAAACAATTTTAAGGGATTGAAACGTGCCTTGTGTATACCAAGTTAAGTATTAAAAAAACATGTGCCTACATGTGGTTAAGAAACCTTTAACGGCCTCTGTGGCCTAGTGGGAACAACCACTGGTATCAGACCTAGGGGCCCCGGGTTCCAATGCCAGTGGAGGTACATATTGTTGTCGGTTTGGTTGGTGGTATGACTTGTTGCAAGTCCACCTGACTAGCTACCACCATCTTATCTAAGTCTGACGGCATAATATTCTTTATAGCATTGTTGTGTTCCGGCAGGTTAGAGATAAAATAGCCAGATCCTCAGTGGTTGAGGATTCCGGGAGAGGCTCGCTTCCACCTTCAGCCTTACCAATACTTAACATCAGGTATGATGAAGGCTAAGAGCCTTCCAGTAGTTCATAAAAAAATAAGAACGATCCGAAAACAATCCGAAACATCGCAAACGGGCAACAAGAGTACTCCATAGAGGCGACCATTCGTCGAAACTCCTGATGGGGAGATAAACCCGGTTAAATAGTCGAAATACTTCCTTTTCATAACAAACTGTCCTGTCAAATAACTCTACGAGCCACCCCTCTTTCTGGATCGTTACGTACGACACCTATAAAGCGTGTTAATATCATAAACAGACGCGTTCCCACGGAACTAGCCGAGGATAGCTATATCTGATAGTGTGCACCGACTTTACGCGCTTTCTCGTAGTAATAAACAGGTTGCTTTATTATTATTATGATGTTTTTTGTAATATACAACGGGGAGACGCGAGCCCTTATCATATCTGATGTTAAAGAATGATAAGGCTGAAGAAAGCACGCCTATCACGGCATCCTGAACCACTGGAACTGGCTATCTTATCTCTAACTGCCGGAACACAAAAGGCTGCAAAACATTGTTGTTATAGCATTAGACTTAAAAAATATGGTGGTAGCTAGCCAGGCGGACTATCAACTAGTCCTACCACCAACGAACCAACCAATTGCAGTAGTTTTTCTTTTTTTTTCCTGATCTTTTGCTTGTTGCATTGTTGACTAACCCGCTTGATGGGTCATGGCCCGTTCTCCTTATCCATCTATAAGGAAGGCCAGTGCCTCAACAGTAGGGACGCCTATAATGCCTCTGACTTGGCTTAGCGACTGTTATCAGATGACAACAGCCGGGACCGACGGTTTAACGTGCCCTCCGAAGCACGGAAGCGCTCAGATGTAATGACACTTAGTTTGATTCACACATACCTACTACTCAAGTCATTGAGAAGATAAATAATTATTTCCATTGAATTGACGGTATTACCGTGCGTTTCAAATCGAACCACACCGGAAACACAAGAATTAGCTAATTCTAAAAAAATTGACACTTTATTTGCATATAATGCGCACGAGGGATTTAATTTTTATGTCTCATTGCATTTCTTATTATTTTGACGTTTCACAAACTGTTCATTATTACAAATTTTGTGATGACTCTGATGTCATAAAAATACTTATCTATATTATATAATATTGTAAAGAGGAAAGATTTGTATTTTTGTATGTAACGAATAAACTCAAAAACTACTGGACCGATTTTGACGAAATTCGGTATAGAGAATCCTTAGACCCCAAGTAGTAACATAGGCTATAAATGATCCCAAAATTTAGACGGGAACGGGAACCACGCGGGTGAAACCGCGCCCGGCCTCTAGTGTGATATAACTAAGAAACAAATCCGTTTTCCTGATTTCTAATATTATTGAAATCTGGGCTAAAGTTTTGTCTAAGTTCAAAACATTTATTCACTTGTGGTAGGAGTTCCTTCGAAATTAGAAGCGTGTCAAATCGAGTCTAAGATCCAATAAAGTACATCGATATCGTATCGGTATCCAATCGACTAATTTACAATCAACATAGTTGCAACGGGTAGCATTCGGCCCGGGGCGCTATTTCGTTATTATGAAAGGCGGGCACGCCCATTGCGCGCGCGCATAAGGCACGGGGCCCACCGAGCGTTTCGTGGAAGGGGAAGAAACGTCAAACGTGTGTTAAATTGCGAGCTCCAATCGAGATGATCGAAAATATGATATCGAGATGATAAAAAAAAAAACTCCATTTGCATGGAGAGTTCGAATTAATCATCCGTAATTTACATTTCGGCAAATATAATTTACTCTGTAAAAAGCTAATTCAGTATTTGCTGTGTATATGGCAATGCTGTAGATTGAGAGAGAAATGTACAAAGCATTGCTCTCACAGCCACGCCTCAACGACGCCACATTTGGCATTGGTTGGGTCTAGGTAACCGCCTCTGTGGTCTAGTGGTACAACCACCGGTATCAGACCTATGGGTCCCGGGCTCAATTCCCAGCATGGGTAAATATTTTTTCCAACATCAAAAAATAGTTATAAAATACCGCCTGAAATCACTTTACCGTATTTTATTTGCAAGTCGTAACTAATGGGGACGTGCAATAGAATTTGATGTAAATTCCTAGCAATTACTCGAGTGCAAATACTAGCCGCCAGTTATAATTAGCCCCTTACGGTAGTGGGCACGCCCCCGTGCGCCCGCGCAGCCTATTAGCACAGCATAATGAAACATACAGTACATTGTCTTAGGCCCGTATTTCAGAAAATGTGATAAGCAGTGATCTATACTTAAGGGCGCGCTCTAGGCAAAAAGCAAAAGTTATAACTACAACGGCGAACGGCAAAGTGAATGCTGCCTTATTTATATGAGAAATAAAGCAGCATTTACTATATAATTCTCCGGCCCCATTCGGCCGGTTCGGAATGAAGAAATGAAGGAAATTCTTATTTTAAAGGATATTTAAAGGTTATTTACAAAAAATATATAACATAAGCCCTGCCTTATCTATAGTGTAATTATACTAAAAATTTCCAAGCTTTATTTTAATGTATTACTTGAATACTAGCAGTTTATCGTGTTAATTATAGTGATTTGGAGGCAACTTCGCAATTTTTTTCTATCAAGAAAATTTTATGCAATCGTGTTTTTGAGTAACATAGTCACTAGTGTTAGTCCTGTAGTTGCTGCATCTTAATTTGAAATTCAGTTTTTCATTAATATTGATATTACAGACGATCATGTAAAGCAATCTGATTTTCGTTGGCCTATAGCGGGCCCTTAAGAACAGCTAGAAAGGGACGCGCTTATTCATCTGTAGCGACATCTCTGTTCTAACTGACTGTACTTAACTGCTTGAGTCACGTTCTAGATTACGGGCCTAACACCCATTTGCGCTAAACTTAAGAATCGTCTAAGGCTAGTCTTATCTATTTTAAAACACAAATATTAGGAATAGCTTAAGCTTTAGGCGCTCAATATTGGGGCCCGTAAGTTAAGAATAAACTCCGTGGATTTTAAGAACATCATATGGCTACTGCAAAGCAATTTTTTATTAAGATTAAGAAAGATAAGAATAGCATTGGCAGAGCATTGGGCCGGTTTTCCAAAGGTTGTGGATTCGAGTCCCATCTGAGAATTCACTTGTTGTGACCGAGTTGAGTTTTTCCAATATTTTTCTATTGACAATTTAGCATAAAGATAAGAATTCTTAAGTTTAGTGCAAATGGGTGTTAGGCTCTTTTTGATCAAAATAATAATTATTATTGCAGCTGCGCGGCACGCAACGCAATACGCGATAGGACTGCCCGCTAACATAGATTAGCCCTTAAGCATACGCTTACTGGTACAACTTTCTCAGCGTGCGTTCGTCACCGCGCGGCGCGTTCGAGACTGAGGAAATCCGTGTTACCTCCACATAATGTGATGCATAGTCAAAAGTTGTTAGAGCGAGCAAAGCGAATTTTTGAAGTGAACTGAGACTCTTGCCGAAGTCTTGGCGAACCGAGGCGCGTCGTGTATGATTTGCGAACGGACCTATAGTAGTCAAATTATCAGTGTCCTTCCTGTTTGGTATTGTGCAATATGTTAATCTATGATAAATATTAAATAAGAAAATATACTAGAAAAAGGCAACTAGTCTCATGTCGCCCTGACGGGATGCGACTAGTTGCTTTTCTCTAGAATATTTTCTTGTTTAATATTTATCACACAAAAACAGCATTGTAAAATGCAAATTTAAAAATGTATAATGTGTTAATTTAAGTTTTTGTTCTTTTCTTTCTCGCTTGTCAATGTCATAGACAGTTACAGACACAATCAGACAGCATAACTAAAGTTGTTTTTTTTTTTTTTTGTGAACTGTCTTTGGAATTGAAAGGGCGTAGGATCGAGCTCATTCAGCCTAGCATAAGTTTATGTTTTATTGTTATAATCACACTATTTTGTTGTGTTGTGATCGTTTTGTTTTGTTAATTAATATTTTTATGTATCTTTTTTATTTATTTTCTTGTGTGTTTTAATTGTAGTTTGGTATGTTGTTTTGGTGTTTTGTTTTTGTTGTTTTTAACCGGAACGTCATCAAACCGGTCACGACGAAAGACCAGCGCGGGTCGTAAGGGCGAACGCTAAAACACGGGCGGATGCGGACGCGGGTGCACGCGTCGGAAGTCCGCCGCGGGCCACGAATCCGCGAGCGGGTATCCGTCGCGAGCGCCCGTCTCATTTAGCGCTGCTAGTATAATTTTGATCTCGAGCGTGTACAGTTGTGTCGAGTAGATTACCATGGATTATTTGCTAATTTATTATTTGGCAAAAAGACGTCAATGCAAACAACGTCGACTGCCTAACCCGTTCGTGACAAGCAGGCTACTCAGCGGAGAATTGAGGGACAATGAAGAAGAATTTTACATATATTTGAAATTAAGTACAAGGACATAATATGATGAATTATTTTCAAAATTAGAACCAAACTTGAAGGCGAAGACTCAAAGATCAAAGTCCACGATATATAAACTTCAAGCTATGCTTCTTGACGGGCATTTCTATCTTTATATAATTCATTCGCCATCCCATAAGACTGGCTGAAATTACACCTCAATTATTAGACGCTCTGTATCGATGTTCATGATTGTACCTAGCCTCCGACGCGTGTGACCGTGGCATCTAGCGGCGCTCGACTGATTTGTAGAAACAAACCCGCGAGCGGACTCCCGTCGCGTGCGCCCGCGCCGTGTGCCCGCCGCCCGCCGCGCGTGTGACAATCCGTCGCCCGCGCCCGCACTCCGACGCACGCGCCTGCGCTGCTCATACTATTTTTCATTATAGACACGCGAGCGTGCGCCCGCGCGAGTTTTAGCGTTCGCCCTAAGACCATGCATTATGATGAGTCGTGACCGTTTTGGGACAATTCTTAATGTTCTCTGTGTGTACTGGCTTTCGTAACCGTGTCTCAAATAAATTGTTTTTCTTTCTGTTTTTCTGTCTTAGTAAGAAGACAGAATACTGTGGTATCATTATACTGTGCTATTAGCCGCCATTTTGTTGCGGTACACCCCTAGCCCAGTGAATTATTTAGACTGATTTATTATACAATGACTTTTATGAATAAAGACGGTTAGAGATGAAGGTTGTAAATGTGATAATTTTTAATCAAGTAAATATACTAGAAAAAAGCAACTTGTCTCATGTCGCCCTGACGGGACTCGAACCCGCATCCTTGGGAATCCGGCCCAATGCACTGACCAATTATGCTACAGAGACCTACGAGAACACGTTGAAATTCTCTAGTATATTCACCTTTTTCTACGGTGTTGGCCACCGTCGTTTCATCAATGAGAGAAATATCCTCGCATTCGAAAGAAACATCTTTTCAGATGTTTGACTATCGATTAAGATGAAACTGCCATCTACTTATAATTTTTTAATTTTGCATTTTACAATGCTATTTTTATGTGATAATTTTTAATCAAGTAAATATACTAGAAAAAAGCAACTTGTCTCATGTCGCCCTGACGGGACTCGAACCCGCATCCTTGGGAATCCGGCCCAATGCACTGACCAATTATGCTACAGAGACCTACGAGAACACGTTGAAATTCTCTAGTATATTCACCTTTTTCTACGGTGTTGGCCACCGTCGTTTCATCAATGAGAGAAATATCTAGTATATTTACTTGATTAAAAATTATCACATAAAAATAGCATTGTAAAATGCATAATTAAAAAGTTATAGGTTGTAAATGTGTTTATTAAAAAAAATGTGTATTTTTATACGTACATCTTATGTTTTGGCGCGCACTGTTCATTGAAATAAAACAACTTTTACGGATATCAAACGCGCTATATTTTTTTATTTTTCAAAAGCGCGTTTGATATCCGTGGAAGAAATGTTTAATTTGAATTTCATAAAAAGTTGTACGAGACCAGAATCGAGTGACTATCGTTTTCCGTTTTCCACGCTTTGTAGGTATAAAAAAATAGGGTTTTCCTGAATCTTTGCGACTAACTGGAGAGTTAACTATTCGGATTATACATCGACAAATTTTTACATAAGTGTAGAATGAAATGAATAAATTTTTACATAATGTATGAAAAATACGCAGTAGCGTGATTTGTTTGGCCCCCGGTGTAGTTACAACTTTAGCACACTCTTCATTGTTTAAGAAGGATTTATTTCACGATAACTATTTAAGAAGAGAATTCTATTAAATTTGGCAAAGAAAAAAAAAAGCCTAGAGCCAATATTTTTCTTAAATAAAAATAAGCAATTGAGACCTCGGGAAGTAGCGCTCTTCCACCTCACCGTTATCACCAGCTTTGATGAAGGCTAAGCGTTTCTCTGTTGTTCTCCATCCTCCCCCTTGGTACACTTCCGGTCGTGATCTTACCATGTTATAAATCGACAGACGAGTAAAGTGGCGGCAGTGGGCGGGACACATAGCGAGAAGAACCGATGGCCGTTGGGGCGGAAAGGTTCTGGAATGGCGACCGCGTACCGGACGACGCTACGTGGGATGGCCCACAAGGTTGACCGACGATCTGGTAAAGGGCGCGGGAAGCCGCTGGATGCGGGCAGCACAGGACCGATCTTCGTGGAGATCCTTGGGGGAGGCCTATACCCAGCAGTGGGTGTCATGTGGCTGAGACGACGACGACATGATCCTAAAAACCTCTCCAGCGATCGTCATTATCATACTAGGATGGTACGAGAAGCGATTGAAATCAAGAAATACAAAAATTTCAATCGGGTGGACGGATTTAAAATTTTATTTTAATTTGTCATCAGCGTGGAATCCAGTGATCAACAAGTGTAAGCCGCGAGTTTTACCGTTTAAAACAAACCCCGATACTGTAAGTGTAGTGTGCCGTCATGACATCTCTAAAGACAATAAAAATAGTGACAATTTGGGGGTGACTGAAGAAGTCCAAGCCCGCCCGAACAGACGACGCCGCGCACCGCCAGTCTGCTTGTGACCACACCCGAAACGTTTTGCTGTAAGTACGGAGTTGTACTACATCACAAATGTTGCGTTTTAGTCCCGTTGTTTTAATTTGTGAAAGCCGAAAATCCCCACCTGACCATGTTTTCATTGCTCCGGCTATGGTTAATTATATTACCATAGCCGATCTGGAAGTCTTTAAATAGGCTTCGGACTCAGACCGGCCGGGTGGTAATTAACCATAGCTGATCTGGAAGTCTTTAAATAGGCTTCGGACTCAGACCGGCCGGAGCAAAGAAAACATGGTCAGGTGGGGATTTTCGGCTGGTTCCGCGGAATGCCTTTGCGGTGCAGTCCAGACGATGGCCCACCTAACATCACGCCCTGCGTGTCCTGATACCTGCACGCAGGAGGATCTCTAGACAGCAAAATAGCTGAATTCTGGGCCACAATACGTTAGTGTCTGCCATCGACACGCTAAGAAGAAGACCACCACAACGAATAGTAAATTAAAAACATCGTTGTCTTTTTCAAATTACAGATACTTTATAGTTAATTGTTTAATAATTTTCATCGTGCACATAATTAGAGAAAATCCTGTCATTTAAGTTCCGCCTACATTTGTTCGATAACTCAGATTTTCTTTGTGGAAAATTTTCGTTCCACGTTTTATCGCTCGGAAGCACATGGTATATTAAAACGGTTTTATTAGGCTGCCCACACACCTTCAGCATCTTTTAATAAAACTGGTTTAATGCAACCAACCCGTGAATGCTGGCGCCGATACGCGTACAATTGATCGTAAAGAATTCCTATGCTTTTTTTGGTACTTGACCTATTTAGTAGTACTTTAAAAAATAAATTTTCTATATATTAATAAGCAACGTTGTGCAAGCGACTTAGTTCGCATGGAATTCGGTTGTACTGTACCCAACGATGTTTTATAATAGGTTTCACCCGCGTGGTTCCCGTTCCCGTGGGAATATCAAGATAAAAAGTATCCTATGTTCAAACTAGACTATCTACTATCTGCGTACCAAATTTTATCCAAATCCGTTTAGCAGTTTTTGAGTTTATTCGTTACAAAAAATTAAAGAAGCAATCAAATCTTTCCAATTTATAATATTACTAGAGGCCAGGCGCGGTTTCACCCGCGTGGTTCCCGTTCCCGTGGGAATTATGGGATCAAAGCTATCCTATCTCTTAAGTTGGACCAGACTGCTCACGGTGTGCCAATTTAATTAAAAATCGGTTAAGTAGTTTAGGAGTCCATCGCGGACAAACATCGTGACAGGAGATTTATATATATTAAGATAGTATAGAAGTATAGATTATGTTACCTTCATAACTGTGACGCAGACTGCAAACATTGATTTAATGGCAAGTAAAAATTGACAAGTGGGACAAAAGACATGAAAAAGCACGAAAATGAAAGAAATTTAATAGGATCCCATATAGGGTCTTCCCAATGTTTTATATCTGCTTAAAAAATTCATGAGCCCTACTGTTCACACCTGCGTTGGATAACAACTTTAAGCTCTTCGACTGGAAAGGACTCGGCATCAGCATTAATGGCAAGTATGGGACACACCTTTGTTTTGCCGATGATATAGTCCTTGTGGCTGTTACCTTGACCTAGGGACCTGAAGACGATGCTCGAAGATCTCCGTAGTGCTTCCCAAAGAGCGGGTGTCACTGGCAAGTGATGACATAAGGTAGTGAAACGTGGTCGCTAACTATGAGTCTGATAAGAAGGCTCAAGGTCACTCAGCGTGCAATGGAGAGGGCTATGCACGGCGTTTCCCTACGTGATCGAATCAGAAATGAGGATATCCGTAGGAGAACTAAAGTAACCGACATCGCTCGAAGGATTGCTTAGAAGTAGCAGTGGGCGGGACACATAGCGAGAAGAACCGATGGCCGTTGGGGCGGAAAGGTTCTGGAATGGCGACCGCGCACAGGACGACGCTCCGTTGGTAGGCCCCGACAAAGTGGACCGACGATCTGGTGAAGGTCACGGGAAGCCGCTGGATGCGGGCAGCGCAGAACCGATCGTCGTGGTAATCCTTGGGGGATGCCTATACCTAGCAGTGGGTGTCATATGTCGCTGAGAAGACGATACGACGACGATAAAGACGGTATATTTTCGCGCACAGCGTAAAGAGTAGGCTATTACAAAATGCAAGTATCATTAGAGAGTTAGTTTATCTATTACAAAGTAACTATATATATTTAGCAACGCTGGTAAGTATTCTGACAGAACCTAAAGGGATTCTCATAATTTCATACTACTTACCTCCTTCAAATACTTAAATACCTCCAAAGATCATTCAAATAAGTAAGTTACAGTATGAAGCGCTGGCTATTACAGTAAGCTTCGTGATTGAGTAAAATGTATTGTTTTGTTTGATAAATGCGCACTCTGCCCCGGGGCTCCATTGTGATCTAACACAATACTTAACCCTTGGTATTAAACCGTTTACTACCTGTGTTGTGCGAAATACCCATGGGGCTTTATTTATAGACTATTCTATTTATTTTATGATGTAACAATCCAAAAGTGCGCAACGTAAAAAGGTTTGGGAATTGGCAGATTTGAAATGTAACTTTGGGGAAACAAGGAATTGTTTAACGGGTTCCATAAAATAAACGAAAAGGTTCGTTCCTCCGACTAAGCACGTAGCAACCAGTGGCGAAGGGTCCATACAACACGATTTCCACCGGCTTCCCTTTTAAGAATTCCACCACACCAATCTACCATACAGTTAAGATAATTTTTGGGAGAAATTTTTAGTCCAGCTTACCTTTGCCATATTTTGATCCCTCGACTGCATAGACATCGAACCACTGCGTTATTTTCATACAAGCATGCTCCCTTCACGGTCTAATAAATAAAAAAGTATTTGTATTTCTGCAAAGAAAAGGGCGTTGACGGCGAGGACAAATTTTTAGTTAACCAATTAGCATTAAAAACAACTGGAAATATTTCTTGATTTCCCCAGATTTCATCGAAACAAATGTTTAATTTTCAATCCATATAAAGTTGTAGAAAACCGGATTGAGTGAATTTGTTTTCCTTACTTTGCACAAAACTGAAAGTTTTCTTGAATTTTTGGGACTTTTATTCACAAGTCGAGTATTCGACTCACACATCGAGGTACAAACGTTAACACAACTGATACTTTTTGAATAATGGACTTCAAAGTGAGCATGTTTTATGAAAATAACGCAGTGGTTCGATTTTTTGCTGCCAAGTGAGCAACTTATTTCTTAGGACGGCTGAAGTAATAAAATCTTCGTCTACAACTTTCAAACTGTGAAAATTATAAAATTGTTTTTAACCCTAGGTATTAAACTGTTTACTACCTGTGTTGTCCGAAATAGCCATGGGGCTCTATTTATAGACTATTTTAGTTATTTTATGACGTAACCATCCAAAAGTGCGTAAAAACAACGGTAAAGGGGTTGAAATAGGCAGATTTGTTAATTTAGACTTTAAAAAAAATTCCCCTAGGTTTTTATAAAGTTTAAAATAAACATACTAATTAATTGGACTGATTCACAAATTAAAAATAGAAACTACAAATACAAAAAAAAACAAAAAGATACAGTACAAATCTTTCATAAGCATTAAAAATTAATTAAAATAATAAAAAAGCAAAATTAAATTTCCACTTAGGCCCCGACGAGATTCGAACTCGTGATCTCCTGTTTACTAGACAGGCGCTTTAACCAACTAAGCCACGGCGCCGCTGAGCGAAGTGACGAAATTACGTTACACTATCTTGTGCGACTCACTGATATGACACTGCCTTAGATTATGGACAATTTTTAAACCCCATTTTATCATGAATCATGCATTATGGACTTTATGTAGGGAGGAGTATGTTATGCAAGATACAATATTTTGTTGATATTTTATCAATATTTAAAGCGTAGGTAATATTTTGTGATAACAATGGGGCTTAATAGGAAGTTCCACAAATAGCTTGAAACTTTTTACAGTTTAGCTTAAATAAATAAAAACTGAGCTGTTTTTGTATTCAAATACGATAAGTAGATTTGGATTTACAAATGTTCAAATTTCAAGCTTCGCGCGCTCTTTCCGTGACGTCATTTTATACCAGTTTCATAAAAAAAATTTTTTTATTTTTCATCTACTACATGATGGTATTTAAATTTCAAAGTGCAGTTAATCCCCATTAAAGAAAGAATTAATTAAATAGCTCTTACACTTGCGAAATGGACAAAGGAATGTTTTTTTTTTTTCATTTGATTTCATGAAAAATTTGGTTTCATGTGATGTTATTCCAACACCAAGTTGAACAGGTGATTATTGCTATTGAAAATCATTGGTGACCGGCTAGTTGATTATCTAACTCTGTTACTAACAGATTTTGATTGAAATTTATTGAAAGTGCAGTTACATTGCTGCTTTAGTAAGATAGCTGTCACATTGATTTTTACTAAACCACCAATGTCACTACACTTTCAATCAAACGTTAATAGAAATAAGTTACATAATCAGGGGGCAGGTATTATGTAGGTAATAAAAATGTCAATTTATATACCTACCGATATAGACGTAATTCAATAATTAGGTTTTTTTTTAGTAAAACAATCAAAAACAATACCTAATACCAAAGTAGAGCCTGTGCATTTTTTTTACTTTTAGCTATAGACGTATGCAATTTAATAATTAGACTTTTTTGGTAAAAAAAAATAAAATAAAAGCTATGATACCAAAGTAGAGAAATTGCAATATGCCACGTTTGACAGATTCTTACCTGTGGCACGGAAATAAGACGTTTGTGTGTGCGCCCGTATTTTTAAGAAATATGAAAAGACAAAAATGTGATCTAGTAAATGGCCATACTTTAGTTCCCCACTACAGTAAGTAGGCCCATTTCAAAAGTAAAAAAACTTGAGAGGTGTCAAGGGACACCCGGATGGAACGAAGTTCTCGCTTTCTATGAGAGAGAGAGACAGACAGAGAATCACGCGCACGCCGCACGGCTTACAACTATAGCAAAAAGTGTCGTTACAACTTTTCAAAAAAAAATATGCTGAAGCGAGATAGCAATAAGAAAACGACGCGCACGGGAGCCAGACCGATTTTGCAGATTAGACAAAAAAAAACACAATATCACTTCGTATTAAAAAACTACAGCGATTTAAAAAAAAATGCTTCTATACGATTCTAAATATTATTGGTGTCCACTTTTCAATTTCCAATAGTGTATACCCCATTTAAGAATAATCTTGAATTTTCGTATATTTTAGAGGTCTCTTCGAAAAGAAAAAGTGTTGAGGCAAAATCATAAAATCATGTTTTTGAAACTATACGAATCTAGATAAAGGTATAAAGAAATATATATGTTATTACCAGATTTGTAACAACTGTAACCGTGCTATAGTTTTATAGTCCGTAGCCATCTGGAATTTGCGTCACAGATCTGGAGCCCTAGATATAATGTGTACATCTCACGTATCGAAAACATCCAGAGGAGGTTCATTAAATACCTATGTTATCGTACAAAGGATCGATATGATGCGAGCCGCTATCTCAATCTCTGCAGGAAGCATCACTTTCTTCCGTTAGAAAGACGTCGCGTAATAGCGGATCTGGTATTCCTTTCAAAAATTGCGTCAGGTGCCGTAAACTGCCCGGAACTTCTTTCAAAATTGACACTGCGGGCACCCATTAAGCCACTTAGATTTAACCAGCTGCTATCGGCCCCCCCTGCATCGTCAAATTACCGACAGAATGCATATTTATGGCGTGCGAGTAATAGTTTTAATTTAGTATCGCGACAGACAGACTTAGATCTATTTGCAATGAATGATGCCTCGATCAAGCGAATCATGAGCAAAGTTTTTTTCAACGAGACATAATTATGTACTGTTATAGTATTAATTTAGACTTAAGATTGTGCTTTTTGTAAACTTTGTTGTTATCTGTAATGACCTATAGTTGGCTTTCTGTTACTAGATAAGTTATCTTTTTTGTTAAACATAGCTGTTGGTCGTCCGAATATAAATAAATAAATATCAAAAAGTCCATACTTTTTCCGAGTAGCGCCTTAATTTTTTCCGTCTAGCCCTTACGTAACGCGCGATAAGGAACTTCGTTCCAAAATAAAACATTTGAGAAGCGAGTAGTTTAATTCACTCCATGTACTTACGCGCGATAATTACCTACCAGCCGGCGGACACTCGGATATCCAAATTCAGTGGGTTGCCGCCAGCGGAGTGGCGCGTACGTACCTGTTGTGTGTCCTCGCCGCTCGATATTTGGTTCGAGACCGACGACGACCGACTGGTGAATTGTTTCCCAGGTCATTGATTTCATATTGATAATGGCTTCTGGAAATTTATGTGCAGTACCTGGATGTAGATCGAGCAAGAGGAGAAACAAAGATCTTTCTTTTTTTCATTTACCTACTGACGAAGAAAGGTGAGTTGCTACATGAATCATTGTTTCGGTGTTTAATATGTATATTATGTATGTATTTACAATATATACAGGGTGTTTTTATTCTATGTGCCCAAACTTAAGGGGGAGGTTGTGTTATGTGTTTAGAACAAAATAAAGCGAAAAAATTTTATTTTACTTAAATATATTTTTTGTCATCGTAACGCTGCGATAAGCTGATAGCCCTGAGCCGAGCTTGGTGCACGCTCAATAGTAAATTTTACTATTATTGATATTATTTTAAGTTTGTTTTCTTTGTTTTTCATTGCTTAGGTAGGTTTAATATCCAAATAAACGACGCTAACATTTGATAAAAAAACATAATTTGTTCTAAACACGTAACACTACGTCCACCTTAACTTTGGGCACAAAGAAAAAAACACGCATAAAACTATATTGGTATAATAATCATAGTCTATAATTTCATTTGATATAATTTTACTTAAAACATTTTAATATAAAACATTAATTTCTATTAAAAGCTTTACTAATATACACAGCCAAAATATTGTGATTCAGAATATAGTGACAGAAACGAATCGCTGCAAAACCACGCAGTCTTGTATGCCCTACCCCTAGAATGTAATTTAAGCCCGCGCAGGCGCGGAGGGGCGAGGTGGCCCGCAAGCTGAGGAGCAGGTGGTGAGCAGCGCCGGAGCAGTGACAGAAACCATGCCTGCTGCATGCTTTCATGATGCATGCCTGCTTGCATGCTGCTTGAGTGCTGCATGCTGCATGCTTGCTTGCATGCTACATGACTGCTCGCATACTGCATGTCTGCTTGCATGCTGCTTGCGTGCTGCTTGCATGCTGCATGCTTGCTTGCATGCTGCATGACTGCTAGCATACTGCATGCCTGCTTGTATGCTGCATGCCGGTAGGTGCAGGGAGTCCCCGCTATAAAAAGATTAAGTGTATAAAGCGACGGGTATTGGGTAGGAATGTTTTTTTTATAAAAAAAAAAATTGGTTGCGAACAGGTGTTTTATAAAATATTTGTTATATCATCTGACATTGTATGAATAATATTTTATATTATTATACTGTTATATCAAATGTTTATTATAACAAATTAAGGTTATATCACATGTAGTTATAGAATCTAAAATTATACAAAATATTTATTAGGCCAAGTTATGCATTACATCAAATGAAATTATATAACTTGTACGTTAGACCATCAGTATTACACACCCCTTTAAGTATGACAATTGAACCTAGCGCGTCGAATTTTTCGTACCTACGATGAAGTCTATAGGGCAAGCACGAACAACTTTCGAAATAGTATCGAGTAAGTATCGATCACGTAATGTCAAAAAATGTATAGGAAAATGTAGTTCCGTTTACGTCCGGTAGGAACGCTGCTCAATATGTCATACATTTTTTTACTTTACTTCCTCGATACTTACTCGAAAGTTATTCGTGCTACGCCTCCTGAGCGAGATTTTCTCGCCCAACTGTTTTTGACGAGCTCTTGCAAGAAAGCACTGCACAAATAAAACAACTTCGTTTTTGAGTGACGCGTATTTTCATGGCAATGTGGTTAATTCGTCCAAGCAATGGTCTCAAGCGGACTGACTTGGTCGGACAAAACTTTGATCGTAGATCAAACTTTTAAAACGCTAGGTAGGTAAAGTTTTTCCGTCTATCTCGATAAATGACTGTTTATTAAATTATTATTTGTAAGTATCGATCGTACAAATATTATAAATCCGAAAGTTTGTGAAAATGTTTGAATTTTCGTTACTAATTCACGTCTATTCAATCAATCATTTGGTTTACAGAATTACAGACAGAATAGGTTATGAGATAGTTAATTTTTAACCAACTACGCAAAAAAGAGTAAAACTCTCGGAAAATCTAAGCAAACGAGTAACAGTTGGTAAATTAATAATGCAAAATGGTGTATGTTTGTTTCATAGTCAGTCTCCAAGTACTGAACGAAATTAGATGAAATTTGGTACACAAGTAGGCCATGTGCTTAAGGTTAACAATTATTGACGATCTGTTTGGCGCAGGGGTACTAAACCCGCCTTCTGCGCCAGAGGATCCGGGTTCGATCCCCGGACAAGACAAATTTTTGTGTGCATGAACATGTCTATTTGTCTTGGTCTGATGGGTGTTTAAGACGTATATTATGTATGTATTTACAAAAAAAACTATATTATATGTGTATCCGTTATCTAGTATCCATAACACAAGTTCTTCGTGAAACTTAACGTGGGCTAGATAATTGGTGTGATTGTATGCAATTATTTATTTATTTATTTATATGGCCCGCGCACGAGACGGGCGCGGTAACGGCTAGTCGGCTTGAGCGTGCCGAGTCGCCTAGTGTCCGCCTGAGTAGAGTAGCGCTGCAGTCGCGTTCAACATTCGAAAATAAGCTCTTTTACTAAGAAGATAATTTTAGTTAAAATAAAAAAGTAATATAAAGTAAATAAAAAAGTTTGTATTTGTATTTGTATTTGTATTTGTATTTGTATTTGTATTTGTATTTGTATTTGTATTTGTATTTGTATTTGTATTTGTATTTGTATTTGTATTTGTATTTGTATTTGTATTTGTATTTGTATTTGTATTTGTATTTGTATTTGTATTTGTATTTGTATTTGTATTTGTATTAGTTCTTAAATATTCCGCGGGACTTCTTTCGTGGCGCAAACTCTAGCAACCGACACAAAAGCACGGCAATGCGGCCATCTTCATCCGCACCGCTTAAATTTACTTTTTGTGTATGAGATTATGATGTCTATTTGTTTTTGTTACAAAACAGAATATTAATATTCAGTGGTAAATAGAAAAATGTAATTCTGTGAAGTCTTCAAGTAGGTATATTCCCCGGATTAAGTTGCTTCCCTTGTTCCCGCCTACAATTTTTCTAGGTTAGGTAAGTACCTAACCTAGTAAAATTGTATGCGGGAACATAAAACAGATACATAAGTACCTATGTATATTTTATTTTATTTATTTTATTACAAACACTTAAATTAGGACAAATAATTGGTTTTCTTACCTCTACAGTGCTATATAAACCTTTTTAGGTTTTACCAAGCACCGGTATCCATCCAAGTTAGCTCAAGATATAAAAAAAATATATATAAAAATATAAAATATTTCAGACGTAAAACATGGGCTGCAATAATTGGAAGACCCGATTTGGCGAGCCCTGACACCAAAACAAGACAGCATCGTGTGTGCGTGCTACATTTTGATCAATCTGTAATTACTTATATACCAAAATTACAAGATAACGCATTGCCGTCAAAATTGGTACCGTCTGATCCAATCCCCTCCACTTCCAGCACTGAAACAAAATTAGAAGATAAATCAACACAAACTAAATGTTCAACAGTCAATATCACATCAGCACTTACCGATAAGGGGCCTGACATGAAGACAGAATCCTCACACATTTCAAGCGCACTGACGTCAAACACAAAAAGAAAAAGAGAACTTTTAAACGATTTGAAAGAGTTAAACTTAAAAAAAATTCAAATTAGAAAAGAACTGGACAATTTATAGTAAGAAGTTCAATCTCAAGAGTCACATATTAGTGTACGGTTTACATTCGATACTGAAGATGAACTTACTAAAAGATTTTGTAAACTCATACAGTAGCAGAGTAAATTAAGGAATAAGAACAAATAAACCGATACGACTCAGAGTTCAAATTATTTGCTTTTAACCTACATTTTAGTAGCCTACATATATAAAGAAGTTTGAAGACATTTTTATCACTTCCGAGTGCAAACTACCCTTCATATATATAAAATGGTTTATAATATATAATAATAATAATAATTAACCTTTTTTTACCAGATCACAATATGGTTGGTAACATTAACATACAAATATGATAAAATTAATAATGTTCGTTTTGTTAGTAGATATTTCTTACCCCCATCCTTCAAAACTTTTTACACTCCACTCAACCTCGTCGTGGGTAAAAATGGTAGTGTGCGCTAGGCCTAACACGGAATGGCTACGTACTCTTTGGCTCCTCCAGGGGGGCTATCGCGTAAAAAATATGGGTATGGACAATGGGCTTCATTTGACAGTTAAATGACCATATATGGTAATTTTATGAGCTTCAACTGTCAAATGAAGCCCATATCCATACCCAGATTTATTATGCGATAGCCCTGCAGGTCCTTACGGAGTTATGGCTTAGAATACCAATTTCGAGGAGTCTTTCGAAGAGGTTTTCAATGAGGTTTCGTTAAGTCGAGGACGAGTAAGTTTTGGAGGAACGACTTAGAATATGGGTGATAATCTACGAGTACTTATTTTCTCGAGCATGCTCTGAGATTAAAATGGCAATGGGCAGGCCATATATGTAGACTCGAAGACAAAAGATGGACAATACAGGTGACGAGATGGAATGGGCCGAATGGAAAAAGAAGAGTTGGCAGGATATAGAAAAGATGGGCCGATGACATTGTCAAGGTCACAGGGAAGAAGAAGATGGAGCTGGCCGCTGGTCAAGACAGAGATAGATGGAAAAGGCTGGAGGAGGCTTTTACCCTACAAGGGGACCAGATCACGCAACACTAACAGGACGAACACAACTAGATTAAAATGGTTATCCCACACGTAATTTTTAAACGCAACATCAAAGTCCAGAAAAATAATAATCGCGGCTTATACTGAGCAGAGGCCTATTCGGTACTTAGCTCTAAGAATTGTTTAATTTTGGATTTTTTGTTAACGGTTTTTTTTAATTATTTTTCTATTTGTTTCGTATTCTCTGTTTTTGTTTAATGTTTGGTACCTAATAAACTTTTTTCATTAATTAATTCATTCAAAAATTGTTTAAGCTATTTAAATATCTCATTATTTAAAACTTGATTACTTAGTAACTTCTAGTTTATTCCTCGTCCTAGTACAGTCAGCTTCATAAAGATATGAGGTGACAAGGTGGTCAAATAAATGCTAGAAGTTTAATAGTTATTCACGAATATATAATTGGTCATCTTAACACATTACATATCATAGAAATTGTGTTTTGTAGATGATATTGATCACTACAGACGGTACAACAATAAGATAAACTACCAGCGTATATAAAATTTAATGTGTGTCCCCTAGATAAATTTGATCAGTCTTCACACTACGATCTTTATGAAGCTGACTGTACCTACTTCAACCCATAAACAGCCTTCAGAAATCTAATTGCCACCATTTTAGTCCCAATCCCAAACTAAGTGAAATAGCGGAAGGGCATAATAAGGTAGCGGACAGGCCAAGTGTAACAGCGGAATATTGAGGAGATTCTATGCATTTGGTGCATAGACCGAGTGCACACCGGGAAAGCATAATGAATCACGATTGTTGTGGACACGCCGTTATGTAGGCACCGTCGGCAAGAGAAATTAAGTTCCGTAGCTAAAAGTAATATTTTTCGATAATAGTTATTTGTTATGCAAGGCTGGAAAGTTGTATTTAGCGGCGAGTTACCTGTATTGAAACTTGAGCAAACGAAGGATTCTAGGACTTCAAAGATTGGAAATCCGGTCCAATGCTCTAACCACTGAGCTACCGAGACTTTCGAGAAGTCTGGAAACCGGTCCAATGCTCTAACCACATACCTACCCAGACTTTCCAGGTCGTGGGTTCGAGTCCCATCCGAGAATTAATTTGTAGCCGAGTTGATTTTTCCAATATTTTTCTATTCAAAACTTATCATAAGAATTCAAAGTTATTTAAAATAAAAATAAAATGTAACATAAAAAGTCAATAGTGCGATTCGGAACGCATTATTAGGTATTTTTCTTTCTAAAAAAAAAAAAGTTTACCACGCTATGCCGGTAAAATGCGATTTCCGACGCAGAAATTGAATGACATACCGAGCGTGTGAGGTGAGGTGAGGAAAATTATTATTTAATAATTAGGATGTCAAATCTATAAATGAAATAATTATAAATAGAGTTAAATTCTATAATTGGATACGGTAAAGTATAATTTCTAAAAAGAAAACAACCTCACATGAAACTAAAAACAAATTAATATAAAAGTTAATAAGTAAAATGATGAGATATCTCATCTCAGAGAAGCCGAAAACAGATCTCAGTGGCGTGCACTTGGAGAGGCTTATGTCCAGCAGTGGACTGCGACAGGCTGATGATGATGATGAAGTAAAATAACTTTTGAAGTGAGCATGTATTTATAAAAAAAAGGTGAGCTACGATGCGATATTTTCTCGATCAGTGTAGTGAAACGTATGAAATTTCTTCGAAAATCGCCTAATAAAGGCAATAAAGACGTTCAGTGAAAAATATTCTTTAATTACGATTTTTTATTACTAGAAAATCGACTCGTCCCCTCAATTCTACATCGCTCGACGGGACTCAATCGGGAGAAGGAATATAATAATATTTTTTTTTGTAAAAATAATAATTAATAAAACTTTATATTACTTACAGGAAAATGTTATCACATTAGTGGTCAATACACAGATTAGCTTTTACGCCTAAATATTATGCTATCTCTACACAGCACAGTAGCAATCGCGTGGGAACGGCGCTGTCATATAATCGTTATACAATAACGATATACAAAAGCACAGAAAATGTAATAGCTAGAACAGTACCTCAACTAAGTATTTCAAGTAGACTTCTATACACCAATCCTAACCTAACAAAACAAAAACATTGAAATGCACAATAATGGCCGAAATTAATAACCTATCTGTAGATATGGATTGGGCTATTTGAGATAGTGGCCTAGGATATTTTTGTTAATATGACCAAAATAACGACGTTTGCGACGGGCGTAAAACAATGATTTGTTGTGCAGTACTATATTTTAGGAAAAGGTTCATCGGTTTTTGTTGGTCCGGTTTCATATTTTCATTTCTATAAAAAATATTTAGAAGATATCATAATGAATATTATTGAATATTTAAAAGCGAAAATTCCTGATTAAGCACGATATCTCGGAAACTACTAGACCGATGATGCTGAAATGTTGAGAGTTGAGGGTGTTCTGTCTATTATTTATAGGAGATATCAGCTAAGAACGACATTTTCCAACAGAGCTGTATAAAGGGAGACCCTCTTAATAGGCCTTCGGAACTGTATATAATACTCTTACCAGATTTTAGAGACAACTGATTGATGTGGCAATTATGATTTCAATTAGACTCATTGTGAGAGCCTACATTTGGAAGTTTTCTTTAGTAATTACGTTACTGTTTCAGTATATATATGTACCTCGTATGTGTACAAACAATGTGTACGTTGATTCTGGTCACGTGTCTGTCTGTATTACTGCATAATTATTACATGCTAACGGAGCGCTTACAGACTACAATTAAGTTTTAAATTAATAAATTCTAGACTACTTGCACTGATCATTTTAAACCAAATAAGTTTATTCATTTATACTGAAACTGCATTAAAACCCCTAAGGACTGTATTCATATATTTTAATGTTTTCTTCCTGAATATTTTGTGGCGTTAAGATTTTTATTCAAATAGACTTATTGATAAGTGCTTTCGAATCGTCAATTTTTTTTCCTACCAGCCGTTCAGGATATCTTTTAACTGATAAGAAGAACGGCCGCAAGAAACTTATCAGCTTTAACAGAAGCAACAACATTTACAAAGGAACATATCGTTGCCAAACACAAATCTACAATTTTGAAACATTTAACATAAGAGGAACAGAAAAATCCCATGGGGCACTGCAAATTTCTCAAAAACTAAGCAATTATAACAATTAGGTTGAATATGAACTAGGAGGTATTATGTATTAGGAGGTATGCTGTATTATGAGATGTTATAGGAAATATACGATCATGCCTTGATTTCGAGCGTTCGGAGTGTATTTTTCAATAAAAAATAGAGGTAGAACCATTAATTTAGATTTCTGTAAAGCCTAAAGGTTTACCTTTCTCAAAATTTCAAGCCTTTTTAAGGGGAATTTGTAAAGTCATTTCATTCTTGTACCCAGGTTTTTTTTATTAGTAGGAAAAAAAATATTTTATTACAAAAAATCATTTAGAGGGTTACATTAATATTTTATTTTAATATTTCACCATTTTTATGCTAGAAGAGACTAGAAGAAGCTACTAGAGGCTATTGTTTCGTCTACGATCACCAAACTATAATACTACACTTCAACCTTCAACCAGCTAAAAACTAACAAGAACATTGACCGGATAATCATACAAATAGAAGAATCCATTCACACCGACACTTATCGGATAATAATCAACCTACTATGGGTGACAATCAAGGCCACAGTGCTTAGATGTTCAGTTATCAACTCGTCGTGAACACATGGTCCTTATCTGTAATAAAATATATAATCTTTATATCCTTGTTGAGGTCCTCGGAGCGCCACGAACTTGCGTTTGATATAAATTCACCATCAGAAAAATCGCACCATTTAAAAAACCCACTTTTGAAGTTATTTAAACCTTTTTAGGGTTCCGTACCTCAAAAGGAAAAAACGGAACCCTTATAGGATCACTTCCGACTTCGTTGTCCGTCCGTCCGTCCGTCTGTCAAGACTGTTTTTCTCAGGAACGCGTGGAGGTATCAAACTGAAATTTATATCTAATACTAAGGTCTACTGTCCCTTGGAGCTGTGAAAAAATCAAACTTCTAAGCCAGAGCAATCAAAAGATACAGCCGATTATGCAGCAAATTTTCGAAACTCGCACGGGAATCAAAACCTACAGGGAACTTCCCGTGAACTTAGAATCTTGAAACTTGGTACGAAGTAACGTCTTATAGTACAGATAAAGGAAAAATTGCGAAAACCGTAATTTTTTAGTTACATCATATAATAAAAAATATTTTTGAAAATTTTAAAGTTACTTATATACCTACAAGTTTGTACGTAACCCTCGGTGCGCGAGTCCGACTCGCACTTGGCCGGTTTTTTTTCTATTGGAATAGCACAAAAAAAAGTTTACAATACAATAATAAATAACACTATTAAACAACTTACTAGATTCAAGTAAAATATTTCTGTTAATATAAAATAATTTAAGAACTTGTTTCATTTACATACATAGAAACTTTTGTTATGGGAGAGCGGGGCCACCTAACACAGGTATTACAAATACTTACTGGTTGGTCTCAACCTCGGATTATTGTTTGTACTGAATTATTAGGAAATCATTTTTAAAAAAAAAATTAAAGTAATTTAATAAAATAAAGAATAATTTGATTTTATAAACAACTAGCGGATCCTCGCGGTTTTACCCGCGTGGTGTCCGTTCCCGTGGGAATATCGGGATAAACTATAGCCTAAGCCACTCCCGAGAAATGTAGCTTTCTAATGGTCTAAAAATTTTCTAAATCGGTTCAGTAGTTACTGAGATTAGTGCGTTCAAACAAACAAACTCTTCAGCTTTATAATATTATATAGTATAAATATACTTTTTTTACGGTTTTATTATGTTTTTTTAATGCAGTGAAATGTTTTTATTAAGTTTATTTAGTGGGCTTTCAAACGAGCCCATTGTTGGTGGGGGTACACGTCATACACGCATTTGTAAAGTGTTAATAACGCTTAAGATTTTTTATAAAGGGTGCGATTTTTTTGCTGTTGAGTGTATACAAGTTTAACGGTCACCTGCGACTTTGCCTTCTCCCGATTCAAACTTTTATCCAATAGATTACAAGGAAAAGGTTAGAATTAGTAAGTTGGCTGCCATCTGTCCCCATCCTTTTGGGTTAAACTCTGAACGAAGCAGATCATAAAATTCCCTTTTTCACCTCACACGCTCGGAAAAGGAGGATTTGTCATTCAGTTGCCGCGTAGAAAAGCATTTTGCGGCCTAGCGCGTAAAGTACTTTTTTAATTAAAAAATATGTCATAATGCGTTCCGAATCGCACTATTGACTTTTTTGTTACATTTTATACTTATTTTAAATACCTTTGAATAAATTATAATACTCCGTTTTGGTTTTATTAATTATTTTAGTTCATTGAATCATAAAAACAATAACAATAAGATTAAACTATTTGTTATAAGAGTTTTATATTAGGCTGGGTGAGATTTCACAACCTATGATTGGATTTCGGAACGTGATATAAATATTTATTTTTAAATTGTATTTTTCTTGTACCTCATGTTCATGTCAGTGTCAACATTTACGGAATATACATCAGTAAGTATCACTGTAGTTTTGAAAACGATGGGCTGCTAAATCGTTTTGTCTCACAATAAATTCGAATCATTATTAGCAATATGTATAAATATTTTTCATTTTTAGCATTTTTAGAAATGAAGAAATGTGTGAAAATGTCTAATCTTTGAACTTGTATACCTTGAGTTAGAGTAATCAAATAACTTTTGTGCCATATCAACTATTGCTCAAAACGACCAGCCATACGTAACAATGTTATTTTTTGCCACACTTTTAGAAAAAGGCCCAAAAAGAATATTCATTTAATTAGCTCTACGCTCTAGCATATACAGGTTGTTAAAAGACCCATATCGAAAATGAAAATCTCGTATTCTTCCCATTGTTACTATCATTTTCTTGTATGAGGTCAAACCTGGTAAACTGATAGTTAAGGAGTTATTGAGGATTAAAGTCAATATTTTTTTCTAAAGATTATCGTTTAAAGTAACAAAACCGCATTGAATATCAAAACTACTCAATGATACGGAGCCCCGTTCACCTACTCGTACTCTATAGACACATGCAAACGTTGTTACACGCGTTCCATTGCGTGTAAAAAATAACACTCTTTTATTTACGAAAAATAAAAGTAGTTTCCCAGCAATATTTTTACATCATCTTATTTAGTTTGATGTCCCCTACGCATACATCACGGTTTCGGTATGGGTCTTTTAACACCCTGTATATGTGTGTGATTTTCAAGATAATAAGTATTTTAAGAAGAAGATTTATAAATAGCGTATGGCGTCCTCCCAAACTCCAATATGTTTAGACAAACTCAACATATAAATAACTAAGGTTAAGGTGTGAAAAGTTTACAGATATAACAGCGTTATTTACCAAAAACTAACACTTATCTAGCTATGTATTTCAACTTTATAATTAAACAATAAGAAAAAGTTGCGAGATTACTTCGTCGCATTGAGACTGGAGGTTTACACGCTTATATATTTATTTTGAATACATTAATTAATGGCCTTACTTTTTGGATCTTGATATTAATCTTATGAGCAAATTCGCACTCCGTCTCATTCTTTAAAGGGAAGTTATCTCGTCATAAAAATCCTATGTCATCAGCCATTATTAATCCCATTATTATGCCCCCTTGCTGGGGCACTGTTCTTCTTCATGTATGGATAAGGAGAATGGGCCATGGCCCAGCACGCGGGCCCAATGCGGGTTGGTGGGTTTTAACGTCTGAAAATGCAGCCGGGACCAATGGCTAACATAACGTGCCTTCCGAAGCACGGAGGAGCTCGAGATAGTAAATTTCTGGTCACCCATCCCATGACAGACCGTTGCGAAAGTTGCTTCACCTCAACAATCGCAGACCGAGAGCGCGAACCACTGCGCCACGGGCTCCTCCTTCCTATGTTTGTTTCTAAATATTCCTTTAGTTAAATAAATAATAGAAGTACAAATATAATATAACAATAGAAGTAAAAAAAATATAGCCTGCGATTCCTACATTAAGTTGTCGTTATACAATTACGGCTAAAACGCAATTTCGTAGCGTTTGATAAACGTATTATATAAAACAGTATCAATAGAGTTCAAAATTGAATAACTGCGATCGTTTACTTTTGGAGGGCGTTGCTACATCTGTGTTGATTACCTATCTTATCACTATGAGGAAGTTACTCATCAATTATGTTATTATATTTCTAGGCGATTATTTTAAAGGCTAATGTACCCATTTATTTTAACGATTCGCTATAAATCATCTATTTAGATAAAGTATTAATTTTATGACTTTATGTTTGTTTGAGAGAATTTCATCGAAAGCGGTTTAGCTTTTTTAAATTTTGAGAAGCACTTTCCTAGGAACATGGAACCCTCGAAAAAGGTGGAACAAATATTCAAAATTATAACTTTTTAATTTTGCATTTTATAATGCTCTTTTTATGTGATAAAACTTTAACAAGAAAATATACCTACTAGAAAAAAGAAATTTGTCTCATATCTCCCGTCAAAGCGAAACAAGTTGCGTTTGTGTATTCAAAATTATAACTTGAATTTCTCAATTCAGAAATCGACCATTAAGGCAGGCAATAGACGTCCGATTTTTTTCCGATTGTCTGATCAGACTATCTGATCGTAGTCACTCAATACACGTCCGATTTTTGAGTCAGACTTTTTCTAAACTCAGTCAAAAGAGTAAAATAATATGCGCTAGAGAGTCAACTGGCAAACCAGAAGGAGAATCGGATGTCTATTTCGTCTCTGTACAGAAGTAGGTATGCATAGCCTTTAGACAATTGAATCCGGCAATAAAATCGTGAACGCGTAGCGTTGTTTCCGACTCGGACTTCTGATTGGATCGGATGTGTATTGAGTATTCAAACAAATGTATAGCACGAGCGCCTTCCGATTGTCTGATCAGATTATCGGATCCGACTAGTGGAGAGAAAATCTGACTTGTATTCCCAGCCCAATAAGATAAAAACTTTAGACGTCATCTAAGGGCAACGTACAAATGCATAATACGATATCAGGATTCAAGACCTGAGTTCGGTTATCAATCATTGCCATCAGGTCTTCGACATTAGGCACAAAGGATCATAAAACCGAATGTTCCTTGAACAGCCACAAAATATTACACACGCCACTGCGGAAGTGTAAAAAAAAATGCGCACTTGGCCTCGATTGTCAACAACCTAAGTCAAGGGCGCATAACCCGACAAAGTTTGAAAGTTGCTTAACTTTTTTCGCCATCTTGAATGGAAGTGACTCACTTAAAATGGCTGCGTAATCGCGAACGGCGCGAAACAGAATTATTTAGGCGCCAAGGCCAAACGTAGTCGGCCTTTGGTGCTGGGCACAGACCTATGTGGTGCTGGGCATATATCAATAAACAAATATTTGGATTGTTAACATTTTTCTCAAGCTCGAGATGTTGGTTAGAGGCGTCTCACCTCTCTACTTATAAACTTGGTATAAGCTTGGAATAGTTATTCCGAGTTTTGTCTCCGTCATCCAAATACCTGTTTATAAGTAAAGGGATAGTGTTTAATTTCTTGTTATTAGAAAACGAAGGTGATGTTTCGTTAATATTGCGTCCGTCGATCATTTGCATTAGGTACGATTTTTCTTCTTTCAGTGCCACTCTATTATACTGGAGGTTGGCCGTCAGCTCCGCAAATCCCTCTTTTTTTTAGGTTTTAGGTATGACACCTTATATTAAACCCTTAGCAAATATAGCTAAAGTAAAGTATCAATTAACGAAACGTTAAATTCTCAATAACGACTTTAATCTTCGATCAATGATCGAGTCTAATCAACATTACTTATTATAGCTGACTCAGTTTTTATAATGATCCTGCCCCTCCAGAATTGCTGAAAGGGACGCCAATAATCAACCATTTAAGTTAAAATATCTAATAATAATAATATTTTTCCGTTCAAACGAATCTGAAATGACGTCATTAGAGTTTTATGGTCCCATTAAGATAACGATAAAATAATTATTCAATTTATATGGAATTCTTGTTAAAACAGCGTTTACAGCACACGCAGGTTTCTTTTAATTTGATCAAAAAGAAACAATATTATCCGGATTTCCGCTCCGTAACTTTTTTAATCTGTGGTATTGGTCGCCATAGACTAATTAAGGAGGTGATACACCTGAGTATAATTTATGATTTAGGTGCGTCATTATTCATATTCATACAGAGATAATAAAATTAACAGTTTTCTTTTGTTTTGTGGAGTATAATTATAATTATGGAATATACCTACTACGTAATTATTGTCTTATAATAACAAACTAAATTGAGAATTAATACGATGTTCGGTTCGTTTTTATCAGAACAATTGAATAAAACGCATTCCAATATAGCTCGTACATTGATTGCCTGTTGCTTTCCTACTTTTTCGTATACAATACAGTACATTTTTATTTTTATAATTAATTTTGTTTTATTTAACTCATTTTCAAAGAAAAAACTAAACTTACACAACAAGTAGAACACATTAAAATTAATCAGCTGCCGACATATTTCTACGCTACTCAATTAACTCATTAGGCGACTTCGCAGAAACGAAAAACATGTGCGAGTGTTAAAAAAAAGTTTAAGAAAAATAAACTATACCGTTTTACGAAATAAGGTTTATTATCAGTCGCGTGGGTTTAGGCGCGGATTTTATGAATGAGCGGCGCATGAATGGCGAACGGATGTGACGTCAGCGCGATGGCGCCGCGCGTACGCACCCTTGGCTAGGGTTATCATACCACTATCTTAGCGTCAATTTTTTTAAATGAAAATAAAATATTAATAATTTTCAAGTAAGCTGTAAGTACCGACTCAAATAAAAACAAAATCAAGAAACGAGTAAAATAACATAAAATAACAAAGTTATATCGATAGAAGGTAGGAAGGCAAAACAAATAATGAAATATTGCATAATACTACGAGTACAATGTACTCAATACTACAAAGAGTTAATTGTCAGTATTGAATATTGTTAGAATACTTCAATGTCTAAAATGCAAGTCCAGACTCCAGTGCCTCCCAAAAGAACCTAAAAAATAACAACTTAGTAATAATATAATCCGTCCGCAACCACTCGCCCCGCGTTCTATGGACCACCAGTTAGAAAACGCAGACAAACATCAAGAAAAAAAAACAGAAATTAATTTCAATATGAAAAAATATAACATTTTAATTTTGCAATTTACAATGCCATTTTTATGTGAAAATTTATAAATAAGAAAAGCGACAGAGCGACATGAGAAAGACAGAGGTTGCTTTTATTTAATATATTTTCTTGTTTATCAATTTTCACATGAAAAATTTAACTTTTACACTGGAACATACCCGCCAAACGACACGTAAGTACATAAAAATCGTCGAAATTAATGTCTCGAGTGGCAACCTTATTTTTGGCCCGCATTGACATTTTGTGCCTAATACGTGCAATTCATTTGTTCGAGTAAATGTGCCACTGCGCACTGCCACTGCAGTTTTTATCATCGTTTGTACAGACTTCAGCACAAAACGCTTCGGATAAGGACCTTATTGTACGTTCTTATTTCATCTTTCATCGTCATCAGCCATTTTTTTATGTAATGATAAGGAGAACTATATGGATGGATAAGGAGAACGGGCCAAAACACACCAGCGCCAGCGGGCCCAATACGAATTGGTGGGTTTTAACGACTGCAAATGAAGCCAGGGACCAACGGCTTAACGTGCCTTCCGAATCACAGAGGAGCTCGAGATAGTAAATTTATGGTCACCCATCCCGTGACCGACCATTGCGCAAGTAAACCACGCGAGTAAAACTGTGAGCAGCCGCTCTTTATAATACAAACAAACATCATCATCATGACGTATACAGGACACTTTAGCGTACGTAGACTATCGTAAACACAGCTCATGTCGGTAAAACAGTCGCTAAATATGAAAGAGACAGAGATACATTTTTCGTCGACGTTGACTGTAATGTCAAATATGCCAAACTGATGCAACAGTACAATCTTTAGCTCCAGTTGCTCGTAACTCCTGGGATGTCGTAAGAGTCGACTAAGAGGCTTGACGCATTGAACACCTGTGCGAGAGAAGGAAAAGTTGAAACAAACCCTCTACCAACCCGTCTGGACAGCGCGGTAGCAGTAGGCTAATAGCCTCCTATGAACGCCACAATAGGCGTGAGCCAGGAGAGGTTTATGTCCAGCAGTGGACGTCCACAGGCTGAAGATGGATGCTCGTAACTCGTTTACGCGAACTTTAGGTTTAAATTACGGTTAAAGTAAAATTAACCAGCGGACAAATTTAAAAGCGTTGTTGAAGCAGCGGTTATTTTAACGAGCAGTCAAATTACAGATTTAACGGCAGTCAAAATAACCGACAGGGTGGGGGTGGTATAAATTTTGACATTAGTAGAATTTGTAGTTATCGCTTACCTACCGTTTTTAGGTTATTTATTTAAAATACACTTTCAACCCTTGTTTAATTTCACCGCCGCGTAAAATATTTTTGGGCAACTCAATGCGACGATAGCCAACAGTTAAATTTTAACTTTAACTTTACTATAATATACGAGCAACCGGACCTTAGTTAAGTAACTCAACATAATTAAGAAGAGTTGTAATTACCTACCATGTAATTATGTCTTCATATGGGCCTGACATTTATGTATAGCAGATTCTGATTAGTATTGAGGTCACAAGCTGTCAGCTGATGTTCAAGGTGACGCTAAGGAAATATGACAATTAACGCAAAATAGCAATGATGAAATGAGTCTATAAGATATAAATGAGTCTATAAAAATCCTACTATATTTTGTTTGTTTATTTATTTGTTTGTTTGTTTCTCTTTCACGCAAAAAGTATTGAACGGATTTGGATGAAAGTTCAAGTAGTGGACTAACACATAGGCTACTTTTTATGCCGATATTCCCACGGGAACGGGAACCAAGCGTCCCACGGGAACGGGAACCAAGCGTCCCACGGGAACGGGAACCAAGCGTCCCATGGGAACGGGAACCAAGCGGGTGAAACTGCGGGCGATCGCTAGTAATAGTAATGCGAAAGTTTGTGAGGATGTTTGAATGTTTGTTACTCCTTCACGCAAAAAGTACTGTACCGATTTGGATGAAATTTGGCACGCAGCTAGAAGATAGCCTGGACTAAAACATAGGCTACTACACCCATATTCCCACGGGAACGGGAACCAAGCGTCCCACGGGAACGGGAACCAAGCGGGTGAAACTGCGGGCGATCGCTAGTAATAGTAATGCGAAAGTTTGTGAGGATGTTTGAATGGTTGTTACTCCTTCACGCAAAAAGTACTGTACTTGACAACACAAATATCCTAATAATCCTCTATGGGCCTACCGCGTAAGTGCCGTCGACATCGCTGTCAACTTATACCAATATTTTCTAGTATACCAAATCATATAAAAATAGCATTGAAAATACATAAATAAAAAGATACTTTTTTATTTACGACGGGGAGACTTAGCCTTCATCATACCTAATATTAAGTATTGGAAAACGAGTCTCTCCTAGAATCCTCAACCACTGAGGAACTGGCTATCTTATCTGTAACTGCCGGAACACAACAATGCTGAAAATATTGTTGTTATGGCCTCAGACTTTGATAAGATGGTGGTAGCTAGCCAAGCGGATTTACAACAAGTCCTACCACCAATCACACCGAATATAATATGTACCCCACGGGAATCCAACCCGGGACCAAAACGCAAACAAAACGTTTTTAAGTCTTGATGGTTTCTAAAACATTATAGTAGGCCCGCAGGTTTCAGAGCACAGAAAAGAGGAAAAACTAAAAAAATAATTATACACTAGCTCGCGCCCGCGGTTTCACCCACGTGGTTCCCGTTGAAAGAAAAGTAGCCTATGTTACTCCCCGTACTTTTAACTAACTCTTTGCCGAAATTTTTAGGTTTTTTAGGGGTTTTTTGATTTTCGAGACGTTTCGGCACCTTTACAGCTGCCGTGGTCACGGGATGACTGGCTACTTATAAGTCTACCCTCGAAAAGTTAATTTATTTTCGTTCGGATACGGTTAGACATTTACTATGGCACAAATTATTATTGATTTGATATTTTGATTTAATTGTTATTTTTAATTCTTTATTATTAAGAAAAGAGAAAACTAAAGGCAGTTCACAAATTGGGAGGACCTTCGAAGAAAGAAGCTGCCAAGAAAACTTCTAAAGCGGGCCGACCTCCACCTTTATAAAGAAATTAAGATATGTTGTCTCCACCTTTACTTTTTTATATTTATTTATCTACAAAAAGAGCTAACCGTATCTTTGGGTCTTGCATACGGTTAGCTCTTTAATCTTTCATAAATTAACTTTTCGAGGGTAGACTTATAAGTAGCCAGTCATCCCGTGACCACGGCAGCTGTAAAGGTGCCGAAACGTCGGGAAAATCAAAAAACCCCTAAAAAACCAAAAAACACGGACAATTACAACTTAGTTCGTGGAAATATAGCGCGTTTGATATCCGTAAAAGTTGCTTTATAACATTGAACAGTGCGCGCCAAAACATAAGATGTACGTATCTTTACCAAAAATCATGTCGATTGGTACATTAGTTAGGGCGTGAAGTACGGACAAACAAACATACTTGTAAAGATGCCATTTCGTTCTAGCCTTATGGATGGATAAAACCGCCATAATGGCTGGAAACTCCGTAGTTTCACTCTATGGAAATCAAATTATATTTTTTATCTGTTCTGTCTAAATTCAAATTTTCTCCGTCCCACGAACCCTGTTCAGCTCATTTTGATTTATTCTTACAAAAACCATCAAGCTGAACAGGGCTCTTTTAACATAACCATATTTATCTAAAGTTGTGGATGAAGGAAGCTGTCCCTTCATAATTACTACTACTATATTAGGAACCCGTGTATCGCGGTAAGCATAACTACCTACTTTCTAACTCATTGTTTAGATTATTTATAACTAGGACTTTTGCTATATCCATGTATTTTCATTTTGTTATAGTTCCATTTTCTAATTACTATAAATAAAACAAGTCGCCTGTAGAACAATACTTTTATTTCATCTTCTATTACTAAATTAGTGCGGCGGTTCCGAAGTTCCGGCGACTGTAGTGCTGCCGGACCAGGGCCCGTAGACAAAGTAACATCGTTATGTAGCGAAACGATAGTTCGATTCGTTATTGTCTATATTCGCCAATTAACTTGCAGCAAGACCACGTGACTTAGCGCGGCCTATGCCAATCCGCCAATCCCATACATTTAATTCTTGTCGAACTACGTTATCGTTTTTGAATTGTTACTTTGGCTAAGGGCCCTGTACGCGTAGCATGAGCACCTCGACAAAGCTTTCTCGACACTTTTCTCGCGCGAGCGTATTGTTTGTCCGCTCACAAAGTACTGATATGAGCGGGACAGACATCGGTAGATAAGCGTCGACAGCGAGTCGCGGTGCTCATGCTACGCTGGCTGGAGCCTAAATAGTTTAGAGGATTCTAAATACTGCCCTACGGCCCCTGATACTGTGAACGTATCAGGGCCCGTACCGCGCAAGTGTCGTCGGCATCGACATCGACTTCATTTGACAGATGGATGTGACATATTGCTCCTAATCTTTGGTATGTTACCCGAAAATTACCACTCCACTCTACAACTTACTAAATAAAAATGTTTGCCGTCCTGTCAATATAAATTATATATTATCCCAAGTCCATTCATCCGCTGTTTACATCCTGTGCAAGTTCCTTAAAAGAAATAAAATAAAACTGTAAATCAAATCAAATCAAATCAATATTATTTATTCAGTCTTGGCTGTTACAAGCACTTATGAACATCAAAGAAGCTACGCCATCGGTTCACAAACCCTACGGCGGGAGACCTTGTAGTGTAAACAAATCCCCCCCCTCACTCCCCCTTTCTTTATAATATTGTGAATGTGTTGTGGAGTCCTGTGCTTGTGCTGTGTTTGTTTGTATGTAACTACATCGTTTTTGTTTTTTCCGTTTCAGACTCAAAGAATATTTTTTTTAGTTTGACTCGACCAAACCGTGCATTCTCTATAAAAAACCGAACATTTAGCTTATTACGCAATCTGTGTCTTTTTACTCGGACATTGGCAGAATCGTCACGTAAAACGAGACGCAGCCATCATAGCAAAAAAGTTGAAGTTGAAGTATGTTTTTATTTGTGTCAAAAAAAAAGCAGCAATGAGTCACATCCATCTGTCAAATGAAGCCGATTTCGATGCCGACGCCACTAGCGCGGTACACTCCCAGTTTGCCACGCACAATAGGCTATTTGACAATGCGAAAAATAAAGTTTCAATTACTGTTATCAGTATAAACTAATAGCCCAGTCAAATAAGACTTTGAAGGCTACAATAATTCCCATAGAGCTGAAAATTGGTATGAATGTTCAGAATACCATTATAAATGAATTGTGAAAAGTCCCCATCAATCCCCCTTGTGCAAAAAATTTTATTGATGGTGAAAGTTTGCAAAAATAGGTTTTTCGCGTTTTTCAGCTAAACGGTGAGTTTTACAGCAAAAATAGTTCAGACAAAAATTGTAGATCATCCGATTTTCTACAAAAAATGTATCTACACTTTTTTTCATAAGTATTGCCATTTCAGTGATATAGCGGTTGAAAGAATTGAAAAAAAATATTTTATTCGTAATATGCACACGTTTCCACACCACCTATGAGGTAGTGTGCTTGGCGCTTTTTTTTAACGTGGTTTCCCCGGTAGGCCTATTTTAATTTGGACTTGAAAGACCTAGGCCGAACAGCACTCATAATACTATGGCTAATATTCGTGCATACTAATTGTAAATGTTCTAAATTGGAGCGTTTATTTTTTAAAATGACCTTCTGTAAGAAATAAGTCAGTGACTTTGGAATGTCTGTATCAATATCTTCAAACATACGACCTGGTGGAGGATAATTAGAATTATCTAACACTGCACATTGAATATCCTCTCGAATAATTGCTGCTGCAGCTTCTAAGATGCGAAATCGCTCTTCTTTTTTATCGGTTTTTTTTTTCGTACCAAGCTTGATTTAAAATATCATGGTGACTATCAATAAAACATACGAATGTTGAGGATCCTGATTTTTCTGTAATAATAATTCTATCACCATACTCCAACTTCAATCGCATTTTAATGGTTCTGTTATCTATAGTTGATTTTTTACAAATACTTTTCAATTCGTCTAATGTGAATTGACAATCATCGCTATTTTCAATATACTTAAATATTTCTCTCATCGCAATATTTGTAGCTTCATCTTTAGGACGACCGACTTTACCCCCAGTGGTCGGTTTCAGAAAAGAATTGTAGCAATCGTTATGATACTTAGCCTCGGCAGCGACTAAATCATATTCAAATTCAATTCGAGCAGCAACAGCTTTGGCTACATCATCACAACGAGTTTTAGCTATAGTTAGAATACTGTCTTTGAACGAAAGTGTAGAGTGCACTTTAAAAATCTTACGTGGGTACTGCAGTGCTTTTTTCTTCTCCAACTCTTCATTTAATTCATTGCCGCAAAATAAACAACACTGGTTGAAGCAAAATGTAGTTTCACTTACTCGTGCTTTAGTACGAGGAGGACTTATTTTTGATGAACCAGCTTCTTCTTCTTGGCGCCGTCTTTTCACGGCATCAATGCTACTTTTTCGAGTATAATTTTTTCGACACTGCACATGAATTTTTACAGATGTCTGGTCTTTCAGGTACTCCGAAAACTCATCACCTCTTTCAATACGTGCATCAATTAATGCTTTCATGCCGCGATCAACAGTAACAACTCCACTTTCAGTCAAAGGTTGACTACAAATAAAGCAGAATTGCGACATTTTTTTTTAAAAACAGTAAAATGCACAAACTTTGTTACAAAATATAAGCGATAGCCACGAGTTGTCACTACGAAGGAATGCTTACGACTAACAGTATTTTGTTGAGTATGAGACCTTCGAAACGGAGCAGGTATACGAGCATCGCCACGCTGACAATTGAATGGAAGACAGATGTTACTCAAGGCCATGCGACTAAATGAAAATAGGGGAGGAGTTTTTGACGTTCATTTATATTCTAAGAATTTTATAATTTGTATGTATAAGACATAGGGACTCATGTATTTACTCATATAACGGTTCAAAAATGAATATAAAAGAACATTAACGTGCATATTACGAATAAAATATTTTTTTCAATTCTTTCAACCGCTATATCACGGAAATGGCAATACTTATGAAAAAAAGTGTAGATACATTTTTGTAGAGAATCGGATGATCTACAATTTTTGTCTGAACTATTTTTGCTGTAAAACTCACCGTTTAGCTGAAAAACGCGAAAAACCTATTTTTGCAAACTTTCACCATCAATAAAAATTTTTGCACAAGGGGGATTGATGGGGACTTTTCACAATTCATTTATAATGGTATTCTGAACATTCATACCAATTTTTAGCTCTATGGGAATTATTGTAACCTTACCTCTATTTTAAGGACTAATTTGACTGGACTATAAGACCTTAAAATTGGTTATATATTAACGTACGTTGAAAATAATAATAACTTTATTTAAAAGTGCGTAAATAAAAATGCATTTTTTAAACGCTTGTCACGTGACACAAAAGGCTCCTGATTCGTCGAGTTTATGATGACGTCACCTGCTTGTAAACCTCGTTTGCCTACGTATGTGAATGATTATGTCCCACAGATCAGAATACAGGCAAGTGACGTCACCGACCCCATTGCAGCGCCATATTGTCAATGTAGCGTTTTGGCGCTCTATTTCAATATTGAATTTTTAATTTGATATTTTTCAGCAAATATGTAGGTAAGTACCAGAATTAAAAAAAACAACTTTTACTGGGTTCCTTAAACTCTATTACATAATATAAAATGGATTTTAAAAACCCGTCAAATAGCCTATTATCTTTATTTATTAATCCCTGATTTCTCAATTTGGATATCAGTTTTGGTATAAGATTGAATAATACAAATAAATACTTTTGACCTACACCACTGCTCATCATAGGGCAAGCCGGGTGTGTCTTTTTCGAAGCCCAATTCGCTCGGTACTCCATTAATATAAACATCTACTCTGAAACTGAACTGCGTCAGTAAAAATGACGCGTCAATTATACAATGCTGTATAACGTTACAAACTTTTTGAAGATTAGATCAAGCTGCGCAATGTACGTCGTTCGTAGTGTCGCGTCTATTTTGGGCGTATGTATTAATGGTACTATCAGCATTTTTGCGTAGCGGCCAGCCTCAGAGCCCATCCGTGTATATTACATTAACATAAATCAGTCAATACACGACATTCCTGGGGTGGGTGGTTTTGCTACGATTTACATTACGACTTTTTCAACGAGACCTGTGAGATAACAAGATGTCTTTTATTTTTATTTGATTTTAGAATGAAGTGCGCAGTATCTATATTTTAAATCCTAGACAGTTTCTGTGTAAACGAATGGTGCGCATCTGACTACTACGCATTTTTTGAATATTTACACAACTTCTTCAATATAGGTTGGTGTGCATCAATTAACGATAGATTAGAAGAATAAAATAATCATTTCTTCTCTTATTTTAATTTATTTAGAGATCATCGTTCATCACCACATCTTTCTCTCCCATACCGCCTCTGTGGTCTAGTGGTACAACCACCGGTATCAGACCCAGGGGTCCCGGGTTCGATTCCCAGCGGGGGTACATATTATATTCGGTTTGGTTGGTGGTGGTAGGACTTGTTGTAAGCCCGCCTGGCTAGCTACCACCATCTTATCTAAGCCTGACGCCATAACAACAATGTTTTCAGCATTGTTGTGTACCGGCAGTTCGAGATAAGATAGACAGTTACTCAGTGGTTGAGGTTTCCGGGAGAGGCTCGCTTCCATCTTCAGCCTTATCAATACTTAACATCATGTATGATGAAGGCTAAGAGTCTCGTCGTCGTCGTCATTCATTAGAAAAAAACCCTTTCACATTGAGCCCACAATCCACGTCCTCTTTGCGTTTTTCTTTGGAATTTGCGCGTTGAATATCATTCCAAATAAAGCTGGAGTCCGATAAAGGCATAAAGAGCAGAGTGGCGGTCTATAGTCTCTGCTTCCTTTGTCCATTCCTGTGGGGCTTAGGCGCGAGTTGAGTTCCATATCCTATCCTACAATATTATAAATGCGAAAGAATGTCGGTTTGTTTGTTTGTCTAAATCGGTTCAGAAGTTCTGAACCGATTTGGATGAAATTTGGCACATTGATAGAAGATAACCTGGATTAAAACATAGGCTACTTTTTAACCGACTTCAAAAAAGGAGGAGGTAATCAATTCGACTGTATTTTTATTTTTTTTATTTTTTATGTATGTTCCACCATAACTTCGCCAGTTGTTAACAGATTTTTATAATTCTTTTTTTATCTGAAAGAAGATGGTTTATGTGTGGTCCCATATAATTTTTACGAAGATCTGGCTAGTAGTTTTTTCATAATCTTGAAAAATATCAATCACCTTTTGGCAAGTAGTCGTTTACCTAGATGACATTGTTGTGTATGGGCTGATTTTTAATGTAAGTAACGGCACATGATGTAACTAAAAAATCATAAAAACATTTTATAAAAAAAATTCAAACCGACTTCAAAAAGTCAAAAATAAAACTTTTGGAGTCGGTGCTAGCTAGCTAAGGCCAAAAAAATATATAGTTAATAGAAGTGCAATGTAGAATGCCCTGGCTGGCACCGACTCCAAAAGTTTTATTTTTTAGTTTTTGAAGTCGGTTTGAATTTTTTTTATAAAATGTTTTTTATCCTGACATTTCCACGGGAACCACGCGGTTAAACCGCGGCCCGGCCGCTAGTATGGTATATTTAATTAAAACAAAACATTTGTTTAACTACATACACAGCAGAATATCCCATCTGCGGACGTGGAATTGAAACCACTTCCTGGGCTTACGTCACCCGAATCATCGCGCAAGTGGTCCCAAGTCGCGCCACGCCGCCGCTCTTGACCTTAACCCAGCGCGGGATGTAGCCAAATAGGTTACTAAGTAGGTTTCATATAAATCTAATACCTAGGTACTTAAACAAAAAAAAAACCCATTTTGCTTCGATAGAGAGAAAAATCATGAATTCACCAGCTGCTGCTTTTGTAGTGCAGAAAGGTATTAAAAGGCTATCAAATTATCAATATGTTTTTGCTTCCAATAGTTTTGCTTGCTTTTTAAACAAGCTGCAACATTATGGGACTATAGAAGCTCATTGAAACTAAAATATTTTGACAGTATTCACTTACAATACTTAATTGTAAAGAGGAAAGATTTGATTGTTTGTTTGAATTGATTAGGCTCCGAAACTACTGGACCGATTTGGATGAAATTTGGTACACATATAGTAGATAGCCTGGTTATGAACAAAGGATACTTTTTATCCCGATATTCCAGATTTTTATTTCAGTGAATTTTATTTAAGTGTCTTCTTTAAGATTCTAAGTTATTCACGACAAAATCAGATATACAACTTTGCTGTGACAGTAATTCAATTTTAAATCCTGAAATTACACTGCACCACAACATGAAAGCATCAGATATATCGCATAAACTTACTATATATTATATTTAAACTCGAAACTAAAATCTAAGTACCCAACAAAGCTAAACGCTGGGAAAATAATTCAAGGCAATTAACAAAACCGCTTTAAGTTTCAAATCAATTAGGAACGATCCAAGTTGATTGGACGTCCAAGGGCCGAAAATTGTTGACGCTTCAATATGTTCGAACTATGTATATGTTAATTTACGTAGCAGAATCGTTGTTATAATCGGATGATAAATAATTCGGGGTTATCGAGGGGCCCGCCGCGATACCGATAGGGCGACCATGGCTTCTGTTATCTGTTCACTTATTGATATTTTTTCGAGGAAAGAAATGAACGTTTTATGGGTATTATTTGATAAAAAAAAGACTATACTGAGATAAGAATCATGTTGTTTCGTTTTTAACTAAATCGATAGACAGCGACATTCACATCTAACACAAATGACTTGAGTTGTCTGATAAATAACACTAAGCTAAAGACAAACAACGATTATAATAAAAATATTTTCTACATAAGTCGTAGGAGCCACAGCAGGAAAACTACTGTTCAAATTGTTAAACACATCACGTGTCATATTCTCGTTATGCCCATTCAAGGCGTCGTCAGTCCGCGAAATTCTTCAAGTTTGGTAACATCAGTTTCGGGTAGTAACGTCAAGGTCGCATGTTACGCACACGCGCGAAACTAGGAAAGCCTTGACTGCGGTCGACGACCCGCGGAAGTCGCCACGCCCAGCGTAACGAGACCCCTGGTCGATACCTCACTTCCCCATTTCAGGAGCGAACCTCACCCGGACCCGGCAAGGGAAGAGCTCTCTTAAACTGGTCGTATCTTTTCATGTCATCGGGTGACCTTCAAGCCCTGTTTTATAACCACCTTATTCGTTCTTCTGTTACCATGTAGAAAGGAAAATCGAGATGCCAAATCTTCACAGACAGCCTGACCTGCGTCTATTAAATTTTGTTTATAGGGCAAACTGGTCGGCAAATGACGCAATATGACCCGTTCTTTTCCACAGTTTAGCTAATTTTATGAGCGTCAAGATAAAATTAGCTATTTCGGTCGTAACTTGTCAATTAATTCTTACTGCGTTGCTTTGATAGTTGTTGCTATTATTATTTGAAATAAATGGTTGTATTATGACTTATCTCTTCGTAATACAAGGTACATGGCGGCATTCAAGCTATGATATAATACTTTGTCGTTAAAGCCGCTATTTTCCGTCTTCAAAAATGCAAATGAATACTAAGAACACCTTTTGAAAGAGGAAATTTTATCCGCTTTAATAAACGAAACCTGTTACCTGAATGATAAATTTGCCTAGTGACTCAGAGGAATAACGCAAATATTAAAATTTGAAAAAGTTTTCATAAGATTCATACAATTTTAGGATAAAATAGGGATTGATGCTTCTAATCTCCGAAAAAAAACACAATGGTAAGAAAAAATTTAGATATAAAGAGCTTATGTTCATTATAGTCAAGATCATAATACAGATTTCTGTCAACTTCCGAGAGTTATGCAATAGGAAACGAAGAGCGATGAAGATAACAGAATGTTACGACTATGTGCCAACATACTAATTATTGAACTTTGACATATTATTATAATTGTCGATAGTGATAAAACGCAAAATGACAACCGCTTCGTCGACATTAAATCTAGTTATGGAAATGAATAATCGCCGAAATGTAGTTTTGTACCTAAACGCATAACTTCAGTTTTAGAGCGCCTGCACCAAATTGGATTTTTTTAAGTCATGCTGAAAAGTTTTTTAAATTTCACGGGAACAAAGTTGTGGGCGGATAGCTTGTGATAAATAATTCTAAACACAAACCAAATGAAGGCGCCACTGAATTGCTACGTAACATTGAATTTATTATAATGGTAGACGTGTTTGAAAACAAAGCAGTTTCACGAATTTTGATCGCAGATTTGACGCCTACATAATAAAGTCATACTTGATTTTCAAATTTTGCTAAAGAATCTAGAGAAGTATAGAAACTTACTCACCTTAATATTTTCCGCCTATTGTTTGGATGTAGTCGCTCGGCCATTACTGGATCTATAGATTTTAACTTTTGATGGATCTCTTCATTCGTGAATTTAGATTCATTATCAACATCTTCTTTGAGTTTTGCTTTCGCTCTTTCATCATTAAAGTCAATTTCTTCGGTCACACTTTCTACCGCATTAGTAGCATTCGAATCACTTGAATTATCTAGTTCTGTACAACTTTTTTTGCTGACAGTTTCATCTTCATTTTGTTCTTGGTTATCAAAATCTCTCTTTCTTTTGCTTTTATCCCATAATAACGCATCTGCATCATTCATATCTTCTACTAATATTTTATATACTATTGATTCAATGTAATAATTGGTTCCACCAACTACAATCGGTATTTTTCCTCGTTCAGTTAAATTTTCAATCTGTAGCTATGGTTTAGGGAATTATTGGTTCATTAATTTATTTTGATTAAGGGTTGCTTGATTCCAGCTAATTTTTTTAAAAGTGAAGAATCTATGGATTATTCAATTGTTAAACATATAATATGAGTTAGAATTTCGGTGTACTATAAAAAAGGACTCAAAATATGGTCACAAATAGACTTTACAACACCTTCATCTTTCAACTTAACATTAAACGATATTCATGAAAACGACAAGGTACCTATCGTCTCAAGGCTAAAACAGGTCAACTGTAGAGCATAAAATAAATTGCTAACGCCAATGTGTAGACAGTTGAATAAATACTTCAAATCTACGTAATAACAAACCTTTCGAACAATTAGTATTTTGTCTGTCTACTTTGTCAAGTTTCACTCAGTTATTTAATAGACGTCCTTAATTTATTGATTCATTTTCTATATAATAAGAAAATATGGGAAAATAAATAACATCCCTTAACAAAAGAACCAACATTCCAGAGTAATTTTCTAAAGAATGGGAAAGGTATTTTAAATTACACTTAGTCTTCAGGAAGAAATATTGAAACTCATTGCGAGAATTGGAGAAGTTTAATAAAGCAAACAAATAAGTCATGCCTAGGTATAAGCCGTTATAGGGTACTATTAATCGAAGAACGAAAGATTTGAGTCTAGTCTACTTATGAAACCGCATACTTCAGAGAATCGTTAAACAAAATATGCAACGTTCTTAAATTGTAAATCATAACTGGATTATTAGCTTAGGTACTTGTTGTCACGCTGTATTTTTAAGTATTTTTAAAGTTATCTTATTTGGTTATTGGTGTAAAGGAATTCAAAAGCGCACTGACTAAACTGAACTCCTGACAGGGTTCGATTCCCAATGTGAGAACACATTGTATTCGGTTTAGTAAGTGATAGGAATTGTTCTAAGCCCATAAGGCTAGCTACCGCTATCGTCATTACAATAGTGTTTTCAGCATTGTTTTGTCACGCTGTATAGCCGGTTCCTCAGTGTTCGAGAATTCCGAGGAAGCGCGGCCACCTTCAGCTTTAACATTCTTTAACATCAAGTACGAGGAAGACTAAGCAATTACCCCATGTAGAATTAAAAAAAAAATACTAGTATTTTTCCCCGTCGTGCTTAAACTGAAGAAGCAAAAAGTAAAGTAAACAGCGATCTAATAGCTTAAGCTACTCCATCAACAAACATTATGTCGGATGATTTCTTCAATCAAAATGTTTTTGCTCATCTACTTAACCAAATCAACCGTGCTGACTGACAGACGGGATCAAATGGTTTCAAACGCTGCTATTTTCGGGCTCAATAAACCAATTAACGGTATAAATGTATAAAAAAAGATTCTGATCGTAATATTATAGATGTGAGTGGTGTTGCTAGTTGTTTGAATGTAATATTTTAAGTAGATTTTTAGTATATCGTCAAGACCAAATACGTACTGACAAAAAGTTAAAGAAACAGACTCCATTATTTTAACTGGACTTAAAGTTCACAAAAGTTTATAGATATTATGTTTAGGTACTTGTGAAACGACAAACTTGCTAAAGTAGATTATAATTTACCAATTAGTCTCTAAATGATACTGTAAATGATAATGATTCCAGAAAATTTCTAGAATTGGCAACACCACTTGTAATTGGTCATTATAAAAGTTCTCAGGGTTGTGAATCGTTTGTTTTGTGTGTCATACGTTGTTTAGTCTGTATAGACTCGCCTACGGGACCTCTAATCGGCTTAGCCGGTGAATGACCGAAACGCAAAAAGCCACATGAGCCTTCTTAAGGTGCCGCGTCGATACATCGACTTATTTGATTAACGAACCACGGTCAAGTCAAGTGTGAGCGGCGCGGCTTACGTCACTTCTAGGCAGATATAACCCAGTACGAACCCAATGGTGCATTGGTTATAATCTAAGATACTCAGCCAGGCCTCGTGGATTTGATGCACCCGGGTTCGTGTTACAGCTGTGGGGTTGTTATGGGATGGGTAGAATATTTTTTCCATTAAATTTTCTTGAAATTGTATTCATTGTCATTATGAAATTAAATTTTCGATTTTAATAACTTACAGTTTTGTAACATGGCTAGCTTAAAAATTGTTAATTTTAATTTTACATTTTCCATTAAATTTTCTTAAAATTGTATTCATTGTCATTATGAAATTAAATTTTCGATTAATAACTTACCTACAGTTTTTTATGCATGATATGATAACATGGCTAGCTTAAAAATAGTTAATTTTACATTTAGATATGTACAACGATCTTTGTAATTTGTAATTTATTTGTGTGTAAGCTTTATTGTAATTTGTCCCTGGTGGTCTAAATGAATCAAAACATTTATCAAAATAATAATGATACAATAGGAATACAAATGGCGAGCACACATAGTGGGGGTCAACCACCGAAAACAGCAGACAATTCTAATTCGACATTAATTATCGTCTCTGCTTGTAAACTAAATAATAAATGTAGCTATTGTTTAAATAATAAAAACTCATTATTTCGTCATAACTATGGAATTTATTGCGAATCGAATAGTTTTAGCAACACCGCTGTTTGATCACAAATAGCGAAGTGTGTGTAGGTACAATATTATTCACTTGTTACAAGTTCTTTTCACTTCTATTTTATAACCCTATTGTATTTTGTTTAGATTATTGTTAAATTCCACATATTAACTGATTGAACAATTACAAAATATCAATTGTGTTAGCCAAAACGTTTCTTATATTAATTTTCTTCCCAGACGAATTTTCCACTAAAAAGGGTAGTTACTTTTCTGAAACACGTTTGTCGACTTCAACGAACGACGGACTGCATGCAGTAGACTGCAGCGGCAATAATGCTTCAAAACTTCTATTAACTCCGACATCGATACTTTTATCAGTACTATCTCTAAAGTCAAACATTTTTTTGACGCCCTCCGTTTTAGTGTGGTACCGGTTTCGAGATGTCGCCTACTCTGACGTCCTGGATTTAAATCCCGGTAGGGGCAAATGTTTGTATGATGAATAAGAGCAGTTGTACTAGAGTCATGGACGTATACATGTATAATTATATGTATTTATATCCTTTACCCTAGTATACCATAACACAAGCCTTTCAGTGCTTACTTTGGGGTTAGGTTAATTGGCGTTAAGGGTACAGCCAACAGAACATCAAGTTTGTTCATTGTTCACAATTTTGAAGTTAGATAAAGTCCCGTACTTACTTAGACTAAAAATCGCTACATGAACTAAGAAGTGCCATAAAGCCTTACCAAAAAACGACGGTATTGACAAATTAAACCAATCTTTTTCTTCTTGTTTCTTAATTAATGGCTTGCTCGCGATAAAATTCGCGAATTTTGCCAATGTCAGGTAAATATATTTTGTAGTATTTATTATTATTTTGTAATTGTTTTAGCCGTCTACAAGTAATCGAAGAAGATTTTTTTTCTTTTATGAGTGACGGGGAGGCTCTTAGCCTTCATTAAACCTCACCTAATGAGGAACTGGCTATCTTATATCTAACTGCTGGAACACAACAATGCTGAAAACATTATTATTATGGCGTTAGACTTAGATAAGATGGTGGTAGCTAGCCAGGCGGACTTACAACAAATCTTACCACCAACGAAACCGAATACAATATGTACCCCCGCTGGGAATGAACTCGGGACCCTTGGGTCTGATACCGATGGTTGTTATCACTAGACCACAAAGATGGTTAAACCTGCCTACATATCTACATAAAAAATATATAGGTACGCGAGAAATTATTTAGAACCTCCTTAATTTTTTTAAGTCAGCTAAAAAGGATACAATTTTAAGCGCTCTGTTCCTGAAGTCGACGACGGTGAACATCTGATGAGGCTCCAGGATGTCCAGGAGATGGTGGGGGGCCGCCTCCCGCTCCTGCCGGTTGGCCTTAGCGGTTACCACGTCCAGCCCTTTGTAGATCTGTAATTAAATACTCTGTTAATATGATTGCTTACACTTTTTACATTAATTATCATTATCAGCCATTAAATATACACACTGCTGGGGCACTGGCCTTCCTTAAAATAAGCATTTTTTTTTTTATCTATAAAAAAAAGTTGCTGTTAAAGAGTTTTTTTTATATTTCATGACGGGGAGTCTCTTAGCATTCATCATATCTGATGTTAGGTATTGATAAGGCTGAAGATGGAAGCGAGCCTCTCCCGGAATCCTCAATTACTAAGGAACTGGCTATCTTATCTCTAACTGCCGGAACACAACAATGCTGAAAACATTGTTGTTATGGCGTCAGGCTTAGATAAGATGGTGGTAGCTAGCCAGGCGGGCTTACAACAAGTCCTACCACCAACCAAACTGAATATAATATGTACCCCCGCTGGGAATCGAACCCGGGAGCCCTGGGTCTGATACCGGTGGTTGTTACAATAAGACCACAGAGGCGGTTAAAAGTGTGATTGTAGGAAAGTTGATTTTTCTTTTCAACACTCGGAGAGGAACAATAGGTATAAAAACAAGAGGTGAGAGAGATAATGACGTTCGGCTGTAGCGGTTAAGCAACTTTCACAATGTTCGGTTACAGGATGGGTGACCCATTTGCCTCGAGCTCCTTTGGTGTTTCCGAAAGCACGTAAAGCCTCCACCACAACTCCACCACACTGTTAACGACAGCAAAACGGCTGCTTTGCTGTCGTTAACATCTACAAATCCGTGGTGGAGGTGGATCATGGCCCATTTAACTTGTTCATCTACAGGCCTGTATCGTTTTCCTTTTTCTGTTTCTGTGCCCCAGGAATAAGAACAGAACAGTAATATGATGAAGTCATAATATTAAAGGCCGGCTTCACCACCGACTGATAAATTCTTGGATGTGTGTTTGTTTGTTCTTCCTTCACGCCCTAACTAGTCACGCAACCAAATGACTTGATATTTTGCATGGATTTAGTTAGAAGATTTTATAATAATAATAAATTTTAATTAAATTTTAATATAATAATAAAAACACTTTATTGCACAAAAAACGCAGAGAAAAACAAACTTTATCCCGATATTCCCACAGTAACGGGAACCACGCGGGTGAAACCGTGGACGGCCGCTAGTTGTCGTTACTCTTTCACGAAAAAACTACTGAACGCATTTGTATGAAATTTGGTACACAGATATTAGATAGCCTGGATTAAAACATAGGATATCTCGACTCGGTAGAACGCAGAGCCAGGTAACTTATCGGTGACCACGAGCTGGTTATAAAACCTACATAGTTTGAGTCACCGCCGTAAGGTCGCTTTTCTATCCGTTTTCTACCGACTTTACTTTGGGGAGTGTGCATCTGAGCTGCACAACCTCATCCCGCCTTCTCCTTTTTTCCATCGGGATACCAGACGTACTTCAGGCTCCCATCCATACTGGGCTGCCATTCCAAACCTACGCACAGAGCGTTTTAAGTCCTCTTTTATCATGCGAACAGCCAAAGAGTGGAACGCCTTGCCGGCGTCTGTTTTCCCCGAGCACATACAATCCAAACCTCTTCAAGGTGCAAGTGAACAGGCTTCTTCTAGGCGAACTCGCTCCATCATAGACCTCATCTACGGTCCTCGACCAGATTGAAGTCAAGAGTAAGCCCATTTAATATTAAAATAAATAGAATACTTTTTATCTCGATATTCCCACGGGATCTGGAACCACGCGGGTGAAAGGGGGGGCGGTCGCAAGTGACAGATAATTTGGCATATTTTTCATATAACAACTGTCAAATTATCTGCCAGATCCAGAACTTCTGTCGATCGTGAAACCGGCCCTAAGTCTACCTATTTTATTCGTAAGTAACCCTTTTGCAACCCTGTAATAAAAGTAACTATAAAACACGTCTATTTTCGAGCTCTTAAATAAGTCGGCGCTTCAATTATGCTAATGAGAGCAAACGTATGAAATGTATGGATGTGGGACGAGGAAGATAGCCTTTCAACACCTGAATGAAATCAGGGTTCAGGGCTTCCACTCTTTAGAATTGAGATTTGTTGAATAAATAGCGGTTTTAGGGACCTATGTTTAATCTGGGGCCTTAGGTACTCTTGACCTGATTGAGTTTAGATCGAGATGGAATCAATCGTCAAAAGTCAGTTTTTATGACTTATAATGAGTAATGAAACTAAACATAAATGCGTATAGGTTCCACTCCAACCGATTCTAGCGCCAATCAAATTTGAATCAACGCGAACGTCGAGAACCAATAATAATTGTTGACTTGAAACTGTCTGTGTTTTAAAAAACTTATGCGTACTTCATGAAATGGTCCTACCTACTTACATACTTCTTGATGTGGCCAACTTATGAGCTTAATTAAACTGAACGTATCGTTAAACGTGAACTTTGATGATATTTGTTGACTACGTTGACAACGATAGGCATCTTTGCAATGGATTATAGTGGACATAGGGAATTTTATGTGAGGTTTTTATAATCCAAAGTTTAAAAAAAAACTAATTAAAGAAGGAACACATTTATATGACCTCTACTATTTCTCTTGTTCAATAATAACAATATTTAAAGTATTAGGAAAAATAATTGTATACTTCCAAATGACTTATTTTAATAGAAAAACACTTAGAAAAATCAACCAACTCACAAGTTCACAGGCGGGACGACTTGTGAGACGGCTCGTTTTTTTCTAGTAATTTTCTATTAAAACTATCATATACTGAAATATTTAAATACAGCAGCCCTAATTACGTATCTCAAAATACAGAAGTTATTAAACTATACGACTGACCGGCGGATTAAATCATAATTTGGTATATTTATATTCCAAGAGCATACTAGGTAATTACTATAAATTCCCTACTATAAAATTGGCATTAGGATCAGGGGCCGTACCGCGCAAGTGGCGTCGGCATCAAATCGGCTTCATTTGACAGATGGATGTGACACATTGCTGCTTCTTTTTGACACAAATGAAAACTTACCAAAGCCTAAGAGCAATATGTCACATCCATCTGTCAAATGAAGCCGATTTGATGCCGACGCCACTTGCGCGGAAGGGCCTCAGGTCTGTCTGGGGTCAATATAATGTTATACTTACCTTAATCGTCTATGGTATAAAAAAGTACTTATTTAATAACACGTGTTAAAATTTTACGATATTTAATCTGTTTGGCTTGCAATCATTAGAAGATCCTGCACATTGTTTGTATACATTTTGCTGATTCAAATATTTTCAATATGGCAATCCGTGTAGATCCATCACTGGCTCATACAGCATACAGCATTGAACTATACATGCCGGTTCATCACTGGTTGTTTGAAACCGACCCCGGTTTAAATGTTGTATCCTCTTGCCGGAATAGCTCCACCTGGAATCCGTAGGGGCGTAGCAAGCTCATCCGAAAAAACAACCATGATGAGCGACACCCGGCACCCACTCAACGATCACCATCCTGTGCCCCAACGGCTGAAAAGCCGGAAAAACTTTGCACGTTGCGTGGCCCATCTTCAAGACGCAGACCGGTCTAAGGAGAGATGCAGGCTGTGGCAGGAGAGGGCTGACCTCCCTAAACCTTTCGTCCCACAGTCTGAGAGTCCTGCCCCTGGACTTGAATTGCCATGGTCGACTTGGAAGTCGTTAAATAGACTCCTGACGATGGTCGGTCGAAGCATAGACAACATGGTAAGGTGGGGTTTTTTGAACGGCTCCAACTTGAGGTATGTGCGGTGCTGTCCCCCAAACGGTGGCGCACTTGATGTCATGTCCTGCGTGTCCGTACAGCTGCACGCAGGAGGAACTTATGGAGGCGACTGATGCTGCAGTCTTAGTAGCTGATTTTTGGGCCGATACAGTTTATGTTTGCTATCGACTCGAAAAGAAGAAGAAGACTGGCTCATAAATAAAGTCGTGGTAGTTTGTTACGTCCCTGCAGCAATGGATATTAATCTGAAAACAAGTTAGATGCCGAATGAAATTGGAGAAACACAAGTTTCGTTCGATTTCACCTTCAACCTTATCAAATGCAAAATAAATAGAATGATTAAATAAATAAATGAGATGGAACGTTTCAGTAGTAAATTTAATTAAAAATGTATCTTAAAATCAAAGGTCAGAAAGAGTCCGAGCTTCGAAGACCACTGATAACTATTATCACGTGTATGACGTCAGACAATTGCGTATGTCAAATTATTTTCAGATGAGAATTAAGCGCAGATCTGCCTGAGAGAAAAACAAGCGGAAAGAAGCTTTTAATGTTAAAATATCGCAAAAGGCGAGCTCGGCTCGTACAGCCTTGCAAATGGACTCTTGCCCCCTTAAAAGCATGGTATTAAAGCATGAAAATCGTAACGACTGAACTTTAGGCCATATGAATCAATTCGACCTGTATGTATTGCAAAAACGTCTATTTATTTTTGTATGGAAAAGAAATTGGTCTGAAACTATCATTTTGTGTGGTTTCAAATGAAAGAGTTTTATGTGACGATTCTAAAAATATATAACAGCATTACATTTCAGTCATTTGTTTTAAATTAAAATCAAAACATAACCATGTTTAGGCTCCTTTAGATACGGTTGAATTTTTTTTTTGTCAAGTATACCTCGTTTGATACAGAATATCCTGATATCTAACCCCAAGAATTAATTTGGGAAATATTCACATTTAGTTTTTTGTTCATTAGGGATTCAAAAAACAAAAAAAAAGGTTTTATATTTTGCATCACTTTTTCTATAACTCGGGTTTAATTGTTTACTTTTTTTGGCTGATACGGCCAGCAAGCCAAACGTACTTTTGGCAGAAAATTATTTAAAAAAGGTACGCGCAGAAATAAAAGATTTGGAGTTGAAAAAAACAAAAAATATTAATATAAGTAAGTAATAATGTAAGTCAAATAATCTTAGCGGCCCTAAGGGACAGTATTGAATATTCATATCAAAGGTAAGATGAAAACGAGTGGAAACAAATCTTACATTGAGGTTACGCCCTCGCCTTTGACACCTATTTAAGGCTCAGATTCAATGAGGTTACATAAACATAAATATTTACTTAAACTTTTATCACATAATCAGACAAGGGACTCGGTGCCGCAGTTGTTATGCGATTGTAAAGCAACTTTCGTAATAATCGGTCACAGGATAGGTGACAAAAAACTCGAGCTCCTCTGTGCTTCGGAAAGCATGTACAGTACCCGGCGATAAATATTGCACATCGACTTTTGGAAAGAGACAATCGGCTAATTTCGGCTTCGTAGAGCGTTATCTCTGTCGCACACTACCTATGTGACGTTTTGTCAGTCGTTGTTCAAGTGCAATAGACTGCGGTCGCGTCCAGTTCAAAATATATTATTTAGAGTTGTTAACACTAACCCAAATTTCATTAATTTAAAGTTGTACTATGGCATTTTTTGTCAACATGTTTTTTTTTATTTTATTTTACCACAACCTAAAGCCACTTATAGAAAAGTTGGTGTTTATACAAAGAATAAAAAGAATTTAACAGCTCCTAATAGATACCGGATTGTTTGTATTTCGTGCGACAGACATAACGCTCTACGAAGCCGAAATTAGCCGATTGTCTCTTTCCAAAGGTCGATGTGCAATATTTATCGCCGGGTATTGTAAAAGCCATTATTATTATTTGAATGATATAGGGGCTATGCAGCTCCAGTCGGAACTGTAGTCACTGCAACCTATAAGATCTATTGTATGTCTATCTGATTAAGTGTATGTAAAGTAAAGACCGTAAAATAAATGCCGTGTGGTGACGGCCTAAGAATACAAGTGTCACCACTCCCTTACATGCCTGGGATGTCGTAAGAGTCGACTAAGAGGCTCGACGCATTGAACACCTGTGCGAGAGAAGGAAAACTTGAAACAAACGCTCTACCAACCCGTCTGGCCAGCGTGGTAGCAGTAGGCTAATAGCCTCCTATGATCGCCATTATAGGCGTGAGCTAGGAGAGGCTTATGTCCAGCAGTGGACGTCCACAGGCTGATGATGAAAGTAAAGACATTGGTCCCAGCTGTATACTCAGTGGTTTAAACACACCAAGCCGTGTTGGGCCCGCGTGGTGGGTCATGGTCCATTCTCCTTTATCCATCCATAAGGAAGGCCAGTGCCCGCAGGGTTAGGAGCCCAGTTCACTAACTGCCAATTTGCTCATTGTCGTTTAAAACATCATTTTGTCCCTTTTGACTAAAAACGACTGAAATAATAAAAAATAAAAAAATATTTCCATACAATCACACCAATTATCTAGCCCACATTAAGTATCGTGAAGAACTTGTGTTATGGATACTAGATAACGGAAAACATACTTGTATACTTTTTTTTTTTTTGTAAATACCTACATAAATACATATTAAACACCCAGACCAAGACAAATAGACATGTTCATGCACACAAATATTTGTTTTGTCCGGGGATCGAACCCGGGACCCCTGGCGCAGAAGGCGGCGTTAGTACCTCTGCGCCAAACAGGTCGTCAAATAAAAAAAAAATGAAATAAATGTAACTTTAAATGACGTGTAGTGGTCAGTCAGGTAATCAGTTGCTGACTTCGGGAATTAGTGGGCCAGGCGTGGCAGACAGAGCTAATTTCGGGTTTATAATAATAATAATCTTAGATTTGTATTACATAGTGATTACTAAATGGAATTGGAAAAATTCAATCAAGATTAAAAATCAATTTAGAATCTCATCCTCTTTAATCCTTTTGCAAAAGGGTTAATACAAATATCAAAATGAGTGTATTTTTTCATGTGGAACCCTAAAACGTTTAAATTCTTGCTTGCCCAAACTCATCGTATCAGCTTATAAAGTTGCTAATCGACGACACGATGCAAAGATGGAAGTGACCGGATTGAATGTCAATTACAATTATGTGGTTTGCGTAAACGTTGATAAAAAAACTATAAAAAAATGTCGTAACGGTGTTAAGGGTTATCTTGGCGGTTACAAATGTCACACAGTAAGATATTCTGTTATATTATGACGAGAATCAGAATACTTAAAATACAACATTTTTCTAGTTTTTTATGTCATCTGTAAATTACAACGACGACCTATTTGGTAGAGTCAAAGTCAAAGTCAGTCAAAGATTTTTATTCAAATAGACTTATAGATAAGTACTTTCGAATAGTCCAACAATTTTTTTTCCCTACCAGCCGTTCAGGACATCTTTTAACTGATAAGAAGAACGGCCGCAAGAAACTTATCAACCTTAACATAAACAACAACATTTACAATGGAATATCTTGAAATATATTTAATAAAAGAGGAAAATTTTCTCATACTCAGTTATTAGAATATTTTAGAGTGGTAGGTATATGCCACTGGTTTTGAAGACATTGCCCACTCTAAGGTACTGGTTTCAAATCCCGGTAGGAGCAAATGTTTAGAATGAATGCGAGATTTTTTTCCTGAGTTTTTGAAATTCCTATATATCCAAAAAAATATTGACTATACTATACTAACTTCAATGTATGTGGTACCTAAAATTTTCAATAAGTACAATCTAGTAAGACAGAGTCCGGTTCTAAGTAAAAATATGTTGAAAAGTAGGTTAAAAAATTTTTTTTTGGACGTATAAAATATGTTTGTCTTAAATTAATACTTACGTTTATTATTAAATTGCATGTTTGGTGAGGAAGGTATGTGTAAATACTTGTAAAAGAGCGTATATCCCGCCAACAAACTATGTTCATAGTTTGGCGGGAAATTATTAAAGTGATAATTGTAACATACCATTTAATAAATAAAAAAATAAAATAAAAAATACCTAAGTCTAATCACTTACTTGATACCCAAACTTTCTAGGTATATGTAAATGCTAACTTTGGAAAAATTATTTAGTACTAGCTTCCGCCCGCGGTTTCACCCGTGTGGTTCCCGTTCCCGTGGGAATATCGGGATAAAAAGTAGCCTTTTTTTTATGAAGTACGGGGACCCTCTCAGCCTTCATCATACTTGATGTTAAGTATTGATAAGGCTGAAGATGGAAGCGAGCCTCTCCCGGAATCCCCAATCACTGAGGAACTGGCTATCTTATCTTTAACTGCCGGAACACAACAATGCTGAAAACATTGTTGTTATGGCGTCAGACTTAGATAAGATGGTGGTAGATAGCCAGGCGGACTTACAACAAGTCCTACCACCAACCAAACCGAATATAATATGTACCCCCGCTGGGAATCGAACCCGGGACCCCTGGGTCTGATACCGGTGGTTGTACCACTAGACCACGGAGGTGGTTAAAGCCTATGTTTACTCCCCGTCCTTTCAACTAACACTAAGAAAAAAACAAGTACATTGATTGCTTAGTTAGGTTGTGAACGAAGGACGAACAAAAACACTTTCGCATTCATAATATTAGTTAGAATGTATGACGCATTTGTATCTGCAGTACCGCCTTTATGTTGTTTTTTTTGGTTTTACACGTGGTCCGGATGCCCTTATCTATTATTAAAGTTGCGTGTCAAGCCACCGCAACGAATCCGAGCTAACTTTTATGGCTAGCGCAGACGATGTCTTTAATGTTAACCAAATAAGATTGAATTCAGATCGCGTATATCCATGAAAAGTACGCGATAGTCTTCGTTATATATCAACTTTATGATCTTAGTAATAAGGTCGTGTGGCGGACAAAAAGTCCTCCAATGTCTGTCGTCTGCGCAGGCCCTTAAGGTTCTGGAAACTAATGTAAAGCGGCGAATCCACCGAATAAAAGTTGACAACTTTCTCTCTGTTATCTTAGAAGAGTAGTGGCCATCTCTGGTAACAGAGTTTATCAAGCCGCCTATAAGGTCTCTCACTTGGCTACGGTCAACCATCCGACCCCTCACTTAAAAAACAAAAACCTAACCGGACCGAGAGTTGCTTAACAATACGACCCGACTGTCAAGCGCTGCCACGAGCGCTTCGATATTTTGTATTGTGAACGCGTGTTGGTGACAAAAGTTGTTAACAATGCATATTAAGGCATATCGTTATCTCCTAGATCAGCGTAAAAATCATTGTTCGCTAATTTAGCTATAGCCATTGAAACAAAAATTATAATCACGCTCTACATCCAGGGGGCCTACCGCCATTTCTTAGCGCAGTATTGTTTCAATCTTACCTTGCTATTTCGTAATACGAATCTCTTAAGGCGGTACCCTGACCGAAAGTGGCGCCGCGTTGAATTTTATTTAATATCGTAATTCTAATACACAATTTTAATAAAACTTTACGTGGAATTTTTAGAGCCCATTGTCTTGTATTTTTAGAAGGTATCGCTACATCTCGTCATAGTCATTCGTAGAAGTAGATAGCAAATGTGTCAAAAACGGCCACTTTTAGCAGTTTTGCTATCTACTACTAGCAGTGACTACGAGGGAATGTAATGATACCGTCTAAAAATACTAGACTATGGGCTCTAAAAATTCCACGTAAAGTTTTATTAAAATTGTGTATCGGAATTACGATATTAAATAAAATTCAACGCGTCGCCACTTTCGGCCAGGGTACCGCCTTAAGTAAGCTTGTTTTTTGACGGAAGTTTGTGACGTACGTCTTCGCTCAGTCATCGCCTCTAAAGCAAAGAATACTATTAGTTAACGTATCCAAAGTGTGTCAAAATGTGACAACTTCAATAAAAACAAAACGTTCGTAAGACATGATGGTTTCTTATAGATGGTAGGCTCGCAGGTTAGACAAGACCACAACTTAATTAAGTAGGTATCTATTTCAATTCGCGACAAAAAGTTGCCTGTACCTATAAAGTTCATCTTTGCATCAATGAAAATGAAATTGATTTAGTCAATTTTGGCTGTTACATTTATAACATTCCTTGTTGTGTGCAAAGCACTTATGATCGTCAAAGAAGCTACGCCTCTGTGGTCTAGTGGTAACAACCACCGGTATCGGGGTCCCGGGTTCGATTCCCAGCGGAGGGGTACATATTGTATTCGGTTTGGTTGGTGGTAAGACTTGTTGTGAGTCCGCCTGGCTAGCTACCACAATCTTATCTTAGTCTGACGCTATAACAACATTGTTTTCAGCATTGTTGTATTCCAGCAGTTAGAGATAAGATAGCCAGTTCCTCAGTGGTTGAGTATTCCGGGGGAGGCTCGCTTCCGTCTTCAGCCTTATCAATACTTAACATCAAGTATGATGAAGGCTAAGAGTCTCCCCGTCGTGAATACAAAAAAACGCCATCGGTTCGCAAAATCCTGTAACGAGAAGAACCGGCAAGAAATTCGTCAAGGGCTGTGGTTTCGGTGTGATGTACAGGCAGGGAACTTCCGGGTTGAGCAGTAGAGTTTTATTGTAGGAAACATAACAATAGCCTTACAACTCTTTTAACCCCAAATTAGAAACATAACAATACAATTCTGCTTATCAGATTTTGTATGAGTTTACAATCTGCCTTTGACATACATAAATTAAATTAAATAATTACATACAAACCAGCAATTATCTAGCTCACGTTAAGTTTAATGAAGAACTTGTGTTATGGATAGCTTATAACGGATAAACATACAAAAATACTTTTTTTTGTAGATACACACATAATATACCTACATATTAAACACCCAGACCAAGACAAATAGACATGTTCATGCACACAAATATTTGTCTTGTCCAGGGATCGAACCCGGGAACTCTGGCGCAGAAGGTGGTCCGTGTAGGGTTACGGTGTCGTCATATAGCGGCCGTAAGAGAACGGTGAATGACGCTACTAGACGTCTAGTACTATACCACATTCTGTGCCACTAGAACATTCAAATCCGTTATCACAGAAAATGGGTGTAAGTACCACACATACACACACGCTACTTTAATTTGAACAGCCGTAGGTATAGCTGTGATAATTTTCTGTGTAATCGCTCATTCATAAATAGCCGAATGATAATATTAATAATGTCAAATACGTCAATAATTGGAAATATTGCGTATTTCAATAATAAAGCTAGGCTTTTTTTCAAGCAAATATACGCGTATGTATGAAGCAAAGTAAACAGGGCGACTATATTGCTCAACAATTAAATCGTTAGCATATGAATGCATTTGAATGACACCCATTAAATATTTATGAAAGACTATATAATGTAGCATTTTGCAGCACAAAATATTCACCTTCGGCGACCTTACACCAGACCGTATGTGTTGTGGTAGGACCGAACAACTACTGCGCGTTACATATCTTTAAACTACCAGAGTATAGTTGGCTCTTCAGAAAAGAAGATAGTTTTGAGCCGGGGATCTTTTATATTTGGACGTGTTTTCCCACTATTATATTGAGACCTTTTCGCACTAAGCGTATGCAAGAGACCATGGTTACAGTTGATTTGGACGGCAGTTCCTCTGGCAACCAAATTATAAAAGCACCTACTCATAAGTAGATTGTAGTACGAGAAAGGTCTTGTACCTATGGCCGGTCATACGTAGAAGATAAAAATAATTTTTGAACTGCGTAGTGATGCGTCGTTAGACGCACCGCGGACGTTTAGTTGGAGGCGTTAGGAGAATGATTAAATTACTTGCATTATACATACATTATACTATAACCTATGCAAAAACGAATTATTGAAGCTAGTAAACGATTAAAACAATAATCGTGATAAACTTTTACTACATATTTATTAATGTTCTGTGGTGAATACCAATGCGGCTATCGAGCGTGTCAGTCTCCACACTATCGGCGCACTCACAGACGTTGATCGTCATCTGTACAAGATGGAAGTGGAGTGGACACGACACAACAGCTGGTGCCGCAGCTATTTAGTCAATTTATGATAATATTACAAAGGGGTTTGGGTAACTTTGTATGGACTAGTGGCGTAATTTTTTTTTTCAGCGGCCACAAAATTTTTGAAATGAAAACTTCTTTAGCGGCGTTGTGCACATCACAGTTTTAAATTTTTGGGATGGGTAAAACATTTTAAAGTCGCGTCAGGACACGTGACCCTGATCGAAAATTCGTAAGACCATTTACCGTTGACCTATTTCAATTAGTTGACCTGTTTATGACTTAAACATTACCCATTCCAAAAATTTAAAGCTCTGATGTGCACAACGCCGCTAAAGAAGTTTTCACTTAAAAAATAAATTAAAAAATCATACAATCGCACCAATTATCTAGCCCAAGCAGAGGATGACCAACGGCTCTCGATAAGAGCTGTCAATTTGACAGTGCCAAATAATGAATTTTCTCAGTGGCCGATAAATAAGTTTACAACATGTTTTCTTTTTAATGTTTCGCCAGTGGAAACGGTGGTCAGACAGTAAACTTTTTCGAAGTTAGAAGTTGCTCAACTATTTATAATTAAAGTTAACCTGGAAAGCTTTATAGTTTTGTTTATAAATTCATTTTTTTACGACCGGTTGTGGCGTAACTATGGTCCCTTTTTACTATGAAACCCTAATTAAGACACGAAGGCCCTAATTAATAATATGTTACGTATGTTACACCGTTTTAACCGCCTTTGTGGTCCAGAGGTATCAGCCCCAGGGTTCCGGGTTCGATTCCCAGCGGGGGTACATATTGTATTAAGTTTGGTTGGTGGTAGGACTTGTCGTAAATCCGTCTTGCTAGCTACCACCATCTTATCTAAGCCTGACGCCATAACAACATTGTATTCAGCATTGTTGTGTTCCGGCAGTTAGAGATAAAATAGCCAGTTCCTCAATGATGAGTATTCCGGGAGAGGCTCGTCCATCTTCGGCCTTATCAATACTTAACATCAGGTATGATGACGGCTAAGAGTTTCCCCGTTGTTCATAAAAAAAATGTGCAATTTACAATTATTTCCAAAGATCTTCAATTTTTACCTTAAGTAAGAACCTAAGATAGTTTGATATGTCTTTGATAAGTTTAGGAAAATGTACTTAAGCAGTTTTTCTTAATAATACTTATTACCTAGCCATACATTACGAACAACGTATCGCTAAAGTCGGATTTTTAATTCAGTAGAGTAATTTGACAGGTGCCAAATGTCATGTCAAAATAATGCTGCCTTATTATGATGTAGCTTTAATGTTAATATTGAAATGAATTGAATCGGATCGTATTATTTTTTTTATTCGGAATTTAAACATTTTAAATAAACGGATAAGTAGAGCGCGCGATTCTTACGAAGAAACCGTTGAAAACAGATTTTGGCCAAAATGTCTTCTTATACGACGATTCATCCCGGAGGGGTCGATATATCTCTTCCTCGACCTTTTACCAGATCCTAAGTCCACGTCGGCTACGGAAAAATCATCCGCTTCGGGGCCACCAAATTATTATATTTATTTATTTATAAATATATCTGCATAAGTATATACATTATAATAATAATCTAAACGACGACACGCGATCTTCTTGTCACCTCGTAGTTGTAATCTAGGCGGAACCATTCACCTTGAATATAAATGTGAATTACAGACAGATATTGTTATCGGATGACGTTTTTAAAATATTAAATAACTGGCATAAAACGGTTACTACGCGCAACAGCCGACGACCGAGTTATGGGCTGAAGCGATTGACGTTTCGCGCCTAAACTCAGTATTTATTCTTGAAATAAAATGTATCGTCTTTAAAATAAAATTATAAAATACGGCCATTTTTCTAATCTGTGATTTTAGTAGGTCCTTTTTAACATTTCATATTCTCGTATGAGGATTAGTGGCCACCTCTGGTGTTAGAGTTTATCAAGTCGCCTATGACTATAAGGCCTCAAATTGGCTTAATGACTGCTATCACATCACATCACATTTCATATTTTTAATCTTACATTATACACAGGCGGCCACTTAAAATCATTATTACAGTGTAAAAGGGACACTTGCAAATATTTTCAGAAACTTCCCAACTTCGAAATCCTAGACTAGTTAATTATACAATATTAATTATACAATATGTATTAATAATTATAAAACTGTCAATAGGGAAAAACTTGACACACACATAACTAAAACAAAATAAGGTAAGTATGTTTTATGCATTTCTTTTTTGTTATTTTATTTCTAAGGTAAGATTGACACATAGTTACTAAAAGACATAAGTATTTTAAACTTTTTTATCAGTTATAAATAGATGATGTAAACCATAAATATAGTAGATTAAAGACTTGTCTTTCGAAATAGGTTTATACCTGTGACGGGCCTACCGCGTAAGTGCCGTCGGCTTAGCTGTCGACTTCGTTTTGACAGCCGATGGCGTTTCGTACAGCGCAACTTCGACGTTATCGTCCTAACAATAAGATCTCTTTACAATAGTCAGTTACTACTCGACTGTGTGCGACCGAGACAGCGCTATAGCATTAGCATATTCGACAAGTCGACGACGTCGTTGAAACATACGTTACGCGGTAGGGCCATTGGAATGGTAGATGTAAGTGGCATTAAATAACTTATATCTCAATAAAATTTGTGTATTTTCTTAATCATCAAAAAAATCTTATCCCGCCAGCTCCTTATTAACACCGGGAATCCAGACGTACTGCAGGCTATCACCCCTACCTGGTTGATATTCCATGTCTGCGTATAAAGCGCTTTTCCTTATCTTTTATTATGCGCACAGTCAGGGAGTGGAATTCCCTGTCCCCGTCTATATTATCGGTTGCCTACAATCCTGATATACTTCTGGTATAAATCCTTAAGGATCGAGTTAATTGACTTTTTCTAGGCAAGCTCACTCCATCTTAGGCCTCTTTTTAATCAAACGATTCAGCTACTCGCTACTTCTCTCTTCTTGTACCACACATAATGTCAAAGGCATTAAATTCACAGATAACTAAATCAGCCAAGGCCGTCTGCTTATCGGCTCTACGCACACATTCCAACCTAATATTTTTCCCTCCAACTTGCATAATATTGTATTATAATCCATAATATTATAGTACTACAAATCATTGTGCACGTGCTTAAGAAATGCATTGATAATAAGCGCTATTGTTTCCAAAATAAAGTCCAATATCTTTCTTGGAATGTTCGTAGACGATTTCGTGTTTCTTATCGAATGTTAAATTAATGTCAGTGTGGACACGGAGTTGAATGATGATAATTATTATAGGTACCTATACTTATTTATTAATGAATATATCTGGTAGTTAAGGATTTCTTACACTAAGTTGAATAAGTGTGCGTGCCATAATATGATATATATTATATGGCGAAGCCGATCGGATAACGGCGGTTAGGTCCTCTTGACGGGATCGCGTTGAGATCAAGTTGTATTTAAAAAAATATTCCTGATTTTCGACGTTGATTCAATTTTGATTAGCGTTTAAATAGATCTCAAGAGATAAATATTAAACAAGAAAATATACTAGAAAAAAGCAACTAGTCTCATGTCGCCCTGACGGGATGACTAGCCTAGACATGAGATTAGTTGCTTTTTTCTAGTATATTTTCTTGTTTAATATTTATCGATCGTTAAACACCTGAAAAGATGTTTCTTTCGAATGCAAGGATATTCCTAGCATTGATGTGACAACGCTGGCCTACAGCGTATTAAAATATATAAAAGTATTGGAGAATTTCGACGGTGGTTCGCAAGTCTCGGTAGCTCAGCGGTTAGAGCATTGGACCGGATTTCCAAAGGTCGCGGGTTCGATTCCCGTCGGAGAATTCACTTGTGGCCGAGTTAATTTTTTCCAATATTTTTCTATTCAAAATTTACCATAAGTATAAATTATTTTACTTTTAAACCGACTTCAAAAAAGAAGGAGGTTATTAATAACTACAGTAACAAAACAGTTGCTATGTTTACAAAAATGCCTAGGGTTGTGTTACTGACATAGTAAGACAGTACTTATAAGGTCGTATCGCGATCTATAAATAGGAGCGTCTCATAAACGAGATTGTCTGCGAAATGACGTCACAACGGAAACAAGAAAGCTTGAATGAGAGACAGACTACACCCACGCTTTTAGTAGGGAAGCCTTTAGTTTCGATAAAATTTTGGGACATGGTTATTTAATGCCAGGCCTATCCAAACGTTGTCCCAATCAACCGCCAGTGCTCAGTAGTATACTGGTTTTGAGAAAATATGTCAAAGAGGTTCATCAATTCATCGTACATTGACACTTTGCCAAAGTTGGGGCCACCGTGTGTAGAGCCGGCATAATAAAATGAACGTCAGACAACACCGCTAAACTTTAACTACGAATATCAGAACCATCGATAGTAAGATTAAAAATACTTATATAATACTTATGTAGATCCAGACATTTATTAAAAACAAAAGATCATCATCAAATCAAATGTTTGCCTCGATTAGGAATCGAAACTACGACCCCTAGCAAATTAGGCAGGATCGGAACCACTGTGCCATAAGGCTTCATTCAATTATGATCTAAATAAATAAAATCTATATTGACATAATTCAGATAGATTTTTTTTTTTATTATTAAGGAAAATCCTAACGAGTGAAATAGGCTGGTTATCATCTTATTAACACCCTAACGACATAACATAATTTAGGTCAGTAGGAAGTTCTTCAAGCGAATTAAATAGCAGCAGTCACTTATTATAGACTCTACTAGCCAAAAACAAGTAAGTACCTAAGCTATTGTCATAAATTCAAAATTCAAATTCAATGTCATTCATTCAGTCTAGCCCTTTCGTGACCGGCTGAAACGATCGTGAGTTCAAATTCAAAAAAATCTAGCACCGCGGTAAATCAAGTTTATTGAACACATATGATCGTGCGTTTCCTCTTTTTTAAAAGTTGGCACCATTCGCGATCCTACGTAGTTTCTTGTCTATTCGTCTGCAAACATGGCGACGCACGTTCGCGGTCGAAGCAAGAATTCACTAAAATTATTTACAGTGCATATTTGTGTTAGGATTGATGTTTGTTTTAATAATAATGGAGTGTATTTCATATGTAAGTACTAATTTAAAGAAATAAAACAGTTAAAATGTGATAATTTCGGCATCAATTTTTGAACGCACGTAAGTGTGATTTCGGCTGTTGCTAGCGTTCTTGATTTTAGTAACCCGTTATGATTTTGTGTTATTTTTGAGCTGCTATTGGTATATTTTATGTTTTTATTTGTTCAAGAGGTTGAATTAACTGCAGATTTACTCCTTACACTCAAAGAAGATGGAAATCGAAGGATTCCCCGACGAAGATGCCGTTGACGTTCAGAATAGCGTCGTCCAGGTTCGCAGCGTGAGACCAGCAGATACTACTGCTCAAGATTCTATTTTCTGGAATTACTTAGGGTCTATATTCTAAGAAACCAAACTTAAAATAAGCGATTTCGGAAAAAAATATTTCAGGGCTAAAATGGCTAGGCTGTGACAAGCACTTAAGTGAATGTCAAAAAAGCTATGCCATCGATTCACAAGCCCGGCGGGAGATTCAAATGGTAAAAATGGTAGCTCATAAATTTCAATGATAACAACGGAAAAAGATTTAACCTCTCTCAAATGAAAATGAAATTGACTATCCAATTGAGGAGTTATGAACTTCAAAGAAGCTACGCACGCCATTGGTTCGCAAAATCCTACGCCAGGAGGTCTCCCGGTCTTGTAACGAATAGAGCTAGAAAAACAACTACACTTACTAACTTTTCAAAATATAAATTAAAAAGCAATAAAGATCAATAATATGCATAAGTCGCCCACAATGGTAGAAAGTGCCCAGTGGGCGAGCAACGCTGCGTATATGGAAACCATTCCAGTATTCAGAGCACCGGTACGTCTGAGATGCGGGAGGATTTACTGCCATTAATTCATAGAAACGATTATGGAAACCCTTCCAGTATTCAGAGCACCAGTATGTCTGAGATGCGGGAGGGTTTCCGGTGAAGTTTACAATTCTATATATTTTATTTATTTATTTATTTGGATCACCAACAAGATTACACCAAACAAAAAGAAAAAAGAAGACTCACACATATTAACATTGAGAACAAAGTGAAACCTTAATTATATGTGACAACGGCATGCATTAAATACAACAAACCAACAGCTTTACAAAAAAATATATATAAGAAAATTATGTTAAAATTAAAACTATGCAAGTTAAAATGTCACAATGGCTAAGTTGAAAACGCTTCCTCTACTCAATCAGGCCGACAAACAGAATAAAATGACTAAGGTGCGATCTGAAACATGGGAGAGATTTTGGTGCCATGCTCTCCTGTACTCGCAATACTGGGTGAGTTTCCATAAACGTTTCTATGTATTATGGTAGTAGACCCTCTCGCATCTCAGACGTACCGGTGGTGTTCTAAATACTGGAAGGATTTCTATATACGCGGCGGCCGGCGGCGCAGCGCGGGCGGTGGGCGCGCGATCTAATTGACAACTACAAGTACCTACTCAAAAAGAATGACTAATTTCCCTTGAGTTACATTCCATATTATTTTCTAACACGGCACTGGTGTCAACGACCTCGTTAATCGTATTAATTATTTGCAATAATAATAAATAAATGGTCGCTCGTTAAAATTTTATGTACCTATCTGTACTTATATAACAAATCAATAGTTTGATAACGCTAATCTCTGCCACTGAAAATCGGATTGCAAAGAGAAAGATGGGAATAAAGGACAGCACAGCTGCTGCCTGCTGCCTCTTGTCGTCAAAATAGGTGCTAACACCCGTGTTTAGAAACGTTTGTAAGCAATGGAGAAGTTTAATTTTTTTCTATTAATCAAAATTTAAAATATCAGTAAAATTTATGTGAAAAAATCCTGAAAATATAAAATTTTTAGACGTTACGGGCTTTAAAATGTTGCTAACGTCTCAGCGTGTGACGTGATGTTATGCAAATATTATATTATTATTATTATTATTATTTTACGGTTATTAATGTGGTTTTAATAATGTTAACGGCACCACTTTTTTTTCTAAGTGGGTCCAAAATAACGTTGGGCACCTCTGAGACTAAACATTTAAGTAGGTATATTTTTCTCCTATTTCTACTGTAAACTGTTATAACTTTATTGAAATCATGCTTTTAATAATTTTCCATGCATGCAGTGGGTAACGATTCAAAATTGAAACTGAAGTACCTACCTATAAACTCTTAAGTTTCAAATGGACCAGAGATTCCCAAAAGGAGGAATTTCCACCCCATTTTTGAGCAGGGGTACCTTTGATGTTCGACGCCCTGAATGAACCCCTTTGACAATTTGAGTAGCCATTCAAACGTCATTTGAGCCGTCGAAGTGACTATTGCGGGTTCGGCGGTCGACCCCGACCGTGAGGTGTCTTTGTTGTTGTTTATTAATTGATCTGTTTATGTATTTTTTTCTCCAGTAATAATATCTCGGACCAAGAAATCGAACCACTGCGTTATCGTACAAACATAGGCACTTTACAGTCTGCATATTTAGGATTCAAGATACATTTAAAAAATATACGACGACTGACAAATAATAGTCGCAAATATTCAAAAATCTCTAATTTTTATGCAAAGTATGGAAAAAGTTACGAAATATGTTTCCCTATAACTTTATATGGAGTTAAAATGAATCATTTGTTTCATTGAATGTTAGGGCAATCAAAATGATTTGAATACTAATTGGTTAGTTCAGGGATGGGGAAATGGCGGCCCGCGGGCCAAATCTGGCCCGCGACTATGAGCCTGATGTCTAGATTAATTGGGTCGGTTAAAAACAATATTCAAATATTTGCGTTAAAAATAAGCGCGCGCCACAAAAAACGTGCATCATTCACCAGTGCATTTTCATCCTTTAACTAATGATTTCATCAATCACATGGAACCAGTAAGTCAAAACTTTATCACCTATGTACCTTTTTGATATTTTTTGTTATTTACTTGGATTAAAATAATTATACGGATATAAAACGCGCTATATTTCACGAACTAAGTTGTAATTGTCCGTATTTTTAGGATTTTTAGGGGTTTTTTGATTTTCCCAACGTTTCGGCACCTTTACAGCTGCCGTGGTCACGGGATGACTGGCTTGATATCCGTAAAAGTTGTTTTATTTCAATGAACAGTGCGCGCCAAAACAAAAGATGTACGTATAAAATAATTATGTTCCTTGGCCCGCGTTAATGTCGCGATTTGTTGATATGGCCCATCTCTAAACTTATTTCCCCACCCCTGGGTTAGTTGAACATTTGACGTTGCAGTCGACACAAATCTTTGCAGAAACACCGAAATTGTATTATTTATAAGATCGCGACGTGAGCATTTTTATATGAAAATCACGCAGTAACTCGATTTCTTTGTCCTGGAGTGTATTTGAACTCTTCTGACTTTGTTTGAAAAGGCCTTAGTATTTTATAATGACCTTATTGATGTAATTCAATGCGCTGTAATTTTTTTACGATTGTACAGAAAACACCGCCATTAAATTCAACAAAAACCCATCTAATTACAAACATAAGATTATCAAAAACTGAAACTGAAATAAAAACTGTAAAATTAAGCACCTATAGTACTAGTAGTCTATACTATTTCTAGGTTTCTAGTTGGTGGTGAACCGATCCCTCCCCCTCCTGTGGGGAGCTGGCTTGGTACAAAGTACGAAGTAAATAAACATTTTAAAATTAGTCTTGATTTTTAAGCCCTGGGTTAGACCGTTGAGTCACAAAGGGTTAATTCATTCCATCATTATTTCAAAGCAGATTTTCAGTCAAACATATTAACACAGTAAAAGAAACAGTACACTCGGAAAGACTCAAGGAAATAAAAGAAATGCAGAAACAAAGGAAAACAATACTTATTCGTTTCTCAACAGTGCGTACTCGACTCTTAAAGTAGGCATTCTCTATCTACGACCTTAATGGATTCAAGATATTTTCTTGTGTCAAATTCTTGGTTTGAGTCGTAAACATCCTAATTAAAATGTTTTTGCTTTATTAGATATTTTTTAAGTTTAAGTGAAACTTATTTAGCGGCGTTGTGCACATCAGAGTTTAACATTTTTGAGATGGGTAAAAAATGTTAAGGTCGCGTCAGTAAACGTGATCGAAAATTCGTAAGACCATTTACCGTTGACCTATTTAAAATTACACAAAGTCTCACACTTGAAAGATCTACGTATATTAGTTAATAACAACCATTATATAAAGATCTCTCATTACTACCAACTTTCATATTGATGCCAGGTCAGTTTTAATGGATTTACCTGCCAAATCAAGTGGGTTTCCGTTTTCATCGACTTTTTATGAAGTTGTGGTCAAGATATAGTTTATTTTCATTTAAGCGGTTTTCAATTCTGGCGGCACTCCCAGAGTTCATCATGAAACTTAACGTGGGCTAGGATAATTGGTGAAAAAAAAAGAATGTTTTCTTTTCAGCATTGTTGTGGTCTTTCGGTAGTAGACGTACATAGCCAGTTCCTTAGTGGTGGAGGATTACGGGAGAAGTTCGATTCCATTCCACAGCCTTCACTTTAAATCAGGCTCGCCGTAAAAAAAAAACCGCTGACACAATAATTGTCATGTTTTATGCCCACCATAAGAATATTGAAAATTAAAAGCTGCCATTCGACCCAGGGCCCATAAATCTCGAGGGTAGGTCAGGGTCCCTCGAACAAAGAACAAACCAGTTGCGGCGACCTCCAGACGGTGGTCGGTTTGCCGGCGAATTCCTTGCTGTGTTAGTAAAAAAAAAACAACACGAACGCGTATGGGACGCGTGCGGTGAGGTTCCGTAGAAACGGTGGAACTATGCTATTTTACGGTTACTTTAGTAATAGTTAGTATTCTTTGCTATTACGCTTACCCTGTCAAATCTTATATTTTTTTAAGCGTAATTAGTAATTGCAAAAGTAACACGGTGCAGTAACAGTTTGTAAGTGGCACCGTAATGTCCCGTCTGAATTTTAAACTAGAAAACGAAAGCAAAGTGGTTACAACTTGCTTTCGTTTTCTACGTTAAAAGCTATCATATTTTGTCCCTTTGTACAGTCAAAATAAAAAGCGACCCCCAATTTCGAAACTGCGAACATTTAAATCGTATTTAAACAATTAATACAGTTATATTAAAGAAAATAGCAGATTTCGGTGTTCATAATAATCTTCGGCGTTGGTTCTAATCCAATTATACGTGAATCGTAGAAGTCAGCTCGTAGCAGTGAAGGGTATCTGTGCCTATACTGTGGCCTGACCTTCAATTCTTTGCGATTCTTTTATCCCCCATGGCCTAAGACAGTGTGATGGCAAGCAGTGAGGAGTTTAGCTGGTAGTGCCGTTTCGAGGCTGAATGGGGGACTGGGAGGCGGTGGTCCCTCCCATCTTCCGTCCTCCCACCGAGCTGTCGAGCTCGGTGGGGGGATGGGAGCTGGTACGATCCTACCCCGAACCCCCGCCGAGCCTACTAAGCTTGACGGGGTGTCGGGGGCGGCGAGGGATAGGGTTCTGGACTCACGAGTCCGGTATTCTAGGTGAACCCAGCCTAACCGTTTGGTATGCGTAAAAGCATTCCCCTAACTCAAAAAAAAAAAGTTATTTTTAGATTGTGAGAGTAGGATGCTGCCATACGGTGCGTATAGGCGTCTCACTCTTACTACTTGAAAATAATCTGAATTTAATCGCATTACAGTTGACGGTAGGCCCCCGGTCATTTAGGTCCATTGTTGTTTGTCATATTTATAAATGACCTTATAGTACTATTCTGTCCTTTAACCTTCAACGACCCATACCTATTAAAAATGGTTCTACGATTCCAATGCGGAACCCTAAAAAAGTGAGTCTTGTAACTACGCGAGGTCCGCACCGCACGTGATGGTATGAAGATTCCGATAAATTGGCTTTGGTAAATTCAGTAAGAGTGTTTTTAATTACGACCACTATCCGTAAATAGTACAATTAATAGGGCTGCCCATAAACATTGCTTTAATATTCCTCATTCTTAAAAAATAGGGTCACAATCACAACACATGTAGGTAACATTTTTTTTTTTAATGTTTTTGGTTAAAAAAATCACACTGTTTATGTTTTTTTATGATTTTTGTTTTTTTTTTTGCATTTTTCAATGCTATTTTTATACTTATGATAAATTTTAAATAGAATCCGGTCCAGCGCTTTCCGTCCCATCCGAAAATTCGCTTGTGTCCGAGTTGATTTTTTTCCAATATTTTTGTATTTAAAATTTATTATAAGTACACTGTTTATGTGTTTTAATTTAGAGTGAACGAAATCCGTAAAAGTTATTATGCACGTAATATAGTATAGATTAAGTATTAACTTTTCAAATATCTCACTTGACATGACATGATTTGACAGTGTATTTTTTTTTAATAGTCGACAGCCCTTGAAACTTAAAATACCTATAGTTTTTTAACCATTCGTAAACTAGTTCGAGGAATGAACACTAAATGACCTCGTCTGTTTAAAGACAAGTTTAATTCGTTAATTATTAACCTATCGAACGTAGTATTTTAACGCATATTAGTAAAATTCGATCGAATTATAATCTTCAAAACGAGTTTATAATGGCATCATTTATGGACACAATGTCAAAATTTTAAAATAGAATAAAATTATAAGACTTTTTCTCTAACAAAATAATTGTATCAAATATATATTTTACAATTACTATACAGGTGCAAATACCGGCCCTGACTTCTTGACTTTTCAGGCGCGCTTTTCATCCTAGACGACCTGTTTGGCGCAGGGGTACTAACCCCACCTTCTGTGCGGTCCCGGGTTCGATCCCCGGACCAGACAAATATTTGTGTGCATGAACATGTCTATTTGTTTTTTTTTATGATTTTGTAATTTTTGCATTTTTCAATGCTATTTTTATACTTATGGTTAATTTTAAATAGAAAAATATTGGAAAAAATTAACTCGGCCACTAGTGAATTCTCAGACGGGAATCGAACCCGCGACCTTTGGAAATCCGGTCCAATGCTCAAACCGCTGAGCTACCGAGACTTTCTCAGTCTCGGTAGCTCAGCGGTTCCCGTCTGAGAATTCACTTGTGGCCGAGTTAATTTTTTCCAATATTTTTCTATTTAAAATTTACCATAATATGTCTATTTGTCTTGCTCTGGATGTTTAATATGTATATTATGTATGTATTTACAAAAAAAAAGTATATAATTATGTTTATCCGTTATCTAGTATCCATAACACAAGTTCTTCATGATACTTAACGTGGGCTAGATAATTGTTGTGATTGTATGGAAATATTTATTTATTATTTATCATTTATTCATAAAATAAGTAAAGTTTTGATTTCAATTTTGATTCCTTTTAGTTGAGTTTGAATTGCGAGCTGATTTTTTACTGCACTGTAGTACTGCATTCGAAGACAGCTTACTGATCCTACTATGGCAAAGGACGCCAAAATAAAACTGTTTATAGTAATGCCATAGATAAAGCGCTATACGGCTGAAGCGATAAAAACAATGAGAGAAAATAACGCGCGCGGGAGCGAGGCCGATTTTGCAAATTAGAAAACCACGAATAGTTTCGTAGTAAATAACTACAGCGATTAAAGAGAAAATGAAAGTCAAAATTTTATTTATTATTATTTAAATAAATAAAATAATAAATAAATATTTCTTACACTCACACCAATTAACCTAGCCCCAAAGTAAGCACTGTAAGGCTTGTGTTATGGGATACTAGGGTAACGGATATAAATACATATAATTATACATATATAAGTATTTATGTGTAGAAATATATATAAACGTCCATGACTGAGGTACAAATGCTCGTATTCATCATACAAACATTTGCCCCTACCGGGATTCGAACCCGGGACCCCAGAGTAGGCGACACCTTGAAACCGGTGTACGAACCACTCGACCACGGAAGTCGTCAGTGATTTAATAGTACTATGTAACCCCATTTGAGAATAATCTTGAATTTTCGAATTTTAAGGGGTCTTTTCGAAAAGAAAGTGTCGAGGCATAATTTTAAAATCGTGTTTCTGAAACTTTACAAATCTAGATAAAGGTATGAAGAAATATATAAGTATCTTATTATCAGAACTCTAGTTTTATAACACAAAGTACCTACGTACTTTTTCGGTATAGTGTAATAAATAACAGTACTACCTATGTTACATTACCTAAATACCTGGAATACGTCTATACTAAGAACTCAACTTCTTTGCACTTCAATGCGCTGTTTGAATGCGACTTCAAGGATTACAAAACTAGAATGGACAGTGTAAATCAACATTCAATATTCAACTTTATTACAATAACAATTTAAGTTCCTTTCTTTTATTTTGCTCTTTAGAGGTTTGCACTGGAAATATTGTTAAGATAATACGAACAGCCAGGTATTTATATGTTTGTTTTAAGTGACTTAACACTTCGAACATGCTTAGTGTTAATAAATTAGTTCAAATATTTAACAGCTGATTTAGTCTGAAATAATATTATGACGATGGAAGAATTTGCCAGCTGGTAAGAATGATAAGAATTATGATAAATATTAAATAGAGAAATACTGAAAAAAAATCCGGAGCCAGACCAGACCAGAGCATTGGTCCGGATTTCCAAAGGTCGTGGGTTCGAGTCCCATCTGAGAATTCACTTGTGGCCGAGTTAATTTTTTCCAATATTGTTAATTATATATTAAATTTATCGTCATTTTAACTTTTTATTATATTAGTAGAGGATATAGAAAAGTAGCAAGATAGTTTAGCAAATAGTAACATCTCGAGGGTAATGATCAATGAATCCCCTGAAAAGAGAATAGACAGTTTAGTATGAAGTTTGTCCCAACCCTTGTACCAATAGAGGATATGTGTTCAAATGTTGTCCTTGTCGTCCTCATTGCGAATATAAATTTTTTATTACCTCAAGTAACAAAAAATCGAATCCAAGTAATAAAAAATAATTTTCAAAGATTACAAAAGCAGAACAGTAACGATTAAAAAAAAATAGGCTGGCAACCTGTCACTCACTATTGTTCGGCGGGGCTATCACTTAACTTTGCAACAGCAACGCGACAGCAAAAATTGCGCGATAATTTCTTTACGTCACGTATCAACAGTGCGGCCTCTACCGAACAAACGATGAACTATTCATCCATACTAATATCTAATGTTATAAAGAGGAAATATTTGATTGTTTGTTTGTCTGCGTTTAATAGGCTCCGAAACTACAGGACCGATTTGAAAAATCTTACCGGGATTCGAACCCGGGACCTCAGAGTAGGCGACACCTTAAAACCGGTGTACTTACCACTCTGCCGCGGATGTCGTCACAATGCCAATGTGGCGTCGTAGTGTGGCTATGATCAGAGTGATGTTTATTCACTTCACTCTCAAATTGCACCTTGGTGGTTTGCCAACCCCGCAACCCCAAGGGATTTATGGTGCGAGTCATGTGAGTGTATGTATGCATGTACCTACTTACTTCATCATCATCATCAGCCTGTGGACGTCCACTGCTGGACATAGACCTCTCCTAGCTCACGCCTATTGTGACGTTAATAGGAGGCTATTAGCTTACTGCTACCACGCTGGCCAGACGAGTTGGTAGAGGCTTTGTTTCAAGTTTTCCTTCTCTCGCACAGGTGTTCAATGCGCCGAGCCTCTTAGTCGACTCTTACGACATCCCAAGCATGTAAGGGAGTGGTGACACTTGTATTCTTAGGTCGTCACCACACGGCAAACCTACCTACTTATTTACTATTATAATTCTACTTCTTCTTCTTTCCAGTAGATGGTAATTCGTGAAGCGTGGTTTCAATTTTTTCCGCCCAGAACTCGGCGACACGGGTCGCAGACTCAGTAGCGGTCCACAGCTGCAGGGAGACGCGGGGCAACATAGATGATGGGTCATGGTCTGAGGGGAGGCACCGCACTCCCATTGGTCGTCGTTACTGTAGCCGCACCGGCACAAGTTCTCCTTACACCGATAATTCCATTTGGCATGCTTAAGTAAATTGTTAAGACAAGCAAATCTATAAAACGAGTAATTTTACTCCGATTCGGCTGAAATAGCAAAAAAGTGAGGTCAAAGTATGGAATGCGAATGTATTGTGTTACTTTATCGGTAACTTTAAAGAAATAACTTATTTAGTATTAATTCAATTAACCAGGTTTCTCAAGTAGGCATTGATTGACACAGTTGTACTTATAAATATTATAATGTTTCATTCATTATGTTCAATAGGCATTATAAGTAGGTACGTAGGAGTATCATTAGCATCACTGCACCATCGAAAACATAACTTTTCTTGTTATACACTCAAGTGCAAATAAATCGAGCCACTGCGTTATTTTCATAGCAACATACTCACTTTACAATCTCATTATTTAAAAAGTATTGAGTGACAGTTAAGTAATTAAAACTTTACACGTCGATAGACGAGTCGAATACTCGACTTACGAATCAAAAAAAATCAAAAGTTCAAAAAATTCAAGAAAACCTTCAGTTTTGTGGAAAGTAAAAGAAAACAAATTCACTTAATCCGGTTTTCTACAACTTTATAAGGAATCACAATTAAAAATTTGTTTTACTGAAGGTTTAGTCAAGATTTTTTAAGTTGTTTAATTCTAATTACATAATTTAACATTTTGAGCTCGACATGCACACTAATCTTTGCAGAAATACATACCTACTTTTTATTTAATAGACCGTAAAGTGCGCATGTTCGAATGAAAATAAAGACGTGACTCGATTTATTTGCACTCGAGTATATTTTAGCTAATTTGCAATTGACAAAGTGAATTTCAATTTAATCGTTGAGCTAGCACAAAAAACTTTCGAAATAGTAGCGAGAATGTACCGTTAAAAATGTATGGTATAGTATTTGAAAAATTTAGTTCCGATTACGTCCGGTAGGAACGCTGCTCAATATCTCATATTTTTTTTATCATACTTTCGTACTAAAACCGAAAAGCCAATTCTGTTACAAATTCACAAAAAGTCAGTTTCATTTTTAATTTAAATTCAGCTGGACCGATTTGAGCAATTCTTTTTTTTCCAAAAGGTATACTTTACATATTATTATGATCCTATTGTCATCATGTCAGGATCTGATGATGGGATCCTGGAGAAATTAAGGGAACTCTTCAAATATCATAGGCACCCCTATAGCGATTTCGGTGTTTTCTATAGTATTATTATTATCTGGAAGGAGGGACGCCGGCAAAGCCGGACGGGCGATCAGTCACCATAGTCGGAACCATTTCGCTCAGCTCCCCAAAGGGCGGGTTATCATTTACCCTACCGGAATCGGGACCTCGAACCTACCTGTGGGCTTACAATACCTATTAAGTTGGCTTATCGTAAGCTTCTTTCAGCTTGTCTGCTTCAAAGAGTTCCCAGTGCAGCGATGCATACATCGGGCATTCTGCCATGAAGTGATAGCTTTTTTCTTCTTTTTCTCTAACTTGTGGACAAACAGGGTCCTCTGTTCTATTGATCACTGACAGGTGTCTGTTTAGGGGACAGTGTCCTGTCAACACTCCTACAATGTTTATTATGTCTCTTCTAACCAGTTTTAGTAGCTCTCTCGTTTTCTCTGTCCACTGATTTGATGTTTTCTATAGTAACTCATGCATATGCTTTCGGAAAGCACTATTTGGTAAAGTGGAACTGATGATGAAGGCCACAAATGGTCATCGGAACTATTAAATACTTGCATTTCACGGAAGCGATATGATTACTTTAATGTGATTCATAAGCAATTTATGCTCGACTCAATGCATGTGATAAAGTAGAGCTGAGCTGAGGTCGGTGCAAGCCAAGGCAAGAAAAAGAACCGTAAAGTAGAATGCCTTGGCTGGCACCGACTCCGAAAGGTTTGTTTTTTGCTTTTTAGTTTTTTGAATTTTTTTTTTATATTTTTTAAAAAAAAGTTTTTTGCGAAATAAAACCCTCATCCTAAAGGTACTTAATACGTGCTGGGACTGCTGGGCTGTTGGTAGATTCTCAGGTATTTATTTGTAAACACAGCGGAGGGCTTGCTCGAGGACCCCAGCGCGGTAAATCAACCAGTTTGCTGGAGAATGGCGGGTTCCACTTGGGTCTTGACGGTTAGCACCTAAATTACCTATATTCCGAAAAAGGATAATTTGAAAAGTGCATTTTCTTATGGTAAACATACCAATTAAATACCCAATGGAGTTATGGCTACGAAAGTCAATGTCCCAAGGAGAGCTTAATAAAAGGAATATTTCTTTTTAACTTCAGTAAACGTTTTAAAACATAAAAAAAATACCTAAATAAAAAAGAGGAGCTCGTAGCGCTGTGGTTTGCGCGCTAAGCCGGCGAGGCCAAACAACTTTCGCAATGGTCAGTCACTGTATGGGTGACCAAACATTTACTATCTCGAGCCCCTCCGTGCTTCGGAAGGCACGTAAAGCCGTTGGTTCCGGTTGCATTTGCAGTCGTTAAAACCCACCAAATCATATTGGGCCCGCGTGGTGGGTCTTGGCCCATTCTCCTTATCCATCCATAAGGAAGGCCAGTGCCCCAGCAGTAGGGACATCAAAAAAGGCTGATGACGAAATAAAAAAGATCTACTACGGTGAAATAAAACCACTTTTTCGGATCACTAGCGCACAGTTTGTTTACACGAGTTAAAATACGAACAGTGCGCGCCAAAACTTTATATCAAGTTGTTACAACTCATATTCTGAACTTTCAAAAGGTAAGAAACACGGGTACAAAGCTGACTCGCACTCCAGAGGTTTGCGGATTTTATTACCTCGGTTCTTATTTCATTTTGCTGACCTACCCCACACACATACGGAGTATGATATACTAGCCATTGTCCACGGCTTCGTCCGCGTAAACCACGAAACTTATGCAGTTTTGTCATACCTTAGGCTAAGTGAGAAACAATAAGTTTTAGTCTTTTATAAAAAAGGATCACTTTTTCTTCAATTTCCAGTTAAATTTTATTATCTCCGTAAAAAAAAGTTCTCATAATAATGTAGCTTGGGATGATTTTATATTTAGAAAGCTCACAGAGACTTTTCAGACGCTTATTAAGACTATGCAGGTGTACGTAATAACCGAATGAGTTTATCTTATGAGCCAATGGTGGGCTTAATCTTAATATAATATCTACCTAAAATTTAACTACAAGCATTGCTCGGCTGAAGCGGCAATAGCGAGAAGAACCGATGCGATGGTTGTGTCGTTGTTGTTACAACTACTCTACGTATTCTATAATTTTGTGCTATGTATTTTATAACCTCCTTTGTGGCTTACGAAGCCTGTTTGTCAAATTCGTGGACTCGATATGCCAAAACGGATAAAATATTATTAATAATATTATTTTTCAGAACTATTATAAAAATTTGTCAAATAGGCTCGGAAGCCACAAAGAAGGCTATAAAATACATAGAATAAAAATATAGAATACGTAGAGTATAACATTGATGAAACGACGGTGGCCGACACCGTAGAAAAGGTAAATATACTAGAGAATTTCAACGTTTCTCATAGGTCTCTGTAGTATAATTGGTCAGTGCTTTGGGCCGGATTCCCAAGGATGCGGGTTCGAGTCCCGTCAGGGCGACATGAGACAAGTTGCTTTTTTCTAGCTTATTTACTTGATAAAAAAAAATATGTAGAGTAGCTTGTAACGACAACGTTACAATTGTTGGGGCAGAAAGGTCCTCGAATGGAGACCGCGCACCGGACGACGCCCCGTGGGTAGGGCCCGACAAGGTACACCGAGTAAGTCGCCGGAAGCCGCTGAATGCGGGCAGCGCAGGACCGATCCATGTGGAGATCTTTGGGGGAGGCCTATACCCAGCAGTGGGTGTCGTGTGGCTAAAATGATGATAATGATGATATTCAACTTATCATATCTTTCTCTCATGCTTTTCTTTATTAACTACGGCATAGGTACTTCATATTTCCCAGTTCCTAGCCTCCGTTTCCTAACCTCTCTGGCCCTGGGTTATTGTTATAAGACACTGGTATCTTGCTATCAAAGGACAAATGGGTAAAAGGGGTAATGCGTACGTATTAGCCATTCTAGAGACTTATAACTTTTTGATTTTGCATTTTACTAATGCTATTTTTATGTAGTAAATATTATTTTTTATTTTTATTTTATTTTTACAGGCGAATCAACAGTTAACAAAATATGGATAACATTTAAACTAGCAACATTAAACCAATTACAGATTCACACAACTAAACACAGACAGTTAACAATTTTTAACATGCATATTGGATTTACATCTAGGGATGCAACAAAATATATATATATATATTACTAAAAACAATTAACATCACGAGTCACCGTGGTGACTTAATAATAACAGAATAAGTAATTAGTACTCGATGGCTAACAATTTTGTAAGGTTACGTCTAATACTGTTACAGCTAGAATTAAATGGAAATAATTAAGAAAATATCCTAGGAAAAAACAACTTGTCTCATGTAGCCCTGACGGGACATTCTAGAGACGTTTGAGTTGGTGCAATAATACTAACAATAACCAATCACACAGTTCAAGGAAAACCAAAACTTTAAGGGCAATTAGTACATTTTTACAATGTTCCGCCAAACACCCAATTAAGTGGCCAGGAGTTTATCTGCTGCTTAACAGGAAGTACCGACCAGATATGAACCACAACCTTCCTGTTGCTATCGCCGATACTTTGGGAAAAAACATTACTGGTGCGTAGCCTAGCTGATTTGCTGAAGTAGTGATGTTGATGTGTCGATAGCGAATGAAGAACCAGTGGGCTTAGACAAAATAACAATTAAAAAATCGGCCAAGTGCGAGTCGAACTCGCACTTGACTTTGAGAAAAAATCGTTTTAGAAACTTCAACGTACTTTTTAAAGACCTATCTATAGATACCCCACACGTAAAGGTTTGATGAAAAAAAAAACCAGTTTCAGCTCCATGTATGGGGAGCCCCCCTTAATATATTTATTTTTTTATTTTTGTGTAATAACAGTAAAGCGGTTTACAGAGTACAGTACTGTGTAATCCTCATACATAGTTTTGGAATAAAGTGGCTGTGACATACATCGGACAGACAGACATGACAAATCTAGAAGGGTTCCGTTTTTTGCTATTAGGCTACGGAACCCTAAAACGGTAAAGAATTGCGAAAAGAATAAAATGTATGTGATTGACATAGCTACGATGTGAAACGATATCTAACTCATACTATGAAGTGGAAAGATTTTAATTTTTGTATATTATTTGTAACGAAACTCAAAAACTACTGAACGGATTTGGATGAAATTTGCCATTCAGATAGTGGATAGCTGGATTAAAACATGGGATACTTTTAAACTGAATTAAAACGAAATGAAACGATGTTAGGATTAACGGTAAAAAAAACTTGATCGTTCGTTTGCAAAATGAAAAATAAAACTTATGACAACTAGGGGCGTTTAAAATGTTTTCATCATTCGCACCTATTTCCGCACCCGTTTCTCTCCAGACTTAAAAAGTGAAATTATTATTTTATCAACTTTTAGTAAACGTACGATAAAATGATCGTGGCGACAACTTTTCCAGTCACTATTTAACCTTCAGAATCAATGAACGTTATATTCACTCAGCTTCTAATAGGGCACAGAAATATTTTCCTCATTTTTTAGTAGATAGGTATATATAAATAGTATACTTACTTATAAAATCGCGAACTCAATATTTCCTTATTTATTAAAAACTCAAAGCGGCATGGAAAATACTAATTTTATCAATTTTTTTTCATATTAAATGTTGTTACAATTTATTTATTTATATTCATTGTATTATTATTAATTATTCCGTTAATTTGATCCAAATTTTTAATATAAAATAATAAATAATAGGTGAATTATATAATCAATTAATTGAATGAGGAGCTTGGTGGCGCAGTGGTTTTGCAGCGGTGCGGTTAAGCAACTTTCGCAACGGTCAGTCACGGGATGGGTGGATAATGTATTACACAGACCATATCGAGATAGACGAAAAGAGCGCTTTAAACTGTATGAGAATTGAGAACCTAGTCGAATTTTTCGTACCTACGATGACGTCATGAGAGAGATTTAGGGCCTGCGCAGACGACAGACATTGGAAGACTTTTTGTCCGCGACGCGACCTTATTACTAAGAACATACAGTTGAATATATAACGAAAACTATCGCGTACTTTTTATGGAGTTCAAGTTCAATCTTATTTGGTTCACAATAAAGATTTGTCGCGGACAAAAAGTCCTACGTTATCCGTCGTCTGCGCTAACTCTTAGTGATGTGGAAATGTTATCGACGAGTTCTTGCAAGAAAACACTGCATAATTAACCAATTTCCTTTCTGAGTGACGCGTGTTTTCATGGCAATAGTCTCAAGCGAACAGACTTACGTCTAATAACTTTGACCGTGGATCAAACTTTATACACGCAAAGTAGGTACACTTTTACCGTCTATCTCGCTCGATATAGGTCTGTGATGTAGTATCTCAAACCTGTGCTTCGGAAGGCACGTCACGCCGTTGGTCCCGGCTGTAATTGCAGATGTTAAAACACACACACACACACATTGTTCTTATCGGGAAGGAGCTTTTATAAGGCCAGTGCAGTATGGCAGTTGGCGGTCTAGAAAATCCCTAATCCTTTGATCCCCCAGGTAGTATGACAATGACTTTTATGCAGTAATGAATTCAATTCAATTCAATTCAAATCATTTATTCAGTCTAGGCTGTTACAAGCACTTATGAGCGTCAAAGAAGCTACGCCATCGGTTCACAAACCCTACGGCGGGAGACCTTGTAACGAGAAGAACCGGCAAGAAACTCATCAAGGGCTATTTTTTTCTCCCTGTTTTATTTCATACAGAGTCGTCAAATTGAAAAGTAAGCATAACATATCAGTAAGGTCAATTTCCATCACAAAAAGAAAATACTAATTATATTATTGGTTATCCTAACCGTAAACAATTTTCAACTCGCAAGGAAGGACTTACATTATAACATTTCTCGCATTACAAGGTTACTGTACTGCAAGTTGTGAATGAGGAATGCAAGGGCGAGTTTTGAAAAACGTGCATGTGCAACCCGGAATTAAATAATACTTTTATATTTTTGACGAACATTTTAATGTGATAATTTATAATCTATATTGACAGGAAAAATGAGGTTAAATTGACTTGATTTCAAACTTTAATTTATGCATTAACTTTAACACAACACTAAATTAGTTTATATGTTAAATAATACAAATATAGATTTAATATAAAATAAAATACAATGTTTATAAAAAATGTAAACTTATGGGTGATTATGCCTGACGAAAAGATGTTTTATTTTATTTTAGTATAGGAGCAAACTAAGGTCAAGGGATCCCAGCCATGAGGTATCCATATTGTGTTGTACTGAGTACCAAGTATAATTGTCAACCCGTGACCACGGCAACTGAAAAGGTGCCAAAACGTCGGGAAACCAAAACACCTCAAATAAATGTATGTATGTCAAGTATAATTGTGTTGTAGCAGTAAAAAATTGCTTAGATTTTCTATTGTTTATTACTCTGTTTTGAATTATTTTACCTACTAGTAGACTCTCATGTTATTCTTGCATTTCAAAACAGCATAAAATAAAACAACTATTACGAATTTAAGTGCACAATATTTTGACCGTTTCAGTATTTTTTGAAAAGGTGCCGAAACGTTGGAAACCCATAAAAACCCTAAAAAACACCAAACAATATTCAAACTGAAAATATAGCGCACTCACATCCGTAAAAGTTGCGTAAGAGTGCGCGAGGAAACTTATAATAATAAGAAATAATAAATATTTCCAAACAATCACACCAATTATCTAGCCCACGTTAAGTATCATAAAGAACTTGTGTTATGGATACTAGACAACGGATAAACATACTTATATTTTTTTTGTAAATACATACATAATATACATATTAAACATCCAGATCAAGACAAATAGACATGTTCATGCACACACATATCGTCCCCTTAGTGGTAAAACCGATTATCTGCACTTTTTTTTTGCAACATTTTGTTATAATAAATTCTCAAATTATTGTCAAGATGGCAAGGTAATATATATTACCTTGGTGTATATTACCTTGGTATATTACCTTGCCATCTTGACAATAATTTGAGAATTTATTATAACAAAATGTTGCAAAAAAAAAAAGTGCAGATAATCGGTTTTACCACTAAGGGGACGATATTTGTCTTGTCCGAGGATCGAACCCGAGACCTCTGGCGCAGAAGGTGGGGTTAGTACCCCTGCCCCAAACAGGTCGTCAAACTTATGATGTGTTTACGGCATAAAATAGCTTGGAATATAATTACTATTTTTTACACCCATTTTGGAATTTTGTACTATCAAGATCATACCTAGAAATATTTTAGTGACAATTTTGTAATTAAAATTTGTAAAAAAATAATCAAATTAAATTCTTTCTAATGTTCAAAACTCAACTTGTCAAACGAAAAGTTTTCCGACTGTACTACGAGTTCTAAGTGCTTAGTGTGCGTTTTCTCACCTTACTCGCTTACGCCGCAGTTTGCGAATAGAGTTTAATTCTCAACCTTATTCCAATTGCATTAAAGGTTATCTGTCAAAAATTTACTCTTACGCGATGGTAACGTTTGGACATTTGCAAACTCACACTAGGCCTGCTGATCACAAAGCCTTGATCGTGTTGCGTAAGAATGTGTCAAAGTATTTGTCATTAATTGTACGTATTGAGATTAGTGCTATTTGAATCGCTCACCTAGAGTACCTTTTGTTATATGTAATTAAAATTTTATATTATTTGAAGTAATTAAATTGTATTTTTCATTATAGCGACATTTTTTATTGTATTTTTATTTTAGTGACACTTTTAGGGTTTTGTACTTCAAAAAAAAAAAAAGGGAACCCTTATAGGATCGCTTCGTTGTCCGTCCGTCCGTCCGTCCGTCTGTCAAGACCGTTTTTCTCAGGAACACGTGGAGGTATCAAACTGAAATTTATATCTAATACTCAGGTCTTGGTCCCTTGGAGCTGTGAAAAAATCAAACTTCTAAGCCAAAGCAATCAAAAGATACAGCCGTTTATGCCGCACATTTCCGCAAATTTTCGAAACTCGCACGGGAATCAAAACCTTCAGGGTACTTCCCGTGAACTTAGAATCTTGAAATTTGGTACGACGTAACGTCTTATAGTACAAATAAAGGAAAAATTGCGAAAACCGTAATTTTTAGTTACATCATATAATAAAAAATATTTTACGGAACCCTCGGTGCGCGAGTCCGACTCGCACTTGGGCGGTTTTTTTTATGCATGATGTGGCTACCTTTAAAAGAATTTTACATTTCAAAAGATCTCTATATTTTTTTATATTATTTGTAAGCTTCATTGTAATTTTCCCTGATTGTCCAAATATATAAATAAACTAGAGGCCGGGCGCGGTTTCACCCGCGTGGTTCCCGTTCCCGTGGGAATTTTGGGATCAAAGCTATCCTATCTCTTAAGTTGGACCAGACTGCTCACGGTGTGCCAATTTAATTTAAAATCGGTTAAGTAGTTTAGGAGTCCATCGCGGACAAACATCGTGACAGGAGATTTATATATATTAAGAGTAGAGGCCGGGCGCGGTTTCACCCGCGTGGTTCCCGTTCCCGTGGGAATTTTGGGATCAAAGCTGTCCTATCTCTTAAGTTGGACCAGACTGCTCACGGTGTGCCAATTTAATTTAAAATCGGTTAAGTAGTTTAGGAGTCCATCGCGGACAAACATCGTGACAGGAGATTTATATATATTAAGATAAGATAGAGATGGAAAGGTCGTACTGGAAAGAAACACTTTAAAGACAATCTTTACAATGCTGATTTTACATTAAACAGCCATTTTATATTTTTCGATCTTGAATCTTGATATACTTAGCATTGCACACGTGATATGGTGACATAATGAGTATTCGTACGATATTTATCACTGGTTTACCGGATTACAAAAAATACAAAAATCAAAAAAGTGCAGAGAAAATCGGACCTTACGCCATATACTTAAAGTTGAAATTTTTCATGAAACATTTTCAGATTTTGCAGGTGGGTCAACAACCTAACTATTGGGTAATCATAATATTTGCATGCGTACGCGCCGCGGTCAGGCGTGCACGGATATTTCGAATTCCGAACAAACGTGACTGCGAGTGTCTTGTAAACAAAATGCATCTTGTGACTTGTGGCAGAGTTGTTTTTTTTACTTATGGTAAATTTTTAAATAGAAAAATATTGGAAAAAATTAACTCGACCACAAGTGAATTCTCAGACGGGAATCAAGCCCGCGACCTTTGGAAATCCGGTCCAATGCTCTTTTGTTTTTTTTTTTTAATTTATAATAAGTATTAAAATAGCTTTGAAAAATGCGAAAAATCTAAATAATAAAGAAGAAGGGCAGTTTAGTATGAATAATAAATAAATAAATATTCGCAAACAATCACACCAATTATCTAGTCCCACGTTAAGTTTCATGAAGAACTTGTGTTATGGATACTAGATAACGGATAAACATACTTATATCCTTTTTTTTTGTAAATACATACTTAATATGATACATACTAAACACCCAGACCAAGACAAATAGACATGTTCATGCACACAAATATTTGTCTTGTCCGGGGATCGAACCCGGGACCTCTGGCGCAGAAGGCGGGGTTAGTACCCCTGCGCCAAACAGGTCGTCATGAAGTTTGTCCCAATCCTTGTAACAATATAGGATAAGTCTTCAAACGTTGTCCTTGTCGTCCTCATCGCGAATATATAATTTATATTGCTCTAAGTAACGGCGAAGTAAAAATTTTGTTTTTCAAAATTACAAATACAGAACTTCCTGCGCAAATAATCTTAGTTTGTATGATGTTTTTTTATTATTATGTTTATTGGTAATGCCGATTCGGACCTCCTTGCTAAATTCAGCGTTCAACGTCTCCAACTTCTCTGCTCCGTGGAAATCCCTTGATCCTGTACAACACATTGTGCAAGCGCTATTTACCATTACATCGGTTGGGGGCAGCACCACGAAGACCCAAGTGGGAATTACCTAAGAAACCCATAAGTATAAAATGCATCTCATTTTAAGCAACGGTAAGTATTTTTACTATGAGATTACAATAAGATACTACCTATAAGGGAAGTTTGGTTTAAAACTGGTGACAATATCATATTTTACCCTAAATCTGATTGAGATGTCAGAAATGGCGACATTTTTTAAAGCAAAGCGGTAGTAAATTAAAAGTATACACATCAAGTGTCTAGGGATCAAGTAGGTTCTTTTTTGAAGATAAGGATATATCTAATTAATATTACCAAATATAGTCTTTCAGACTAGCATTTTGCTTAAATTTTTTCTTTGTTCAAATAGTGAAGTTTACAAAAAAGGATCATTAACGATCTTAAAGAGATAAAATAATAATTTTGTATTGCGGCGATACTCTAAAACTAAAGAACAGGAAAACATTGTGGTTCGCTGCTAAATCGCTTTCGTGGGTCTTCGAACGGCATCCTGATTGCATGGTGGGACTCTCCCCTGCTGGAACGGTGGATGCACCTTCATGCTCCGGCAGAAGTAACTGTAATAGTGTATTAGGTTGTGTTGTGTTATTCCAGATATTACTAACTAGGCTAAGATATTATTGTTACTAACATACTATGAAATGATATTCTGAAATAAATGCTTATAACAATTATAATAAAACTGTACTTGATCACTAGACACTTGATATGTGAATTTTAATCACAAGTAAAATACAAGAAGCCATTACGTCGCCTCAACAATAAAACACCAACTGCTGGGTATAGGCCTCCCCAAGGGGGGAGGGGGTTTGCCATAATCGCCACGCTTGGCAGGCGGGTTGGCGATCGCAGTATGGCCAAGTTTCTAGGAGACGCTGCTGCCCGTCTCCTGAAGGCTGAGTCCCTTAGTCGCCTTTTACGACACCCACGAGATGAGAGGGGGTAATGCTATTCTAAGACTACACAGCCATTGTACATGGGGGCATTTTTCCAGATCCATTTCACTACCTACCATTAAGATTTAAACGTATAATATTTATTTAACAACTTTATCGCAATGTGACTGGCAGTTCCCGAAATTTTCGCGTTCAAACAAACAGATTCTTGTCTGATATAAAGTTGCTCAATATGACGAAAGCTTTTTAATGTGTTTAACCTCTTTAAATAAAATTAAAAGAAGCTTTTCTTTATTATTTTACTATTAGGTACTATCAATTTTACGGAACTAATTTCGTTCATTTTAACCTTTCAGTCCCCGGATTATGAGACACAATAGATATTAAATTTTTCTCTGGACACCGATGTCCGGTTCGGGTTTGATGAAACACATAATTAACTACAATATCAAAATTAATCTGTTGATTCCCATACATATTAGATTGTTCCTGACAAGTAATGGTAAGCGCATTGCTTCTCAGAAACTCTTGTCAGTTTTATGATATCGTTTGTCCTTATGTAAACCATTTCACATCATTATCGATCCTGTATGTAAATCATATTTATCGTTAAAAGTAAACGATACAGTCGACGACAGAAATACAAAGTCATTACAATACTTAAATACCAATATTATCGACTAGCGGCCGCTCGCGGTTCCCCTTCCCGTGGGAGTATCGGGATAAAAAGTATCCTATGTTCATAACCAGGCTATCTAATCTGTATACCAAATTTCATTCAAATCCGTTCAGTAGTTTCGGAGCCTATTCAATGCAAACAAACAAACAATCAAACATTTCCTTTTTATAATATTAGTATAGACAAATAAAAAATGCAAGACTTTATATGGGACCATATTTTAGCGGATTAAGAATCTCTAATTAGAATTAATTAGGTATTGTACTTATTCACTGAAAATAAAATATTTATTATAGTAATAACCTAATAAATTTTTGGCATTAGCCAGATATGGCTTATCCATACTAATATTACTAAGTTAAGTAGTGCTCTGCCCGTGACTTCGTCCGAGAAAATTCAGTTATATCGCAGAGTAGATAAATAATAGCTTACTATATTATGGTTATATTATATCGCGGTACTGGCATAATAGCGGGTTATAGCATAAATCACCATATTTTTTTTATACTTATTCCATACTAGTTGATGCCAGCGACTACGTTCGCGTAGTAAATAATATTCAATGTACAGATATTTTTATTTAACAGTTTTATTATATGTATAATTTTATACTGACAGTAGTATTTTGAAATTGTTATTACTGACAGTAGCATTTTGTTGTAACAATCATAAACTGTTGTTGTTGTCTGTACAGATTCATTTTCGAGAATGCAAATACTTATGTGTTCTTGCTATCAGTTGTGGCGGGCAACCGTTATCCTTTAAGGCTGCGATCATACAATGAGCGGAAGCGACAAGCGAAAAGTTGGCGATAAAGAAATTTATTGCAACTGATTGAATATGTTTATTTTTATTTTTATTGTAATAATTCTTCCATCATTCCATTCAGGTAAATAAAAAATACACCAAAGCCAATTTCGTCTGACTATGACGACACGCTGGCTGACGTCTGCTCGTTTGCTAATATCATTGAGTGTACCTGAAATGAAGAAAACACATAGTGAATTTTCAAATATAAGGTTTTGTTACTTTGGTTACTCTGTATATGAGATATATATATTAATAAGAGATGTTTGAAAGTTTGTCAGTATGTTTGTAGGAAGTAATTTCTGAAACAGCTGAACAGATTTTGAAAACTATTTTAAATTAAATAAAGAATTTCTATTTCAGACACGGTTTAACTACTTATTAGGTATGAAAAATATAGAAAGCAAACAAGCTTAGGTAGGTACTTATAGAAGGAATTTCATAAATTTGACTAAAATAAAAAAATAAAAAGATCTACATACACTAAGTAACTTAAACTCTATTGAATCTTGAACACTTATACTAAAGTTAATACCTATATAAAAAATTATAAGAATCCCAAATTAAAATCTAACACATTACCAACATTCACTCTTACTCATTACCAAAGCAGCATCCTTAAACAGATTAAGGTGCGCTAAAGAGTGACGTCACACACCGAGCACATTCCTTCGAAGAGGAAAACGAACGGATTCTCAGAACACACTGCACTATTTATATCTAACGCTCATTCGCCAACAAACCACACTAAAAGCTTAAACTGAACCTTGATGTTTCACAAATAAGGTTGGATAGATTGCGCTTAAATTTTATTGCTGGCAACATTGACATGGCGGAGTTTGCGCGGGAAAACGTTGGCGGGCGGATGACGAACCTCATTTTGAATGCGATCGTGAGTGCGGTTTGAATTGGCAAACGGATTCTCCATTCGGCGAGCTGTTTCCTAACTAGTTCGAAATGTTTGTTTGAATTTGAATGAATGACGAATGCGTTGATAATTATAAAATAATATTAAAAGAACAACGGAAACATGCTTAGCCTTCATCATACCTGATGTTAATGATAAGGCTTTGACGACCTGTTTGGCGCAGGGGTACTAAGCCCGCCTTCTACGCCATAGGTCCCGGGTTCGATCCTCGGACAAAACAAATATTTGTCTTGGTCTGGATGTTTAATATGTATATTATGTATGTATTTACAAAAAAAAAAGTATATAAGTATGTTTATCCGTTATCTAGGATCCATAACACAAGTTCTTCATGAAACATAACGTGGGCTAGATAATTGGTGTGATTGTATGAAACTTATTATTATTATTAAGGCTAAAGGTCGAAGCGAGTCTTTCCCGCAATCCTCAGATATAGGTCTGTGCTCAATAGGTACTCGAAGAACCTTGCGTTTGAAACAGCCAATCTTTGGATTTTCACAAATATAGGCATCTCCGGAACCTCAGCCAAGGAGTAAGTATTGTTCGGAACAGAATAACAGCCTCAACATTACTCTTGTCTTGGCTAACGCCCAAATGTACGCTACAGCAAATGCATAACTGCAATAAGCACTCAAGATTAAAACCAATTTGTTATTTTCTTGTACTTCTAGATTGAGTTTGCCAGGTTATTTGAACGTTCAACATTTTTAGTCGTAAAACGTGTCCTGCTGGTTATAGAATAGACAGGCCTTCTAGAAATGGGGAAAGTCTGCATCAGTGGCCATGAGTCAGCATGATCAGCCATACGACACCCACTGCAGGGTATAGGCCTCCCCCAAGAATCTCAACGATGATCGAGGTCCTGCGCGGCCCGCATCCAGCGACTTCCCGGGATCTCCACCAGATCATCGGTCCACCTTGTCGGGGATCTACCCACAGAGCGTCGCGTCGTCCAGTGTAGTACGCCGTGAGAACTTCCATACAACTCGAATAGTCCGGTTTGAAGAAAACCGACCAAGTTCAACCGATGGAGTATGTAGATAACTTTTGAAATATAATACGTTTTGTAAGTTGATCGACTATTACTCCATAACCTCTAAAGTCTGTCTAGCAGTGGTATTTTTCTTTTAACTTCTTTAAACTTAAAAATATTAGTAGAATAGTTTACGACTTTATTCAGCAACAATATTACATATACAGGGTGGAAAAAATCTATGGGCCCTGGAGGGGAACTACCTTAAATCCTTTAGTAAGCTCATTTTACTGAAAGGAAACAATCCTATATTTAAAAAAAACACGATTGCATTGAAACATTTTCAAAAATACGCTTCCCACACCAGCTAAAATCTGTAAAAATAACATTTTGTACTTTTATACCATCTATCGATAGAGTCAATCAAAAGGATCATCTCTCTCTAACAAACAAAGTAAAATAATTAAATTAAAGGAAACACATGAAAACTCAATTTATAAACTCAATGGGACCATACAAGCTTTATAGAAGTTCATTAGAAATTTTTTCAAAAATCATTGAATGCTTCTTTCAGTAAAATAAGCTAAATAAAGGATTTAAGATTCTCATAGATTTTTTCCACCTTGTATACTATATAATTTTATATGATCAACGGGGAGAATCTTAGCCTTTATCATGCCTGATGTTAAGTATTGATAAGGCTGAAGATGTAAGCGAGCCTCTCCCGGAATTCTCAATCACTGAGGTAGGTAGTGCTTGTTTCTTAATCATCAACTTGAATAATATATGTGTCGGTAGGTGTAAAAGTGTGCATAAGCCCTAGGGGGCTGCGTGTGCGGTCCTTGCCGTGCAGCAGGACGGAAGGAAGCCGAGTATGCCTGCAGAATGAATCAGGACTTCTATTGAATCGTTACATTGATGCCGTTTTGTTTACTATTCGAAAAATTAAGCATTGTTCGTAATGGCCGGGTTTTGGATGGGTGATCAAATATTTTTTTTAAGAAGGATATGCTTAGGAAGACATTACATCTGTTTAAAGTAAATGGTATGGAGCATCTGATTTTATACTTATTCTGGATTATCTAATCACTTCTCACTATGCGTAAGTAAGCGCATACAGGTCCAACAAAAATAAAGCTTCATATAACTGAAGCTTAAACAAGAAAATATAAAAAAAAACAATTTAGGTATCTCTATATCGCTCAGACGTGACTCGAACAGAACCTTTTGGGGTCCAGCCCAATGCTCTAACCACTGAGCTACCGTGACTTAAATCTGATTAAAAAAAAACACGTACTTACTAATAAAGAGCCCAGTAGGCTTAGCAGGAATAACTTTCGAGTAAGTAAAGTAAAAAAATGTATGAGAAATTGAGCAGCGTTCCTACCAGACGTAAACGGAACTACATTTTCCTATACATTTTTGATATAACGTGCTCGATACTATTCCGATAGTTTTCCGTGCTAACCCTTCTGTTCTGGTAAAAAACACTGGTGCCAAACTCAACCACGAAACGGGTCCAGACAAAAAACACAACCAGCAGCTTTATCATCGATCCAAAGCCGAAATCGCAACACGCCGAACCGGTCCCTAATAGAAAAGAGTGCAACTTTGGCCAGGCCATCGACCCCAGAAGACTATGCGAGGAATGTCCGGGACGGAAACAGAGGGATCCGAAAGGTCCAGACAATTATACCTATTGCATTATGCCCAAACGGGGAGGGCAGGTGGTACTAAGGCATTGTCTAGGGTAGGGCTAATAGGAGTTTTGCAAAAAAAGAAATACTAGAAAAATCATCCATCTAAAGGTTGCGTGTACTCGTATCTATTCTGTGTTAAAAGTTAAACTAATCCTACTAATGATACATTTTAAACAGAAAAATATTGGAACAATGCATTCTCAGATGGTACTCGAACCCACGACCTTTGGAAATCCGGTCCAATGCTTTAACCACTGAGCTACCGAGACTTCATAAATCCTACTCATTTCATAAATGCGAATAATATCAGTTTGTTTGTTACTCTTTCACGCAAAAACTTCTGAACTGATTTGGATGAAATTTGGCACTCAGACGTCTATTACTTTTATACATTCTGTAGGTAACAGATATTCTGGATTAAATTATAGGATACTTTTTATCTTGATATGCCCAAGGAACCGGGAATCACGTTGGGAAACCGCGGGCGCCATCTAGTACTTAGTATAAATGTGAAAGCTTGTGGGGATGTATGGATGTATGATTGTTACTTTATGATTATGATATAACTTTACAGTAATAAGTACCTAAAGGTCTATGATTTTTAAATTTTTGCATTTTTCAATGCTATTTTTCTACTTATGATAAATTTTAAATAGAAAAATATTGGAAAAAAGTCAACTCGGCCACAAGTGAATTCTCAGATGGGATTCGAGACTTAGTCTCGGTAGCTCAGTGGTTAGAGCATTGGACCGGATTTCCAAAGGTCGTGGGTTCGAATCCCATCTGAGAATTCACTTGTGGCCGAGTTGACTTTTTCCAATATTTTTCTATTTAAAATTTATCATACCTAAAGGTCATCAGAATAACTCATAGGGGTAATTAACCCCGATATTCCCACGGGAACGGGAACCACGAGGGTGACACCGCGAACGGCCGCTAGTCTATACTATATATATATCTATACTAATATTATAAAGCTGAAGAGTTTGCTTGTTTGAACGCGCTAATATCAGGAACTACTGGACCGATTTAGAAAATTCTTAGACCATTAGAAAGCTACATTTCTCCCGAGTGACATAGGCAAAATTTTATCCCGACATTCCCACAGGAACGGGCACCACGCGGGTAAAACCGCGAGGATCCGCTAGTTACAAATAAAAAAGTCCCATCTGAGAATTCACTTGTGACCGAGTTGTTTTTTTTTCCAATATTTTTCAATTTGAAATTTATCATAAGTAAAGAAAAAAGGTTAACGTCCCGACTGAGCTACTTACATCAAAACGATTGCATACAATAATAAAAATAAAATAAAAATAAAAAATAAAAATAAAAATGTTTATTAATCAGACTACTATAAGGTCCATTATTGTTAGTAACAATGAAAACTTACCAGCTATGTTAGTACTTAATAATAAATTTTTAATTTTGAGCAAGTAATTTGGCACATGTGCTCGACTAGCGGACAGTCCCCGCTACCGGCGATGGCCTGCAGAACGTTGTTGCTGCTACCGCGAACCCGCCGTAAAAGTGAGCCTGCTTTTTTGCGTAGTATGGTGGGAAAACTGTCAACCTTTGTGTACGCGAACATGCTGGACGCACTGCAATATCGCGGCAGCCCCAACAACGCCCTGAAGGCATTGTTGTACTGTACACGCAGGGCGTTGTACGATTTTTGGGTATAGTTAACCCATAGATTGCTCGAGTAAAAAGAGGTACAGTAAGCTTTAAAAAGTGTCACCTTAACAGGCGCAGAACATCGAGCAAATCTGCGAGCCAACATGTTGGCCCTAACTGACAGCGCCCTGCGCTCTCTCTCTATATCCAAATCATCTTTTAGATCCTCTGTTACTATATGGCCTAAATATTTAAATTGTCTCACTCTTTCAAGAGGTGACCCGTATAGTCTTATGGGGGGTACAAAATCAGGAAGTTTATTTCCAGCTTTAAAAACCATGTACTCGCTCTTTTTACAATTGTAAACTAAACCATTAGCAATTGCGTATGTTTCACAGAGACTCAACATCTTTCTAATGGCGCTGACTGAGGGGGCCAGCAGCACCATGTCGTCCGCGTAGCTAATATTGTTGACGCATACGTTATTGACATGACACCCGATCTTCATACTGCTGAGCCCCTCGATCAGCGCGTTCACATAGAGGTTGAAAAGCTTGGGAGAGCTCAACCCCCCCTGCCTCACACCACATTCTAACCTATAGGGATCCGAGTATTCGTTTGCCCATTTCACACAGTTAATCTGATTGTTATACCAAAAACGAAAGAGCGATACAGTTTCGAATGGTAAACCAATATCTTTCAGCTTTTTCCATAGGATGTCATATACGACCAGATCGAACGCCTTGGACAGATCCAAGAAACAAGCGTAAATGGGTGTTTTTCTGTCTGTATAGTACCTGACAGTGCGCTTCAGGCTCAGGATTGCACTTTCAGTTGATAACTGTGGCCGAAAACCAAACTGGAGATCATTAATTTTTAAGTGACAATCTAACTGAGAATTCAGCGCACCGTCAAGCACTTTGGCGACAATTGTTGCCAACGAAATGGGTCTGTAGTTCGACCTGCTCGACACGTCCCCCGTTTTACATTTCGTGATGGGAACTACAATGGTCTTAATTAAATCCTGAGGAAGGTAGGAGTGCACCAAAAATATGTTAAAGAGCATTGCAAGAACCCTAGAAAGGTGGGGCCCCGCGTTTTAAAGGTGTTCGATGCTGAGACTATCGTGGCCGGGAGACTTGCCTCTGGTCATTGACTTTATTATTTTGTCAATTTCTTTGGGAGTAAATAACTTTTTGATTTGCTCACAATTAGCCGCAGCATCGGTCACCCCCCCAACCGGCCCTAACAGAGACTTGACAGTGAAATGCTCTTTAAAAAGGTTAGCTATCTCTTTAGGTTCACTTGCACCCTCAATAACCGTAGGCCGACCAGGTCGTGAGTTTAGCCTATTCGTCGATTTCCAAAAACAATACAATACACGAATTTTATTTCATTAAATTCGACATCGGATCTAATGCGGTTCGGACACTTTGTTTTGCGGCCATTTAATTTCCATAACTGCATATTTTACGAGGACCTAAGCTAACCCAACACTGCTGATTCAGGTTACAAGGTCAGGTCGGGCGCAGTGCCGATGCCGCTGGGTTAGGTTGGATGCATACGAGAGTTACGTAAACTTCGAGGACATAAGCATTACTTATTTTTTAACCGACTTCAAAAAAGGAGGTTCTCAATTCGACTGTATTTTTTTTTTTTTAATGTATGAAAAAGGAGGTTCTCAATTCGACTGTTTTTTTTTTTTTATGTATGTTCTACCATAACTTCGCCAGTTGTTAACAGATTTTTATAATTCTTTTTTTATTTGAAAGAAAATGGTTTATGTGTGGTCCCATATAATTTCTACGAAGATCTGGCTAGTAGTTTTTTCATAATCTTGCAAAATATCAATCACCTTTTGGCAAGTTGTCGTTTACCTAGATGACATTGTTGTGTATGGGCTGATTTTTAGTGTAAGTAACGGCACATGATGTAACTAAAAAATCTGAAATAAAAACATTTTATAAAAAAAATTCAAACCGACTTCAAAAAGTAAAAAATAAAACTTTTGGAGTCGGTGCTAGCTAGCTAAGGCCAAAAAAATATATAGTTAATAGAAGTGCAATGTAGAATACCCTGGCTGGCACCGACTCCAAAAGTTTTATTTTTTACTTTTTGAAGTCGGTTTGAATTTTTTTTATAAAACGTTTTTTTTTATATTTAGTTACTAGTGACCGCCCGCGGTTTCACCTGTGATTCCCGTTCCCGTGGGAATATCGGGATAAAAAGAAGACTATGTTTTAATACAGGCTCTTCTATCTGTGTTCCAAAGTTCATCCAAATCGGATCAGTTGTTTAAACGTGAAAGGGGAACAAACAAACAAACAAACAAACGGGGAGGCTCTTAGCCTTCATCATACCTGATGGTATTATGTATTATGATATATTAAGTATTGGTAAGGCTGAAGATGGAAGCGAGCCTCTCCCGGAACCTTCAACCACTGAAGGACTGGCTATCTTATCTCTAACTACCGGAACACAACCATGCTGAAAACATTGTTGTTATGGCGTCAGACTTAGATAAGATGGTGGTATCTAGACAGGCGGACTTACAACAAGTCCTACCACCAACCAAACTGAATACGAATCGCTGGGAGTCGAACCCGGGACCCCTGTATCTGATACCGTCGGTGGTTGTTACCACAAGACCACAGAGGCGGTTGAAATACTGAGAAACTGACATACTTTCGCATATATAATATTAGTAGGAAGTAGGATAGTAGGATTTATATCAAAACCTTTATTTTTTGCGACTTTTCAATCCAATTTATTTCTCCCAATCCAATTTAAGTAGTAACAAGGGATGAAAAATTCATAATAATAAACAATGGTTCAGTATGGTTCACTTGTGGCCGAGTAAATTTTTTTCCAATATTTTTCTATTTAAAATTTGCTATAAGTATAAAAATAGCATTGAAAAATGCAAAAATTCAAAAATCATAAATTATTGGCAGTTGCATCTTAATCGATCGTTAAACACCTGAAAAGATGTTTCTTTCGAATGCAAGGATATTCCTAGCATTGATGTGACAACGCTGGCCTACAGCGTATTAAAAAAATATAAAAGTATTGGAGAATTTCGACGGTGGTTCGCAGGTCTCGGTAGCTCAGCGGTTAGAGCATTGGACCGGATTTCCAAAGGTTAAATAGCGCGGGTTCGATTCCCGTCTGAAAATTCAGTTGTGGCCGAGTTAATTTATTCCAATATTTTTCTATTTAAAATTTACCATAAGTATAAAAATAGCATTGAAAAATGCAAACATTCAAAAATCATAAAAAATGGTTCAGTAGTTCAAGCCTGTTAACAGGCTTTATACTTCCGCAAATATATATTTTGTTTCTTTTTTAATTTCTTGGAAAATCCCTCAACAGTGCAGCCCTGTCTTAACTTGCAATATAATAAATAAATAAATATCTGGAAACGTCACATATATCGAACTTATTCTACGCTAAGTACAAACACAAATGTACACCCCAAGATGTGTATGCCGGCACCGAATTTCCCAACCCCGCTTTGACTGACCGAAGCACCATCCATACAAATTTAGCCGGCCTTATCCGATCATTGTCATGGTGGGCCCCCCATTATACCTAATGGTGGTATTAACGACCACTCGGCTGGTTTCAGGGGCCACTTAACAGCCCATCAAAGTAATGGCCTCGCGGATTGGCGGCCTCTACTCAGTTAATGAGAGGCCTTGACGCACACGAACATAAATGAAAATCCCATGAATATTTATTCCGGCACCAAATACAAATCAATCGTAATACCACTGGTCCAACGATACAGTCAAATTATAATAAAAAAAAGCTTTTAAACACTTCGACACGAGTTCGGCTCCTGACCGAAGCACCATCCGTACGAATTTAACCGGCCTTATCTCATCATTGTCATGGTGGGCCCACTATTACTCTTAATGGTATTAACGGACACTCGGCTGGTGTCAGGGGCCACTTAACAGCCCATCAAACGTAATGGCCTCGCGGATTGGCGGCCTCTACTCAGTTAATGAGAGGCCTTGACGCACACGAACATAAATGAAAATCCCATGAATATTTATTCCGGCACCAAATACAAATCAATCATAATACCACTGCTCCAACGATACAGTCAAATTATGATAAAAATAAGCTAATAAACACTTCCACACGAGTTTGGCTCCTGACCGAAGCACCATCCATACGAATTTTACCGGCCTTATCTCATCATTGTCATGGTGGGCCTACTATTAAACTTAATGGTATTAACGGACACTCGGCTGCCAGCGTAGCATGCGCACCGCGTCGCTGTCGACGCTTATCTCGCGATGTCTGTCCCGCTCATATCACTACGGTGTGAGCGGGACAGACAATACGCTCGCGCGAGAAAAGTGTCGAGAGAGCTTTGTCGAGGTGCTCATGCTACGCATGCTGGTGTCAGAGGCCACTTAACAGCCCATCAAACGCAATGGCCTCGCGGATTGGCTGCCTCCACTGAGTTAATGAGAGTCTGCACACGCTCAAACACAAATACACACAGAAGTAATTAATTTTTATTCTGGCACCAACCCCGCACTAAGTAAGCATAAAACCACTACTTCATCGATGCAGTCAAATTAAACTTAAAACTGAACTCACAAAACATGACTTCAAAAACCGCTTCTAAAACATCCATACGAATTCAACCGGCCTTATGTCATCATGGTCATGGTGGGCCCACCATTAAACCTAATGGTGGTATTAACGGCCACTCGGCTGGAGTCAGAGGCCACTTAACGGGCCATCAAACGTAATAGCCTCGCGGATTGGCGGCCTCCACTTTGTTAATGAGAGGTGACGGTACATTCATTAATTTGAACTAATCAATAATTACATTTCCCCAATACAAAAATTTTAACGCGTACTTCATTGAAATAAAACAACTTTATGATGACAATAAAATAATTCTTATCTACACTTACTTTACATTAGTTTCATACGGTCCCCACAAGAATGTAATATACAAATAAAGATAGTCCTGATTTTGGTCCTTCAGTTATTTAGAAAACCGAATTTGGTTGGTGGTATGACTTGTTGTAAGCGCTGGCTGGCTAAATATACCACCATCTTTTCTAAGTCCGACGCTATAACAACAATATTTTGTTCCGGCAGTTAGAGATAAGAACAGTTCCTCAATAATTGAGGATTACGGGAGAGGCGCGCTTCCACCTTTAGGCTTATTATTACCTAACATCAGAAATGATGAAGGCTAAGAGTCTCCCCGCTGTTCATAAAATACTGATCCTTTTCAATCCTTGTTTATTTTTCTAACATATATACCTACTTTGTTGTGGGAACATTCACAAGCGCTATCCACGTAACAAGAAAGTTCAGAACATGATATTGACGTTGCAAGATTAATTTCATTTCCTCTAGTCACCTTTCACAACAACAGCAGTGACTCATGTGCTGCATCGTAGGCGTAGGCGTTGACTGCAGATAAACCATGTTAGACCACTACTTATAGTCTCGAGTTTCGTAACGATCTTTGTGGGACGTAATAAGATCACAGAAGTAAATAAGAGAAAAATAATTTATTAGAGAAAGATTAATTCGTCATTTGCTAGGACACCGATCGGTGTCCAGAGAACAATGGAATATCTATTGTGCCCAGGGTTCCCAACCGTCCGGTTTTCGACCGTTGGGCTTTAGAAGGAGTTGTTGGAGTCAGGCCGCTAACTTCCGACCGGATGCAATTTATCCGGTCAGATAAAATTGTGAACGCAACGTTGCTATTTCGCCGGCGACGGCGACGTAGATAGTTAGTTGTTTTCTTAATAAAACTCTTTCATTAATACTTAACTCGTTTTTTTCCGATTTTCACTAAGTATGACCAGAATTTGTTGTCCGGTTATGGCGGCTGGAACAGTTGGCAACCCTGATTGTGCCTCATAATCCGAGACCCAGGTTTGTTTTAAACAAGCCATCATTTCAACGGTACACATGAAAGGTTATCGCTCAACATATTGATAAGGCAGATAAAGTATGATCCGTGTTCGCCAAAAGATCTAAAATTTGAATTTAAGGGTCCTTATCTATATTTTTGTTTGGTGATTAGAAGGATGTGTTCTGGAAACATTATTAAGGATTTCATTAAGATGTTTATAGTCTTATCTTTAGGTAGGCTTATCATGCAATGCACCTAACATTCTGTAGTGATATCGTGTAGTAGGGGTTCCGCTACTGTTCTGATTCTGATAGCATATCATTATCTTAATTGTGAAAACATTTTTCTCTGGCCATGTACGTCATATTCGACGTCAGTCGTTCAGTTAACGTCACTGGGGTGGGCTATTTAATTAACCATTCAATATTTATACAACAACACACATACAAAAATAGCACTCGTAAAAAATACAAAACGATTAAAATCTAACACGTAACGTATCCCAATCAACGCGACGTAAACAAAGGTAACGTTTTTATTACAACATCTTGAATATGGTACCATTTTCCTACATATTCATTCCCGTGAGAATATCAGGAAAAATGTATCCTTTATTTCAATCTTGGCAGGCTATAAACTATATTGCGCCAAACTTCAACTAAATCCGTTCAGCCGCTATTGCCTGATTAAGTAACGAACATCCAAACTTCCACTTTAGATTACCTACATAGGATATTTTATCCTGATATTCCCACGGGAACGGCAACCATGCGGCTGAAACCCGCGGGTGTGCCACTACTTATTTTCTTAAATAGAAAGTAGTGCTGGAACGACTAAAATTAACGTAACTCAAATGTGAGTAACTCAAGAGTGCTTAGTGTTAGTTTTCTCACCTTACTCGGTTACGCCGAAGTTTCCGAATAGAGTATAATTCTCAACCTTATTACCATTGCAATAAGGCTAACTGTCAAAATTTTACTCTCACGCGATGGTAACGTTTGGACATTTTCAAACTCACACTAAGCCCTCTGTATACTATCATCTCGAATTAACGAATGTTTAGAATGTTTTTATCCCAGTTGTTACTGACTGAAATGTTGCATTCTAACTTAATGTTTTTTTGTATGCGAATTAATTAATATTACCTACCTAAATGAAGGGAAAAAAACAGAAATTATGTGTTATAACATTTAAAATACCCACATTTACTTCTATATTTTTAATAACTTATGTGTTGTACTTATGCGTTGTTATAAAACGACGGTGGTACAAATATGTGGGTTATAGAAACAGAATAACACAAGTATGATTATTAAAAGTTTAATCGACCCCCGACCGTCCCCATCTGGCCCCTTACTCTTGACGCGATCACAATGAGATCGAAATTGAATTAATGTCAAACGTCAGTAATTATGATTAAAAATAAGTAATTAAACTAATAATAAATACTTGAAATTAGTAAATAAAGTAACTTTGTACTCTATTAATCGATTTTAGCGGCACTTAAAATCGAATCAAAGTCGAAAATCAGTAATAATTATTGACATTCAATCTCGATCTCAACAAAACATGATTAGAATGACTAAGACACGGGTTTAAATGCACATTTAAAAGTTAGCTTTCTAAAAGTGCTGATGTTAAAGCAACCGTAATGTAATTGAAGCCTAGACGACTGTATTTCCTTTACGTATTAGGTTGCTAAGCGGCTCACTTGAAGACTTGTTGTACAATTAACAGCAGCGCTTCAAACTCAATTTTATTTATTCAGTCTAGGCTGTTACAAGCACTTGTGAATGTCAAAGAAGCTACGCCATCGGTTCACAAACCCTACTCCGGGAGACCTTGTAACGAGAAGAACCGGCAAGAAACTCGTCAAGGGCTGTTTTTTTTGTCCCTGTGTTATTACATACTAGCGGCCGCTCGCGGTTACACCCGCGTGGTTCCCGTTCCCGTAGGAATATCGGGGTATAAAGTATCCCCTGTTCATAACCAGGCTATCTACTATCTGTGTACCAAATTTCATCCAAATCCGTTCAATAGTTTTTGAGTTTATTCGTTGCAAACAAACAAACAATCAAATCTTTCCTCTTTCTAATATCTTATTACATACAGAGTCGTAAAATTGAAAAATGATCTTAAACTAGAATAAGGTTACTTTCCATCACAATTATTATAAAGAAAATTATATATACAAATAAATAAAATAGTAAAGAATACGGTAATCATAACCGTTAACAATTTTCAATCATTTGAACATTGAGTATTATTTAACAAAAACATACTACACAATGCATTTAATCTGATGTCATCAAGTTGTCTTGTCTTTTAAAGTTAGTAGCCCTTTTTGAGAAGGCATTTCAAGATATCACTTGGAATTTTGTTAAGAATGTACCCTTGACCCTTAAAAGTACCTTCTCTAAGCGGAACCGAGGCATTTTAAGTTTATTTCTGTTCCTAGTATTGCGGTCATGCAAATCGCCATGATTGGTATACAAATCAATATTGCGAAGCACGGATAGAATACAATTTAATATAAATTAAGATGCAGCTCTAAGTACACTAATTTCCTTGAACTTGTCCCTAAGGGACGTTTTGTTGCCTAGCTGATAAATAGCCCTTATTGCTCGTTTTTGTATGATAAATATGGTATTAGTGTCAGCTGCTAATTCCCACAAAAGAATGCCGTATGACATGATGCTATGAAAATAACTAAAATAAACAGTCCTAGCAGTATCTACATCAGTTAGCTGTCTAATTTTTCTAACAACATAGGTTGCAAAACTAAGTTTGCCAACTAGTACTGTAATGTGAGGATTTCATTGTAGTTTCGAATCTATAGTAACACCCAAAAATACAGTTGATTCTACCAAACCTATTTTTCATTGTTTATTTTTATTCCTATGGTATGTACATTCGGTAAAGAAAATAGAACATATTTTAGTTTTCTTTGCATTAAGCTGCAAATTATTAGAACTAAACCAAGCGAGAAATCAGTTTTATTCCTATCAATATTAAATATCAAAGAAGTATCATCTGTAAACAAGACAATCTCACATAGGCTTTTTGCAAAGAAGGGCAAATCATTTACATATATCAAAAACAGAAAAGGACCCGAAATTTACCCTTGGGGTACACCTAGTTTTACATTTGAGCCGACTGATTTAACTCCATTTAGGGCGTTTTCCATCCTCCAATTTCACACCGTAATGATTTAGCTTCAACAACAGCGTCTGATGACCTACACAATGAAAAGCTTCGGACAAGACGCAGAATATGCCAACGGCATTCTGGGACTTCTCCCAGGCTTCAAAGACATGTTTCAAAAGTGCAACCCCAGCATCAGTAGTAGCCCGACTCTTCGTAAAACCGAACTGTTTGTAATGAAGGAATGATTCATAGTCAAATGTTCCAATAACTGCTCAAGCATAATTTTTTCAAAAAATTTGCAACGGCTTTACACTTTTACCTTAAGAGCGGCCTTACGTCGCTCGTAATAGTGGCGATTTTCGTAATGCAAATGTAAAGCCGTAGTTGCTGTCGACTGTACATTTTGTTGGTGGAATGCGTTAAATACGCCAAACAATTATTTTTAAGCAAAAACGGAGTAGATAAGAATTTGCGATGCTTGTCGCGAGGAGCCCGTGGCGCAGTGGTTCGCGCACTCGGCCCGCGATTGTTGAGGTTAAGCAACTTACGCAAAGGATGATCACGGAATGGGTGACTAAAATTTTACTATATCGAGCTCCTCCTTGTTTCGGAAGGCACATTAAGGGTTGGTCCCGGCTGCATTTGCAGTCGTTAAAACCCAACAATCCGCATCGGTCCCGCGTAGTGGAATGATATATTTGCGAATTTCGCCAGTTGACGAATAAGTTAAGCGTGTTATTTTAACAGCCTCTATAGTCTAGTGGTAGCCCTACCAGCATTAGATCCAGAGGACCCGGGTTCGATTCCCAGTGAGCGTACGTAGGACTTGTTCTTAGTCAGACTGTCTAGCTGCGTTGCTATTGCTACCATATCACCTTCTTATTAAAGTCTGACACCAATAATTATTTTGCAGCGTTATTGCTAAGAGTTGCTTTTTTAAACATCTCGCACAGAATTAATAATGCTATTATCTAAGATGTGCAAGAAAATACCAAATTTTAACTAGTAAAAGTAAAGCGAATATCCTCACTCATATTTAGGTTGACGCTTAAACAGGTACAGACTGACTTAAGTACTTTCAATTGTATGCTTATTAGACTTGATTTCAAATCAAGTGTTAAAAATCTACCTATCATGAACAGACTAAGTGAACAGAAAACCGCCTACTTTACCTCGCGGCATATAGGAACAGGCCCTTTAATGTTGAGTGGGAGACATTACACCTACATAATGCTAATTGGACGGAAAATTTAATGTTCAAGCGATAATTCTGTCACGTGGCGTTAATATGCAGGGTAATGATATGGGACGGAAGTATTTGAAATCGGAATTCAAATTCTGTATGATAAAAATTAAGGACTCTATGTTGATTAATTCATCATTAGATAAGCAGGACACTGGTGTAAGATGCGGGCAGCGCAGGGCCGATTGTCCTAGATGTCCTGGGGGAGGCCTATAACCCAACAGTGTTATAGGGAGTCATGTGGCTGAGACGACGAGATATTCCATCGACCAGAGGATCTCCACGACAATCGGTCCTGCGCTGCCCGCGTCTCAACCATGTTTCTCATAACCTAGAGCCTTGTTTCTACTATAGAGGTACTCACTTACTAAACGTACACATAAAAAACAAAAGATAATTGTAATGAACATTATTAAAATATTGTAACATCGCACCGAAGCTTGTCGAATTGTATTGTATTTGTTTTTACAATACCCTTTTTCTGAATCATACATTATTATGCTTACGAGGTACCTATTTAAAAAGCACACCGCTATTAAATTTTCCTACTTGAAAAACGAGATGCTTTTAGTACTAAGTTTTAAAGTAAGTAAGTATCCAAAATTGCGCCTAATTCGTTTATTTCTATCGGTTCTACGATTACATGTGTTCAAAATCCTTACAATAATCGTAGATACAGTTATGAATGAACTAACTGAATTCTGACCTAATTTTCTTCGAGATTCCTTCTCGAGATCAAACCGGAGATTCTCCGAAGCGCCTCAAATAGTCCCATTTACTGCCGAACTTCGGTCTTCCGATGACAATAAAATCGGGTACGTTTTCCTCGTGCCAGCTTAACTGCGGGTCTACCATTATCTATTAGAAACCATCATGTCATGAAAACGTTTTGTTTCTATCGAAGTTGTCGCATTTTGACACACTTCACACTTTGAAGGCGATGATTGAGCGAAGACGTCATAAAGCTTCCGTCAAAAAACAAGCTTACTGCTTGACATTCGTATAGCAGAGTAATGGCAGAGTAAGATTGAAACAATACTGCGCTAAGGGATGGCGGTAGGCCCCCAGGTCTAAACTCAGCTGATTGATAATAAACAAAGCCTCGATTCCTACACTATGTGGGAGTTCTAACTACAGGGAGATTTCTGATTATTGACTTGTTTACAAGGCACGTTTAACAATGCTGTACAGCATAACAATAAAATAAAGAAATCTTTAATTAACAGAATCTAACGTATGACTGGAGCGATCAATTATAAAAAATCAATGGGTAATACAGTATTTATGTAGTCGGTATCTAAATTGAGATTTTTTATTGGAAGAATAGAAAAATAATGGAAAAATTCAGACAGGACTAACTTGTGGCCGAGTCGTTTTTCCCAATATTTTTCTATAAAAAATTATGTTAAGTATGTATAAAAAAGGATTAAAATGCAAAAACTAAAAAATCATAAATCAAAGCGAATATGTACATATAATACAGTGATTCAACTCAGAAATCGCCAATTATTAATCTTCAATTATGGAATACCTACAGCTCAACATACCCTGTAAGTATGCGCAATATTATGTTTAATTCGAAAAAGCATCGGTTAGTTCAAAAAAAAAATACTGAATCACGATCTTCTAGAAGTTACCTATATTATTAGATTAGATACCTACTAATCTTATTCGTTCGTACGGTCGTAACGAGACGGTCGTAATTTTAAACTATTAGAACTACCTTGCACCACATATAAGAATATCTTTCTCTGAAAACAAAACTTCAAAAATATAACAGAATGTGAAATCAAAATCATAATACATCAAGCATTAAAAATATTGTTTCTTAATTCTTTCTCTCCGCCCCTAATTTGTAAACATTACATTTAATTAAATATTTCTGAACCATCAAAGGCGTATAAATTAGCCTACGAAATTCAAGAAGAAAAATCCATCGCTTTTTCATAGAGACATCAAAAGCAGCAAACACATAATTCGGCTCAGAAAATAGATTTATTTTAAAAGCTGCGCTTGCGTTTAGAAATGCACGATGTTTCCGGATGACGAATGACGGTTGTCAAAATGTCATCTCCATTTAGGTGTATCGAGTTCGCTGTAAAATTTCAGTATGTTTAAATACTTAAAAAAGACTTATACACACACAGAACTCAATGTTACTTCGATATATATTTTTTTGCATTTTTCAATGTTATTTTTATACTAATGATTTTTTTTTTTCTATTTAAAATTTATCGAAGTTTGTTTGGGATCCTAATAACGGGAACTAATAAATAAATATATAATATATCAAATATTACCTGACCTTACGAGTATCTGAAGAAAATAAGAAATCTTGTCAAATTGTTATGCAATTTTGCATTGGAGTGTAATAAATAGAGTAACAATAAACATTCTAAAATGGCACTCAAAAAAATAAGGTGGTTCTCTTTAAAGCAGATTTGCACAATATAGAAAACACTAACAACGGCTACATAACGAGAATTAAATATTACCATCGCACATCAGCTTTAACAAAAACAAACAGAACAAGTTCGAATATGATATGTGAAACGAGTGTTCTGTTCTTATTATTTATATTTTATAAAGCAGATCTAAATCAAATCGATAAATGATAAAATAATCGACATTATTTCTTAGTAAACTTCATGATTTTACGTCAGCAGCGGGGAAATTTATTTAGTGATTTCGAATAGTGATATTTATTAAGGTCTTGACTTGATGGATAGGGGAATTTAGGCTTTTAATTTCGAACTCGAACCGATTCCAATAATTAATTCAAGCGCTATATAAAATCTTTTTTAATGTACCTAATAAAATAAATAAGAAAATATACTATAAAAAACAGCATTGTAAAATGCAAAATTATACAGTTCTATTAGATTGCTGTTTCTTTTTAATCGATATTCAAGCATTTATATAAATATTTCTTTCTAATGCGAGCATATTATTTCTGTCGTGGAAGAAACGACGCTGTCCAACAGCATAGCAAGGGGAATATACTAGAAAGTTTCGAGTCTCGGTAGCATAATTGATAGTACATTGGACAGGATTCCTAAGGGTGCGGGTCCGAGTCCCGTCTGATCGACATGCGAACAGTAGTATGGGATGTATGGGACCAATGTATGGGACCTGGTAACCGCCCCAATACCTATTAATTATATATCATTGGAAAGGTCTTTTAGCAAGAATTAATGATAACCAAGTCGCCTGTCTCCATTCGCTGTCAGAACGGAGCTATTTCGCGTTAAGTTATTGGTAGAATGTATGTTTATCACTCTTTCACGCAAAAACTAGTGAACGCATTTAGATTTATTAATTTATTTAGATGGAACATTACAGTAATATAGCATACGACAGGTATGTATTTGTAATGTAGGTATGTATAAATATCGTATTTGCATTTATGATATCAACTAAAACTGGAACTTCGGGAGCTTTTTGTGGTTTTCGGACAAGGATTTGGGAATATTTTTCCAGATGAAAAAAACCACAATGATTGATATTGGACCGGGTACCAAAATTCCCATTCTCCTTTTACACTAAAAAAAATACTACCCTATCTGAGATGTAATGGCAGGACTATTGGGAGAGCAGAGGACCGGAAATCCAAAGGCTGCGGGTTGGAGTCGCGTCTGAGCAACTTAAGAGATTCAGAACTTCAATACATGATTCCAATATTAGTTTTTCATATTTTATTTTAACCGACTGCAAAGGAAGGTTTTATGTTTAAGAGCGAAACCCTAAAAAAGTAACTGATTCAACAGGTTCAAGGTTTGAGAGGTTCTTATCGCGGCTATCAGTCGAGGGCCTTCCTGTCCGGAGGTCGGACAAACCTTCTTTGTAACAATTCAATAACCCAACCGACATCCCCAATTTGCTAGACGCATAACCACCCTTATTGACACCTCCATAAGGTCGAAAACAATTTTACAGAAGCCCGTGTAATAGCGACAAGTCTTTCTAGTACAAACATAGATAAATGTAGAAAACCGCTTCGAATATTATCTGTAAGCAAATATGAAGTGGCTAAGGTAAAGATTTTTTTCTAACATTCGTCATTTAAGCACTTGAGTCTTAAAGTCGTGATATCTTTTTTTTTTATAGTGAGGTGAATGCTTTTACGCATACACTGAGGTTATGCTGGGCTCACCTAGAATACCGGACTCATGAGTCCGGCACCCTATCCCTCGCCGCTCCCCGACACCCCGTCGAGCCTACTGCTCGGCGGAGTTTCGGGGTAGGATCGAACCAGCTCCCGCCCCCCCATCAAGCTCGAAAGCTCGATGGGAGGACAGGAGAAGGGAGGGACCGCAGCCTCCCGGCCCCCCATTCAGCCTCGAGGAGGGGGGGCCGTGATATCTACAACGGGAAAAAAAATCAACAAAATGCGATTACCTACTTACTTTTTACGCAGTAGATAAAAACAATATCATATTTACTTTCTAAAATTCCTGTTAATCCTGAAATGTGAATTTAACATAAACTTAATAAAATAGTGTAGTTATACAGAGCACAGCATTAAGCAACCTATATTCATTATAAATCGAGCATAAATTGCTTCTGAACCACATTAAAGTAATCGTATCGCTTCCGTGAAATGCTAAGTATTTGATAGTTCCGATGACCATTTGTGATCTTCATCATCAGTTCCACTTCACCAAATGGTGCTTTCCGGAAGCATATGCATAAGTTACTATAGAAAACACCGAAATCGTTATATCGTTAATCGTTGGTGGCAGGACTTGTTGTAAGTCCGCTTGGCTAGCTACCAACATCGTATCTAAGTCTGACGCCATAACAATAATGTTTTCAGCATTGTTGTGTTCCGGCAGTTAGAGATAAGATAGCCAGTTCCTCAGTGATTGAGGATTCCGGGAGGGGCTCGCTTCCATCTTCAGCCTTATCAATACTTTACATCAGGTATGATGAAGGCTAAGAGTATCACCGTCGTTCATAAAAAAAACAAAAATAGATGATGTTGAGGTTTCGAACATCAAAAATTCTCAAAAAAAAATAACTGAACGATGTCAGGGAATACTATGACGATGTTTTCAAATCTGCATTGAGGTGGTTAGTTTTAAAGATAGCGAAATTGTAGGAACTAAATATCGTCTGTTTCGACCTAACCTTATTTGCCTCTGATAACCCTTTGAATAGAATTGTTAAATACGAGGATTATTATTGTTTATGTTTTCCTACAATTAGTTACTTTATTAATGATATTTATTAATATACTAGCTGTGCCCCGGGGCTTCGCTCCCGTGGAATTTCGGGATAAAAAATAGATAGTAGCCGATTCTCAGACCTACTCAATACGCTCACAAAATTTCATGAGAATCGGTCAAGCCGTTTCGGAGGAGTATGGGAACGAAAACTGTGACACGAGAATTTTATATATTAGATTAAGTACTTAAAAAATGTTTTGTTAGTTACTAACATACGAGTATAAGACAAAAACAACTAACAAAAAAAATACAATATGATGGTCTGGGAAGGCAACATAAATAAATTATTACCTTTTACTCCGAATATATCTTTATTTGTAATAAATCTGAGTAAAGCCAAATATCAATATTTTATTTACGCTACGCATGATAAACCATTAGACACCAAAAGTAGTCATGACTGTTTCCCGGCCCGACTAAGGAACGGGGAACAGAGTTAGCAGATTTAATAAAAATAAAGATTAAATAAAACAGAGTTTAAAACAGACAAGATAAAAAAAAAATAAAAAAAAAGTACAGAAAGATATTAATATGTAACTTAAAATCTAAACCTAAATTTTGTTAAAAACAAATGGAGTGGTTACCTAATCTATTGCTGTCTTAAAATGAAAAATACGGATAGATGCTTAGTTCAAATAATTAAAAACTATTTAGACAAACTCGTAGTCTATTATGGTAATACAGTGATCGCTGCAAGTCGCGTCGGTCGTAGGGAACGCTGGAAAATAGTGATAGCCGCCCGGAGTCGCGTCTCCTTGCCACATAAAGTATAAAAACAGTAACGCCCTTTATAACTTTTTAATTTTGCATTTTACAATGCTATTTTTATGTAATAAATATTTAACAAGAAAATATACTAGAAAAAAGCAACTAGTCTCATGTCCCGTCAGGGCGACATGAGACTAGTTGCTTTTTTCTAGTATATTTTCTTGTTAAATATTTAGTAACGCCCTTACTTGTTTAAAGTCAAGTCGACAGTATCAGGACCGGACCTCAGGACTTCGCAGACCGTTTCCAGACTCAGCTTAGGAAATTAGGCAACTTGTTTTAAAGATATCGATCCATTATAAATTAATTATATGAATGGATCTCGATAAACGAGTGGGTGGGTGGGTCCTCTTCCCTCCCTTTACTTTATCAATATTATATTAATTAAATGAATTTGCGTTGTTGGTTCCTCCAACAAATCTCCAAGTCCAAGTAACAAACGTATATGAAGATGAAGCAATAAAATGTTTTACATATTTAAAAAGGAAAAACCAAATTTTCAATTATAAAATGCAGAGCAATATCTGGCTTCGTGCCTTGAAAAAGTGAAAATCCTTTTAAAGCGCGGCACGAAAACGCGGGAAAACGTCGGAAAGGCAATCGCCAGAAAAAAAGAAATTAGTAAAAAGGATGAATGATATATGAGTGTGTGTGAAAAGGATAGGTAGAACACTTGAATATTTTTAAATGAGGTAGAACATGATTTAATTTATTAATATTTAATAATACATAATAATACTTATTACTTACCAACTGCGAACTTACCAAGGAGTTTTATACAATGAGGTTGATAGTTTGAAAAAAGAGTATGGATGAAATGAGGTCGCATGTATGAAATAAATATAAAATAAGAAAAATATTGAAATATAATAATAAATGATTGTGATTAAATAAATAAGATGCAATATAAATAATTAATAAAATGAAACGTTGTTTAGAAAATAAACTTACGTTACAATCTATAGTTGTAGAAATTCTTGTATCTTACGTTTAATATGTTTTTTTAACGCCATAAGAGTGATTTTAGTGCGATTGTTTGAGACAAATTAGCACGATCTCATACGCTAGGTATATCTGCAACACTTCTGTCATTAAAGATTCTGAGTTACCTAAATACTTTATAACATAGTTTGTCCCTTTTTAAATTTGCCCTTACACGGACCAAATAGAACAAGACAAATAGTTAATGCCTTTAAAATTAATAACGCTAATTATGAAACATTCGGGAAAATAATGCTTTTCGACACGAGGAAAATCAGCTCATTATATCAAATACTTATATCGGCAAAAAAGTTTAGAACATGCTCCTAGATGGTACTTAGATGATTTGCATTTCGGATCGAATCACCAGGCACAATATCGATTAAGACCGTAATAACGCGTAAGAACTTTTTGCTGACTCAAATCAATCTTAGTGAGGAATTTAAAAAAAGAAACTTCGGATGCTCTTTGATGTATCGGCTCTCGAATGTATTTGACGGGCGTTCAGAGATAGCCTAAATATTGAACACTAGGCCGCCTCGGAACACTAACGGACGAAAAAGTTGCTAACCGGATCTCCTTTGCTCAGATAGTACAGGTCAATACAACGATCAGAGGCAATCGTTTTTTGCTAGTGTTTTAATATCCGCTGCGTAATTACGATAGCGGTACACTTCAGGTCAAATTGTGACGTTCAGATAATGTTTATGCACCGATAAATTCGGAACTGACCTACTTATCTTGCATTCTGTAGGCACTTGGTAACATTGTTGCATAGTTAATATTATCTTTTAGTTAAGGTTAGAAGAAGTAACGATGACATTTTAAGGAAAATTTTGGTACTTTTGGTATTGCGCTGTAATTTTATCATACTGTGTAGTAGCCGACCTCGATTTGTCCGTGATCCCTATTAAATTTTAGTTAAGTATATTTTGCCATCTATATCCAATTTGCCAATCTTACCCTAAAACATTAATTCCAAAAATTCTTCGGAAGCAACATCTATAATTTACCTGTGCATGCAATACTTTTATTTTCTTTACTCAAATCGTACAGTCAGCTATTTATAGACAATATTTATAGTTATAAATAACAGTCGCGTGCTTAAAATATTTGAAAACAGTAATTACTATTTGGAAAAATGTGTTTAAAGAAATAATTTCATAAGCAACTTCAAATGTATTCAATGAATCATGTCACCTCACCTAACTTATGTCTAGCCTTAACAGCTGATTTCATAGGCTGGTCTAGTTTGTCTCTGCCAACGCAAGTAGTCTGTGTTCGGTTCGGACATTGGGTTCCATTGGTCTTTGTTCTAGCTGATACATACACCGTTACAGTACACACGGCAAAAAAAACACCATCACAAGTCGACAATGTTATCTGCACGCCTTTACAGTGATATCTCGCCGGTGTGGCTTGATCTGACCGAATAAGGCGGGGTGCTCACTGAGCCAGAGTCGTCGACCGATTTTAAATGACAAATCACATTTGGTACTGCCTTACAAAGACGTGTCTGACCTTGACGGTGCGTAGATTTATTGTGTGCTATTTTATTCCAGTTGTGTTATGAATGAGTTCTTGGTAATAACTTAGATACTTACTAAAATTCCAGTATAAGAAATCTTTTATTCTATCTATTCTATATCTTATCTTACTATATATTAAGGTTTGTTGTTTGTACTGATCCTTATGATTCAAAATAGAGAAAAGATATGATTAAAAACTTAATATTCAAAACTGTGTGCCTACCCTGAGATTGAAATTGGCATTTATTGAAATATAAATAGTGTGAACTCTTAAATACCTATACATACCATACACAAAAATTAATTTTAATATGCATCAATAACTTTGCAATTCGAACTGTGCATAACTCAGTGTTTTATTATATTTTTGACATTTGACTTTTAGGCATGGATATACGTGATTATAAGCGATATACTCGAATGTGCACCAAGCTTAACTTTCCCGATCGTTCCGTGTGGACTGGTGTGGAGGTTAATTGCTTTCCAATGTGCCAACTGTGAGAGTGCGCGTAACATTTTTATCGAATCTAGATACGAACCGCTGAATTAAGTCAACTTTCGATTGCACTTTTGCATGTGCGGTTAGACAGACGCTAAGTTGAAAGCATTAAGGGTTATTTTTGTTTGTTTCCATGTTTCATTGCTCTCCAAACCCTGCCTCAAATTCATATGAATTGCGGATCTACATTGCTCGGTATGTAAGCGAGTTTTGTCAGTCTATTATCTGCTAAAATATTGAACTTTCTAATTGGTTTTTGTAACTAAGTATCGTTATTATTCAGGTAGTTTTTATACACCTACGTATACTACTTGAAAAACAGACAGACAAACCTATAAAAATGACTACTTTCGCATTTGTAATGCTTTATTCATAAGTTTATAATTTTAGGTATTTCATAAGTTTATAATATGAAGTATAGGTAAAGGATAAATGTGTTGCTGTAACCGTTTACGTATCTTCAACGCAAAACGTTATCAAATTAAAAATGACATTAAAAGTAATTTAAATTTAAATTTTACTGAATTTAAATGAACTTATTAAGAAGGCATTTAAAAGTAGGCACAATAATAATGTGTTTGACCCGGCTCTTTTCGGATAACATTCTGATAGCAGAACATACGACTTTGTTTCCACGTCCTGCCAATAATTTTTTATATGCCTAAATACAACGGAAAAACTGTCGGGCTTCTTCAAACCTGCCCTCTTTACTTACTCTTGACGCGATCGCATTCTGGGCCCGTATTCACTATGACCACTTACTGATTCCTTACTCAAACGTAAGTGGTCATAGTGAATTAGGGCCCAGGGCCCTTATTCACTATGACCACATAGCGATTCCTTGCTCAAACCACGCCAATGTCTTATTTGGTTTTGACATTTTCAAAATTCATTTTCTCCGTGATACTCACAAATTATAGAGTTATTGTACAAGTATATGACAGTCACATATTGTATAATTATTAAGCAAGGAAAATGACTTTAAAATTTGTAAGTGTTAAAGAGAAAACTAATTTTGAAAATGTCAAAACCAAGTACGACATTGGCGTGGTTTGAGCAAGGAATCGGTAAGTGGTCATAGTGAATACGGGCCCTAGTTGAGATTGAATTAATGTCATTTCTAAAAGTATTAACGTCAAAGAAATAATTAATTTATAAAACGACATACCTATTAAAGCTCCATTATTTGTGATATAAAGTTTTTCTATAAGTCTATTACTTTTTGAGCTAACTTTCTTAAAAAATCTCTACTGATCAACCGGGAAGATCCCCGATGTACGTACACCGGTTTCAAGGTGTTGCCTATTCTGAGGTCCTGGGTTCGAATCCCGGTAGGGGCAAATGTTTGTATGATGAATATGAGCATTTGTACCTGAGTCATAGACGTCATAAATACTTATATATGTATTTATATCCGTTACCCTAGTACCCCATAACACAAGCCTTACAGTGTTTACTTAGTGCTTGGGGCTAGGTTAATTGGGGTGAGTGTAAGAAATATTTAATATTATTATTATTATTATTATTATTATTTATTATTGCATGGATGTAGAAGTACCAGCTGCAAACTCTTGTTGGTTAGGGTGGAGTAGCCCCATACCGTGCGAAAGACCATGGCTCGCCAGGTAGATTACCTGTCCCTGGTGAACGCCGTGAAGCTGTCTCCGATGTAAAGCCGCTTGGAGTCCGTCTTGACACCCTCCGGACGCAAAATAAAATAAATGGTTATGGGTAAAGGTGGCGTCTATTTCAACTTTCTACAATTATTATTTTTTCTTTATAATTTTTGAATTTGTGCATTTTTCAATGCTATTTTTATACTTATGATAATTTTTTAATAAAAATAAAGGAAAAAATTAACTCTGCCACAAGTGAATTCTCAGATGGAAATCGAACCCACGACCTTTGGAAATCCGGTTCAATGCTCTAACCGCTGAGCTACCGAGACGTGCGAACCACTGTCGAAATTCTCCAATACTTTTATATTTTTAATACGCTGTAGGCCAGCGTTGTCACATCAATGCTAGGAATATCCTTGCATTCGAAAGAAACATCTTTTCAGGTGTTTAACGATCGATTAAGATGCAACAGCTAATAATTAATGATTTTTTAATTTTTGCATTTTTCAATGCTATTTTTATACTTATGATAAATAGAAAAATATTGGAAAAAATTAACTCGGCCACAAGTACTAAAAGTTGAAAACGACGGCCACTTTCGGAAATAGTCAATTTTAAAACAACACATTACGTACTATGTTTTGGCGCGCACTGTCCATTGAAATAAAACAACTTTTACGGATATCAAACGCGCTATATTTCGTTGAATATAGCGTGGAATGGAATATAATGTGGAAATATAGCGCGTTTGATATCCGTAAAAGTTGTTTTATTTCAACACATTAAGAGACAAATCTCACTATGGGACATTGTATAACTGGCTAAACTATATCGGACCCGAAATTTCAGAAGTTTATTGACTTTTTATAGTATTATTGAGATATAAAAAAAAAAACAAAACAATCTCAGCTTTGATATTACTTAAGGCAAAGTTAATCACTCAGATATGTCTTGATTGTGAAGTGAAAAGGAAATAAAAATTTGAGTAGCCGCTGAAAAAAAATTACGCCACTATTTCATACAGGCATTGCTTGCACAAAAGCAATGCATAAGAGCCATTTGTGGCGTAGGCTCCTTAACGTCCTGCCAACCTCTTTTTAGAGAACTCTTTATCCTAACTGTCCCAAGCATGTATATTTAGGAAGCTTGCATGTTTGTGAAATGCAATAAACATTTATTTAAACGTAAGGGAACATTGTGTAATTTGAATACGAGGTATCCCAACAAACTTGTTCAGCCCGCTAGAACAACTACTCTTTACAGTCGAAATGCAAATCAAAATTTATAATAGATTAAATGACGACATGAAAAATCTGCCTTCTGTAACTTTTAAGAATAAGTTAAAAAATTGTTTTTATTCTTATGATAAATTTTAAATAGAAAAATATTGGAAAAAACATCTCGGCCACAAGTGAATTCTCAGATGGGATGTTTTTATTCTGTTGACGAGTTTTTCAACAGTTTCAAGCCACGATTTTAAGTAACCCAAATATTTTGCTACCAATTTTTTTGTTGTTTTTTTAATTGACTAAATTTGAAATTTTATCATTATTTTATTTAATAATTGACTTGCTGTGTAATTTTTGTTGATTTTTTAATTGAATTATGTGTTTGTATCCTATGTTATTAATTTTGCATGCCAGAGTCTGGTGATTAATGTGATTCTAATGAAATTTTCTTTACGAACTTATGTACCACTTTTCAAGATAAAAACATTTTAGGTGCCAGCCAGGGCATTCACTTGCACTTCTATTAACTATATATTTTTTGGCCTTAGCTAGCTAGCACCGACTCCAAAAGTTATATTTTTTACTTTTTGAAGTCGGTTTGAATTTTTTTTATAAAATGTTTTTATTTCAGATTTTTTAGTTACATCATGTGCCGTTACTTACACAAAAAATCAGCCCATACACAACAATGTCATCTAGGTAAACGACTACTTGCCAAAAGGTGATTGATATTTTTCAAGATTATGAAAAAACTACTAGCCAGATCTTCGTAAAAATTATATGGGACCACACATAAACCATTTTCTTTCAGATAAAAAAAGAATTATAAAAATCTGTTAACAACTGGCGAAGTTATGGTAGAACATACATAAAAAAAAACCGTCGAATTGAGAACCTCCTCCTTTTTTTAAGTCGGTTAAAAAATTAAATTAATTGAATACAAAGTTACCAAAATCCCTTTCATAACACGTTGACGACACGATACATTTTGGAAGTTTTTCGTGGTTGCCCCACTGATGTATTTCTCTCGTCGAATAACTATACTTACTGAGTTATAATTGAATTGAGCCTTATTAACTCCTAAACAGCGGTTATGTGCACGTGATCCGGTGCAGTATTACAACGGAATTGCCATGTAACAAGATTTCGCAACAACTATCCGCTAGCTATGTCATTTTTAGAAGTCCGTAGAAAAAAAATTTGTCGTCGAAGCAAGAATCGAATTAGTTCGACATTTCTTGCATATCGAAGCAGTGTAAGACATTGCTTAATATAAAAATGTTATTTTAGCGCAGTGTTATGAACGATTCGAAACTTATCCGAAGCTTCACAAACAGACAACGGGAGTCTACACCGAATACCAATCACAATCATCATTACACCGAAATTCAAAACCATAATGAGTATCAAAATAAGGACCATTATTTAGTAAATCTTATGACGATAATCGTCCGATATCGCAATCTGTTTTCATAGCAAACCACGCAGATACGAAACCGTTAACTTTGTAAAATGTTCGTTATTACTTGGAATTCAGAAGTCGAATAATGTACAATTTAATATTTCCCTACTATTGATGAAAGTTGATACTAGCGGGCCCTTTCAAACCGTCCAGTATTTGCCACTGTCGTCTTTTAAGTAATTTTGTTAGCAAATGAAAGAAGAGAACAGTTCTTTTTATGTCGGTTGCTACTTGGACATATTCCATTTGCAATAATTCTATAGATGACACGGGTTAGACAAGTACAACAAAATGGAATATGAGAAGGTTAGCGATCGCATATTTCAATATTTCTATCTCTATATATTTTATTAGCGGGCACCCGCGGATTCACCCAGAGGTAACCGTTCCCGTGGGAATATCGGGATACTACTCTCTCTCCCTCCTTTTAACTAACTTTAGGCAGTAATAGATGACACGGGCTAAACAAGTACAACAAAATGGAATATGAGAAGGTTCGATCGCATATTTCAATATTTCTATCTCTGTATATTTTATTAGCGGGCACCCGCGGATTCACCCAGAGGTAACCGTTCCCGTGGGAATATCGGGATACTACTCTCTTTCCCTCTTTTCAACTAACTTTAGGCAGTGCCATGACACTCCCCTGTACGGTGAGTTCGAGCGCCACCAGCGCCAATGGCTCCAGAGGTTAATGTTCAATTATTATAATAAATATATATTTATTCAAATAGACTTAGTAATTATCAAGCTTTTGAATCGTGAAAATTGTCTTACGCCCATTAAGTCAGTTGAAAAACAACTGGCAAGAGCAGGTCCAAGAAAACTTGCCAGCTGCCTAAAATAACGATATTTACAATTTATTTAGGGCCGTGTAGTGTCGGCCTAGAATAGCACTACTCCCTCTCATCCCGTGGGTGTCGTAAAAGGCGACTAAGGGACTCAGCCTTCAGGAGACGGGCAGCAGCGTCACCTACAAACTGGCCATACTGCGATCGCCAACCCGCCTGCCAAGCGTGGCGATTATGGCAAACCTCCCAATTAAAATGGACAGGCACAAGAAACATCGGCCCCCAGTTCCCGGCAGCCATGCTATTCCTAGCTGAAACCGCTGGATGCGGGCAGCGCAGGACCGATCGTCGTGGAGATCCTTGGGGGAGGCCTATACCCTGCAGTGGGTGTCATGTGGCTGAGACGACGACGGCGACAATTTAACTATCCATACCACATTTGTATGCACTTTCTTAATAAATACCCCCTGTATTTATTAAGAAAGTGCAGACAAATGTGGTCGCAAAATGATTAATTATTTTTATAGATATGATGGAATATGCTCCATAGCCCCCGGGGTCACTTCAATTATTTAAAAGAAATTCTTAGTAGAAAACAAAAAATATGTCGCGTAATTCCGCAAGAAAAAATGCAGATGCAACCCAGTGACACACCTTGCACCTTCACCGACTACTCTACACGTGTTTCGCCCACACACGGAGCATCCTCAGGAGTTGTTAGACCGTGCCAATCTCAGCACCGAGCACTCGGTGTCCCCAGTGCCCCCAAATATTGAAAGTATCCTCCATTGCCCACAAAATCAACAGTACAGTCAGTTACAGGTTTACTAAGGTGATTAATTAAAAAACAGATTGAAACAGCAGAAAATATTTATTTATGTATCATTAATTTTGGGTAGACTCAAAATACTCGGAAATCAAGTTCGGTATATACATTTTTAATTTATAATTTTATCATGCATTTTTTACACCATACGATCAAAAAAAATATGAAATAAACTATTTAACAAATTTTTACTGGGTAAATCAACAAAAAAGTTCTTCTTATCAAATCAAATCATTCGTGAACTTTCATCTCTTTCTTTAACATGCATAATTAACACAAAAAAACAATCAACAAAATATAAAAACTAATATGTAAATAATTTCATAAAAAACCATCAAGTCAAACTAGTCAAACTACGAAAAAGTTCCAAAAATGTATCGTGTCGTCAACGTGTTATGAAAGCGGTTTTGGTAACTTTGTATGGACTAGTGGCGTCATTTTTTTTACATCATACTGCACGGTAACTAGGATTTACTAGTATGTAATATGGCGGCATTTCATTTCAGTTTAAGCTATGCAAAACTCCTTGGTCAAACACTTTTTACTGTAAAAAAAACAATGAAAATGGCAGCATTTAATTTTAACTTAATGTTTGTTCACTCACGACGACTGTACTAAAATTTAAAGTAAGTACCTATATAATTACAAGATTTTGCTAAGTAGTTAAAAGTGTTAGTTCATCATGTCAAGTACTCCATCAGCTGAAGAACAGGACCTCTATTTTTGAATCACTCGTCGCACGAGTGGCGAGACGAACGGGAAGGCGATCAGGCGAAAAGCAACCTTGCGTGTGTAGACATAGGTCGCTTTTCGCTTTGCCCCTCGCGCGCTAGCGTTGGGAGGCGGTATTACAGGCGAAAAGCGAAGCTATGTATATTCGTGCAAGGTCGCTATTACGGAAGTACGGAAGATACGGAAACTCAAACGTCGCACGAAAATCAGTAGAAACCTCGAGACGAGTGAATCAAAAATAGAGCTCCTGGACCTCTATTTTTGAATCACTCGTCGCGCGAGTGGCGAGGCGAACGAGGAGGCGATCAGGCGATTAGCGACCTTGCAAGCGTAGACATAGCACGCTCCTCGCGCGCTCGTGTTGGGAGGCGGTACTACAAGCGAAATGCGAAGTTATGTACGAGTATATACGTGCATGGTCGCTTTTACGGAATATGGAAACTCAAACGTCGCACGAAAATCAGTAGAATCCTCGAGACGAGTGAATCAAAAATAGAGTCCTGGTCGGCACCCTGATTTCTGTTATCTTGAAGCCGAAGATGTCGTACAAAAAATTAATATTTTCTCTCAAATAAAAAAATCAATTTGTCGTACTACGAATCTCTAAAGTAAGCTTGTTTTTGACAGCTGACGTCTTCGCTCAATCATCGTCCCCAAAATGTGAAGTGTGTGAAAAGTGACAACGACAATAAAAACAAAACGATCTTATGATAGTTTCTAATAGAAGATGGTAGGCCCACAGGTTCACACTAAACAAACCTAGTTTTATTATAGGTGCAACATATAGAGCATTACGTTGATCTCTACTCAACCCCTGGGATAAGTCCAAAACTACATGATTGACACGTACGAGAACTAACTGCGCAGTAGAACGGCTCAGCGGTTCGTTTGCCACCTCAAAACTGCAAAAAATATCTAAGAAAGATCATCGCTCCAACTAAACCAATTATTTTATTTGACAAGGAGTCCACAACCTTTTTTCTGACCAACATCGGTATGTAGCTGCCATTATTTTTTACTCTTCAGATAGTATCTCGATCTTGTACAAAAAGCAACACATCAACGATAAAATTTCAAAGTAAAATAGCATTTATTACAAAGGAAGATAAATCAAAATACACATGTAATTTATAATGTCCATTCTCAGGTGCTGTGCCCGATACCCCAATTACGTATGCACAGACACGGCAACATTTCTATATGGAGTGTGGACATAGAAAAAACAGTTTAACGACCGTTTGATTAATTATTATTGGTGTAGGAATATTTCGGTGTGCAAAATGAGACTAGTTTCTAACTAGGGTTCAGTAGGCTAAACACTTTACCGCTTCAAAGCTAGGTACTCTAAAGTACAGTATCTAACTTTGGTACTTACTTATCAAAATGAAAAACTGATAATTTATAAAATGTTTTAATTCTACAAATATGAAAATTATATTATCATTGACATACCTAATCAAGATTATGATCTCGATAATAATAAAAAAATGTAATAAAGTCTCAACTCAATTGTTTCGCATATAGTGAGTAGATAAATAAATAAATATTTCCATACAATCACACCAATTATCTAGCCCACGTTAAGTATCATGAAGAACTTGTGTTATGGATACTAGATAACGGATAAACATACTTATATACTTTATTTTTTGGAAATACATACATAATATACATATTAAACATCCAGACCAAGACAAATAGACATGTTCATGCACACAAATATTTGTCTTGTCCGGGGATCGAACCCGGGACCTCTGGCGCAGAAGGTGGGGTTAGTACCCCTGCGCCAAACAGGTCGTCAAGATAGATACGTTCATATAACTTAGTGCAAAAACCAGAACACGTGTAATAAGAAATTAATTAAGTACTTGTAATAAATAACGGTACTGGTCTGTTAAAGCCAAATTATTATTGCAAACAAAAAATACAATACAATATGGTACTTACTATGCCTGGTAGATTAAACTTAGCATTGCAGCCAATTTTAAAATAGGATATAAGTAATAAATAAAATAAATAAATAATAAATATTTTTACACTCACACCAATTAACCTAGCCCTACAGTAAGCACTGTAAGCTTGTGTTATGGGATACTAAGGTTACAGATATAAATACATATAATTATACAAATATGAGTTAAATCTGTAGAAATATATAAGTAACTAGCGGATCCTCGCGGTTTTACCCGCGTGGTGCCCGTTCCCGTGGGAATATCGTGATAAAATATAACCTATGTCACTCGGGAGAAATGTAGCTTTCTAATGGTCTAAGAAATTTCTAAATCAGTCCAGTAATTCCTTAGATTAGCGCGTTCAAACAAACAAACTTTTCAGCTTTATAATATTAGTATAGATAAACATCCATATAATATCAATCAATTGCAATGCAATTACCAAAGAAACACGTACTATAAACAAGATAACCTAAAAAAAAACTGAAAATTCGTAAATCACCAACACAAAACACAACCGCCATCGCGGCAATAAACAAAACAACATCAACATCACGCAAACATCGAAATCCAAAACAAACGAAGAGTACATCACTAGACAGAAATTAAGAGCCAGCCAGACACATTTCCCATGGGCAGGTAATTATGACCGGCAAATTTCGCCAGCAGGTGGTGACGCAACGCAATGCCAAGGCCCGCCCGTGCCGTTGACCGCGTCCGGCATTTGAACACCACACAGACGGACAAACTCGGACAACTAGTAGGGTTGGCAAATCTATTTTACATTTTTTTATGTAATAATAATAAAATATTTTTTACGGATTTGAAATAAACTGTACTTTAAAATTCAGTAGCTTAGAGCAGTGGGCAGGATAACCGCCTGAGAATAACTTGTGAGCCAAATCGATTTATCCTTTTTTTTCTATAAAAGTTAAAGAAAATATGCTAGAAAAAAACAACTTGTCTTATATCGCTCAGACGGGACGGGACTCGGGCCAGTATCCGGTCCACTACCCTGTGCGCAGAGGTTGCGGGTTCGAGTCCCGTCTGAAACATATCAGACAAGACGATTTTCTCTGGTATATTTTCTTTAAAAAAATGCATCACATAAAAATAGCACTTGTAAATACAAAAATAAAAACTTTATATTAAAATAAAAATCCACTTCAAACAGTAAAAAATTGGCTTTTTGGAGCCAGCAAAGGATTTCTACATTGCACTTCTATTACTTTTATTTTTCTTACCATGCCTCATTTTTTACTTTTAAGAAGTAGGTTCTTTTGTTAGGAAATTTTTCCTATCACAATTTTTAAAGTTAGAAGTCCCGTACTTACCTACACTAAAAATTGGGCTGTCATCGAGGTAAGGATACCGAATAGTTACGAAAACGACAGGTTTTCAAGATTTCCTGAAATCTACTGAACCTATTTAAAAATTCCAAAAAGTGGGACCAAGTTGGGAATGTAATAAAATAACGTTTGAATCATTACAATCGGTCCAGCAGACTTCGAGTAATCGGCGAACATAACCGCCTCTATGGTCTAGTGGTAACAACCACCGGTATCAGACCAAGGGGTCCTGGGTTCGATTCCCAGCGGGGGTACATATTGTATTCGGTTTGGTTGGTGGTAGGACTTGTAATTCCGCCTAGCTAGCTACCATCATCTTATCTAAGCCTGACGCCATAACAATAATGTTTTCAGCATTGTTGTGTTCCGGCAGTACGAGATGAGATAGCCAGTTCCTTTTAAGTAGGTACATTTACAAGAAAAACAATTACAAAATTAATTTTAGAAACTAGCAATAAACAGCCATTTCTATGAACAATTATGATGAATTAATAACTTTGGTTGATTTGATTGTACCGTTGACCAAAGTTTATTTATGGGCCTTTCACGCAACTGTGATGCTTCGAACACTATTTCAGCCTTTTTCATTGTTTTGGTTATTTTTTGTGTTGTATGTAAGTTGCACTCACACATTGTTTAATTGTATGGTTTGCTTTTTGCTTGTTATTTTGTTTTGTTTGCATTTTGCTCAAAGTCAGGCTCCACAAACTAAAGATAGTTCGTCACAGAGGTAGCCAGTACCAGACAGACAGTTTGTTTCAACCCACAGACAATTTTTTTTTTTTTTTTCTCTTTTTCTTCTGTCTAAATTTCTAAAACACCTGTGGAATTAGACAGAAAAAAAAGAAAATTCCACAGGTGCAATTGTTTTTATTGTAACGAGTTTTGTTCCCGTATTTTTCCATATTTACATATCTTTTTTTTTTTTCTTTATACGAGCCTGTTGATTTGGCTTGCAGTCCCACCAAAACGGTATACCGACGGAAGATCAGCGCTGGCAAAAAGCTATGCATTATGCTGAGTCGGGACCGTTTTGGGACAAACGGTTTTTCGTCTGTGATGTGTTTTATTTTTATTCGTATGTGCTGTGTTTTGTTTGTCCCAAATAAACTTACTTTTCTTTCTTTCTTTCTATGTAGGGTTGTCAAAATGCCAAAACATTTTCTTACTCTGTTCTACAAAAAACAACACACACACGGTCAAAATAATTTATTTATTTATTTATTTACGGACAACCAACATAACAAACGATATTCACATTTACAATAATGCACATTCTATAGCATTTCAAATCGTTGTCATACTTAAAGGCGGCAACATGCGCCAATTTTTACTATTAGAAAGCAAACAAAAAACAACTTAATTTAAACACTTTCCTATTAAAAATTATCAAAAAGATACCTACGATTCCTACACAACGACCTACGATTTCGGCACAATTATATCTAACAACAATGATGATAATTACATCAACACGAATAAGAAGACTATTATTAATATTTTTTTAGTCGTGTAATCTGACGCATTGTTTCCGCTTAAATAATTAAGCTTTTTCATTCAAAGACATTAAAATAGCCGATAATAAAATGTAGGATAAGTATATGATACCCTAATCTAATTACCACAATATCGTCTTATTTATTGCATAACAAAAACAAACATAAGCGTGTCCTTAAAAACCAATTCATCATGTGGTAGCCCTATTCCATTTATCTTAATCAGTCATCGCGCGTGTACTTACGTAGCAACACGTGCGTGTGCGACTGTCACCGAAACTACGGCTTTTAAGAGTAAAATAGTTATTTATGATCAAGACTCAGCCTTCATCATACCGGATGTTAAGTATTGATAAGGCTGAAGATGAAAGAAAGCCTCTCCCGGAATCCTCAACAGCTGAGGATCTGGCTACCATATCCCTAACTGCCAGAACACAACAATGCTGAAAACATTGTTCGACGACTTCCGTGGTCGAGTGGTTCGTACACCGGTTTCAAGGTGTCGCCTACTCTGGGGTCCCGGGTTCGAATCCTGGTAGGGGTAAATGTTTGTATGATGAATACGAGCATTTGTAACTGAGTCATGGACGTTTATATATATTTCTACACATAAATACTTATATATGTATAATTATATGTATTTATATCCGTTACCATAGTATCCCACAACACAAGCCTTACAGTGCTTACTTTGGGGCTAGGTTAATTGGTGTGAGTGTAAGAAATATTTATTTATTTATTATTTATTGTTGTTATGGCGTCAGGCTTAGATAATATGGTGGTAGTTAGCCAGGCAGACTTACAACAAGTCCTACCACCAACCAAACCGAATGCAATATGTCCCGCTGGGAATTGAACCCGCGACCCCTAGATCTGAAACCGGTGGTTGTTACCACTGGACTACAGATGCGTTTGTTTGTCCTTCCTTCACGCTCCAACTAAGGAATCTATCGACTTGATTTTTGGCATAGAGTTAGTTGGAAAGACGGAGAGTAACACAGGCTACTTTTTATCTCGATATTCCCACGGGAACAGGAATCGTACGTTCCCATGGGAACGGGAATAACGCGTTCCCACGGGACGGGAATCACGCAGGTGAAACCGTGGGCAGAAGCGTGTAGGCTACAAGTATCAAATTATGAACTAAGCACACCTTAAGGAGTCGTATTTAATTTTAGTAGTTTGTTTCGATTGGATCTAAGCCATTAAGCTACATCCACACACGAAACCCGAAATCGTTCGCGGCGCAGCATTAATTCAAACAACAATTAAGGCAATACAGACATGTATCAATATGTCTTTCTGGATTCCAGCTGCGATCACACCGCATTAACTAACGACAGCAATTCTGCTAGGGTTGTAACTGTCACCACTCTAATTATGTTAAAAAATACTTCAATTATAGCTTACGCTTTAAATTATTATTTTAAAGATACTAACTTTAAGTATCTTATTGTTTGTAAATTTAATCGCAAACTGATGTAATAATTTTAAGGTAGTGCAAGACCAAGTGCCTTCCTGTGAATAAGAAAATTGTCTTGATGTTAGTTACTAAGGTTTTTTATCAGGGTCGTACGTAGACAACCCTGAGGGGTGCGGTGTCTACTCAATAAACTCAAATGCAAATCCAATTACTGCGTGCATCATCTGGCGCAAATTGATCAAATTGTCACCATGACAACATATGTTGGCAAAGCAGAAAAGATGAGTGAAAGGCATTGACGCACAAGATTTTATTATGAGTGAAGTCGACAGATGTTGCTGAAATAAGAGTTCCTCACTTAGTGGTCGAGGCTCGCTTTCATCTTCAGCCTTATCAATACTTAACATCAGGTATGATGAAGGCTAAGCGACTCCCCGTTGTTCACAAAAAAACTCATTAGAATCCACAATTATATATTTCAATTATCGCAAAACTCTTGGTAGGCAACCCTATCCTACTTAGGCACTTATCAATGGAAATAAATTCTGTGTACGACGTATCATACTTGTCAATCTCCAATAACTGGCCAGCTCAAATTAGTATGCTGTTAATCCATTGTACATTCGAAGAAAAGTAATCGTTTAGAAAATTTCCGAAGCGAGAGAAAACTTTTAATGTGCTTTTGCAATATTTAATTAGATCAAAAGATTCGAGTCATAGTATACTTAAGTGTTATGTGTCTGACTGTATCCCTGCGCGAAGCGGGGACTATACTTAATTTAGACGCGATTTGTACAATAGAGAAATTTCCCGGCCGACCAGTAGACTGTTTGTTCGTTACCAATCTTTTCACATATAAACGTCTGATTAGTCGTTATAAGTACTAAATTTAATTGATTTTAATGAAATTTAGTACTTATGAAGATAACTTAAACACTGGAGTATCTAATGTTCATACATTGGATACTTTTTATTCCGATTTACGGCCCCATCACGCGATAACGTTTATTCGACGCGGATGAAATCACGGGCGAAACGCTAGTACAAATAACTTGAAAAACTGCACAAATCCGTCAGATTTCTATCAAATAAGGCCTTATTCGTTAGCATAAAGGTATACATTCCAGTGGCTGTTTCCTTAAATTATTAGTGGAAAGTTGAACGTTCCCGAATGGAATATTGAAAAGGAGCGCGAAACTCGTATGGCCGAAAGCCAAACCTTTGGAGAGACCGCATTGCGCACGGTGCGGTATACGCGGGCCCGGGCCCAAATGGGAAACGGAATACTTAATCGTACTGTACTCGGAAGACAACGCAGTAAGTTTAAGGCGCTACTCGGAAAAAGTATGGACTTTTTGATATAAAACTATAGCACGGTTACAGTTGTTACAAATCTGGTAATCTTATATATAAAATTCTCGTGTCACAGTTTTCGTTCCCATACTCCTCCGAAACGGCTTGACCGATTCTCATGAAATTTTGTGAGCGTATTGAGTAGGTCTGAGAATCGGCTACTTTCTATTTTTTATCCCGAAATTCCACGGGAGCGAAGCCCCGGGGCACGGCTAGTAACATTTATATTACTTCATACCTTTATCTAGATTCGTATAGTTACAAAAACACGATTTTATGATTTTGCCTCGACACTTTTTCTTTTCGAAAAGACCTCTAAAAATACGAAAATTCAAGATTATTCTTTAATGGGGAAATTGGTTTAATAAGTAGACACCAATAATATTTAGGATCGAACAGAAGCATTTTTTTTAAATCGCTGTATTTTTTTTTCCCTAATCTGCAAAATCGGTTTCGCTCCCGTGCGCGTCGTTTTCTCATTGCTATCTCGCTTCTTTATTCTCGCTTAAAGTACTGACCGCAACGCAGAAAGGTCAACAGCTTTGCATTACAAAAAAAACTTACATTTAAAATGGAAAGAAAATAATAATAAATAATCCCACTTTCGTAATCCAGTCCTTACTGGATTACGAAAGTGGAATTAAACTTGTGTTGAATCTGCGACTTCATCTGCGTGGACCTTGGTCATTTATTTTATTATTTTATAACTAACGCATATCACTTCCTATCATAAGACCACTTTCACATCTTTTCTATGGAAAATGTATTATGTCGTTTGGACGTTCCTTTAATGTATTACCTAACAATATATTCTTGAAATGTGCCTGTCCAAATGATGGCAGAGTATGCTGCACTTTATGACCTGCTACTTGATTATCTAACTCTGTAGCTAACAGATTTTGATTAAAACTGATTAAAAGTGCAGTTACATTGCTTTTTTAGTAAGATAGTTGTCATATTGATTTTTACTAAAACAGCAATGTGACTGCACTTTCAATCAAACGTTGATAGAAACAAGTTACATAATCAGGGGGCTGTACTCGACCATTGTAACCAGTTTATATAGAATAAATGACATGAATCTGAATCGCGGCAAAAAGTAGCCTATATCCATCTCCAAGAGCTAATTAATATTTATTCCAAAATATATTCAAACTACCTTCCACCAGGGCTTGTTTATCCGGTTAATTTTCAAACCGGTACAGCAGCGAGTACAGAGAAACCGTTTCATTAAGGTTTGACTCTACCGAAACCTTTAAAATAAACGGTTTTATGAAAGAGCAAAATCAAAAGGGTTTTGAATCAATTAAGCGGTTTATAGAGGCCTTTTCTGCTCTTTGTAAGTACCTAAGCACAACGGGACAACGCGAGCGCGTGACAGGCAAAGCGAAAAGCGACCTTCGGCACGTAGACATTAGCTCGCTATTTGCCTGAAATACCGTTCCCCCAATGCGAGCGCGCAGTGGTAAATCGACTAGTGAGCATAAGTCTACATACGGAAGGTCGCTATTAGCCTGATCGCCTCGCCAGTAGTAGGTACATTTCGCAGTTTGGATAAGACCGGTTTATTTAGGTTTTCCAAGCGCTCTCATTCCGAATACGTCGGAAGCGGTTTCTGCAAAAACCTTAATCAAAAATTAAGCGCCCTTTTTCAAACCGGTTACAAGCCCTGCCTTCCACCGCGCAATTAGTCACGTAATGAGGAGATACGCCGGAGGACTAAAGCTACTGACATCGCTCGAAGGATTGCTCAGCTGAAGTGGCAGTGGGCGGGACACATAGCGAGAAGAACCGAAAGCCGTTGGGGCGGAAAGGTTCTGGAATGGCGACCGCGTACCGGACGACGCTCCGTGGGTAGGCCCCCCACAAGGTAGACCGACGATCTGGTGCGCGATCGCAGGAAGCCGCTGGATGCGGACAGCACAGGACCGATCGTCGAGGAGATCCTTGGGGGAGGCCTATACCCAGCAGTGGGTGTCATGTGCCCGAGACGACGACGACGACGAGACTCTTACACCCGATGTCACGTATTGATAAGGCTGAAGATGGAAGCGAGCCTTTACCGGAATCCTCAACCACTGAGGAACTGGCTATCTTATCTCTAAGAGCCGGAACACAACAATGCTGAAAACATTGTTACATTGTTATTATGGCGTCAGACTTAGATAAGATGGTGGTAGCTAGCCAGGCGGACTTACAACATATCCTACCACCAACCAAACCGAATACAAATCGTACCCCCGCTGGGAATCGAACCCGGGACCCCTGGGTCTGATACCGGTGGTTGTTACCACTAGACCACAGAGGCGGTTAAATACATGTAAGTATTCATAATTTAAATTATTTTATGTAATTCATAACAGGTAAGTTACACCTGAATAAATGAAATTCTATTCTATTCTTAATATTAGTTAGGATTAGGAGTAATAAAGTTTTTTTTATCATCGAATCTCGTAAACCAAATATTCTGTATCCATGCCCACGTGCCATTGCGACCAAAAGGCAGCCATAAAAATATCTCAGCTAAGTACATAATTTAGTTAGCTAAGAGCTAACTTTATAAAATATGATTTGCACATTTTTTCAACGCATCACATATCACATCACTTATCATGCTACCACTAATGTACTAGTAGCTAGTAAAATCACGTATCACTATCAAGTCCAAGTCAAAGTGAAAGTCAAAGATTTTTTTTTATGATTTTGTAATTTTTTGCATTTTTCAATGCTATTTTTATACTTATGGTAAATTTTAAATAGAAAAATATTGGAAAAAATTAACTCGGCCACAAGTGAATTCTCAGACTGGAATCGAACCAGCGACCTTTGGAAATCCGGTCCAATGCTCTAACCGCTGAGCTACCGAGTACTTTCGAATAGTCCCACAATTTTCTTTCCCTACCAGCCATTCAGGACATCTTTTAACTGATAAGAAGAACGGCCGCAAGAAACTTATCAGCTTTAACAGAAACAACAACATTTACAATGGAACATGTTGTTGCCAAACACAAATTTACAATTTTGAAATATATCTATACTAATATACTAATATATATATTAATATTATAAAGAGGAAAGATTTGTATTTTAGTTTTTATTGATCTAATCCTAACCGATTTTGACGAAATTTGGTATAGAGAATCCTTAGACCCCAAGTAGTAACATAGGCTATAAATGATCCCAAAATTCCCACGGGAACGGGAACCACGCGGGTGAAACCGCGCCCGGCCTCGAGGAAAAGTAACAACATTTACCCAACGCTTGTTATAAATAATATTTCACCCGCGTGGTGTCCGTTCCCGTGGGAATATCGGTATAAAATATAGCCTATGTTAAATAAATGTCGGGGATAGTGCAGCTTCCCAACGGTGAAAGAATTTTTCAAATCGGTCCTGTAGTTTCGGAGCCTATTCAATTCAAACAAACAATCAAATCTTGCCTCGTTATAATATTAGTAAAGATATCATGGCATTTACCCAATTTAATCCCCAGGCCCTTTAAACTAAGGTACACTTAAAGATTATAATTATATTATACTTTTTTTAATTCAGATCGCGTATTGTGATCCGAACACAACTGCGCAGATTTTTTTATGCCAGCTTAATAACTCTTGCGGCGATAATTGGAACTAAACACTAAAAATAATGCTAAAGCTAATTATTACGACGACAGATCAAATAAATTAATAAGCTTTTTTCAGTAAGCATCTGTTTTAAAACTCGAAATAGCAGTGGCGGTTTTTTAAACAGATAATTGCCTCCATCTTTTTTGTAAATAAATCGTCTATCATCGCTACACTAGCGACGTTATCGGGCGAAAAGATAAGATGGTCGCATTGTAAGATCTTTTTTCTGGCAGGTCAATGCCCTGGCAAGCATACATGTATAAGTACTAATAATATTGTAAAAAAAACTAAGCAGCATTGGCCTTCAACTGAAACAGAGCGTTCACCTGAGTCTTAGAACCTAGCTTTATTAGACAACCTAGATTGCGCGTGACGATTATAAAATCGATGATTACGATACCGAGCCGTTTCGATTACAATTGTGAATGGCGGTTCGTTGTGTTTTGTTTTTTTCAACCGCTTGTTAACTCACTGTCTTTTTTGTTTTGTTATTAAGTTTTAAATACTTTGTTTTCACACAGTTGTTTCTCATACTGATAACCTTAGTAGGTGGTGATTGACTTCCCTGGCAAATAATTATTTCTTTGATTATCGTCTAGTCCCCTATCTTTAAGACGTACCTAGTGGTACATTGCTTACAGGTAGCTGCTTCGACTTCCGCATAAGGTAATGTGTGATTGTTGGAAAACGAATAAGAATTAATCTAATTAAAAAGAATGACCGCACAGGTACAGAATAGTAAAGTGAGCGTCAGATCTAAGAAGACTTGATTTGTAGTAGGTAGTAAAAAAACTAAGATTACGCATAGGGACGATTGTTGGCTTCGGTTTGGGAGGTTTAACATTGTAAGCTAAATATAAAAGACCATGCTTATAGAAGCAAGGGGTTAGACTTGACCATGATTAAGTACTTGATCAGATGAGGAAGTTAAAATATGATCGATTCATTACGTATAGGATACGTAAATACCTGTGAAAAGTCAGTGTTACTGTGCGAGTCGTTAATTTTGTCGAGACTGAATTACGGGGATGTTTATTTGATGACTTCGTTTAGAGCTAGCGCAGACGACGGATAACGGAGGACTTTTTGTCCGCGTCACGTCTTTATTCATTTTTTCATTCATTTTTTCATCATTCACCAAATAAGATTCAACTTAGATCGCGTATATCCATGAAAAGTACGCGATAGTCCTCGTTATTTATTCAACTTTATGTTCTTAGTAATAAGGTCGTGTCGCGGACAAAAAGTCCTTCAATGTCCGTCGTCTGCGCAGGCCATTATTGTCCCGAACGAAGAAACTTATTCAGCGGGGTCAAAATGCTTGTTGCAGGTTTTGTTTCAGCATACCTCCTAGAACCCATGTACTTACCCTATTTAGACCCTGCGTTGCTTTTAAATATGGAAATAGGTAGGCGTATGCACCTTCTGTATCTCAAGTTTGCCGTGAAGAAGTTAAGGTGGCTAATTGTCTAATTTATAATCTATCGCAATCGCTTTCAATTCGTAATTTGAAAGATATTCAGGCCGTCACTATTTGACATTTGAAAGGGATTGTGATCGGGACGCGTTTTAAATGGTATGGAGTAAACGAAATTGAACTGTCTAAGCAATATGACAGACGAAAATATCACAATCACAATACCTCTGAAAGGGATTGTGATAGATTTTAAATTAGACAATTAGGGGGCTGAATACCTTTTCAAGAAGCTCAATTTCACACCCACGTTAAGAGGAATCTTAGTAACAAATATGGATCCAAATTGATACAGAGACCACTCACTAACTACGGTCATCAAACGGTAGCATTTCGGGGCAGTTTTCGATTCCAAGCCACCAAGTGCTGGAACGATTTGCCGCCGTCTACTCGGAACCTAACTTCTAAGTACACTTTCAAACATTAAACTACATTCACACTTACTTTACAGAAATTAGGCATTTCGACCGGGTAATAGTCTTGTCCAAGCGATGCTGTGTCCATATCAATAAGCTTACTCCCTATTTTTAATATAAGCTGAATTTTGATGAGAAATTGTATTGTTTATTAATTTATTATTAAATTTCATTACTTTTTTTCTATTTTTTAACCGACTTTAAAAAAAGAGGAGGTTATTAATTCGACGGCATTTTTTTTTTTTTTTATGTATGTTCCGCCATAACTTCGCCAGTTGTTAACAGATTTTTATAATTCTTTTTTTATCTGAAAGAAGATGGTTTATGTGTGGTCCCATATAATTTTTACGAAGATCTGGCAAGTAGTTTTTTCATAATCTTGAAAAATATCAATCACCTTTTGGCAAGTAGTCGTTTACCTAGATGACATTGTTGTGAAAATCAAAAAAATTCAAACCGACTTCAAAAAGTAAAAAATAAAACTTTTGGAGTCGGTGCCAGCCAGGGCATTCTACATTGCTCTTCTATTAACTATATATTTTTTGGCCTTAGCTAGCTAGCACCGACTCCAAAAGTTTTATTTTTTACTTTTTGAAGTCGGTTTGATTTTTTTTTATAAAATGTTTTTATTTCAGATTTTTTAGTTACATCATGTGCCGTTACTTTCACTAAAAATCAGCCCATACACAACAATGTCATCTAGGTAAACGACTACTTGCCAAAAGGTGATTGATATTTTTCAAGATTATGAAAAAACTAGTAGCCAGATCTTCGTAAAAATTATATGGGACCAAATTGACAGTGTACCCGATCGAACAAAAAAACAACTATTAAAATCGGATCACCAACACCGGAGTAATCGGTATACATACATCAGACAAAAAAAAAATACGCGTTGAATTGAGTACCTCCCTCCTTTTTTGTTGAAGTCGGTAAAAATAAAGAGTTGGAAGGAGATGTTACGTTTCTAGTACCTACTCGTTTAGAAAACCCGCATGACAACGTGAAGAAACTCAGAATTATGCAATGATAAGTGTATGGACAGCTGGAAAAGGATGGAAACGCGTGACAGACAAATCACTTCTTCTAACTAACCTCCTGTGATCTTTATTCACAATAAAATATTTGAAACCATCAGATACGGCAAAATTTGGCAAGGACACAGCGTCACCATGCGTCGCGTAGCCTTGCGCGGTCGATGGCTCAGTCTAGCCGTGACGTCACACATCACCTGAGGAACAATGGCTGAAAGTCCACGACAAATGTACCAAATGCCTCTTCAGTGCGACTCGCAAGGAACACCTTGCGCGGACGCACTTGGCCTCGCCAGGTCACTGGCTTAGATCTAGGCTTTGACGTCAAGATGCTCACATTAGATAACAAACATTAGGGCTATGCTAAATGAACTGAGGTTCGTATCCAATCTGAGAATACACGTGTGGCCGAGTTGATACATTTTGGGTTTTTTTCCTTAGAAAAGTGCCCGATGTCCTTTATATATATTTCCGGTTTGGTTACTACCAAAGCTGACAATGAAAACAAACCTTGTTTTTGGTGATTACCATAAGGTATTAAATTAATATACCTGTGCCCTATTATGCAAAACATTTACGATATATTTTTATATTCATGTCAAGTGGCATACCTAAAATTATTACGTGAAGGTATTTATTAAGCAAGTACTGCCTCTACTAATACGGAATATTTAAATAGCAGGTTTTAGGTTTTTCTTTTAAAAACTCCATAAATCAATAAGTAGGTACAACTAGTCTATTAAAAAAGTATAATTTCTTATAGTAAAATATGTGATAATTTCCTAACACACCAACATCCGATTATCACGTAACAACCAAGTATACTAAAAACTACAATGTTTTCTACCACTTAAAGTTAGAAACTTAACATTCCGAGATTTCATTAGAAAATCCAAGTCGCCAGCCCTTACAATTCAGCACGACCAGTAATGCCAACAAGCGTCGATAATTAGATGAGACAAGCCGAATTTATGGAAGACGGCGAATTACTGTTTGAGATTCAGGGCAGGCGCGCACGAGCGTTTGAACTCGAGCCACATCCATCAGACCTTCAGAAGTTGACGTAAAGCTAATGGGATAAGACATTCACCTGTGAGGTACAGTTTTTGATGAGAATTTTTTTGTTTTTTTTTTTTATTAACGACGGGGAAACTCTTAGCCTTCATCATACCTGATGTTAAGTATTGATAAGGCTGAAGATGGAAGCGAGCCTCTCCCGGAGTCCTCAACCACTGAGGAACTGGCTATCTTATCTCTAACTGCCGGAACACAACAATGCTGAAAACATTGTTATTGTGGCGTCAGACTTAGATAAGATGGTGGTAGCTAGCCAGGCGGACTCACAACAAGTCCTACCACCAACCAAACCGAATACAAATTGTACCCCCGCTGGGAATCGAACCCGGGACCCCCGGGTCTGATACCGGTGGTTGTTACCACTAGACCACAGAGGCGGTTAAATGGGCATTGAAGGCAAATTCATATTGCACTATTAAAGTACGTACTCGATCTTAGATTTTAAGGTTAAACTCTCACTTTTGTGCTCTTTTATCCAGGCATTCAAATCAAACCACCATTCGACATTCTATTTAAAACTCTGGGGGAGTTTGAAGTAACTAATTCTTCAATATATACTCATTGTAAAACTATTTAGGCATATCGTATCCTATTATAGCTAAATTGGAATCCCACTTCATCACAATTCAATCATCCACAAATGTTTGACATTTGAATTCACACGCACATATTAAAAACGACTTCCTACCAAACGGGTTTCCAGCAAAATGTCAACTAAAACATACAGTTGGTTGAAACAATTTGCGGAACGAGATAGGCCCCGTAGGTATATTTACACCATCGTCTGTTTACAAAACCCCATACGACCGCGATGACCCACCAAGGCCGTCGTTACGGTCCAATCATCACAATGCCGGGTCAGGGCAGGCTCATTTCACTTTCGAACACACGAATACCTACGACACCGCAACTGAATTGAAAAATTCCAGTTTGCATCATTCACCCGGTGTTTCTGCGCGATCTAATCAGTCTTCACAACCGTAGTACGTTTGTGGATTAGTGTGACATGGTGGTTATGAGGTACAGTTAGTATTTTATATTTAGGATTTTTGATAATATATACGTTATTCTGCTTATCTATACTTATGTAATTTAGCTTGTAGAGTAAAGCTTGGAGCTGATTTTCCCCTTTAAGTCCCTAAGCCCTTTTACGGCCGAAAAAGCAGGAAGTTGCTGGTATGACATAATTTAAATGAAAAATATATTTGAGTATCAAAATTAACCCATCGCTAAAATACCCTTGGAACATTCAAACTTGTTATATTCAAGTATCAGTAGGACGACTTTAAAAATCAGAAGTACAGTTCCAACTTTTACTAAGAGTTATAAAGCCTAACATTACAGTATCTACTGCATACATGCAATTTCAAATTTTAAGTTGATGGGTCATTTCATTACAAGAGCATCATCAGCTGTCATAACTGAAATAAGTCACATAAATTTATAATGTGCGGATAAAATAACAGAAATAGTTAAACAAAGAACTGACTTATGATTTTATAATTTTTGCTTTTTTCAATGCAATTTTTAAACTTATGATAAATTTTAAACAGAAAAATATTGGAAAATTTAACTCGACCACAAGTGAATTCTCAGATGGGATTCGAACCCACGACCTTTGGAAATCCGGTCTGCTGCTCTAACCGCTGAGCTACCGAGACTTAGACAAGAGACTTGGACAAGTATCGGTAGTTCCAATTTTATGTATTGAAAATTTATTAAAAGAACTGACTTGTTCGACAAGGAAAAGATCCGAAAATAAATGTCTAATATACCTATTTACTAAGCAATAGAATAGAATCAACCATTCAAGGAAAAGCTTACGAAATTAAATGACAAGTACTGTTGTTTTATTAAACAGAGGATTTAGTAAAAAAAAAATGACATAATTTTAAATACTAAAGGTAAGTCTATAAGAAACCAAGTTTGATTTAAATAAGATACTTGCTCTAATCTAAATTAAACGAGATGACTTGTCTAAGTATAATATGTACGCAAAAAAGGATGTTTATCCATAACCAAGTTCCTAAAGAAACTAACTTAGGGATAGATAATTAGTGTGTTTGTAAAAAAAATATTAAAAATAAGAAAAGAACTACAAATTTCACAGATGGAATGAATTTAATGATGATTCTTTGTAGAAATAACTGAGGGTTTTTGACTAAAATCAGCACAAGAAGGTAAAACAACATACAGTATGGAATTTATTTTTTGTAGATCTCGGCTCTTAACTTTTTCTTCTTTGTCCGGTCTTGCTCCCATCGTATTGACTTTTCAACCTAGAGTAGCGATGGCAAGGACTAATTCTTCAATATTCTTTTCTTTTGGTCATCTTATTTTAGCCACACAACTGGTTTAATTCGACACTTTAGGACACCGGTTTCCAGAGAACAATAGATTTATCTATTGTGTCTCATAACTCGGGGCCTGAAAGGTTAAGACCTGTCTTTTTTTTTTGTCCATTTTTTAGGATAGGGCACTTTATAGCCATTTGAAATCCGAAATTCCAATACGAATCGATACAGGAAATAAATCAATTTTGATAAAACTTCTTAAGAGATATTCATTTATACTACTTCAAGATAAATGAGTCTCGTCAAAAGCAAAGATTTGATTCTTTCATTTAGCCATTTTTGCCTAATCCAAGGTCAAGACCGTGACACAAAAGTAACATAAAGGTACATAACAAAGAAATCCAACGCCAAATTTATTTAGCATTTCCGCCAAACACAACTATTCTACAAGTAGGTAATACATGAGTTTCCTACAAACCGGTCATCTGAGGGTCAAGCATGTATTCCCATAACTTAACATAATTAAGAAGAAGCAGATCTTTTAAATCCACCATGATAAGATTACATTCAAACAAAATTCAAAAACCCTCCAGAATTGTCCATTACTTAATTTATTCTCGAATCACACTGTCGAACGCTTAATAAAAGACTAGAACATACAAAGATCAATGCCTTTAAAATCAGACGCAATATTTAGCAGTCTAATAGATTCGGCGGCCTCGCTGGGTCAGTGGCTCATGATGTCACACGAAATCGCGGCAAAAATTCCGCCCGGCAACGGCAACCAGTATTGGTGCGACGCACACAACCATACGAGCACTCGTTTACCAACAATCCGTGATACTAAACGTACTAAACGATATTAGGGCTGTATTCTTATTGAAAGATGATTTATCTAATAGGAATCGTATAAGGATATGTTAGAAGTTAGAATCAGAAGACAATATTGACAGTACAAGTAAACCAATTTAGGGCTGTATTAGTATTGAAAGATGATTTATTTAATAGAAATCTAATGTAAGAAATTAGAATATTGAGACAACATTTTTGTATAGACTAGTTTCGTTAAGTTACTGATATTCTAGTATCTAATCTAGCTTAGAAAAGGGAATAAGAATGTCATAAGCCTGAAATGGCGTGAATGTATTGGGCTTCCACGGGTTCCAATTACCACCAATATGAGGTTATTTATAGATAACAGAATCACATGCTTGGCTTTTTGCGAATTATTATTAGACTAACCTGCGTTATTAGTTACGGTAATTAAGAAACACCAGCTATACGATTTTTGAAATGATACGAATCGAAAAGATTCATGCAGTACTTGGTGGAACCACGACCGATCGTTGGTAGGAGGCGCAATAATTTTTTTAACATTAAATTGATAACTAAACATCCATAAATCACAGTGCTAATGAATTATTCGATATCCAATCGTAATGAATTCTAAATTTGGGCAGTCGATTATGTTAATCTATGGTTCAATTCAAAGTGGTAATCAATCGTTTGTGGATCAGTACTGGCTAATTGAATCTATTGTCTATCAAAGCGATAATTATTATAATTTTATACGTCTTGGGAATACTTAATACTTCAAAGCATTATAGAAACTGAATGACAGACAGTTCATTTGTATAATCTTTCTGATTTTTCTTGTTAGAAATACTTTCTGAAATATCTTATTGGCTTTCTGCTCTTCAAAACTAGACACTTCGTACGTAACTTCAACTTTATATTTTAATTAGTAATTGTTTAAGAAATTGTTAATTAACATTATGTTTTGCTAATTCGTGGAACATGTCGAAGATTACATGGCAATGACAATATGCCAATTTAGATTCTCTATGGTCTTGAAATCTCTATGGTCAACTTACACTTTGCTAAAATGTCATAGGCCAACCATTATAAGTCATGGAGTCGTCAAGTATTTTTTTCGGGTACAAGATTGATCTGTATAAGTAAACACGTATCGATGAGGAATTTGAAATGCAGACGAATCTAAAAATAACGTGCCATTAGCAACTGATTTCAATACGTCGTCACGAATTAATGATGCTAATCGATTTTATAGTAAAGGACTGTAATGTGTTAATTAGTATAAATTTTCAACCATTTGTCCACAGCAAAGGCCGCTTATTTCAAGGTGAACACTCCAATAAAGGTTTTTTAGTGAGGCAACTATATTCGGCGATTACCGAACACCAATTGTCAACTTAGATTCAAGATGGCAACCACTCAAATCCAAAAGAAGTATCAGTAATTCGCAATTTAATGGTGGTCGCTGGGAACTTAAAGAAACCTAGAAAGATCCGTTTTCTAATTTTCACAGTTTATTAAAATAGTACTTCTGTGAAGCTTGTAATGATTCATCTCATGAACAGCAGAATCTACGACAATTGGCATTCATCGGATACAATGACCTGAACACGTCAAGCGTTCAACAGCATTAGACAAAGCGTTTATAACAAAGATCACTAAAGATGTTACGAGATAAATACTTTTCGTTTCGTAAGAGCGTTCTATTTGATTGTCTATACAAAACATCTGACTTTTGCTTTCAGGTTTTTATATGAATAAAACAACTTCACGGTTTTTAAACGTGTTGTTTATTGAAACCATTAGTTTTGATATGCAAATGTTTTTTTGGATTTTCCCTATGTTTCGATTCACCTTTTCAAGAGCTGGCTCTGGTCACGGGATGAAGTCTCGTTTTGCCAAAATTTAATATTTATTTTAAATTAATTAATTATCAATTCTATATTTCTGCACATTTTAATTTCAAAATATATACAATATTGATTTCACTGTGTTCGAATTTATTCATTTTGCCGTTTCGATGTTCACTATTTGACACAACAGAAAACAAACTAAAACAATATTGAACATTTTGAGCATTAATGCGAGTATATTCTAATAAGAATAGAAAAAATGCATTTAATGTGACAATACTTTCTGAAGTGTTCCAGTTTATTCAGTGTGTCTCGGAAGTGGATTTGGCGGTAACGGAAAAAGGACGCCTGCAGTGTGATGTGACGTGCTTGTTATAGCTTCAGATAGAAGTGGCCTCAAATTTCGACACCGTTCCGTTACGTTTGGATAACGTGAAAGACTTTCAGTCAATCGTGTTGAACTTTCTACTTAAAGTTATTTTTCACCAAATTATTTGACCCTGTAAAGAAATAAATAATCTGAAAATAAGAATAGTGATATTTTTACCCTCAACCAGCTACCTCATTCACTTACAGACTCGCTTAGCTGACAAGAGGAACGGGCACAAAAAACTTATTAGCCGAATTAAAAGATTTAGAAACAGGGTAAATAAGAAACGAATTCTTACGGATAAATTCATATAGGTAATAAAATAAAGTACCTAATAGTTAAGATAGAAATTACAGACACATCATTTTATGTTTTGATGAATTTTACGATTTTATTTGTATTTCCCTATTTAGGAGGCTATAAAATTCGATAGGACGCATATTAAATATTTAATTTAACGTGATCTCTCAGATCTTAAATATTATGTGTGCAATAAAGCGTTCTATCTATCTATCTAGTTCAGTTTCAGAAAACCACCAAATTAAGATAAAATTAACTCTTCCAACATAAATTTAAATATACCTACATCTATCAGCTCAAAAAAGAAGTGCGGGATTAAAATACCAAGATCACATCCGAAATAGATGTCTTGGCGTTTCAGACGCCATGGAGTGAACAACCTGTCTGGTCGTGACACGTGACAATATAATTAGCAGCTACTTGGCACCTATCTACCTTTCTTCCACCTAGAATTCTAGCCTGGTGTTATTTGATCTTATAGTTGTTTTACTTTTGACACCACTTTCAAGATTCAGTACTAGTAAACATTATCTGTCTTTAAAGTTTTAAAGATAAAAGATAAGGCTAGCGCGTATATACAACTTTTAGTTGAACAACTATTTAGTTGTGAATTATATTGCTATAGGAATATATGGAAGCGTGTAGTGTCGGCTTAGAATAGCACTACCCCCTCTCATTCCGTGGGTGTCGTAAAAGGCGACTAAGGGCATGTGCCTTCAGGAGACGGGCAGCAGCGTCTCCTGCAAACTTGGCCATACTGCGATCGCCAACCCGCCTGCCAAGCGTAGCGATTATGGCAAACCCCCCTTTTGGGGAGGCCTATACCCAGCAGTGGGTGTTATGTGGCTGAGACGACGATATGGAAGCGTGAATACTATCAACTCTATAGTTGTTGTCAACTAGAAGTCGATGATCGACATTTTCACCAACTAAATTGTTTAATTGTGTGGAAATCGCGAGAGTTACACAGCGCGACTAAACAGTTTAGTCGCTGGAAAGTTGTATATATGCGCGATCCCTTACCCTTCAGCTTTTCCATAATATGCCAAAATGAGCACCGAAACAAAAATCTTTTAAGAAGGAACATATATTATTTTTCATCTCATCACATAGTCCGTAGATGTAGTAATCATTAAATTCATTTCAGAAATAGCCACCAAAATAACTGATAGCTCATTAAATTTTTGATCCTAGCTTGATTTAGTGGTCATTCAGTTTTTTTGGTGGACAATATGGTACAATCTTGGCACTCAAAATCATAAGTACCCCTAAATCACTTGTCACTGTGCACACACACTGGGCTACGCAGATGAAATACTTTGGTCAGAACTGCCCAATGATTCATTTTATACGAGACAGGATCAGTTAAGCGAGCAATGGGCGTAATAGAATGATGTCATTCTCCATACAGTTCAATGTGTCACAGAAATGGCAAAACTACATAATTCATGCTACTTTCTTTAATGCAAATGCATGGCAAGCAATCGATTAACTCTCACAAGGTTTACTTTGATAAATACTATCACAGAACCAGTGACCAAAATATAAAACAACTTTGTGAATGACAGTTGACATTTTTTTAACCGATTTCAACAAAAGTAGGAGGTAGTCAATTCGGGTGTATGATTTTTTGATGTTCGTTACCTCAGTACTAAGTCATTTATGAACCGATTTGAAGTCAAGACAGGATCGGATGACGAGATCCTGGAAAAATTTCAGGGAACTCTTCAAATGTTATAGGCATCGATTTCGGTGTTTTCTTAAGTAACTCGTGCAGTTCCTTCCATAAAGCACCATATGGTTGAGTGGAACGGATAAAGGAGACCACACATGGTCATCGGAACTATTGAATACTAAGTATATCACGGGTGCGATACGATGCCTAAGCAATTATGCTCTACACGATGCATATGGTAACAGGTACTGAGCTTATCTAAAAATTTAAAAACCGACTTCAAAAAGGAAAATATAAAAATGAAAAACAACAAATACCAAATAATTTTGGTAGTCGGTGCCAGCCGAAAGACGGTTTCTGTTGTAATTATGGGGTTTTATTATTTGTTATTTTTTGTTTTTCATTTTTATATTTTTTTTACAGCTGTGTAGTGTCGGCTTAGAAAAGCACGTAAAAGGCGACTTAGGGACTCAGCCTTCAGGAGACGGGCAGCAGCGTTTCTTACAAACTTGGCCATACTGCGATCGCCATCCTGCCTGCCAAGCGTGGCTATTATAGCAAACCCCCCCCCCCCCCCCCTTTGAGGGAGGCCTATACCCAGCAGTGGGTGTTATGTGGCTGAGACAACGACGAAGACGACGATTATTTAGTATTTTTGGTTTTGATTTTTTTTTAAGTTTGTCACTTGATGTAGCCTGTATCACATTTTATTAATTGTTTCATAACCAAGGCGACATACATATAAATAGTATAAGTTTATGCTTTAAAACAAAAAGCTGCAAACCAACACCATGAACCTGTTTCTACAAATCAAATCTACAGCAGATAATGCATTCAAAGAACCTCTGAAACATAATTCAACTACTTACTACAACAGAGGTCGCATGGATATTCAAATATGTTATGTACAAGAGAAAGACGAGCTTCAAAATCAAATCAAATTTTACACGTTGAACTTGAAGCGCTTCAAATTTTACGCTATTCACGTCAGCAGCAAAAACTAAAACCTCTTAGACGTTCATTGAGAGCCTCAATTGAACACCGATTTTAAGCGCAAAAACTTCGGACATCTTAAATGCTGGATTGTACAGTTGCAGGAAAACCTCGAAATGTATTTTTTGAGCTAAGAAATAAAATACGAGGAATAACAAAAAAGCTGTATGATTCTAAAACACGATGTGGTTTAATAGATGATCAGTATATGATTTACGACATATGCTAAGATGAAACCCGATTACATTGAGAAAATGGATACGCAGTGGTTTAAAAATATCGATACGGAAACCTTGATTCAATTTTCAAGTTCAGATTGCAACACAACAACACAGTTCAAGGTTCAATGAAATTGTATAAAGAGTAACGTGTGATAGTTTCTGCTTGTCGTTTGTAATGCTCCGTTTCAATTTATCTAATAATTGTGATTCATATTTGTACCGTATGTCTTTAGTTCACGATTCATTTTTGAACTAATGTTCTTTCAACTCGTGACTGTCATCTTAAACAATATGAATCAGCTGATATGGGGCGTGTCTTGCTAAAATTAATGAATGTTCGTATGTTACGCTGTTACGAACTAAATACGATATGCATTGGTTTCATTAATTATGACAATCAAGCAATCTGTTTGAAATGATTGAATTATTAGTTGCACACAGTTACTATTTACAGTTTTAAACATTAATTATTTTACAACAGTACCTACACAGTTTATCGCAACATTCGCAACAGATATAATGCATTGATTTTAAATTAAACAGAATGAAAAATAAAAAGGTAAGTAAGTATTAAATACTACTCACAAAGAAGGTCGTCACTAAAAAGTTTTTGAGGTAAACAAATTAAATGTAGAAATAGTTTGGCGATTTTGACGAATAGAAGAGTGGACAAGAATACACGACAGCACAGCAGGCTTTGTATTTGTAGAAGGAAAAATAAAAAAAGGTAAGTAAGTAAGTATTAAGTACTACTCACAAACAAGGTCGTCACTAAAAAGTTTTTAAGGTAAAAAAATCAAATGTAGAAATAGTTTGGCGATTTTGACGAATTGAACGGTGGACAAGAATACACGACAGCACAGCAGGCTTTGTATTTAATTATTTATTAACCAACTTACTCGTAAAACTCGTGTAATTATCAATTCGTCGCTTATTTTTTTTTATGTAAGCTCGCCGATTACTCGATGATCGCTGAAATGACTCAAACGTAATTATATCAAGACAGTACTTCTGTTCCCATTCTTTTTAAAAAAAAATATCGTTTAGTAATTATCAGGAAATCTTGAAATTTAAGATACATAAATTATAAGAAACTAGCGCCCGTCCGCGGTTTCACCCGCGTGGTTCCCGTTCCCGTGGGAATATCGGGATAAAAAGTAGCCTATGTGTTAGTCCACTACTTGAAGTCCTTACATACCAAATTTCATCCAAATCCGTTCAGTAGTTTTTGCGTGAAAGAGAAACAAACAAGTATGTCAGTGATACTTTCGCATTATATCAAGTAGGATATAGTAGAATATTAAAAGAAAATGACTGATAATAAAAAACGCAAATACTAAATCAAGATATTAACACCTTTATCATTGTAATTTTACGATTCGATTCCATGGAATGATGCATAAAGCTATGATCTCATGCATCTCATGTGTAGTTTTATTATTTCGTCTAATATGTATAATTTTGTGCTTTTCTTATCACGTCAATATCTCAATTTTATTCCATTACTTATTATCGCAAGGCGTATCAACGCCTTGCGATAATCCAAATTTTTCGTTCCAAATTAAATTATTATAATACTCTTACAACTTAATTTAATAAATATATGATGACATGATATACTTAGTAAAATTTTTATGCATTTTATAAATGGCAAAATTTGGCAAAATTTAAGGTATAACATTTCTTTTTACACGCAATACCTTTAATATGCCTGATGATAAGTACCTCAACTACCTAATGGGTGAAAGTGGTATCACGTACCCCCGAAATCCTCGAGCACTGAGGAAGTAGCTATCTACCTGACATATAAATAACCATACCAGAGACTATTACAAGTTAATACAATAATTAATGTACACATTGACTTAGACAGCAACACCAAGAAACCGGTGAGTAAGCAACATAGTTATATATTAGTGTTGTGCGAGAATCGAACCCGCAACATTTGAGCAGAAAGCAAGTCAGCAAGCGTCTCCTGCTTATATAGTCCATATTATCCAACAATATCAGATTCTATTCAGTATAGTCGAAGTGCAATCTCCTTTTTAAAATCGGTTAAAAAAATCACGTCGCCACAGGAAGAATTTTAGATGTGAGAATTTACATCATAATGATATTTTATGCAAGGACAACAATATTACTAGAACTGTTATGATAAGATTTAGCTGTGGATAAAAAAAAAACTGATAATAAGTAACCTCAATTTTTCAGTCGGTTAAAGGCAGGCCGTCATCGTCGCCCGCGGAAGATGTTAAGGGCCTCACTCACGTGTGAGCCGGCCAGCCGGAGGCACCAGGCGGGTGGCGTAGCCTTGGACGATACAACGAACTCGATGCGGAATGCAAACACTGGCCTGCCCCTTGCCGAATTTGCGAAGTATATGCGCAGTGTAAAGATAAAACATCGAGCTGCTGACTCTTCGAAAAAAAATAAGTTCGGATTATTTTTTTCGTCCGTATCGACACTATTTAACCGACTTCAAAAAATGAAGGTTATCTATTCGTCGCGTACATTTTTGTTTAGGTGTGTTCACCGATTGCTCGAATACAGATGCACCCGTTTTAAATATGCAAATATTTATAAAATGTTGCATATCACGCCACATGATATACGCCATTGCTTCCCAATCTGGGGGTAATTACCACCGCAGGGGTAAAACAGCTATCCTATGGGGGCAACAGAGGTGTAATGAGTAGATTTTTATTTATTTCATGTATACATTTTGTTAATGAAAAAATAATGTTTATAGCAATAGGTACGCGGCATGGCCTTCTTCGCGTTCACACTACCATATTACTCACAACATTTATTTAGTACAGGCGAAGGACATAGAAGTGATATTAACTTAATACAATAAAAAGGTGACTTGACACATACCAACTGTTAATTGTAAATGTGCATGTATGTTTGCTTGTATTGTTTGCTTGAAATTTTGAATTGAGGGGGGGATCTGGTTTGCTATCGGGCGCGTCCCCAGGTGGTGGATGGGGAAGGGTCTCCAGATATGGGGGCTACCGGCTTGCCGGCGCGAACCAAAACCAGAGCGGTGAGCAACCGCTCTCGAACGGTTGCGGAGGTTTGAGAGGGACTACGTGGCTGTGTTTACACGGAAACGGAAACCTTTCGAATAGTACGCTTTTGATAGTGGAAATCTGAAAGATACGCTCTATGAATTACATAGAGGCGGAAACCGGAACAAAGTACACACGAGGGTAGTGAAAGTTGCTTAGAACGCTCGAAACTTTTCGAGCGACAATGTGGAAACCTGAGAGGGACTACGCCTCTATGTTTTCCATAGAGGCGGAAACCGGAAGTTAGGAAACACGAGTCTATTAGTGGCGGACGCTCTGAGTGAGACAATGGCCGAGGTTGACGCAAAGTGTGCGGTGAATCCGAAAGCCTACGTCTCTCTCTTTCGAATGCGGAGACCTGGAAGGACTACGCAGCCATAATTACCACCAGAGTTAATTACCCACTAGAGTCTAGTGGGTTCCAAGCTCGGTTGGTAAACCTTGCTCTTTAAGTTTATGGACTCCAAGCTGGTTAGTGCGCATTCGTGCAGTGCGCTTTCTGGCGTTTGGGAGAAATCCCATGGGATGGCAGAAGTAGTTTCTGCATCCCGAGGTGGGCTTGCTTCGGCAAACAACCCAGTTGAGGCTATGGACCAATACTACAATGATGGACATGGCCGAGACACTATGGGAAGAAGGACACGGCGAGTGGTTTTTAGTTGGTAGGCCCATCTCGGTGGGAAAGTCCCACATAACCTTTGCTCTCCCAGGCAACATAATAGAATCTAGTGGGTCCCAAGCTCGGTTGGGAAACCTTGCTCTTTAAGTTTATGGACTCCAAGCTGGTTAGTGCGCATCCGTGCAGTGCGCTTTCTGGCGTTTGGGAGAAATCCCATGGGATGGCAGAAGTAGTTTCTGCATCCCGAGGTGGGCTTGCTTCGGCAAACAACCCAGTTGAGGCTATGGACCAATACTACAATGATGGACATGGCCGAGACACTATGGGAAGAAGGACACGGCGAGTGGTTTTTAGTTGGTAGGCCCATCTCGGTGGGAAAGTCCCACATAACCTTTGCTCTCCCAGGCAACATAGGTAGGCGTACCACATTTTCCACTCGTTAAAAAAACCGGCCAAGTGCGAGTCGGACTCGCGCACTGAGAGGGTTCTAAACTAAAAATATACGGTTTTCGCAATTTTTCCTTTATCTGTACTATAAGACGTTACTTCGTAACAAAACCAAATTATAAGATTCTAAGTTCACGGGAAGTACCATGTAGGTTTTGATTCCCGTGCGAGTTTCGAAAATTTGCGGCATAAACGGCTGTATCTTTTGATTGCCTTGGCTTAGAAGTTTGATTTTTTCACAGCTCCAAGGGGCAGTAGACCTGAGTATTAGATATAAATTTCAGTTTGATACCTCCACGCGTTCCTGAGAAAAACGGTCTTGACAGACGGACCGACGGACGGACAACGAAGTGATCCTATAAGGGTTCCGTTTTTTCCTTTTGACGTACGGAACCCTAAAAAGGAACCACTGATATAGCACATGTTGCAGGCTTGCTTACCCCGCTAAGATTGATCGGAACAGTGACACTGACACGTTCTTATTTATTATTTTATTTTCAAAAGGTTAACTATATGAGGTTGTACATAACATAAATATTCGCCAAAGTCCATGGCATTTTTTTGGCGAAGATAAGCACTCACATTAACAATTTATATTTGTGTACACCCTTTTAATAGCTTACTAACTTATCTACTTGTCGATAAAAGCCGCTCGTGCTAGGACTACAGGATTGTTCCCAATTTGGTCCAATATTTTGCAATTTTATAATCTATTCAATTTTCAGGAAATCCTGAAAATACTGTCATTTTCGTAATCGTTACATCGATATTATTATTGTGTGGTCGTCATCAGCAATTTTAATTGTCCCCGTAAGTTTAAGTCGTTAAATGAACGTTTAAGGACTTGGCTTAACGTCATAAATAACCGTCTCATTAAATGAGATGTAATTTTATTTTCAAACTGTTCGTGAAAACTTCTAGCCGGCGCGCTGTAATATCAGGAACATATTTACGAGTATTACACATTTTTATTATATTAATATTGATAATTAATAATATACTACTTTAAGTCAAGTTATAACGAAAAAAGGCCCTTGAAATTTCCAGCTGATGCGAGCGATAGGTCTAGGTATTCAATTGAGTGCCGGCGTTTAATTAACGGGCGAGCCCTCCAATTGAACAACTATTTGACCAGTTGGCTGCGACATATATATGAAACAAGTGATTCTGATTGATTCAGGGCTTTACTAACATTTTACAATGATATGGCGCTCATATCAGCGCTCTGTTATCATAAAAAACACAGTAATTTGATCTGATTAGCAAAAGTATACTATGGCGGCGGCAGCGACCTAAGCGAAGGCTGACCGCCATCCCACGGTTATATAAAACGCAGACAAACTCGGACATCGAAATTCTTGCCGGTTTGATAGATACTAAAAACAGGGCTGACACCGAAATTTGAAGAAAGATTTTTAAATTAATCTTTTTTTGTTATTATTGTTAGTAGGCAGGCAAGCGGTTTCATTTTCACAAAACAACTGATGCTAGCTTGCATCCTGTTAGCCAATGTTAATTTAACCGCTTCTGTGGTCTAGTGGTACAACCACCGTTATCAGACCCAGGGGTCCCGGGTTCGATTCCCAGCGGGGGTATATGTATATTGTATTCGGTTTGGTTGGTTGTAGGACTTGTTGTAAGTCCGCCTAGCTAGCTAACACCATCTCATTAAGTCTGACGCTATAACAACGATGTTTTCAGCGTTGTTGTGTTCCGGCAGTTAAAGATAAAGAGTTCCTCAGTGATAGAGGATGACGGGAGAGGCTCGCTTCCATCTTTAGCCTTATCAATACTTAACATCAGTTATGATGATGAAGGCAAAGAGTCTCCCCGCCGTTCATAAAAATAAAATTGGCTAAACTGTTCTAAAATTGGTTAGTAGTCAAGTCAGTGCGTGCTGACACTGCATCTGCATGCTGGTACTTGCCTCATCGTCCATGCCTCAACTACTCTATTACTGAAGAAGTACTTGTGAGGGTTATCAAATGAGCGGACCTTTAACAGTTTGAGATTTATTTATTTATTTATGGTGTGGTAATGTGTATTTTCGGAGACAAGCAGTATTCTATCTAGCCAGGTAATACTGAAGGGTTTTACCCGACTGCAAAGGAAGAGTAATGTTTTTTGCGCGTATCTTGTATGTTTGTAAGTTTGTATGTTTATATGCAATATTCTTAATTTCCTCTTATCTCTCAAACGGCTGAACGGATTTCTATAACTAAGATATCATTAGATTTTGTCTTAACAGCCCAAGTGTTCTTAGGTAAGTGATATTAAATAAAAAAAAACAACAGAGTGGCTGTGAGGTGTTATTATTTGAAGGGAAAAATTGAATATATTTTAAGAATACTTCAATATGGGTTCAAAATAAAGAGCTGATCTTGAGGATTTCGAAAAGGTATATAACTAAAAAGATATAAATTAAAAATATATTAATTAAAAAAAAAACCGCCTGCTTCTAAAGACAAGCCAACTGAAAAGATCGAAACAAGATCACCAACAATAAAAGACAAACATTAAAAAAAAATGTTCAACATAATTACATGCAGTCGGAGGCACGACATTATGAATGACTAGCAACCCGTGTGCGCATAATGCGCAAAAAACACATAATAACATTCAAAAAGTTTTTTTTTTGTTTTTTTTTTGTTTTTTTTTTAGTTTTTGCTAAATTTCTCGACTTATCCGACCACTTCAGACAAATACCTTTCTAACGGTGTATTGCACTTGATTGTGCGACTTTTAGTTTAGGAGGAGAAGCGGCTTCACTGCCGTATTATATATATAGATTCTGTATATAAGTAGGTACTATGCCTCGAACTGCATGTTATTATGTTGAACAAAATATTTTTATATTTTATTTTTATTTTTATGAACAACGGGGACACTCTTGGCCTTCATCATACCTGATGTTAAGTATTGATAAGGCCGAAGATGGAAGCGAGCCTCTCCCGGAATCCTCATCATCATCACTGAGGAATATTTGTCTTTTATAGTTGATCTTGTTTCCAACTTTTCAGTTGGCTTGTCTTTTGATGCAGGCGGGTTATTTAGTTTTTAAATGTTTGTTTCCAGCTAAAAGCAAGACTAAGAGCTAGCGCAAACGACGGATAACGGAGGACTTTTTGTCCGCGACACGTCTTTATTGTTAACCAAATAAGATTCAACTTAGACCGCGTATATCCGCGAAAAGTACGCGATAGTCCTCGTTATTTATTCAACTTTATGTTCTTAGTAATAAGGTCGTGTCGTGGACAAAAAGTCCTTCAATGTCCGTCGTCTGCGCAGGCCATTAGCTTGTTTTTGCGTTAGATGTTTTTATGGACTTACTAGCTTCCGCCCGCGGTTTTCGTTCCCGTGGGAATATCGCGATAAAAAGTAGCCTATGTTGTTACCTTCCGTCCTTTCAACTAACTCTATGCCAAAAATCATGTCGATTTGTTGCTTAGTTAGAGCGTGAAGGAAGGACAAACAAAGACATTTTCGCATTTATAATATTAGTTAGGATTAGGATCAGAATAAGGATGCGCAGTTATCCATATCTATGTAAAGAAAAACATAATTTTCTTTAATTTAAATTTTCCCGCGCAGCAATCGTCATCGCGCCGGACCGTTGATTGACCGTTGAATATTTTAATCTATGGAGGTGACAGAACCTAAAAAGCGTCTCGTCATCGTCATTACATACCTAAAAGGATAATATTTTAATTGTGATTTAGGAACTGACACTGTGATTGATAACATTAAATGTCGTTTCTTTTCTTACAGGTATGTAAGGTTTTGTTACTAAACTGTTATTTCACGAGAATCATAGAACTTGTAAAATTATAACAAAATAAATCTTTTCTTACAGAGAAACTCAATTGTGTTTGATTGACTGTGTCGGCTAAATCACAGTATTTTGGAAAATATCTTATATCTATACTAATATTATAAAGAGGAAAGATTTGTATTTTTGTATGTACCGAATAAACTCAAAAACTACTGGACCGATTTTGACAAAATTTGGTATAGAGAATCCTTAGACCCCAAGTAGTAACATAGACTATAAATGATCCCAAAATTCCCACGGGAACGGGAACCACGCGGGTGAAACCGCGCCCGGCCTCTAGTATACTATATACACATATATTTCAACGCTACATTTATAATTATGATGTTCCGTTTAAGATAGACGAGTTTGTAGGTATGATTTTTGAATTATTGGATATTTCAATGCTATTTTTATACTTACCTATGATAAATTTTAAATATAAAAATATTGGAAAAAGACAACTCGGCCACAAGTTAATTCTCAGATGGGACTCGAACCCACGACCTTTGGAAATCCGGTCCAATGCTCTAACCACTGAGCTACCGAGACAATTTTCTATCTACTTTTTTCTATTTAAAATTTATCATAAATAGACTTAGTTTGTTTGAAAATTTTAAAGAAAGAATAAAATTAATAGGAGCCGGTGGATTAAAGACATTTAATAGAAATAAATGTCTTAAAATTAAAGAAGTCAAATACTATCCATTATCACAGCACAGATTACCATATAGAAGGTCATCTCTACGATACTGAACAGAAACTGCCATACATAGCCACTCGTGACGTGTAATATAAAAGTGTTAAGTGCATCCAGAACCAAAAGCTTAACTTACCTAGTTCTGACACAAGGACCCAAAGAAGCGTATATGAAAGTGTTAAGTGCATCCAGAACCAAAAGCTTAACTTACCTAGTTCTGACACACGGACCCAAAGCGTATATGAAAGTGTTAAGTGCATCCAGTAATTGTCTAATTTTGAAATCTATCGCAATCCCTTTCAATTCGCCATTTGAAAGATATTTACAGACTTAACTATTAGACATTTGATAAGGATTGTGATCGGGACGCGTTTTGAAAGGTATTGAATGAACGAAAATGAACTGTCTAAGCAAAGTGACACTCAAAAATATCTTCAAATGTTTATAGAACTGTTAAATGAAGTGTCATTTAAAACATCATTCGTTCCGAAAGGGATTGCGACTATAAGTTACACAATTCCATAAATCACTATCACAATCACAATACCTTTCAAAGGGATTGTGATAGATTTTGAAATTAGACAATTAGGGGGCTGAACCACATTGTTGGCTGAACTCTTCATATGCCTTTGCAATATAACATTTAAAATTAATAAATAATAAATTGGAAATTGAATCAGTGAATGATTAAAATAAGCAAATAAATGACATGACAATATGCAATATTATTTAGGGATAAAGATGATCACCTCAAAATCAAAAAAGGTAGGTTTGTTTATAATTTTCATTTATTTACATGCCTTGCCTTTTAGCTAATCCAATTATACTTTTTTTGCCAGAACTTATTATTTTTGTATTTACATTGCCTTTATTTATATATAAAATTTATACTATAAAGACTGGAACCCATTTGCTCATAGTGAAAGCACTGATTGAAAAATAAAAAATAGACCACAAAAAATCTACTTGTCCTCATATCGCTCAGAAGCGACTCAAACCTGCAACCTTTGGGAATACTATAGAATATATGCGGACTCCTCCCGTGGAGATTTACTAGAAAACTTTGTGTCCTCACCAGTGGCAAAGGGTACGTACTTAAGGATATCCATCGGATTCTCTTTTAGAAATCCTACCCCAGCGATCCACCACACAGATCATTACAATTATGTCATTAATTAACAATTTCATCTATACTAATATTATAAAGCTGAAGAGTTTGTTTGTTTGAACTCGCTAATCTCAGGAACTACTGGACCGATTTAGAAAATTCTTAGACCATTAGAAAGCTACATTTCTCATAGAGTGGCATAGGCTATATTTTATCCCGATATTCCCACGAGAACGACGCAGGTAAAACCGCGAGGATCTGCTAGTTTTCAAAATTTATCATTGTCTCATTTGTAGATTTTTCATGGTCCGGCTTACCTTTGCCATATTTCGACCCCTCACCACCGGTCCTCACGAGTCTGTAGCTCAATTGGTTAGTTAGAGTACTAGGCCGGACTCCTATGGATATTACATTGAATTAAGTTTTTTACTTGATTTGTCAAGTTAAATTAAAAAATATATAAGATGTTAGTTCTGTATACTTAGGTACAATTAAACATTTTGAACACAAACAACACAAACAGCTCTGGGTGGACAAACTTATTCCATGTTCATTTCATTTTAAACTCTTTACTAATCATTCAATATAGAGAAATTGTTAAATCTATTATTAGTAACGTAAACCCCAATTAAATTAAATTAAATTAGATCATCTTGTAACAACCTGATTTTAATCTTCCGCAACATGTATTGGATTCTTAAATTTTTTTTTTTTTTTTAAGTTCATAATTGCATGCCTTGGCTGTCTATAATTAGAAACTGTACTTAGGACTAAGATTCTATATTTAATTTATTACATATTGTTAGTACATGTTTTTGTTGACTGCCCAATAACAAATAAATAAATAAATAAATTCAATGTTTCCTGCCTTACAGCCTAGCTAGAGAGACATTTCATAGAAATAATTTCTTGCATCACCAATGAGGGTCCTCTGTCTAAAATACTGGCACTGGCATTACTAAGAATGGGGCCTAGTTGGCTGTGCATAGTGCACAATAAATAATTTAGTCTTATTTGATGCTTATTTCTCAAGTCCAATAAACCTGGTCCACAACAATTTCAAAAGTTATTTTCTAAGTTGCTTTGGAAAAAATATGATCGAGGTTAATACTTTTTGGTTCATAAAAGTAGCTGTTTTTGAATCATACATAATTACATTCTTAAACCATTACAAAATCTCTCAACATAACCTCTAAGTTTTGTTATTTACATTCTGTAATTTTATAAAAATAAACTTTTCGATCAAGTTTGATTTGTAACATAAAATTAACACTTGTTTGAACAGTTTTCTTGTAATAATGATGTAATAGCAGTTAAATATCGTAACAAAATAAGATTTCGCTCTCAGTGTTTTTGAGGTTATATTTACTACATTCCCCTTACCTGCATAGAATCGGCACTGATGATCTCCGTTTCGAACTTTTGCGCCAATTCCACACCCAACTTAGTTTTTCCTGTACCTGTTGCACCCAAGATCACAACCATTGGAATTCGCGAAGAAATCATCGAACGAAGAGCCATCATTCAGGCTGAGAGCGCACGAACTTCAATTTTGTTTTGTATTTTGACGTTTACCTAAAAACGTCAAAATAGGCCAAATACAATACCGTTCCGTTCCACGGAAAGTACTTATTATTTTTCAAAGCTTTTTGACTATCCAAAAAGATGTTGAGAATTTGAGATTGAGGGTAGAGTACCCACCTTAATAAAGATATTGAATTAAAATAATTAACATGTGTCTTATTATCACATCGATTATTATTATTATTACATTATCCAGCCTAAGGTGTTTCATTATAATATGAATAATTATGAACTTGTGTTATTGGAATATACTGGAATGCTGTACAACGGATTAATTATGTACTTCTTTTTTACGTAATATACATTTAAATAAATACATAATAAACACCCAGACAGACCAAGACAAAAAAACATGTTCATATTTGTCTTGTGCTGGAATCGTACCCACAATCTCTGCGCTGAAAGCACCTATCTGTCTATCCAACTCTACTAATAATAATATGGTCAATGCGGGGAAGACCGTCTGCAAGGTAAGACCGTCTACACGCAATTTTTTAATAGCAATGCAGCTTCCACTGACTGTTGGAACAACAGTATTCTACTTTGGTTCTATTTTTTTATCATAGATGTCGCTAGCAAAACTATGGTATGGTGTGAGAAAACTAGCTGTAAATATACCGCGTTTCGAAGTTCCATTTAATAATATATGTGCGGCAAAAAAAAATTAAAAAGTTCAACTCGACAGTAAAATGCCGAAACTCTTTAAACAATTAAATTTATTTACTATTTTTCAGTTTTTGCAGGTCTTTGGTAGTTTGTGCGTGTTTTAAGAGCTAAGAGGTCTTAACGAGGCTGAAAGCCGATTTAAACAAGTGGATTTTTTTCAAATGTTTGATGTATTGTATCACTTGAATTTTAATATACATATTATATAACATTTTTGCTCTTATTTATTTTGAAACTTTTTATTTTAAGCAAAATTAGAAATATCAAATTAGTTAGGGTTATTCTGACATCTCAGTTAAACACGAACAATAATTATTATAAAATCCTAGTACCTAGCCTAAAAATTATATTATAACATAAAATTTCTTATCTCGTATTCATATTTAAAAGGTAATATGACGACAAAAAATGTTTACAACCCCTAATGTGAAGATTATGCCGGTCTTGCCCTTAAAATATGAAAACGGATGTTTTTACGAATTTGAACGTTATTTTTGAAACTTGAAAGTACCTAGGTACATATCTGAATGTCAGAACTTCATCTATAGATATAGTAGGAGGGTTTGATAAATAGAATTTTTGCAAAAATCCTAGAGATATTGCAAAAACACGGATAATTAGACAATGGTGTTGACATTTCTCAATCTTACTGAAAAAAGATAGGGTTTTTGCAAAAATACGGGTTGCTTTAGTAACATTGGATATTCTTTACTCTGATTGGCTTAATTTTTGGTTGCTTGCTAACTCTTATTCTGATTGGTTCATAGAAAGTTTAATACACGTGAGAGAATAGATTGACATTTGAAACGTCAAGTCGTCAACCAATCAGAAAAGATGTTGTTTTGGACGGTCCGACCAGCCAATCAGTGTTCTTATTTTATAAAAGCCAGGGATTCTTCTCGTAATCTTACTAAGGCAACCAGTTTTTTCGCAAAAATCCTATCTTTTTTCAGTATGATTGAGAAATGACAACACCATCTAATTATCCGTGTTTTCGCAATATCCCTAGGATTTTCGCAAAAAAACGATTTATCGAATTATCCTGCGATAGATATATATATTTTTTATGAGGTATAGCCTTCATCATACCTGAAGTTAAGTATTGATAAGGCTGAAGATAGAAGCGAGACTCTCCCGGAATCCTAAGCCACTAAGGAACTGACAATCTTATCTCGAACTGCCGGAACACAACAGTGCTGAAAACATTGTTGTTATGGCGTCAGGCTAAGATAAGATGGTGGTAGCTAGCCAGGCAGACTTACAAGTCCTACCACCAACCAAACCGAATACAATATGTACCCCCGCTGGGAATCGAACCTGGGGACCGCTGTGTCTGATACCTGTGGTTGTACCACTAGACCACAGAGGCGGTTGGTAAGTATAGGCTTAAGTATTCTGTGGTATATGTAAGGTATAAATTGAATAACACACGAAATTACATTTTAAAATGTCATGACGGTTTTGCCTCCCATAGGTCAGGAAGATTGTCTATACGCAAAGTTTAAAAAAGGCTTTCTATTTGTAAGATTATCCATGATAATTCATAACTTACGTTAGTTGGTGTAACAGAAAATTGTTCTGCATAATATGTTTTATCGCATAGCATGCCAAAATTTGTTTTGATTATTTAACTATTTTTTTAAAATGAAGTATGGCGGTCTTCCCCTTACTGGCCTTACTTACTCAGTTGTACTGCTAACATTTCGGTCTCTTCAAATTTAATATGCCTTATTAAAGGAGCGGCTAACCAACAGTAAACAAGTTTGGAGGGAACAACTTCTACCTACCTACCTACAAAAATGTTTGATTCACACCAAAATGTGTTGAGAATTGTGAATAAACACGAGTTTTGTAATTAATTAGAGTTATGTATGGCATATGAATAGTATAGCTGTATCTATTAGATACTTAATGCCCTTAGATTCCAAGTTTAAAAAAAATATTTATTTACAAAAATTTTACTTCAGATTTCGAAAATTGGATTCATAAATTGGAAGTTCGAGTCCTTCCTGAACAACTTGTCTCCAAGTTGCTCAGGGACTCGAACCCGCAACCTCTAGTCGTTATTTACTGGTACCCGACTATAATACTTCCATCTTCAGCCTTAAAGCCTGCGCAGACGAGGGACTTTTGTCCGCCGACATAACCTAAATGTGGTAACTTTCGCCTCGAATACCACGTATATCGACGGTCATTCCATTCGTGAAGGTATCAGGAATCGCTAGATAGCTTCATGGGCAGAATAATCTTAGTTTTCGTTGAATTCTCAGCGACTTTTAGGTTATGTCGGCGGACAAAAGTCCCTCGTCTGCGCAGGCCTTTATCAATACTTGACATCAGTTATGATGAAAGCAAAGAGTCTCGTTTTATTTACGTTTCTGGTTTAGATTTTACCATAACATAATAACGGGAATCGAACCCATATTGTGCCCAGTAACGTGTTTTTAAATTTAAGTATTATTTTATGATAGTAATTAGTTATGTAAATTGCAATACCTATTTGATTACTAGAATTCTAACTTTTGTGGGTATCATGAAATATGTTTTACAAGTGAAGGAGGGGAAAAAGGTTCGGGGGTATAAAACATTTAAACAAGATGTTTTGTTTTTTTTTCGACCAGACCGCAGACAAGGCTAATGAAACTTATCACTCGTTAGTACCCATAGGTACAATAATCAGTCTAACATCACACAAGTCAACACTTCAAACCGCATCGAATATTAAAAAAATTAACTAGCCATAGTTTCTCAACCTTGCATTGGTTTGGTCTATTTATATATTAAATGATTATCTTAACTTTCGGTACAGATAATTAAGGAACAAAAAACCAAAAAAAAAAGTTTCTCTCCATAATAATTAAAGGTATCAGACAAAATTAAACAGTTAAATTATAAGTACAGTAGGTACACATTACATATCCACAGCTATATGGCGTCGTTTCAAAGATTGCAAAGTGCAACATTAATATTAGGCGGAATCTTTTGCGCCTTACACTCTTTGTAACGACGCGGGCGCAACCGCGGTCCCGTCACGTCACAACGCAACGCGCCAATCCGGAGCTGTTATCAAATACCGTCCGGAATGGCCCCACTCCACGGCCGCGGTTAGGTGTTGCTCACAAGTAAAGGCTACCCAAAGAAAAGTAATAAAATTATCAGCTATAACATGACTTATGTATACCAACCTTATTTATAAAATTCACAAATCAAACGCTTAGTAAAAATTTCTCACGCTCCTATTTTTGGCAGTGGTGGAAATGTGCCTTGTCACAATAGTGCAGTATTTTCCAACGATACCGTTAATCATGATATTCTGTCTACCGATTATAAAGCTTTCGTCGCTTATTAATAATTAAATCTTTAACTATTGACTTTCCCTAAAATGTAATCTAACTTCTCACATGCAAGGTCATAATATCACCGATAAAGACAATTTAACTTCCGGATAACTAAATCACTATTATCTTTATTATTTATGTCAAGCTAAGAATAACAAAAATTAAATGCAGGTACAACATTCGAGAACTCGTAACTCTCTAGTTAGAAAACTAAACAATTACTAGAAAAAAAAACTCGTTTAAAAAAAGATGATTTATCTACGACTCGACTATGCCCTAATATATACAAATTTACGTCTAGTGGAAGAATAAACTGCAAATCTTTAACACGATCTATAGACTTCGTGTAAACACTACTTAGAACAACGCTATTTATATTATACCTACAGTTATATATATCTCACAGAAAAATATTTCTTGCAACTAATTCGAGTATAAACCTAATATATATTTATATTATGTACAGTTACATAGCAAGGCACATTCCGCACACAATTAAAGCCTTTGAACGTACAAAATCGCTGACCATGTGCTTGATAAAACATCAACCTCTATTGTAAACCTGGACAGATAAATAAAAAAATCCATAAAAAACTTATCCCAAAGAAAAAAACGACGATTAAAGCGAATCGATTCTTTTATCTTTCTGATCAGGTTCCATAATTTCTCGATGACTCGAAAACTATTCTGAGTACAACCCTAACTTACTGCCATAAAAAATATCATAAAGAAAATGCACAATTTACTATTAGTAGGTACTATGAGGAACTATTTCTTGGTTATATTTATTTTTATTAATAAAATCCTTTTGGATTTAACAGAAATTATAGTTTCTGATGTTGTTATCAAAATACACAGTCTATTTAAATTCATAATCAGACGTTTGTCACTGAGATTGTAAATTGCATTTCACTGTATGTAAGTCAATTGGACAATATACTTATTTTATTTTTGTGTTGCGGTATTTTTCGATAATTGCGTGCATTTTGTCATCAATATGATTCAAAATTTATTAAGTAAGTAATGAATAAACACTAAGCGACGAAAAATTGCATGAATTATGTTCGAATGTATTATCATACGAATATGAAAGTGCAAACATTTAAACCTCTACTGTACGATCACGACGTTTCAAATATTATTTATGACATTAATTAGCGCTTGGCGCGTGACGTCGTCGAACATTCGCGTTCGCACACTTATGCCCTTCATACACGAAGCAAAGACAGTATCCCCAAGTATGGAGGCTCCTAAATCTCGGCGCGGAGCCGTCGAGTATCGATACTGGCGTCGCCCTATGTGAAAAGGGCTCAAAACTGATAGATTTATGTATGATATTTACACGTATTAGTCATGACGTTAATTTAACGAAATATTTCATACAAAGCAGCTGGTACAATATTTGTATGAAATGATACATTAATCGCTTAAAAATGGTCCAATCATAATAATTCCACGTTGTTCTTCAAATATTGCTTCGCGGTTAATCACGTGACTAAAATTTAAAAACATTTAAAAAAATATTAAAATTCACTAGGTACATACGAGTAACAAAACACTAGAAAAAACCGTAAGCGAGCTAAAGTACTTATAGCTTTTTTAATTTTTAATATCAACTGCGTCTTGTTTTCTAGAGGCAGGTTGAATAAAATCCTAGGAATCGGCCCGAAACATATAAATGGCCAGACATCGCCAGAACTTCCCACCGGGTCGGCAGCCACCCCTGCCGACGACCAACCCTCACCACTTCCACCACTCAATCAGACTCGGGCGGACTGATTGCGGACCAAATAATATCCATCCATTCATACACTTCTCGTTTCAAGCGCTATTTTGGTAACCCTCAAATCTTCACCTAAACTATACAACTTGTTTCACTACAGTCGACACGAACGGTTCAAGGCTATGGAGGAAATAAAAAACAAACATTGGAAATCTAATTTGGATTTCTTTTATAACAATAATAATAAAAATATTCCAAGCGCTTTTAGCGTTTGGAATACTACTGCCAGAAAGGCAGGAAGCTTGGCGAACCGATCGTGCCAACTCTAATGAAATAATCTATCCACACTCAATCATCCCCGCTGGATTGCAAACTGCCTGGCTAAACGCGTAAACCCCAAAAGAGCTTGTTAAACCTAAACTAAAACGTGACAAATTACGGCTCTACTATAGTAAGGTCCAGTATAAATATTTCAACATCATTTCGAAACATTAGAAAATGTGATATTTACTTTAAGGGCTTGTCAACATGTAGTAAATCTGTAATGAAGCTTGTAAACTATGTATAGGTATTTTAATAGTTCAAAAACATTTCATAGATATAACCAGTCTACTAGTTCACGAAGCAGTCTGTAACTATAAAGATATTTTACTGACGTCCTAGGAATTTTAACAACAGCTTTATGGCTCACTTTGGCACTGCAGAATATCGCTTGAGCAAAACAAACTAGCAGCACAGCAACTGCTTCTCAACTACATTTGTTACAGAACCACCGGTACGATCCACAGAAGCACAGTAAGCCGGAAAGCTGACTTTTCATAATGGAAATAAAATGTAACAATACCAACAATACTCAGAACTTTACGAACACCCTGGTGATAAAACAATCAGGGGTATACTACGAGACCACATTATTAATACAAAATTAAAATTTTGAATCGTCATTAGTACGTTCATAAGCGAAATAGTTCTCTAACATTACAATTAACAGACCTCGGGTGTCACGTATAGTAGACTTCAATAGTTCCCTCGCGGAAATATAATAATTACCACCTCGATTTCCCGTCGAGTGTTCAGTACGAACGGTAGCGAGCCGAGAGCGTCGTTCGTAACTTTTTCAACTTGGTAATCAATTTGTTTTGCTGCTTCTTGAGGATTTCTCTCTGCAGATCCTCTTCGCGCAGCTTGCGGCATAGGGCGGCCGCCTCGCGAAGGATCACGACTTTGGGTGCACGCTCCTTATCTCTGGTCGCCGGTATCTGTTTCTTAAGCTCATCAAAAAGGTTTTTTAGACCAATACGACGAAGACGCTCCATGTCGTTATGAATAGAGCGGCGCTCGATTTCAGGAGCTTCGTTTTCAGACTCCGTGTCGGTGTTGGAGCGGCGACCGCGGCGGCCGGGGCCACGCGCGCGCCGGCGCTGGCCCGACGACACCACAGTGGTGGGTGGGATCAGCCGCTTCCTGGCCACGGGTCGCGGGCTCATTGCCGAAGCTACTGTACGCTGTATGTGCTGTCTTTCCTGCGCAGACGGCGCGCGCGGCAAGGCGTCCGTGCGCACGTGCGGACTCGGCAAAGTCTGCTGCGATGTTCCAACTGATACCACATCGATTTCCTCCTCTGTAACAATAGAGAAAACATTTGTATCTAGTTCTCGTAACCTTAACAGCATTATGAATTAATATAGACGCCAGTGTTTATGGTTTCATTCATGAAGTTCATTATGCGCCTTAAAAGGGGACATCGATTGTCATGCCGCATCCTATACACAACTACGGGATTAGATTGAGCGAGCGGGGAAGAGATGCGACTGCAGTAGTCAGGTGCGCGGGAAGGGGTGGGCGAGCACTGAAGGGGGAGGGCGTTGACCCCATCGTACTACCGCAGCGTCTGCTGCCATCGATCCAGACGCCTGACGTCACGGCGCGCCATTCGCGCCAAAACGAGAGCGCATGCGCCGCGCGCTGCGGCATCGGCCGCACTCAATGGACTCCGGATTATCAACCGGTGGACACGCTTTCCGGCCGTCGCTTCTGACGCTTAACAAAGCGCCGCCGATTCGAAATTAACTGTCACGCGAGCTTCGCACGATACGACATCGGCACTCCCACTCCCACCCACCTAATGAGTATTCAGATGACATTGATGATCAGGCGGACCGGTCGCGCTGTAGCAACGCAAACCTGATTAATTAGCCAATCGGAATTAAAACTATCTATGAATATAGATAAATGTGAGAAACGTACGGAGTTGTATGGCGTCAAGCGTGACAGCCTCAACACGGGCGTTTCACTTATATAATCTTCCTGCTTTTTCTAGAACCAAAGCCATAGGACATAGGGCTCCCAAATGAGCAGGTTTTTCTTAGTTATATTTTCTTTATCATCATAATTTAGCGATAAGTAATCGGATCTAGTACGGAAACGCGGAACGACCGAGTTCGAATTTGTAATGTAAGTTGGGAGTCGCATCATGCAGTGATTTCTATGAATGAGCCAGTAGGTCTCGGTTCAAGATCGCGTTTCAATTGTCGCGGTACGAATGTGGACGTTCGCGCGCGTCGGGTTTACGCTGTAGTGCATATTTCGCGGAATCCGCCGGCTTGCGGCCGCACTATCCGGTTACACCAACAAATAATTATGTCAGCGGTTCATAGTGATTAAAGGTCTCGCCCGTGCAGTGAATGCACGCTATTTACGTAGCCCGCAAGGACGAGAATTTCCTATTACATCTCGAACGGCCGGCTGGAAATAGAACAAGTTACGTGGGCAGCTGTTCCATACCAAACGGTATGCGTCTCAGGGACGCTCGGCCAATACTTTTTGCAACTACGCAGATTTTTTGAAAACTACGCAGCTGACCAGACGCTTTATGCTTAGGCGACGGCAAATTTATACACCAACGCGATCTTTTCTCGCTATTTCCGCATAGTTACGCGGTCGTTTAACGTGGTTGCGAGTCGATCTAATTTGAGGATCGGCGCCTGTCGTCAAATACGCGTCTCACGTGTCTACGTGCGTAGGAAAATAGGGCTGTCGGAGGCTTAATTTTTATATTCCCTTAATTTAGCAGTTGAGAACTGACATTACTTATCTAGGTTTAATAGTGTGCCAACCCTGTACGTAGGGAGTGTGTGCCGGAGTCGATTTACACGCGACGATTTCCTCTCGGCGCCAACGCGATTAACACTCGCCAGTGGGGTATTTGTTTCAAGCTCTGCGTGTAAGCGATACGGGCTGTATTGTCGTGGTGCGCTCCAAGCTCCGGTCTAGTGAATATCTATTATATAGCAATCTGCCGCCGACGTTCCAATTTTAAACGATACCAGAGATAATCCGCTTTTTATTATCAATCAAAGAGACCAGTATCATGAAAAAATCTACTCTCACAGCGTCGCTGGCCGCCCGGGCGTCGGCATTAGCCCGCAAGGGATACTCGAAAATTCGATCATCATTAAATTTAATCGTACTCTAGAATACATCACGTTTCCGAGATCTTAAGATTAATCACAACAACAATAAAACCGCGAGTACAACAATGAGTAACAGACGTCTCGAAAAACTAATTTATTGCGACTGCTATCTTGGATGGCTAAAGAAATAAACTGTAAGATGTAAGATTGTTTTCTCTGCTATTGGAAATTCCGATTTAGTTGAAAGAGTAAGAAGTTTTTATGCCGCAGGTGATGAAAGATGGTTAAAAAAGTGGAATGTCTAGTCTGCTCTATGGTGTTGAGTGTGACCTGGTAAGCCGCGCTGGCCACGCCTCGCTGGCGACGACTAAGAGGCCAAGTTCAGTGGCATTTGAGTGCGATAATTAAAAATTATCGTGACGCGCGCAAGGCGCACGCCATCGTCTACAGCGTGTTCTAATGGTTAGTTCTAAAAAACAACTAACAAAAACTTGTATACGATCTTTTTAACATCCTTCATCTATATACCTGTATTGGCGGTACAATCGCAGAGTACGCTTCGAATCTCGCAGTCTGTTAATACTGTTTCGTAAGCAATTGTTTCAAAATATGATGTGCTATCTTTTCAGTGTAAAACATGTAGTAGCAACTGCTTTATCTGAATATTCGTCAATTCGATAACAAACGATACAATCAGAGCACCCTATCTCATTCTGCTTACTATAATCTTGTCCACGTGAAACGCACTGCTGACCTATATATTTTGGCACTCGTTTCTACAGTGACTCATATTATCTTAATGTAAAATGTTTTCGCAAATAACATCGAAAGCATTTTTAACAAACTAATTCCTGATAGTTTCAGATAAGATTTTTCAAGACATTTTAAAACTTGACAAGATAATAACAACAACCTGTACATGCATCAAAGTAAATGACTGCAGGCGATGCTAATTAGTCGGATGCAACGTACCAGTTCTGTAGAAGTACTTGGTTGTAACGTTTATCTAGTGAACTTTCTCACTATCCCACGAAATTTTAAGAGGAATCGCTCAACCTTCATATTTGGTTAATTAACACCTTCAGCGCCACCTGTATCATTTACGATACACACTCGTCAAACCACTTGCGTATCTTTTTCGATAAACATTTCTATACAAAAAAATATTTTTGTAATATTTTGGTGGTATTAGCATTTATAGTTTAGCGGCAAGAGTGTTAAACTTTTTTTAAACGCCACACCTTCGTTCCCATATGGGAAGCGTTATTTCAGAGGCATTACGCAACCGATGGAAGTAGGTCATCTGGCTTCGGTAGGTACTCGAAATTGGTCGGTTTGTTAAAATAGAAGCGTCTAATTTATGGGTTGTGTGTATCGATTGAGCATTCGCACCATCGGGCGACCTTGGGCGGGTTCGCTCGGAAGTTCACGGACGAGGCGAACGCGAAAAGACGTGACGCAACATTTTTTTTTATTGGCCATTAATAAGCGGAAGACCCGAGTCACATGCCTACACGCACGAGAGCAAACGATTGTCCATATTCTTGTTTCACCATTGTAGGGCATATTCTATAATAGAACCGAACCATTGTTATGTTTTAACAAAATATTTACGAATACAAACTTTACTGATGGGGCTAGCTTTCACTTTTTTTTCATTCGGATGTCATCGTTGTAACCTTGACTCATGACTTACAGGTGGATTCTAATCGGTTGACTGTCGATCTCAATCAATTAAAATGGTAAAGTTTGTTTTAAGACCGTCAATGAGATGTTAAGTTCAAATGATTAAATCGAAATAGAAATCAGACGCAAACTGGTTTTTATCACAGTTTCAAACCCTTCCAAATGTTACGCAATGGAAAATAACTCGTTAATTATGCGAATATTTATCATGTCACGATATTCCCCAGAAATGAGCGGACTTTACAGATTAAAGATCAAGGAGCTTGAACATTTTGTTGCAATGACAACTGATAAATCAGTCGTCACTAAGCACTTTTCTAGCGATAAGACAATACAAATTTATGTTACAATGTCATATTTTTGTTAATGTTATCAGAACTGATTACGCGAAGGCCGCGGGCCGGAGAAGGCATGCGAGTCCGAACTCACTCATACTAGGTATAATACTGATTGTTTAAATATCTAAGCGCATATTCTGCGACGATAACGCCAAGGTCGTTTTCACTACACACACGTAGTTGTTCAGTATCTTCACGGACTGCGTCTTATCAGGTAAAATATAGCTAGTAATGATTTGTAAGCGCCGTGTATCGGGCTCAAATGCTCAATTCTTCATAATCATACGGATTACGTATTCTGGCATGCGTAAGAGCAGGCACACCCTACACTGATATGGCTAACATGGCACATAAATCATAACTCACAAGCTAAGTCAATCAAGTATTAGCTAATGTTAGTAAGTAGACTTGGCGAAATGGCAACCGGCAACCCGAGCAGGCGTACAACTACCGATATTTAGGTCACTACAAGTTGGTAACTAACGTATAAAACCGCGCAAATTGCTTTAACTACGCAAACGGGGCATTTTATTGCGCTTAGTAACTCGATAAAAACTTCATAGTAACAATATTTAAGTAAAAATATATCGTTAGTCGATTGCTTTAACTACTTTTACTCACTTCCTGCTTTTCGCGGTGTAACTTTATGGGAGACTAGCGGTCGCTCGCGGTTTCCGTTCCCGAGGGAATATCGGGATAAAAATCTCATATCCTATGTTCATAACCAGGCTATCTACTATCTGTGTACCAAATTTCATCGAAATCCGTTCAGTGGCTTTAAGTTTATTTGTTACAAACAAACAATCAAATCTTTCCTCTTTTTAATATTAGTATAGATTAGAGTTATTGTCAGGAATGTAGTATCGTTGAAAGACCAGGGGGCTAATTGTCTAATTTTAAAATCTATCGCAATCCCTTTCAATTCTTCATTTGAAAGATATTTATATACTTCAGACCGTTTTATTTGACATTTGATAGGGATTGTGATCGGGACGCGTTTTGAAAGGTGTTTAATGAACGAAATTGAACTGTCTAAGAAAAGTGACACACAAAAATATGTTTCAAAAGTATGGAGAAATGTCAAATGAAGTATCATCTAAAACAATTCGTTTGGAAAGGGATTGCGATTATAAGTTACACAATTCCTTAAATCACTATCACAATCACAATACCTTTGAAAAGGATTGTGATAGATTTTAAAATTAGACAATTAAGGGGCTGATCAGCATTGAAATTTTGCTACGTATTTTAACCGAATGACTTTTGAGAAACTAGCACGCAGACTTGGCTTACTGATAGATTGATACTATGTGTTTAGGACTGGCCGAACCGGATCTAATTGGCCTAAATTGCCCTTATAGGAACTCTCGATTCAAAACTAAGTCATTATTCTGGTACGAGAAAACATTATTTATGTGCAATATTAATCTGGAGGGAATAGCGTGTTATTTTCAATAAGACGACAGGTACAATTTTAACTGAATAGACAGATTTTTTTTTACTTTTGTGGTGATGCCATTTGTCGTTGTCAAGAATAAATTATAGAATGTTAGTTCAACATTTTTTATGATCTACACGGGGAGACGTGCTTTTGTCATATCCGCACCACTTCTGCCTATCTATCGTTTTTCAAACCACCTGCAAAGGCTTGCTTACGCTATCACTTTCATACTAAAATGCAATAATGAATCTAATAGACCAATAGAAATATGTAGGTATGGACAAAAACCTTATTGTCGAAGGGTTTTACAAGCGGTTTAAGTTATGTTAAACATTGATAAGGCTGAGGATGGAGCGCGTCTCTCCCGGAATCCTCAACTACTGAGGAATGGCTATCGTTGTTACAACTTAGGGCCTTTGCACACCGCGTTTTTTAAACGCTTCGTAGACGCGCGTTTTCAAAACGCGCGTCGACGGCGCGTCCGATTTTTTTTAGTGTTGTGAAATTAATGCATACATTGTGAAACTTGATGTTTACACGTATATTTGTTGATGAAAAATAAGTGTCGCGACATAAATTTTATACCACTAGTTTAGTAATAAAAAGTCGGTTTACATACTTTAACGTTTTTTTTTTTACGTTTTCTTTCTTGATTTCTTGATTAAGCATGTTTCAGCCTATTCTTATTTGAATGACATACGGAGCGATAAAACTGCGCAAGCGTGAAATTTTACCGCGCTTACTAGTGATGGACAACGCGCGTCAGAAATCTTCCGATTGAAGTCGATAGATTATTCGACGGCTAACTAGAAATCTTATAAGAAAGCTTAAGATAATTATTAGGAAATCATAAATATCGATAGTGATGCATTGTCTGATTACGGACTAGGCTTATTGGAGAAGCTGTCCGTCAAATTGTCATCCGGTCGAACTAGACTTGGAGTATCGAGCTGCAAACCGGTCCGGCAGGCAAGTCAACCTCACTTCAATGAAATTCCAATTCATGCCGTTGCATTCTTATACGAATAACGGACTAGACGAGACTGCCGGCAGAACTGTTAACTCGAGTACTTTTATTTTTGATTGTACAGTTCAGTAAATTGGTACTGAGTTAATTCGTTTGTCGGAAGATGTGTTTATTTGCTAAAATTCGAATATCGTTAATAGTCACTTTGAACTGTAAACATCGTTTGTTATGTATTATTAATGTTACGTAATATTTTTCACGTGACCTCCACTACTATCAGTTACAACTGAATTACATTCATAAACATTAGTATTAACATTGTTGTAATTGTAATCAATAAGTATGCTTACTAAGTAACGATGACTTCCTATTGATGCAACGCAGACCGCATAATTTGTTTCGATGATTTACAACTTTACTTTTTAATTTACGTTATGCGATGGGCGCCAAATTCTTAACCCTATAGGAATCGGCAGGAAGCGCCAACTCATACATTAAGGAGGATGCGTCAAGGTCGGGACGGGACGTCTCGGTCGAAGTCCGTGCGACCTCAGCTCCGTCCTAACCCCGAGCGACCACATAAAGCACAAAACAAGCTGCGTAAACTTACAACTTCAATTCTAATTAAACATCCTATCCCGTGAGATGAATCTGGGTGCGAAGGTTGCGCAATTTGACATTAAGGAAGGTTGGGGCGTTCAAGGTCGCAATAGTCGAAGGTTCCGGAAGAGCGGAGCCGCGGGTGCGTCTAGACGCGGCGGGGGACGTGGGACGAGCGGGAAGGCGGTCGATACGCGCAGTTTCCCGCGCTCCGAACCCGACGCCTGCGTTTTCGCGAGTTCCCGGTGAACTCTAGTACCGCGTACTTACAACTAACCTACCCACTTCAAAAATATATAGAAAACTTTGCTCGTAGATTGTAGGAATGAAGCCGAGTCCACCAAGTTACCTATTAAAATAGCGATAGTATTCATCGAAGTACGATGCCTTTTTCATACCTAATACTAATATTATAAAGAGGAAAGATTTGTATTTTTGTATGTAACGAATAAACTCAAAAACTACTGGACCGATTTTGACGAAATTTGGTATAGAGAATCCATAGACCTAGACCTAGACCTAGACCATAGAGTAGTAACATAGGCTATAAATGGTCCCAAAATTCCCACGGGAACGGGAACCACGCGGGTGAAACCGCGCACGGCCGCTAGTACCTAATATAATAATTAACCAAGCTAAATATGAAGATGATGAGTAGTACAGAGATATTCTATTTTTATCATTACTTTTGTAAACTTCTGTGTTTATCTATTTTGATATTCCCTCCTCTGGTTGCTGTACGCCTGGACCTAGGTAAGTACTAAGTATATGTATAGTACAAACAATACAATACTGGTGAATTTCGTCACGCAAAAAATCGAATCTAGATTATATTAAACTATTTGTGGAAACTTGTTAATAGTTATCTTATATATATTATGTATTGTAGCAGTAAGTTTCCTAATGAATAAAATAAAAATAAAATAACCAACAAACTTGATCAATATCACTGAAGAAATTAAACTATGAGGAATTTTGGTAAATACTACAAATAGATTGGACCATGGCGAAGAGAATAAAGTTAAATTTAGTCGCAAAATTAAATATGGCATTAAGTATTTCATAAAACTAGCTAAAAATACCTGAAAATATTACTAACTGTACCATAAGAACAAATTATACAACGTATAGAGAAAACTAACCTGATTCGCAAGAGTCTGAAGGTGTTTGCACGCCGAGATTGTCGAACTGCTGGCGAGCCAGTGTGTAGGAGTGGTCCGCAGCAACAGCGGCGGAGTCCCTCAGGAGCCGTAGGGCCGTGCCCGCCACGTCCACCGCGTGCCGGAACTGGGGTGGCTCGTCGCCGTCCAGCGAGGGCGGAGTCTCCGGCCTCGGAGGGGACATGTTGTCCCGTCGCAGCAGACTCTGCCCCGGCGCCGGAGTGAAGTCGGCCGGCACGAAAGTGTTCCCAGGGTGCACGGAATCAGCGCAGGATCCCGCCCACATACAATCGTGGTGGACGATGTTCTCCGTATGCTGCTCCTCCTGAGTCTCCATTATCCGCCAATCCACCTCGTTCTCCGGCATTATATCTTCAAAGTTATCCGGTGGGACGAGATCCAATCTGTCAGCTTCGTACTGAACTTGAGTCCAGAACTCGGATGTTTGCGTCAACTCCATGGATTCTTGGTCCAGTGTTTCCCAAATGTCGAAAGCGAGGATCTGGGCATCGATTTCAGGCGACATTTTGTATTTTTTTATAACTAAATTCTAACTAAGTTTTAAAGCTAAGACGAACTCGTCGAATATCACAGGCCCCCTTATCACAGGGACGATGCGCGCGTTGGTACCGACGCACACCGTCTGTAACAATAGGAAAAAAAAAATTAAATTACAATTATTTATAAATATCGTAAATAAATTCAGTTCCAAATTATAAAAAATAATCTTCAATCGTAATTGTTATTAAGAAGTACCTATTGTTTTATTTCCAAAAACTCAAAGTCACTAAGTCAAATATCCATCAATGGGCAAAGATAAAACACAATCTTCACAAATAAATAGAAAGTTTATCACACTAGGGATGTTGACCCCTTTATTTACAAACAAATCACGATCGCGAAACACAAGTGTCATCAAGTGTGACTAATTCGAAGTGTCCACCGCAACGACCGAAACTAGACTGAACTCTGGATGCGAAATCTTGTAGTTTTAAAGACTAACATCGGCCTTGGGTTATATCCCAAATTTATCTCAAAAGAATTGTTCATTATTGTCGTACGTACCCAACCCCGCATTTTTTTCTGCGATTTTCTACCTGTGATAGACCTATTCCCTGTTCTAAGAATTTCACGAGTTTAACACAGGTAAAGATTTCTGCAAAAACAGTTTTTGTTTACAAGCAAATTATGGCGCGAAATGAAATGTTATTGTTTACTATTAAAACGAATGTGGCACGAGACAGTTTTCTTGCAACTGAGAGCGCCGAGTTCAAAGGCACGACATCGATGCAATGCAAATAAAAAATTGAGAGACGTAAATAGACTTGGTATTATTTAGATATTTTTTTAATATTTGGAAGACTGGACAGGCATAACGAAATTAGACTAAATAGTGAAAAAAACTTTGAGAGACTGACATTGCACTTTGCAGTAGTTTTGAAGAAAAAAATTTTTTTTTGTAAAGTGTCATAATATGAATAATGATATAGTGTATTAAATAGGTACCTACTTTGAGATTAATATTTGATATGGGCGGAAGTGAGTAAAGTAAGTAATTAATATTATTTTTCAACTAATTACAAATGATAAGTAGATTAAGTTTCTCAATAAGCGTCTAATTTACAATCTACGACTAGGCTAACTTGAAATAGATTTAAAATCCACGAAAATAATAAGTAAGTGTTAACAAAATTCTGACAATCAGTTTAAGTAGGTACTTAGAATTAACATAGTACAACTTTTCAAGCCGGCATAATAAATTAAAAAAAAACGCATTTGATCGATTTCTATTCTACCTTGATATATTATCCTGGCTACTTATATTTATGTATTCTTTGGACTATTGTTTCAGCGTAAACATAATCAACTTCACAACATTGAGTAAAATATTGCAACATATTATTGGACACAAATTTTCAAGTCAATTTTATCTATTGTGCAATACAATTCTATCTTATAAATAAATGAAGAACACGAACAGTACGAGTAATACGAGCGAACCTACTTACGAGAACTAGATTAACTTCTCAGCTAAATGTGAACAGAAATCAAGAAATGGCATAAAAATGTAATATACCTCATTTTAGTTTAGTAAATTCTCTCCAGTGTGTGCATAAATAATGGATTTAGCCATCGTCGAATCGTAGCAAAGTAGTAGGTGCCTACATGTACTTAGCCGACAACGCCCCGCGCCGGCCGGCCGGTGTCGTAGTAGGATTGTGCAAGTACCCGCCATGTACGAATATTAGGAACTTTTATAATTTCTAATATTTATTTATTATCGCTAACATATCATAATAATTAAACACTCACCAGAAAAAGTTTGTGCAAAACGCAATCCGACCGAAGCCGACGAATTACACAATTTTACACAAGATTCTTCAGAATCTTCGACTAAGTTTTTTCCGTACACACTGCGTAACACTCACTGAGAATATGCGGTCGGTTATACAGTGTAAATTATTAAATACGCTTCTTCCGAGACCTCCGATTGAGTTAGTCAAACACTGAAACATTATTCGGGAGCCGGCCGGTGCGAAGTTTTGCCGCGCGAGCGTCTCTTGTGGCGCCGAGAACACGACTGACTGATCGCGGCGAGCCGACTAGCCGGCGACCGCGAGCGGAGGCCCCGCGATCGCGAGCGAGTAGCCACGCCGGCCCCCCCTGCCGCCACCCCGCGCCGGTTCGATGCCATTCACGATTTTTATTTCTCTGAAAATACGCGTTGCCGTTATGAAATTCGGCGTCGACAACGTATATAAAGGTTGGTAGCTTATCTAGGAACTTATATTACACGTGTGATGTAAGATTTTGATTGAAATATGGATAGTTGCCGGTTTTTCGCCGGGCGGGCGCGGGGTTACTAAGGAAGAAATCAGCGCAGCACAGCGCGTCGGAAATCTACGGCCGGTTCGGGTGTGTGGGTGCCCGGCGGGCGTCTGTGTGGGTTAAAGGCACGATCGTGATCGTGTGAAGAAAATCGAGGAGGCGCAGCGCGACATAACTAGGCTAGCCAGCAGAGTAGCCATACTGCCACAGCAGTCTGTGGGCTGGGCTTTCATTTCATTTCATTCGGCCGGCGACTTTCGGTCGCGGTGTGCGTGTCATATGCTGTCGCCGCGTTTTGTCGCCATTTTTGCCGCCGCCGGCTGCAAAGCGATGCGAACCTAGTCCGTCGGCATTCCTCAGAGCCGAGGGGCTTTTAAGACGCGGGACGCAGAAATGCCATAGCGTTTCTGATGAATTGACTCGTTTTATTTATTGTGCGTTCCCAGCAAACAATTAGCAACCGCGAGCTTTCTTTGCACGATTTATTCGTAAAAGATGAAAACAATACAGACCTACTACTGTAGAGTGGGTTTCTGGACTTTGACAAATCTAGTACTATCCAGGTATTATCAAATCACACTTTAGGTAGAAACAATCACTTGAGTAGGATCTGTATGGCTAGCACGAAAAACCATCGAAATAGTATCGAGTAAGTATCGAGCACGTAATGTCAAAAAATGTATAGGAAAATGTAGTTCCGTTTACGTCCGGTAGGAACGCTGCTCAATATCTCATACATAACTTTACTTCCTCGAAAGTTTTTCGTGCTAGGCGTACTGTTAGGTTTTATCAGAATGTCATTAGGTTATATTTCAGACATCTTGTATCGAGTTAAACTTCAAAGGGACAGACAGAACGATGTTTGGAACATGGACTTTTTAGTGACAGCTGTCATTGAAAATTGCACTTAAAGTTTAAAGTTTTTATTAGTTGTTTAATATTTTAGATGAATTAAAATAAGACCAATTAAAATTTAAATTATTTACGAATAGAAAAGATAAGTAGGTACAATGCGATCACGAAAACTTAAACAGATAATATTTTAAAACACAGAACAAGGAAAAGTAAGTGTTGGGTTGAGTTCCGTTCAGTTCCAACCCACCATCTAGGTCGCAGGTTCGAGTCCTGCCTGAAAATAACTTGTGGCCGAGTAGACTTTTTCATATATTTTTCTTTTAAAACATTATCTTATGTATAAAAAAAGGCATTAAAAATGCAAAAAATTTAAAAATTGTAAGTTACAAAGTTGTGATTAAACTTTTTCGCAGATACCTACTTTCGTACTTATCAAAGTTATCTTACGGTCGGTTTCAATAACCTATCCTCAGTAAGAGATAGGCTTACTAGAGCTTTGTTGCCTAGATATTTTTGTTAATCAGCCCAAAATAACCTAAAATAACAGTGGTTGCTAAGTAACGTAACCAAGGTAGGCCTATTTCTTGTTAGGGATATATTATTGAAACCCGCCGTTATCATACCACATGTTATTTAAATCAAATGAATAGAAAAGTAAAATTATGTTGTTATTTATGACAAAAGAAAAGCAGCCAGTTAGTAAATAAAAGAAACGACTTGCACCTGACCTCGGAAGTGCAATGACCCCGGATTCCGAATGTCAGTTGGTGTTTCCTACCAATAGGTATGTAAACAAAAATGCGAATTTTTGTTCATGTGTGTTTTGTTTAGTAAAGATAATTTGAACTTCGCTTGCACAGGAAATTTGAAGAGGCAGCAGTAAAACATTTGCATTTCTTACCTACTTGTTTGTGCGGTTTCCGGTCATTATTTAGTTTACATTTTCCAACCTTCGATAAAGTGGATAGTGTAGTTTAAAGATGTTTTTCTTTTAGGGGACTTTTAGGGAAAGGTATTAGGGTAGTCTAAATGAAATCTCTTAATAAAATATTAAATATGAGTAAAATTCGAAAGGCGGCATTGGTTTTTTTTTTTTTTTTACTTTCCGTGACTTATAACAGAAGAGGGGAGGGTGTAGAAAGGAGGAGGGAAGGGATGATAGATAATGTGGAATATGGTGTGTGAATGGGTGGACCCGGTACCTTCAGGCTCATCCCGTGGGCAGGCTTTTAGGTTAGGTCCTATCCTAGGACATTCGTAAAAAAAAACTTTCGCGGAACTTCCGCAAACTGAACTTCAATTTTCTTTCGGGAAAGCTAGCGGCCGCCCGTGGCTTCGCCCGCATAGAAATTATTCTACTTCCCTTCAAACATTTCGCGATATAATATTTTTTTTTCGTATTAAAGGAAAAGAGACAGACATAAAGATATTTATTATTCATTAAGTACCTACCTACATATTTGTTTAATAAGTACCTAATTATTAAATAATATTATTATTATTTATTATTTTTAACCATTTATTTCAGGCATCTAATGGCCCATACATAAAGAAAAACTATTAGTATAATGGAACGCGAAAGTTTAAAATCTTATAGGTAGGTACTTACTTATTATTTAAACGAAACAAAAAAATTTTTTTTAAACGTAAACCGAATTCTTATCCGTATGTCCATTATAACTTGGATGAATTGCACACAGACCTATGAGATAGACGAAAAAAGCGCTTCAAACTGTATGAGAACCTAGCGTGTCGAAATTTTCGTACCTACACAGAATACTTAATAGTACAAGTACCTACGATATGACGTCACGAGCGAGATTTAGTGATGTTACTTGTACTATTAAGTATTCTGTGGTGATGTGGAAATGTTATTGACGAGCTCTTGCAAGAAAGCACTGCACAATTAACCATTTTCGTTTCTGAGTAACGCGTGCTTCATGGCAATGGTCTTAAGCGTACTTAGGTCGGAAAACTTATACCGTGGATCAAACTTTTTGATACACCTACCCAAAATGCCACCATATCTTATCGCCTGCAAAAATAACTTTGTTTTTCATAGTGTCTGTATGAATGACAAAGTTATATTTGTTTTGGCAAATGTGCTATAGCTCTGAATCTGCATAATATACACTCATTTGCAAAAAAAACGGGCGGTTTTGATTTTCATTCATCTTTAAAAAGATACAATACCAAAAAGGTTTCAATCGTTTGTACACGTTACTGGCCGGTTTTAAAAATGCTGTGGTATTTAAAAAAGTACGTTCTAAATTCAAATTTTCATTTGATGCTCATTTTTACAGAAATCCCCTTTTTATCCTACATTTTTGGCGCGAAGTTCCAGAAGTTAACATCGACTTCCATAACTTTTATTTAATTTTTATCGATTAATTTCATATCCTTGACTTTATTTATTGCTGTTTGGCTGTATCAAAAATGGTAGATAAAGTGGTAAAAGCTACCAAAATTATCGCGCTGCTTGAAGAGGGTTGCAGCCAATGTTTCGTGGCTAGGAGGCTAAATATTAGTCGCTCGACAGTCCAAAGGACCTGGCAGCGATATCAGGAGACTGGTTCCGTCGAGAGAAGGCCTGGTTCTGGAAGAAAACCATGTACCCAACCACGGGATGATCGTTTTCTTGTGAGTTGCGCATTGTGAAATCGCAAATCTTCGTATGTGGATCTTAAGAACAACCTCCAAGAAGTAAGAAATGTGAATATTAGTCTATGGACGGTCAGGAGGAGGCTTCTCGCTGCCAATATACGCAGTCACTGCCCGGCCCGCGGCCCCAAATTACTCCGTGAGCACAGAGTTCACAGGTTTAGGTTCGCTAGAAATTGTGAATCATGGACTCAAGAAGATTGGAATAGGGTTTTGTTCTCTGATGAAGCCAGGATATCTCTGTTCGGTGTAGATCGACGTCGGCGAGTGCTAAGAAGACAAGGAGAACGCTTTGCAGAGGCATGTTTCGAAGAAATCACACCTTATGGTGGGGGCTCTGTTATGTTTTGGGCAGGAATAAATTTAATGGATCGTACAGAGTTAGTCTTCATTGAAAACGGCTCACTGACTGGGCATCGATACATAACGGAAGTTCTAATTCATCATGCACAACCCGCATTGGCCGCTCTAGGTGAAGACTCGATTTTTATGGACGACAATGCTCGCGCCCACCGATCCCGCGATGTTAATGCGTATGTGCAAGAGGTCGGCATTCGTCGTTTGGATTGGCCAGCTCGAAGTCCCGACCTCAATCCCATAGAGCATGTCTGGGACGTTCTGAAACGGCGTGTGAGATCAGTACACCCGGCTCCGCAGACCATCAGAGAGCTGAAGAATGTGATTACTGCGGAGTGGGAAAGTATTCCGCAAGCAAGTATCCGGGATATACTCGCTAGCATGCCCAGACGAATTCAAGCTGTGATTTTAGCTAGAGGGGGTCACACTCGATACTAAACATTTATCTGCTTTTACTTTATTAAAGAAAAACAAACAAAAAAAACTTTTTTGTTTTTACTTCATGAGTATATGCACTACTAGCGAACATACACTACTAGCGAGGTTTAGCATTATTTTCCATAAATTGTATCTAAATTTTATGAAATACTGATGAAAACGATTATTTTCTTATTAATTTACCAAACTGTGAGGATAAAACTACCTATAATTATCAAACAAAGCAATATTAACATTTGAAATGGTTAATTGCTTTGGTGCCCGTTTTTTTTGCAAATGAGTTTATTTCGTTCAAACCAATTTTCGTTGAAAGTTTTTATAAAGTCTACAGCATATTTTTTTTTAGATTTTTCACTTTCTTATTTTATAAGTTAGAGGGGGGGGGGACACATTTTACCACTTTGGAAGTGTACATCTTTCAAACGGTTGACTTTGAGAAAAAATCGTTTTAGAAACCTCAATGCAATTTTTATAGACCTATTTATAGACACCCCACACGAGTAGGTTTGATGAAAAAGTTTCAACTGTGTAATCCTCATAGTTTTGGAATAAAGTGGCTGTGACATATACACTCATTTGCAAAAAAAACGGGCGGTTTTGATTTTCATTAATCTTTAAAAAGATACAATACCAAAAAGGTTTCAATCGTTTGTACACGTTACTGGCCGGTTTTAAAAATGCTGTGGTATTTAAAAAAGTACGTTCTAAATTCAAATTTTCATTTGATGCTTATTTTTACAGAAAACCTCTTTTAATCCTACATTTTTGGCGCGAAGTTCCAGAAGTTAACATCGACTTTCATAACTTTTATTCAATTTTTATCGATTAATTTCATATCCTTGACTGTCAATGCTAGATAAAGTGGTAAAAGCTACCAAAATTATCGCGCTGCTTGAAGAGGGTTGCAGCTAATGTTTCGTGGCTAGGAGGCTAAATGTTAGTCGCTCGACAGTCCAAAGGACCTGGCAGCGATATCAGGAGACTGGTTCCGTCGAGAGAAGGCCTGGTTCTGGAAGAAAACCATGTACCCAACCACGGGATGATCGTTTTCTTGTGAGTCGCGCATTGAGAAATCGCAAATCTTCGTATGTGGATCTTAAGAACAACCTCCAAGAAGTAAGAAATGTGCATATTAGTCTATGGACTGTCAGGAGGAGGCTTCTCGCTGCCAATATACGCAGTCACCGCCCGGCCCGCGGCCCCAAATTACTCCGTGAGCACAGAGTTCACAGAGAAATTGTGAATCATGGACTCAAGAAGATTGGAATAGGTTTTGTTCTCTGATGAAGCCAGGATATCTCTGTTCGGTAAAGATCGACGTCGGCGAGTGCTAAGAAGACAAGGAGAACGCTTTGCAGAGGCATGTTTCGAAGAAATCACACCTTATGGTGGGGGCTCTGTTATGTTTTGGGCAGGAATAAATTCAATGGATCGTACAGAGTTAGTCTTCATTGAAAACGGCTCACTGACTGGGCATCGATACATAACGGAAGTTCTAATTCCTCATGCACAACCCGCATTGGCCGCTCTAGGTGAAGACTCGATTTTTATGGACGACAATGCTCGCGCCCACCGATCCCGCGATGTTAATGCGTATGTGCAAGAGGTCGGCATTCGTCGTTTGGATTGGCCAGCTCGAAGTCCCGACCTCAATCCCATAAAGCATGTCTGGGACGTTCTGAAACGGCGTGTGAGATCAGTACACCCGGCTCCGCAGACCATCAGAGAGCTGAAGAATGTGATTACTGCGGAGTGGGAACGTATTCCGCAAGCAAGTATCCGGGATATACTCGCTAGCATGACCAGACGAATTCAAGCTGTGATTTTAGCTAGAGGGGGTCACACTCGATACTAAACATTTATCTGCTTTTACTTTATTAAAGAAAAACAAACAAAAACACTTTTTTATTTTTACTGCATGAGTATATGCACTACTAGCGAACATACACTACTAGCGAGGTTTAGCATTATTTCCCATAAATTGTATCTACATTTTATGAAATACTGATGAAAACGATTATTTTCTTATTAATTTACCAAATTGAAAGGATAAAACTACCTATAATTATCAAACAAAGAAATATTAACATTTGAAATGGTTCATTGCTTAGGTGCCCGTTTTTTTTGCAAATGAGTTTACATCGATTTGGGCGAATCTATAAGGGTTTCGTTTTTTGCCTTTAGGCTTCAAAACTCAAAAAAATCACGTGAATCAAATTTAACATAATTGTGAATTTCCGTTTCCTACAAGCACCTAAGTACCTAACATACAGTTGCAAGCGTCACCCTTGCTTAACGCATCAGTATAGTATTATTAAAACCGTAAAAAAATTAGATCACACCCACCCCTCTCAAGAGAACCCTCAAGAAGCACCCTTCAATTAATATCCCATTCATTTAACCCTTCCGCTAAAACGACACATCCCTAATGGCTGATTTACATTGAGGCGTAGTAACTAGGACAGATTTACACTAGCTTGATAGGGTACCAACATACTTCCTATATTTACCTATCATCTAAAAAAAACAGTGTCATTTAAAAATATTTGGAGCGATTGGAATGATTATTTAAGTAGTTTATCGTTAAATCTTTATTGCGTATATTTTATGAACCAGTCAATGTAAGCAGGGGGCTAATTGTCTAATTTTAAAATCTATCGCAATCCCTTTCAATTCGTAATTTGAAAGTTATTCAGGCCGTCACTATTTGACATTTGAAAGGGATTGTGATCGGGACGCGTTTTAAAAGGTATGGAATAAACAAAATTGAACTGTCTAAGCAATATGACAGACGAAATATCACAATCACTATAACTCTGAAAGGGATTTTGATAGATTTTAAATTAGACAATTAGGGGGTTCAAAAAGTTCGTATGTGAATGAAACTGTCTGTGTATTCAGCCAAACTTACATTCAATTAAAGTGTTACGTTAACTATTTTTTATGAAATTGCGAATTATTCAATTATTTACATATAATTTCATCGCTTCTGTGGTCTAGTGGTATCAGACCCAGGGGTTTCGGGTTCGATTCCCAGCGGGGGTACATATTGTATTCGGTTTGGTTGGTGGTAGGACTTGTTGTAAGTCCGCCTGGCAAGCTACCACCATCTTAACTAAGTCTGACGCCATAACAACAATGTCTTCAGCATTGTTGTGTTGCGGCAGTTTGAGATAAGATACCCAGTTCCTCAGTAGCTAAGGATTCCGGGAGAGGCTCGCTTTCATTTTCAGCCTTATCAATACTTAAGATCAGGTATGATGAAGGCTATGAGTCTCACCGTCATTCATAAAAAAAAAACTTTGAATGAATTGATATGACATAGAACTAATTGTACAACAATTGCTAATTCAAAATATTCAGTCCAGTTTGCCATGTACTAGCGTCAATAACTGTGACATCTAAACCAGGAAAAAGAAACTATCATACAATACACGAACTTCAATAAAAAAACGGACCCTATTTCAATTAAGAATACTTCCAAATAAAGAAACGTCATTCGGAAGTAGTATTATTAAAAAAAATATAGGGTCGTCAAAACTCGTTATAATCCGCTTCGTTATTTATCTATGGTCGGCAACCGTCAGTTTTTTACGTTGTGTCACTTTTATTATTTTGACAAGTGAGATGTTTTGATGATCAAAGTGGACAGGTTCACCATACTATTAACTACCAACAATCGGGTCGGGGTCGTAAATTTTATTTAATATGTTATAATAATGCATCCCTTGGGATTTTATTGGGTGCAATAAAATTAATTCTGAATAACTTAATCTTTATGAAGCGTTTATTGCTAGCATATTTAAAATATCTCGACATTTGTCATCATCATGAAAAATATTTCATAATTAATTAGTTCAGTATTAAATTCGAAAAAGCTAAGCTTTGCTAAGTTTAAGATTTTAATTGCCAAATTAGGAAAACAATAATAATTATCAGTTTTATCTATCACTGTCGAAAATAAACAAGTACGATCAACAATATCATAACTGTAGCAAAACTAGTAATAAATAAATAATCTTATGACCATAATTATTTACGTAATTACCGTTTTTAACAGTACCTAGGTATGTATTTAGAAAATACGTGTACGTAACCAGCAGAAATATTAGTTATTTCATTGTTGTAGACTAGAAAAAAAAATACGAGCTATAAAATTTAACGAAATAACAGAAGAATTCTAACCGATCTAAAGTAATAATAATTCAAAAAGCCAGCAGTGATTCGACTCTATAATAAATAATTAATACAAATCACAGGAAGGGCAGGCTGGCAACTGCCAATTTGTCACCATTGCCGGAGATTATCCTCATTATGTGTTAGAAAGTGTCGCTAATCCCCCCTTTATTTGTTGAGCCTTTTAAAAATGTTTGTAAAAACGTTCCTAAACATTTATAATGAAGTCGAACGGCAGCACGCTCGCTCGTTGCGTCATAAAAATTTTACATCCAACGTAGTGAATAAATCAGTGTCATTGTAAGGGTAGCTTACCTACTCGTGCATTGGCGCCGTTTTGCTAAATTCGATAAAATTCTTTCTATATTACACACACTGACACTATTTCCTAATAAATTATTTTGAAATCAATAAAACTGTAATGATAAATGGAATTTGCAACGCTACACAAAACTTTCAAACGCAACAGCAGCACTAGGATTTGTTTATCAGCAACTTTAAAAACCAACCAAACGAAATGGTTGTGTATCAATTTGACATTCTTTTATTTTTTCTTGGCGCCAAAGAGTCTACATACCTACTTACATAAAGCTAACATTTGTTTTAAAAAATAAAAACTCTTCAAAAAGGTGGGGAAACACAACTTCTTATTCCTGATAATTCTATTTTTAGTTTTCAATAACAGCAGTTGTAAACTCCAGCCAGCTTAAAAAATATTCTTGCAACAATGTATGGTGCATTGTTTCGGATTATTGGAGAGCGATGTTATCTAAAGCAGGTAGGGCTCATTCACGAAAAGGGCTTCGGTTCGGCCAGAGGCGCCAAAACTGCCGCCGGCCAAAATAAAGCGGCCATTCACGTTTTTTTTATCAGTGCTCGCCAAAAGAGTTTAATAATAGTTGTCGACTCATTAGAGGGTTTATTTCAGAAGTTTGCAGTATTTGTAAAATATTCGATTCATTATCATGAAATCCAAGGGTATATTATTATAAACGCGAAAAGGACAGTTGCTTTTTTAATTATAAAATAATAGACCTTTACCTATGAAACTGGCGATTTTTTCTTACACTTCTAAAGAACCTCACTACTTCAATGACTAAAAAGTATAATCAATTGCTTTATTTTATATTAAATTATAATCATAACGGTTAAGAATCAGTCTTTTAATGTGCATTAAAACTTTATATTACCAACAAAAGTAACAACAGAAAATGTAGTCAAAAGCAATATTCGCTGCGAGTAAACCTAACAATAAATACTGCAGGTGTTTAAATGGAATCCGACGTATGATAGATTTACAAAAGGGTTCAATTACACTTTGTAATTTTAGATGTTACCAGAAAAACTTGCCATTGTCGGTGACGTCCCAACTGCGTGGGAATATAGCAAGGTGCTACAATTCCTGATGAAGACACCATAGGTGCGATAGAAGATCAAGAAGCTCAAATTTATGGGAGCCAAGCAACTTTCTCCTTGGTCTATGATCGAATAGACAAATAGGTCTGGAGCAAAACTTTTGGAGTTATTATAAGTATCTGTATGTTAAAGGAAATAGATATATATTCGGTGGGGTTTCAAAAACGTTTATTTTCCACAGATAAGAATTAAAGACAGATGTTTATACAATAACATAATACAAACAAGGATATATCGCAATAAGGATTATTATTTCTTTTCTTTCCTTTGCTTTTGTGTTTAATTGTTTCATTACCTCCAGGTAACATTGTATTGTTTTCAGATTTTTTGTTGATTTTGTAAACAATAGATGGCGGCTTTACCATTAAACTATTGAAATACATATTAAAAAAAAAACACTTGTCATCATGAAATAACCCATAGAAACAAATGATTTAAATGTAGTTCTCTGGAAGCTTTCGAAGACTAAAACAAAGGTTTAGATATTCGTCATCAGCCATTTTATCTGTCCCCACTGCTGGTGCACTGGCCTTCCTTATGGATGTATAAGGAGAACGGGCCATGACCCACCACGCAGGCGGGTAAATCTTCGGTCGGTTTGAACGCCGTCATTGTCCTCAATATATAAATATCATGCATAAGTGCGAAAATAATAAAGGTTATGCTGCTAAACGTTACTCGTCTGGGACCTATATTCGTAACTGGACACGAGGACAGAATTTTATTACTCTAAAAATATATAAATATGTTGAGGGCAATGACGGCGTTCAAACAGCCAGAAGATTTACCCAGGCCCTATATTGGGTATTCAGTGAAATAAAATATTATGCATACGATACAATTAGCGTGCAATGTTCCAGACAGAGTGATCATAGTTCCATGTAGTGGTGTCGAAATGTTGTGAAAGTCTAGTAGTAGGTACCCAATAAACAAAAAAAAAACAAAAAAAAACTGATATATTACTACACTCGCGAGCAATGAAAAAGTTCCAGTGACATAGCACCAAATTACTCCTATAAACGGGAAAGGCTAGCTTAATGACGCCGTCTGCAATATAGAAGTACATTTTACATCAGAATATTAATTTGTGATTTTTAATTAATTTTAATTTATGAAGATAGGTTCTATGTCTTAGGAGATATTAAGGTGTTTGTCGGCATTTTGTGGGTGGAACTTTTTCATTGCTCGTCAGTGTATAGGTAATACTTTTTATATATTTTAACCGTCTCTATGGTCTAGTGGTACAACCACCGGTATCAAACCCAGGAGTCCCGGGTTCGATTCCCAGCGGGCGTACATATTATATTCGGTTTGTTTGGTGGTAGGACTTGTTGTAAGTCCGCCTGGCTAGCTACCACCGTTCTTATCTAAGTGTGACGCCATAACGACAACGTTTTCAGCATTGTTGTGTTCCGTAAGCCAGTTCCTCAATGATTGAGGATTCCGGGAGAGGCTCGCTTCCATCTTCAGCCTTATCATTACTTAACAGCAGTGTGATGAAGGCTAAGAGTCACCCGTCGTTCATAAAAATTTTTTTTATGTAATCTAATTATTTCTTAAGGTCTTTAAAAAAAACGCAATAATCAAGAAAAATTTGTAACAAAAGAAGAACAGAACCTATTTCAATTTCATTAATTTAAATTCTAGCAAAACTAGCTTTATCTTTTACCACCAGTCACTTAATCAAGCTATAACTTCACCTGACAAACACAAACAAGATTTTTATTTACAAATTGAAAGCAGTTAAACCGGAATTTACAGACCAATTCGGGTACAAAAGTACCTCGATCGTCACAAGACACAAATAAGGTTAAGATTCTCAGGAGACATTCGTGTCGTCGAACAATTGAAGGGGTCAAAACACCCCGTCTCATGGGGTCGCAGGTGACCCATAAGTGACGACTTTGACTGCGGTAAGAGTGTTTTTAGCATAGTATAAAAATAAGTACATACAGTAAGTTGTTTTACGTCCGAATACTCAAAAGATTCTTAACTTTGACGGTTTCCTAAACATCAACCTGTGTCGCTTTAAATGTCAAAGGTATGAAAAAGACGCAATGATGTTTAAGAGCTTCTTAAAGTTAAGTAGCGTTTGAGCATTCGGTCATTAACCTTAATCTTGATAAAAGTTAATTAGTACTATTGCAGCCGCGCGGTAGGTATGCAATACGCGATAGGGCTGCCCGCCAACATAGATTCCGGCAGTTACAGATAAGATAGCCAGTTCCTCAGTGGCGGAGGATTCCGGGAGAGGCTCGTTTCCATCTTCAGCCTTCAGCCTCCATCTCATACTTAACATACCTACCTGAGGTATGATGAAGGCTAAGACCCCCCGTCGTTCATAAAAAAAAAAAATATCCATCACTTAGTGCGTTTACTGCGTACAAAATTTTCATAGCGTTCGTCACCGCGGTGCATTCGAGTCTTAGACTTACCAAGCTCTCACCGAACCGAGGGGCGTCGGGTATGACTTGCTAACGGACCTTTAGTAGGAAGACAAATACTGTGTGTGTAACTTTATCCTATGGTAGAGTGTTTTTCGTATCGATCACTCCCAGACGAGTGCACTGGAATGGATGCACTGCATAATTGAGTGCAAATCTCTTTGAATTTTGTATGAAATTCCGAGTATCTGAATGTCCACTGTTTGAATTGGATTGGGGTTATACGAAAAATTTGATTTTCGTGTACCAATTTTACCAATTTGAATTTGTTACCTAATAACATAAGAACAAGATAATCTTTAATATCACGACAATCTTCAATACTTAAGGTTTAAGCTCTCAATACAAACCTAATTTCCCCTATTATTAAAATCGTTGGCTGTAAACAAGGCATAATATAGCATTAAAAGCTTAAGCCTCTCATAACTCAATCATTTCCAAACTGTAACTTCTTGATACAAATAAATCGTAGAGTTGGAGATATTGAATTTCGGCCACCTACTTGAAGAATGCGCGTTTTTTTCTATGCCACAGAAATTCATCAAATATTATGACAGAAGCTCAGTACACTTGTGCACACTTAAGGGCCACTACCGTCATAGATCAAAACATTCGTTACAGATATTCCACTTGATATTTTTTTAATAATTATTTTAAAAAAGTCTTCGTTTTTTATGAACGTAAAATAAAAATTGAGAGATCAATTCTGTATTACTCGTAGGTGTGATTTTGAATTTATGATGAATGAATCTTCATCATTATCAGCCGAGCTAAAAAAGTAGGGTATCAATTCGTATGTTTGATATCCTCCTCTTTATGTATGTTCACCGACTACTCGAAGATGGCTGAAGCATCAGGTTTGTTCCTAAGTTAGCCCCACTTTGTTAAAGTTAAAGATTTCTTGAAATTTCAAGAAATCTCTACTGAATTTGGAAACAAACCTGACGTAATAGGCAACGTTTTAACCATTTCAATCCATTCAGCCGTCTTCGAATATTCGGTGAACATACACAAAAAATATCCACATACTTAAAACGATTCTAGTCGATTTTCATACAAACGAGGGAACTTTGGATCCTTGCTTCTCTGCTAAGGATTGACCGAGCTGTGATCTGATATCTAATAAGGCCATCCAGGGAGTGAATGGAGGAGATACAGATCGCTGTACACACCTAACTGATCTGTGGGCTTACCATGAGTTTTCCGGGAGACATTTTGTATGTGAATCTGTACAGCGCCTCTAGTGGGCAGTAGCAGAACTACAGATTCTCATACAAAATGTCTCCCGTTTCCTGTACAATAAACGGAAAAAAACTCCCACTGATCTACATTATAAAAGATGTAAGGATCAGTTACAGTTTCAGGAATGCCATTAATTATAGTGCTATTTTCGCGGCTTTTTTTAAACGTATGCACACATCTCTCAGAATGTTGATCAGATCAGTTGAATCTATCTGTATAGCATTTGGGTCTCCTCCGTTCACTCTCTAGCTAGATCACCATTATCAGATAACAGATCACAGCTCGGTCAATCCTTTGCAGAGAGCGAACACTCCAAAGTAACCTCGTTTGTAGGAAAATCGAGTAGTGTCGTTATTTATTTACATACAATGTGAACTTACAGCTAAACCAAAACATTCACATAGTTATGTGGCCCCCTACTATATAAGCAAGGAAATGATCACTTCCTTTTTAAGCTATTGCATATATAGCTTTTATCGCGGGCTTTGAACGCGGCGACAGAATCAAAAAATTCCGTAACAAAATAAAACCTAACACCCCTCACTCCGCGTCATAGATTTTGGTTGTCCAGTCCAGTTGTCGCGGAAAAAATGCGGTACCAGATTTTAAAAAGAAATTATATTTTCACACAAATTTTCATACAGTTTATTTTCATCATTAACAATTTGTTATTCACAATCGTAACTAAGCAACCAAAATCTATGACAAAAAATACTATGCAATAGCTTTACCGCGGCAGTCTACGAGTGCCACACGTATTTTTTAAAATTTAATTTGAAATCGCATCACCGCTGCGCCGTCAAAAAGTATTAAACTACTTTTCAGTAGCAACGCGTGTACGGACACACACCTATGTCAAGTTGAGCTTATGTTAAAAGTACATTTATATTAAGAGATACATTTGTTGACACAGTTGTTGTGCTTAACTCGCTGTAACTAGGTCGGTTTGAGTCAAGCGACTAGATAATAAATCCTAGTCAAGAATACTAGTGTAAACATTAGTTTATCTATTCGTACGTTACACATTTTTATAGATTGTACCTATATGGAGTTGAAAAAATTTAACAACCGACTTCAAAATATACATATGGAAACAAAAAAACACCAAATAATAAAACCCCATAATTACAACAGAAAACGTCTTCAAAATATACTTTTTGGAGTCGGTGCCAGATAGTGCGAAAAAAACTGAACGTAGGCGCTTACCTTTAAGTAGAAGTGTAATGTAGGCTGGCACCGACTCCAAAAAGTATAAGAATGGGACCAACTTGAAAGTATACCCTTTCGAACATAAAAATAATTATTCAAATCGGTTCATAAACACAGAGTACTGAGGTAACAAACATTAAAAAAACACACTAATTGATAACCTCCTCCTTTTTTTAAGTCGGTTAAAGAAGAACTACCAAATAAAAATCGGTTTTTCATTGATAATTTAAAACGAGTAGTCTGTATAGCAACAACGCTTGTATTCATATTATTTAATAATAATACTTATTATAAATGCTAAGTGTGTTTATTTGTCCTTTCTTAACGCCCTAAGTAAGCAACCAATCAACACGATTTTTGGCATAGAGTTAGTTTAAAGGGCGGATAGTAACATGGACTATTTAATATCTCGATATTCCCACGGGACGGGACGGGAACCACGCGAGTGAAACCGCGGGCACCCGCTAGTTGTTTCATGAAGTCTGAAAGACAGACGCACTGTAATATCCTCTACACGTCGTCAATTGCAAATGCAAAAGTTTGGATGCCTGGATGTTTGGATAATCTAGCTGCATGATAACTGCACTGCTGTAGTCTATAATCTATATGCAGTTCTTCTACTGCCCAGCAGAGTGGAACTCCATACCTACGTTTTTTTGTGAACAACGTGGGGTTACTTAGCCTTCATCATAACTGATGTCAAGCATCAACATGTATCTACCCCCACTGGGAATCGAACCCGAGAAATTTGGGTCTGATACCGGTGGGTGGTTGTTACCACTAGACCACAGAGGCGCTTAAACTTGCCCGAGAGAAACGTAATGAAATAACTGGACAATTTCAACATTTAAATAAGTGTTTTGAGTTAGGTAACTTACCATTTTTTATTATTTCAAAACTTCAGAACTTAATACTTACCTTAGTATTTTTTATTAATTCTGTGCGCCAAATGTAATCGCAACTTAAGCTAATTAATTATCCATAATTCAGTCAGTTTTATGTATTTTTATCAGGTCATTATCTTATCATTTTAGGTAATTTATTGCCCTAGTCTTGAAACTAGTTACTCACGACTTTACGATTGTATTTTTTTTTTTTGTGATTTAATAATTTATCATAATTGACATAACAATTTTCCAATAAGTAGGTAAGATTATATTCCAGTCGAAAAGTATTCTTTATTATTTTTACGTATGTACCTAAGCAAAATGCTTATTTATGTCTAGTCTATGATCGGTAGAGGAGCCCGTGGCGCAGTAGTTGGCACGCTCGGCCTGCGATTGTTGAGGTTAAGCAACTTTCGCAATGGTCGGTCACAGGATGGGTGACCAAAAATTTACTATCTCGAGCTCCTCCGTGCTTCCGAAGACACGTTAAGCCGTTGGTCCCGGCTGCATTGGGCCCGCGTGGTGGGTCATGGCACATTCTCCTTATCCATCCATAAGGAAGGCCAGTGCCCTACCAGTGGGGACATTAAAAATGGTTGATGACGATTTGATCGGTTTCTGAATTCAGAATTTCAAGTTGAGAACGTCTCAAACATCATACCTATTGACACGATGTCATTTCACTTTGAGTTGAGTCTGAGACGTTCTCAAATTGGAATTCTCATTTCAGAAATCAACCGGTAATTCCTATGGTCCTATTGCATTTCCCGTAAGTTCTACTCTTAATTATTTGTATTGGGAATAATGATTTGGTTTCTAATTTTCGTATTGACTAAAACGCTTCACAGTATTTGGTGGGAACTGGGCGACTACGGCTCCATTCAGCTGCGTATTTCACTGGAGACAAATTCGAAATTCTTTGATTTCCGCGCGACGGCCGTGTGTCAAACTGCTGGGTAGGTTGCCAAGTGGGCCATAATGCAACCAACGATCCGACCAGCCAGCCGAACGATCACTAACCACGACAACCATCGAAGTTTCAACACAAAACGAATTCAAAACAGACAAATCTAACGAGGCATTGGACAACAAACCAGATCTAACTTCCCCAGATTTTTTAAAAGTGTTTACTAAATTTAGACGTCGCCATTGTTTTGTCTGTCAGGTCTTGTGCAACTGGCCGTTAAATGTTTCCTAGTATATGAAAATAGGACGCTTAGCGAACTAATTGTTTTGTAGCAACAGATATACGGACGGACAGACACGCGAAACGGCGCTCATTTGTGAGCATTATAATTAGCCGATGATACTTGGAGTGCAAGCGGATTGTGTTACAGACTACATTGTAAGCTGTACATTGAAAAGCTGAGAGATCTTGTTAGGAACCCGTTTGTGGGAAAGTGCGATAAATGATATAGGGAGCGACCGTATTTGTCCACGCGGAATCGGTTAACTCAATCAGAAAATCCTTATGATGGATCGTATCGACTATACTTCATCAAGTATTAGCTAGTATCTGATGCAACTAATGTCGGTAGAAATTTTCTTTAACTGTCCTCTCATGCTTCCAGCAACGTGCTATCATAAATTGCCATCAATCAGCAAATAAATATTACCAGTACCTCAATCATAGTACAAGCAATATACAAATCGATGAATATGAAATAGAACACACAAGGTACAGCCACAATATACGCACCTACTCTTAGATCTCTTATATCATAATCCACCATTAACCGCAACATTTCGTAAAATATACAAAGCGCATAGTATTTATAATAACCACTTGAAATTCGATCCGGGCCATTACTACCGAGAAGTTCATAATGATATATAAAAAAAAAAACTTCCGTACTTCCTGAGCGATCAAAGTCGCCGACGAGAATAATTTCTATTAACGAGCCACATTGGCTGGGGATTCCTGACGTTTCGATATTAAACCATCGCGTGACATACTCTGTTAGGTTTTACGGCCACGCTTCACTGCGATGCAACTGCCTAGCTAAGCTATACAAGAAAGAAAAAACATAGCACGGTCAGGTGGGGATTTTTGGACGGCTCCAACGTGTCCTGCGTGCCCGTACAGCTGCACGCAGGAGAAACTAATGGAGGCTACTGATGCTGCAGTCTTAGGACCTGTTTTAGGCCCGATACAGTTTAAGTTTGCTATCGACTCGAAAAGGAAAAGCTGTACACAGATGGGAATATTAACCCTAGTTGGTAGATCAAACTTATCCAAGCTCTCGACGTTGGAAGTTTTGTCAAGTTTAGTAGTTCTGTATAGAAAATTGGGCAAATATAATTAAAAATCTTTCTGTGAAGATAAACATGTTGTGTCTTCCCTCGAACCGTGGCATACCTTGTGTGTTACAATCCGTGCCTCTCAAATTGTGCACCCAAGGACCTCTAGAGTAGCATAATAATGTTCCAAAAATATCATTAAGTAATTGCTAAACGATGGATACGACAACAACTACTTATACCAGATGTAGGTGAAATTGAAGACTTGAATTTTAATATTTGTTTATGTAGGTATTGTGAAATTGTGGTGGATAGTAATAGTGACCTGAATTATAATATAATACAATAAGGTCATTTTTCAATTTGACGACTCTGTAGAAAAAAAGACAGGGAAGACAAAACAGCCCTCAGCGAGTTTCTTGACGGTTCCTTTCGTTACAAGGTCTGCCACCGGAGGGCGGCGCCCGTAGGTTTGTGAACCTAGCGTCTTTGACATTCGCAAGTGCTTGTAAAGGCCTCGACTGAATAAATGACATGGAATTTAATAAAAACTTATAACTACATAATTTTGCATTTCACAATGCTATTTTTATGTGATAAATATTAAACAAGAAAATATACTAGAAAAAAGCAACTTGTATCATGTCGCCCTGACAGGATTCGAACCCGCATCCTTGGGAATCCGGCCCAATGCAATAACCAATTATGCTACAGTACAGAGACCTATGAGGACACGTCGAATTTTTCTAGTATATTCGCCTTTCTAGGGTGTTGGCCACCACAGAACAAGGCCAACGTCGTTTCATCAATGAGAGAAATATCCTCGCATTCGATAGAAACATTTTTACACATGTTTGGCTATCGATTAAGATGAAACAGCCATCTGTAAAGTTATAATTAACTTTCTTGTTGAATAAAAACTAATCTGCAAACAGTGGTCACCGGGCGTAACCCGGCGGCGCCAGCTAACAAAACCCAACGATCCACGAAAGCGCTCGAAAACGCCTAACTCACCATTAACTATATTAATTCAGCGTGACCGAACACTAATTATGATTATAACGTAGATACAGCAAGCACTAACAAACCTGCCTACTTCCTATATCTATGTAACAACTTCATCGGGCAAGTATAAGATACAGTTTGATAGTGAAATTATTATCATTATCACAGAACAGAAAAAACAGTGATCATTATCGATATCTTTCAAGTTGCTCTGCGATATGTTAATAATTTAAATATGAGAATTCATGTCGAGAGACTTATTTGAAACTACCCGCCGGCCATGACTTTGTTCACTCATTTCAGTAAGTAGTAGAAATAATAAAGCGAAGATGAACAGCGGTTCTGTACTGTACTGTGACGGCTGTGTTCCTTAAATGTTTTCAAAATAATTTTATTTGTTACTATTAGAATAATAGAAATTATTATCACCTACAATTATTGTTTTGTTACTTAATCAATTCAAAACAGTTTACCTTATGTGTATTTTCAAGATTTTTTGATAACAGAAATCCGATTATTTCGAATCAAATTAAAAGACCCATAGGTACTAAAGATACCTTTCCCAATTCCTTAATTTTTGCAAGAAATAAACAAATTTGTAAGTACGTAAAAAACAGTTAAGTTTTACTCTAATGGGATTAACAAATTCACTCATTAAATTACTGTCATTAGTAACATTATTGACAAGATGTAGGTATCCATTGAGAACCCATTTGTTCGCCAATATAGTGTCACAAAAAAATTCCACACTTTAAAGAAGGTTACACAAAACAAAGGCATTAATGATTTACTCAGTGTCAACTAATTTGTTCAAGTGTACGGCAACGAGAATTTTATATGTAAAATTTAAGAATATCGATCACTGTATTAATATTTGATCAGAAGACAGTGTCGTATTGACACTAGCGGAGTACACATGAGTATCTGAAGAGGTATTTTCCAAAATAATCATTGGTACAGACATGCAAAGAGATAATAGAGAATTAACTTAATTCTGTTGCATTTCATATTTTAATTCATTACTAAATGACTATGACTAAAAGTTGGTTAAATATTCGGCTTTCTAAAGGACCATGGGCGTTTTGGTCCAATCCCTCAACAACGTTGGAAGTGGTACGAAATGAACGGTTATGGGATACACTTTATTTAATATTATGACGGCTAAGTCAATATATAGCGCGATCATGGTGTTTTGATATTGCAAATCTTCAAACCTAAGAAAACATAAATTCTTAGCATCAAAACCGTAAACATGTTTTTGTCTATTTTGCGTGTACTGCGCATACGCCGCCTTCGTCCTCCGCGCCGCTATATACACATTTCCCCTCTCTCCTACCCCGATCACACTGATATAAAAAACTGTTAATAAATAATAGATGAACCTCTGTGGTCTAGTGGTAACAACCGGTCCCGGGTTCGATTCCCAGCGGGGGTGCATATTGTAAGTATTCGGTTTGGTTTGTTGGTATCTTATCTAAGTCTGACGCCATAACAGCGATGTTTTCAGCATCTTGCAAATCTACAGTTTCCAAATATATTAAAAGTCTAACTTACCAGTCTACAGAGAATCTGCTTCATATTCTTCGCTAGGATTTCTTGTCACCGATAACTGTGTTTTTCCGTTTGATAAACTAAACAAGTGACACACTCACACTCACTCACTCACACACGCACACAAACACAACACACACACACACACACACACACACACACACACACACACTTAATAAAGTACAGCAATTCGCTCCAGTATATTTTTTTTATATAGTATTAACTCATATATATATATATATATAATTAATATATCATATATTTCACGTTCTTGGTACCTCTCAAACGGGTTTTTAACTATTTTTTTTAAGCAAGACGGCCCTGGTGACCTTTGGCACAGGTTCTTTTTGATACCTATATCAGGCACCAGTCTCTCACAATGCAGGTCTGATAATATTGTAACATCTAGTTAAGAGTACCTACTTAAGTACCTATTGTGGAGAGAAAATAAATTTATTTTATTATTATTATTATTATTATTGTTGTCAGTTAGAGATCAGACAGTCAGATCCTCAGTAGTTGAGAATTCCGGGAGAGGCTCGCTTCCACCTTCAGCCTTATCAATACTTAACGTCAGGTCATTGAACGTGTATATGTATATGTAGGCTAAGAGCCTCCCCGTTTTACATAAAAAAATAATAATACCAACACAACATACAAAATTGCCGGCAAAAATTACTTTAAGCTTTCTACAGCAGTGACATTATCAACATTGTTGCATCCAATTTGCCTCAAGTACGGCTATAAGTTACGGATGAATGCATATTTCTTACATTTCCTGGAAACTGATCGTTAGAAATAAATTGCAAGAAAGACTAATAAGCCAAGCTAATAATAATTAATAAAATTAAGCGTCAAATAATTTATCTTTATTAGCACTTCAGTCTGATTGTCATAACTAAATAAATTGCTATTGACCTGTATGTAAGTCACAACTTGCAGTACAGTAATCTTGTAATGCGAGATATGTTACAATGTATGGTAAGCCCTTTTACGGGTTAAAAATTGTTTACGGTTAGTATAACCATAAAATGTACTTTTATTTTTATATTTTATTTATGATGAAAATTGATCTTACCGTTACCGACGACTCTGTATGAAATAAAACAGGGAGAAAAAATAGAACTAGACGAGTTTCTTGCCAGTTCTTCTCGTTACAAGGTCTCCCGCTGTAGGGTTTGTGAACCGATGGCGTAGCTTCTTTGACGTTGAAAAGTGTTTGTAACAGCCTAGACTGAATAAATGATATTGAATTTGAATTTTAATTAAATAACCTATGTTAAATAGACATAAGCATCACAACGTGTTGGTTTAAACCATAATTTTGAGTGGGCGTTCGGCCAATGAAAAATAACATTTATCACAACGAAGCAATATCTAAAACTGGAAAATCAATTTGAGGCTCAAAGTAATCTAAGATACGCGTTGAAGGTACACTACAAAATAATTTTCTACTTCGCAATATTTCGAAGGTTACTGGCTATGTTTTACGTCAAAATAGCAAATCAGTCAAAGATAAATTTGAGTTTACTAGCAACAATTTACACCCATGGCGTCAGTGACGTCATAGGTGGGTCATATACCGAGGCACATCACATCCCGACATTGTTGGAGAACAATGCACCGAGGTCCCGTGCGTTCCTGCACATCGCGGTGCATTACCATCGGGAACTTTCGTAAAAGATTTAAGTAGGTACTGTGAATTTGCATCTTGCAAAAGAGCCGATTTCACCACCAACACAAATGTTGTGGATAACTTATTTAGTAGTAGTAGATAATTTGACAGTTGTAATATGAAAAATATGTCAAACTAGCTTCCGCCCGCGGTTTCATCGGCGTGGTTCCCTTTCCCGTGGGAATATCGTGATAAAAAGTATATTGTAGTAATAGAGCGTATGTTACTCTCCGCCCTTTCAACTAACTCTATGCCAAAAATAAAGTCGATTGGTGGCTTAGTTAGGGCGTTAAGATAGGACAAACAAACGCACTTTCGCATTTATAATATTAGTTAGGATTATCTGCCACATAAGCTACCCAGAACTTATTAGTCTGTGGTGAAACAGGCGTGGATTTGCATCTTGCGAGGTAACGTCTTCATTCTTGACGTCTTAATCCTCTAAATAACAATAAGTAAACATAATTGAAAATATTGAATTTTAGGTGATATCAAGAGAAACTCGGTTAGAGAGATATAGATCGAGAGATATCGGGAGTCGGAGTTGTTCAGACAAAATCCGTTCGATGATAATCGGGAAGCAAACCTTACTTTAAACTGAACAAAAATACCTCCAAAGTCCATTGTGTCCAAATCCAGATCATTGTGTAAGCTTGAGAAAGATTTTCATTATTTTATTACTTGAAACAAATTATCTACTACTCAGGAAGACACCGGTATATGACAACATATCCACTATTCAACCAAGTGACACTAACACTTTTTTTTTTAATTAAAAGTATTTTATTTCACATTTTATTACTGGCAGCGCCACCTTGCGGCATATTAGGAAATACTACGAACTCAACTACGACAGTATTTTCAAGGTTTCCTGAAAAGTAGTGAACTGATTTCAAAATTTCAAAAAACGGGACCAACTTGATAACAAACCTGATGTAATAACGTTTGAATAATTACAATCGGTCCAGCCGTCTTCGAGTAATCGGTGAACATACATAAAAAACATACTCGTCTAATTAAGAACCTCCTGCTTTTTTTGAAGTCGGTTAAAAAGCAGGATTGAACTTACACCATAAGTCCACCGAAGCTGCCAGAGTTACAAATAATCAGAGGGCAGAAGTCTTCATAAAGTGTTTCATAAAGTGAGTTTCATGGGTTGTGATTGTCATCTGGTTGACAGGAAGGCACCTTGGAGAGATCGGAGTTTGTTGACTCGGCGCGGCGGCCGGCTGACGCGCGCAGAATACGCGGTCCGCAGACGCCGCGCAGACGACGCTGCGGTGTGCTTCCTGTCAGGGCTGGCCGGCAGCCATTACTCACTGATGTATTTAGATGATATTTGATTGTCGTTGGCAATAGGAAGAAAGATTAAAAAAATGAGTGACAAACGGTTATTTTGACTCTCGTCACCACAGTATTCCCGGTTTCAATTTACAGCTGAAGAAAATGTGAAGAACGCTTAAGTTACATTTTATATGCAGCTTTATGGACAACAACTTCTGGCAATGAGCGTTCCTCTTACGGCGCCGTCGAAAGCACGGCGTGCTGTTGATTTGACATTTTTGCTTCCCCAGCAGCTGGGCCGGTGTGTTTTTATTGGGCTATTTTCCCATCGCCAGGCACAGCGACGGCACCGTGCCAGTACCGTGCCGGCGCCGGCTAGGGGAAAAACGCCTAATTAGAAGGAAATAAAAAGCAATCAAATCGGTCGAGCCTTTCTCGAGAGTTGATTTACCAAATACTATAGAAACTCAACACGCGAAGACAATTTTTTCATTCTTAAAGTATTTAGGGACTTTTTAGACACAGATTAGGTATGTCAGTCCCATCGAACCATATATGACAAATTGATATGGAAAACCAAAATGAACCTAGCTCTAGCATACAATCTTAAATAATGGGCCTCTACTCATCCTCAGATATAGTGTCTTTGAGACCAGCTGTGGTATTTCATAGCCAGCCAGTGAACCAGTAATAAACGCCCAAAACAATTATCTTACTAAACGCTATCTTCACTCAAACCTGCTATTTCATAAAAAAAACGGTACCTACATCTGAAAATTCATCAATCTTTTGCCCTCCCAACTAAGATGCTATTGGCTTCAAGTAGGTACAGCTACCTACATGAAAGGTGCCCATTTAGTCATAGTGGTAATTTAATACTAAACAAACGACCACCCGTATCTTTCTCCACCTGGCGTCCGAGTTTTCATTAATTTTATTTATTTATAGATCTTCCACAACAAGTATTTCGATGGATTATGAGAAGGAATATTGGATCTGTTTAATACGTAACAGTAGAGTATAATTGATTTCATGCCTTGCGGGATTGGGCTAATGGCAATACATTATACCTACATCAATCCCTTGACGAGTTTCTTGCCGGTTCTTCTCGTTACAAGTTCTCCTGCGCCGTAGAATTTTGCGAACCCATGGCGTAGCTTTGTTAACGTTCTTAATGGCCTGCGCAGACGACTGACATTGAAGAACTTTTTGTCCGCGACACGACCTTATTACTAAGAACATAAAGTTGAATAAATAACGAGGACCATCGCGTACTTTTCATGGATATACGCGATCTAAGTTGAATCTTATATGATTAACAATAAAGACGTGTCGCGGACAAAAATTCCTCCGGTATCCGTCGTCTGCGCTAGCTCTAAGTCTTGTAACAGCCTGAATTGAAGAAATCAATTTCATTTTCAAAAAAATTTAATTTTTTTTTGTCATAATCGTATCTCAATTGTGTATTAACTGTAGTGATTATTTATAAAGTTTGTACACACTCCAGCAGGAGGTTATTTCTTACAAAATTAAGTCATAATCGCATCTCGATCGTGTTTTAATTGTAGTCTGTCATGTTCTTGTAGCCACAGTATACAGTAAAAGCAACGTCAACGTCAAATACGGTCATTGTGGTTTTCGTAGTAAAATTGTTCAGCTAGATCTGGTATCGATTGTACATTTTTGAGTTGCAGTCATTTTTTGCTTTACTCATTTATGGAAAATATTGTGAAGGTCACCCGTACGCCACGTTTACGTAACGTCATGTAACGCGTTTCCAAAGGTTTAACCTCAAGTTAAAGGCGTTTTGTTTGCGGTTTCCATTTGTAGGTTCTTCAGGGCCTTATGAAGGTAATGATAGATGCTGATAATCAATTATCATAACTGTGATTCAGTAGCATCTTTAAATTGTACATTCTATATTTTGAACAAAATCATATACTTTATCAGTACATGTACTGTATCTCATTAAAGTTTTTCATAACTAGCTGCACCCGGCGTGCATTGCAATACCACAAAATTAATAAATAAGAATAAAGATTTTGGGCCTGTCGTTACTACGATTGGCACAGAAAATAATCGTAAAATAATAACAGCAATATCACAGCAACGTAACAGTCATATTTTTAAACGAAAATTTCAAAATAATTTGCCGAAATGGCGCTTCACACGTACCTTTTTTTTTTTGTTTTGAGTGAGGGGAATCCAGTCTTTACAGATTCCTGCCTTGATGATATGCTGGGGTCACCTAGCATACCCGTCCTGGTAAAGACCTAGGAACAAGCACACTATCTCTCGCCACCCCCGTTACGGGGTAGGACTCACCCACTCCCGATCCTCCACCGGGCCAAAGGACGGATGGGAGATCGGGACTGGGAAAGGACGCCCACCTCGCGACCCCCCAGTCCGTCTCGGAAGACAGACCGGAGGATCGGGAGGGGGGGGGGGCACTACCAGCTAAACCCCTCACTGCTTGCCTTCTCACTGCCACAGGCCACGGGGGACCAGGATAGTACGCACCCCTTACTTCACACGTACCTAACAATTTATCCGAATTTCGGAACAGGCGCGTGAAAGCTATTTTAATAATAAAAACGATGTTTATCTTGATACTGTTCTTATATATTTCGTTTTAACTAATTATTACAGATTTAATAAATATTTAATCTGACAAGGGGCGCACGACGACGGGCCTCTCCTTTCTTAATTTAATGTCATAAACAAAACCAGCCAGCAACGGGGCTATTACCTATCTTTGCAACAGCAACGCGACAGCAGAAATTGCGCGATAATTGCTTTGCTTTACGTCACGTATCAATAGTGCGGCCTCTACCGAACAAACGATGAACTGTGCATTCATATAAAAAAGTAGAACTTTTTTTTCTAGTATATTTTCTTGTTTAATATTTATCACATTTTTTTATTATTATTTATTATTTTTACCACACACAGAAATACAATAAATATTTTACAAAAAAGCACTATGTAAACCACTTAGGTTTGTGAATAGTACCTATTAGATTCATACACGTATACAATAAGAAGTTATGTGTTATTTTATACAATTCTTCTTCGCAAATCAAACTTAAATGTTAAAGGTCCGACAGTGTTTTGTCAGTAAACAAATTTTATCATAATGTAGACAAAAAATAATCTTTTAGTTTAATCTTAATGTTATTTCTTGTAATAGCATTACGCGTGGATGTAGGCAAAGAATTGATCATCCGTGGAATTTGGAATGCGCTCGTCCGTTCGCCGTAGTAGTTGAGTGCCGAAACAGTAACAAGTTTCTGCTGTGCAACTCGACGTGTGCATATGGGTGATTTATTTTAATTTGTAACTGTTCTCCAAAAAATTGCTCCTTCAAAAGGTGGAACTTAACCTTATCATATACTGGTAAAGTTTTGCAGTATTTGAAAAAATCATATTCATTTTTAAAAGATGATTTTACATTTGGCGAGATTATTAACTTAAGCATCCTGAGTTGCAATCTATATATTGGGTCAAGATAAGTCTTGAAGGTACGGCCGTAGCTGGAGATGCCATAAGATACATAAAAATAGCATTGTAAAATGCAAAATTAAAAAGTTATAATTAGTTGGCTGTTTCATCTTAATCGATAGTCAAACATTTGTAAAGATGTTTCTTTCGAATGCGAGGATATTTCTCTCATTGATGAAAAATTCGACGAGTCCTCGTAGGTCTCTGTAGCATAATTGGTTAGTGCATTGGGCCGGATTCCCAAGCATGCGGGTTCGCGACATGAGACGGGTTGTTTTTTTCTAGTATACTTTCTTGTTTAATATTTATCAATATTTATCACATAAAAATAGCATTGTAAAATGCAAAATTAAAAAGTTATAATCGTTACAGATGTTTGGCTATCGATTAAGATGAAACAGCCATCTTACTATAACTTTTCGACGAACGGTTCCGTTTTTTGCCATTAGGCTACGGATACCTAAAAAGACGTAGTGAACGAACGTTTGTGTCATAGATCGCGACCTCATTGTTTCTAAGTGGATGGATGATGGTTTCAAGTTAGGTACTTTAGAGGTTAAAATCTATACTATAATATTATAAAGCTGAAGAGTTTGTTTGTTTGAACGCGCTAATCTCAGGAACTACGGGACCGATTTAGAAAATTCTTAAAGCATTAGAAAGCTGCATTCCTCCCGAGTGACATAGGCTATATTTTATCCCGATATTCCCGCGGGAACGGGCACCGCGCGGGTAAAACTACGAGGATCCGCTAGTTATGAATGAAAACATGTAATCTTTCGTATCTGTAAAATTTCTTATCCCACCGCTTCATAACGTTATAAACAACAATAATTGCTTTTTATATTACCTAACATTTTAACGGATTTTAACGGATAAGTACACTTTTTTTAGTTTTTAGCTATCCATAAAATAAAACAAATATCTCCTAGGTAGGTAGAAAAACACACAGGAGTATACCTTTATTATTTATTTACCAAACATTTTTACAAGCTAACAGATGTCACCATCCACAAAAGCTTAAATAATATTAGAGTTAATGGTACTTGTTTTTTTTTTGCATTTTTCAATGCTATTTTTTATACTTACGATAAATCATAAATTATTGGCTGTTGCATCTTAATCGATCGTTAAACATCTGAAAAGATGTTTCTTTCGAATGCATGCAAGGATATTCCTAGCATTGATTGATCCTGACAACGCTGGCCTACAGCGTATTAAAAATAAAAAAAGTATTGGAGAAATTCGACAGTGGTCCGCAAGTCTCGGTAGCTCAGTGGTTAGAGCAGTGGGCCGGACTTTCAAAGGTCGTGGGTTCGATTCCCATCTAACAATTCACTTGTAGCCGAGTTGACTTTTTTCCCATATTTTTCTATTCAATAATTTATCATAATTAATATTAAAGTTACCTACATTTTCGACACGTGTCAACGTTTGACCTTAAACAATTGAAAGGTTGCACAAGTTGCATGCTGAACATTGAAAATCCATTGTGAAAACTCGTCATAACGTGTTAACCCCACCATTGACTACAGGCGGAAAACTCGATTCATGCATTTCTCAGATTTGTTGGCGAAAAAAATGGCGGGCAGTAAAACAGACAATGCCAAACTTGACCCCATTGGCCAACTGGCACTGGTATCCTTGGTGAGGGGCCGTGGGAGGGTTCCATGAGAACCTCCACAATCGTTTTTGCTCGTTAACTGATGAATGTAAACGATACTATTGCTTTGTGACACGGCCTTGCTTGAAGGGTCATTTGAGGTGACATTGTTTCAAATATTGAATATGACGGTGAAGAAAATTGCTGGTCTGTCTTTGGCAATATTTGTTGTGTAAAGGCACCTATTACGCAAGGTTTGGCAGTTGAATTTCCGCGCTACTAGAGTGGGCTTTAAAACGAACTTGGTACGCTTAAGTGTGGCAAAACCCTTTAAGTGCAAGTGGTTCTAAAGCCAACTTGGTAATCTTAAGTGTGATCAAATCACTTTAAGTGTACAAGGTTTAAAAATATATATTGAAGTCTCGCTCACCCTTAGATCAATGATAGAAAGGGATGTGCAATAGATCACAACAGTGGTACTGTTACCCACATCAATGTTTGACATGACTAAACTCCGCTTTACGCGCGTATAGCGGCGTCCTGTCAATGTCACTTTAGGAGCGCGGAAATTCAACTGCTAAACATTGCGCAATAGAGCCCAAGATTTTTTTATTCAGTAGGGCTAGAACGAAAAATTTCGAAATAGTATCGAGTACGTATCGAACAAAATGTCAAAAATTGTATAGGAAAATGTAGTTCTGTTTATGTCCGGCACTGCTCAATAAGTCATATTCGTACATTTATTTACTAATACTTCCCTTTTCGTGCTAAGCCTACATGAGGAGAGTGAAGTAAAGTAGTACAGTCGAATTGTTACAACTAGGCTTGCGACGAATAGTATATTCAGCCATTCGCCGAATACCGAATATTCGGCGAGGTCCTGGCCGAATAGCCGGACCTTCGGGTAAAAGTATTCGCAAAAATTTGTATCATATAGATTTCGGACCAATTTTGCAAGATAAACTAAAATCAAGACGAAATTTCAAATTTTTACGAGATTGCACAGGATTCATAAAATACATGTATTTTTCGAAGCGCGATGGCGCGCACTCCTTACTGCCTAGTACGAGTTGACATTTACTCTCAACGTTTCCGACATCTATCGGATGATCTACTCATGTCAGTAAAGCAGTCTATGGATATGAAATAGACAAAGCGATAGTTTTCTAAAACGATTGTGGTTTGCCGAACTCGTACTAAGGGTACTGGTGGCATGGCAAGTGAAGTGACGTCTGCGAACGAGTTCGGAGCAAGACGACACATTAGATATTGTATGCTTCGTACGATTCAAAATCAAAAATTTTGAAGAATTACTTTTTTATGAACAATGCTGAGAAATTAATAACCTATCTGTAGATATAGATAGGGCTATCTGAGATTGTTATCTAGGATACTGGGTTCGTTGCCTAGCAACCGTCGTTATTTTGGTCATATTAACAAAAATATCCTAAGTCATTAATTTCGAGCGTTAGCCTTAATCATACCAGTGATGTTAAGTATTGATTAGGCTGAAGATGGAAGCGCGCCTCTCCGGAATCCTCAACTACTGAGGAACTGGCTAACTTATCTCTTACTGCCGGAACACATCAATGCTGAAAACATTGTTGTTATGGCGTCAGACTTCGATAAGGTGGTGGTAGGTAGCCAGGCGGACACATAACAAGCCTACCACCAACCATACCGAATATAATATGTCCCCGCTGGGAAACAAACCCGGGACCGATTGATATGATACCGGTGGTTGTTTTGTTACCACTAGACCACAGAGGCGGTTAAATTAACTATTAATGTCATTATTAATATGAGTTAATAAAAGTTAGTAAGTCTTTAATTTTAATCCGAAAAGAGATAACTGTTCGGTTGACAAAAGTTGCATATTGATATTATTTTATTAATAAATAAAGAATCAACAAAACGTTCTACCAGTCTCGCAACATCTCAAGAGTTTATTTAGCCGATCACTAGTGGTCACGGCTTCATTCATTGATTTACAAAATCTCGGGAGTTTCTTCTCTCTAATATTGCTACCGTGACGTGTTTTGTCGAGTTTAGTTTGGGTTAATGTGCAATTTATCGTACTCTCTACGTTTCAATTTATAGAAAAGTGAAATTAAGTAAGACAACTAAAAATACAATAATTCCTCCACAATAAAGGCTCTTCAGTCCAGACAGAATTAAAAAATCCCATAACACCGAGTTGAACAGAACTTCAATTTATCGGCATTTGTTCGCCACCAGTGGATGATCGTCAGCACTACACAGAACTTATTAATTAATTTAGAAACTAAGGCCACAAATTTTTAGGCGACAAATAAAACAAAAGAATTATGGTAGCATCTATAAGTCAATAGGCATACTATAGACGAGAAACAGTCGCAATTAAATCCATTTATTCCGTTTGTATTCAGTGTATACAAAGTGGTGTCTCAAGGACCCGGGCGTTTCGGTTGATTTTGGTAAATGACTCATAGGAATTTTTCCTTCAGCTGGTTATACACTCGTTATAGTCACTCGTCTCGTCGCCAATTTGGTGAACACAATCCATTACTTATACTATTAAGTATTTACATATATTTCACGCTCGTAACAAGGGAGCAAATTATTTATAATGTCATGTTCATCAGCAATTTTAAAAATTACTGCTAGAGCACACGCCTTTTATCATAGATTTAACGAGTATGATTGGATAACTGGCAATGGTGCATCCTTTGTCTTGCCCTGCGAGTTCTTGAACCCTGTACACGTGAGGGCCTTTACAATGCCACTGATATTGCCGTTTCAGTGGCAAAATTTTGGTCCTCACAAATGTAAACCAGAGTAGACACACACCAGGAAGAAGATAGAAATTAAAAATCATTATCATATTTTAGTTTAAACACAACTTTAGGGTCTATTCTATAGTTCGCTATGAACCCAAGCAGGTATGAACCCAAGCAAGTGGCGACTTGAGCGTAGCGTTTTTAATCTATCATCTGAGATAGTGAATTTGTCCATTTTTATTAATTACAATCTATCTTACGTCCGGTTTCGCGTCTATCTTTTGTTTATCTTTTTTTTTTATTAGGGCGTTATCCATGCGCACCTCGCTTAATCACAACAAAGGGTGTGGAATTAACTGAATACGAAGTGTAAGGTCATTAGTGACGCCAACTACGCGTATTAACATTAATTCATAGGCGCGCAATTTTCACGGCGAGATCAGGGGCACCGCACCTGTGCAAATGTCCAAGAAACAATTGAATACAGATTATTACACTCCTCCGTTCGTGTAGTATCAAAAGCGTAATATAGTAGTAGCAAGTACTAGTAGAAATTTAGTCGTAGTATAAACCTTCAGTAAACACTTGTAGTGGGAAATGTAAACAAGACAGGAAACGGCGAAACAAGAACAAGTGCAGAAGAAAAAATACAACCAGTGAATTTACCAACGTGATAGAAAACGACAAAACCACAAGTGATGATGAAGAAGAAGAAATAGAACCAGTGAATTTACCAACGTGATAGAAAACGACAAACCACAAGTGATGATGAAGAAGAAGAAATAGAACCAGTGAATTTACCAACGTGATAGAAAACGACAAAACCACAAGTGATGATGAAGAAGAAGAAATAGAACCAGTGAATTTACCAACGTGATAGAAAAGGACAAAACCACAAGTGATGATGAAGAAGAAGAAATAGAACCAGTGAATTTACCAACGTGATAGAAAACGACAAAACCACAAGTGATGATGATGAAGAAGAAATATAACCAGTGAATTTACTAAAGAGACAGAAAACGGCGAAACCACACGTGCAAAAGAAGAAGTAGAATCTGTGAATTTACTAATGTGACAGAAAACGACCAAATCACAGGTGAAGAAGAAGAAGAAGTAGAACCAGTGAATTTACAAACGTGACAGAAAACTACAAAATTACAAGTGCAAAAGAAAAAGAAGTAGAACCTGTGAATTTCTTTTAGAGATAAGTCCACCTTTGTCCACATGTCTCATATTAACTGTGTAACTGTATTTATTAGTGCAATATAGAGTATACTATAACTATTTACTCATGAGACAGGAAGCGGCGAAACGGCGAAAGTGCAGAAGAAGAAGGAGAAAATCCGTTAATTTACTAACGAGACAAAAAACGGCGAAAAGAAGAAGTGTATTCTAGTATATTCACATTTCTACGGTGTTGGCCACCGTCGTTACATCAATGAGAGAACTAATATCCTCGCATTCGAAAGAATATTTTTACAAGTGTTTGACTATAGATTAAGATAAAACAGCCATTAATTATAACTTTTTCATTTTGCAATTTGCAATACTATTTGTATGTGATAAATATTAAACAAGAAAATATACTAGAAAAAAGCAACTTATCACATGTCGCACTGACGGAATTCGAAGCCGCATCCTTGGGACCGGATTATTTATCACATAAAAATAGCATTGCAAAATGCAAAATTAAAACGTTTTACTAAGATAACGTCACATACATATTACGCATTCTGTTATCGCATCTTAAATATTTTTATTACGTATTTTTGCAGGTACATTTTTGCGCAGTTAATTTTTATTATCTGCGTCGTATATTGGCTATCTATTGTCGCTGACTTATAGTAGCTTATCAGAAATAGTGAACTCTCCACTAAATCATGCTAACATACAAACGTGGATAAAAATATTGTTAATCAAAGTTGAGTCGCCATTACCAGATAAATACATCCAAATTCCCTTTTTTTTTTTTTATGTAATGGCGGTGCCCTTTTGGATTTCGCCAATGTCAAGTTTTTACCCTGAGTATCCAAATTCACACGACCCGGGTCCATTATTTGCTTGTAAGTTGCGTCAAAAAGATTTAAAAAAAATGTCATACAATGTCGCAAACGTTGATCCGATTCCGAAATAATTATCATAAAACATGTTTGTTGAGGATATCAAAGCCAATGAAGATAATAAAGTACCTCATGAGCAAAGTGTTACATCAGAATTTCGCGAAATTTAATCTTAAAAGTCACATAGTAAAACGACATTTTGAAAAGACATTTTGCGAATGTAGCACTTTGCAAAATACTGCTCAAAACGGTGAAACATTTTGCAATCAATGTACCTCATAAAATATTAATACTAGTTATATTTTATTGTGCAGACCAGAATAAGTTAATAATATCATCGTATAAGAAATCGTTAAAGTTTTTATGTTTACTTTCTCATGAACGGCGGTTATAATCGTAAATCAATATGATAACGACTAAAATAAATAACTATACCTGACGAAGTTGTATTAAAAAATTAGCAAATCGAAGGAATAACAATCAGTAAGTCCCCAAAAGGAATTTCACTGAACGCTTCAAAACCAGTTTGGTGTGAATAAAAAAATTACAAGAAGGTCCTGTATATGTTTACTTCGAAACGAAAACATTTAAAATAAGAACCGAAGATTATGAAGACATGATGAGTGGAACTTTTGAAAGGAAAGTGAATAGCAGAATAACGCTCGAAATTAACAACCTATCTGTAGATATGGCTAGAGCAAGGGCTATCTGAGATAGTTGTCTAGGATATTTTTGTTAATATGGCCAAAATAACGACGACGGTTGCTAGGCAACGAACCCAGTATCATCTAGGCAAACTGGGCATATTTTTAGATTTAGGCAATCGGGCATCAACAGTAAAAAGAAAGGAAACGGATTATTTTGTGTAACAAATCATAAATGTTTAGACTGGGACAAAGTCCATACAAAGTCCTACATTTTACATGTACTGTTATGTAATAATTATCTATATTTCACAACCAACTACCTACACCATTATTGTACTCACATTTGGATTCAATGTTACAAAATATCAACAAATAGATATCGATATCTGACGCTATAAAGTCTTTGTAAGTGTCGCGGTTTTGTCTAAAACTAAATAAAGGGAAACACACATTTCGAAGGACGTTAACACGGATTATCTGTAATAATTTTTCGGGCACCATAACATGGCTAAAATGTATAATGAAACCACAAATTAAGGCATAATTTACACCAGTTTCAACAATACTTCATTTTCGTTAGCGATGAAAATACATAGTTGGATAATAGTGCATAAATAATTCATTGCACCATAAAAAGTATTGTAATGACTAGTCGATTCACGGTCAATTCTTTTGTAAGCTTGCGTTTCTAACAGGGGTTTTTGCAAATGTTATTTGAAATAAGGCGAGTAATGTTTTCGTTTCCTGTTTGCGAATGCGCAAGAGTGACTTGTGGCGGTGGCGACGTGTGTGGTTTCAACGGAAACGTTTCTTAAATGGAATTTCTTAGGGGTTGCATGGATCCAACTAATAAGATCAAAAGAACTTGCGTCCATTGTTTTTTGCTGTTCTATTCTTAGGAACGTCACGCTATTTCTTGTGGAGAAGGGCGATTAAGCGTTACTATAGAAACACCTGAGTTCATGAGGTTAGTCTGGAATTTGGAAGTTTAGAATTCTTACTTTCTTTTGAATTTTTATAATAAAATGTTTTTTTTTTATGACCGACGACGGGGAGACTCTTAGCCTTCATCATACCTGATGTTAAGTATCGATAAGGCTGAAGATGGAAGCGAGCCTCTCCCGGATTCCTCAATCACTGAGTAGCTGGCTATCTTATCTCTAACTGCCGGAACACAAAAATGCTGAAAACATAGTTGTTATGGCGTCAGACTTAGATAAGATGGTGGTAGCTAGCCAGGCGGACTTACAACAAGTCCTACCACCAACCAAACCGAATACAATATGTACCCCCGCTGGGAATTGAACCCGGGACCCCTGGGTCTGATACCGGTAGTTGTACCACTAGACCACAGAGGCGGTTAAATGTTTTGTTGCCGCTATTTATTTGCATAACTTCATGGGCTCATGGCATTGGTACTCTATTTATTCTAATAACAATCTAACCGCCTCTGTGGTCTAATGGTAAACACCACCGGTATCAGACCCAGAGTACCGGGTTTGATTGCCAGCGGAGGTACATATTGTACTCGGTTTGTACGAGGACTTGTTGTAAGTCCAATTGGCTATTTATCACCATCTTATCTAAGTCTGACGCCATTACAACAGCCAGTTCCTCAGTGGTTGTCCTCAACCGGGAGAGGTTGAAGGTGGAAACCTTCAGCTTTATAATTACAATTAAAAAAAACCTGTTCAAACGGAAGCTTACTGGTACCTATATTAAAGGCTCGGCCTAGTTTAGGTACTAGTAGTATATAACTATGGTTTAATTTTAAAGTGAAATCTTCTTTAGCGGCGTTGTGCACATCAGAGTTTAAAATTTTTGGGATGGGTAAAAAATGTTAAAGTCGCGTCAGGACACGTGACCTGATCGAAAATTCGTAAGACGGAGGAAGAGTCTGCCAGCGCGGCGCAGGAGAGGAAGTAATACCCCCCTCTCTATCTACCGCGCGGCGAAAATGTATGCCTGCTCCAGCTGTTTCGTTTAAGCGGCTTTCACTTCTGCCGGCACTCCCGGAGTGCAACCCGTTGCTTTTTATTTTTTATTGTATACAATACACTATAGGGTGTAGTTTTATTGCTAGTTTTAACTAACAACACTAACATATACCTTAAGTACTATTGTTATTTATGTAAGTACCTATTAACATCACGCAGAATTATTAAATAAAAAAATATTACTGAACATCAAGTATGATAAAGGTTAACGTCACCCCATTGTTCATTAAACAATCTGCCCCATAATTGTCTAATTTCAAAATCAATCACAATCCCTTTCAAAGGTATTGTGATTGTGGTAGTGATTTATGGAATTGTGTAATTTATAGTCGCAATCCCTTTCGGAATTAATGATGTTTTAAATGACACTTTATTTGACACTTCTCCATACATTCGAAAGATATTTTCGTGTGTCATCTTGCTTAGACAGTTCAATTTCGGTTATTCAATACCTTTCAAAACGCGTACCGATCACAATCCCTATCAAATGTGAAATAGTGACGGCCTGAAGTATGCAAATATCTTTCAATTGACGCATTGAAAGGGATTGCGATACATTTTAAAATTAGACAATTAGCCCCCTGTGCCCTTAGTACGAGTTTCAGAGTCAAAATCAAAGATTTTTATTCAAATAGACTTATATATAAGTGCTTTCGAATCGTCCAATTTTTTTTTCCTACCAGCCATTCAGGACATCTTTTAACTGATAAGAAGAACGGCCGCAAAAAACTTATCAGCTTTAACAGAAGCAACAACATTTACAAAGGAACATGTCGTTGCCAAACACAAATCTAACAAACTACAAACGTTTGGCAAACTAGAAACTTTCGAAAACTATCGCTTTGTCTCTTTCATATCCATAGACTGTTTTACCGACATGAGTAGAGCGTCTGATAGTTGTCGAAAACGTTGACAGTAAATGTCAACTTGTACTAAGGGCTCTGTTCACCTTCGTAAAGGCGTAGGAGCATATTTGTTGCGCGACAGATGTTCCCGTGTTCTGCGCACGCGCGCTGAATCGCCGGACATCCGACGATCACCGCGCATACCTGATAGGGGGCGTTGTGTGAGCCCGGTCACTTTGGTGTGCGATAACCCTCGAACACTTATTAACATCTATATTTAGAAAAAACAATCTGCTATACAAAACATTTTGTTATTGTGCGGTCAACAGCCAGTAGGGGCTAGCATGAAAAACTTTCGAATTAGCATCACGAAAGAATTCCAATTGGCATGTCGAATAGTTCTGTTTACATCTGGTATGAACGCTGCGTATTACGTCACGTCATATACTTTTTCGACTTACTCGAAGGATTTTGAAGCTAGGCCTACTGATCTGTCTGGCTTTACAAATCTCCAATTGACTCTGAATTTTAAGACAGTAAACATTAAGTTTGGAATTATCTGAAAGAATTTGACATATTGTATAAGACATATGCTACAGTAGCCGTTGTACAATCAACAGCACATCAGCCTTTACTATTGCACCACAAAACCACCGCCATTAAGCTCAATCTAAGTATGACCTGCTTTTTCCTTGTAAATTTCGAAAATTACAAGCTCAAAATAATGACAATAGGGTGGATTCCACTATTATCATCTCTGTCAGCAATGCTTTTATAAGGGGTCTGTAACTTCATTGTTTCAGAAATCCTTGACTAACTTAAGCATAACTTATTAAGATCTCAATATCTAATGAGTTATTTTTAGTCGTTATCGTAGTTAAGTCTAAATAAACAAGTTCAAGATACAAAGTATAACGCCTACACATAAAAAGTTTAAGTATTCATCACATGTTTGTCCTTAGTCCTTATTAAATAAACCAACGGTCTCTGGCGCAGTAGGCATGGTCACTGGACCACACCACCGCGCCATTGCTTAAGGACCAGTACGGTCTAAGTAAGAAACTAAATTACATCGAATTATTCCCGTCCGATACAATAATCAAGTTTTTTGGTTTGTTTTGGTTGGTGATTGGGCTTGTCCTAAGTCTGCCTAGCTACCAACATCTGTCAGTCTGTCGCGATAGCAACAATGTCTTTATTTTCAGCATTGTTGTGTTCCGGCAGTTAGAGATTTCCAGAAAAGAGCAATTCCACCTTCAGCCTTATCATAAGTTACTTCTGGTATGATGAAATCGATAAAGGCTAAGCGATTCCCCATTACAAATTTTCAAAACAAGGTAGTTACACTTCAACCTCTGTAACCCGAATAAGTAATTTTTTCGCCTAAAATCCTTGAAAAGTCCAGACGCTTGGAGCATTGCACTCGGGGCCTAAACTGTCGCAGCCCATGCCCGTCACGTCCCGCCAAAATATTCGCTAAGGCCCGGAAACGGCAGCTCTTATTCTGCATCAAACTGACCGACTGTGCAGTGTTGTATGCTGGAGACGTTCGAAATAATATTACTTAGGTCTACCAGCAGGAGGAATCAGGAAATATTATTTTTCGTAACCTAACCACAACTTATAATTGTTATTGGATATGGTTACTTACTTCGCTGGCTCAGTGACCCGAAGTGGATCTTGGCCTCCGACACTAAGCTAACTTGTCCATATCTTGAGCGACTTATTCCCAGTCCTCTTCGTCAATCCATCGATTCCTGGGTCGTCCACCGGGTGTTTGTCATTTGTTCGCCTTAAATATGTATAGGTATGGTTACCTAGTAATACTTTTATTTATATATAAGACCCCATTCAGATTTTCAAGTGATTTTCTGCGTGGAGTTTGTTTTACCGTGGAAGACATTTAACGTTCTTCAAGAATTGGGCTTCTCCGACCTTGCGTCGTATTCCCCAATGCTGAGGGTTGCGATCTTCTGAATATATTTTCCCTCACCATATCATGATGTTCTGCCTCTTGTCGAGGCAGCAGTCTGGAAGGCATCATAAGATTCGAGAAAGGCGCAAATTAGATTTCCCTTATCAAAAAATTACACGAAAATGTAGTTCCGATTAGGTCCAGTAAGAATGCTGCTCAATGTCTTTAATTTTTTGACGATACGTCCTCGATACGTCTTCGAAAGTTTTTCGTGCTAGGCCTACAGAATGTATATTGTGCCACTGTTACTCACTTCAAAAGCACATTATTTGAATTAGATTCCGTTGTGGAATGGTTGTCATGTCAATCAGGGGCTGATCTGACTAAAGAATGGGGCTTCGCCATCCTGGTCTTTGGGCTTCCTGGTGATTGAAATTTGGTGTATTAAATTCTAAAAGATGTATACTTAACAAAATTATGATGATCTATACCAAGCTCATCGACTTAAATGGAAATATCGTTAATATGAATGCGCGGTTCCTACACAATTATTACTTGATTAGTAAAAATAGTTATTAAATGTATTTTTAAATATTTGCTAATTTGACGTCAATAACGAAGACTTCAAAGGTACTATTGACGTCAATTGACAATTATTTAAACTTACCCATGTTATTTGTGAAGTGAACAGATGATGAATAACAATCTACGGATAAAATAAAATATACATATTTATTTATTGACACTTTATAGCACATACAGCAAAAGACGGACTTAATCCCCTTAGGCATTCTCTACTAGTCACCCGGAAAGGATGTGAAGAAGAAATCGCGCCGGCAATAGGAATATAGAAGTGCATATGTTACGATAAATCTTAATAATTTTCAATTATTCATAATTACCAACAATTACTAATAATTACCAGGGTTAAAGGTAAAAGTGATTAATTAATTAATTATACCGTACATTATTAATAATTGCACCTTACTTTTGATGAATGTAAATAACGTTCAATGAAATCGGTCAAAAATATCGATATTTACAGCGTTTTAACATAACAAATGCCGTGTGGTGACGGCCTAAGAATACAAGTGTCACCACTCCCTTACATGCCTGGGATGTTGTAAGAGTATAAAAGGCTCGACGCATTGAACACCTGTGCGAGAGAACGAAAACTTGAAATAAACCCTCTACCAACCCGTCTGGCCAGCGTGGTAGCAGTAGGCTAATAACCCCCTATGAACGCCACAATAGGTGAGCTAGGAGAGGCCTATGTCCAGCAGTGGACGTCCACAGGCTGATGATGTGTAACATAACAAATCGTCAATAGAAGCAGAAGATTGGTATTGGTTGGTTGTTATTTTATATTCTTTTTAAATTTATTAGTCAACTCATTTACGTTTTTGGATCCTCTTTTTAACTACCTATTTATTGATTATCTTTGCCGTAGTATATATTTTTTTTTTTTTTTAATTATCGCATTAACGTTCACGTGTCAATAAAACATTTTTTAAGGGATCCAGTTGAAAATCAGCGTCAGCCTTATCGCTGACTCAATGCTGAACTGGACACCCATTTGGTACTGACGTGGGACACAAAATTTCTTGTATTTTTATATCTTTAAATGTTTCATGTTCTTGTACCGCATGTCTTTGTTATACCTAGGAGTAAAATATAATGTTAATTTGTAAAATGTCTTGTGTTTGGTACCAAATAAAAAAGTTTGTATTTGTATTTGTATCATAGTTTAGTACTTTTTACCGACTTCAACAAAAAGGAGGGAGGTACTCAATTCAACGCGTATTTTTTTTTTTTTTTTTTTTTTTTGTCTGATGTATGTATACCGATTACTCCGGTGTTGGTGATCCGATTTTAATAATTGTTTTTTTGTTCGATCGGGTACACTGTCAATTTGGTCCCATATAATTTTTACGAAGATCTGGCTAGTACTTTTTTCATAATCTTGAAAAATATCAATCACCTTTTGGCAAGTAGTCGTTTACCTAGATGACATTGTTGTGTATGGGCTGATTTTAAGTGTAAGTAACGGCACATGATGTAACTAAAAAATCTGAAATAAAAACATTTTATAAAAAAAAATCAAACCGACTTCAAAAAGTAAAAAATAAAACTTTTGGAGTCGGTGCTAGCTAGCCAAGGCCAAAAAAATATATAGTTAATAGAAGTGCAATGTAGAATGCCCTGGCTGGCACCGACTCCAAAAGTTTTATTTTTTACTTTTTGAAGTCGGTTTGATTTTTTTTTATAAAATGTTTTTTTATATAAAAAGTCGTCTTTGGCGCTTCGCTCGTTCGGTTAGCGCGTGTTTTGGTCACAGTTTTAACCTCACCTAACCTAGAGGTACCTCTGATTTTCTAGGGGGCCGTGGACTGAAAAGGGCTAAGGACCGATGACTTACTGGTCAATAGCTTCTGTAATTGTTAAATCTTGATTCGGGTCTTCAACAATCACACGCTCCGTGTCGCCGATAACATTTTTATTGAGTTAGTTTGGAAATAAGGAAAATTCGTAGAAAAAGCAATTACTAAATTATTAATGTTGTAACAAATTATCGAAGACAGTCATTAGAATGAAGAAACATGCCTACCAACTAAGCTTAAGACAGACAGAAGGCGTGTTTGTCGTAAGTTCGATTTTCATCCGGGACAAAATAATGTGATTATTTGTGTTTCTTACGTGTCTGGGCCCTACATACCTATTTAAGTATTATGTACATTGTAATACCTTGTAATAATATATTGGTATTAATTTGTAACTCAAGGGATTTATCTACTTTATCAGATCAATGTGCTCGTAGGTATCACCATGTGATATTCAATATCAGAGAAGAATTATTATGTTAATTAATATATTTGCAAATTAAGAAGTGAGGTGGGTTAATGACGTTTGGCCCGAAAAAGTTACGCCCGATTCGGGCGAACTGACTCTGTTAATAAAAATTAATGTTATTATTATTATTCTGAAAATCATCAGTTCTATCGATGCTATTATAAGTGCGCAAGCGACTAAGGTATTTTGCCATTGCGAACGGAAACACATTGCGCTCGATTCATGAATTAAAAATATCTCACATTATGGTCGCAGGCAGCAGTCTGGGTCTGGGTCTGTCTGGACGCTGGGTCTACCGGATCGGTCCCAGGAAACAAATATTTTACGATAGGCTGAACACTGTTGGGCCATCACACTTTGCATACAACATATATTGCAAAATTTATGTTGCAATATATGTTGCCGCCCGCAGTTTAACCACCGTGGAAATCACAATTTCTTGACATAAAAACTTTTTTCGAACTTTAAGAAATGTTTAGAAAAATAAGCGAAATTGGTCTTGGCGTTTTTTAGTTTTGCGCTAAGCAACATATTTAGCGAATTATATTTATTTAAATAGATACGAGTAGAGTAGATAGCAATTTCCCATTGGAAATAGAGATTAATAAAACATATCTCAAATATTGATTCGGAAGTTAGCACTAACCAAAATCAAACAGCAGCAGTCCGCTTTCACCACCGACAGTTGAGTTCTGGATAACTTATTTGGCAGATAATTTAACATATTTTTCATATAAATTATCTACCCGTCAACCTATCTAGAACTGAACTATCAGTGGTGAAACCGGCCCTTAGTAATGAAAATGCAAGCTATGTATTAGTTCAAATGAGTGGACTTTGAACAGTTAAGAGTCGTAGAATTCAAACTGAATTCTCGAAATATCATAATGTAGACTTACTGCTGATTATTACGCCAAAGTGGGTGTGCCGTATTTAGCGCAGAAATAAGCGCACCTTAAGCATCCAGACCAATAGATTACTTAAGTATTTAAGAACGATAACATTGTAAACCCCCGTTTCCACTGGCGAAACATTTACAAGAAAACAAGTTGTAATCGCATAATGCGACTACTGAGAGAATGCATTATTTAACAGCTCCTATAGAGAGCCATGAGTCATCCTCTCAGCGGCCGCATTATAATTTACAACATGTTTTCTTGTAAATCTTTTGCCAGAGGAAATGGGGAAAAGGGTTGCTAGATCCGATCCAGTTTACCCCATTATTTGGCTAAAAAAAACGTTTTTTTTTTCTTTAATTTAACTTTTATCTTAAATAGACATGCCAGTCCTATCATAAACCTTATCAAGACATAGTATAAAATAAAGTCGCTTCCCGCTGTCTGTCTCTATGTCCCTATGTATGCTTAGATCTTTAAAACTACGCAATGGATTTTGATGCGGTTTTTTTTTAATAGTTAGAGTGATTCAAGAGGGAGGTTTATATGTATAATACATGGTGTCGAATACCACATTACACCGAAGCGAAGCGAGGGCGGGTCGCTAGTTGTATATAATTAACATTTTAACTCTTAACATTTTATTTCTTAACTAAGTTACAAAGCATCTTGGCTGCATCCGACAGAGGTTCAGCCAAGATGATATGGAAGGTTCCTACGTCTAAACGATTTATACCTAAGGTGCGAATTAGTATTTGGCGTTCATCTTCGCTCCGGGCACACTCCGACAGCAAATGATGTACATCTTCTAACGTTTCTTTACAGCTGCCGTGGTCACGGGATGACTGGCAGCTGTAAAGGTGCCGAAACGTCGGGAAAATCAAAAACCCCTAAAAAACCAAAAAATACGGACAATTACAACTTAATTCGTGGAAATATAGCGCGTTTGATATCCGTAAAAGTTGTTTTATTTCAATGAACAGTGCGCGCCAAAACATAAGATGTACGTATCTTCTAACGTTTCACACACGTAACAGTCAATAACGGTACATCGGGGAACTTCCCGGTTGATCAGTAATTATTTTAAGAAAGTTATCTCAAAAAGTAATAGACTTACAGAAAACGTTTATATCACAAATAATAGAGCTTGAATAGGTATTTCATTGTATAAATAAATTATTTCATTAACCTTAAAACTTTCCGAAATATCGTTTCTCAAAAAACTCTACTGATCAACCGGTAAGTTCTCTACTGTACATTACACTTTCAAATGTTTTGTGATAAAAATAGAGTAGACAAAAGTATATGGGTGAATCAACTTTTAAGACAGTCCTTTCTTGTCTCGGCTATTGAAAAAATCATATGAAATAAAAATTCACTTCAGAACATCCTTTTTTTGCATTAATCTAAAATTAGATGTATTTAACATTGCGATAACAAAAGATTGTTTTGTTTATTTTTCGACATTATAGAGTTGGTATTGGTAACAAAGGAGAACAAATTCGCTCTCCATACAAAATAATCTGTGTCTCCTCGCACATTTGGTCGTGCAAATCATGACAAATTAGCAAAATTATATATGAAACTACCCATTTATTGCTACATATTTTAGTTCTACATTAAATCATCCTTTATTTGCAATACAAAGTCTTAGTCATATTGATCAAATAAAATTAATAAATATTCATAAAGCTTTGTCCCCAACAATGTATAAAAAATCTGTTCTCTCTCGAGTAACCGCTCATAGATCTGATGATAATAGCGCTGAGGTACCTATTTGGCGTTGGTAGTGCTACCTACTACCTAGCTTCACGTCAATGTTGACCGATAGTATCTTTCGTGCTTTATCGAGCCGCCAGTGTTCGGCGCGTCCCCGAGTAGTAAGTGTGGATTTATTGTTGGTCTGCAGCGTTACCTCGGATATCGTAGAATATTTATGGAATAATTTACCATTGATACACTTAGATATTAAGTATAATGTCTTACTTTAAGGTTAAGTTAAAATAATCGCTCAATTTGCAATATAGAATCACTTATTTGTAGTTTTAGTGATTTTTCTACTGCGTTACCGATAAGACTGATGAATATTCTCTTGAGTTATCAGCAACATCAGAGAGTGTATGTATTGTGGCACAAGTAGTTAATGCATTTATATTGAAACTAAATACTTTAAAATATTCAAACGCGTATATAATTCATTCTGGTGTTGGTTTAACCGTGTTCCCTTGGCCACAGCCACTGTAAATGCATTATTTGTTAGATAATTGTTAACTGCCTTATACATATATACTGCCATATACTTTATATATTCTTTACATTATCTTCGGGTTTCGTTGGACTATACTAACTTCAAAGCTATAATTTGTATAATGCCGCTTATGGCTGCAGAAACACCAAGACTTTATAGAGAGAGGCTTAAAGCCGGTCAAAAGAAGTACGAAAAATCAAAGCAAAAACAAAAGGGAGAAATATATAATTAAATAAAATCGATATAATACTAACGTGATATGGAAGTTTAGGAAAAGACGGTTCAAAGCTTTAGAAGGTTTATTATTCCTTATTATTGTCCTCTCAACAAACTCTACCAGATCTACGAAAATTCCAATAATTGGAATAATGGGAAAGGTGGTGGTTGGTGACGGTGAAGACGATTCTGTTCATACTTTTTTATCCAAAACTTTATGACTTTGCATTGCATCTTTAATACAAATAAGAATGAACTTCGATCTGTTTAATGAAGAGACTGTTAGAAGCTTTAGAAGCACACATTACATATTACACATGAATGATGTCGTGGTACGGTAAGGTTTCTCATTCTTTGAATCGAGATCAGGTTTTAACTAATATACGCCAAAATATAATATGGTAAAATTTATCGTTCTGAATCTGATAAATGCTATTCATCTGGTAATGATCCCAGTGCCAGCTATGACTTTATGTTTGTTAAATTGTTTGTATTCCTGCAAAACATTAATGGAAATTGAGGACGACGGAGAAAAACAGGTAATATTTTTGCGGGTAGTAGATGAAAACGCCAAACCTTTTCGTTTGGGTGAAAAGTATATTTTGTATGTAAATCATGAAGATAATTACTATTATGGATTTTAAAATGCAATACAAATATATGAAGAAGTGAAAATTATTGGTGTTTTTTTGCTATTTCTGTTAAGTTTTTATTGTTATTTCTTCTTTCTTTTATTTGTTGTCTGGTTAATGTTAGACTGCATTGAGTTAAAATGATTTTACACAGGTGCTATATTTTTCTCTAGCGTGACTATTTTATCTTTGGTATTACCCCCATGTCCTCTAAGTTGTGATCGTATTTTTGGAAATTACAAATCAAAATTACATTATAATAACAAAATAAAGTTACCGCCTGACTAAGATATAAGTTTCAAATTACTGACTATTTGTAATATGGAACTATCTTAAAGTTAGACATTAAATATTGCCTAACGCAGTGGAAATAAAGTATTATCTATCTCATGAGATGATTACAATAATAAAAGTAAGATTAAGTAAAATGTTTGTTTTTTTTTTGTTGTATTAAAGAATTGAATAACATCTGTTTTCAAATACGTTGTTTTATTTAATAAATCAATGTCCTGAAAAAGGTAACGCAAGTGAAACATTTACGACAACCTCTGGTTTTTCTTAAAAATCACAAAAGCTATAGGATAAAGTTTGCGGCCACCTATGAAATCGAAAAATAAGATAAATACCACAAAGTATTAAAGAATATATTCTTGTAAATAGGTTAAAATTAAATTATGATTTTCTATTTCAAAACGCTGTCAAAAGAGTGCCTTAAAAGTTGATTCACCCATATAGGTAACAACATTTATTTGATACCCCTAGACACATTTCATAATATTGCCACCAATCTAAAGACTTCAATGTCTGTTGCCTAATTTCTTCCATAAAATAAAGACGGAATTCCTAGTGTGAGTAGGCACACATAACAACGAAGTCATTGATAAAAAAAAATCTAGAATTATTACGAAAGCGTATCTATTTTATATAACATCGGCTATTTATTTTGTCAGCAGTTTTCCTTGAACTTGTGTCAAAACATCACGAATACTTGGAATTCGCACAAACTGATATTGTGCTATTTCGAGTAATTTGATATATTTACCGATATTACAGATGCATTCCTGATAAAGTCACGATTACGCCGTTATCAGAGTTTATCAGTGGGAAATGCATTTTATCATTTAAGTACCCTATTGCTAAATAAAAATGCTAGTTTTGAGGGGGTCAATATGAGTTGGGTTGTCGAACTTTTAAATACGAAAATGTATTTTACCATGTCGTTGCCAATAAATGATTTATTTTTATTTAAAGTTCAACAATAGCAGTTGGATATTGATGTTGTGAAAGTAGTTTGTCATCAATTAATATGTTATTGTCAATCACAAATATATATTGCATGAAATATAAAAAAAAGTTTGACGTTTATTAAGATAATTTGTTGTTACATTGACTTTACACATCTTGTCACACACACACACAAAACAAATTACCGATACAAAATAACTTAATTAGGAACGACAGACAGGATTCATTATGGAATTATAGAATTCCATAACTTGTCAAATCACTTATACTCGTAATTTTGAAAAAAAGGGATTATTTAATACTTATGATAAATTTTAAATAGAAAAATATTGGAAAAAATTAACTCGGCCACAAGTGAATTCTCAGATGGGAATCGAACCCATGACCTTTGGAAATCCGGTCCAATGCTCTAACCGCTGAGCTACCGAGACTTAGCTTAGCATTGAAACATGCAAAAATTAAAAAATCATAAAAAGGGATTATTTAATTTATTATAATCTTGGGAATGAAAATTTTCTTCATACTTCATTTTTTAAACTTCTTCCAATGATTTAGAACCTGCGGTTTATCCGATAAATAAATCGTTTATAAACACAATATAACAGTTCATAGCGTTATCGTATCGATAACAATCCCACACATGTAACGAACGCCACGTAACAATGTTTGTATGACTGCGTGTGTGTGGAATATCTAGGAAATCATGATAACAATGCTGGCGCCAACAGTCTCCAGATAACAAAAATACTTTAATACTTTTAATCCTTTACTTTAAAGTCAATCACTTAATTTTTTTTTTTTTATATATTTTGAATGCTAAAAACGATATCCCGAAATGTATGGAGTCTGGGCTAGTTCCATATAGGTACAATTATCAAATAGGTTATGTATGACTCCACAATCGTTTCCTATCATCCAATTTCTCTAAAATAGCTTTGGTTTTGGAAAGAACCAAACCGTAATGGAAGGACACTCGCAACAAAAAAAAATACAACATGGCTGAAAATAATAATATATGTCGATGATGTACTGAGTAGGTACTGTCATACTCAACGACTTATTATTTTTTTTATTATTTATTTAATATATAAAATTACAAATGACAGAATTATTACATAATCTCGTAAAACCTAACAAGAGGTTTGTCAGCGAGTTTGAAAATTAAGCAAATACAATTATAAGTACTTATCAAAAAATTAAATACATTAGTTAACAACAATTACCATGGGTATACAGTATTATTATGGGTATAGGCTGCCATGTTTTAAGTCTTAATCGAACGAATAAATAATGGACGGCCTCTTTGGCGCAGGGGTACTAAACCCACCTTCTGTGCCTGAGGTCCCGAGTTCGATTCCTGGACAAGACAAATATTTGTGTGCATGAACATGTTTATTTGTCTTGGTCTGGGTGTTTAATATGTATATTATGTATGTATTTACAAAAAAAAAGTATATAAGTATGTTTATCCGTTATCTAGTATCCATAATACAAGTTCTTAATGAAACTTAATGTGGGCTAGATAATTGGTGTGATTGTACGCAATTATTATTATTATTATTATTATTATTAATAAAAAATTACTGACTTGCAGTGGCGAGGGATCGATATACGGCGATCGAAATATTCCTAATCATAGTAAACATGGAAAAACATCATTTTGTTTACTTTGCTTCTGTCTGGCAGCCACGTATATTTAACTAATTGGTGACAATTACATAGGTAATTATTATGTGAATGTGGATAATAAGAGGATCGCTGGACTGGGATTTCTAAAAGCGAAGCCGAAGAAATTGGGAATCGGTACCTACGTATGGACCCTACGCAATTGCCGACTTTTTTAGTGAACCACTTATTGATGCATCGTTATATCTTATTAATTACACTTTTCTAGGAATCAGATATTTTCAATTGTCTTAAATACAGTATTCGTATACTGTACATAATAGACATAGCCAAAATTGACACATCTCCTTTTAATTCGTTTTGGTTGGTGTTAGGACTTGTTGTTAGTTCGTCTGGCTACCACCATCTTATCTAAGCCTGACGCCATAACAACAATGTTTTCAGCATTGTTGTGTTCCGGCAGTTTGAGATAAGATAGCCAGTTTATCAGTGGCTGAGGATTCAGGGAGAGGCTCGCTTTCCATCTTCAGCCTTATCAATACTTAACATCAGGTATGATAAAGGCTAGAGTCTCACCGTCTCGTTCATAAAAAAATAAATAATAATAATTATAACTTTGTAAAATGCTAGCTTTCCGTCAAAACTATGGAAGACAACATGGTTGTCGGGTGTATCAGAGTGACCCTAGATAACGCGTCAAATACAGATATCGAGTAGCAATAAAAAAATGGGGCTGAGGTGATGATTGTAATTCTGTCAATTCGCGTCGAAAATGTAAAACTTTGATAATTTCGCAAAACGTTGACACTTTTGCATGTCACTACGACTTTTAGCGAACAATTTGAAAATGAAAGGCTGTAATTTTTTAAACGGTTTGTTTTTTATGAGACTATGATGTTCTGTGCCAAAATCAGCCGTCTCATATGTTTTGAATAGCTTATCTGGCAGAAAATTCAACATAATAATATTTAATGTTCATATTACAACAGTCAAATTATATTAGATAACCTATCCTTAACTTATCAGTCGGTGGTGAATGCTTCCTATCATAATTATATCATTTACAAACTCCGACGTAGAGATTCTCTTAAGGATTTGTTTAAAGAGATTAATATACTTACTTTGGCGGGACAATACATCTATGATAATTTAGTATATGTAAGGAAACATCATGATTTATTTATAAAGCATAGCGATGTTCATAATTTTAATACTAGAAACAAGAATAAGCTTGCCGTTCCAAAATTTCGGCTTGAACAATGTAGACGCTCGTTTTTGGGGAAAGGCATAGCCTTTTTTAATAAAGTTCCACAACAAGTTATTGAGCTGCCTTTGCATAAATTTAAAATATATGTTAAAAAAACGCTCTTAAGCAAAGGATATTACAAGGTAGATGACTATTTAAAAGACCAAAATGCATGGATGTGATACCAACATTAAACATACTATTGTAAATAGTGTAAGAGGAAAATATTCTAATATGAGTATGAGAAAATTTTCTTCTTTTATTAAATATATTTCAAGATTGTAGATTTGTGTTTGGCAACAACATGTTCCATTGTAAATGTTGTTGTTTCTGCTAAGGCTGATAAGTTTCTTGCGGCCGTTCTTCTTATCAGTTAAAAGATGTCCTGAATGGCTGGTAGGGAAAAAAAATGTTGGACTATTCGAAAGTACTTATCTATAAGTCTATTTGAATAAAAATCTTTGACTTTGACTTTAATACTGCCAATGGGGAAGTGCCAAGTACCTAATTTAAAAGGTACCTACCTAAAAAACTTCCGAGCATAAATAATCAGAAGTCATGAAGATAACCGAGTAAACACAAATGTAGGCTTATGTTCTCAATATTAATTATCATACACGATACGTTGGCCTACAAAGTTAACGATGTTGCTATGGCGACGCGTTTCATGTTTCAGTCTGTACTTTAAAAAGCCTATTTATTTGACACTACGATTAAACAGCTGGAGTTTTCAATACCTAACATTATAAAAAAAAGCATTTAGTGGCTGGTCCGATTCCGCAATGGGCAGACCCTGTCTACTGTGCAAGGGTATTTGGGTTGACTTGGGTTCACCCAGGAGTCAGGTCAGGACCCATTTTGTTTCGTGTCTGTGAGGATGGCCTACAAAGTTAACGCAGCTGTTGCTATGGCGACGCGTTTCATGTTTCAGCCTGTACTTTTATTTGACAGTACGATTAAACAGCTGGAGTTTTCAATACCTAACATTATAAAAAAAAACCATTTAGTGGCTGGTCCGATTACATCTGTCTACTGCGCAAGGTCTACTGAGTCAGGTCAGGTCAGGACCTATTTTGTTTCGTGTCTGTGAGGTGTATTAACTTATAGAGATAGGTATATTTAATATACATAATATAAATAATGCATACATCGTTCGTCTCAGCCACATAACACCCACTGCTGGGTATAGGCCTCCCCCAAAAGGGGGGTTTGCCATAATCGCCACGCTTGGCAGGTGGCGATCGCAGTATGGCCAAGTTTGTAGGAGACGCTGCTGCCCGTCTCCTGAAGGCTGAGTCCCTTAATCGCCGTTTACGACACCCACGGGATGAGAGGAGGTAGTGCTATTCTAAGCCGACACTACACAGCTACAACGACAATGCATACGCAAAAACAGCAAATGCATAAACGCAAAAGTAGGTATGTCTGTTTATTTCTTTGTACCTCTTTCACGCAAAAACTACTGATCGGATTTGGATGAAAATTGGACCACAGATAGTAGATAGCCTGGAGCTGGACTAAAACATAGTACCTAATACTTTTGAACCGATAGTCCCTCGGGAACAGGAACCACGCGGGTGAAACCTCCGGCGCCGCTAGTTTATTAATAAAACGGTGTTGTCAAACGTGTTTTGGTAGACCCTGAATTTACAAAAAAATTTAAAGATCAGGGGGTTATAACTTTTTAATTTTGCATTTTACAATGCTATTTTTATGTGATAAATATTAAACAAGAAAATATACTAGAAAAAAGGAGTTAATCGATAGTCAAACATCTGTAAAGATGTTTCTTTCGAATGCGAGGATATTTCTCTCATTGATGAAATGACGGTGGCCAACACCGTAGAACGGTGAATATACTAGAAAAATTCGACGTGTCCTCATAGGTCTCTGTAGCATAATTGGTTAGTGCATTGGGCCGGACTCCCAAGTATGCGGGTTCGAATCCCGTCAGGGCGACATGAGACTAGTTGCTTTTTTCTAGTATATTTTCTTGTTTAATAATTATCAGGGGGCTAATTGTCTAATTTTAAAATCTATCGCAATCCCATACAATTCCTCATTTGAAAGATATTCACACACTTTAGGCCGTCACTATTTAACATTTAATAGGGATTGTGATCGGGACGCGTTCTGAAAGGTATTGTATGAACGAAGTTGAACTGTGTAAGCAAAGTGACAGACGAAAATATCTTTCAAATGTATGAAGAAACAGCAAATGAAGTGTTCCGAAGGGATTGCGACTATAAGTTACACAATTCCATAAGTCACTATTACAATCACAATACTTTTGAGGTGATAGATTTTGAAATTAAACAATAAGGGGTCTGAACGTAAACTACGTGTGACTTCATTAGCCGTAAAATTACGGTCGCTTTATAACGGCACCGTCAGGAAACCAGGCCTAAAGTGACAGTAACTGACGTTACGTAAAATTTTTGAGTGATTCCTTAACACACAAATATTTCTACCGTGTTTTATTTACATAACCGCGAAGTAGGTTAATCACATAGGTGATAAGATACACTTTATCAAGATAAGCAGTTGCCACGGGCACGATAATTTAGTCCTTATCTATAGAACGTTAAAGAACTAATTAGAGCGATGACGAAAACTGTGTGTATACGTTGTTATGGAGCCCTACAAATATGAATTAAACTGACGAAATCCCAAATAGGGAAGTGTTAAAGCACAACAATTAAAGAGCGTAACAAAGGTCAATCTATATACTTAATTCAGGTTCGCAAAATTTGTGACGACTCGATAGGGACTTTGGCGCGTAGTACGCGGCCGAGTAAGGTATCAAATTAAAGGTACTCGAGTCTATTTGTTCCGAAAACTATAAAATATACAAAATGTTAAACGTGATGATCACAAACTGCAATTAAAAAGTGTCATTATTTTCGCATAATTTGGAATTTTTCGTCGATCGACGAACCCGAGTATCGGGTTGTAACCGCCCTAGTTTTATTATGTTTTCAGGTGTAGTCTGTTACAAACACATGATGTCGAAGAAGCTATGCCATCGGTTTGCAAGCCTCATACGCGTTTACGGCGGGAGAGCTTGTAACGAGAAAAATCGGCAAGGGCTTTTTCTTTACCAATTTTTAGGGTTCTGTAGCTTAAAAGGAAAAAACGGAACCCTTATAGGATCACTTCGTTGTCCGTCCGTCCGTCTGTCCAGACCGTTTTTCTCAGGAACGCGTAGAGGTATCAAACTGAAATTTATATCTAATACTCAGGTCTACTGTCCCTTGGAGCTGTGAAAAAATCAAACTTCTAAGCCAAAGCAATCAAAAGATACAGCCGTTTATGCCGCAACTTTCCGCAAATTTTCGAAACTCGCACGGGAATCAAAACCTACAGGGTACTTCCCGTGAACTCAGAATCTTGAAATTTGGTTTTGTTACGAAGTAACGTCTTATAGTACAGATAAAGGAAAAATTGCGAAAACCGTAAATTTTTAGTTACATCATATAATAAAAAATATTTTTCAAAATTTTAATTTTCTTTTTGCAATAAAAATACTATAACTATGACTTGATTGTCGTGATGGGTGAACTTTTACTTATAGGTTTGTACGGAACCCTCGGTGCGAGTCCAACTCGCACTTGGCCGGTTTTTTATTTTGTACAGAAACATATTTTTTACCCCATAAGAAATATGTGCGCGATGTATGTATAATAATAATTATAATTATGATAAATGTAAAAGATATTCAGGCACCGTCTCTCACAGTCTTTGTTAACTGATATATATATTTAAATGAAGTAAGTATCATAAATTGTATAAATATTGTAGAAGAGAAAAATAAATAATTCATGACTATTAATACATATTATTCATCTTCGCACTATGTCCGTTGGAAACGGCGCTAATTCGATCAGCTGATAAAGGAAGCTGGCAAATTGCTATCTCCCTGATAACGTTGAAGGCTCAATTACCGTTTACAAACAGAAACAGTACCGTATGATGTCCGTACATATACTAAAGTAGTTATAGCGTGTAAGTACATCGTTATTTTGTCTGTAGAACTCGTCATTACGGTCAATTTATTAAGTGAAAACTTCCTTAGCGGCGTTGTGCACATCAGAGTTTAAAATTTTTGGGATGGGTAAAAAATGTTAAAGTCGCCTCAGGACACGTGACCCACCCCCTAATTGTCTAATTTCAAAATCTATCACAATCCCTTTCAATGGTATTGTGATTGTGATAGTGTTTTATAGAATTGTGTTACTTATAGTCGCAATCCCTTTCGGAACGAACGATTATTTAAATGACACTTTATTTGACACTTCTCCATACATTTGAAAGATATTTTCGTGTATCACTTTGTTAAGACAGTTTAATTTCGTTCATTTCACCTTTCAAAACGCGTCCTGGTCACAATCCCTATCAAATGTCAAATAGTGACAGCCTGAAGTATGTAAATATCTTACAAATTACTAATTGAAAGGGATTGCGATAGATTTTAAAATTAGACAATTAGCCCCCTGATCGAAAATTCGTAAGACCGCCGCCGCCGGAGGAGAGGAAGTAGTATCCCCCTCTCTTTCTACCGCGCGGCGAAAATGTATGCCTGCTCCTGCTGTTTCGTTTAAGCGGTTTTCACTTCTGCCGGCACTCCCGGAGTGCAACCCGTTGTATTTTTTTGAGAAGCAATCCTAAAATAGCGACAACATTTTTTTCACGATTTCAAGGCTGTCATCCTGTCGTCGGGAAAAGGTGAAATACCTATCACGTTCTACGCGCTTAATACCCGTTTCAAATCAATTTTCAATATTTATAATGCAACGCGAAAGTTCATAATCAATATTAATTCGTCATTAGCTAGCAGGCCACCGGTGTCCAGAGAACTATGGAATATCTATTGTGTCTAACCTGTGTGTGGGGCCTGAGAACCGGACGTAGCGTCAGAAAAGTTTTGGATGGCTTATGTGGCAGATAATTCGAAAGTTGTAATATGTTTAAAAAAACAAAGTCAAATAATCTGCCACATAATCTATCCAGCGGGGCTCTTTGCACCAGCAACGCGACAGCAGAAATTGCCGAACGTAATTACCGGGGGTGAAACCGGTGGGGCTTAAAAATTAGCAATTATCGCACAGATATAGAGCGATCGCTGCGGAACGTCAAAATAAAAATTGTATTACGTATGTGATTGCTGGCTAATCGCTTGCTGATAGTTTGTATATCGGCGTCTCACTCTCTCGCGCTCCTACCTAGGTGTGAAAGTGAGAAGCCGCGTGTTGTTATGACGCTAGCGCCAAAAACAATTTGGTAGCAATAACAGGAACTAAATGAATGTACATTGAAGTTCGTTTATTCGGTAGAGGCTGCACTGTTGATACGTGACGTAAAGCAATTATTGCGCAATTTCTGCTGTCGCGTTGCTGTTGCAAAGTTATAGCCCCGCCGCGCCGCACTTCTGAAGTGTGTAGTATCCGTGCACTGGACGAAGCTCAATAGTTACTGGGTAGGTCCCCGACAAGGTGGACCGACGATCTGGTGAAAGTCGTGGAAGCCGTTGGATGCGGGCAGCGCAGGACCGAGGAAATCCTTTGGGTAGACCTATAGCCAGCAGTGGGTGTCGTATGGCTGAGATTATGATGAAGTGAATGGGAGGAGGCATTACAGCAGGACAGGGGAAAAATCTTTAAGATTTGTATACACTAAATTTTACATTAGTTAGCTAATTTAACTGTGTCAAAAGCCCGGACTCGCGACCTAAGTAAACCAAGTCGCCGACGGAAGCTAGTATGAAAGTAGTGTTACTATTTTATCAGGCCGTTGTCGAGGTCATGATTCAGGAAATCGCGCCAACATTTATCACTTATTACGTTTCATTTATTTCGTTTCCATCGGCGTCACGTGCTTGATAATGATAACAGAATGTTGGCGGTACGTTATCATTGCCAAAATTATACAGCTGTACAACTGAAGTGAGTAGGTATTTCCTTTCTCATTTACGCATTTGTTTCTTTTAGGTCAGTGTTGTGATGCGACATCACAACACCTACGCGCCTGCGCTGGCATCGGCGGTCGCAACACTAGCGCCTTCTACAGCTTAAACGCGCTCATGGCCGCGCTTGACAGACTGATCGTATTCGATCACGTTTGTTAAGCCAAGTTCGACCCGATCAGCACCCCGACCGCCTAACGGTACTGCTTGTGCTATCGCTATAGCTATCAAACTTCAAACTCTCATAAAACCCTTCAACGATAGGGTTTTTGACTAATTCCTGCATATTTCTATTCACCTATTAGATTCACTATTGCATTTTTAGTATGAAAGTGATAGCGTCAGCGAGAGCCCTTGTGGGGGGTTTGAAAAATCGATAGCTATAGCGATAGTACAAGCTTTACCGTTAGGCGGTCGGGGTGCAGGTGTCGGATGGGTGACCATGAAGTGGCATTATGACTGAGCGCTTCCGTGCTCGGCACGTTAAACCGTCGGTCCCGGCTGTTGTCATTTGATTACATTCGTTAAATCAATATTGCTTCTGTGTTTCGCGCAAAAGAGTAACGACGCATGACAGTTATCTTACTTACTACTTGTAATCACTTTCTGTCCTTTGTGTTATTATTATTATTATTATTATATTTTTATGAACGACGGGCAGACTCTTAGCCTACCTGATGTTAAGTACTGATAAGGCTGAAGATGAAAGCGAGCCTCTCCCGAAATCAGACTTAGATAAGATGGTGGTAGCTAGCCAGACGGACTTAGAACAAGTCGAGCTGGGAATCGAACCCGGGACCCCTGGGTCTGATACCGGTGGCTGTACCACTAGACCACAGAGGCGGTTATGATTGTTTAGAAAGATTAACGGCAGATTTTGATGGCAATAATGTGTCGTAAATTATATTACAGTTAGAATACAATAAAATAGACTCAATAAAATAAGCTGACATAACTGTTGCATTTGCCATAATAATGTGCAATTCAACTATAACCCACATTAACCCGATCCACAAAATGTGCGTTGCCTGCGCCCGCGCAGCCGGTACAGTCAGGACGACAAGCGCATGTGCATGTTTGCACTAAATTAGCGGACGAGACGCCTGCGCCTTTTTCCCACACACAGCATGAGTAGCGTCCACAAAATATGACAGTACATTATGCTACTTCCTAATTACGAATATGTTTACCGCCTCTGTGGTTCAGTGGTTACACCCACCGGTATCAGACCTCTGGTCGTCTTCCCAGTAGGGGTAAATATTGTATTCGGTTCGGTTGGTGGCAAGATTAATTCTAAGTCCGTTTCGAAAGAATGAAAGAAAGTAAAAACAACGGGTTGCACTCCGGGAGTGCCGGCAGAAGTGAAAACCGCTTAAACGAAACAGCAGAAACTGCTGTTTCTGCTGTTTCGTTATAGTCATACATTTTCGCCGCGCGGTAGAAAGAGAGGGGGATATTACTTCCTCTACTACGCCGCGCCCGGCGCTCTACTCTCCCTCCGTCTTACGAATTTTCGTCCAGGTCACGTGTCCTGACGCGACTTTAACTTTTTTTTCCCCGAAAAATTTAAACTCTGATGTGCACAACGTCGCTTAAGAAGTTTTCACTTCAAAATACATTTATTTTGAGACCACACAACGACAACATTCATTACAACTTGATAAAATAAGAAACACAACTAAATCTAACACTGTGCATCGTCGCGTGATGCACTGTGTCCAGCTCATTATAAGCAAGTACTGGTACTTTGTACTTTGCTAGCTACCACCATCTTATATAAGTCTGTCGACATAGCAACAATGTTTTCAAAGTTTCAGTACCGGCAGTTACGAAATAAGATAGCCAGGGCCGTAGACAAAGTAGCATCGTTATGTAGCGAAACCATAATTCGATTCGTTATTGTCTATATTCGCTAATTAACTTGCGGTAAGACCACGTGATTTAGCGCGGCTTATGCCAAACCGCCAATCCCATACATTTATTTCTTTTCGAACTTCGTTATCGTTTTTGAAATGTTACTTTACCCAGTTCCTCATTTACACGATAATATCATAAACTTAACTACTCTTATTTTTTTTAATGATATTTCAACAGGAACTGGAACCAAGCGGATAAAACCGCGGCTGGTGACTAGTATAAAATGTAAACCACGGCTTGTGAATTGTCTATTATCGCCGCGAGGGCCAGACGAAATAGTTCAAGGCAGACCAGGGGGTCTATTCCGAAAGCCAAACACTATTCGAACGAACGTTAATTCAATATCGACAGTTTATCAGCATGAAAATAAGCATCAATATTTAGTAAATCGTACGACGAAAATAGTCAGTCTATCGCGACCTGTCTTTCGTAGTCGTAGTAGACTCTCAGATAACGGAAAGACATTACACGAGTTGAGAATTAACCCAATAACCCTTGATTTATTGGGAGAATATTTCGGGTATTTATAGGTAATTTTAAAATGTTTATCTTAATAATAATATAGCTCATTGTTAAGGCGGTACCCTGACCGAAAGTGGGGCCGCGTTGAATTTTATTTAATATCGTAATTCTAATTCACAATTTTAATAAAACTTTACGTGGAATTTTTAGAGCCCATTGTCTTGTATTTTTAGAAGGTATCGCTACATCTCGTCATAGTCATTCGTAGAAGTAGATAGCAAATGTGTCAAAAACGGCCACTTTTAGTAGTTTTGCTATCTACTTCTAGCAGTGACTGCGAGGGAATGTAATGATACCGTCTAAAAATAATAGACTATAGGCTCTAAAAATTCCACGTAAAGTTTTATTAAAATTGTGAATTAGAATTACGATATTAAATAAAATTCAACGCGGCGCCACTTTCGGTCAGGGTACCGTCTTAATAAAGTTTGATAACGGTTTTTTCTACATTATAGGTCGGTACTATTTAAGTACCTATCAGTTAACTTAGAGTAACGTACAACAGTCAACAACACGTCAGTCTTAGAAATAGAGTAAAAAAATGAAACACCGTCGTAATCTCTCCAGCTGTGTAGATTGAAGAACTACCTAATTGTGTGAGATAAGTTAGATGGTAGAAAATGTTTGACGATTCAATAGGTAAGGTAACTTATCAATTATGTAAGTCTATTCGAATAATATTAATATTATATTTGGCATAGCCTATTAGCATTTAATCATATTTTCATTAAAACTGCTGATACGGTACTTGTGATGTGATTCGGTCTAAGACAGTATTTATCTAGGTTTTAATAAAAAAAAATAAAAAAAACTTACCCAATTACTTAAATAAATGCGAAATGCAGTTTTGTATGAAAAAATGTAATTGGCATAATTTTTTAAGGGGTAGATATTTTGGATTAATAGAAACCTAGATAAATACTGTCTTAACCTTAACTTGTCTTAATCCAAATAACATCACAAGTACAGTTAAATAAGCTAAAATTTTAAACACGTAAATTATTTTGGTATAAACCAAAATAATTTACGTTTGTAAACGTAAACGTCAACGTAATGTAAACATTATCGTTTGTATGGGACGTTTCAATGGGTTTGTATGACGTGTCGCGGGCCTGTTAAGGAGCATAAACGTTGCGTCTTCGAGTAACATCTGAGCAACTTGCTCTTTTCAAGTATTAAATTTCTATACCGTAATAGTATTAAACATGTAGGTAAATCTTAAAAGTAGCTAGTTTTGAGTGACCACAGTCATAAGAAATGTGCGAAAATGTATAATTCAAATAACATAAAAAATGACATCTTCTTCTTAAAAAGGAAATGCGTTGTACTGCATAAAAATAGGTATTTTACTTCAACGCTTAGTAGTCAGTACGCGCAAAATATTCAAAGTAGACTATGCAAAGGTAATGTCAAAAAGATCATTATTTTTATGCGCACCGTACTTCGACAGGATGTTGTTTCGTTTCTCACTTAGTGGTCGCAAATAAAACTAAAATTGTCTAACATTTAATGAATGGCCGGAGTTCGCTCCTTCAGCACATAATTCATGCATTTTGTTGACCTTTTGAATTTGACACCCGCGCACACATTGCCATGCGCCGGCGCACACACTCCATGTGCAATGGCAACTGCAGTAAAGTCAGCAGTTGCCAGTTGCATTTTTATTTTTTTATGTATGAGTAATGTTTATATATTTTCAAGCGTTTCATTAGGGTTACATTCCAAAGGTTAAAGCCAAGTTAAGGGATAGTTTGTTCATAACCTAAACTATTTATACTACTTCTTATCTAAATATATTTCAGAAAGGAAAGGTTGTATTTTTGTGTTTATGTAACGAATAAAATTGAACGGTTGAATACTTGAATAATAATCTATTCTCATTTACAATATCAATTCTTCTGTGTGAGCAAGTTAGAGAAAAACTGATTATTTCTAGTTACAATAAGAAAAGATAACTGCTACCCTAAAAAAGAAGATTTTTGGTATAACTGAATCCTATCCTCTTTTAAAGCCTACTCAGAACGTTTTATATCCGATACAATTCTTTAAAGTGTCTGTTATAGGTGGGATATTCTTGGACACATTTTTTTTCACATGGCTTCTCCCCTATTCTCGGACACATTCTGAGATTTAAGGCACAATCAGTCAGACGTCACTGCGACATGTATCGCGTGTCACAGCACTAGTTGATTTTAGGATAGGGCTGTCTCAATAATTTAGTTAAAACTTCTCTACGGCTTAATTAAATCTGTTGTTTTATTCACAAATTATCTTAGCAATGTTTGCAGAGACAATATTTTATATCTAAGTAGCCACAACAATAATGAACCTACTCGTATAGGAATACCTATTAGATCTATAAAGCTATAATATTATAAAGCAGAAGAGTGTGTTTGTTTGAACGCGCTAATTTCAGGAACTACTGGACCGATTTAGAAAAATCTTAGACCATTAAAAAGCTACATTTCTCCCGAGTGACAGGCTATATTTTATCCCGATATTCCCACGGGAACGGGCACCACGCGGGTAAAACCGCGAGGATCCGCTAGTATTTATATATTTGACGACCTCCGTGGTAGAGTGGTACGTACACCGGTTTCAAGGTGTCGCCTACTCTGAGGTCCCGGGTTCGAATCCCGGTAGAGGCAAATGTTTGCATGATGAATACGAGCCCGTCGTATTCATCATGCATGCGCGAATACGTTTGTACCCGAGTCATGGATGTTTCTATATATTTCTACACATAAATACTTATTTAAATGTATAATTATATGTATTTATATCCGTTATCCTAGTATACCATAACACAAGCCTTACAGTGCTTGCTTTGACTAGGTTTGGACTAGGTTAATTGGTGTGAGTGTAAGAAATATTTATTTATTATTATTTATGAAATCAAGTAAATTTCTGTGTGACGATTATGGTTAAATGTATATTCGATTAAAAAGCAACATATTTCCTGTAACGTGTGTTGTACTTTATAACTTGCGACGTTAAAAAATAGCGTTTCCCCCAAAGAATTATTCAACACCCATTAATAGTTGTCGAGATTAGCTGTTGCTAACAAAATATAGTATATGTTTTACTACTTTTACTTGTATCAACTAAACTGATCTACAATCAAAACAATATTTAAACATAAACCTACTTTAAACATTTGTAGCAACCCTATTTCAGACATTAAAGGGACAGTGCCGATGCCAAATAGTTCTTTTTTCAGTGAGTCAGTGAACCCAATAGACTAAAAGTACCGAGTTTTTTTGGGCGCGATGACATATGTGGTTTTATTTTCGGACACAAATACAAAGAGATAATAAAAATAAATAAACACAAGATGACAATCTTGAAGTAACGAAAGAGAATGTCTCTTTTATCTAATGTACTGTTTCAGGAAAATTTTACAGCTACGAAACTAAATTGGGGTCTCCATTATAATATTAATTTAAAAAACTCAATGACACTTTATAAAAAGTGGGAAATGTATGATGTCACTTCAAAATCGACAAAATTTTCATAATACTGGACGGCAGTTTTCTTTAAGGTAGCGATTGCTACAACACTAAATCCACTACGTTTCAGACATACAACCGATTTCAAGTAAAATTACGAATCGTATAGATAGTGATCAGTAGGGCAAGCACGAATAACTATCGAAATAGTATCGAGGACCGAGCACGTAATGTCAAAAAATGTATAGGAAAATGTAGTTCCGTTTACGTCCGGTAGGAACGCTGCTCAATATGTCATACATTTTTTTACTTCACTTCCTCGATACTTACCCCACACCCGTGCTAATTCGTGCTATTTCGTGCTAACCCCACTGAGCACCGTGGAAACTAAAATAGTATCTAATTGTCGAAGCATCTCGCATAAACACGATTTTTAAATTTTCGTATGAATTCGGCCTACGTGACTATTAACTTCAACTAAAATATATGCGCAGTATGGTCATTTCATAAATAGCTCTGTTATAATCGGATACGTACAATCGGGGAACTCCCCAGTCGATCAGTAGAGCTTTTTTGGGAAACGTTTTCTCGGAAAGTACTAAGGGTAAAGAAATAATTTACTATTCAAATGAAATACCTAATAATATTCTATTTTTTGTGGTATAAATTATTTTTATATATCTATTACTTAAAAAAAAAACTTCTTAAAAAAAATCTACTGGTCAACCGAGAAGTTCCCCGACTGTACATATATATTTATTTGGATTAAAATAACGCAAATCCTGAAAATGATATGTATGTATGGAGTCATAAATCATAAATCATAACATTTATTTGACACAGACAGTGGACATAGACATAACATATGACAAAAAATACACAAAAATCTTATAGCCAAATGTTCCACATGGCTGCATCAAAAGGGATCTAGATCAGCGTGTGCATAAGTCTCTCAGCCGATGATGGTCCTGAAGTTTGGTCATCTCTACTCAAACTTATGAAAAGATTCTGATACGACTCGACTAACAATAATTAAAACACCATTTTTATTTAAAGTGAGGTGATGACTACAAAGAAATCGAGATTCTATGTATTTCTGCACTATGATAAAGTGTTTGATTTCAAAATATTTATCACCGCATTTTTTTTGACTGTGTCGAATAGATGTTAAAAATGTCCCCGTCGTCATCGTAAACTGTTTTCAAACGTTCAAAAGTGGAGCAAGCTTGTCGCCCATCGACTGTCGAAATATCCACCACGTCATTAAAGTCTGGAGTTCCGTTTTAGCGCTTTTTTAATATTTTTTTACGAGTCGTTGTTAATACCAAATGGCCGCCGCCTCTGTGGTCTATGGTAACACCACTGATATTCTGATACCAGCAGACTTCAGGTTCAGACCTAGGTTCAGACCCAGAGGTAAAAGATTCCAAGTGTTGGTACATTATTGTATAGGGTTTGGTTGGTGGTAGGACTCAATTTGGTCTGGTTAGCCACCACCATCTTATCTAAGTCTGATACCATAACAACAAAGTTTTTAGTATTGTTGTGTTCCGGCAGTTAGAGATATGTAGCAAGTTCTTCAGTGGTTGAGGATTCCGGGAAAGGCTCGATTCCATTTTCATCATTTTCGTTACTTAGCAGCAGGTATGATGAAGACCAAGAGTCCACCCGTTGTTTATAAAAAAAAGCTATTTCTGAACCGGTACATACAAACTGCTTGGGTAACCCTCATCATCCCCCTGATTCACAACCGTTCGACAACATTTCCGATTCGAATTCTGTGCTTTGTCTTTGTCTATTCTGAAAGGAGTGACAGTGACAATGCATATATTCTGCTTTCGGGCACATTTCCGAATAGGGAGGCTGGTATACTAGTATATCTAGTGTGGGGGCCCCACAGAGGATGGATGATAAGTTCCCTTTAAGCTTTAATAAGCCTAATAGTTAAATATGCCCCTATGTAAACCTTAACTTAACTTACTACCCATGATGGATAAACTTTATTCTAGTCTTTAATTTCGGTACCTTCGAATATAATATCACATTCGAAAAATTAAAAACTTTAAGTATGTGCAAGAGCTAATCCCTGCCTACATCTGAGATATAAAAAAAAACGTAGCAGATTTATCATCCGTGTTTTTCCGGTTCTTCAGTCTAAGTATAAAGTTTTTGACTACCTACAGAACCTTTACCTAACCCAGCAGCTGCGCAGCGTGACATTTAAATGACGATAATTAGCAATAATTTACATTAATAAGAATTGGCATGTTCGTCGTGAGTCGAAAGTGCGGACACATCAGGAATTTAGGACTATTTAGCTACTACACGCATTGAAGAGGTCGGCCGTACCTATAGAGGCAGGCTTAAATATACTTTATTGTTTTAAGGTTATGGTGTAAATTTCCTTGGTATTTTAGGTAGAGATGAACCATGCTTCGTGCATCATCTATTTGCATAGAAACTATTATAAAGTGATGAGGTCAAGATGACCGATTCATGTAACACGAAAAGTTATGAATTATGTATTACAAAAGTATGTTTCTATTAGCTTCCCATGACAAGTTGATAAGGTTGCTATGTCGGCAGCAGACATAGCATACCTACTATCATATTTTTATGTTAGACTTTCGCACCCAAGTTTTTTTTCTGGGACTAGATATTATTTTACCTATGTTATTTAGTTGTGCATAATATCGTACCGTGTCCTAGGCTTTTTTCTGTTTGATAGTTTACAAAATCTTGCGATTGTGACTCATCGCAGGAGTACCCGCGTGATCGAATCAGAAATGATCGAATCCGTGACAAGAAGATAGCCGTTGGGGCAGAAAGGTTCTGGAATAGCAACCGCGCATCGGACGTCGCTCTGTGGGTAGGCCCCCAACAAGGTAGACCGACAATCTGGTGAATGTCGCGGGCAGCCGCTGCATGTTGACCAATCGAGGAGATCTTTTTATTCTTTATCTACCCAGTCATTGGTGTCGTGCGGCTGATATGAAGATGATGATGATGCAGGACTACCCCAGAGATGACTTTCTGAGTCCAGGATATAAACATCATGCGTCTAACCACATTTCGAAAGTTTCTAAACGTTTATATACCTAAGTATAACCCTGTAATGGCTGGGCCCGGCCAGTTGCCACATCGGCCCGCTCGACCGTGCCCCGTTTGCGCAATCATTATGGGGTTAATTATGGGACAGAACGGATTACTACTGGCACTTTTGTCACTCGTTTCTACTGAATATAGACCAAGGACAACGTTTAGCTAAATCTGTATTATTAAAAAAAAAATAAGAATGTTTATAATGGTAAAAGGCCATTGTCGGTAGTCGGATCTGTGTTTGCTGTCATTCTGACGTCAAATGTCAAACGTGTTGATTGGTCAATTACTTGTCAAAATGACAAATATGACAAGTGTTGATTTGACATAAACCAATCAACATATTTTTGGGACAAGCAGACGGGGTGGCGCCATTAGTATTCACTGTTTGTAAATGTTTAAATAAAATCAGAGACTTGTGTAATTTATTGTTTTTTCAGGTGGTTCGAAGGTAAAGACAGCATAAGTAGTATTTGTTTTTATTGTTTTCCAAGAGTGTTAAAAGTGTTTTATATAATTAATCACGAAAAAATTTTTGAAATGTACCAAAGAATAGGTAGGCACTTTTCGTCAATAGTAGACTAATGACAATGACAAAATCTAAAAGAACAACGTAGGTAAGTTGTATTTGCTATACGATCTAAGTTATTATATACAGTAAAATCATTGTTGAGGAAATAAATTTAACGGTTTTCGTCATTCCAATATTAACTTGGCTTACGTCACCCCCAAGATAGGAGACTTTAATTTCAAATTTAATTAAAATTTCGATTAAGTCCATTTTAATCTTGTTTTCTTTCTAACATCTAATTAAACTGTGGTTAATCTCATTTCAACGTAATATTCTTGAATTTTATGAACTTGGTTTGTAATAATAAATAACCTATTCCGATTCCCCCCTGTTACGGGGAAGAAGTTAAGCTGTTGGTCCCGGGTGTTGAAGTCGTTAAAATCTACCAATCCACTTGGTTGGTGGTAGGACTTGTTCTAAGTCCGTCTGGCTAGCTACCACCATCTTATCTAAGTCTGACGCCATAACAACAATGTTTTCAGCACTGTTGTGTTCCGGCAGTTAGAGATAAGATAGCCAGTTCCTCAGTGATTAAGGATTTCGGGAGAGTCTTGCTTCCATCTTCAGCCTTATCAATACTTAACATCAGGTATGATGAATATCATCCATGAGGCAGTGCCATAGCGACAAAGGAACATTTCGATAAAACGCACTTTATCCCTCGCCACCCAGGTTACGGGGCTGGACTCATACGGTCTTGGCACCGTCTACCTTCTTTACAGATAAACAGATAAACATGGCAGCAAAGAAATTATTCCATGAAACGCACTATACGCATCCTCGCCCCCAGGTGCAGGGGCGATTCGAAATGTTGGACTGACATGGCTGTACGGCATTGACATGGCAGCCTTAGTCCGATGTGCCGTTTTAGGAAATAGAAAGTCAATCTTAAAATCGGATGAATGCCAGCTGGCACCGTCTCGTCTCCGTCGGCTGTGACGTCACCGATGATGTTTCTTCAGCGTTCTAGAAGTTGTTGACCTCTTTAACGTCTGCCAATGACTGAAGTGGGTGGTTCTCGACAATTAATTAGTTTACTTTTTGTTAGTTTGCTAATTACATGATAAGTACCTAGTCGCTAAATTAGCGGTAAGATTTGAATGGGAGATAAATACTTTTTTGTTTATGAATACGATCAATTTTTCCATTTACACGTAGTAGGTACAATCGAGATACTTCCCAGTACACTTGTAAAGTTTCTGTAAGGAGCGTTATTTAACAACTAATAGATTTATTGAAATCGTATAATGTTTAATTATATCACAAATAATAGAACATTAATAGGTGTTCGATTTGAAGAATAAATTATTTCTTTAAACTTATAACTTTACGTAAAAACATTTCCCTAAAATCTCTACTGGTCGACCGGGAATATCCTCGATTGTAAGTACTTCTGGTTAACTAATACCACGACTTACAAATAAACTAGAACCTGAGTTTCGGGATTCTCTCAATAAAAAAAATATAAAGAAAAAACTAAAGATGTTACTTTTGAGCAAATTGGATGGCAGCGATCGCATTATACTGTAATTTTTTAATAAATCGTAGTGTGTACTTAGAAAATTATAAATTGTTAAATGTAAAAGCGAACGAAGCACATGCATTAAGCCTAAGTGCTTTCTATGTGCTGTTTATGTAATTTTTTATTGTAAATTTATTTGATAAATGAAAAAAAAAAAAACCTATCACTTTCCTACATTGTTCACAAATAAGACAAAGTCTAGGTACTATTGAGGGTGGGGATACTGGGGATCGACCACGACCACCACGACCCACGACCATGTTTCAGTAAGTATGATCAGTATCACTTGACCGTTTGGGTCAAAATAGTGAGTAAAAGTAATTGAATAAATAAACGAAGCATATAGAATAGAAGATAATAAGTAAATGAATTATGAATGAGCACGCGTGACGATGCACGACTCCGATACTGTGATCTATTGTTAATCAAGTAAGAACTTAGGAACGCAATGTATGACTAACATGGGAGTTAAGGCGCTACTCGGAAAAAGTATGGACTTTTTGACATAAAACTATAGCACGGTTACAGTTGTTATAAATCTGGTAATAACATATATATTTCTTCATACCTTTATCTAGATTCGTATAGTTTCAAAAACACGATTTTATGATTTTGCCTCGACACTTTTTCTTTTCGAAAAGACCTCTAAAAAATACGAAAATTCAAGATTATTCTTAAATGGGGTTACTTACACTATTGGAAATTGGTTTAATAAGTGGACACCAATAATATTTAGGATCGTATAGAAGCCATTTTTTTAAAATCGCTGTTGTTTTTTAATACGAAGTGATTTTGTGTTTTTTTTGCCTAATCTGCAAAATCGGACTCGCTCCCGTACGCGTCGTTTTCTCATTGCTATCTCGCTTCAGCATATTTTTTTCGAGTATCGCCTTAAAGTAAAACGGTTATACCTTACGGCTACCTTATTGAATACAAACATTTTATGACAATCAGGGACAACCTACGCGCAGATTTTAACGTAATAACTCAAAGGTACTAAAAACCTTAAAGTACAATACTTAAGATTAAGGCGGTACCCTGACCGAAAGTGGCGCCGCGTTGAATTTTATTTAATATCGTAATTCTAATTCACAATTTTAATAAAACTAAACGTGGAATTTTTAGAGCCCATTGTCTTGTATTTTAGAAGGTATCGCTACATCTCGTCATAGTCATTCGTAAAAGTAGATAGCAATTGTGTCAAAAACGGCCACTTTTAGCAGTTTTGCTATCTACTTCTAGCAGTGACTACGAGGGAATGTAATGATACCGTCTAAAAATACTAGGCTATGGGTTCTAAAAATTCCACGTTTAGTTTTATTAAAATTGTGAATTAGAATTACGATATTAAATAAAATTCAACGCGGCGCCACTTTCGGCCAGGGGCCAGGGTACCAGGCCTTAACCCAATATCTCATGCATTGTAGTAATATTAAAAATCTGTATGTGCTAGGTGACTCAAAATAGAAGGATTATTTTGTAATAAAATAAAATTAAACGACGTCTTTACATGCATTGGCAATATGAAACCCACCCTGTTTAATACACAATGTAAATAATGAGTCAATGTACATTAATGATGTATAATTTGATAATTTGGGTTGAACCCTAAAATTGAGAGTTAATCATATTAATTCAGACAAGTGAAGGGGGCCGGTTTTCAAACACTTATACGGCGGAAGCTGTTATTATTGGTAATCCAATTATTATTTACAAGATGTGGTGAGGAACCGCAGTAAATGTTTATGGATGAATCATCTTTGGAGGCCTTTATAGTCCCACAGTTAATGGAACACCTTCGCAAAATACAATCGATTTCAAAGATAAGTAACATAAGTAAAGAATATATACGAGTACATTTACACAACATCTCAAACTTTTGCACGATCTTTCAAAAACTGTTTTATTTGATTTGGGAGTGCCTCAGCTGCCGGCGCCGGCTCCCAAAAATATCGCCATTGGAAACCGGCGATGATGCGCTTCCAGCAACCGAGATGTAAAACAACCGCTGCCGGCGCCGGCACTCGAAACGGCAACTGGCAAAACAGGAATGGATCCGGGAGTCACAAAGGGGTGCACCTAAAAATTAAATGTACGACATATTTCTGTACTTACTTAAAAAAAAATATGTCTCTGGCACTTCGTCCCGTCTGCTGCCGCGGCACTTTCTTCAAGGAGCGCCCTCGTCCCCCCGCTATTGAAAGAGTATTTCGTCATTTTGTAAAAAAAAAGTAAGAGTGATTTTTGCTCGAAATTTTTCAAGTCCTGCACCCGTTTGCGCCGCGCCGGCTCCCAGATCAGCGACCGGCGCTGGCAGCAGAGACACTTCCTAATAATTTTGTAACAATTATCGCGTTAATTGTTTAAGTGCTCATATTGCTACCTAAGCAACTTATTTTTTTCCTTTTTATTCCATGAACAGCAAATAATATGGTAAATGCTTTATTTATCACTCTTCAAATTGTGGCTTCATAACATTTTAGAATCCTCACCACTCGCCACAAAAAGTACGACATAAAAGTTTGATATACTTAATCTTTTTAGAAAAAATTATTTGTAAAATAACGGAACAGATCCATCTTGTTCGATTACCGTCAAAGGATTGATTGAAACCCACACGCATCAACCAAGCTCAGGCAATATCGCGAATCGCGTGAAAAGAAAAATAATCACCTCCACACGATCAAATGAGTTACTCTTTAAATTTGCTTCAATACCTCAATACGGGAATGAGGAAATCGATTAAATATAAGAAAAAAGTCCTAATAGTCGCAGCAGCCATTAAACCAGTAGCGAGTTCGCCAAATAAAGTCTAAATTCAACCTTTACTTTCAGCGGCATAAGATTTATTAATTATTCTGTGCTATATAGATAATGTCCTTCCTCAAGGTTTTCTCTACACCAAAATTGCAATATGTTATACAATACACTATTATTCATTATTATTCGCCTATTATCGTGCGAGATAGTGTCAAGAGCTCCAGGCTCTATTTTTGATTCACTCGTCTCGAGGATTCTACTGATTTTCGTGCGACGTTTGAGTTTAAGTATTCCGTAATAGTGACCTTGTCCGTATATACATAGCTTTGCTTTTCGCCTGTAGTAGCGCCTCCCACCACGAGCGCGCGAGGGACAAAGCGAAAAGCGTGCTATGTCTACGCATGTCCCTATTCGCCTGATCGCCTCCTCGTTCGCCTCGCCACTCGCACGACAAGTGATTCAAAAATAGAGGTCCAGGAGCTCTATTTTTGATTCACTCGTCTCGAGGTTTCTACTGATTTTCGTGCGACGTTTGAGTTTCCGTATTTTCCGTACTTCTGTAATAGCGACCTTGCATGTATATACATGGCTTCGCTTTTCGCCTGTAATACCGTCTCCCAATGCGAGCGCAAGAGAGGCAAAGCGAAAAGCGACCTATGTCGACATTCGCAAGGTCGCTTTTCGCCTGATCGCCTCTCCGTTCGCTTCGCCACTCGCGCGACGAGTGATTCAAAAATAGAGGTCCAGCAGGCCTTCCGCCATCTTTTAGAAACCGTCATGTCGTAAGAACGTTTTGTTTTCCTTTTGTTTCAATACTGTTTAAATTACAAGCTTGACTTTATTTGACGCAAGACGTCGTAGTAGGTTTGATTGAAAAAAATCTTGTTTGAGTGAATGATTGAGCGATGACGCCACAAAACTTCCGTCAAAAGACAAGCTTGTTTTAAGAGGTTCGCGGTACGATATGACATATAACAACATTGCACCGATGCAAACTGACATTAAACAATATTGCGTTAAGAGATGGCGGTAGGCCCCCATATCTATCTAGTGAAAAGTTTGGAGATCAGTATGCGAAAACTTTTACTCAACTAAAACTTTTTCCATGAAGCTTCTTTCAATTGGTCAGTGCGCAGTCAAACAGAGAGAAAAAAATATTTCACAAAACATTTCAACTCAAAATAAACGTTGGAGAAAATGTATGACACTTCGAAATTAATGTAAAATAACAAAATTACTTAATCGTCGTCGTTCAAGTTAACTGTGTACAATCACGTGAATAAGTTCACGAACCATTTTGGGCATAATTGCTAGTATTTATCCAGAAACAAGCCCTCGTCCAAATTAAACGAAACACGAAAAAGGTATTTCCGGTTATATTAAACAGTAATTAATTTTCATGGCGGTACTTGAAAGAAAGTTCTCCTTTAAAAATATTTATAAGAACGCTTTCCAGTGTTTTGAGATACATCTTGAAGTCTGATACAATACAAACGAGTTTAGATACAGTATTATTATTTTACAAGTCATTAATACTTCATGGATAATGTCTCACGTAAGTATAAAACAAATTGATTATTTTTTTTAATATATAAAATGGAATATTGTTTGTAATATGAGATTGTATTCTTAATGCACATGTAAGTACTTATGTATATATTAATTATATGGATTACTCGTAGCAAAACTCCAATCTTTAGCGGTTTTGTCAATTGGTTCGGTTCAGACTAATCTTCGAAATGGTTGAAAAACCGGCCAAGTGCGAGTCGGACTCGCGCACGAAGGGTTCCGTACCATTATCTATAAAAACGGAAAATATAGTCATGTCTGTTATTTAAATATTTCTTTTTAATCTGTTTTTTAGTATTTGTTGTTGTAGCGGCAACAGAAATACATCATCTGTGAAAATTTCAATTGTCTAACTATCACGGTTCATGAGATACATGAGATACTGCCTGGTGACAGACGGACAGACAGACGGACGGACAGCGGAGTCTTAGTAATAGGGTCCCGTTTTACCCTTTGAGTACGGAACGCTAAAAATGAATTAAAAATCGAATTTGACGTGACCTTCACTGGAAAATAGCTGATTTTTACCGACTTCAACAAAAAAGGAGAGAGGTACTCAATTCAACCCGTATTTTTATTTCTTTTTGTTCGATGTATGTATACCGATTACTCCGGTGTTGGTGATCCGATTTTAATAGTTGTTTTTTTGTTCGATCGGGTACACTGTCATTTTGGTCCCATATAAGTCTCATTGAGATCCGATGATAATCTTCGGAGATATGGGGCCTAATGTCATGGAAGTCATCAAACTATTATATCATCCAGGTAATTGTTAGATTTTTGTTCGAGCTGAAGTTTCACGCAATAACTACTGAGCGGATTTTGATGAAACTTTTTTGTTAAACAGCTATTTGGTCCTCGCCAACATACCTATTATAGGCTATAAACCCTCAATAAGTAACGTCCCTGCACCGGGAAAAGCAGCTTTGTAAAAGGTAATGAGGAGTTGACATAAGGTTATTAGCGTAGGTACGAGACCTGTTCTACCTTTAAAAATTGTGAAATAAAAAACTCTTTATAAAAAAATTAAAACCGACTTCACAAAACTAAAAAGCAAAAAATAAACCTTTTTTTTTTTTTATAAAATGTTTTTTATTACATGTTGTCTATTATACGTGTATGTACCTACCAACAACTGGTAATGTCTTTTTTTTCCCTTCATAGAACTAAAGGTTGGGGAGCAGTCATAATTAATAACATTTAAAAACCTTTTTAACTACAGTTCGACTTCATTAAGTTCAGTTAACAAGGAAACACGAAAGGGTTAGCATTTTATTACCTTCCATAGCCCATATACCTTAGATAATCTAAAAAGTGATCATAAACAAAAATATCAAAATTTCAGTCATGCTATATAAATATAACCCTCGCATGGCGGCGTATAAATCTGTGATAATATCTACCAATTTCCCCTGCACCAATTACTGCCAACCACTCATTGTTTTAAGAAACACTAACTGCATAACACAAAAATTTTAAGTTGCAAACGCTATGCAATTACCTGCAGTACGAAAATACAAAGTCCTTAATGTTGTACGAAACAGCGACGTTGATGCACTGGAAATGACATATAATAAAGCAGCATAATTAACTCATAAAGCAGAGATCAAATAAAAAGAATCAGTGAATTGGAACGTAAGAATTCTTCTTATTATCTGTGTTACCGTCGAAGAGTTGCTCCATTGTCGGTTTTTCATAGTTTGTTTTACTTCGGAGAGTGCGCCCCGTTGTGCTGTATGAGCTCGTCCCAAAAGCTCCGTTTTACCACCGGGCGTCCAGACGTACTGCAGGCTATCACTACCCCACCTACCACCTGATTGTCTAATTTCAAAATCTATCACAATCCCTTCCAAAGGTATTGTGATTGTGATAATGATTTATGGAATTGTGTAACATTAAGTCGCAATCCCTTTCGGAACGAATGGTGTTTTAAATGACACTTCATATGACACTTATCCATATTTGAAAGATATTTTCGTGTGTTACTTTGCTACGGTTCAATTTCGTTGATTCAATACCTTTCAAAACGCCTCCCGATCACAATACCTATCAAATGTCAAATATTGACGGCCTGAAGTATGTAAATATCTATCAAATAGCTTGCGATAGATTTTAAAATTAGACAATTAACCCCTGGTTGATTTTCCCCGTCTGCGTACTCAAAGCGTTTTTCTTCAAATTTTACTATGAGCGCAGCAAGGGAGTGGGATTTCCTGCCTGCATCCGTCTTCCTGGGAGATTATAGCCCTGGTATATTTAAAGCTCGTGCAAGTAGGTTCTTTCTAGAAAAGCTCGCTCCATCTTCGGCCCTTCTTAATCGAATCATTCAGAATGAGGCCAAGAGTCTGAAAAGATACGTTTATTCCCTGACTTTTTAAAATTTTGATGTGTAAAAAGCCAGGGAATAAACGTATCTTTTATCTCCGACGGCGGCGATACAATTTTCTACCGCTACCCTGCTTTATGTATTTGAAATTTGTATGATTGTCAAAAATAATTCACGTCTCTTTCCCATACATGACACGGTATATAAAAAAATAACACTAAATATTGCTCTTAGTCTTTCGTAAGTTTTCATTTGTGGCAATATGTCACATCCATCTGTCAAATGAAGTCGATGTCAATGCCGACGACACTTGCGCGGTAGGGCCTCAGGATTTATAATATGTTGCCAGTTCAAATAAAAGAATTGCCTACCAACAAATTCAAATGTAAATTGATTAACATCCTTTTAGATCAATGTTATTATTTAATTGACGCATTCCTAGGTCATAAACTGTAATTTATTGTATATTTAATTATATTAAATTAAATTGACATTGTATTGGCAGGCAACTATTATGACATTTAAGATTTGACATTATATTCATTTGACATTATTAAGTTTTGACATTGTATTATTAAATTATTGAATTTTATTTAGACATAAATATTATAAAATGGTCAATGTGTGAATTAATGGTTAATAATTAATGTTTAATATTATTTTTATGTCAAATATTTACTGATTTCCACGCCGAACTAAGGCAGAATATGCCGAACTTATATTATTTATCCTAAATTGCATACCATATTCTGGGAAATAAAAATTATGATTATGTTTCAGGTTGAGGGGTTTCATGTGTTGGTTAGTTTATTGTAAATCCTTTATTCTTTTCTCTTCCAGTGAAACAAAAATGTGTAACTTTACATCTTAGCGCGAACCGAACGGTGTTTCGCGCCAAAATATGAACGAGATAAAAAAGAAAGATGGCGACCGCCGCTCTTGATCAAATGAGGGCTCCCGCGGGCTTGTGCCAGATTTACCTGGCAGGTCGAATTATCAACGTCTTTATAAAATCAGAAACTCTTCAAGTAAAGGCTTACGCAGACGATATTTAAGCTCGATATGGACGGCGGAGTAATAAAACAAATTTTACAAATTAAAATGTGATTTTTGCGATTTTTACTATTACTATACACATTTGGGTTTATATTATTATTATTTGGCTTAAGTAGGTATTGGTTTTTCGGATTTCTCGACATTAAAAGCCTCAAGCTTTCATGAACAGAAATGTAGACCATTCAATAATTTACCTGCAAAGTATTTCTACCGGACTACCATTGCGTTAGCTCATGCACCTGCATTGCGCTATGCAGAACATTAGTACTTTATTTTCAGCAAGCTCGCATCTTTCTGCATTTTCACCGGATTTTGTTGAAACAGCATAATCTTCATTTTAGCCCGCATTTTAACGAGAGCTTTATGGAAGCCAAGAAGTTAATACCCATAAGTCTACCGAAATTAAAAGGTGATCGTATAAACTTTTATATACTTAATAACATTCAAGGAAGTCCTGTGGTACTTATCAATAAATATTATAGGTATAACATTATACAATCGAGTTGTACATTTGTCCTTTTTTTGACAGACCCTATGACACAGTGACTCTTATCTAACCTACTGCGTCAGGAGTGGTGCGAGGGATGATTCTTAAGCCAGGACAAATGTTGTATTTATGTTGTATTGGTTCTGATGTCGGTAACACAAATCTTTTCATAGTCAACTGGTCAGCTGTGTTGTCTATTGTACATCAGAAACATTGTAGTGTGAGTTTAAGTATTGTTCATTAGTGTGTGTGATGCTCCCGGCAAGAATTAGCAGCCGACGTAATTTTAAATTCGGAACTTCAATAAGAACAAACGGCCATAATGTGATATTGATGGTTACACAATATAACTTATTAATACTTTGAATGTATGGCCTTTACTACTAAAGCCCGTGTATGTGGTGTTTCTTTACGTAGTCGCCTTCACATTATTTCCATTTGCGAGTGATACTCCATAAATATACTCATTTGGGTAAATGACAGTTCGCTTTGGTCAGCAAGCCACCGGCCAACATCGCAAAACTGCAGGTGTACTAAAGTTAAATGACCGGCGCCAGTTTGTAACCGGGCTGTGTGTGACGATGCAACCGGATTCTATTCTGTGCTTGGCTGTTCTATCCAGAACAGCATAGTATAGGATGGTCTGGTAGTCGGGCCAGGGACGCAATTTTACTTTCCCAATTTCTGATCTGAATAGGTAGCTGTGCAGGATGATTCCGAGGACTCTCATCAGAAATTCTCTCACAGTCATTTAGTGCTAATAGGTATGCGGCCGGCCTAAACCGCGTCGAACCGACACGCACCTCGGACCCATTGATGCACACCGAGATGAGGGCGCTTCGCAGAAACCACCGAGACACAGTATAAATAAATATACGACGATAAATATTTTCATGGCAATGGTCTCAAGCGGACTGACTTAGGTCGGAAAACTTTGACAGAGGATCAAACTTTTGACACGCAAGATAGGTACACTTTTACCGTCTATCTCAATATAGGTCTGTGCTAAAACCAGCTGCTGTCCATTTATAGGTAAGATTTCACATTGACTTACCAACATTTTGGCTTAACATTGGCTTAGTGGCACATTCTATTTCACCCAGTCCAGCATCGGAGAGTCTAACCTAACCAATAATTAATTGATAAATGGCAAAGCGAAAAGACGTGCCGTGTGGTGACGGCCTAAAAATACAACTGTCACCACTCCCTTACATGCCTGGGATGTCGTAAGAGTCGACTAAGAGGCTCGACGCATTGAACACCTGTGCGAGAGAAGGAAAAATTGAAACAAACCCTCTACCAACCCGTCTGGTCAGCGTGGTAGCAGTAGGCTATAATAGCCTCCTATGAACGCCCCAATAGGCGTGAGCTAAGAGAGGCTTATATCCAGCAGTAGAGGTCCACAGGCTGATAATGGAAAAGCAAAAAGAAATGCTAACCAAATAGATATTGCCTATCAAGATATTTATAGCTTATATTACCGTCAAAAATACTAGGTGTTCCGTGCAACCCTTATTAATATATTTACGATGGCAATTATTCGTGAAGCTGTTCGTTTCCGCCTGATAGCATTCATCGATTGGTGAAATTAAAATCGCCCGCCATTTCAATCTAAAGTAACGCGCCAATCAACGCGCATGCGCGGCTAACTATGAACCGAGCGGGGGAAGGTTTTTTTTTGTCTCTTGCTAAAATAAAAAACTGGTGAACGTCTGTCGATAATTCTTCTTACGAAAATTAAAAACTAGAATCCAATTCACTATTAAAACAGTGGTGCCGTCCAATTGGCACAAAGCTTATAAACCTAGATAATTGTGTGTGTACTTTCCAAAACAATAACTTCAAGCGTGATTGTGAAGAGAAAAGCCGGCCGGCTGGGGTGGTCTGTGAACCGTGAGTGCCTGAAGGTGCTGATGCTGAAGAAGTGGGTGTCCGTTTCGAAGGTGAGTCGTGCACATATTTACTTTGGAGGAAGTAGCGGGCGAGCTCCTGCCGGTGGATTCAGAAAAGCGGTATACCCAGCAGTCCACACGATAGTTGCCATTGCATTTCAGTCAATTTACGTAAATTCTTTTACATTAACCCCTGAAAGGCTGATCTCCTTTCATTTTTGGCGCCCGAACAGAAACCTAATTACAGAAACTTACCTTAATTTTCTAACAAAGTCGGGATTTTTCATAACTAAGTAATTTTCTCAGTCACCCGCCATTTTGATAGAAAAAGTCGATTGAACAAATTCAATGTGATCCGTATTATATCTTGTAATCATAAAGTATTATGCATGAACAACATTACAATTTGGCAATTTTGTTCGTAATTGACATAGCTTCAGCAATATTTCGGTAATACATTGAATACGTATTCGTTATACAATCGTGTAATCCGTTCACATTCGAGTGGTGTTTGCGTAAATTACATATCACTGGTCTAAGACCTGTCTATTTAATTTAGTCGCATGGTCGCATGTCATAAAATTATATCCGATTTTACTTTGTATTTACATTTTCCTTCATTTTGGACGGTAATACATCTGGTTTAAAGATATTTAGTTCTAATAATCCATTTCTTAACAAGCATTTTAATAAAATCATAGTCATATAGCATTCGTTGCAAAGATTGTTGTTCCCGTGCGGGTTATTGTCATTGTGCATTTCTAATGCTATTCGGCACATGCAGTCACTTCGTAAAATTCAATTTATTGCAGCGATCTATACGTCGTAATTACTATAGTTCAAGTAAGACACGCCTATAGGAACTTAAGCTAATTCATAAATTCGCATCAATCACCCTTTCTTGCCGACAAATTTGTTTTGTTCCGTATCGAACAGTTGTTTGTTATTGTTTAATCGTTCTGCTTAGTGTGCGTGCGTTTGCAAGTGTTGGGTACGTCTACATCTGAGTCGCCGGGCCGGCGCCTGGGTGTCTTCTTTCTTACTTCTCGCTGTATTATCTGGCTGGTTTATATGGGGATTTTTTTTATCACTGGTTACGAAACTAATGCGTTTGGAATAATAATACTTTGATCATCATTTTATCGTTTTAATAGTTTTGTGCAAGTTGGCCGCTTCGCTTTAGCTAACGTAGGAATTATTCGCGTAATTATTTTAACTGTTTGGAGTGGGCGTTTCAAGTGCGTACAAAGCTTACTCTAAAAATAGTTTTATAAAAAATTAAAAAAATAAATAAAAGTGCTACCAAGTTTAATTGAATAAACTCGTTTGTATTGATTTATTTAAATTTTTTAATAGGCATATCTACTGGGTATGGCTTTATTGCGAACTAAACGTTCATCTGTGTCGAAGAAGGGAAAACTTCAAAGTGCTAAAAGCCTTGAAATGACAGGTCCAACAATACAGGATTTACCAAGTCTCCGGCGGAAGAGAACCTTAGCGTTTAACAGACTTTCGCGAGTATTAGAGATAGCCGAACTCGCCAATAGCGATGAGTCACAAATTGACTTATTTCTCGCCCATTATTCCGCGGTACAGAAATATGTTGACAGTTTCGAAGAGAATCATTCTGATATTTTAACCGTTCTTGACTCCACTTCGGAATCCGTTGTCGATGATGAGCTTCGTGCCCAGTTCGATACTACCTATTTTCAAATAATTGCATTTCATCGGAAATTGATAAGCCCTTCTTCATCCAGTATAACTGCATCGAATTCTAACTCTAATGTCAAACTTCCGAAGGTACAAATTCCAAAATTCGCCGGTCATATAAAATCATGGCCTGAGTTTTACGATATTTTTAATTCTCTCGTTCATTCGAACGCGTCTTTGTCTGACACTGATCGCATGCACTATCTTTTATCTAATATCTCCGGCGATGCTTTGGCACTTGTCCGCACGTTTCCAGTCGACGGTAAATATTATCACGAGGCATTTCAAACATTAATCACGCGTTATCGTAATAAACGCGAATTAGCCTTTACCTGTTGGAAGGAAATATTGAACGTCAATTTTAAAATAAATTCGCCACATGATTTTAGACGTGTCCTTGACCTTTTTCATGAAAATTTATCAATTTTGAAAAGTCTTAACTTACCCGTTGACCAATGGGACTTCATTCTTTCTTATTTAATTTTATCCAAACTTGATTCTAAAACCAGGTGCGAATTCGAACGCGAAAATCCGAAAACAGAACTGCCCACTTATAATATTTTAAAAGAATTTCTTTATTGCAAATGTGAAGCCCTCGTTCGAGATACTCACTTTTCATCCCATGACAGTCACTCTCAAGAAAAGTCCGCGGTTAATTCGAAAGCCAAAACGTCGACGACTGTGTTTCTTGCGGATATATCCGAATCGAATTTGAAGCAGCAATCAGCTGACTCGAAGTTTCAGGCGCCGTCCTCGTCTTCGACATCTCTGCCAAAAGTCTTCAAATGTACCTTTTGCTCTGAAGGTCACTCCATTTCCCGTTGCGATGGCTTCCTACAAAAACCTGTTTCTGAACGGATTAAATATGCAAAGACCCATAACTGGTGCTTCAATTGTTTAAAGCCCTCTCACGGTTTAAGAGATTGTCGATCTATTTTTAAATGTCAGAAATGTCAACAGAGACATCACTCTCTTCTTCATCAAGACGATAAACCTTACGAGAACGATCAAGGTCACGTTTCGCCCAGTGTACTTACAACTCTGGGTAACGGCTCTTCCGTGCTGTTGTCCACCGCTCTTGTTCAGGTTCGTGATTCTGTAGGCAATTTTATATTACTTCGCGCCCTCATAGATTCAGGAAGCCAAGCGCATTTCATAACCGATCGTGCTGTTGAACGACTCGGTATAAATCGTTATTCAACTTCGCGCCGTGTTCGTGGCTTAGGCCAGTCCTCTTCTGACGTTTCAGGTACAGTCACACTCGAAGTTGGCTCTAACAATCTGAGTCGTTTTACCATCAATGCTCTAACGTTACCTAGTATTTGCGGCATAATGCCATCTACTCGTCTTGATAATTCCACATGGCATCATTTGCGAGGTCTTTCACTTGCCGATCCCGACTGTCACAAACCTGGCCCTATCGATCTCCTACTAGGCGCAGAAATCTTTGCCTCTATGCTGCTACCTGGAAGCATAAGTGGAGGGTTGAGGCAACCTTCTGCTCTGAACTCCGTGTTCGGTTGGATCTTGCTCGGAGGTGTTAGCCGTGCCGAGGATGAGGGTCAATCCTTTTTCATTAAAGAGGATGATCTTCTTCATGTCGCTGTTAAGCGTTTGTGGGAGTTGGATTCTTATGATACCACTACACGACTCACTCCCGATGAGGAACGATGTGAAGAATATTTTATAACTCAGCACTCTCGCGATCTTGAAGGTAGGTATGTAGTTACCTTACCATTCAAGAAATCCAAACCTTCATCTTTTCCCGGCTCTCGTGATATCGCTTTACGTTGTTTTCATTCAATTGAAAGAAAACTTCTCAAGAATCCGGATTTACACCAGCAATACCTTGATTTTATGCGTGACTATCTGAATAGTGGTCACATGAGCCTTGTTTCCGTCGGGAACTTGAAACACGCGAAGTACTTTATCCCTCATCATTGCGTTTTACGTCCTGACTCCGCTTCGACTAAGCTTCGCGTTGTTTTCAATGCTTCGTCTAAGGATGCTAGGGGCATTTCACTAAACGATACTCTTCTAATCGGTCCTAAACTCCAGACGAACATTGCAGAAATTCTTCTTAAATTTCGTGTTCACTTTATTGTGTTTACCGCTGACATGCGGCAGATGTATCGCATGATACAAGTGGCCGAGGCTGATCGTGATTATCAACGTATATTTTGGCGTTTCGATACTACACAGCCCATTCAGGAATATCGACTTAATACCGTAACGTATGGCGTTTCTTCCGCTCCTTTTCTGGCATGCCGTACCATAAAGCAACTGATTGTTGACGAGGGTCTTGATTTCCCGATAGCTAGCAATATTTTATCTTCGGACGTTTATATCGACGATATTGTGACAGGATTCAACAGCTTTGATGAAGCCTCACAGGCAAAGACGCAAATTATTGAGTTACTGAAGCGGGGACACTTCGAATTGCGGAAGTGGGCCAGTAATACACCAGAACTCTTGACCGACTTACCATCAGATCATTGCTTAACCTCTTCCGTGGCTTTAGACGACAAAGATAATCCGACTCTTAAGGTTCTCGGCCTGAAGTGGGACCCTCGTAGCGATTGCTTTTTCTTTACAGTAACTCCGCAGCGAAAGGACTGCACCAAAAGAAATATTCTGAGCGAGGTTGCGCGTGTATTTGATCCCTTGGGATTTCTCTCACCCATAACCCTAGTCGCTAAGGTTTTGGTGCAGCGTCTCTGGGTTGCCGGAGTAGGATGGGATGACAAGCCTTCCGAAGACGTTGTCAGTTTCTGGGATCTTTATTTAAAAGAACTTCCTCTTTTACAGTCGTTACAGCTTCCTCGTTGTGTATCTGTGAACCGACTCAAATCTTGTGAGATACATGGGTTTTCAGACAGTTCAGAGGTCGGCTATGGTGCTGTGGTTTATTTGCGAGTGATAGACGAAGACGATAATATCAGAATCTTTTTCATTTGTTCTAAAGGTCGTGTTGCTCCCACTAAGTCCACATCGTTACCTCGACTCGAGCTGTGCGCTGCAGTGCTTCTTGCAGATCTGCTGAAATTCGTTATAGACACATACTTACCGGTTTTTCCATGTACTAATGTTTTCGCTTGGTCAGACTCCACGATTGTACTTGCATGGATTCGCTCTCACCCATCGCGTTGGAAGACTTTCGTCGCGAATCGAGTGAGTCACATTCTCGATGTGATTCCTAGCGCCCGTTGGAGTCACGTAGCATCCGAAGATAATCCTGCCGACATAGTTTCTCGCGGTCAACTTCCATCGGTTCTTATCCAGAATCGCTTATGGTGGGCAGGTCCTTTGTGGCTCTCCCATCAAACTTTCGCTTGGCCTGGTCCAGCCGCGGTGTTAGACCAAACTGCTCTTCAAAGGGAAGAAAAGGGTCCGCATACGCTTCTCACCCATGATGACTTTCCGGTTTCTTTCATAGATGCACTACTCGAACGCTATTCATCAATTCGTAAAATCCAACGCCTGGTGTGCGTGTGGCTAAGGTTTTTTGATTTTATTCGTGGCAAACGTACTCGTTGTTCTGCTCCCGTCTCAGGTCGAAAGGAACTTCATAGAGCGCTTTTAATCCTCGTGAAACACGTTCAATCACACCACTTCGCTTTGGAAATTCAACAGCTGCAAGCTAAAACTTTACTTTCCAAACAAATGCGTAAACTAAATCCTTTTTTAGATCCCCAGGGAATTCTCAGGGTGGGCGGTCGTTTGTCAAGGTCTGGGCTAGAATTTGAACACAAATATCCTGCTCTCCTTCCAAGCCACTCGAAATTCACATTTATGATCATTGAAGCGGTTCATCGTGAGAATTGCCATGCCGGAATCAATACGACGCAGTTCCTACTAACTCAACAATTTTGGATTTTATGTGCTAAACGCCTCATTCGCAAATGCTTGTCAAAATGTTTCCAATGTTACCGCACAAATCCTGTGTCTCTCGAACCGTTTATGAGTGACCTACCAGCAGCACGTGTAAATCAGGTTAAACCCTTTTCCGTTGTAGGAGTCGATTACGCTGGACCGTTTCGAATCAAATTAGGTAAACACCGCGGAGCTAAGATCTCGAAAGCGTACCTGTGTTTGTTCGTTTGCTTCACCACAAAGGCGCTTCATCTTGAGGTTGCTTCAGATTTAAGCTCTGAGGCATTTATTGCTGCTCTGAGACGTTTCGTAGGTCGACGTGGCAGAGTTTCCACTATACATTGCGACTGTGGTACCAATTTCGTAGGTGCTGAACGGCAGCTAAATTCGTTTCTTCGCGACGCCGCGCACACTGAGCAAATCGTTTTTAAATTCAATCCTCCTGCTAGTCCACATTTTGGTGGAGTGTGGGAGATCCAAGTTAAGGCGGTCAAAACTCATTTGTATCGCATAGTCGGTAATCAATGTTTGACGTTTGAAGAGTTATCGACTCTATTCGTGCAAATTGAATCCATGTTGAACTCGCGACCCCTTTGCCCGCTGAGTTCCGATCCAAACGACATATCCGTTCTCACTCCCGGTCACTTTCTTACCCTCGAACCGTTGACATCTGTTCCTGATGAAGATGTCAAAGATCTCAACATAAACCGTTTGGGCAGATGGCAGCTCGTGCAGCGTTTCCAACAAGTATTCTGGCAACGTTGGAGAACTGAGTATCTGCATACGCTTACTCAGAGAGCCAAGTGGACCAACACTTCCCGACCACTCGACGTTGGTGCCGTCGTCATAATAAGGTCGGATAACATCATGCCCTTATATTGGCCCATTGCACGGGTAGAGTCGTTACATCCCGGTCCGGACGGTGTGGTACGCGTCGCTACTGTCCGTTTGGCAAACGGATCCCTTCTGACTCGTTCGTTGACGAAGCTATGTCCCTTACCGGATCAATGTTATTAATCGTATCGTCAATATCTATTAATTCGTTAATTTTCATTAGTTTATAAGTTGTTTATGCATACGTATCATTTCAATCTTAATTAACATTTATTTTAGAAAATACAATTCCTTGTATTTTGGTGGGCGGAATGTTCCGTGCAACCCTTATTAATATATTTACGATGGCAATTATTCGTGAAGCTGTTCGTTTCCGCCTGATAGCATTCATCGATTGGTGAAATTAAAATCGCCCGCCATTTCAATCTAAAGTAACGCGCCAATCAACGCGCATGCGCGGCTAACTATGAACCGAGCGGGGGAAGGTTTTTTTTTGTCTCTTGCTAAAATAAAAAACTGGTGAACGTCTGTCGATAATTCTTCTTACGAAAATTAAAAACTAGAATCCAATTCACTATTAAAACAGTGGTGCCGTCCAATTGGCACAAAGCTTATAAACCTAGATAATTGTGTGTGTACTTTCCAAAACAATAACTTCAAGCGTGATTGTGAAGAGAAAAGCCGGCCGGCTGGGGTGGTCTGTGAACCGTGAGTGCCTGAAGGTGCTGATGCTGAAGAAGTGGGTGTCCGTTTCGAAGGTGAGTCGTGCACATATTTACTTTGGAGGAAGTAGCGGGCGAGCTCCTGCCGGTGGATTCAGAAAAGCGGTATACCCAGCAGTCCACACGATAGTTGCCATTGCATTTCAGTCAATTTACGTAAATTCTTTTACATTAACCCCTGAAAGGCTGATCTCCTTTCACTAGGTGAAAGACTTAGTCGCCAATGTAACCTAACCTAAACCTTTTCATAGCAAAAAGACGTGCCGTGTGGTGACGGCCTAAAAATACAAGTGTCACCACTCCCTTACATGCCTGGGATGTCGTAAGAGTCGACTAAGAGGCTCGACGCATTGAACACCTGTGCGAGAGAAGGAAAAATTGAAACAAACCCTCTACCAACCCGTCTGGTCAGCGTGGTAGCAGTAGGCTATAATAGCCTCCTATGAACGCCCCAATAGGCGTGAGCTAAGAGAGGCTTATATCCAGCAGTAGAGGTCCACAGGCTGATAATGGAAAAGCAAAAAGAAATGCTAACCAAATAGATATTGCCTATCAAGATATTTATAGCTTATATTACCGTCAAAAATACTAGGTGAAAGACTTAGTCGCCAATGTAACCTAACCTAAACCTTTTCATAGCAAAAAGACGTGCCGTGTGGTGACGGCCTAAAAATACAAGTGTCACCACTCCCTTACATGTCTGGGATGTCGTAAGAGTCGACTAGGAGGCTGGACACATTGAACATCTGTGCGAGAGACGGAAAAATTTAAACAAACCCTCTACCAACCCATCTGGCCAGCGTGGTAGCAGTAGGCTAATAGCCTCCTATGAACGCCACAATAGGCGTGAGCTAAGAGAGGCTTATATCCAGCAGTAGAGGTCCACAGGCTGATAATGGAAAATCAAAAAGAAATGCTAACCAAATAGATATTGCCTATCAAGATATTTATACCTTATAATATTACCGTCAAAAATACTAGGTGAAAGACTTAGTCGCCAATGTAACCTAACCTAAACCTTTTTTTTTTTTTTATCGATCGTTAAACAGCTGAAAAGATGTTTCTTTCGAATGCAAGGATATTCCTAGCATTGATGTGACAACGCTGGCCTACAGCGTATTAAAAATATAAAAGTATTGGGAGAATTTCGATGGTGGTTCGCAAGTCTCGGTAGCTCAGCGGTTGGACCGGATTTCCAAAGGTCATGGGTTCGATTCCCATCTGAAAATTCACTTGTGGCCGAGTTAATTTTATCCAATATTTTTCTATTTAAAATTTATCATAACTAACCTAAACCTATATTTTATTCTTTAGTTTTATTTAATTTAGTAATTTTTTGTCGGTTGCTTTATTGTATGCCTATACTGTGACCGAGGGCTCGCTGCACCGCCATTATCGCGACCGGCGCGCGGCGCAAGCCCAGACAGGTGAAATTCTTAACCCGATTCGGTTTCGGAGATAAATGGTAACCATGTTACTTGGAAATGTTAGCGATACACATCTATGTAAATATGGTGAATACGGTTATTTACATGATGAATATGAATTTTCATTAACTTTGAGCCTAAAAGAAATTAGTAATGTTACTAGAGTTTAATATAAAAGACTATTGTTTGATACAACATAAATAATTATACTAACAATAAAAATAAAATCAAGACCAAATTCTATTCTGCGTTTCCAATTATAGAATAATGGCGTTTTAAATATTGATTATCTGAAGATTATTATATGTCAATTAGGGAAGTGGAAAATTGTAAAAAAGGATTAATAACTACACTGATATGGCGACCAAATTTTAAAATATGGGCTTAATTTCCAATGCGTTTGTTATCTACATTATCGTGCACGTGTTGACATCGCCAAGTTCCAATTATAAGATATTATCAGGTGGTATTATCTGTTGGATGCCATCAATCGTAATTACTATTAATACTTCAATTTGGTCCAATAATACTGTTGTCATTTAATCATACAACTGGTGATTCCGATCTGGCGCATAGATTACTTATGAAGTTTATAATGTTATTGGTTTCGAACATATCGAGTTTCCCTGGTACTATCATTTAATGATCTAAAGAGCAATGTCAATCGTGTTAAAATCAATGAAACAAATGGTAATTGATAACATTGATGCAGTTAATTGAAAGGTGGATTATTTGTTTTATATTTCCTAATTTAAATCTACGACATATGTAGGGAATTCACCCAGCATAGCTCCCGAACGCCAGTAACACCAGCAGAATTGTACATTTTAATTTTTCATATACCTATAATCGAGTGTATAATAACCTGGACAGATTTAACTGTCTCAATGACTAATAATATAATTATTTGTAGGATACAACGTAGCGTAGGATACAACAATCTCAACGCTATCAATTCGCAAACGCACAAATTGGTGAAGGTCTGCCGCGATATGCTGAACGAGCTGAGACAACGGAATAAAATTGTTCTTAAATGGGTTCCAGGTCATTCAGGAATCATTGGCAAAGAACTTGCCGATGAATTTGCAAGGGCTGGAGCTCAGGGTCAACAGAAGCTCCAGAGCCTTTCTGCGGTATCTCAAAGAACCAGGGTGCTAAATGTCTAATTTTAAAATCTATCGCAATCCCTTTCAATTGCATTTTGAACGGTATTGAATGATCGAAATTGAACTGTCTAAGCAAAGTGACAGAGAAAATATCTTTCAAATGTATGGAAAAATGTCAAATGAAGTGTCTTTTAAAACATCATTCGTTCCGAAAGGGATTGCGACTATATGTTACTCAAATCCAAAAATCACTATAAAAATCACAATTCCTTTGAAAGGGCTTGTGATAGATTTTGAAATTAGACAAGTAGGGGGCTGCTGGACAGCCAATCAAGTTTACCATGTGTGCGTGTTTATCTATATCTTTAATTTTTTTTTTTTTTGCAAAATTTGTCTTTCTCAGATTTGATATGATCTGATGATTTAGAATATGATATGATCACGGATACAAATTGATGTAGGTACCGACCGATGTTGTATCTGTCAAAACACTGGAATCGTATAAAACAGAGCAGTTGCCATAGATTTATCATCCGCGTGCTACAACTAGATACCGTGCTTCATACAAACTACGAATCAAAAAACCGGCCAAGTGCGAGTCGGACTCGCCCACGAAGGGCTATAAAAACGGCAAAAAAGCACGTTTGTTATATAGGAGCCCCCTTAAATATATATTTTATTATGTTTTTCAGTTTTTGTTGTTATAGCGGCAACAAAAATACATCATCTGTGAAAATTTCAACTGTCTAACTATCTCAGTTCGTGAGATACAGCCTGGTGACAAACGGACAGACGGACGGTTGGACGGACAGCGGAGTCTTAATAATAGGGTAAAACGGGATTACCCTTTGTGAACCCTAAAAATTTGACCACAAACTTTGACGTTTATCTCCAACCAACCGACTCGGTTGCTATGGAGACTCACAGGAGACTGTGCCGTTTTCAGAGTAAAACGGTCACAAGTTAAATGTATGAAGGTGGTATGTAGTTGTAGCAACACAGACCAATGATAAATCTATGGCAGGTTACATTGTATGCCGTGTTGCGCAATCCATTGACGCTCCAACATGGGTATCGTTCCCAGCGCGGACGCTGCGGTCGACAACCGCAAACAATTTCATATTTGCACCCAATCAGACTTTATCGTAGTACAAACAGTTCCTTCCTCATTGATATTGATATCGAAGAGAAAATTGATTTTAGACATTGGATTATTTCAACACATAACGTGCTAAAAGACAAAGCTGACAAATATTAGCTATAAAAAAAATATGATAAATTTTAAATAGAAAAATATTGGAAAAAGTCAACTCGGCGACAAGTGAATTCTCAGATGGGACTTGAACACGCGACCTTTGGAAATCCGGTCTAATGCTCTAACCACTGAGCTACCGAGACTTGCGGAACCACTGTCCAAATACTCCAATACTTTTACATTTTTAATACGCTGTAGGCCAGCAAATAGCATTGAAAAATGCAAAAATTAAAAATCATTTTTTTTTTCTATTTTCAACAAATTTTTTAGCCTTCATCATACATACATGATAACTAATATCAGAGAGTAATGTTAAGGTTGAAGGTAAAAGCGCGCCTCTCCCTAAATTCTCAACCACTGAGGAACTGGCTATCTTAGTATCTTTAACTGCCGGTTACATTAAGATGAATTCTGAAAGCATAGAACTGTCTCCAAGGCAGTTATGGTTATGAATGAGACACAATAGTTATGAATGACGGGGAGACTCTTAGCCTTCATCATACATGATGTTAAGTTTTGATAAGGCTAAAGATGGAAGCAAGCCTCTCCCGGAATCCTCAACCACTGAGGAACTGGCTATCTTATCTCGAACTGCCGGAACACAACAATGCTGGAAACATTGTTGTTATGGCGTCAGGCTTAGATAAGATGGTGGTAGCTAGCCAGGCGGGCTTACAAAAAGTCCTACCACCAACCAAACCGAATACAATATGTACCCCCGCTGGGAATCGAACCCGGGACCCCTAGATCTGATACCGGTAGTTATACCACTAGACCACAGAGGCGGTTAACTTAATAATTTGACAGGTGCCAATGTCACTCTGTAAAAATAATCCTGATTTTAACTGTTTTTCGTAATGATTTGCCTAGATCCAGTTCCAGTTCCAGTTCAGTACGTATTGATTCCATTCACGTATACAAATTCAATCAATTAATATCATTATAGCTACATTTTAAGGCAGCATTATTTCAACAAAGTAACGATGACGTGACATTGACAACCTGTCAAATCACTCCACTGAATTAAGTATCCATAACACAAGTTCTCTTGAACCTCGAGCTAGAAATATGACTTTAATGGTTATCAGTTTTGAACTAACAATATTTAAGTTAGAGGCGCTATATAATTGTGACAGCCTCGTTAGCATGAGATTGCATGGATGCAACGATTTCACGCGAAAACGGTCCTTACATTTTCGTTAAATATAAATTGCCATTATTTACAAGTTCATAGCAAAACATATCCTCTCTTTCAGGACTTAAGTCGCATTTCTGGTTGGCAGTTTCGTTGCATCAGCATTGCAGACATGACTGCATCAAATAACGAGGATTTATTAAGTATCAAAAAGCAACTAGGAATAACTATGAAATCATTGAAATGACATCTATCTATATATTTTAAATAGAAAAATATTGGAAAAAATCTATTTGGCCACAAGTGAATTCTCAGATGGGAAAATAGCATTGAAAATAGTAAAAATTAAAAATCATAAATCTATCTATTTTTACAAGAATTGTGCCGGCACTTTTCAATCTTCTTTTTTAGGGTTTCGTAGCCTAATGGCAAAAAACGAAACCCTTATAGATTCGTCATGTCCGATGTATGTCACAGCCATTTTATTCCAAAACTATGAGGATTACTCACTTGAAACTGCTAACCGCATTACGGTTTTTGCACAAAAATTAAAAAAAATATATATATATTAAGGGGGGGCTCCCCATGGAACTGATTTTTTTCATCAAACCTATACGTGCGGGGTATCTATAGATAGGTCTTGAAAAATTACATGGAGGTTTCTTAAAATTATTTTTTTTCAAAGTTGTACGAGATGTACACTTCCAAAGAGGCAAAATGTGTCCCCCCCCCTCTAACTTTTAAAATAAGGAAGTGAAATCTAAAATCTAATATGATGTAGACCTTTATAAAAACTTTCAACGAAAATTAGTTTGAACGAAATATATTATGCAGTTTCAGAGCTATAGCACATTTGCCAAAACCGCAAATATAAACAAAAAAACACACTTTTATCAAATATGTAATAAAATGCGAAATTAATTGTTTAGTACCCCATCTTCATAAACATCAATGCGTGAAGTCACCAACCAAAGCGAGTCTCCGTCGTCATTTATTTCTGATTCCATTATCAAACAGATTGGTGCGCATACCAAAACGTAGCAGGTTTATCTGACGCGTTATCGAACTGCAAGGACCTCCCAAATGCCGCCTGAAGCTATGCACCCACCATACAAGTATACTGTATACTGTAGCAGCAACGCCCGTCCCACGACCAAGGGCTTTTTTGGCAAAATAATTTTGGACCAGTTCTTAAGAGCGTTGACCTGCGTTGGAATCTGGGCTCATTTCGGTACGAAAATCGCACATTGTAACTTCGTTTTTTGTTTTGCAATATTATTAATTGGATCACCCGAGGTCTCCGGTGATGGAAATCGTTAGGAGTCGCTCTTTGCTTTGGAAGGAAGATTTTGTAACGTCAAAAACTAAAAAGCATTTTTCGTAATTCTACTCATATTATAAACTTTGTTTTTTTGTTACTCTTTTACGTTGAAACTACTAAACGGATTTGGATGAAATTTGGCACAGAGATAGTAGGTAGCCTGGATTAACACATTGGATATTTTTTATCCAGATATTCCCACGGGATCGGGAACCACGCGGGTGAAACCGCGGGTGGCCGCTAGTTTCATCTATTTCGTGTAATAGTGGAACATTCTTTCGACTTAATTAAGGCCGCAAAATGTGATTTTCCACAGAAAAATTGAATGACAAAACCTCCTATTCCGAGCGTGTGAGATGATAAATTACGCGCATAATTAAAGCAAGGTACGAATAAACAGCATTTTACCAATGAAGTGACCTAAAAGGATTTTTTTTGTCATGATGACCATGGCAAATTGAAGGACATATTTTAAATACTTCAAATAATGACCTCATTATTCGTTTAGGTCCTAAATGAGGCCAAGGCATCACCTAAACTTTGACAGAAAATCACAACCCCTCTCGTTCTGTGGGTGTCGTAAGAGCGTTTGGAGCACTCTTCTGAACTCTTGGCAACTACCAGCAACTAGAACAGAACCAAGACCAACATAATTATTGTGACAGCCAAAACGATATAGAAACAAATTTTGACACTGTGATCAATGAATTTGACTAGTGATCATAATAAGCCATTTTATGTACCTACTGCTGGGATTTGGACCATCATTTCGGAAGAATAAGGTCAGGTACGTGGCATTTTTGATGTGGCAATTTTTATTATTTTTTTAATTTCGGCTTCTTCCGTTTTCCACAGAAATTCCGCCTACGGGACGTTGGAAAGAGACACGGTTTATATGGAGAATTTGCCCGGTGAAAATAGCACGTTTTCAAGTTTCCACCTTGATGTGGCAAAATTAAATTGTAAGTGACAATGACAAGTGATAGCAAGTCAATAATGACACTGACATTTGACGAAAGAGTCAATCTATACTGCCACTGTTTTTTTTTATTTATTTTTCTCTGCATAATGTATGTATGTATTTATTTATATGTATGTATTTATATGTAATATTATTAATTGTTAACATACTACAGATAGTCGTCCCGATCTTTAGGAACCCTGGCAGAATAACAGCGCCTCTGTGTCTCATCCTGCCCAACTTGGATGGCACGGAGGCAAATTGCTGAGACAGGGTTTGAATACACGCATTTTATACTGAATTTAATTATATACTCTTTGTTTTTTTCTGTTTGTTTCTGTTTTTGTCTTATTTCTGTTTCATTGTTGTAGTTGTGTATGTAATAGTAAGATTTTTATTTTTATTTTCTTTGTTCTTTTATGTTTTCTTTTTCTTTTTATCCGTGTGTCAATAAAAGATTTTTCTTTCTTTCTTTCTTTCTTCCACCCAACTGTCACACTTCATTAATTACCAAATTATAAAAAAAATATATAAGACACTAACGAAACACTCGTTTTTCAATTCATATGCGGACCACCAAAACCCAAATAAATCAGGTAGGTACAAAACGCAGCCACAGGGCTCTTTCACCGCCACCTTCGCAACGTAATACGACCAATTTGCTGGGCGCCCCACTGGCCAACGGGTACAAACGACCGTACGTTATAGGGTTTATTAAATTTTGCCATGTTATAAATTCTGCAAATCGAACTGAAGACATAGAGTGGGTGTTGCAGTTAATTAATTTAGTATATGTGTAACTATGTTACACATTTACCCGAAATATATATTTGGTACTATAATTTTTCGGTTTATTTGCGGTTTTTTGGTTTCCCGACGTTTGGTTTTTTGACCAAAAAAAACTCAAGTAAACCGAAAAATTATAGTACCAAATATATATTTCGGGTAAATAAATCGCACTAAATTTCCGCAAAAGTTGTTTTATTACAATTATGAGTGCGCGAAGAAATTTATGTAAATTTAACTTTTAAAAAAGTTTAATGATTTCTAAGCAGTACTGACTAATTAAAAGACGATTAGAGTAAAATTTCTTAGATTGCAGATCTATTTTTACTCCTAGCTAACATCTTGATGAATTAATGAAGAAAATACAATATACAAACAAAACTAAGCGATATAACAAAAGCTATAGTCGCAAATTATATCTTCTTGCCGAGAAAACTAGTAACAATTAAAGAACCAATATTATCGAACGTTCAATTGTTTAACTTTGTATTTTACTCGCCGGTTAATTCTGAGAAGTCGGCGGCGCGCAGGCGCGGTGTTTCTTTTATATAACTTTAATGAGAATGCGTTGTGATTCTTTACCTCTCTTTTCCAGTAATAAAGTGAACAACGGCTGCCATATTTGGGACATTAACGACAAGAATCCACGGAGACCTTCGACCTTTACCAATATTATTTTGCTTTATAGCCTTACTCATAAGCTCATCAATAAAGAAAGCTCTTTTGAAAAGCTCTACACAGTTTTATTATATGTATTTTACTTTTTTAGAAAATGAATGGTCGCCACCATTTTCCGTCTTTAAGAGAAGATATTGAAGAATATCACACATAAATTGGTCGGAAATTGCACCAACCCCGTTAAGTCTAATCAAGAAGCGATATTTAAAAGAATATTCTTTAAAAGCGTCATGCTCGGGAACGATTGTTAAAATAAATTAATGTGGCCTTGCTTTCATAATCATCAGTTTATCATTTAAGCCCTTTCTCTCTAAATAACTTTGTTGGAAATAAAGTTCAACGGGAGTTATTACACCAACCCCGTTTAGTTTGTTCGAAAAGCAATGTTTTTAAACTGTTTCATTAAAAGCGTAATGCTCGGGATCGTTTGCTGGTATATATTAACGTGGCGCGGCTTTCATAATCATACAGCTTAACTTTTAAACACTTTGTACAAAGACAAGGTGAAAAAATGTTGGATCTGGAACTTCTAGGTTTAATGCTTAATTAAAACCGACTTTTTACGATTCATTAAGAGTAATAAAACTTAGTCTACGTCCTACTTTGTAGTTGTAAGAATTACTATATCGGGCAAAACTCCATCCATTAACCAGTCAATAAAATCTTTTAATTTAAATTCTAGAAATAGCACCCAAGTGCCTTAATTAAAAATAATTGATTTTAATAAATATTGTGCATTAAAATAATGTCACTTAGCTGTTTACAGCCAGATAAAAGTCATTTGGACAGAAAGTGCTTAATTTCAACAGATATCCTAAGAACTGTAACCGTACCTCTCATGGCAATGGCAGATGACCTTTATGCCAATTTATCTGGATCTAGAACTCGTTCCTTGTTAATGGCTGATCATCGCGTGATCTCCGCTACCTAGGGCAGCGGTTCTCAAGCCGGGAAATGCATCTTATCTATGATAAGTAAGTCTGATCAGCGTTGTTGTGTTCCAGTTACTCAGTGGTTGAGGATTCTGAGAGAGGCGTGCTTCCCTACTCAACAGCCTTATCAATACTTTAAACATCAGGTATGATGAAGGCTGAGCGTCTCCCCGATGTTTACAAAAAACCAATAGTTAAGCACCTACCTACCAGCGCCGAATTAATAATAGAATTAAAAATTATGAATGGAGAAGTTTGTTTAATTTTCAACGCTCAATTGGTATACAAATAGCATTATACACTAATCCTAAAAGATTAACAAGACGTCAAACTTAAAACGCTTGTACTATCACTAACTGCAACTACGTTAGAAATAATATAACTTCTTACCATATATTTATCATTGGGTTGCGTTGCTACAACTAGATACCGCGCTTCATACAAACAACGGATCAAAAAATGTGACCACAAATTTTGACGTTTTCTTTCAACCAACCGACTCGGTTGCAATGTAGACTCACAGTAGACTATGGCGTTTTGGCAGATAAAACGGTCACAAGCTAAATGTATGAGGGCGGTATCTAGTTGTAGCAATGCGGAGACCAATGCTAAATCTATGCTACTTACGTTTATTTCTTTATTATTATAAATCATCAAGCCAAACAGAAAAAAGTGCACGACACATTTATTCCACAGTTCTAAAACATCGGGGGGTTTCTCAATCAAACATTTGAGAAGCGCTGGCCCCGCTTCGCGAACCTATGGTCGGCTGAATCGCTTACAACAATGTTGCTTGTTAATACAGATATCAACAATTCATCGCGTGGCCAGCGTTTGGATTAAAAACATTTTAAACCCGACGCGCACCGACAAAAATAAAAAGTACACCATTAGCAGAATTAAGCATGCCGCCGTAGTATTTTAATGGGCTACATTTTAACGTATCATATTATCGGTTTGTTGTTAAGAAACACTCGTGTTTGTGGCGTGTGCGACTATATAAAAAATCTCTATGTTTTAATAAGTGAAGGTTATATTAACATTTTGTTGCGTGGCTGATAGGCAATTAATCAATACTTACATTATTAAAAAATGTATTAGTATTTTTCTGACCTTTTCACGCTTTTACGTGTGGAAATTTCAGAATCAGAAATGTGTTTATTGTTAATACAGGTGGTTAGAGATTTAACAGAGGTAACAAGTTAGATCAGCCACGTGCTGTCTTGTTGACTTGCAATATAAATTTGTAGGTTTCCTACCTACAAATTTCCTAGGAAGTTTTTAAGTAGGCGATCTTTTTCATACATTTTTTCCTATTCACTTATCTAAGAAGTTGGCCAATGTTTAAAAAGAAAATGTTATGTTTATGTTTTTTTATGTGATAATGATGACGTATTCATTGGACTTATTATAGTTTTACCTAAACTTGACCTATCATTGATAAAAGTAAATTTTCATCTAACAACAATCTTACCCAATGAGTTCCCGTAAAGCATATTTCGCAATAAAAGAAAATACGTACGTACAATTTAACGGTAAAAACACAAAAGGCAACATTCATCTTGGAATCTCTTATCCACAATAGCAGAACTTATTGAGGACCGTCCGCCCCCAACAATGTGTGATATATCATAGCTGTCAGGGGGGCTGGGCCCGATACATTGCATATTGACTACCAATGACCCGTGTCTATGGTATATGTTAATTAGTCCGTATAACTTACGAGCCTTCTAGCTTTTCCATACATGTTATTAAGTAGTTTACGAACTTCTTTCGATTGAATACTTATTAAACATTTATTTTCATACCTAATGAAAGCCAATCCATCCTCTGTGACAAATTAAATTTGGTCAATGATGAAATTCATGCTGCATGAGCTCATACCGCCATATCATTCCATCGGACATCCAGACGCGCTGCGGGCTACCACCACCCTTTCTAGGTTGATATTCCTAAAAAATCGGCCATGTTTTAAATATCGCGATTGGGCTGGAGTGCAAAATACAGCGAGCGCCCTTGGGCGTCGAAAAGTAGATTTTTTTATATACATTATGGTTTTTTTTTTCAATCTCTATACAATGTGAACCTTATGTACGTGGTGTTAATGTACGTGGTGTTAAGGGTCGAAGTGTGTGTGGGGTTTTTTTTTCCCCTCATTTATAATAATAATAATCTTTCACATATAACCGTAATTGAAAATGGCCCTAGAAAAAACTGCGTTAAAAAAAACCGACTTCAAAAACTAAAAAGCAAAAAATAAGCCTTTTGGAGTCGGTGGCAGCCCAGACATTCTACTTTAAGCTCCTATTCTTTTATTTTTCTTGCCTTGGCTGGCACCGACCCCAAAAGGCTTATTTTTTGCTTTTTAGTTTTTGAAGTCGGTTTTTTTTAACGCAGTTTTTTTTCTTTTTTCTTTTTAGTGTCTGTAATAGGCTGTTTTGTAAACTACAGCCGGGTTTTTTCTAGATTAGATAAGGTTTCATGTACATTATAAACTAAATTATCGTAAATACTACATCGTCCAAGTCAACAATGAAATGAAATACATAAAAATGCTCATAACATAAAAAGTACTAGGTCAAACGAAACCAAATTTTTATGGGACCAATTGGGAACTATTCTGCATCGAACAAAAAAAGAATCATGGAAATCGGTTCAGAAATCTCGGCGTAATCGGTGTACATACATAAAAAAAAAAATATATACCAACCGAATTGAGAACCTCCTCCTTTTTTGAAGTCGGTTAAAAACCTAAAAATACGGACAATTAGAGCTTAGATCGTGAAATATAGCGCGTTTCATATCCGGAAAAGTTGTTTTATTTCAAGAAGTTACTTGTTCTTTTATTATGCGATTTCCTCAACATGAATATGCGCACTATTAATAGTCGAAGTGTGTAAAGCATATTGTTACAACTTGCACCGAGCCAAGCGTATTATAATAAATTTCATGGTTTTTCGCGCACCGTTTCGTGGCGTGTTGTACCGAGGCAGACGCCTTTAAAATCGTTCTTGCTGAACAATATGTAATTTGAGTAGTAGTTTAATCAAGTTGAAGCCTTTTATTGCAGCAAGTGGACTTGCTATTTTTTTTTCAATTAGCGACATAGAAATCACCTGTGACGTAAATGAAGAGGTAAATAAACTAAAGTATTTGGAACCGCTCGAAGAAACGCTAAAATTAAGTGGTAGGTATATTTTTTAACTTGCGAACCGGTGGCAACCTTCCCCCTAATTGTCTAATTTTAAAAATCTATCACAATCCCTTTCAAATGTATTATGATTGTGATAGTGATTTATGGAATTGTGTAACATATAGTCGCAATTCCTTCCGGAACGAATGATATTTTAAATTACACTTCATATGATATTTCTCCATACATTTGAAAGATATTTCGCCTGTCACTTTGCTTAGACAGTTCAATTTCGTTCATTCAGTACCTTTCAAAACGCGTCCTGATCACAATCCCTATTAAAAGTCCAAAAAGTGACGGCCTGAAGTATGTGAATATTTTTCAAATGACGAATTGAAAGGGATTGCGATAGATTTTAAAATTAGACCATTAGCCCCCTGGCTGGTGATGGTGATGGTATTCGGATGTGTGATGTTGCTGGATGTGGGTAACGCAGGACTGATCATCGAAAAATTCGTATAAAGGCCTGGAACAAAATGGTAGGCATCATGCGACTGATGAGACTATGATGATATGTCAATTGATGTTCGCACTTGCTCTCTTTCGACTCTTCCAGATTCGTAACTTCGACCTGTCCTCAGATACATTGGAATCTGTAGTAGAAGTTCAGAAAATTAAAACAGAATTTAGAAAATTAGCAACAATAGTTAATGCTACTTTCAAAACGAGCGTCGTCGTAACTATTGGTACAGATACAAATCCAGTGGAAAAAAGTATCGCTAGAAAAAGTATCCGTCCATACCGCGGCGTGTCACGCGGCCGAGACAAGCTAATTAAGTTCCGATCTTATCGGGAACAGATGTTTGACAGAGGCCGATCCTATCGCAACTCACACGCCACTTGCCTAACTCTTACAAGACTTTCTTCGAACATATCCTTATTCTCCAGACGATAAGGACTAAAATCGTACCCAGTGAAACTTCCGAAATAGAGCAATGTTTACTTTGCGGCGAGAATTTATTTGGTTGATTGGGATTTGGTGGAGCAACTGCTAATAATTATTACGGGATCTCTAATCGTTAGTGACAAAAAATTATACAGATCATAATTTGTAAAAGTGTAGATTTCTAAATATGTTTAGTTCATCGACACACACACACTCATGTGTCATATACTCTATGTTAAAATGGAGGCCATTGAAGTCCAGCTCAATGGAGGGAACCAGACCTGTATCAAGTCTTCCAGGGCCCGTATTCACTATGACGACTTAGCGATTCCTTTCACAAAGAAATAAAAATATATAATAGATGTTTAGAGTGATTAGAGCCAATGCTCTACCTTTGGAAATCCGATTCAATAACCGGATTCCCAAAGGTCGTGGGTTCGAGTCCCATCTGAGAATTCACTTGTGGTCCAGTTGATTTTTTCCAATATATTTCTATTTAAAATTTATCAGAAGCATGTTGCGTCGCATCAAGATGAATTCGTTTCAAAGTGTCTTACTTATCATCACTCTAATGCAGTATAATGCATTAAAGTTTACAAACCGCACTTCCAAGATGCAATAAAATATTTTTATAGCTTAGTAATTATTTTAAGAAATAAAATTGTTTATACTGACTTATAAATTATTTGTTTAATTAGCACATCTTCACAGAGCGAGTAGTGTTCGGAGCTATTACCTGTTTTCACACCTACTCCGGAGAAAATGACAATTGTATTAATAATCTAATTAAGTATGCTTAATTACATTAATATTCATATATTGTTAAGTAACTTTCGCGGTGGTCGGTCAACGGATGGGTGACAAAAAATTTTTACTATCTCGACCTCCGCGATCCGTGCTTCGGAACAAGAGCGTCGCCAGCCCATGGCCCTGGGCGGAGGGTGATCTAGGTGATCAAGAGCATGAACAAGCTACACGTGTAGCGGGAGTCTTTGTCTCTATGGGGATTGATTAAGCACGGCCTTAGGACTTTGTTTGCTTTGCAACTTTGCGGTTGACATTTTTTTAATCTCTATGGGCAGCTGCCTCTCGCTGCCCTCCATTGCCGACGGAAGGCACGTTAAGCCGTTGGTCTGGGCTGTATTACAGTCGTTAAAATCCATCAATCCGCATTGGGCCCGCGTGGTGTTGGCAGTGCCCCAGCCGTGGGGCAATAAAAATGGCTAATGACGTGATGTGACGTGGTAGGTCATGTGCCATTCTCCTTATCCATGCATAAGGAAGGCCAGTGCCTCAGCAGTGGGGTCATTAAAAATGGCTGATGACGACATTAATATTCAATTTATCATAGCAGCCACTCAAATGAACAAATTATCTTAAAATAAATAACTACATGCTGCATCTCAATGCAATTAACGCAAATTAAGTCAATACCACCCAGGTTCTGAACTTTACGGTTGCATTAACAGCTTTTACAAGAACTTAAATAAAATACTCATTTTTACCAACTGTGACGGCGTGTTCCTCCTACCGTGAGTAAACGTAACAAGTTTTTATATTAGAGATCACCTGCCTAAAGCTTTTCATAGTTCAGTCTATCTGTTTAATTTGTTGGGAAATCACAACAGACCTAAAACAGATCATCGGTTCACGCTTATTGGGGGCTTACCCATGTACCCACATTTCGTTTTCCGGTGCACGGTTGCCAGTTAAGAAAAAGTCTTCTGCTGCCCCTTCCACAAGAGACTCGAAGTTTTTATGGTCATATCGGTCATTTAAGTTCTTCTACGGTTCTTCTCATTTATAAATCGATCCAGCAGAGAAATCCCTAGCAAAGCCCTCTTATGTACAGGTGTGAGATGAGACTCGCCATGATGGCTTCCCCACGTACCTAATGGTGACAGCCTGTCATCCTCTCAACTGACTGGCTTTGGGACCATTGTCGTTGTAGGATTCGCATTGTTTTAAAAGAGCATTAGCAGCGAAAGATGGGTAACAAAAAAAATAAAGATTATCTAAACTTGGGAGCTCTACATTAATTAGTAAGCAAAAACGACAAATAAATTGGCCCATAAGCTACTATGCTTTGATTGGTTGGTTGTATGATATTTTAAGGAAAAATACTTGTTGTACTTGAGTAGTAAGTTACTCTATGATCATGGCGCATGCAATTGTGCCGAAATATCGAGGGCTCGACAACAAACACAAACATGGAACAAATCCCGTTTTATCGTATTAATAGCTATAGTGATAATGAAATGAAAATTTAAAATATTATTTTGGAGATTAATACTGCAGGCTCTTTTGTCCGAACATCGTCTTATGATGGCCACAAGTGAATTCCCATCTGAGAATTCACTTGTTAGTTGCCGAGTTAATTTTTTCCAATATTTTTCTATTTAAAATTTATTATAGGTATAAAAATAAAAGCTGTGTAGTGTCGGCTTAGAATAGCACTACCCCCTCTCATCCCGTGGGTGTCGTAAACGGTGAATAAGGGACTCAGCCTTCAGGAGACGGGCAGCTGCGTCTCCTACAAACTTGGCCATACTGCGATCGCCAACCCGCCTGCCAAGCGTGGCGATTATGGCTAACCCCCCTTTTGGGGGAAGCCTATACCCAGCAGTGGGTGTTATGTGGCTGAAAAGAAAATAAAAATAAAAATTTGCATTGAAAAATGCAAAAATTCAAAAATCATAAATCGTCCTATGAGTTTGTGGGAATAGGTTATGTGTTCCCAATGTAGTCTTACTTGCTGTAGATACTTTTGCAGGTTAAATGGTAAGGCAATACAAACACTGCACTAGTTTGACTCACAGTTTATTGCAATAAGCACAGCTATATGGAAGGAGAAGCCGGTGGCTGGCGTACACAGTAGACGTATATGATAGTGAAAAGCGTAAACAAACAAGATAGCACTGATCGCAACGAGATAACGGAAGCGCAAAGCGACGTGCGTCCGTCGTCCGAATTAGGTGAGGGCTGGTGAATGACGCACTCGCTAGCCGGCGCGGGCGCCGACAGGAGAACAATAGGAGCGAACCGGTCTCGATATTTCGAGGCCGTGTGTCCACTGCGGACGCACGACAAATTGGCACGTCATAATAATGTTTACGTGAAATATATACTTATTTTAAATAATATAAATATTTGATATTAAATATATGTAATATATATGTAAATGTTATTACTTTTGTTCAATTATAAATTTATGTTTAATTAATAAAATAAATAATAATATTTTATATATTAATTATTAGAACAAATAGTGGGAATACCCCACATCACTCCCCTCCAAAGGCCTGGTCAGGGACGATAAAAATCAGGAAAATGTACCTGTCTACCAAAGCGAGTTTTTTTTATTATGTTGGTAGGTGTGGATGGAACGTGTGTTGGTGTGGTGGTTACCGTCTCTGGTGACTTTATGGTCGGAGGATGGTTATCCCCGTCGTCAGCCAATATGAACGCTGGTTTTAAGCGGTCAATGCTGACGGTAACTTTGTTACCTTTAAAAAGAATTTTAAAAGTTTTATCTGCACGCTCCAAAACTTTATGTGGACCGGTGTATGCTGGCTGGAAAGAAGCACGCGAGGCGTCTTCACGCAGGAAGACGTAATCGGCAGTACCTAATTCCTTAAAAATAAACACCTTATCCTTACAATGCCGAGAAGCTGGCTTCGGCTGTAGTTTATCGGCAAAAGAACGTAAGCGTGCGGTAAAATCTGACATGTCAGTAGTGCCAGTTACGCTTGGGCCGAAAAATTCGCTGGGAAGTCTTAGCGGTTCGCCATAAAGGAGCTCAGCTGAAGAAGCTTGTAAGTCTTCTTTAAAAGAACTGCGGACTCCCAGTAGGACAAGGGGTAGACTTTCGGTCCAGTTGGCATCTGCATGGCAAGTGATGGCTGCTTTGAGCTGCCTGTGGAAGCGTTCCACGATGCCATTACACGCAGGATGATATGCGGTAGTGCGTTTGTGCTGGAAACCCGCTATTTTTGCCAGACATTGGAACAGGGCGGACTCAAATTGTCGACCACGATCGGTTACAATGTCCAAAGGGCAACCAAATCTGGAAATCCAGCTCATCACAAGAGCTTTGGCCACAGTCTCGGCGGTGATGTCGGCGATGGGAACGACTTCTGGCCACCGAGTGAATCGATCCACAGCCGTCAAACAGTAACGGTAACCGTTTGAGATGGGGAGAGGGCCAATCAGATCAATATGCACGTGCTTAAAACGTGCTCGCGGTATGTTAAAATTGCCAATTGGTGCAGACACATGCCTACTTACTTTTGCACGTTGGCAATGAAAGCATCCTCGAGTCCATTCTCTCGTGTCTTTTCTTATGCCAGGCCAAACAAAACGCTGAGCTACAAGTTTAGCAGTAGCGTTGGGGCCCGGATGACTTAAAGAGTGCAGACTGTTAAACACTTGCTTGCGGAATGCCTTGGTAACGAAAGGCCTGGGGGTCGTTGTACTGACATCACAGTACAGAGCAGTACGACTCCCAGGTAAGACCAACTGTTGCAAGCGAAGTGAGGAAGAGTTGTTTAAGTAACCAGCGAGCTCAGGATCAGTTGACTGGGAATGTGCTAAGTCTTCAAAGTTAATTGGCGTCTCCAGTGCCTCGACTCGAGATAAAGTATCGGCGACTATGTTGTCCTTACCGGGTATGTGCTTTATATCGGTCGTAAATTGGGAGATGTAATCCAAATGACGATATTGGCGAGGCGAACAGTTACTTTTCCGTTCACTGAAAGCATAACTGAGCGGTTTATGATCCGTATACACCGTGAAATGTCTCGCCTCCACCATGTGACGAAAATATTTGATGGCTTCGTAAATGGCGAGCAATTCACGGTCATAGGGAGAGTATTTAGCTTGTGATGGGCTCAGTTTGCGGGAGAAGAAAGCAAGAGGTTGCCACCTACCTTCTTGCAATTGTTGGAGTACCGCCCCTATGGCTAAGTCCGACGCGTCTGTCACCAATGCTAAGTTGGCTCGGCAGTCTGGATGAGCGAGCATGACGGCATTGGCTAGGCTTTCCTTGGTGTCATGGAAAGCTTTCAGAGCGTCACCAGAGAGATCAATGGGAGTTGAGCCTTTGACAGTACCAGTAAGAAGCGCATTAAGAGGAGCTTGGATGCGTGCGGCTTGAGGCAAGAAACGCCTATAAAAGTTCGCCATTCCTAGAAAACCCCTTAATTGCTTGACTGTCTTGGGTGGTGGAAAGTCACGTATGGCTTGTACCTTGGTATCCAAGGGTCTGGTACCGCTCTCCGAAATACGATAACCAAGGAAGGTTACCTCGGGAGCTCCGAAGACGCACTTGGATACATTTATAACCATACCGTACTCCTTGAGCCTGTTAAACAATTGACGTAGATGGTGTTCGTGCTCGTCCTCGCTACGAGAAAAAACTAAAAAATCGTCAAGGAAAGTGTACACAAAATCCAGCCCACGAGTCATTTCGTCTACGAAACGCTGAAACGTTTGGCCAGCATTTCGTAGACCAAACGTCATGTATGGGAATTCATACATACCGAACGGGGTGGTGATAGCAGTCTTCGGTATGTCATCAGGATGAACAGGTATTTGGTTATAAGCCTTCACGAGGTCTATGGTGCTAAAGATTTTACAGCCCGCAATAGAGTGTGCAAAATCGTGAAGGTGCTTAATTGGGTACCTGTCAGGTATGGTCCTGGAATTCAGCTGTCTGTAATCCCCACAGGGCCTCCAACCATTTTCTTTCTTTGGGGCCAGGTGCAGGGGTGAAGACCAGGGGCTCTCTGAAGGTCTGGCTGTACCATCAGCCAGCATATCCTCGAATTCCTGTTTAGCCACCTTCAGCTTGTCAGGTGCCAGGCGCCGCGGTGCGCTAGACACAGGTGGACCAGGTGTTGTACGGATGTGGTGTTGTGTACTGTGCGGTATAATGCGGTGAGTGCCAGGTGGTCGCGTTATTTCTACAAATTCTCGCGTAAGCAAGTTATGAAAGCGAGAGTCACCAGTCGATACCTTAACAGAATTAATGTCACAATTAACAGGAGCAAAATAAGCAGAAGCAGAAAGGCTAGTGGTATTATCTACAAGCTTTTGGTTTCTACAATCTACAATTAAATTATAAAAAGATAGAAAATCTACTCCTATGATTGGCTTAGTAACATTCGCGACAACAAAGCGCCAAGAGTAATTCCTACGTAAGCTAAAATCTAAATTTAGGTGGTGATAACCGTAGGTGTCGATGGTCGTCCCGTTGGCCGCGCAGAGCTTGTAGGAAGTTGGAGCGCGACGTTCACGTAACAGAGTTCGGGGGAAGACACATAGATCGCTGCCTGTGTCGATCAGGAATTGCATCTTCGTCCTTCTGTCGGTAACGAACAGGCGACCTAAGGATGGGCTATCAGCTGTCGCCATTACCGACTGCCCCTCGCGTTTCCCGACTTCTCGTAGTCACAAGGCTTAATGCAACGATGAGCCTTGTCCCCGTGCTTCGAGTGGTACCAGCAGATTGGGTGGTTACGGTACGAAGATTGGGACCGGCTGGACGATCTGCGACGTTCACGCTGATGATTACGGCTCCGGGGTCGAGATCTACTGCTGTCCCGGTTGCCAAGGTTGCAGTTCCTCAGTTGCTGACGAAGTTCGGCGATTTCTCGAGCCATAGCATCAATCTTCGATCCATAGTCGGTGCTAGTGCTAGCTGAAGCAACTTGAGATGCTGAAGGAACGATGTCGTGGATGCGGTCGGCGAGGTCTGCGAGAGTTTCCAGCTCTGCAGTTGGTTGAGCAGCTAGTACAGTCTGTATGTTCCCAGGAAGGCGGCTCGTCCAAATTGTGCGAAGAAAATCGTCCGTTATATTGTGACCGGCGAGACTCTGCAAGTGCCGAAGAAACTGGGATGGCTTGCGGTCTCCCAGCTCCTCGTGCATGAGTAACTGCTGCACCTTTTTTTCCTTGGAGGCGCTCAGACGCTTTATAAGCTCAGTCTTCAACTTGTCATACCGGTCAGTATTTGGTGGTTTCGCAATGATATCTTTGACCTCACACAGGAACTGACGGTCCAACTGTCCAATGACGTAATGGAACTTCGTAAGGTCATTAGTAATTCCTGCAATCTGGAACTGTCCCTCAATTTGCAAAAACCATATTTCGGGTTCCTCAGGCCAAAAAGGAGGCATCCGTACTCCTACTTTAAAAATGTCGGATGACGTGTGTGCAGTGGAAACGCGCACCGTTGCGTCCGCCGCGTCATTGCCGCTGCCGGTAGACATCTTGTAACTACACAGTTAGAAATTGGGTTCTACGTACAGTTTCTCCGTCAGCACCGGTTTTGCGTCCAATAAGGGTCACCACTGTGGGAATAGGTTATGTGTTCCCAATGTAGTCTTACTTGCTGTAGATACTTTTGCAGGTTAAATGGTAAGGCAATACAAACACTGCACTAGTTTGACTCACAGTTTATTGCAATAAGCACAGCTATATGGAAGGAGAAGCCGGTGGCTGGCGTACACAGTAGACGTATATGATAGTGAAAAGCGTAAACAAATAAGATAGCACTGATCGCAACGAGATAACGGAAGCGCAAAGCGACGTGCGTCCGTCGTCCGAATTAGGTGAGGACTGGTGAATGACGCACTCGCTAGCCGGCGCGGGCGCCGACAGGAGAACAATAGGAGCGAACCGGTCTCGATATTTCGAGGCCGTGTGTCCACTGCGGACGCACGACAAATTGGCACGTCATAATAATGTTTACGTGAAATATATACTTATTTTAAATAATATAAATATTTGATATTAAATATATGTAATATATATGTAAATGTTATTACTTTTGTTCAATTATAAATTTATGTTTAATTAATAAAATAAATAATAATATTTTATATATTAATTATTAGAACAAATAGTGGGAATACCCCACAAGTTCAATTAGACGGGTCTTAAAATTATTTTTTTATCTGAGCTATCGGAACCGAGTACGGAATAAGAAAATTGAAAGGCGACCGAAGATGAGAAGGGCCAGCACTAATTAGTCCGAAATTCAAATATCTTACGATATCGTATACATATATAAACCTATACTACACTACACTGTAGAGCAAAAAAATTTACTTAGGGTTGATATTTCAACCCTCGGATGAAGGTTCTGGTAAATTTCATAACCAACCAAAAGAAATGACAATCACAAACTAAATGAGATATGAATGAGAATTAATTTTCGATTTGCTTGTATTATACAATATCAGAGCAATAGTTAGTTGGTAGGTATCTGGTCATTGAAAAATCGCTTATGGTGCGATCAAGTAAAAAGAAACTGTTCTCTAATTACTAAGCAATGCAGGTTTAAAAATATACAAAAATACCAATGAATATGTTTTAAAATATTTATCTTTAATTAGGACTAGTTTCTTTGCAACCAAATGTAAATGAAATTTTCCACCCTCCTCAACTTTGTAAAAGAAAATTCCTGGCTAATTTAAAAAGGCTCAAAGTAAATCACTACATGCAAAAACACTATATGTATAACTTATCATTTCATGTAAATTAGTTGCTTTAGAAACCCGGCTTCTTAGCATTTATTTTTATTCAAATTTAAAGGGTGGATTTGTCTGAACCTTACAAAAACATAGCTTAGAACTTAAACCCCAAAAAAGCTTATAACCTAGTAGCTAGCTTATAGCTAGTATTTCAATAAAACAACTTATGCGGAGTATTTAGTGCGATTTAGAGCTAGCGCAGACGACGGATAACGGAGGACTTTTTGTCCGCGACACGTCTTTATTGTTAACCAAATAAGATTCAACTTAGACCGCGTATATCCGCGAAAAGTACGCGATAGTCCTCGTTATTTATTCAACTTTATGTTCTTAGTAATAAGGTCGCTGTCGCGGACAAAAAGTCCTTCAATGTCCGTCGTCTGCGCAGGCCATTATTTACCCGAAATATATATTTGGCGGTCACGGGTTGACACGTCACGGTTGGTCAACCCGTGACCACGGCGGCGACTGGAAAGGTGCCGAACTGTCGAAACGTCGGGAAACCAAAAAACCAAAAATAAACCGAAAAACTATAGTACCAAATGTATATTTCGGGTAAATAAATCGCACTAAATACTCAAAAGTTGATTTATTTCAATTATGAGGGCGCGAAGAAACTTAAGATGTGCTGGCCAGTATTGTTACGCATTGTACAGCTTGTAACACACTGTTGTTTTAAATATTGCAAAGTATTGTATAAAATTAGTCGCTGTGAAAGATATTTACACTCTAGGCTGTAAAAAGCACTTGTAAATATAAAAAACATTTTATAAAAAAAAACCGACTTCAAAAAGTAAAAAATAAAACTTTTGGAGTCGGTGCCAGCCAAGGTATTCTACATTGCACTTTTATTGACTATATATTTTTTTGGCCTTAGCTAGCTAGAACCGACTCCAAAAGTTTTATTTTTAACTTTTTGAAGTCGGTTTTTTTTTTATAAAATGTTTTTATTTCAGATTTTTTAGTTACATCATGTGCCGTGACTTACACTAAAAATCAGCCCATACACAACAATGATGTCATCTAGGTAAACGACTACTTGCCAAAAGGTGATTGATATTTTTCAGGATTATGAAAAAACTACTAGCCAGATCTTCGTAAAAATTATATGGGACCACACATAAACCATTTTCTTTCAGATAAAAAAAGAATTATAAAAATCTGTTAACAATTGGCGAAGTTATGGTAAAACATACATAAAAAAAATCAAAAAATAAAATATACCGTCGACTTGAGAACCTCCTCCTTCAATTTTCCGGTTCACAAACCCTACAGCGGGAGACCTTGTAAGGAGAAGAACCGACAAGAAACTCGTCAAGGGCTGTTTTTTTTGCGGCTTTGTAGTTTGCCTTCATTATCAATGATTCCATGATGGTGGATGATTGGGCGGCGAGAGAGCCAGTATCTATTTTTAGGGTTCCTTACCAAACTGGAAAAAAGGAACCCTTATGGTGCGACTCAGTCTGTCTGTATGTCACAGCTGGATATATCAAAAACTACTAATGCTATCAGTTTGAAAATTGGAATAGTTTTAGGCAACATTTGCCCAACTATTTTGCAAATAAGAGAGAAATAAAAAAAAATTTCAACAGAAATTCAAAGTGGGGCTACTAGGGGATGTGGGGTATCATAATTATGAAAGAGCGCTGCTTGCAAATTCTCAAACATCGATATTTGATGAAAATTGTAAAAAAAAACTGTTACCGTACCGTACACCCCCTTTTCTCCGAAGTTTACATATAGAAAAATCTGAAATTATTATATGTGATAAAATTTTATGTTAAGATTACAGAAAAAATAAACGATGTCTCTAAATAGAAATCATGAAAAAAGTGATACAATTAAATATTTATAAATGATGGTACGGTGCGCAGTGCGAGTCCGACTTGCTCTTGGCCGGTTTTATATTATGTAGTATTACCACAATAACAGGTTTAAACGCAAAATAAAATAAATATGTCACAAAGATACTTCGATATAGGTATTTAACAATAACTTTTCTTTTATATAAGTCTACATGTTGCGCAAGAGTTCATTTCCGAATGATTAAAAGTCGAGCGTCGTTGCCATGCCAACAGAGTTCGTATCAATGCTCTGACACAACCGCCGCAGGGTTTGTTTTGTAGGGTACTGTGCTGCTGATAGAAAACCCATCGCTTATTTTTAGGGTTCCGTAGCCTAATGGCAAAAAACGGAACCTAATAGATTCGTCATGTCCGATGTATCACACCAACTTTATTCCAAAACTATGAGGATTACACAGTTGAAACTTGGTAGGTAGATGTATTCTGTAAACCGCTTTACAGTTTTTACACAAAAATAATAAAAAAGTATATTAAGGGGGGCTTCCCATAAACGGAACTGAAACAAAAATTTTTTTTTTCATCAAACCTATACGTGTAGGGTATCTATAGATAGGTTTAAAAATTACATTGAGGTTTCTAAAACAGTTTTTTCTCAAAGTCAACCGTTTGAATAATATGCACTTTCAAAGTGGTAAAATGTGTGTTTCCCTCCCCTCTAACTTTTAAAATAAGAAAGTGAAAAATCTTAAAAAAAATATATGTTGTAGATCTTTACAAAAACTTTCAACGAAAATTGGTTTGAACGAAATATATTTAGCAGTTTCAGAGCTATAGCACTTTTTCCGAAACCGCAAATATAACTTTGTCATTCATACAGACACTATGAAAAACAAAGTTATTGCAGACAAATTATTATGTGGTATTTTGGGTACTCATAGGTGTATTTAATATAATAAAAATAATAATAGAAACTTTATTGCACACGATACAAAAACAAACACATACAGAGAAAATGACAAAAAAGAGGAACACACAATAGGCGGCCTTATTGCTACATAGCAATCTCTTCGAGGCAACCTTGGGTGAGATACGGAACCCTTCATGTGCGAGTTCGACTCGATTTTTTATTTGCATGCTACTATCTTTAGCTGAAGAATAAGAGCAAAAAAACTTTAATCGCCTCTGTGGTCTAGTGGTACAACCACCGGTATCAGACCTAGGGGTCCCGGGGTCGACTCCCAGCGGCGGGGGTACATATTGTATTCGGTTTGGTTGGTGGTAGGACTTGTTGTAAGTCCGCCAGGCTAGCTACCACCATCCTATCTAAGTCTGACGCCATAACAACAATGTTTTCAGCATTGTTGTGTTCCGGCAGTTCGAGATAAGACAGCCAGTTCCTCAATGGTTGAGGATTCTGGGAGAGGCTCGCTTCGACCTTCAGCCTTATCAATACTTAACATCAGGTATGATGAAGGCTAAGAGTCTCCCCGTCGTTCACAAAAAAAAATGCATTTTTTTCATCAGCAGGCAAAATAAATTTATTTCATTTCCTCTAATTTCTCACAACTATACTTGCGAAAACGTAAGCCAGAGCTTAAGATCAAATCACGAAATATATGTTAAACCTATTCACTGGTTTTTCCACCTTATTAGCTTCAGCACACAATTTCATTTCATTTAAAAAACTGCTTTACAATATAATGCTTTTATTTTTATTTTTTGTGTGACATATTCAGCATTGTCTTTTCAAAGTAGAAAATATACTTGCCTCTCAGGATTTTGATATTCTTTTGTTCTCTGAAAACCGGTGTCCTGTTAGCAAATGACGAACTAGAAAAGTTTCTGAAAAGCAATAAGATCAGAGAAGAAAATGAATGAAAATAAAAATACCTACTATCGCAAAGAATCTCTCTAACAAATATATAAGAAACCTTACCAAACCACGCTTCGCCGTTTTTAAACAAGCATTGCATACCGATACATTCAGAGATAACTTTTTAGCAAAAAACTTTCGGCCAATAAGTGCGTCCCTTTCCGTCCCACAGTAACAAACAAGGACACAAGAGCCAGCTTTAATAGCCTACGATAACCTCTCAGTTGTTTGATTTCTTCATCACTCAATGTTGGCGTGAATTAATGAGTGCTATCGGCGGCGTAAGTCTGTATATGTTGCAAATATTTTTGAGCCAGCTATGGGTGTGGTGGCAAAAACTGGAATTACGATCCATAAGTTCCAAAAAGTTATTTCTAAGGCTCAGCCTATAAGCATCCGGAATCTGTCCGATTCGAGAAAAAACCGACGGTATACCTTACGGTACGCTTGACGGTATGGCGGTTAACCCCCTCTGTGGTCTAGTGGTACAACCACCGGTATCAGCCCCAGGGGCCCCGGGTTCGATTCCCAACGGGGGTACATATTGAATTCGGTTTGGTTGGTGGTAGGACTTGTAAGTCCGCCTGGCTAGCTAGCTACCACCAACTTATCAAAGTCTGACTGACGCCATAACAATAATTTGTTGTGTTCCGGCAGTTAGAGATAAAATAACCAGTTCCTCAATGATTGAGATTTCCGGGAGAGGCTCGCTGCCATCTTCAGCCTTATAAATACTTAACATCAGGTATGATGAAGGCTAAGAGTCTAAACATCGTTCATAAAAAAAAAGGTATCGGCATACAGTCGTGGCTTCCGAGTGTTTCGAATCGGATGGCCCTGGATCCTTTATAGTCAATGCAGGAACAATTCAAATGCTTGTTTGAGAGAAGGATTTAATCCAGGCTTATATCCGGGGCCATTTCTTTTAGGGCCTGGGAGTTTCCGGATGCTTATAGTCCGAGGCTAAAACCTATCTCCGAAACTTGTTTTCTTTCTTTCCTTCTTTCAAAAGAAATGTTGTGACCGTAAATATTTCTATTTTTTAAATTTAAGTCAAGCTAGTAATCAAATTGCTGAGTTTTTTTACTTTCTTCCCAATTCCCAAGTCATAAGTAAACAATGTCTAATGTACGTAAGATAAACCGTTTTTAAACTATAATGGAGCAACCGCTATGCCTTTATCATACCGGAAGTATTAGGAGAATAAAAAAAGGCTGAAATACCACTGAGGAACTGGCTATCTTATCTTTAACTATCGGAACAAAACAATGCTGAAAACATCAGACTTAGATTCATCACACACCTTTTTTTAGAAAAGCTGCATAAAAGTACACCATATTATTATATAAAAATATTAGAGAAAGCTTAAAAACTAAGATTTTCGAGAATACGTTTCACTAAATACCTCTTTTCTCGTCAGAATTTTACTCGAGACCTCAACGCTCAGGTTAAATAAAAAAAAGAAAGTTATAAGGTATCCTAAAAACAATAAATAATTTAATTTCTTTTTCTGCATTCCTCGCGGTGGCCATGAAAATGAACCCATAAATGTTTGCAATAAAACTTTATGATACAAGCGCTATACCGCTGGCTGCAAGCTCTGTACACTATAAATATGATTGCTTGAAATACGACGAACGAACTTCGATATAATTCATTTATTTTACGGAAATTGACATTAAAACCGGCGAAGTGCGAGTCATTATTAATTATTATTTCTCAACATTCATGGAAATGTTGTCATTATTTTCGAAAAAAGGACACGCGAAGTATCGAATTTACGGACAAAGAAAATCAAATCCATTGCAGGAGCGTTTTTTGAATTTGGCACATTACAAAAAGTATTTAACAACTCCAGCACGCCGTTTCATACAACATTGCCGGAGCGCTCTCATGTTCCAAATACAAAAAGACGCTCCTGCAAAGAATTTGATTTTCTTTTAGTAATTATTAAATGTATAAAAAGTATGTTTCATTTCCCTGCATTCTTTTGAGAAAAGCACTATATATGCCTCGGCGGAAATGGCAATTGCCTGTCTCGTATTGGTGAAGTCCTCGCCTACGGCTCGGCCTTCAAACTCATACTCGACCTGCAATTGCCTATTTCACGGCCTTTGCAATAATGTACTATTATTAATATCGAACAAAGAAACGGCATTGAAATCACGTTTGTCGTATTAGCCCCATTTATCTAAATACGATTTTTATTCTGTATCTAGTTATTTGTTGTTATAGTGGCAACAGAAATACATCATCTGTGAAATTTACAACTGTCTAGCTATCCCGGTTCATAAGATGCAACCCGGTGACAGACAGACAGTGGAATCTTAGTAATGGTGTCCCGTTTTTACTCTTTGGGTACGGAACCCTAATAGTAGATTGTTTACCAAGGGTTGTATGACACCCATAACAGTCGAGTGTTTTGGCGCCCGAACGAAGTGAGGGTGGCCGATAGTTCGAGACTGTTATGGGTCCATACACCCGAAGTAAACACTCTACTTTTCATTTTGAATATGAGGAAAGTAGAAACAAACAGAATATTATAAAAAAAAAAATGTAAGGTTTCTACGATTTTAATTATTTTATAATGTAGCAAAATAAGCTGTATAGGCTTCTGTGCCTTTGCCTACATACCTTTGGTAAATAAAAGTCCAAAGAGATTACAGATATCGATTTGACATGACACCCCCTATTCTTTTTTTCAAATTTATTACAGCCCTAGGGCCGCCACATGTTACTTTCAACCCGCATTTTAGGCAAGTTATGAGTTACTTTCAGAATATGAGACATAAAAATATATATAATAATAAATAACTTCATACATATTGCTAATTACTAAATTCTTATGAATCTTTTTCCCATTTCCTATGCTCCAACTTTTACAAACATAATTATGATTGTGTTTATAGCTATACATTCTTATAGTACCTAAGTATAGAGTTTATGACACACGGTTAGGAAGGAAATGTTTATAACGCTTTGTCAACTTGCATTGTGTAGTATTCTCGAGTTGGGGAGATTCCAAGAAATATAAGATGGTCCTGGTGCTAAAATAGCATTACCACAACTATAACTTTAATTTAAACTTTAATGCTTTGCTAATTTCTAAATGAAATTTCATCTCGCAAATGATTCCTGTACCCACCGAGAGACTTTTTATTGCTCTACAGTAAGAATAATACGTCTGCAAATGTAGCGAATTCCGAAACATGTTTATATTTATGTAACGATAGTTTTGATATGAAAGAAAGAAAATTGAATTTATTTGAAACAAATTTGAACAAATCACACAAAACAAATACATACTTAAAAATAAAAACAATGAAATTTGTCTCAAAACGGTCACGACTCAGCATAATGCGTGGTCTACGACCAGTGCTGATCTTCCGTCTTGACCGGTTTGACGATCCGTTATGGAGACTAATAAAATCAAAAATAAAAAACTTAAAAAAAATGCCACGACAAACAATTTTTTTCCGGCTGTATGGATAAAAATTCCTTAAAATTCCAATAACAAGACAAAAAGTAAAAGCGAGTAGACAGACCGGAAAGACTTTGACATTTATAAGTAGACAAACAAAACAAACAACAAAAAGACAAAATACGTTTCATTGCTGTGCTCTCTGATATGTACTTAAGTACCTAATCTGACAGAAAAGGTACTTAAGTAATCTGAAACAATAGGTAATTTTGCAAGCTTTTGCCGAGTTTCTTTTTGCACAACTCTAATAATTAAAGAAAACAATACACAATACATTCTTATTTACGAGTAAAGCACATCTCCCACCAAATCTTTTTTAAAAAAGGTTATATTTCTTAAACAAAGCAAGCAACGTGACATTTGAGAGCTATTCAGCCAGGACAAAGTTACAGTTTAGTTGTTGTCGTTTTCTTATTGGCCATGTCAGAATTAGCCGGTTTTCTTTGGCCCGTGTTCCTGTTGACCAGAAATAGAGTCCTGGCATCGGTGAGATCAGAACTTGGGCTCGATATTTCTGTATCGGTCTTTCACCCGGTCGTGGGTGGGAAACTAATTTTTTACACGGTATTACTGAATCTTTGCATATGATGACACAGGATTGCAAACAACAAAAAAGGTGGTTGAATCTAGGTAGAATTAATTATGTTTTTAGTAATAATTGGGCAGGCATGGACAAACAGGATGTGGTCTAAGGTGTTGCATGCTTGCCCAGGAAAGCCTTTTGGCAATAAGAACGCTAGAGGTATCCCTATTTGGGTGAATTGGAAAGCGAAAAACCATTAGCTTTTAACGACACGTTCGTATAAGTAAGCATATAATGTGAAAAACCCACACACTAAAGGATCCAACACAATGTAAAGTTTATACGCATGTTTGTGATGCAATATAATTTCGTCCAATTACCCACCCAGTTCCCGAATTCTTCTTGAGCTTGGGGAAAAAACGAAATTTCGCCTGCTGTTAATCAAACTTTAGGGAATGCAATTACTGAGGGACCATGTTGTCACTAAGCAGTGGTTTCTGAAAAGTGGGAGGTACCAGTTTTTCGGCCCGTGCCGGGGGCAATAACCGGGGCATGTTTCGGCAATGCGACCGCGCTGCTGGGTGCGCGGGCGGCTCCCGCGAATCACCGCACGCTGGTTACATGTGCGATCTTTAAATCATGGAAATTTACACTTCGGTATTACTCAGGACACAGGACTAGAATGGAGCATCCACACCGTAGTTAGGTACTTATTGTGGAGCAACATTGTGCAAAACGGTAACATTCGATAACAATCAGCAATAACACGGCAACATCTTTTTGTTGACGGATGTTGCTCTGTAACATTTGGAAACGTTGAACAACAATATGTAATTGTCACATCCAGATGGACCAAAAAGCAGTTCAAAAGTTAGTTTTTACATATAAGCCGTACATTGAGGTGTAAGCATGGGTAAGGATAAGAAATTACAAACGACGAAGAAAAGTAAGCAGCAATCTTCTGGGACAGTCTGGTGGTACAGATCACAGATTTCCAGAGTAGACACTGCCGGCCGTCTTGGTCAGTAAAACTACGCTGGGGTTTTAATGAATATTCGCCTAAGGCTCTCGCTGGGCTACCCATCATGTTTCAAGAATTTCGGTGTACTGTTTTAACAATACCGAAAAAAAGGAATGCTTTAGGATAGAAATCTATATACATAGAAAAGGAAAATTATCAATTATTCAGAAAAAGCCGCACCAAAAACCGTCGCGCGCGCATCCTTGCGTCCAGCTCAGGCCAGTTCGCTCCCACACTCCGCTCTGGTTCGGTTTTTCGGCTCTCGCCAAATTGATGGACGTGGCTCGCGAGGAAATTCGGCTTAATGATCTGCCGTGTAGATTGTAACGAGTGGAGCCGTGCCGACCTGTTCCCGACGATTTTGGCAACAAAACCAAATTATGACATATTTCGATTACGTTCAACGTATACGATAATCAAACTTTTTGTTAATTCTTAAAGAATGTTCACTGTTTAGTTTTGTTTTTGTTTTGTAGTCAACCAACGTATAAATATCCCTTATATATCAATATCTTAACTTATCTAAATTTTCGCAATGATCGGTCACAGGACGGGTGACCAAAATTTACTATCTCAAGCTCACCCGTGCTTCGGAAGGCACGCTAATCTCAAGCTCCCCCGTGCTTCGGAAGGCACGCTAATCTCAAGCTCCCCCGTGCTTCGGAAGGCACGCTAATCTCAAGCTCCCCCGTGCTTCGGAAGGCACGCTAATCTCAAGCTCCCCCGTGCTTCGGAAGGCACGCTAATCTCAAGCTCCCCCGTGCTTCGGAAGGCACGCTAATCTCAAGCTCCCCCGTGCTTCGGAAGGCACGCTAATCTCAAGCTCCCCCGTGCTTCGGAAGGCACGCTAATCCGTTGGTCACGACTACATTTGCAGTCGTTAAAATCCGTCAATCGCATTGGGTCCGCGTGGTCATTGTCCCAGTCTTCTTATCCATCCATAGGAAGGCCAGAGTGCCCCAGCTGTGGGGACATTAAAAATGGCTGATGACGACGACCTATTGTTAAAATTGGAGAAAAAAAATGATATCTCACTCTTGTTGTCACACCTGAATACAATATGTAGTGGCGTCGTCTATCTACTATCTGTGTGGCAAATTTCACTCAAATCCGTTCAGTAGTTTATGTGTGAAAGAGAAACGAACAAACAAACTGACATACTTTCGCATTTATAATATAATAGGATCAGTAGGATTGGCGAAGTATAACTATATAGTATCCTCAAGCATGGACTTACCCACTTACCACACCTTTCAACATCCCTAAAAAATTGTAACTAAAATAACCGACAAGAAATCAAATGACTTGCGTAGGTTTTGCAAATAATTTTAAATTACTTGGGAACAAGTAACAACAAAAAGCGAACAGTAGATAACAGGTGTCTGTAAATATTACATATTTTTTTCTAGTTTTTTTCTAGTAATTTTCTAGAAATTTCGCTACTATGCGAATGTCTTACTAACTTCAGTAAAGATGCTACTTTATCACCATTTTTTTTAAGTGTAGAAAGGTTTATTGAGAGCTTGAACTTTATATATATTTATATATTTGTGAATCACTCGAATCATATTCGCGTACGGAATCGCAAGTACGCATGCGAATTCCTTTGTTTAACACCACATTCGCATGCGAATCTTGCATGATTCGCATGCGAATGTTATTCGAGTGATTAAAAAATACGACTCCTGTCTGAGCTCTTTTATATAAGTTATGTCATACATTGAATAAACTTGTAGGAGTTTCACCCGAGTTCTTTTCGTAATAACACGTGTTTTGTGAGACTCCATTTTAACCCAATCTACCGTACAATTTTTGTAACTAATATATTTTAATAAAAACTGGATACTGGCGAAATCCAATAGGGAACCGCCAATAATAATAATAATAATAATATATATTTATTTCACCAAAGAAAAAATACATTGATTGCCAATTAATATATGAAGAAACAGAAGAAGAAGAATAAACTTGTAAAATTTGAAATCCTATCTAAGTACATAATTAATTATAAAATACATACTTATCCTCGCACCGTATATTGTGGGGATAAAATAGTTCAATATTTTCAGTGACCTTACAGAAGTGAAGTTGGTTTATCAGTGTAACGACACAAAATGGCGATGTCCTACCTAGTATTGTACGCATATTAATACAGGGTCATTTTTTAAACACTATCAATTTTTTTAACTTTGACTCAGAATCGGTATTTGGACAACGTTTGTTCACTTGTTGTTCACTTACAGATTCTGAGACGAACTTACGTCTTAAAATTTGGATAGAGTTAAACAAATGACCCTATATATAAATCGCACCCACTTCGCTATGATACGATACTTTTGGGGTACATTAACATATTCACTAACAAAAACAAGACAGAGGGGTAAATAACATCTGCACCTGTACTAAAAAACATCCTAGAACATTTTACGATTTGAACCTAAGTATTTGGAGTCAAACCAGTAAATTCAAGAGCAGGTGAGAAGAGACGTGCTAAAGGAAAATAGACGTTATTTTTATAGATGTAAAGTTACAATTTGCTTGGCTATTAGTTCGGTTCAAAGAACCACACACCCACATCGGCGTTGGCTGAATTTTCTTTTTTGCCATACATTTCTTGTTGGCGATGATTCGTTCATTATTTAAATACATCATAGAGATAGAGAGCAATGGTCTTATACAGGGTTACCTACCTCAGGACTTCAGGAGTCGTCCTGATATCTCAGGATTTCTAGACTCTTTCAGAATTACGGAATTTGGAAATCTCGGGATTTTTTATTTCATTAAAATAGAGTGAAGCTATTTATTTATTAAAAAACAAAAGCAATCTTTGATGTGAACGCAACTGCCCGATACCTTATTTCACTTAGACGAAGTCGCGAGCGGAAGTCTAGTTAATTACTAATTAAAAATCAACTTTGGTCATATTAATTGCACTACGCGCCTTGTGACACGTGAGCATAATCCACCAAATCACCAGTGCTCAAAACTGACATTATAAACTTTTTTTAGTTGTAAATTACGTTTAAAAAATTATCTGATATTGCGATAATTTCCCAAGCGCACTCGCGAGTTTCGCAGTCGCCAGTTGTCGAATAACTCTTTTCTCCAGAATTTCAATTATTTGTCTAGTAACCCTACTCAATTTGTGCTTATTTAAATAACATTGATAGATATAAAAGACGTTATGCATACCTAGTCAAGAAGAATTTGTATGACACTCGTTTATTTAGTAAACGATTTGGTAATAAGAACTTGTAAAATGGTGATGTAAACAAATTATTTAACTATTTAGCTAGAGAACAAAACATTATTAACTTAATTAGCAATGACTAAACTTTATTTTTCCATCTACCTGTTAATAAGCCTTGGTTACAACTTCTGAGCGCGGCGGTATAACGCACGTTGACTGAGCTTCGCCAAGAATGAAACATATTATTAAGATGTCTTCTAATGTCTAAGTATAAGCTCACTATACACGCTCTACACAGTAGGTAACTATTTAAGCTATGCACACATAGGCTACACATAGACTCGTCAAGCGGTTTTCAGACTACGCTATAATATAATAGCATATAGCTTATAGTTCATAGCACAACGATATCGCTCACCATACATTTACTAAGATAGCTTATAGTTAGCCAATAATATATATTATAGCTAAGTGTGAACGTGTTCTAAGTAAATGTATGGTGAGCGATATCGTTGTGCTATGAGCTATAAGCTATAATATGCTATTATATTATAGCGTAGTCTGAAAAGCGCTTCAGCTGCGTTGATGTCGTTTCTAAAGTCTGTTAAGATGGAAATCTATCTAATGGTCGTGAGTATCCATATCTACGAATATTTGTGTACTGTTAAAACGTAGATAGATAGATGCACGTATGAAACACCGGGCCACGTAGCTTATTTAGACGTTTACTTAGTGCATAGCGTAGGTAGTATGAGCTTAAAATCTATCTCTGTTTCTATCTATACTATACTAAATTATTATTTGCTCAGGCGTGAAAATCGTAAAAAACATAATCGCAATAACTTCCGCGTTTACAATGTTCTAAGCCACATCTGTCCCAATTTCTGTCGCCGATCTTCCATTGTGTAGCTCCAATACACATTTCCATCACATTTAACCGAAGATGCGTTTTAACATCGAGTAAATTACGCAACGAATAGCGGCGAGACGTTTTCGACGATTTCGGTCAGATGTGGTTTGACCCTTAAAATAATACATACATCTTTGTTTTCGAATTTTATGAGAGTTATTTCAGTCAGTGTAATTACAAGATAATGTTTCCGAAAATCGTAAAATTATAAACGCAGTAACTTCCGCATTTACAATGTTCTAAGCCGCATCTGTACCAATTTCTGTCGCCGATCTTCCGTTGTGTAACTCCAATACACATTTCGATCACATTTAACTGAAGATGCGTTTTAACGTCGAGTAAATAACGCAACGAATAGCGGCGAGACGTTATTTCGGTCAGATGTGGTTTGGCCCTTAAAATAATACGATAAATCTTTGTTTTCCAATTTTATGAGAGTTATTTCAGTCAGTGTAATTACAAGATAATGTTTCCGAAAATACTTTCCGTTGTTTTACAAAAACCACTGTTTCTATGTGAACATGCGAAATCTGGAACCGGTGCCAAAATGGGGTCAGCGACACGGCTAGAACTGTGCCCCACCCACCATGGGTGATTTATAACTGGTTCCTTGTTGTAGGTATCATATTGTATTTTTACGGCAAAACTTTATAATATGAGGGATGATACTAGGATCCAAATAATTAGGTACTGTTACGAACTGTAAGGCCTAGCACGAAAAACTTTCAAGTATTAAGGAAGTAAAGAAAAAAAATTACGATATATTGAGCAGCGTTCCTACCGGACGTAACGGGTACTACATTCTCTTAGACATTTTTTGACGTGCTCGATACTTACTCGATTCTATTTCGTCTGTAAATCTGCCTGTTCGTTTGTTATGTTTTCAAGATTGATTTCAATAACATTTGTTGTAGGAAAAGGACTCATCAAATTTAAGAGTTATGATAGTAATACGCAATGTATTGGTATTAAAAAATTTAATTCATACAAAATTTTCGACAAATACTTTATGGAACATGAAGACTGCGTTTATCATACCAAATATACCAAACTCTGTCCTAATCAAAGCAGTCTGATATTGTCCTACTTTCTAATTATAATACTTACAAGGATTAACTATTGCAACAATATAAGCGGTTTGTTGAGTCTTATTCTGGTCTAGACTTGTATTAATCACAAATTGAAAGTAAGTATTATATAAAACAGCAATGAAACAGCACCCATGTATTTGTGAATACAGCATTTATGTTCCCGAACATTGTAAGTACAATTATTATGTATTAAAGCAGACTTCAAGCCCCGAAAAAGCGAAAAAAAACATGTTTCATACAAATTGTATTTGCACTCTGCTAAATTGTACGAATTAGCTGATTTTATTTACCAATTTCAGTGTTTCTAGCTTCCATACCAAAAGTGATTTGTAATAAAATAATGATATTTATAAATAATAAAATAACGTTGTAAAAGAATACCGTTATTTGAAAGCAATAAAAGATAGTAATCAAAAAGAAAAACGTATTTTTATGCAATAATCAGGAAGATTTCCTGAAAAAAAAAGAATATTACTTACCTAGCTTGTATTATTGCATTTTTTTGGGGTCCCGTGTTAGTGTGCTGTGTTTGTAGCGATGAATAAACAGATTTTCTTTTTAAAAAAATATTGCAATGCTTATTATCACTACAGAGATTTGCACAAGTCAGCACAAGTATTTCTACAAAAAACTAGAGAATGTGTCTGAAACTTCGATTAATAGTGCATCGAGCGTTTACGATTCGATTTAACGTCCGTTTTACTGTTGAATTCCAATATAATTCCTCGAATACTCGGCGAATCTTGTTTTCCGAGTATATAGGATAACTATTGATAGACAAGCATGATTTTAACCGCTTCTGTAGCCCTAGAATGAGGGGTTCTCATCGACACTCGTAGCTAGTATTGAAAAAATAATAAAATTAAAAAGTGTTAAGTGTCCGAACTTATTTTGTCCGCAACGTCAGTAAATCGTACGCTGTCGAGGTAAAACTGCAACGCCCGACCAGCTGCCTTGTGTACACCGAGTGACCGCACACAACACAAACATTTTCGCGCATTGATTCGTAAAGCGTCAGTTCGGACAAAGTGTTCGAATTATTTTGTCCCAAATGTCAGTAACCCTTTCGCCCTCAAGGGGAAACTGCAACGCCCGACCGGCTGCCTTGTGTTTGTGTACACCGAGTGACCGCATACAACAGAAACATTTTCGCGCATTGAGTCGTAAAACGTCAGTTCGGACAAAGTGTTCGAATTATTTTGTCCCAAATGTCAGTAACCCTTACGGCCTAAAGGGGAAACTGCAACGCCCGACCAGCTGCCATGTGTACACCGAGTGACCGCATACAACACAAACATTTTCGCGCATTGAGTCGTAAAGCGTCAGTTCGGACAAAGTGTTCGAATAATTTTGTCCCAAATGTCAGTAACCCTTTCGCCCTCAAGGGGAAACTGCAACGCCCGACCGGCTGCCTTGTGTTTGTGTACACCGAGTGACCGCATACAACACAAACATTTTCGCGCATTGAGTCGTAAAGCGTCAGTTCGGACAAAGTGTTCGAATAATTTTGTCCCAAATGTCAGTAACCCTTTCGCCCTCAAGGGGAAACTGCAACGCCCGACCGGCTGCCTTGTGTTTGTGTACACCGAGTGACCGCATACAACAGAAACATTTTCGCGCATTGAGTCGTAAAGCGTCAGTTCGGACAAAGTGTCCGAACTTATTTTGTCCCAAATGTCAGTAACCCTTACGGCCTAAAGGGGAAACTGCAACGCCCGACCGGCTTCCTTGTGTTTGTGTACACCGAGTGACCGCATACAACACAAACATTTTCGCGCATTGAGTCGTAAAACATCAGTGTCACTCTGTATGAGGACACAACATAAATATTTTATGTAGTGAGGTTGTGACAGAATAGCAGGGACCGTGGGTTTCCCGCGGTCACTGATTCATATACCCTTTTGCTTAAAATTTAAGTAGATACTTACATCCACCTAAAATTTTCAAATATGTAATATATCAACATTTCTATGTTTTTGAGGCAAATAAACGATTTTTAATTTTTAAATTAATTTAATAAATTAGTTCGGACAAAGTGTCCGAACTTATTCGTCCCAAATGTCAGTAACCCTTACGCCCTCAAGGGGAAACTGCAACGCCCGACCAGCTGCCTTGTGTACACCGAGTGACCGCATAGAACACAACGTTATCGCGCATTGAGTCGTAAAGACCGCATTCCAGCGGGTACTGAACTCGGCACCGTCGATATAGAATCGCGCAATTAGAACTTTCGATGTTCAGATGGACATGCACGATTTTTTGGTTGTACCTACATTCGGACGATGGTCTAGCTACGCTGGAAGTGACAGAGAGTTTTCTATTATTTTTAGGAGTTCTCCCAACCGTTTCTGCACTATAATTCAGACATAATACCTACGGCGAATTGGTATTTAAGGGTTTTAAAAAAAAAACAGTTTCATAAAAACTCTTGGGCTGACTTTCACCAACTGAAATTAAATATGTTTAAAGCGAAATATATTTAAAACGTCCCTGTCACTTTTTACTTCAAACGAATTACTGAAATAAAATGTCATTTTTAAAAATGTTAAGCGCTAAATGTGTTTACTGACAGTTGGTGGTAGTCGCCCTTGGAATAAACAACGAATTTATCATAATTTACAAAAGTTGAAGAAACTACGCTATCAGTTCGATATAGTAGACCTTGCAAGAAGACCCGTTAAGAAACTCGTCTAGAGCTGGTTTTTTCTCCTCTTCGTATTTGGACAAAGTCGTCAACTTAAGTGACCTCAGCATATTAATTAAAGGCACTTTCCATCGCAATTATTAAACAATTACATTGCAATTTAATTAGGTAAATTACGAATCATTCGGATACGTGACAATTATTGTATCCACAAGTACTTCGTTTTAAGTTAATGGAAATATATTTATAAATGTGTTCACATCAAGTCCGAAAAATTTGCTAACATTACAATGAAAATATCTTAATTCACTTCAATTCAACATATCGAAAGCCAGTCGAATACCAATTAAATTCTGTTTTTAAATCTACAATTCGCTGTAAACAAAAATTATCAAACTGTTTTCAGATGTAATTTTACTACGCCTAGCCTACTTTTCGTTAGGGTCAGTCGGAACTTAGCACAGGCTCCGACTAACGAAGAATACATAGAAACCATTCAAAGTAAGAGTTTATTTTCTGTAGAATATGGTTGGAATAGTTGTGTAGTGTCGGCTTAGAAGCTGTGTAGTGTCGGCTTAGAATAGCACTACCCCCTCTCATCGCGTGGGTGTCGTTAAAGGCGACTAAGGTACTTAGATTTCAGGAGATGGGCAGCAGCGTCTCCTACATACTTCGATCGCCAACCCGCCTGCCAAGCGTGGCGATGATGGCAAACCCCCCCTTTTGGGGGAGGCCTATACCCAGCAGTGGGTGTTATATGGCTGAGACGACGATGGTTGGAATATGATGGCATGTAGCAATAGAAATGAACTTTTGAAGATCGCAGTAATTATTATAATCGATGTTCAAACGCTAAAGAACTGCTATGAACCGTATTTGGGATAGATGTCTTACTATTGTCTTACCGAAACTATCTTTATTGTCTGATAAGCCTTGTTCGAACTACGCCAGTATCTAAGTTGAGTATCAAGGATATTGCTACTCTTAGAGCCGGCAGATAAGTTCACCACCAACAGATAATTTGACATATGTTTCAAACTTATTACAACTGGCAAATTATCTGCGCCAGATACCTAGCTAATCTGTCGGTGGTGAAACCGCCCTCCTCTTTTTATTTCGAAATGTCCCTGGTGCTCTCATAAGCACCGATTACCAATAGCAATAGATTCGGGTCCGTACTACAATCTTTAACTCTTCAACCATCAGCGGGCGAAGTGAGTACAGACTACGCCAGTATTTTTTAGTGTACATTGCAACTCTTACTTTATTATTTTGACATGTCTCTGGTGCATAAGCACAAACCAATCGACTTCTAACCGTTTTCTACTAGACTAGAGCGAATAGCGATAGCTTCGGGTCCGTTCTACAATTATTAACATGTTAGCAAACCGAAGCAATCACTATCGTCTGATAAGGTCTGGTGCTCCCGAAAGCACTCTACTACTACTAGTATTCTTCTACTATACTTCGTTCAAAGAAACGGGCAGTACTGAGATAATTTTCTCACTCGTAATTGCCTGAAGATAGGGCGCATTGACTAGGCTTGACTTCAGCCAATCACGAGCGAGCAGAATGCCTATGCGCCTTATTTTTAGCCAATCATGAATGAGGAAATTCTCTCAGTAAGCACTGAGAGAATTTCCTCGTTCATGATTGGCTAGTGTTCGTTTCCCTGAACGGACTACAAACGTTTTAATTGACTATTGCGAATAGCGATAGCTCCGGGTCCGTTCTAAAATATTTAACTCTTCAACCGGCAGCCGAAGTGAGTCAGTGCTGATCGATGACTGTGAATCAGGTTCTATCGGCTTTCATTCATGAGTGGGCCCGACAATGGAATTTTTTTCCTCTACTTGTCACATTTAGAGCGAAGCACGCCCAGTAAGAAGGCGGCTATGCTTGGGCTGCCTACCGTATGTAATTTTAAATAGAGTTTTCTATTTCGTAGGCGTACTTAATAAATGTTTTTTTATGAACAACGGGAGACGCTTAGCCCTTATCATAGCTGATCTTAAGTATTGATACTGAAGATGAAAGAGAGCATCTCCCGGAATCATCAACCACTGAGGATTCCGAATCTAACTGCCGGAACACAATAATGCTGAAACACTTGTTTTGTACTTATGATAAATTTTAAATAGAAAAATATTGAAAAAAATCAACTCGGCCACAAGTGAATTCTCAGATGGGACCCTTGGAAATCCTGTCCAATGCTCTAACCACTGAGCTACCGAGACTTAGCAGTAGTAGGTCGTTTGGCCGAGTTGATTTTTTCCAATTTTTTCTATTTATATTTTTTTTATAAGTATATATATACCATTGATAAATACAAAAATTCAAAAATCATACCTACACTTATTTCGTGTTTTGCAAAACTACTGAACAGATATGAAGGCAACTCCAACTGCTCGAAGACAGGACCGGCTTCGTCGATATTTGTTTTCTAGTATTCAAGTTATATTAAGGAAGAAAAAAATTGTATGAACTACATACACTCTATATTATTAAATTGTACTCTTAAGCTGATCTCTCTGAAATCGGATATACCTACTTATTCTTCGAGAAAGTTGACAACCCTAAGCGGAACCCACGTTGATCGATTTAATAACGAGATTATCTCCGAGCTGCCTGTAAAATGAAATACGAAATAGAACAGCGTTAACAGAACATAATATAATATATATAACATATAACAACAACATATAACATAACATATAACTTAGTTCGTGGAAATATAGCGCGTTTGATATCCGTAAAAGTTGTTTTATTTCAATGAACAGTGCGCGCCAAAACATAAGATGTACGTAGAACATAATATAGTTTAAAAGGTCTTTGCTACTATCACATAATAATGATTTCTCTCTCGGAGCAAAAATATGACAGTATGTTAGTTAATCACATCATTCCAGGTTGCATCCGTTATGGGCCAACTACCTACCAACAACCTACTTATTAGTTCTGGATAGCTTATCAGGCAGATAATTTGCCATATTTTACATAATACAAGTTATCCAGAACTTATCTGAAGGTGGTGAAACCGGCCCTTATAATCAGCCATTATAATGTCCCCACTGCTGGGGCATTGGCCTTCCTTATAGATGGATAAGGAGAACGGGCCACGACCCACCACACGGGCCCAAAGCGGATTGGTGGGTTTTAACAACTGCAAATACAACCAAGACCCACAGCTTTAAATCAACACAGTTACCCTTGTTTCCTTCTTCTTATCGTGCCAACTCTGGCTATATTTGTGAGGACCAAAATTTAGCCACCGAAACGGCATTGTAAGTAGCATTCTAAAGGTCCTTGCGTGGACAGGTGTAAGGACACGCAGTAACCTTAAAAAGAGCATTTGTAACTAATTAATATAGGCTCATATTTAATCAAATGCACTTAATTAAAGCTATCTTTCTACCGTTAATTAGCCACAGAGGCAAGATAACCACCAAAACAGATATTTAAAACCACAGATAGTAACCGGACACGATTCGTGGGGAGAAATGTCACATCCAGACGAGTTTGAGGCCGACGACCGCGTATAGGCGAGCGCAGGCACTTATAAGTGCTGTTTTGTTATTTAAAATTAATTAATACTATACACCTGTACTGTACACAAGAAGGTGGTTTCATGATACTGATGATATTTCATGTGGAATTTCTTCATATAGTTGACCTATGTTCTATGTTATTTGCGACAGTACGCGTAAGGAGATCTACATACGAATGAAGTTCAGTATGTACTGTCTGCGTAACAGTTGTTTCTGTCAGGAAAGCCGCTCATTGTTCTGATTAAAGATATTTCGGAAACGAGTAAAGCTGGCGCTTTGATATTTTGCCGAAAGGACTATGAAACTTATTATTAACTATCAGTATAACAAGTTTTTTTCGTAATTGTTTTATTAAAACAGGTTTGATGTTTATATATGACATTTTATGATGGACTTATTGTAGTCAAGACACATGCCTTCTGACTTTATTCAACAATCAAGTGAGGGAGCTTTAAGAAAATAATACAACTGACTTTACGCAATCGCCTAACTGGTCCTGGTACCATAAACAAGTGAAAGTTTCCATGGAGAGTTAGAGAAAGAGAACCACTTACGAATATTAATTTAATAGAAAAAAGTTTCAAAATTAACACCTACCAAGATATTTACCTTACCTTATACTTTTTAGTTCTTGTTTTAGTAATCGCTAAATCAAGAAACGAATACTTGAAAATATCTTGAGATTTATGCCTGCCCTCTGTTGTCCTAGGCTCGATAGCTATATTGTTAACATTTCGACTAACTTTGATTCGAGGACATCCGGGGAACAACTGTGATTCAAATAAGAAACTTCTCTGTTATTGGTCCATTGTTTGAGCCCGTCAATTCAGACCTAGGCGAGTTCTCAGAATCGCGTCTAGACGCGATCTGGCTAAAGGTCAGAACTGAGTGGGAACCTTAGCCGTCTCTTTGTTTTATTTCTGATAATTCTTGTAACGGATTGGTTCTAGCTTTGGTGATAAGTAATTTTTACTACTAGTTATTATCTCAAACTTTTATGATACCTACAGTTCCTGAAAAAACAATGCTTTTCGCCACTATTTTTACGTCTTATTCATAACAATATACCAGCGTTGCAGGTGATATCCATGTTGCAATATAGGTATGCGGAGTGCATTTTTCACGTCACACAAAATAAAATGAATTGTACATATTAAGGAATCTAAAATTTATGATGATATCTTATGTTTTGGCGCGCACTGTTCATTGAAATAAAACAACTTTTACGGATATCAAACGCGCTATATTTCACAAACTAAGTTGTTGCCGTGTTCTGACTCAGTCATCCAGTGACCACGGCAGCTGAAAAGGTGCCGAAACGTCGGGAAAATTAAAAAAAACCCATAAAAAACCTACAAATACGGACAATTACAACTTAGTTCGTGAAATATAGCGCGTTTGATATCCGTAAAAGTTGTTTTATTTCAATTCTTGATGATGTTATTAAAATGTTCTGTCTTCGTCATTCGTACTCAACTCATGATTAGAGTGAAATAAAGTGAAAGCGTTTTGAACACTATAACTGAAATAGGCTTTTTTGATAGTAATTAACTAATATTATTAGTTACATCGCTCTTAACTAACAATATAACCAATAACGAAGTGCTTACGAATCGCGTAAATTAATGCGAACAGTAGCTTTCTCATATCTCTAATTACATTCTTAGTCAAGAGGTTTCTTTTAATTTTAATAACAGATAGGCCCAAAATAATTTTATTTAACCGCCTTTGTGGTCTAGTGGTACAACAACCGGTATCGGACCCAGGGGTCCCAGGTTCGATTCCCAGCGGGGGATACATATTGTATTCGGTTTAGTTGGTGGTAGGACTTGTTGTAAGTCCGCCTGGCTAGCTACCACCATCTTATCTAAGTCTGACGCCATAACAATGTTTTCAGCATTGTTATGTTCCGGCAGTTAGAGATAAGATAGCCAGTTCCTCAGTGGTTGAGGATTCCGGGAGAGGCTCGCTTCCGTCGTCAGCCTTATCAATACTTAACATCATGTATGATGAAGGCTAAGAGTCTCCCCATCGTTCATAAAAAATAAAAATAAAAACCTACGGCGAAAACGAACGGTCTCACTTTCATCAGACCTTCAACGGGTTTACCAGGAAGAATTCCCACAAATTAGTCGGTTCTAAGAATCTGGCAGGCCGACCTAGGTAGATCTTGGAAGACAGATCTAGCCTTGATGCAGCCGCGATAATTGGCACGGTCAAACATCAAAGTTAACAGGAAATGGACACAGCAATCGAATTGACGTAGGTAAAGGCCGTAAGCAGGTACAGCACGACAATAAGGTATGTTGTGCACACAAAAATGCTAAAGCTATGTCTTAATTTAAAATAAAATAAAGATGAAAAGCAAAGAAATTTAGTTTAATTCGCAAGAAATTCTTGAAAGAGATTTCTTTCGGAATTAAGCTTATCTCTAAGATATGGATTTCCGCAAAGTTACGCGTAATTCTATCAAATAATATAACGTAATCTATACCAATAGCATCAGTTGTAAATAAACAACCAGTTGCATTGCAGTAGCAATTAATGTAATTCTTCTATTTCTTCTTATCGTTTGAGGATTAGTGGCCACCTCTGGTGTCAGAGTTTATCAAGCGGCCTAATGCCACTTTACGGTCACCCATCCGACACCTGACCGGACCGAACGTTGCTTAACAAACGTGATCAATTACGATAGGTCTGTCAAGCGCGGCCAAGGGCGCTTCAATGTAATTGTCAAGTTATCTTAATAGAATGTCTCCCTCTACTAAATTTGTTATGAGCCCATAATTTCTAAGCATATTTTTGTAACACCTTTTTAGGGTTCCGTAGCCTAATGGCAAAAAACGGAACCCTTATAGATTCGTGATGTCCGATGTATGTCACAGCCACTTTATTCCGAAACTATGAGGGTTACACAGATGAAACTTGGTAGGTAGATGTATTCTGTAAACCGCTTTACGGTTTTTAGAAAAATAGGGGGGGGGCTCCCCATACATGTTGTTGCTTCTGTTAAAGCTGATACGTTTCTTGCGGCCGTTCTTCTTATCAGTTACAAGATGTCCTTAATGGCTGGTAGGAAAAAAAAAATTGGACGATTCGAAAGCACTTATCTATAAGTCTATTTGAATAAAAATCTTTGACTTTGACTTTGACATGGAACCTATACGTGTGGGTTATCTATAGATAGGTCTTTAAAGAGGTAAAAGTGTTTTTTCTCAAAGTCAACCGTTTGAAAGATATACACTTCCAAAGTGGTAAAATGTGTCACCCCCTCTAACTTTTAAAATAAGAAAGTAAAAATCTAAAAATATATATTATGCTGTAGACCTTTATAAAAACTTTAAACGAATCTCTTCCAGGCAACCTTGGGTGAGTGACGGAACCCTTCATGTGCGAGTTCGACTCGCACTTTGCCAATTTTTTTTTATTATGGAAAGCAATAACTTACTGATTAATTCAAATATTGACTGAAAACTTTTATATAAATTAATTAATCAATTAGGTATTGAAACATATTGTACAGCACCCGTTTTTAAGTGCAGTAAGTAAAACCATCGAATTAGTTTCACGCTTTGTGATTGTTTATCAATGAACCCTCATTTTTTATCAATGACGCTTACGAAAAACTAAAAGAGAAACATCTAGCTAGAGATATTACCATTACCAAGTGTTGCATTAACATACAAGCGATTTCAAAATATAAACCGAATAATCGTCGAAGTTTTATCCTATGAGTGACCACAGAACAAAAACAGACAGGAAGCATCGACCAGCTAATTTATGTAATATTCCTAATTAAAGGGCAGACTCAACCAGGCTTGTCCGTGACGTATCATAAAAAAAGACAAATTTATCACCTAATTATTACCAAGGAATCTTCCAAATTGGGGCAAATTATAGTTTACTTGTGCTCTCCGTATTTAATTATGAAGCCTGTGGTTTTATTAAACTTCTGCCACAGCATAAAAAAACATACAGTATTTTGTCTTAACTCTTTCTTGATAAAAGTTAATTATTATTGATATTGTAGCCAAGCGGTAGGCAATACGCAATAGGGCTGCCCGTCAACCTCAAATTCGTTCAGTAAACGACGTTCGTTCTGTTCGTAGGTAGTAAACGGTGGTCATTTTGTATGAGAATCTGTAGCTCTGCTACTGCCTAATAGAGGCGCTGCACAGATTCGCATACAAAATTTATCCCGTTTACAAGAAATACTCAATGGTAGTCCCGTAACACCAAACCGTGCGTTCGTCACACCGCGGCGCATTCGAGCTCAGACGCTTGCCGAGATCTGACCGAGACGAGTCACGTCGGTTATTACTCACGAACGGAATATTTGTAAGAAGATAAAATACTGTAAGTGTCTTTATACTGTGCTTCTGCCTCGAGTTTGTAATGAATTTAAATAATGTATGCGTAGGGTCCTTAATTGATTTACAGTTGCTCATAGATTTTGATGTTGTGAGCGACTCAGATAAACAGATATCAACAATTTCTAACGTTTGTTTTGTACATAAATAATTATTAAATTTTTCTTTCTTTCCTGTCACGTCTATTGGTATAATTTCTTTGACTGTCTTAAACATAATAATTACGTTAATAATAGACTTTTTAAATACTCTAGAATCTAGATGTCTGAAGTGATACATTATCTTCCATTTTACTTAATAACAAAACAAAGATAAATAACTTTACCTGAATATGTAATGCTAATGGCAAGTCAAATCCAAAAATGAAATAATAAAACATTAATGATAGTTTATCTTATTTTGTTTCAATGAAATTCAATTGAGTTACCATGCTGCTCTACTATTTTAATTAAATTTACATATTGCGATAAATAGCAGTTGATGGTAAAAGAACTGACCGACATTTGACTAAGTATGAAAAAACCGTGACGTTTCTTTGTTTATTTGTTTTCTCGTATTATCTCTATGACTTTAAGATACGCAAAAGTGAAATAAGCACCAAATCATACCTAGGTAGGGTTGCCAGGTGTCCAGATTTTCACAGTCGTGAATAAATGTACATGTCAATCATGTCATGTCCGACTTTTGTTACGCTTTCGGTCAAGCCTATCGCGTTCAGAGTTGATAACCTCCGTGGTAGAGTGGTACGTACACCGGTTTCAAGGTGTTGCCAACTCTGAGGTCCTGGGTTCGAATCCCGATAGGGGCAAATGTTTGTATGATGAATACTTGTACCTGAGTGATGGACATTTATATATATTTCTACACCTAAATACTTGTAGAATTGTATGTTATTTATATCCGTTACCCAAGTATCCCATAACACTTACAGTGCTTATTTTGGGGCTAAATAATAGATAAATAAAAGTGTATGAAATATTTATTTACTTATTGAGAGTGTCAACTGTCAGGCTTTTAGGGCAAAATGTCCTGCTTAATACGAGATTCATATTTCCGGAATCCGGCTTTTCAATTTTTGGGCCTGGCAACCCTATACCTAGGTGCAGCTGAGCAATAAAGTTCTCGAGACATATCTATCACCTACTTTCTCGCCAATATGTCACTTGCTTGGACTAGCTAGACTAGAGCAAGGATGTCGTTATGCGCAGGCGCACCAAACGCGCCTTGAGGCAATTTCAATTACATTATCAGGTTACGAAACACTGTTGCACTTGACAGACACAATTACTTCTGCAAATATCAACTACCAGTTTTAATTAATAAAAACGTTTACAATTTGCAAAACGTATCGTAATATCGTAAAGTTAAGAGTCTCAAAAGACAAAATCCAACTTCAAATCAGTCTACAGTTTCAAGTTGAACAAGTTGAAGTTTTGAAGCGTTTATGGCGGCGCTTGACAGACTGCGTCGTATTCGATCACGTTTGTTAAGCAACGTTCGGTCCGGTCAGGCGTCGGATGGGTGACTGTAAAGTAGCATTACAACTAAGCACTTCCGTGCTTCGTAGGGCACGTTAAACCTTCGGTCCCGGCTGTTGTCATCTGATAACAGTCGATAAGCCAAGCAAGCCTTTAGGCGGCTTGATAAACTCTGACACTAGAGGTGGCCACTAATACTCAGACGATAAGAAAGAAAGTTGTACCCTTGTAAAGAAAAATTACCACAGTCTATAAAATGTATCTTTGATCAAAACCTTATCTTACAAATCATTGAAACATTGAATTGCTCCGGCAGTTAGAGATAAGATAGCCAGTTCCTCAGTGGCTGACTTCCACTTTCAGCCTTATCATTACTTTACTTCCAATATGATGAAGGCTTAGTTTCTCCCAGTTGTGTTTAAAAAAAAACCAGGGTTTAAACACAACATTTTCCTCTAACGCTAATCTGGGCATGACATCTGACATTTAGAACAGTCTAAAATCCAGCATAACACGCCCGCAAGTTAACCCGTCGCCCGCGGCGTTGCTCGTGACTATGTATTTAATTTATAGCTCAATTACCGCTTTGGAGTCGTTTGAATAAAATGGCGGATTGAGAATACCGCCCAAGTTGTTTAAAATGTAATAACCCGTTTATTGTGAGTAATATTCATTTCGATAACCATTTAGAATTTGCATACAAAAGCTATGAGATTTACTTCATAATAAATTATAATATAATTTATGGTTAAAAAAGAACCAGTATAAAGGACTTGTCGTTGCAGCACTTCTAGCAGACTAATTCACTTAGGTACCTATTTATAATTATTATTGCGTAATCTGTGCTGGTTTTTTTTCGACGAGTTTTCTACGAGTCAATACCAGGTATAATAATTATATCATCGGCTTATACAATAATGTCACATGAAATGAACCGAGGTGCCTGTGTGCTGTCAGGGTTGTGTTCCAGTTGATGCAATGATATGTACAAGCTTTTCATGCTTTTTTTGTTTTCGGCATCCTATTACTGTTTACTCTGCTGTATGTATGTATAGTATTAAAAATAATGCAACTAATGATCAACTTTAGGGCCGTTATACACATTTCTTATTATTATTAATTTACTTTTTAATAAATATTATAAATAAATAAATATTTCCATTCAAATCACATCAATTATTTAGCCCACGTTAAGTCTCATAAAGAACTTGTGTTATGGATACTAGATAACGGATAAACATACTTATATACTTTTTTTTTGTAAATACATACTTAATATACATACTAAACACCCAGACCAAGACAAATAGACATGTTCATGCACACAAATATTTGTCTTGTCCGGGGATCGAACCCGGGACCTCTGGCGCAGAAGGCGGGGTTAGTACCCCTGCGCCAAACAGGTCGTTAAATATTTCCATTCAAATAAATAAATATTTCCATTCAAATCACATCAATTATTTAGCCCACGTTAAGTCTCATAAAGAACTTGTGTTATGGATACTAGATAACGGATAAACATACTTATATTTTTTTTTTGTAAATACATACATAAAATACATATTAAACACCCAGACCAAGACAAATAGGCATGTTCATGCACACAATTATTTGTCTTGTCCGAGGATCGAACCCGGCACCTCTGGCGCAGAAGGCGGGGTTAATACCCCTGCGCCAAATAGGTCGTCTAATGATTGTGTTGCGACATAATTATTACTATTGCATTGCACACAAGCACATTTTAGAGCAAGTAGAAAACGTTTTACAGATTAAAACGCACTTCGTATATATATTTTTTATTTTGCTATTTCGAAGTCTCGGCACCTTACCCGAGGATCCGTCGTCACGAGCACGAGATGACTAGTTACTAAACTTAACAGACATTAACGTTCTAATTTATATACATACATGTATAAAATGTTAATCAAATATTTGTGATTACAATACTACAAGTACAAATATTAGCTTATCTATCACTGCTGCACATACCTTAATAAGCTCCGGAATTGACAGGCGGTCAATTAAGCCGGTAAATTTCACAATCCCGAAAGTCGCGCGACAACTTTTATTTATCGGCTTTCGACTCCAAGGAGCTATCTCTGAAAGAAGGTCAAGCACTGTTGTTGCAGTGCAGTAGAATTGAAGATTGCGGATTTTAAAATCCGAAATTGCCGTATTTTAGGGTTAAATAAAAAAAACCGCCTACATATTGCTAGGTTTTCTTAGTCTATTAGATCTCGAATTGCGGAATATTACGGCAATTGCCGTATCAAGAGATACACTGAGGTCAAGTCTCATTTCAACGGCGTATAAGTTAACTCCTTTACAACATAAATTTATGATTTTAGAATTTTTGCATTTTTCAATGCTATTTTTTTTTTAGGAACTTTGTTTCTTTATGGAAACATGTCAGTTCCATCGAACCCCAATACAATTTAAACTTATCAACTATAAACGGTACTTATGAGCTATTTAATATAGTATCATGGCGGATCAGAAATCGGTTCCGACAGGATTTTCAATGCTATTTTTATAATTATAATAAATTAATATATTTAAAAAATTATCATAAACATAAGTTTCAGTAAAAAAGTTTTTATCTCAAGTCTATTTCGGGGCGTTGAGTGTAGGTAACATTTTTGTCACATGAGCTTTATTACTATACACGATTTATTGACGACCTGTTTGGCGCACGGTACTAACCCTGCCTTCTGGGCCAGAGGTCCCGGGTTCGATTCCCGGACAAGACAAATATTTGTGTGCAAGAACATGTCTATCTGTCTTGGTCTGGGTGTTTAATATGTATATTATGTATGTATTTACAAAAAATGTTTATCCGATATCTACTATCCATAACACAAGTTCTTCATGAATCTTAACGTGGGCTAGATAATTAGTGTGTTTGTATGTAATTATTTATTTTATTTATATGCACGTAGGAATAGGAGCAAAGGTGCTCGTCTGAAAAATCATCATATGATTTGTATTAAAAAAATATATCTATTCGTAAGCCCAAAGCCAGACCATTGAATAGATAATTAAAAAAAGGAGACATAACTAAATCTCTAAAAGATTGATTTCTATATTTCTGTTACCATAAATAACATGTTTTAAAATAAATTACTTAGCTTTTGTAAAATCCTATCCTATAAATCCATCCTATCCTCTTTCTAATCTTACCGAAATTATGACAAGATGTTGTTCAAATTGTTATTTTAAATAATATTAAAACTTCCAAGTCACTGTGTGTTAGAAAGGAAGGTGATATAAAAAAGCGAGTACAGTACGTCCAAATAACAATATTTTCGCCTGCATTTTTTGCGAATGCTTCTCAAGTGGATTTTCGACAATTCAAACGAAAAAGAAACTTTTAATACAAATTTTTCGTATGTATGTTGTTAGCAACATTATAAGTGCCAGTACCATATATTTCACAATATAATTCACTGTCAAAATCTACTAACATCGATATTTAAGCTTTAAGCAAATTAAAATCTATTTGTCTGGGCAAAGAATAACTTAGCCATTGTGACATTTTAACTTGCATAGTTTTAATTTTAACATAATTTTCTTTTTCTTTTATAAAGTTGTTGGTTTGTTGTCTTTAATGCATGCCACTGTCACCTAAAACTAAGGTTTCACTTCGTACTGTGTTATTATGTGTGAGTAATCTTTTTCTTTTTATTTGGTGTAATCTTGTTGGTGATCCAAATAAATAAATATTGCATTCTATTTCAAATCGTAGAAAGTAAATTCAATGGACGCTTTGGTTTTTAAAACATCGTACCAATATTTAAAAAAAACTAAAATTTGAGAACCAAAATAAATCAAGATAATTGCTTAGCACAGCCCAAATGTTGACACTCAAGACACATGATTGTTGATCATAAAACTCAAATAACCCTTATTATAAGTTCGGTGAGACTAAAGAGTCTTAAATCAAATAAATGTTTATATTATCTTTAACATACGTTTGTATTTGAACAAGCACCTTTGTTTAACATTTTACATAAATATTTTTAAGCTATCAGATTTTGGCATTTAAGCGATACTTATACTAAATCCACACGCAACAATAGGCTATTTGACAATCCGAAAAATAAAGTGTCAATTACTGGCAATAGTATAAACTATGAGTTTAAAATGGTTTTTTAATGACGTAAGTTGAAAATAATCATAAGTTTATTTAAAAATCCGTAAATAAAAATGCATTTTTTAAACGTTTTGTCACGTGACACAAAACGCTCCTGATTCGTCGAGTTTATAATGACGTCACCTGCTTGTAAACATCGTTTGACTACGTATGTGGATGATATGCAGAATACAGGCAAGTGACGTCACCGAACCGAGCGCCATATTGTCAAAGTAGCGTTTTGGCGCGCTATTTAAATATTGAATTTTTAATTTGATATTTTTCAGCATATATGTACCAGAATTTAAAAAAACAACTTTTACTGGGTTCCCTAAACTCCACTACATAATATAAAATGTATTTTCAAAACCTGTCAAATAGCCTATTCACTTAGACTAGCGAACGCCTATTTTACATTTATGCCCTTCTTCCACTAAAAGAGAAGCGAGCTCCGAACAGACTTTATTTGACATAGCCCCGCGATCGGCGATTCAAATTTTTTAATTCTTTAGTATGTTACACCACAGAATACTAAATGGTACTTGAACGAAGTTTGTTAAGTTTTTTTCTATGGTATACCTTTTGCTTTTTGTGCAATAAAGTGTTGATAAATACAGGAAATGATACATAAAATAATTTCTTATATAAGTAATTCGATAGTTACTAAAATCAAATATAGCTTAAGATCATGGTGACCTGGTACACTGAGGAACTGGCTATTTTATCTTTAACTGCCGGAACACAGCAATGCTGAAAACATTGTTGTTATGGCGTCAGACTTAAATAAGATGGTGGTAGCTAGCCAGGCGGACTTACAACAAGTCCTACCACCAACCAAACCGAATACAATATGTACTCCCGCTGGGAATCGAACCCGGGACCCCTGGGTCTTATACCGGTGGTTGTACCACTAGACCACGGAGGCGGTTTTTAAACCCCCTCTCGCCGCCGTAAGTCATGGGGGGCCATTTTTTTGACGACCTGTTTGGCGAAGGGGTACTGACCTCGCCTTCTGCGCCAGAGGTCCCGGGTTCGATCCCCGGACAAGACAAATATTTGTGTGCATGAACATGTCTATTTGTCTTGGTCTGGGTGTAAAGTATGTATATTAAGTATGTATTTACAAAAAAAAAAGTATATAAGTATGTTTATCCGTTATCTAGTATCCATAACACAAGTTCTTCATGAAACTTAACGTGGGACTAGATAATTGGTGTGATTGTATGCGAATATTTATTTATTTATTATTTATTTATTTTTGTACTCTCCCCTGTGACCGGCGTCCTGCCCATCTATCTGAGCCACCTCCCGGTGCTGGAAAAGTCCTCCTCCCGGTCCTCGCAAAAGGAGACTGTCGCCTTCCAGGATCACAGGCGGGAAATTAAACGAGGTACTTACATGTCAGTTTCTGGATGGGAGGCTGATAATCTAACAAAAAATCACCTAACAACCAAGGGCCTAATTGTCTAATTTTAAATCTATCGCAATCCAGGTCGTATTCAGGCCGTCACTATTTGACATTTGAAAGGGATTGTGATCGGGACGCGTTTTAAAAGGTATGGAATAAACGAAATTGAACTGTCTAAGCAATATGACAGACGAAAATATCACAATCACAATACCTCTGAAAGGGATTGTGATAGATTTTAAATTAGACAATTAGGGGGCAGTTTCGTCTGTCATTACTGCCACATTTTTTTTTCTAAATTTATACTTAAACCCCCATTTCAGTAGGTATTAAAATTACATTAATTAATTTTAATTTTATTAATTTTTTGTTTTCAAATTCTGGAAATAAGTTCTTAATTCTGGAACTTCGTTAAGTGGAATTAATCCCGGGTTTCTATAATTTACTAACGGATTGTTTTGGCTACGGAGCTATATTTTGTCATTTTTTTCTATAGAAGAAATGCCATACTTTAACGGAATATAATAAACCGGGCGACTAAAAATTATTAGGTTGGGGTAGCAGAAATAATAGGTTGGCAGCGGAAAAAATAGGTTGGCAGCGGAAAAAATAGGTTGGCAGCGGAAAAAATCGGTTTAAGTTAGGTTAGATTGGCGACTTTTTTAGTCGATTTAATTTAACTGGCCGTAGCCAAAACCATCTGTTAGAAGGTATAGAAACAAGGGGTAAGAATCGGTCGGTTCCTGGTATTCGGGTGATGCTGACTAAACTATCGCGCGGACGCGGACTAAATAATCGCAAGTGTGGACAAACAGCCTTATACTGGTGAACGAACTGTTCCAGATAACAAACCGAGAGATGGTCAGTCAGGGCAATCACTCACTCGCCTCGTTAAGATGTTTGATTAATCAAACGCCAGATAAAGATCTAGATATTTATCTCATGTGTAGTAAATTCGTCCGGTATTTGCATACGTGATGTACGGAATTATAAACACGACTCCTAGTGCATAAGAAATGATTTCATTAGAAATTGTTGGATAAATGCGATTTTTATAGTTTGACTTTTTATGTATAGTTTTCTAAGAATTTTAGATTGCTGCTTAGACCTACAATCTTCAACTATAATCAAATTTGAATAGCAAACTGGAGGCTAATTATCTAATTTTAAAATCTATCGCAATTCGTCATTTCAAAGATATTAACATACTTATAACTTTTTAATTTTGCATTTTACAATGCTATTTTTATGTGATAAATATTAAACAAGAAAATATACTAGAAAAAAGCAACTAGTCTCATCTCGTCAGGGCGACATGAGACTATATTAACATACTTCAGGTCGTTACCATTTGACATTTGAAAAGGATTGTGATCGGGACGAATTTTGAAAGGTATTGAATGAACAAAATTGAACTGCCTAAGCAAAGTGACAGATGAAAAATATTTCAAATGTATGGAGAAGTGTCATTTAAAACATCATTCGTTCCGAAAGGGTTTCCGACTTTAAGTTGCACAATTCCATAAATCGCTATCACAATCACAATATCTTTGATAGGGATTGTAATAGATTTTGAAATTAGACAATTAGGCAGATTATAATTGAAGAACACGTTAGAATACGTCAGAACAGTGGTAAAAAAGTTAACAATATGCCATACCATTTACTTGTGTACTGCTTATTATATAAATCATAGATACAATTATTAGCGTACATTGAAATGCAGATAAATAACTTGAGCACTTTAATATTTTGTCATACTAAGTATAAGCTTGTTCATGAAGTTGCGACTTCACCATTCGGTCACAGTAATTAGAGCGACAAGGTTCTTAAATGGTCAGTTAGTTCTGAGGACAACTTAAGACGCTATATCGAAAAAGTACGTACTTCTTGGTATAAAACTACAGGGGGTTTAGAAGATGTTACAAATCTGGTAATAAGATATATATTTCTTCATACATTTATCTAGATTTGTTTAGTTTCAGAATCACGATTTTATGATTTCCCCTCGACAGTTTTTCCTTTCAGAATGACCCCTTAAAAAATATTTTTTTAAGATAGCTCTCAAATGGGTTTACATATATTGAAAATTAGTTTAATTAGTGGACAGCAATAATATAGAATCGTATAGTTTCACTATCTCTTTAATCGCTATAGTTATTTACTACGAAGTGATTTCGCGGTTTTATCGTCTAATCTGCAAAATCGGTCTCGCTCTCGCGCGCGTCCTTTTCTCATTACCATCTTGCTTCAGTCGAGTAGCCCCTTAATAAATATATTATTCGGCTCGGCATTAATAGAATTCTGCAATTGTCGCAATGGCGCAGGCAGAGCCCGTGGCGCAGTGGTACGCGCGCTCGGGCTACGATTGTTGAGGTTAAGCAACCTTCGCAAGGGTCGGTCACGGGATGGGTCACCAAAAATTTACTATATCGAGCTCCTCCGTGCTTCGGAAGGCACGTTAAGCCGTTGGTCCTGGCTACGTCTGCAGTCGTTAAACCCACCAATCTGCATTGGGCCCGCGTGGTGGGCCATGAGTGTCATGACTTCTCCTTGTCCTTCCAGTAGGCAGGCCCCAAGAGTGGAAAATTAAAAATGGCTTATTACGAAAATGCCTCAATGGCCGATGTAACTAAAATTAATACCGATAATACCCAATGTCAACATTGTCTACTGTCGTATCTACTAAAGTATGCATTCGACACTTTGTTTCAATTTTAAATAGGTACCATTTATAATATTGTGCCCAAATAGAAACCGGCATGTGACTTCCATGACATAAAATAATATAAAGTCTAAATATACAACACAGCAGAATCAACATAGCAACAGAAACAAAGCATAATAAAACGGCGCCGCGTAAACACAGTGTAAATCAGGTGTTCCACTGACATAACAAACATAACCCCATTCTAACAGAAATATAAGCATTGGTCTAGAAACAGGAACATATCTCGAAAAAGAACATGAATAATGTGGAAATTTCCCTTCTTTTAACCTTCATCGGTGACCCGAATGCTCCGCTCGGAACCACCAATAGGAAAAGTAATTTACGACAAATTGACAAAGGAACCAACTGTTTAAATTTGCTAAAGTCTACATGGATATCTTATTGCTCTATATTTGAAATCGATCGCTAAATATTCACTAATAAGGTAGTTAATCGCGTGCGTCACGGAACAGTATTGGGTATAAGTTATTTAGCCGGTTCGGAGCAGAGGTCGGCTTGTCCTGATGACATTGGATTAATTGAAAAATGACTTTATATCCGACCTCCAGAGGAGCCATTGAACAGGGCAAGACACGTGGGAACGGCGCGCACGCAATCAAACCACAGCTTCATGCCGAAACGTTTATTGAGATAAATCAAATCAATTATAATAAAACAATTTTCTCTGATTAACAATTTAAAATGATTAAATAGACTGCATAATCAAATTTTTCATCTTACAAAAAACTAGAATGCAATCCCGGGTATTGCCATGCATAAACTAAAACTCGAATTTAAGTAAGATTTATTGTAACCTAAAATCAAGTTTTAAGGAGCAAAGCGTACGACAATGTTGAGATTGATCCATCATTGATTAACTGATTGATTCTATTTACAAACTGTTGAAGTAAACATTTATAAACAATATCATAATAATTAAACCGTAACATGTCAGGGTAGCAGGTTGTCTTAACGATTAACAAATATTCAAAAAATGATAACAATAATTAAAAACCATTAAAAAAAATTCACGTCATGCACACTCGCGAGTTGAAATTGTAAAAATGAAAAGTCATGCGTTAGAATATTTTTAGTAATTGTTAGTCAATATTATTCAAAAATATATAGTTTTCTTAACATTATAACAACTTTAAAAACTTATAAAAATAAAATATAACGCGCGAACTTGTCAGGGTCGCGAAGGAAAACAGAAAAACGTTATGAAGATCACATTTTGCATTGAAGTCATAAAACTTATAAACTAAAGATCATTCTTGCGTTTCCCTCCGCGACCTTATCAATACTGGTAATAAATAATAGCTAATATCATAAATATTTGACTTCTCATGTTACAAATCTTTATAAATTAGAACTTTACGTGTATTTATCCAAGGAACAATAGAGAGTGCAGTCAAACAGTATCACGGTGTAAATTAGCTGTAATTTATTTGAACTTTAACATTGATATTCCAGTGAGCCGTGTTAACTGCACGATCCGAATTGCTCCGGCCGAAGGGATCATTAAAAGTCTAACAATTTTATTGTAACTATCTGTAACACAAAGAGCCTAATTTTAAATGGCGGACCAAGATGAGTGAGGAATTTTAAATCTGCATCAGACGGCCGTGTCAAAATCTGAAACAAAATAAAATTACTGAATTTGTATAACGAATTGAATTTTATTAAGGCTACTTCTAACTAACCATTCCGATTTTCTTCTATCTAAATACACCAAATTTACAACACAGTATAAATACAAAGCTAAATTATACTGTGTCTAGTCTACAATGAAAATGCAAAAAATGGCACTTCAAAATCAAAATCGCAGATAATACTAATCTTTTGAACATGAACGCATCTGCGACCGGAATAAAAAAATCACCAATAGTAAGTTAATCAAAATAGAACTTCGAATATGCAGTGTCATACCGAAATATCTTGGGACCGCGTTACACTTGAAAATGATGACGAGGCACCACCCATTGAAGTTAATACTGCATATTACATAATACTCGATGTTAACAAAAGCAACTGCGGAGTTGCGAACTTCTAAAATCTATTTAATGTTTCATCGGCGTCAAACCGGGATGAGTCCCCCAACGTTACCAGTGGGGCTGGAAGAAAGATTAATATGTACGCAATGATTCAGCACTTATAAGCCTTTTAGAATCATCCCACTGAAGCAGTGATTGACCAAAGCTATGAACATTAGGCGTTAAAGTTTCGATTGAAACTTATTCTGTTTGTACATTTCAATGTTTGTTATGATTGTGTACATTACAAAGTTGACTAAGGTAGGTAGACAATTTAGTTATATCGAGATTATCCGTGCTTGTAAAAATTGCGTAAATTATTAGGTTCTTTATCTTTCTTACAATATCTTCATCATTATTCTGGCTTGCCTAATTGCGCTTATTGTAAACGAACAATGGGAAAATTCGTACAGCCGTCTTCAGACCCAGAGCTATAGACTTTATTAACGGAAAAAGGGCGTTATCAATCAGTGTTTCGTCATGGCCTCGATTCCGCCCACGTCGCGTCTCAATCGCGGCGATTTACCCCGTTTCTTAATCCGACCTCACCGCCAATACAATGTGGACTGACGACGGGACTAAGCAACTGAACTTCGTAGATCAAGCAACGTTTGTCTGATCATCCAAAGAGTGTCCTAATCTTAATAAATTTTAGAAATAACACTCAGACATCTGCTCGCTATATTTCTTTTGTACGTTTAAGAGGATACGACTAATAGGACTTTAAAATTCTATTGTCTTGAACGTTAAAAGCTACTGATGTTATCGCATTAAAACGTCGTGTTAGTGAATTTCTGCTACATTTTCATCTTGAGAATGTATTTTATCAATTGTATGATATTACTAAAGATTTACATAAAGATTCTTATTGACTTCTCATACTAGTAACGATTCCAAAGCATAATCTCCATGAATCCTTAGCAAACTTCATTATGCTCAAATGGCATCGCCTTTACAGAAGGTAGTCAAAACATCGCGTTCTCGTTTCAGCACTTAAATTATATGACGCGATTCAGTGAACGTGAGCCGTTCTACATTAGACGCAATATATGTTAAATCTATTAATTGTTCTATTGATACCTTTGGGACAGTTAGTTGTCACGAGAGGTCACATTACAATGAAATTACAGAACAGCGGCCTGGTAACATATATTCTCTAAAGATCTTATTGTGTTTAACGTGGTCATATTGTAACGAATCTGCACCTGAACAAATTAGTTGTAGACTTTTGTGAGCAGTGACGCAAGTGTATGGTGATATGGTGTTGTATGAAATATTTGCTTTACTAACGACCTGCCAAGAAGTTTTTATTTGACTCATTAACATTATGGCTACGATTTCGGGCCTCTGTTTGCAGCTTATTTAAATTTTATGTTACGTAACTGATACTGTTGTTAAGAAAAAATACCTCCAAGTTCAAAGTTTTAAAATGGTAGTTGATTTAATTTAATTTATATTTATAATTTTGCATATGCATTAATAAATAGATAGCATTGTAAATGCTATTTTTATGTGATAATTATTAAACAAGAAAATAAAGTAATGTAGACTAGTTGCTTTTCAACTAGTCTCATGTCAGGGTCGTCTCCCGTCAGACATGTGACAACTTGCTTTTTATAGTATATTTTCTTGTTTCATTTATAGGTTTATTTATTAATTTCGTCGGATATATCTCATCATCAGAACTAGCCAACTTTTACTTGTGTATCGATCTAAAATTGGCAGTATTTTTTCCATGTCCTTGGAAAAAATTAAGAAATATAATATTATATCCAAGAAAAGCATGGGTTATATCATAACAAAAACCATTAAAACCCCACTTGAAGGCAAACGCCGAGCTACCGTGAGTCCTCATTTATCGACACTTATCTATCGACAAATGTAACAGTATCGACATAATCAAGGACACCCCGGAAATTTATCAACAAAACACATTATCTTATATTATAACACAATGCTGATTGATTTTCATTTAAATACGAAGACTTACATTCGTAAAATAAAGGTTTCCCAAATGTATTTATTCATATAATGTATGGGTTTTTTTAATACCTGATAAATTCGTAGGTATAATGGATACTAACAATAGATTTAAAGAACATTATCTCTGTAATCTCATTGTGACATTATCGGTCGCCAAGCGATTGTGTGTGACCTACATACTATTTTATTGTAAAGTTATATAAAATACTTACCGTTGCTGCAAGTTGTGAAAAGAGGCTGTGGTGTTTAGTACCTGTAAATAGAAAACCAATTATAAATCTATGATTTTTTAATTTTTGCATTTTTCAATGCTATTCTTATACACACAAGTGAATTTACTTGTGGCTGAGTTGACTTCTTCCAATATTTTTCTATTTAAAATTGGGTATTATTTAATCGATCAGCTTAAAACTCTAACCTAACCTAACCAATAATTGATTGTTCAGCAAGAAAACCTATTTGGTCAGCAAGTACTAGGTAAGCCAAAGAGAGTTGCTGACCAAATTGATATTTAGCTGATCAAAATATTTATTCCTTTTAAAATGTATTCATAAGTATAAAAATAGCATTGAAAAATGCAAAAATGCAGCCGCACAAATTAGTGGCTGTTGCATCTTAATCGATCGTTAAACACTTGAAAAGATGTTTCTTTCGAATGCAAGGATATTCCTAGCATTGATGTGACAACGCTGGCCTACAGCGTATTAAAAATATAAAAGTATTGGAGAATTTCGACGGTGGTCAGCAAGTCTCCGTAGCTCAGTGGTTAGAGCATTGGACCGGATTTCCAAAGGTCGTGGGTTCGTGTCCCATCTGAGAATTCACTTCTGGCCGAGTTGACTTTTTCCAATATTCTTCTATTTAAAATTTATCATAAGTACAATTATAAATCTTCTAAAACGTCAGCTCGAACGTTTAATAGATATGTTTGTTCGTGTGTTTCCGGTCTAATTTACTTAAATGTAAAGTTAACCCTAGTCTAAATCGAAAGGTAGGTACGGCGTGGCGTTATTTTTTTGCAATTGACATCATTCCATGTTTGTGTAGGGTTAAGATTAAATGTTGTCTATTAAAGCTTCTTCATCTGAAAAACCCTTTGGAATTTTAGATATCGGTATAAATTTGGTCTAGATAAATCAAACTCTGTAACGTTTTGACTTGGATCACTTCTTGTATCATAGCGTGTGACTCTGGCACCGTGAACGTACGCGTGGTCCTCATAAATATAAAAAAAAAACTAGCGATTCTTCGCGGTTTTACCCGCGTGGTGCCCGTTCCCGTGGGAATATCGGGTTTAAATATATAGCCTATGTCACTCGGGAGAAATGTAGCTTTCTAATGGTCTAAGAACTTTCTAAATCGGTCCAGTAGTTCCTGAGATTAGCGCGTTCAAACTAACAAACTTTTCAGCTTTATAATATTATTATTATTAAAGTATAGATATGAAGACCAAAAGTCACTTTGAATTTATGAAATGCCTTTTCATCGAGTCCTTATACTTTTTACTCAAAGCTGTTTGTAGAATAGGTAGATACTAAGTTTTTCTCGAATAAATTCTTTCTTTCTACAATCTGACTACCGGTCGTCAGATCGGCAATGAATACAATTGGATCCTAAGTAAACACGTTTCTAACACGTTTCTGGACGTAACGCATCACGCGTGATGCGGAAACAGACGAGCAAACACGGCGTGGCAACACAATGCTACCGTGTGTCACCGACCTTACTTAACTACAGGGAATATTTAGTTTAAAAAATGTGTCATGACTAGTATAACATTTGGTCATCGATAATTATTTAATTTATTTATTACCACCAACGTGTCAAGCGAGAGTTGAGACTGAGAATTTGAAATATGGATCTTGCTACTACTAAATTTTAAAATAACGACGCATCACCATAATATTATTGTAAGCTATCAGACAGCATAAATAACAACGCATCGTTTCTCAAAATTTTAAAATATACGCCCATATAAGTAAATAATAAGTATCAAAAATATTTTTCTCAGCGGACGACATAATAACGTGAACTAAAAATAATTCACTCCTTTAATGACGCTAACAAATCAACGCACACTAAACAAAAATCAAGTCGTAACATATTTGATTCATTATGGCTTTAATGATGTTTGCCTGCGTGTGCCGTGCATTCATGTCCCATGTCATTTCGGCTAAAACCGGCTATAAAACCTGTATACAGAAATACTCGTACATCATAAAAAAAGTAAATTTCGTATAAAAAACAAGTACCTACATGAGAAAAATCAATAAGCCCGAGTCAGGCTTGTGTGGCTCATTCATAAATATACGTGCATAGTGCACCCACACACATGCACCGGCCGAGACGAACCCACACAATCGTAGTACTACGATACTACGATAGAGTACTATAAACGGAGCTTCATTTTCCGACCTAACTTTACAGCCTATATTGAAAAGGATGACGATCCAAAAACCACTCTAACAGGAGCGTGGTAAATCTCAATGTCGTTTTCACATGCTGAAACCGCAATAAATGGACTATTTAGCGTGCGTGCTAAGGTCTGAAATCGTTTGCGCGGCAAATTCCGCGATAAGCAGACGCCGGGAGTGCAGTGAGATGTCTGTCGTCTCAGACGTTCTATTTATAGATATACGATTGTCGATTAACTTCGTCCGTAATGCACTCGAGACAGTTGTGGTCCGAGTATCGATTCGATGCTCAGCCACATTGTTTATACAGTTAACAACGCGATTTACGTTCAGCCCGATAGGCGTTTCTTGGTGACGTTTTATAGTTGGAGATTGGCACGCTTTACGATTGAGTAGTGCGCGTTAGGAATGCGACAGTATTAACGGAGGGCAACAACTCGTGTTTGCGACTAACAGCGAAATTCCTCGGCATTTTCGAACGATTCCCTCTTCTATAGGGAAACCGGACGTCATCGGTGACATTTGATAATCCTACATAAAAGAGTGTTATCAGCACTACGGTGATTTTCCAAAAGCCACACCAGTTTATCAGTCAGCAAACCGTGCGCGGAACCACGCGGAACCAGAATGGAGTTCCGTCCTAGATTCCGCGACGTTACGTAAAGCCCCCGCGGCGCCACCTAATGATAAGATGACAGATACCTCCCGGCATCATTATAATGATAAGGCTGTCATTAAAATGGCACGGCTGTCATTATTCACGCCGCCCCACCACCGCGCGTAATTACTAACTACTAATCATCGTTGCATACCTGCAATGCTAAGTTTTTCCGCGTTCATGTTGATAGATAATTATTATTGTGTGTAAAAAGTTAATATTTATTAAACAAATACCTGTACAGCAATAAACTACTACGATGACTTCACATTTTTATTGTAATATAGGTACAGTTTTATAACTTTATTAATTTTATTATTTCATATAAGGACTGCCTGCATACATAGACAATATTAATCACATAGTAAGATCAGTTCGTTTTTTTATATATAAAAAGGTTGGATTGGAATTGGAACATATACCTTTTGGCGCAAAAATGAATCTACTTATAGGGACAAAATAGGAGATGGAATACGTATCTCGATCTGGAAAATTCCCGCTCTGGCGAAGTCTCTTGTAAAAAATATGACAAAATAGAGAAAGTCCTTATCAAATATACAGCAATAAAACAATCTAGCGTGCGCAGGCGTCGATACGTCAACGTGAAGTATACCGCGGTGGGAATAAACGACGTAAATTGCGTGCAAAGTGCTAACAGCTCAAAGGGAATAAATATTTCAGACTGCTGATACAAACACACTTAGCAATTCTGTTTTTTTTTATGAACAACGGGGAGAAGCCTTCATCATACCTGATGTTAAGTAATTTATAAGGCTGAAGCTGGAAGAGCGTCTTTCCCGGAATCATCAACAACTCAGGAACTGGCTCTCTTATTTAATTGCCGGACCACAACAATGCTGAAAACATTGTTGTTATGGCGTCCGGCTAAGATAAATTTGATTGTTTGTTTGTTTGTTTGCATTGAATAGGCTTCGAAACTACTGAACGGATTCGGATGAAATTTGGTACACAGATAGTAGATAGCCTGGTTATGAACATGGATACTTTTCATCCCGATATTCCTACGGGAACGGGAACCAAGCGGGTGAAACCGCGAGGGGCGCTAGTCATTTTATAAAGAGGAAAGATTTCATTTTTTGTTTGTTTGCATTGAATAGGCTCTGAAACTACTGAACGAATTTCGATGAAATTTGGTACACAGATAGTAGATAGCCTGGTTATGAACATGGATACTTTTCATCTCGATATTCCTACGGGAACGGGAACCACGCGGGTGAAACTGAGAGCAGCCGCTAGTTAGCATCTATTTATTTTATGTTTCTGACAAATTATAGCCAGAACTATTCAGAAAATTCTGTCAAAATTAACTACAAGGATGAGGATGGTTACATTGTTTTTATATTAAAAGAGAGAAATTTATAAAAACGTAAATAAAAGAAATGAAAACGGTAACCTTTTTAGCTACCGTTAACATTCATACTGGATTTGCTAAAATGGATTATTATTAATCATATTTTTTATCGTCACGTAAATATATGATTATATTTTACACAGAAATGCCGTATTTAGCCAATCAAGTATGATTTACAACAGTTATCATAAGAATTAGTTAACATTTATGCTCGCTTATCAACAATATTTTATATAGGTCGCAAATTATTTATCAGCATTGAGATGATTAGAAAATATAAACTAAAAGTTCCATTATATTTATCAAGTTATAAAAACTACCAGATAAGATAACATTATGTACTTAACTTTATGAGACATCATAGTCATTAGCTACTGATAATAATAATAATAATAAAAAATGTATTTATTGATGATAAAACGATTTTTGATATATATTTTAAATCAATTTATTTGAGAGATTAGAATAGCACATAGGCTATTCTTGACATAAAAGATATCTTATTATGTAAATTTTACGTTAAAAGAAATAAAGAATTTGAATTAAACTAAGAAATAACAAGCACTCGAGTCGAAAATATTCTGTATTTCTTAGATATTCTAGATTCCACTCCATTATTTTGTGCAATATAAATAACGACAACATTTCAAATAGTATTAAACAATCGTTTCTCAGAAATTATACGGCTACGATCAAAATGATGTTTATTAAATCATACTAGGGCGGTTACAACCCGATACTCGGGTTCGTCGATCGACGAAAAATTCCAAATTATGCTAAATTAATGACACTTTTTAATAGCAGTTTGTGATCATCACGTTTAACATTTTGTATATTTTATAGTTTTCGGAACAAATAGACTCGAGTACCTTTAATTTGATACCTTACTCGGCCGCGTACTACGCGCCAAAGTCCCTATCGAGTCGTCACAAATTTTGCGAACCTGAATTAAGTATATAGATTATTTATGTTTCATTTGTAAGTCACTAAAATGGTGCGATATGTGTAAAAGAATTGAAACTGAGTTTTAAGAAAATTTGTCAGTCACATTTCTTCTTCCTTTACTGGGACTTTCGAATAATGAATGAAATAAAAAAAAAACCGAGTTAATGTTAAACCTTTTTCGAAATAATTTTCACACATTTAATAAAAGGATGACTATCACCTTATGTCGATCACTGTACTCGTTTCTTATCACATACGGTCAGTTACACCATAAAATTTCAACTATCTTGAATAGATATTGGACTTAAATCGAAAGTCTTTAAGGTTTAAAATCGTTTGTAAGAAGTTGACGGTTTGATACAAATTTACGTTCTGCACGTCTGTACTGTACTTTTTACTTCCACCAAATATTATATTATATTTAACACACTAAACTGTAATATCACTTTCTTAAACGACATTGTTAATGTTGCAAAACGTTTCCATATTGATTCAAGAATTAATTTTTGTAATTTTTTTATCTGATCGAAGAAAACATAAAGTTTTACAGGACTGGTGGCAAGTAGATTAATTTCCATTACCTTATCTACCCAACATCGGATGGAACTGAATAAAAACTTTATTAAAACGAAAGTTATTTAAGAGGCGACGATTTTGTGTGTCGTTACTTCGTTTATAACTTTTTTAAAGTTATTTTTGTGCTGGTCATTTCGCCTTATTGATTCCGAGAATGCTGCTTTTAAGACTGCGGTAGAAAATAACGGCACAGTACATACATAAGCTGAAGCAGTAACACCACTACAGAAAAAATCCGGCCAAGTGCGAGTCGGACTCGCGCACCGAGGGTTCCGTACAAACCTGTAGGTATATAAGTAAACGTTCATCCATCACGAGAATCGAGTCATATATGGTATTTTTATTGCAAAATGAAATTTAAAAAAAAAAAAAAAAATGATGTAACTAAAAATTTACGGTTTTCGCAATTTTTCCTTTATCTGTACTATATGACGTTACTTCGTACCAAATTTCAAGATTCTAAATTCAGGGGAAGTACCCTGTAGGTTTTGATTCCCGTGCGAGTATCGAAAATTTGAGTAAATTAGCGGCATAAACGGCTGTTCTTTTGATTGCTTTGGCTTAGAAGTTTGATTTTTTCACAGTTCCAAGGGACAGTAGACCTGAGTATAAGATATAAATTTCAGTTTGATACCTCCACGCATTCCTGAGAAAAATGGTCTTGACAGACGGACGGACGGACAACGAAGTTTTCCTTTTGAGGTACGGAACCCTAAAAAAGTCTGACAAGCGCCTGATTGAGACTAGCAAAGTTCGCGGCACCTAGATTTTTATTATTGATTAAAAATTTGATAGTACAAAATACGTATACCTAAACACCCGACACAATGACACATACAAAAGCTCATCGCCATGAGGCTTACTTAAATACTGAAAAGACTAATGGCCGAATACTCAATCGCTACTTAGCTTTAAAAAGCTCTTAGACGTCATGGTGTTTTTCATACTTTGGACATTTAATGCGAAAGTTTGATGTTTAAGAAGCCGTCAAAGTTGAGAAGCGTTTGAGTATTCGGGCGTGAAAGGCAAGTCAAGTCTCCTGGCAAGGGAGCTGATGAGGATAGATCAAACTCCATCTTCAAAAGGCTGAAAAGACGTGATCATCAATACCAGGGGGGTTATTCTCTAAGAAAACATCGACACTGTTGTCATGACTGAATGTCACATTAGCTGCCAAATACTAATGAATGTGGGGCGATCTCCGCTGTTTCAGCCGTCGATATCAAGGAGGTGAGAATATCTATCTGAGGCCCTACCGCGCAAGTGTCATCGACATCGACTTCATTTGACAGATGGATGTGACACATTGCAGCTTTTTTTGACGCAAATGAAAACTTACCAAAGACTAAGAGCAATATGTTACATCCATCTGTCAAACGAAGTCGATGTCGATGCCGATGACACTTGCGCGGTAGGCCCTCTGATTGGATGAGCAATTTGGCTTAGTTGAGATACTACTATCAATATTTACTGTGGTAACGGTTTGTGAAGTGCTATAGTATTATCAAAGAATACTAACTATTACTTATAGTGTCTAACGACGAGCAATCACTTGGTTACCAAATGATCAGATAGCTTTTACCTTTTATTATTATTGATGAACTGATGATAAACTGAAGAAACTTGAGACTATTGTCCTATTATGAAGTCTTTCTCAAACATTATTTTACTGCTATGTGTTTCGTGCAAAAGGGTGACGCGACGGTTAACAGCCAACTTACTTCTTCTAAAAACATGCTTGTCTATAGGACAGACCAATAAAACAACAAAGTAAAGTATGCAAAAAATAACCAATCCCGTCACGACTCAGCTTACTAATTACATGTAAAACTAAGAATGTACTGTTAACTTATTAATTTAGAAGAACAGCTATTGGTCGGTCAAGTGTCAAAATTGTTTATAAGTAACGACTATCAAACATAATGATAGTAATCGAGGCAAGCGGTGCGCGGCTAGAGGTTAGGGGAGGCGAGGAAGGCCGTCATCGGTAGAACTCGTGCGATTTTTAAATGATGAACTTCATATAAAAACTCTTTGACCGCAAACTTTTTTTTAATGTGGCTTCGGCATGTGTAATTAAAAAGTATGATGTTCATCTTAACCTTCGTGGTAAGTTCATAGTTCGATAGAAATATACATAATATGACCATGCAATACTAGTGACCGATAACGCAGTTTGACCGGAAGAAGGCAACCACCTTTCCCGTGCGAGTATAGGGATAAAATGATATAATAAATATCTATGTACTTAGTCGGGTCTTAAGATCTGTCACGACTTCTTAGTGAAGTAAAAACCGATTTTCAAATAAATATTTATTTTATTGTACATGAAAAGAAAGCTTACACTATAGTTAATACTAATTGATAAAAGGAAGGATTTATTTGTGAAAAGGAATGCAAATCTAAATTACATTGCGTTGCGCGTTGGGTTGCCATAATAAAATGGTCTAGCTAGATAGTCAATGAGTAACATCTAAAAATTGTAAGCAAATCTTAACTTTTGTGTTTTTCCAAAGTAGTTATATTTCATACTAAATACGATTTCATATGTAAATTAACTTCTTATTCAGTGCCGCAGCATTTGTGCGTTTTGCCTTTATCATTCCCTTTTTTTCTTGAGAAAGAGAATCACAAGCCAGTTCTCGCACTAAATCATCCGCCGCCATAAAAAGAAAACAACCCAAAAGCTTTACTGGGTCGCAAAAAAACCACTTAACCGAAAAAAAAACAAAAGAAAAACGCCGCATCATTTGAACTCAAGATAGAAGAGCAAATAACTTTCCTTTTATTTTACAAAACTTTGATACTAATTAGTAAAAATTAAGGTAACTTTTACGTTAAAAACAATGAAAAACTCTTTGTTTTAGATACGATTTCACACGAAGGTCTGGCAGACACCTACTTTGACATATTTTTCATTTTCAAACTCAAATTATCTGCCAGATACGCTATCCAAGACTTACCTGTCGGTGGTAGCGGCCCTACTAAAACTTTAACTATAGTTACTACGAAAGCTTATTGATACAAGCGTTAATTAGAAACGATAAGTGGTTATAAAGCTTTATTTTTAAATGGTGGCCGATTGAAAAAAAAAACTTGTAATATTTTAAATACTAGAGCGCGGTTAAAATTGGTGGCATTAGTTTTTGCTTAGCGGTCTACATGGCAGTGTGAGGTGATGTTAGGTGGTAAAACTGTGGTACAAAAAAGTGCTCTCACGACTGTTGGGTGAAGAAAAAACTCAGCCAAGCACGTATCGCTGTGGCGCGGGTGGATCCATAGATAATAAGCTACTGATGGATTTATGGTTAAGTTCTACAAACTAGATTTTGGTCTACTTAAGAAGAGATAACTAGATAAAATGACGACGAAATACACAATTTATTTTAGTGCAACAATGTGTTTCGTAGAGCAAAAATACGATTAGTAAATATCATCTTTTATTGAAGATACTTTTATACGCGTCTGTTCGCAAGGAAAACATCCATAAAACTGTAGTGCCAAAATAGGAAAAGCCCTGCACTGTTATTTGTGACCAAAAACTTTTTATAAATCAATCCACAATCCATCCACAATCCACGATCTTTGTTTGCAGAGAAATACGGAAGATTCTTTAATATTTGACATTCTACTACCCGATGTAAAATGGTACCAATAGAAATATTGTAGAAACAGTTCAAGATGATCAGTGGAGCCCAGTGACCTCTGGACATGTATTCATAACTAGCATAAAAAGGCACCAGATGGCATATTCGAAACAGCTTACCGGTTTGGTAGACGCCTTTTATGGCTCATGACTGGCAGGTCTAAGTACCACTAAGGACCAGTCTGTTGATCCCAAAATATTAAGAAGGAATAACTACTTACTATGTAACTTAACTATTGAAGGGTGGACCCAGACCCCATACATTTGTTTCCCATTCTCCTTTGCATCAAGTCTTCAATAATTTCACAATGCTAAGTATACTAATCGACAATATAATTAAAAACATAAATATATTTACACAGAACTTCACGGGACATTTACCTACATATACCGCCTGGTCTAGTACGGACAAGTAAAAAGTCGATGGACAATGGACAGGAATATTCATAGATGGAAAGGAAGGAGACCGCAAAAACAATAGATTATGTGCTTAATAATGAGAAAGAGAAGGGAGTGAAAGAGGAGATGACGGGTGAGAGTGGAGCGAAGTAAAAGGACGTAAAGCGCTGACTTTAAATAGAATTAAGATAAGAACAAGATGATGATGATGATGATTTATATCAGAAGTTAAATTTTTGAAAAACTCTTTGACCAGTGCCCTCATTATCTTGCCACTAGCGCATACTAGCGGTTAAGCTGTTGTTTTACGGGTTTCGGGACGAAATTTTGCTAGATATCCCATGTTGGATTGGGAGGGAAAGAAGAACGTATAATGTGTCCAGCATGCATCTAGCTTTATAGTGCAGATAATAAAAGCCTATCAACAGAGAAGGCAATTTGAAATCTATTGTAGGCTGGCATCTAGCCAGCCTACAATAGTGTTTTGAGATAACATCTTAGACCCATCAAATTTATTTATTCTGACATCACACAAAGGTACACATAAACACAAACACATCGCAGTAGAAGTAGGAATAAATGTCAATAGAACAAAAACAAAACAAACAAAAGCAAAATCGAATTTAAAAAAACGCGTACAGTCGTGTGATGACAAAACTTTGCTCAGCTCAGTATTAGCAGCAAGCAACAGATAGCTTGCTGGACTGGTGAGCTGCTGAGCACAGAAGTGTGTTTTTACAATTCACTTTTAAGATGGTCTGCCAACCCCGCAAAAGGACTTATAGTGTGAGGGTAAATCTTGGCATCATAATTATTACAAACAGTTAGTTCAGTAAGAATATAAACCATTGCGAGACCTGTGGGCCCCAAAATGGATAAAAAAAGAAGCTCGCTTCTCGGAAGCGGCTCGGATCGTGATTGAATCTTTCGTCTCGCAGACAGCCAGATGGACGGAGGACGTACACACTGACTATCGGTTTTTATCGATACTTATTACTTTTTTCGTCGGAACGTTAGCCGAGCGTGTCTTGGGAAACATAGCTTATAAAAGACCTGTACAAGTTATTACAATAAAATACTAAGGAGGTGCTTTAATAACGGTTTATTTCTAGTTTTTTCTATAAGGATTTATAAATGAAAAACATAAGATAATAAAAAAAAGTTGCACATGCTTTCAGAAGGCACAACACAGTAATACAGGGTGTTAAAAGACCCATAACGAAAACGGAAACCACGAATTCTCCCCATCATCAATATCATTTTCTTGTACAGGGCCAAATCTGGGAACCTGGTTAAGTTAAGGAGTTATTGAGAATCAAAGTCAATATTTATTTTTTAATTTTATTCTTTAATGTTACAAAACCGCAATGAAAATCAAAACCCATGAAAGAAACTCGTACCCTTGGACGAATTAACCACTGGACGCGTAACGAGGACCGCGTTCGCCTTTACCCCTCTGTCACTTACCCTGCATTTTAGACACAGTAAGCAATATGGCGTTGTCAGTATGACGCGAGATCTCGAAGTGGAACATTATCTCAAAAATGGGTAAATACGCTGAGTTAATTTGTAAAAAACATACCGGACAATCAAAACATTTTTCTTTTCACGCGTAAGTACAATTTCAATCTATTAGAGTAGCAATTTTTCGTAAAATAAATAAAATTTGGTATGTAAACAAAATGTAATACGTCATTTCAAAAAGTAATCATTGTACATGTAAATTCTTCAAAGATATTGCATAAGTAATTTGGTTGGGTTATATGTATCATTCATTCAATCAATTGTCATTTTTATGTCGTATAGGGCTTGAACATATCGATAATCATATCGATGTATGTAAATGAACGAACGAATCCAATTTTAATGTAGGAACTATTCAAATTAATTTCAGATTTACAGTTGAACCCCTAACAAGAAGAAATTGGCTGGAAGCGGTACGCAGGGAGATAACATGGACGAGGACTCAGGTCTTAGATAACATCTAAGGCCTGATGATGGAGCCAGAAGATAACTATAGGAACTCTGTAATTAAACGACGCAACCCTACGAACTTTGAGCTTGTTATATTTTAAATATAGCTTCAAACTAAAGAAAAAAAGTTGTTTATTTCATCCGCATGGTTCCCGTTCCCGTGGTAATATCAAAAATCCTTCCTTAGTGCTCGCCAATATCGTTAAAAGAACCTGTATGCAATATTTCAGTTTATTGGTTTAGCCGTTTGGGCTGTGCGTTGCCTATCAATCAGTCACGGTATTGTTTTTTAGTATTAGACTTATGTTGTACATTATCATAGTGTGTTGTAAATTAACATTTTACATTTATCATAAGTATAAAAATAGCATTGACAACGCAAAAATTAAAAAATCATAAATTATTAGCTGTTGCATCATAATTGATTGTTAAACATTTGTTTTTTTTTCTCTTTCGAATGCAAGGAAGGATATTCTTACAGCGTATTAAAAATATAAAAGTATCAGAGAATTTCGACAGTGGTCCGCAAGTCTCGGTAGCTCATTGGTTAGAGCAGTGGGCCGGATTCCCAAAGGTCGTGTGTTCAAGTCCCATCTGAAAATTCACTTGTGGCCGAGTTCATTTGTTCCAATATTCTTCTTGTTAAAATTTATCATAACTGGTGGTTACATTTATTATTTGTTTCTAACATAGACCTTGTTAGGTCACAGCAAGAATAAAATTAATTATATTTATATTATATAATGTATGTACGTAAGCTATATTATACTATTTTTTAATCTTTAATTATTTTTATTTTAATATCGTTTTATTATATTCAAGTAAAATAATCTTAAAACTACAATAAACTATTGGTTGAAATATCTTGCAATTAGTATTTCAGCTAGTAGTTGCTAGAAAGATACTGCCTTTTCTTTTTCTTAAATATAGGTAATTTATATGCGATGTTTTGTTGATAACTTCTGGGAGTTTTTTGTTTAAAACTGTCATAGCGTATGCTAGACCATACTCTATCCAAACGCTAGTCTACTATTTCTAATTTAGGTTTAGGTTGTGCTAATTTTGTACGGTGGCGTAAATTTTGAGATCTTTAATAAAGTGAAAACAAGTTTATATTTTTTCTTACAAATATGCATATTTCTTAAATGTTAATGGATACTAGAGTTGAAATTAAAATGTTTTAGTCTCAACGATCTTTGACAATCCTATAATGTCGATGGTTATTTTCAGTAAGTTTTAGTATACTTAGATTGTTGGCTTACGAGATATCACAGCTCGAGATTACCCATATTTTGTTTTATATAAAAAAGCTCGAGTGATTGCAGAAGAAGTTAATGTAAATAATGAATTATATTATTATATAAACCAAATATTAATGTTTTTTACTCACTTAAAAAGTGTTAGTAAGTAATTTGTAAACCCACCTGGCTAGCGACTACCATCTTATCTAAGTCCGTTCCGGCAGTTAGAGGTAAGATAGCCAGTTCCGAGATTCCGGGAGAGTCGCGCTTCCATCTTAAGCCTTATCAGTACTTAGTATCAGGTTTCATGTATAAAAAACCCAAACACATACGCTTTGGAAACCATATTTTATAGTTTTTATGAATTTGAGGGATTTTTTTTAAATGAGATTTCAAATTATTAGGTGCTTTTTGTTTTTCTACGAAACAAACAATTAACTTACTAATTTCTTTAAAACACATGATTTATTAAACTCAATAGCTTCATTCATTCACTCTTTACTTTTCGTGCTTTTTATTTTCCCACGAAGTAAACAATTAACTTACTAATTTCTTTAAAACACACATGATTTATTAAACTCAATAGGTTCATTCATTCACTCCTTACTTATCGATAAAAAAATTATCGATTACTTCAAGCACTACTGTCATTATTTGACATTAGTAATCGCCCCTCACCCCCGCAAGTATTGGTTGATCGTGATTTCATACATTCTTCTCGGGTTTCGTGTCCAGAGGTTAATTCGTCCAAGCTCGTACCCTCTAACAATAAAAATAACACCCATTTATTGAAAGCGAAAAATAAAAGTCATTTCCCAGCAATTATTTTTACATATTCTTATTAAGTTTGATGTAAACTGTGCATATATTATGGCTTTGGTATGGGTCTTTTAACACCCTGTATAATATAATAATAAGTCGAATCATTCATAACGTCATGCCTCCTACTGCATGTACTCAACAAAATATTTTTATATTTGCCTTTTATAATTGATCTTGTTTCCATCTTTTCAGTTGGCTTGTTTCTTTAAGAAGGCGGGTTTTTAAGTTTTTGAAATTTTAAATATTTTTTATTTATATCGTTTTAGTCATTTATTGGTCATGATATACCTTTTTGAAGTCCTAAAGAGCAGGGAGGCAATTCTCGCACCTTCGACATCTCGAATTCGACATTTTTTGGAGCCAAAAATCTGTATTAAAAGCTCACTGAAAGCAATCTTCGACATTTTATCAAAGATAATTGAAACTAAAGGATTTTGACAGTAGTAGAGATTTTACTTACATACTAAAGAAATTAAGGATATAAAAATGTCGAATTCGAGATGTCGAAGGCGCGAGAATTGGGCCTCTGCCCTTTAATTTGATAACCATATTGAAGTATTCTAAAAATATATTTTATTTTTCACTTCAAATAATAGCACTAATTTATTTTGATATACGCAGTGTCACTCTCACAGAAAATACGAATCCAAAGACACCTCTCAAGCAGAAATCCATCGCGCCGTTCAGACCGCAGAGCGTGCCAAACAATTATACATACATAAGTACATACATACTCTCGAAAACATAACCTTCCTTCTAGCGCAATCGGGTAAAAAAGGGATAGACCTCTTGTAATTGAATCACGAATATCTAATTCAATTGGATCAAATACCAAAAAAAAAACCAGAATGAAAGCATCAAATCTTTTTAACAATTCAAATCACAAAAATGATACAAAACAGTAGAGGATATCCGGTTTTAACCCGATCCGATGATCCCACGCCCACATTATGCTACCTTATTTTTTTTAAATTGCCATCGCAACAAAATTAAACACATGTAAGTAAATCTTTAAGGCGGGTTCGATCGGAAACTGATCTTATCGGATTAAACGACATTCATTCACCAGACTTTTTGTCCGATTAAAAAACTTCTCGTTTTCAAATACTTGTTACCTACCTGCTTTTACCCAAAGTATTTTTATTCGGCAAGTTACTTACACGAAATTTCATTAAACAGAAAACCGGACACGCTCGTAAACCATTTGCGTGGAATGTTTATCTAGCGCCGTTTGTCAAAACATCCATACAAATCATAATTGACAGTGACCGCATGATAGCCGGAACAAAGGACTTCCGTTCCGGAAAAAAAGTACGTCCGAACAAAAGCGATAAGTTGCCATGTGTTGTGTCGGGTCGCCGTAAACGCCATTGTTGGGAGCTTAAAAATATTAGGTGCGAAACTCCTCGTAAATCCTCTCTCGCGAAAATACTAATGCGCCGCCACAAAGGAAGGTCGTGTCGATTTAAAAGCAATAAGAATTCGGCTTATCTCGAATGGCCGGCCGATGAAAGCGGACATATTTATGAAATGCGTGAAACAGGTTCTGGGTTTGATAACGCGCCATGACGCTCGGTGCATGCCTCCAGCGGCCCTTTCGAACTTTCACACGCACCGCACATGTACTGAGGGACATCTTGTTTAACGGATGTCGTCGCAATTACCGACAACCGCGGTTATTATTGCACGGTATTGTACGGCCAAATTACAGCATCTCGGCTTCCCATCCGGTCTGACACTGCACTCATGACGTGACAGACGAATTTATCGCTTATGTTAGACGGGTACGATATATTTTTTTTGTGGCGCGTAGATCGCAATAAGATTAAGCGACTATTTTAGATAGTGATGCGTACTTACAGGATGCGAAGAGGCCGCCGTCTCGGACGATCAACGAGCTAATAAAGGAATGGACAAAACGCAGGTGAATGGGTATTCGTATGGACAATGGCGTCTCGCTGCGACGGTACTGTGTGGACACCTGCGACTTTGAGAAAAGGCAACCATCTGATTTATGGCCGCACACGTAATGCAAGATTTAGGATTCGCAGGCACCGGTGAAAATTGCGCCTTTCTACGAGCACAAAAGGTCGGACTAGTTGTGCGATCAATGGGGCCAGCCAGACAAACATTTCATATAAATAATGCCGCCATTCACAGAGTCCAACTGTGCATTTATGAATTAGCGTCTGCATTGAATGGCGCAATTTTGAAGAATTCTTTTTTTCACTTGTGATATTTATAAGGACAAAAAACTACAAGATGAACTATGGAAAATTCTAAGATTTTGAGATGACCTTACTCTTAATGACCCATTACTGTTTTTGCTATTACCTACCGACAGAAGACTTTGACGATAACATTTTGTCTGTACCTATCTGTTCATTTAATAAATTAAATTTATGTACTTGTGTTATTTCATCCAGTGGATTAATTGGCTCATTAAAGATTGCTGATAAAGCGAAATTAATTTTATTGAGAAATAGAAATATCTTTATTGCACAAAAGAAAAGATACACAGTTTAGGTCCAGATACTTTGTGACATGAGTCCGCAAGATCGATGCACATTACAATGTTCAGGAGAAATCATATCACATGTATGCCCGTGATCACGGCAGCTGTAAAGGTGCCGAAACATCCGTATTGATATACGTAAAAGTTGTTTTATTTCAATGAACAGTGCGCGCCAAAAGTTTAAGATGTACGTTTTCTCATTATTTCAAAGGTCATTCTAACTCAGGCCACGACTTAGAAGAATACAGTATGTATTTAATTAGTTCTAGGCCGTAGCAATTAGTACTAAAGACAGGCTTAGTAAAGATGGCTTAGGTCGGGACGTATCTCCAAGCTCGAGATTAGGATTGTTTGTTACACTAGAAGAACACAGTCTTTTAAGTCTCTGATTAGATCATTCAATTAGTTTCAAGACAAATGACATAGCCTTAATACGAGAGAACTGAAAAGTTTTCAAAGAATAGAAATCAAAATAAGAGATTCTATCGCCTTTCTAAATAAGTTAAAAAATTATGATTAAACCAAATTTTCAAATTTAAAAAAACTCTGATGTTAATGGGTTCTGTCCATAAAATAATTAACGGTCATGGTACGATCTGAAGGCAAGGAAGGATCTGGATCTGAAACGCTTCGTCTTTACGTACTTTCACTTTTAATTTTTTTTAAGCGCAATAACCTGATCGTCGACAATTTTGACCTTTGTGGTTACGAATCTACCACAAGAATTAAATAAATATTAATGTTATTGTAACCACTAAAAATATTTGACGAGTAGATAGATTAATGCACGCTCTGGAGTTCCGTACTGCATTTTTGGTTTTTCCATTACGAGACCTTGATCCCTCTTACCTGGTTACAGGTCTATGGGAAATCTTTCTCAGATGTTCATTTTAAGATTAGACTGGGACTGATAAACATTTGCCTTCTGCCAGACCAGCTTTTACAGACTTACGAAATTAAAATCACATTTGTTTTTTTTTTGTTTTTACCCTTCTCGTGCGCTTGTTGTATTCTGATCTACACTGTTGTAGCGTTTTCAAGGTTTTGATAATTTTAATAACTAAGATAATTTTACTCAATCAATTCCAAACTGAGCAGAGCTTATTGTATGGAATGGATGGATGGATACTTACAATACATAAAAACACCCAGACCAATACAACTATTAATATTACTTCCACCATCAATCTGCCCAAAGCAAGCTTCAACTCCTTCATTTGTGACTGTACATGGACAAAAAGTGATACTGCAGGTTTCTTTTCCTTATAAGGAACGGTTATTGTAAGGAATAAGTGTAGTATTAAACATTTAGTCCTGGAAATGGCAGTTAGAGGAGCAGCCGAGTGCCGTCTGAGGACCGTGAGTCAGACCCCACTGACCCGGTTCGCACGGGCTGCCTTAGCTTCGGCTTACATGGCTCAATGTACCGTGGCCCACAATATCCGTGTAACTTATGCTGAACAGTAATAAAGTTTTTTCACTACAGCTGAGAGTTAGGTACGGAATATCATAAACCGAAAGACTAAAAATTACTAAATTTGCCTTCTAAAATACTAGGTTTGGTTGCGGAAAAAATAGGTTTAGGTTAGGTTACAATGGCGACTAAGTCGCTCACATAGAATTTTCGTCGATAAAAAAGTATTTTAGTCCATCGGTTAATTACTACCCTACTATATAATCATTATATTAAGATGAAGAATAACAAAAAACAACACTTTGGTCGTTACGTAAGTAATACGACTTAGGGCCGGTTTCACCACCGACATAGGAATTCTGATAGGTATTCTTCATGTTAAAACTGTCAAATTATCTCCCAGATAAACTATCCCCACCTTATCTGTTGATCGTGAAAGAGAACCAACACTGTACATACTCATTAGCAGTACTATGCCTGGTGGTGTTACGACTTTTTTTTTGTCGTCGATCCGTTTTTGAGCAAAATCGTAAATGGAAAGTGGAAGTACGTATAATAAAAACGGTAGAAAAGTTATTTGTGTGTATGTAAAATACCGTCCGTCGGCATGTAAGCCCGCTTTGTTCCAGTCGCAAGCGCATTGTCGCGGGCGTCCGGTCGGGCCGGTCGGCAGATGTGCGCCGAGACGGTCGCGGGTTCGGTGCACCAGCATTCCACCGGTGACACGGTACATATGCAATTTACATTGTGCTAATCTATTTTTATACTTTAACGATCCAATATTTTTTTTATATTTTTTTTATTGTAAAACGATGAAACGATATTTTGCATAAATCTTATTTAATTTTCTCCATCTGATCGTTTTATAAAAATAGAATTACACTACACTTTAGATTAGCAGTTTCCTTGTACACGTACTTTTAGATAAAATTTTTGTCTGTTTGATTGATGTGAAGACAAGCTAGTGCGTAATTGATGCTATAACACTTTTACAAAATTGAACGTTTTTTTTGGGGTTCCGTACCCAAAGGGTAAAACGGGACCCTATCACTAAGACTCCGCTGTCCGTCCGTCCGTCTGTCACCAGGCTGTATCTCATGAACCGTGATAGTTAGACAGTAGAAATTTTCATAGATGATGTATTTCTGATACCGCTATAACCACAAATACTAAAACTAAAAAGCAAAATAAAATAAATATTTAAGGGGGCTTCCATACAATAAACGTGATTTTTTTTGCCGTTTTTATAGATTATAATGGTACGGAATTCTTCGCGAGAGTCCGACTCGCACTCGGCCGGTTTTCTTTCGTACGAGCTTATATGTTTTACTCCAACAAAAAATACAGTAATCATTTGACCCTCGTATGCCTCGCTCATTTCCTTTAAATATGAGTGTTGGTAAGTATCATCATCGTTCACTGTGTATATCCAACTCAATTATACCATTAAGGGATTGAAAAAAAAAGCATATAAATGGCCAGCCCACAACACGTAGAGGGTTATGATACGATCATTAAGAACTGTCAGTAGCTCCTCAAGCTTTAAAGATCCAGTACTAAAACCGTTCTTAGTACCTTCGTGATAAGGGCGTGATTATTAGGTCAGTGTGACACTTCATGTGTTGACAACTGTGCGTCTCCGTGTAGTAAATGTCACGATGATTGGTTTGGACGTGAGATGACGGCGGGTGCAGGTTACATTGGCGGTAATTGGTGGTGATGGCCAGGTAAATGCCAGACCACAGCAGGGCTGTGTCGCATATTTTTTTTATGAACGACGAAGAGACGCTTACCCTTCATCATACTCGCCTCATCATATAGCCAGTTGGCTATCTTATCTCTAACTACCGGAACTCAACAATTCTGACACTGTTGTAATGGCGTAAGGCTCAGATAAGATGGTGGTAGCTAGCCTCTTACAATAAGTCCTATCAACAACCAAACCGAATAAAACTTTTTATAAAAAAAATGAAAACCGACTTCAAAACACTAAAAAGCAAAAAAAAAATCTTTTGGAGTCGGTGCAAGCCAAGGCAAGAAAAATGAAATAGTAGGACCGCAAAGTAGAATGCTTTGGCTGGGACCGACTCCAAAAGGTTTATTTTTTGGTTTTTAGTGTTTTGAAGTCGGTTTTAATTTTTTTATAAAAAGTTTTTATTTCACAGTTTTTAAAGGAAGATAATATCATGTCATCCAAGTAACAAATATGAAATGAAATATATAAAAATGCTCAAAACATAAAAAGTAGTGGGTCAAACTAAACCAAATTTTTATGGGACCAATTGGCAACTATTCCGCATCGAAAAAAAAAGAATCACGGAAATCGGTTCAAAAATCTCGGCGTAATCGATGATACATACATAAAAAAAAGAAAATATATACCAACCGAATTGAGAACCTCCTACTTTTTTGAAGTCGGTTAAAAATATGTACACCCATAGGGAATCGAACTCGGATATAAATAAATAAATAATTGCATACAAACACACCAATTATCTAGCCCTCGTTAAAGTTTCATAAACTTGTGTTATGGATACTGGATAACGGATAATTAAACTTATATACTTTTGTTTGTAAATACGAGCATAATATATATATTAAACACTCAGACCAAAACAATCGACATGTTCATGCACACAAGTATTTGTGTTGTCCGGGTATCGAACCCGGGACCTCTGGCGCGAAAGGCGAGCTTAGTACCCCTGCGCCACACAGGTCGTCAAACAATAACACCGTAAAACAATATAACCTCTACCGGAATTCTCAACCACCGAGAAAACAATCACATTTAAATATTATTAAAATGGTCTACGAGTATCTTGTAGAAAAGAATTTGTCCCTATGAAGGCAAATACAAACAGTATAAGCAGATACAAGCAGGTGTAACTATGTGAAAAAAGTCAATGCTATGCAATAAATGAAACTTAATTATCCTGGTAAGTTATGCATTTGCAGCTGATAGCGATTGCAAATATCTCGAGGACAAGAATTTATCGATATTCATTAAAGAATTCCAAAAAATAATGACTATATTAATATATTTCTGGGCTTACACTTTTGAACACACTGTATGTGAAGGTGAGACCAATTTAAAAAAAAATACCAACCAGACCAATTTAATAAAGAATTACATTGTCGATTTTTGTAGTTCCAACAATATCTTATAAGGGTCAAATTGACAACCTCATTTTATCATGTCAGATAAAAGGGCAACCGTATTTATATTATTCTCCACAATTTTTTACATTTCGGACACCCCCACCATAATAATAAGTTTTGGTATTTAATCCTCTGTGGTTTACAACTAAGTAAAAAAGGTTTTAATTATTAAATAGGTATTCAACCATCAATATAAACAGTTATAATATCATTTTATGATTTTGTATTTTTTGCATTTTTCAATGCTATTTTTATACTTATGGTAAATTTTCGATTCCCGTCTGAGAATTCACTTGTGGCCGAGTCAATTTTTTCCAATATTTTTCTATTTAAAATTTACCATAAGTTATTAGTCATTTTATTATATTTTTATAGTGTCTAGGCATTGAAAGTAGGTGGCTCAAAGGTTTTCGCGGGTTTCTGAGACCCTACTAATAACTACGCTTTTTATGAACTACGGGGAGACGATAAGCCTTCATCATATTTTTTTTATACAAGGAGAAGTGCTTTTACGCATCCCTCGCCCCCAGGTGTAGGGGCGATTCGAAATGTTGGACTCACCTGGAGTACACGGCCTATACAAAAGGCCACGCTGTCCATCCTACGCCCATTCCTTGCCCCCACCCAGCGTGTAAGCTCGGTGGAAGCCGTCATCATACTTAATGTTAAGTATTGTTTAGGCTGAAGATGGAAGCGAGCCTCTTTCGGAATCCTCAACCACTATGAAACTGGCTATCTCACCTCTAACCGCAGGAACCTAACAATGGTGAAAACATTGTTGTTATGGCATCAGACTTAGATAAGATGATGGTAGCTAGCCAGGCAGACTTATAACAAGTTCTACCACCAACAAAACCAAATAAGCCTTCATCATATTTTTTTTTATACAAGGAGAAGTGCTTTTACGCATCCCTCGCCCCCAGGTGCAGGGGCGATTCGAAATGTTGGACTCACCTGGAGTACACGGCCCATACAAACATAAAGGCCACGCACTCCATCCCAAGCCCCTCCCGCACCCCCACCCAGCGTGTGAGCTAGGTGGAAGCCTTCATCATACTTAATGTTAAGTATTGATAAGGCTGAAGATAGAAGCGAGCCTCTTCCGGAATCCTCAACCACTGAGAAACTGGCTATCTCACCTCTAACCGCCGGAACCTAACAATGGTGAAAACATTGTTGTTATGGCATCAGACTTAGATAAGATGATGGTAGCTAGCCAGGCAGACTTATAACAAGTTCTACCACCAACAAAACCAAATAAGCCTTCATCATATTTTTTTTATACAAGGAGAAGTGCTTTTACGCATCCCTCGCCCCCAGGTGTAGGGGCGATTCGAAATGTTGGACTCACCTGGAGTACACGGCCTATACAAAAGGCCACGCTGTCCATCCTACGCCCATTCCTTGCCCCCACCCAGCGTGTAAGCTCGGTGGAAGCCTTCATCATAATTAATGTTAAGTATTGATAAGGCTGAAGATGGAAACGAGCCTCTTCCACTGAGAAACTGGCTATCTCACCTCTAACCGCCGGAACCTTACAATGGTGAAAACATTGTTGTTATAGGCGTCGAACTTAGATAAGATGATGGTAGCTAGCCAGGCGGACTTATAACAAGTTCTACCACCAACAAAACCAAATACAATATGTACCCCCACTGGGAATCTAACCCGGAACCTCTAGGTCTGATACCGGTGGTTGTTTCCACTAGACACAGAGACGGTTAAACGTCGGATAAAGGACGGGGATTATACGTTGCGTTTAGCGCCATCTCGCTTACAATATTACTTTAATAATAATATGTAATAATAAACTCTTGTTATAAAATTGAAATAACTACCTAAATGCTCAATATCGTTCATAAAACAGAAAAGTTAGTGGAAGGGGGTCGGTGGGGGGTATAAAGAAACATACAGAAACGAATCGCCTAAAAACCGACTACACGCAGTCTTGTATGCCCTACCCCTAGAGTGTAATTTAAACCCCGTGTAGGCGCGGAGGGGTGAGGCGGCCCGCGTGCAGAGGAGCAGGTGGTTTTAAAGTTCACCTCCGCGGCTGAGGCTAGCCGGCGAAGCCGGCCAGCAAGCCGAATCTGCGGTTGCGATTGCATGCTTGCTTGCATGCTTGCTTGCATGCTTGCTTGCATGCTTGCTTGCATGTTTGCTTGCATGCTTGCTTGCATGCTTGCTTGCATGCTTGCTTTCATGCTTGCTTGCATGCTTGCTTGCATGCTTGCTTGCATGCTTGCTTGCATGCTTGCTTGCATGCTTGCTTGCATGCTTGCTTGCATGCTTGCTTGCGTTGGGCGTTGGGCGCTAAAATCACCATAATACTGTAAAATACTTTTTTTTTAGTTTTTATGGCATTTAAAATATAGTTAAAACAAAATTATGTGAAACGTTGATTAGACTATATGAATGTTATGTAAAATAAGCATTATATCATTGAATGATTAGGTCAAATAATTATTAGGCCAATCGATTTTTATACCAAATGAAATTATGGTAAATGAAATTATATGATTCGTATGGTATGTAAATGTAATGTAATCGGTGTGTCAAATGAAATTATATGAAATGTTATTATATCAACTGATCGTTAGTTCATGTAATTTTATGTCATACATTACAGACCCAGACAGGACACATGGCGTCTGACGATCGAGGCTGGGAAACATACAAAAACGGATTCAGACGTTGGCAAGGGCTAATTGCTCTAATTAATCATTAAAGTTTTATATTAATAAATTAAATAATAGGTTTTAATAATGGGTCTTTACCGAAATCGCTGATTTTTTTCTTACACTTCTAGAGATCCTCACTACTTCTATGATTAAAGGTATTATTATTTTCGTTCCTTTTACGATAAAAAAAATCCTTGAAAAGAACTTATTTTTTTGTTTGCAGTGACTACTTAGTGTAATGTAATTTATAAGATACAAATTATTTTTTAAATAAAACATAGCATTATATTGCTTAGACTTCATACAATGCTTGTACATAAAAAAATTGTGGCATTAGCATTTGCGGTAGAAATTATAACAAAATTTTTTAGTATGGAAAACGAGCTTTATTTGAAATTCTTCATACAAATCGGCAATTTCATAGGTAAAGACCTAATATACACCTCGTCTGTTACTATTGAATTTTAAATATCTTCGAGGTTAACTAAAATATTTATATTAAAAGTTCTCCGGATAATTCGTACAAACAGGAAGTACTCACAATTGAACCGATAAATTAAATTAGATTTCGATAGTGGGGAATTTAAATTAATGTAACAATATAATCAAAGGTTTTCCCTATAATTAAATTAGCTTGTGATTAGAACCGCCATTATAAGTAGGTAAGTACTCCTTCAAAAATAACATGGTTTTAAATATAAGGTTGTTTGTATATTTTATTTATTAATTATTTTAAATAAATATCAGATACTTAATCTGATTCACAGATAACTAGGTTAATCAGAATTCAGAACTCAAATAAAAAAAAACAAATGTTTGTCCTGGACGAGGATCAAACCCACGACCCCTAAGCTTAAAGATATGACAAGTAGCACTGCGCTATTAAGTCAGTCAAAAGTATGACAGTTAACATTAAAATTCAGTTACTTACTTCCAATCAAACACGTTCTTTACAGCTAGTCAAGAATATTTACGCCCAAAAAGTTTCTGTTTTATTCATACTTACAATAAAAAGAAAAAAACAAAGAAAAATAATTTATTAGAACAGCATTTTTACAATTTACAGTAGGAATCTGCTCCCATAAAAAGTTTCCTGGTGTAATGGGAGTCAGGCTACTCTATTAATAAATGTTACAGCGTTACGCTAGTTCTATTGTATTACGTTACAATAGTAATAAGTGCCCGGAACAGCAGCCCAGACTTTACAGTTAGATCTTAAGAGTGCCTTAGGCCCTTTTCTGATTTGTCGGCGCGGCATATCGGTGCGACATCAGCACGCTCGGTATACGCGGTACCGATAGCTTACCGAGCGCCTATATTTAAATGGAGCGTTCCTGATTGGTGCGGTAAGCGCGCAGCGGCGACGACGATTACAAGTATAAAAACTTTGGTCTGATAATGATATATCCTGACATTCCAGCGATCGCAAATGGAGCTTAGCTTGTAATTCTAAGAAACAATGATACATCCAAGCTTAAAAATATATGCGCATTACTATTCCGAATTGTAAAAGGTCACTTATTCGAAATGAATGACTCATCCAACGTTTTCATGACCAATCGAAAGCTTCCGCGAGAAAAATGAGTCCGAGCTTTGGAACGAAATTTCCATCCGTGACGTCACCGACTCCCAGTGACGTCACTAACCCACCCTGACTCGACGCGGGTGAAACCCCAAAATAGGTGTTGGTAACTTGACCACGGTACAAATTGGGGGTTTGATTACGTGTGGTGAAGACAATCAGGAGTGGGTATAAAATTTTTATTAAGGGTAGATCAAGCGTGACACTTTGTTGACCGATGGGAAACAGTTTGAACTTCCCAATGTACGATTACAAGAAAGTAGTATCAGAGGCCTGAGGGAAGAACCACATGCTATTAAGCACAAAGGAAATGAATTTTAAAAATAAAATTTAAAAATTGGTTGCATATCGCGAACTAAAAAAGTTGTATTTCTTTGTTTCTTGTTTTTTTTTTATGAACCACGGGTAGACTCTAAGCCTCCATCATACCTGATGTTAAATTTGATAAGTCTGAAGACGGAAGCGCGCCTCTACCGGAATCCTCAATCACTGAGGAACTGGCTATATCTTATCTCTAACAGCCGTAACACAACAATGCTAAAAACATTGTTGTTATGGCGTCAGACTTACATAAGATGGTGATAGCTAGCCAGGCGGACTTACAACAAGTCCTGCCAACGACCAAACCTAATACAATATGTACCCCGCTGGGAATCGAACCCTTGACCCCTAGGTCCGATACCGGTGGTTGTACCACTAGACCACAGAGGCGGTCAAAGTGAAACAAACGCATTTTCAGTATCATCAAGACAAAAAGAAACTCCCAATCTTTTTATCACATTCAAACTATTGCTTAAATGACGTTTTAGCGTAGTCGTTTAAGTCAGTAGGATAATCTGTTGGTTAACTCGTGCCTTAGCGATAGGTACTAAGTTTTAAGAAACCAGACTTTACAAGACCAGCACGGTATAGCTTGTGATATCGCTATAGCTATAGGTCACGACGGAAGACCAGCGCGGGTCATAAGACCACGCATTATGCTGAGTCGTGACCGTTTTGGGACAAATTTTAATGTTCTTTGTTTGTACTGCCTTTCGTTAACGTGTAATTTGTCCCAAATAAATTGATTTTCTTTCTTTCTTTCTTTCTATAGCTATCGATTTTTAAATCCCTCTACAAGGGCTCTCGCTGAAGTTATGTTTCATACTAAAAATGCAATTGGATTCACTCCAATAGATGAAAAGACATATGCATGGTCGGGCCGCAGACCTATATCCAAACTTCTCTATAGTGGCACAACAATGAAGGCTTCATCAGATTCCATACATTGTGATATGGCCATAAAGTAATTCTTTTCTTAGCAAGTTTTTTTATTTTTATTTTTATGAACGACGGGGATTCACTAAGGGCCTGTTTCACAATCTAAAAATAAGTTCTGAGTAGCTTAAATGGCAGATGATTTGACATATTTTTCATATCACAGCTGTCAAATCACCTTACAAGTAAGCTAATCAGAACTAACTTTAAAATTATGAAACAGGCCCTTAGCCTTCATCATACCTGATGTTAAGTATTGATAAGGCTGAAGATGGAAGCGAGCCTCTCCCGGTATCCTCAATCACTGAGAAGTGAGCATGTTTGTATAAAATAACGGGGTGGGCGGTTAGATGTGCTGGTGAGTGTAAACTCACTATAAGTAGCACCATTTGTGTGCAATTTTTATAAAGCTAAATTTAATACACGAATGCTTAATTGAAATCAGCCTTGACTTTATCAAAAGCCCGGCGTCCATCCGGGATGTGTAATGTTAAGGAAGGTTCGTCGATTCGATACCCAGTAACCGATTATTACAGGTTCCTAATGAGAGACCCGGTTATGCTAATTAGGCTGATATGTGAAACATACAAACAATGAATGTGACTGGTGATAACGAGGTCGGCAAATTTACCGACAAATTGGAGGAAAAAGGGTTTAGAAATGGTCTGTGCATGTATTAGAAAAAAAAAGGTATATGAGCTTGTTAGTCGAGAGCTAGTGTGCTTGTTCCTAGGTCTTTACCAGGACGGGTATGCTAGGTGACTCAAGCATATCCTCAAGGCAGGAATCTGTAAAGACTGGATTCCCCTCACTCAAATAATAAAAAAAGGTTCCGGGGGGGTTTCTCTGAACCGGATCACGTAAAGATCGAGATCGAATTAACATCAAAGTCAATAGTTATTATTATTATTGATTCTCGACATTTTATATTGGCGCTACAATACAATCGACATCTAGAGTACAAAATTACTTTCAAGTATTTCTTTTTAGTAAAGAAAATGTTCATAGAGTTTAAAAAAAGTTCTTTACATAACTAGGAAAGATCCTTCTAAGACTAGACATAACATTGGAATTTAGGGTTCCGTAACCAAAGGGTAACGGGACCTTATTACTAAGACTCCGCTGTCCGTCCGTGTGTCTGTCTGTCTGTCTGTCTGCCACCAGGTTGTATCTCATAAACAATTATAATTAGACAGTTAAAATTTTCACAGATAATGTATTTATATTACCGCTATAACAACAACTACTACAAAACAGTATAAAATAAATATTTGAGTAGGCTCCCATACAACAGATAATGGTACGGAACCCTACGTGCGCGAGTCCGACTCGCACTGGGCGATTTTACTTACCACTTGTTCTAGCTAGAGATAATAACCAACCCTGTTAACCATCAATTTGCCATCATTAGTATCAAGAACCGATGACTTCCTGTGGCTCAGGTGATGGCTTTTTAATTCTGGACCCTCCGAAAATCAAGAGTAAAAAAAGAAACCTACAACGGTATCAGGAACGGGACATAAAGACGGAAGGGAAGTCGTTAGAGTTTCGAATTTCAAATAGGTACAAAAAAACGGTAAAAAAAACCCTTCTACGAGTATAAAATAATTACATCTTGATTAAAAGAAAAACAATAATCTATATATATAATACGGCAGTGAAGCCGCTTCTCCTCCTAAACTAAAAGTCGCACAATCAAGTGCAATACACCGTTAGAAATGTATTTGTCTGAAGTAGTCGGATAAGTCGAGAAATTTAGCAAAAACTCAAATAAAAAAAAACTTTTTTGAATGTTATTATGTGTTTTTTGCGCATTATGCGCACACGGGTTGCTCGTTATTTTATAAATTAACCAACAGCCACCCGCGGTTTCACTTGCGAGTTTCTGTTCCCATGGGAATAATGGGATAAAAAGAATCCTATGTTTTAAACCAGACTATCAACTACCTGTGTGCCCTGTTTCACCCAAATCTGTTCAGTAGTTTTTGAGAGAAGGAGTAACAAACATCCATCCATCCAAAACATCCTCAAAAACTTTCGAATTTATTATATTACGACCTCTAATTACTAGCGGCAGCCCGCTGTTTCACCCGCGTGGTTCCCGTTCCCGTGGGAATATCCGGATAAAAAGCAGCCTATTTTTTAATGCAGCCTATCTTCTATCTGTGTGCGAAATTTCATCGAAATCCGTTCAATAATTTTTGCGTGAAAGATTAACAAATTAACATCCAAACATCCTTAAAAACTTTCGAATTTATTATATTACGATCTCTAATTAGTAGGATTCCTATCCTACTAATTGTAGCATAGGATTAATACCTTAAATTAACTAATACCTTGATAAATTTTAAATAGAAAAATATTGGAAAAAATTAACTCGGCCACAAGTGAATTCTCAGATGGGAATCGAACCCATGACCTTTGGAAATCCGGTCCAATGCTTCCAAAGGTCATGGGTTCGATTCTAATCTGAAAATTCACTTGTGGCCGAGTTAATTTTTTCCAATATTTTTCTATTTAAAATTTATCATAGTGTAAAAATAGCATTGAAAAATGCAAAAATTAAAAAATCATAAATTAACTAATACCTTTCTCGATCCATAGATTTTAAAGATATAGACAAACAAATCTATCATAATAACAAAGTAAGTTTTTAGATAGAAAGAAGGAAAAATTACAAATAATTAACCGCCTCTGTGGTCTAGTGGTACCACCACCGGTATCAGACCCAGGGGTCCCGGGTTCGATTCCCGATTCGATTCGAGCGGGGGTGCATATTGTATTCGGTTTGGTTAGTGGTAGGACTTGTTCTAAGTCCATCTGGCTTAGCTACCACCATCTTATCTCAGTCTGACACCATAACAACAATGTTTTCAGCATCGTTGTGTTCCGGCAGTTAGAGATAAGATAGCCAGTTCCTCAGTAATTGCGGATTCTGGGAGAGGCTCGCTTCCATCTTCAGCCTTATCATTACTTAACATCAGCCCCTGATGTACCTACCGTGCAAGTGTCATCGACATCGACTTCATTTGACAGATGGATGTGACACATTGCTGCTTCTTTGTGACATAAATGAAAACTTCCCAAAGACTAAGAGCAATATGTCACATCCATCTGTCAAATGAAGCCGATTTCGATGCCGACCCCACTTGCGCGGTACGGTCCCAGGCAAGATGAAGGCTAAGGCTCCCCGTCGAACATAAAAAACAAAATGTTTCGTAAGTATGGACTCGCCTATATCACAGACTGTAATAGAATCAGACACCTACTTTAAAGTCACGCACTCAACTCGCGTTAACAACATTACATTGTAATGTTATCAACATAGGTAATGTTATTAAATGGGAATGCGTACAATTTCAACGCATAAGGATTAAAAGTTCACTGCAAATACCGGTCTTATTAAGTCCTACTAATATTACAAATGCGACAATGGGTCTAACCTCAGTCTGCTTATCTTAATGTTGTGCTTAAAGCTTAAATATTTTTATCTAAAATAAATTGATACTGACCTGTATGTACATTGTAATGCGAGAAATGTTGCAATGTATGATAGATAAGTCTTTATTTGCCAGTTGAATATTGTTTACGGTTACAATAACCATATAATGTACTATTATAATAAGTATTTTCGTTTTGTGATGGAAATTGACCTTACTGATATGTTAAGGTCACTTTTCAATTTGACGACTCTGTATGAAATAAAACAGGGAGAAAAAACAGCCCTTGACGAGTTTCTTGCCGGTTCTTCTCGTTACAAGGTCTCCCGCCGTAGGGTTTGTAAACCGATGGCGTAGCTTCTTTGACGTTCATAAGTGCTTGTAACAGACTAGACTGAATGAATGATATTGAATTTGAATTTGACAGTTTGTGAGAATGTTTAGATGTTAATTTGTTACTCTTTCACGCAAAAATTATTGAACGGATTTGGATGAAATTTCGCAAAAAGATAGAAGATAGTCTGGAATAAAAAATTGGCTGCTTTTATCCCGATATTCTAACGGGAACGGGAACCACGCAGGTGAAACCGCGGGTACCTTGAAATATATGTCTTATTACCAGATTTGTAACATCACTAACTATAGTTTTATAAGAAAAAGTAAGTATATTTTCCGTATAGCGTCTTAAAGTGGTCGGACCACACGGGCCACCTTGACCCATTTTTCTTTTTATTTTTTTTCACACTAGGAGAAATGCTTTTACGCAGGGGCGATTCGAAATGTTGGACTCACCTGGGCGGGTTATACCAACTAAAACTTCTAGAACTTGCCCTCCAGGCCGCCATTGGTCATGGGGGGTTAGGGTTCGCCATCACCCCTAAAGACCAGGCCGGCCACCTTGACCCTGGAAGTTGACCGCCATTTTGTGACCCTACACGACAACATTCCGGCGACGCCATCTTACAGGCAAAATTCCAACACGTAGGTATTAGGAACTAAAGACTATCACCAGTGAATATTAACATGGTTTGTATTTTTTTCTAATCTTCTTTTTAAAATTTCCTTATCAGAATATATTGACCTTGAGCGTAATTAAAGACGGTTTTGGTAATGTAACTTGCAGCAAAATTTGTTAAATCTAGATTTAACCCATACAAAAGTTATGATTTTTGAATTTTTTGCATTTTCCAATGCTATTTTTGTACTTTTGATAAATTTTAAATATAAACATATTTGGAAAAGAACAACTCGGCCGCAAGTGAATTCTCAGATGGGACTCGAACCCACGACCTTTGGTGTTGTTGCATTTTAATCGATCGTTAAACATCTGAAAAGATGTTTCTTTCGAATGCAAGGATATTCATAGCATTGATGTGACAACGCTGGCCTACAGCGTATTAAAAATATAAAAGTATTGGAGAATTTCGAAGGTCGTGGGTTCAAGTCCCATCTGAGAATTCACTGTAACCGAGTTGTTTTTTCAATATTTTTCTATTTAAAATTTATCATAACCATACGAAACAGTCAAAATATTAAATCTAGATTTAAATATTTGACATGTTTGTAGGGCTAAATCTAGATTTAAAAGAATCGAGATATAGCCAATTTTCCTGCAAGTGGACCTAAGAATACTCGTATAATTAATTTTAATTCACTTAAAAATCTCACCATTCATGAACTAATCAACAACCTCATAAAAATGTCGTTCTCCGTAAAAAGAAACCTAAACGACTGCGGAATGAGTGAATTCTCCAAAATAACTTACAGGAAATCGAGTCCAAATACGTAGTACATACTTACTTTTATGTTATTTATAAATCCGCAAAGCCGCAACTTAATCTGAGAACAAATAAAAAAACATTGAATTAAAACGTTTGTATTCCTCAGAAATATTAACTTAAAAAGATTTTAAACCAATTGATTATACATTTGAATTTGATAAATACATAGTCAAAATAGAATATAGCCGCATTGAAAACGTTTCTTGCTTCGTAGTCAATAACAACAACCGCAAAGATCATAATGAAAACCCAAAATATGAACTAACAAGCGATGTTCACAACATTACATAATAAATAATCGAGTCATAGCTCTCGCGTTTTTATCGAGGCACGTCCCATCAATCATGAGATTTAGCGATCGTCCGGCCGTTCTCACGAGAGGCTTGTAAAAAGGATAGAATGACCAATTATGTACAATCAAATAAAAATAATTGCTTAGGTTTTAGACGCTTGTGCGCGTCGGTGTCAATAAACTGGAGTTCCGGAAAAAATGTGTAAGACTCTAGGAGGTGATCACTTAAGAGGCTGTAGATATAATGTGATCGCTTTTGATGATTCATGTAAGTAATTTATAATTTTGCTTGTAAATATAAAATAACTTGAACAAATTCGCATTGTACTCTACTAATAATATGAATGCGAAAGTATGTGAGCTTGTTTGTTTGTTACTCTCACACGCTAAAACTACTAAACGGATTTAGATGAAATTTGGCACAGAGACAGTAGATAGCCTGGATTAAAACAAATTATCCTGATATTCCCACGGTAACAGAACAAGAACGCCACTTAAAAAGAGCATATACCACGGTGACAAATCAACCAGCAAACAGGAAAACCTAACACTAGTTGTACAGGCATATATCATAAATCTTTAATTGCTAAACCTTAATTAAATCATCTTATCTTCCGCTAAGTTTAATTATAGCCAAATTCCCGCAATAGCTTCATGAATTGGCGCCTGTCGCATAGCTACGCTCGAGTCGCTTGACTCACGCGGACAGTACGTCTGTGACTCACACGCCACTATCGCATAGGCATAGCCCAGGCTTTCTCAAATTGGGACGCGTACCCCTAAGGGTTGCCGTTAGACGCTAGGAGGTACGCGGCAAGATTAATTTGCGTAATGGCAGTTAAATTGGACTAAAATTACTTCTCAACTTGACCCAATTTGCGGCAAGAAACAAGGCCACCCACCTCATTAATACTTATATTTATTTTTGACACTTACGATTTGTGTTAATTCATTGAAATAAAATAACGTGTAGATTTTCTATTCTTTTGGGGGGAATTGGTTCCTGTCGTCTGAGAACTTCATGAAGGGTACGTGGACGTGGGCCATTAAGTTTGAGTAACCCTGGCATAGATAGACCAATCATGCAATCATTACCAGTATTCACACGATCCTTGCAAATACTTTGAGGACCTGGCGCAGTGATTAGCGCATTCGGCTCGCGATTGTGGCGGTCAAGCAACTTTTGCAATGGTCGCTTATGGGATGGATGGCCGACCGTTATCTTGAGCCCCTCCGTGCTTCGGAAGCCACGTTTAGTAGTTGGTTCCGGGCTGCATTTCCGGTGTTTACCACCCACCAATATTAAGTCGCATCGAGACCAATGGGTTATGTCGTGACTGATTCTGGATGGATACCTAAGTCATCCTTAACCCTAGATACCTAACGTTGCTGAACTACTCTGATAAGCTAACCATTCGACTTTTTGACGATTTTGATTTAAAATAATAATAAATGTTTATTTTTTAACATTTTCTTGACTTTTATTATGTTTATATAAAATAGGGAATATGAATATGAAAGAATATTAATATTTTTAATATTTTGGAACTCAATTTTTTTCTTTTCATACATTTTTTTTTTAGATGAGACCACCACTCTATGTGGTCAACTGGGTTCTGAGTTGGCACGAAACCGCGGGTATGTTAATTAAACAATAAAAGAGAAATTTAAGCAATGTATCTATGGTGTATAATATATGTAGCTATCTAGGGTTAAGGTTATATACCCTTACATTACAGGGTAAAATGGCTGATAATTATGATGATTGTAAGCATCTAACCAAAACAAAAACAATAATATTGACGTTTCTTTAATGGCTCTTAGAATAATTTCCATTTCTGTTGCAATAGCTGTCGACAAGCTGTTAGAGTCGCCAGCGAACGTAACTAATGTTGCGAATTATCACAGCCCTAATTGTATTGTCACAATACTATGCGCCATTACGCAACCCGCTAGAAACAAGACCGTTAAGCTGACACTTGCAATGCTAAAAAACCACTTCGAAATAAAGTCCACTCCGAAAACGTAACAGGATACCTAATAACAGGATAAAGAACGTTGGTTTGGTTTCGAGACTTTATCGGCATCAAAATAAGATCCAATAATTCGTAGTATACCCCCAACTCCTGCAGACCATGATGAGCTAAGTATCCAGGACATATTCCAATCCAATTTATTGTCTTGCTGCACCGATTGTCAATAATAGCATGGGCTATGCTATGTATCAATTAGCTGAAACCACTCCATAACTTCTCATCGCCGCAAACCACAACAAAATGAGTAGCATCCAATTGAAAGTTCCGAGCAAACACAAAAGGAGGCCGCACCACAATCTAGTGTTTCAACAAATCATCCCATTACTGAGGCCGATGTAACATGCCTCGTAATCTGTGAGGCTGGCCGTCGGTCCACAGCCTCTAAACAGATTTGAACCCGTGACCTCAACTTCCGCGGCCTATCTTCGTAGTACCGGTCATCCGATACAACGTCTTTGAATCGACGCGGCCGCACATGTACGCGCGGACTTCCTTTGATAAATTGACAATTTCCTAAACAATGTTTTATCGAACACCAACGTAACTGTTCGGTTTCTTTAATAACAACAATTGAAAGATTAGAGGGTACTCTTTGACCGTAAATTGTGACGGTCGAGATAGTGTAATATACCAACCAACCACAGAACACAAGAAAGATTTAGTACTAAAAGAAGTCTCGCTTGGAATACAGGCACATTGCGTAACTATTTTAGTAATCTGTGACATTGCCATGAAAAAGTGAAGATATTCAGGAAGGACTGTGTATACTAATCACAGTTCGGCAAATCAATAGAATCGTTGAGTCAAAAAGTTTGTACAATAAAGTGAATTAAACTAGGTTCTCAAAATCGAGGGACAATCAAGAGACGTCGTGAGAGCAGGGGGCCCACCGCCATCTCTTAGCGCAGTATTGTTTCAATCTTACCATTCTATTTCGCACAGATCTCTTAAAGTAAGCTTGTTTTTCGTCGGAAGTTTTGTGACGTCTACGCTTAATCATCGTTTTCAAAGTGTGAAGTGTGTCCAAATGTGACAACTTCAATAAAAACAAAACGCAAACAAAGCATTCCTAAGACATGATGTTTTTTTTTTTAATCGTTTCAGTTTCTAGTGATATCATACAGTATGAAAATATGACAGTACTGCTATGATAGGTGAATTTTGTATTAGTTAATCAGCATGCCGGCCGACCAGCCCCCTAATTGTCTAATTTCAAAATCTATCACAATCCCTTTCAAAGTATTTGTGAGTGACTTTCGTCTGTCACTTTGCTTAGACAGTTCAATTTCGTTCATTCAATACCTTTTAAAACACGTCCCGATCACATTCCCTTTCAAATTCGAATAGTGACGGCCTGAAGTATGTAAATATCTTTCAAATGTCGAATTGAAAGGGATTGCGATAGATTTTAAAATTAGACAATTAGCTCCTGATTACAATGAAATACCTAATAACGTTCAATTAGTGATATAAATAAACGTTTTCTATAAAACTACTTCTTTAAAACTGCTTAATCTCTCAGTGTCAGGCCTCCAGTTATGAGTCAATAGATATACCATTGTTCTCGGACACCGGTGTCCTGCTAGCAAATGATGAATTAAAACCTCTACTGGTCTACCGGGAGTTCCTCGATTGAACCTATTCTTAAATGAAATGAGGAAACACAGCATTCCAGGATTATTTCCACCCATGAGCACTGACTCAAACCAGCGTGCGCCGGCGCACCAGACGCGGCTTCCGAGAAGGATGCCAACGCGACGGACGCCGCATATGGAATGACTCAACGCACGTCACGTGAACCTAGGTATTAAATCGAATGAAAACCTTAGTGCTTCAAATTCTATGTTTATGTATCCTTTTTTTGCTGGGGAAAAAATATTTCAGTGTTGTTTTTTTATGAGAACACCTTTATCATACCTCTCCCGTAAGCCTCAAATACTGAGGAACTGATGATAAATTTTAAATAGAAAAATATTCGAAAAAAACAACTCGGCCACAAGTGAATTCTCAGATGTGACCCGAATCCACGACCTTTGGAAATCGGGTTAATGCTCTAACCATTGAGCTACCGAGACTTGCGAACCACCGTCGAAATTCTCCAATACTTTTATATTTTTGTTATGCTGTAGACCAGCGTTGTCACATCAATGCTAGGAATATCCTTGCATTCGAAAGAAACATCTTTTCAGGTGATTAACTGAGGAACTGGCTGGCTGGTTGTAAAATTAATTAAATTTGAATTCAAACGGAATTGATGACACTAGCCCTTAGATTTCTGAAACGCATATAAAATGAAACAGACTGCAAGGTTGTAATAAAATAAACTTTTCGGTTCGTTCAGAAACCCAACGTTTCAACATGGTTTTTCATAATTTTGTTCTAATCTAAACAATATACAGAACCTCGCCTGTAACTTTTGGCACAAGATTATTTACACAGTATATTTAAACAGAGAAGCCCGTGGCGCAGTACCGCGCGCTCAGCCTGCGATTGTTGAGGTTAAGCAACTATCGCAATGGTCGGTCACGGGATGGATGATCAAAAATTTACTATCTCGAGCTCCTCCGTCCTTCAGAAGGCACGTTAAGCCGTTGGTTCAGGCTGCATTTGCAGTCGTTAAAACCCACCAGTGCGCATTGGGCCCGTGTGATGGGCCATGGCCCATTCTCATTATGCATCCATAAAGAAGGCCAGTGCCCCAGCAGTGGGGACATTAATAATGGCTGATGATGATTTTGATATTTAAACAGTATGAAGAAGTGATAATAATTTATTTGGATAGTCTTGGAAGAAACTAAGAATGGTATGAGTTTTCAGTGTCCGCACGGGCAATTAACTTTCCTTCATTTTATTACATTTTTCGGTATTTCCTTAAGGAGATTAACTGTTTAAACTCAGATCTTCGTCGTAAATTGTGATACATCAGTGCGATGTGATTGGGCCTACTCACTTTAAAATTTTATTATTTCCTCTGTTTCAATTTGGTTACAAGAATTTGTGTATCGAATACATATTAAAAATTCTTATTTTAAATATTTCACAAGATGTTGATAGCTTTGCTTCGTATTCTTACCTATTAACCTTTTAGAGTCGTGTCTGCACTGCACTGAACGAGAATATAAACCTTACGACTTAGAACATAAGGTGTTCGAAGCCGACGAGTTTAGGGGGTACATAAAATTTTGATTGGTGCGTAGGTGACGTCGTGACCTTGCGACCGTTTAGGACTTTGGCCCCAGCTGTGATTCAGACACCCACCACACACAGTACATGTGACTATGTGTCACCAAATATGTACATTGCTAAGAGTTTAGTATTTTAAACGTTCGTAGAATACGCAAACAGCTTAACTTTGCAGAAATGAAACGAAGACATTCAATTCATTCAAGAAAACCCCGTGGAGCCTCAGGCATTTAGACGCACTGTTATATGATAGGACACAACAATACTCTATGAATCTATACTAATAACAAAATGCGAAATAGTTATTGTCTGTACGTCAACCAGTTTGTTGGTTTAAGCCTTCATACCTAAACCAACGCCTTAGGCCTTTTTTAGCACGATTATAAATCTGCTAACTGGATCTGGACTTCTAAGGAAAATCTAAAGTTACAGATCTTAAAGAGAATGAAATATAATAGATACCAAGTTTCAGATATGTAGAAGAGGACTTTTGATCCGAGCGTCAGTGACGCAGCGGCTCCGGCGTCACCGACGCTCGAATCGAAAGACCACCTTAAAAAGGATTCATTACAATAAGTTAGACATTCAGTTAGTTAGGACAACAATAGCGGATGAGTATATTCAATACGGATCTATAGTGAATCGGGTGGACTTTCGATCCGAGCGTCAGTGACGCCGGAGCCGCTGCGTGCCTGACGCTCGGTTCGAAAGTCCACCTTATTATTAATGTTTTATGCCAAATCTATCGGTCTCCTATACTACCTATACCATGATCGTACTAGATAATAATTTACGAAACGTTTCAAACTTATTGCTAGATTTGTAATATTATCGTTTAAGGAGACTCGTTCCCAACAGGCGACTTTATTATTCTCCTAATTCTTAGTCAAAAAACAGTATTTGAACGTACGCCAGTTCAGTGTATTTCAAGTTCTGACGTTTCCCAGCAGTACAAAGACCCCTTATTCGTATTCTTTAACCGTTGACGGAACACTCGACGCCTTTCATTTTTATTCAAATCTGTTCAGAGTTCATTAAGGGACAATCTTATTGTTCTGTGTATTTGTTTAAGGTTGGAAGTGGTCTCTGTAGAAGTTAACGACGGTGAAGCATTATCATGCAAAGTAAATAAACAATTAGCTCAGCGATTTGTTTAGCGCTGTGTTGGGTACTTACAAGATTTTGTATAATGGTGGCCACATTGTCAACAACCACTTGCTTTAAATCCTTGTTTAAAATAATTTACAGGATCATAACATAAGCGAACGCCGGGTCTTAGGGGTAACTACTACCCTTACCCTCCGTGACCAACTAGCACAAACACACACACACACACTTTTATCAAATGATATGTACAATAGATTGCTCGTATATTAACCAGCCAGTTTGTTTTTGAGAATATTATGTTTTGCTTTTGGAGGAATCACCAGCTCCTAAGATACAGGATTAGTCCTAGTTTAGGCGTTGTGGACCTGAATTGGTAAAGTTGTAATTGTGACTTATCTCAATAATGTGTACCTATTGTTTTATTTCTACAATGTTATTGTTTGTTGTTGTGTTTGACGACCTCCGTGGTAGAGTGGTACGTACACCGGTTTCAAGGTGTCGCCTACTCTCGAGGTCCCGGGTTCGGATTCCGGTAGGGGCAAATGTTTGTATGATGAATACGAACATTTGCACTTTAGTCATGGAGGTTTATATATATTTCTTTCTACACATTAATATTATATGTATTTATATCCGTTACCCTAGTATCTCAAAACACAAGCCTTACAATGCTTACTTTGGGGCTAGGTTAATTGGTGTGAGTATAAGAAATATTTATTTATTTAAAGTTTTATTATTATTATAATTAACTGGCGACAGGACAGAAGGGCAAGTACTAGTTTTAGTTGGTAGTACTGAGGTGAGTCTAGCATTTCGATTCCCCCTGCACCTGAGGGCGAGGGATGCGTAAAAGCATTTCTAATATGTAAAAAGGTGCATAATAACTGAAGACACGTATTTATTTTTAAACTTATCTAAGGATTTCATCGACCGATTGGCAAAAATGCTTAACTGATTAAATAACAATCATTATCGTATAACGTATCTTAGCTGATACGTATAAAGCAGATAACTTTTTCAGAGCATTTATTATTTAGTAAACACATGACCTCCTCGTCAGTTATTCAGTTTGATCTAGAGGACACCCTTAAGTCACTCGTAATATCGGCGGTTTTCGCAGTGAAAGTGTAAGGTCAGATGTGCCGTTGACTGTACACACTTGTTTATTAAATATTGTTAATGTAACTTCACAGAAAGACAATCATGCATGACTTATCGGAAACTAGGATCACTGTAAAACAGAATTCCGCATATCGTATAGATCTGTATGTATGAGTCATAGCTTTGCGGACCAGATGCATAATCATATTATTACTTTACGAGATTGTGATTCAAGCATATTGGAAATAATTATAAGCGCCAGATACTTTTTTTTTTTAATTTTGAAGTCCTTCTCGAGTTCCTGTTTATCTTATTTAATTAATACATATAAAGAACAAATCGCCGAACGCATAAAGTAAATCAAACGACAGCCTCTCGTGATAAATATGGTAACAAACGATGCACATGGTATTTTACAAATGATATAATTAATATAATTTGTATCTGGTATAGAATTTGTTGTTACTCCAGGATGTTCCATCCAACAACTACTTGTTGTCATACAATTCCACTTGTTGTCATGACATAGTTACCTATATTATTATTGTTGTAGAATACTTTTTTGTCACGGGAATTATTTACTGTGTAGACTCCTTAGCATTTATTATTATACTCTTTATTGCACTAGAAAATACATTTACAGAATAAATTTGAGACATATGTACAAAGGTGGACTTATCTCTAAAAGAGATCTCTTCCAGCCAACCTGAGACGTGTAAGAGATGATAATATTAAGCGGGTGACTCTAAATGCAAAACTTAATAAGAAAATGGTGAAACTAATATCTACATCATATACACATAAATAGATATAATACCTACATAATTTACCTATCCTATACATAAATATACACACATACTCAATAAATATAAAATATACATACATACAAATAAATACATGAAAGAGACGGGGTAAAGTAAGTGACTCATGATTCAGACTCAGATAATTGCAATAGAAAGTGCGACTTGACTTTAGACTTAAATGAGTGAATACTTGGGGATTCCTGAATGTTTGTTGGGAGTTTATTCCAAAGCTGTACCGCTCGGACAGAGAAGGAATTGTGAAAGAATTTGGTGTTGCTTCCAGGCAGCACAAGCATCTTAGTGTTGCCAGGCCGCCTGGGGCGAGAAGGAGGAGGGAGCACAAACCGAGGTTTAATAAAATGCTATTAATGTAAAAATATATAATTAAGATTTAAAATGATAAATAAATGAAAAAGAAACTATTAAAATCGCATTCAGTTTGCCATATATTGTAGGTACAGCCATTGGAATTGCCACAGGAAGGTAAACAAATAACTATGATCATATTGAAAAAAATTGCCGTGTGGTGACGACCTAAGAATACAAGTGTCACCACTCCCTTACATGCCTGGGATGTCGTAAGAGCCGACTAAGAGGCTCGACGGATTGAACATCTGTGCGAGAGTTGGAAAACTTGAAACAAACCCTCTACCAACCCGTCTGGCCAGCGTGGTAGCAGTAGGCTAATAGTATCCTATGAACGCCACAATAGGCGTGAGCTAGGAGAGGCCCATGTCCACAGGCTGATGATGATGATATTGAAAAAAGTCGTACTTCTCTCAAGTCAGAACTCTAAAAAGCTCTATGGTGTTACGAAAGCTATCATCTATACTAATATTATAGATAGGAAAAATTTGATTGTTTGTTCGTTTGCATTGAATAGGCTTCGAAACTACTCAACGGATTTGGATGAAATTTGGTACCTGGCCTGGTTATGCACATAGGATACTTTTTATCCCGACATTCCCACGGGAACTGGAATTACGTGGGTGAAACCGCGAGCTGTCGCTATTTCACTATATTCTAACAAAGACAACATCCGTTTTAAGGCAGCACTAACTTTAGACCACTCTTTGTTTGTAGTAACATTACTAGGTTTTAAGAAGCGCCCATGGCGGCTTTTGACTGACTGCTGGTATTCGATCACGTTTGTTAAGCAACTTTCGGTTCGGTCAGGTGTCGGATGAGTGGCCGTAAAGTGGCATTACAATTGAGCGTTTCCGTGCTTCGGAGGGCACGTGAAACCGTCGGCCCCGGCTGTAGTCATCTGGTAACAGTCGCTAAGCCAAGTCAGAGACCTTATAGGCGGCTTGATAAACTCTGACACTAGAGGTGGCCACTAATCCTCATACGATAAGAATGACACTAATCCTGACGTTAGGTAGTAGGCACACGAAACGACAATAGGGCCTGCCTGTCCCGTTAATATCTCACATAGATAATTATCAGTAGGTCAATTCTGCTAAAGTTTAGACAAGTCAAAATCGTATCTCAATTGTAGAACGATTGAGATACACCATGTTTTAGTAACCATCATGTCATAAGAACGTTTTGTTTGCGTTTAGTTTTTATCGAAGTTGTCAACTTTTGGCGAAGAAGATAGAGGAGATCGAAGGAGATGATTGAGTGAAGACGTCACAAAGCTTCCGTAAAAAACAAGCTTTTTTCTTTAAGAGGTTCTTAGTAATAGCATGGTTAGCATATAGTTTTCTGGGTCTGCGTTCCACCGAATCGACTGCGGCTAGCTGGTATTTTGCCGAACCATCCCAAAGGTGGAAACAGTATTTCATGGACGAATGGAGTTTTATTTGACACTGCAATGGCAAGAACTGTTTAAATGACCACTACAAATTGAAATACGATTGACACTAAACATTGGCAGTATTGGGCTCCTGATCCCGTGGCAATCAGCCCGCTCCTTGTCACAGCCGTCACAGTCACAGTGTGGCCGTCAGTCGCGGCGCAAAAACCGCGGGTAACGACCGAACACTCGCCCTTGAACTTGCTGCGCAGACGCCGATGTTTTAATTCATAACTAAGACTGTGCGCACACGAGATTGCTCTCAGAGAGGGGAGGGGACTAGTAACCGTGGAACACAATAGCTGAATTGTAATCGAAAATTTGCGATTCGATTATTGGCTTTGAAATGAAGAAGAAAAGTTTTTTGTCCTTTTGATGTAAGTAAAGCTAAATAATAATAATTGTCAAACATTTTCTTAAAACCCAACAGTAGCTATATTACAAACAAAAATAACCCTATGAAACATGACAAATTAATATTTACAACATTTTCTTGTTAGTAACTTTTGAGTCGATATCCACATACAACTAAACTAATTCTAAAATAAGCATAGTAACAAGTTACAACGCTCACTTGCCCTTCAACTAAAATACACGGACCGCTGTCACTGCCCTAACAAAGCAAGTATTATTCGCCACAATTTGTTCAACGGACAGGAAATCGTTCGAGTCCCAAGTTCGAGTCAGTCCAAAAATCTCAAACGCCCCTGAACTTGACAGTATACTCGGCTTATGTAAACATTTTAATGAATTCATAACGCAAGTCTACATACAAGAGACGTTACGGACGTCATTACGCCGGCGCCGTAAGCATTCGAATAACAGTCGTACGTGAAGGTAATACAGCTGGGAATCGAAAAGCCTTCTTTCTCGAATACCTAACCTCTGAACTTGACCGGTATCCGGCGTCTTGCCGGATGACGCGGCGGCGTGCATCGCTGTTTGTCATACTTGAGATGAATGAAGAATTTTAATCAACTTCTAAAAGTACACCACATTATACATGCTTGTGAGTAAATGCAATGTCGGTAAATTTTAGCAGATCATAGTTTTTATCACTTACAGAAAAATTACAAGAAAATGAAAAATAATGTCATTAATACTGTTTAATTGACGGTAGAATTTGTTCTTAGTCCGCCTGGCTAGCTGCCACCATATTATCTAAGTCTAACGCGATAACAACAATGTTTTCAGCATTGTTGTATTCCGGCAGTTTTAGATAAGATGGTCAGTTCCTCAGTGGTTAAGGGTTCCGGGAGAGGCGCGCTTCAACCCGCCTTATCATTACTTAACACCAGGTATGATAGTATGCTGAAATAAAAAAAATACTGATATCGCTCTAGGTTCCGTTTCGACCCAATAACAAAATTATTAATGCAGAGCACTAAAAATTGCCCTGTTATCAAGCTCATGTTAGCATTCGCATCGAAAATACCAAACATGACTAAGACATTACGCAGAATGGAGTCCAGTGTTAATAAAATATGCTATTTATAGCGTTTTCTGTTGAAGAATCAATAGTCGATTGTTTCAAGTTTTATCATAGCATCTTGTACATCCGAAAATCACTATGTTGCAAATACGCCTGATGACACTACAAACTTAGTTTTACTCCAAAGGATAAGATCACCTGTTACTCTTCGTCAAATGCTTATCTAGATAAGATACCAGAAGAACCCACGTATGTAATAAAACGCACATTTGTTAGACAAACAATGTGTAACAAGTAAATGTATTGTGTGCACTGCGCTTTACTACATATTTGTACCCCGTGTGGCCCCTAGATGAAATAGAGGGAAACGACTTTAAGTACATTAGCTTAAGCGGCTAGCATAATTGAATATGTTTTGAAATGTTTATAGTAGATTTAATTAAGACAGTAAATAATCGATACGATACATTTCGTAGATCGATTTGAATCAAACGATGTTGATATGCAAAATACTGCACGTCACTAACGATAGTGTATGACCACATAAATGATTCACTAAAAACGGTTCATAAATAAATATTAATATGCAACTTTATACTTTTCGTATTGAATTGGAATTGAATTTTCGCCATTTTATTATAATTCGCAATGTGGAAGTAGATTGCCGCAATATAAATCGAACCGGGAAAGTAAATACTTATATTGCAGATCTTAAATTTACAAGGGCACAGTCTGAGGCAGATGAAAAGCTTTTATTTTTGGTAATAAACCTTAGATTCTGATTCGCGGTGTGTGTGTGTGTGTGTAAAAAAAGCCGCGTTCATAGTTGGACAATTAAAATGGTCGTACAGTCACTAGATACTTAGTAGGAATTATATGTAAACATAACAACATACAATCTTATCACATTGAGACACACGGCAAGAAAGCTCTCCGCGTCCACAAAAGCTAGGTTGACTGGCAGAGAATACTTAGAATTAAGTCTGCCTTATTTACATAACATTGTGTATTTTGAACAAGAAGTTAAATAAAAATAAATATTGTAATGTGACAAGGTTTATTATTATTATTATTATATATTATATTATATTATTAGTCGTGACTGTACAATACGGTTTTCTCACGCCCCGTGGCATCATTATCGTTTTGGCATGGGAATCAGTGACGGTTGTCAATCGCCCGTCATGATAACTCTGTCCGGATATGGTTAGGATAGGTCTCATTTTTTTATTATCATATCATACTAATATTATGAATGCGCAAGTTTGGTGAGAATGGATGGATAGATGAATGTTTAACGCGATATTTCACGCCAGGACAGCTTTCAACTCTCTATAAAGCTCAAGCCCGATCTTGCATGGAATATTGCAGCCACCTCTGGGACGGCTCAGCGAAATACCAGCTTGCTGCACTGGACACTATCCAACGCAGAGCTGATTACCATTAGGAACACAAAATTGGTGAAGAGCAAACTTCAGACTTTAGCTCACCGCCGCAAAGTTGCCTGTCTGTCGGTCTTTTACAGACTATACTTTGGAGAGTGTGCTAATGAGCTGCATGAGCTCATACCAGCATCCCCCTTCTGCCATCGGACATCCAGACGCACTGCGGTCTATATACTCTTTCTTGGTTGATATTCCTAAATGTCCCACCAAGCGCTACTCAACAAATTTTATATTGCACAAAGGAGTAAAGAGAGAAAGACAAAAGCAATAAATAAGTATAATCGTCGTCGTCTCAGCCACATGACACCCACTGCTGGGTATAGGCCTCCCCCAAGGATCTCCACAACGATCGGTCCTGTGCTGCCCGCATCCAGCGGCTTCCCGCGACCTTCACCAGATCGTCGGTCCACCTTGTGGGGGGCCTACCCACGGAGCGTCGTCCGGTACACGGTCGCCATTCCAGAACCTTTCCGCCCCAACGGCCATCGGTTCTTCTCGCTATGTGTCCCGCCACTGCCACTTCAGCTGAGCAATCCTTCGAGCGACGTCAGTAACTTTAGTTCTCCTGCGGATCTCCTCATTTCTGATTCGATCACGCTGAGAAACGCCGAGCATAGCTCTCTCCATTGCCGCTGAGTTACCTTGAGCCTCCTTATAGGTATAATACTTTAATTAAATTTTTGAGCTTACTTATTCAATAAATGGGAAATTTTATATATATTTTTTATACGCAAATCCGCATAAATGGCTGAACTGATTTGGCAGAATTTTAGCACTCAGATAAGCCGTGACCTAAAATAGGATTTGGGACTTTCCTGACATTGCCACGGGAAGGAGAACCACGCGGGTTTTTAAAGTTATACAGCTGGTAAGTTATAAAAAAATAAATAATAGAAATTGTTAGTATTAGCCAAGCTTCACAAAACCAGACTGAGCCCAATACTCCTCAGACGACCGACCTCGAACCCGGCACATTCGGACGGCGAAAGAATCGTCTACGCACAGCCGACTGAATTTGTTGTCACTTGGAACTAGACTGGAAACATTGCTAATCCGATACCCATTTTCTAGGGCGTCCATTGTCAGTCCTAGAACTGAAACCGCTGAACAAAAACATTTTATGTGGACAACCTCCGTGGTAGAGTGGTATGTACACCGGTTTCAATTTGCCGTCTACTCTGAGGTTCCCGGGTTCGAATCCCGGTAGGGGCATCTGTTTGTATGATGAATACGAGCATTTGTAGTTGAGCCATGGACGTTAATGTGTATTTCTATACGTAAATACTTATATATGAATAATTATATGTATTTATCCGGTTTCAAGGTGTCGTCTACTCTGAGGTCCCGGGTTCGAATCCCGGTAGGGGCAAATGTTTATATGATGAATACGAGCATTTGTAGCTGAGTCATGGACGTTAATATGTATTTCTATACATAAATAGTTATAGTGCTTACTTTGGGGCTAGGTTAATTGGTGTGAGTGTAAGAAATATTTATAATTACAATCACTTAATCACTTATTTGGGGCAGGAAAAAAGAAAACATGTGACGTCATTTATTCTTACACATTGTTTTGTGGTTCAGTGTTTTGTTTTGGTTAGATTGTTAGATTAGTCAGACTACCTCGGAGCTTTATGTTTACAAAGTATTTTTTCCTTCACAATTTTTTGGTGATTGTTTCTTTTTCATTCAAGTTGTTTACATTTAGGAGCGGTTTTGCAGTGGATATTTTAGTGTTAGATTCATTGAACGGTTAATTTATGACTCAAAACTTTCAAATCACAGTTCTACTTAGTTTTTACTTCAGATTTATTAATAATGATGAATGGTTCCATTCCATTCCTTACGTTACACCTATTGATAGAGAAGAGGCAGATAGATAGATGAGATACAAGAGTTCGTCGTCGTCGTCTCAGCCACATGACACCCACTGCTGGGTATAGGCCTCCCCAAAGGATCTCCACAACGATCGGTCCTGCGCAGTCCGCATCCAGCAGCTTCCCGCGACCTTCACCAGATCGTCGGTCCACCTTGTGGGGGGCCTACCCACGGAGCGTCGTCCTGTGCGCGGTCGCCATTCCAGAACCTTTCCGCCCCAACGGCCATCGGTTCTTCTCGCTATATGTCCCGCCCACTGCCACTTCAGCTGAGCAATCCTTCGAGCGATGTCAGTTACTTTAGTTCTCCTACGGATCTCCTCATTTCTGATTTGATCACGTAGGGAAACGCCGAGCATAGCCCAACAAGAGTTAATTATAGGTAATTGAAAAGCCATCACTAACAAAAAAATAAGTTTCCTTTTTCTTTATTTATAACTAGCGACCCGCCCTCGCTTCGCTTCGGTGTAATGTGGTATTCGACACCGTGTATTATACATATAAACCTCCCTCTTTAATCACTCTATCTATAAAAAAAACCGCATCAAAATCGATTGCGTAGTTTTAAAGATCTAAGCATACATAGGGATATAGGGACAGACAGCGGGAAGCAACTTTGTTTTATACTATGTAGTGAAACAACCGCTCAATAAAACGGAAATAGGTTACAGACATTAGGCCTAGCACGAAAATCGAATGACAATTAGATTGAAATCGAATGACTATCGAGATCTAATGTCAAAAAATGTATAGGAAAATGTAGTTTTATTTACGTCCGGTAGGAACTCTGCTCAATATCTCATAAATTTTTTCCTCGATACTTACTCGAAAGTTTTTCGTGCTAGGCCTACTGCAGAGATGAACGAGACGTATCATTAATGTTCGCGACAAGGACTTACGGGCGATGTTGATTCTTTTTCAAATGGAATAGTAACAGCTGTCCCGACCAGTCACGTAACAGACAGACAACGTTCCGTGTTTATATTAAGCAGGATCAGAACTGCCGTGAAGCCAAATGAACCGCCTTGAACCCAGCTCGACAAAACACATAATAAAGGTTTTCCTATCGATCTACGTGAATGGTAGCTAGTAAAAAGTTTTCTGATGGCCAAGGTCGTCTCGAAATATTGCGACGGATTTTTTACGACTTCAACCGGCTTTTGGAATATTTCCTCCATTATTTTATTATCGTTTTAAGTTTGGCAGAAGTTGATAAGATCTCGCTAAGTTTTGTTACGTTTAGTGGGCTCTCTTTCTTAGATACTGCAAGGTCTGTTTTTCATTATTTTTTTAATGTTACATACATGTCTTGTGTTCCCTAATAGTAGGGATATTTTATTGCATATATAATATATATATTAAACACCCAGGCCAAGACAAATAGACATGTTCTTGCACACAAATATTTGTCTTGTCCGGGGTTCGAACCCGGGACCCTCTGCGTAATAAGCAGGCTACGTACCTCTACGCCAGACAGGTCGTCAACCTGACCTTCAGCGTCCAAATCGTTTCTAAGTAAAGAGGTATTTTCTGCAGATCGAAATAAGCGTCTAATTTAGTCTAATTACTATTAGACTAAATTAGAAGCTAGTGCTATCCAGAGTACAGTCACGTACACTCTCGTCACATTACAATATTGAATGACATTTGTGGACAGATAGAGGTTTGTTTCCGTGCGTGTCAACGCGACAAGATTTATTTGTTTTATTTTATTTAAATCTTTATTGTACAATAATTACAAAGTTAGGTAAAAAAGGCGGACTTAATACTAAAAGTATTCTCTACCAGTCAACCTTTAGGTAAACAGAGAGCAGCGAAAGCGGTACAAAATGCGATTTGTTAACATTGATATATGAACGTACATCAGTTGAATACATACATAAATATACGAATTCACATACACTAATACTATATACATTTATATTATAGATACATAAATAAACAAAATAATTTACCAACGATAAAATGAGAAAAAAAAACATACATAGTTGATGATAAATTCCTAAACCAGGAACCTACGCACTCAACCCATCTGTAGGATTTGCAATCCGACTGAAGTTTCCACTGGCTCACCCTCACACCAAGACAGGCACTAGTATCAACACACCAGGGATCCTGCATTCGAATCCTCATCGCACTCCACCAGAACTCCCGCCTAGCTATATGTCATCTGTCAATCTATCGTCAACAATGACAGCTACTAGTGTTGCCCTCCAGTGTGTGTGAGACAGGGTTGATTGTACCCTTTTCCATAGACACAAACACTACACCATCCAAAAGAAAAGCATGAACATTCGTTTTAAAGGAATATTTGCTGGGAGATATTCTGATAGCGTCAGGGAGACGGTTCCAGAATCGCAAAGGTAGAAGTGTTTACATGTCATTGTTCGTGACTGTACATAGGCAGTATATCACTATCGTGACAAGGTGTCGACAATTCGAACTTGACCACGATCGATAGTCGTCCTTGACCGTCGACGTCACGCCATACAGAACCCATTGTCAAGTATTCTATTGACGGGACAGTCGATAACAATATCCGGTACGTAGTAAATTGGTAGTAAATAGTGTTAGGACGTGCTTTAATCTACATTATGCCGTCCAACTTTGAATGTTATCTCATTTTTTTTTTTTATGAAGTACAGGTAGACTCTTTGCCTTCATCATACCTGATGTTAAGTATTGATAAGGCTGAAGATGGAAGCGAGCCTCTCCCGGAATCCCCAATCACTGAGGAACTGGCTATAAGCTGCCGGAACAACAATGCTGAAGACATTGTATGGACTTAGATAAAGATGGTGGTAGCTAGCCAGGCGGACTTACAACAAGTCCTACCACCAACCAAACCGAATACAATATGTACCCCCGCTGGGAATCGCACCCGGGATCCCTGTGTCTGATACCCGTGGTTGTACCACTAGACTACAGAGGCGGTCATATTTTCATAAGCATTCTTCGTTAAAGTCATTTAATAAATATTGATAAAACAATACTTCCTACTGTGAGGTCTGCACATCGCCGACTCCACATACTGACCCATGCTTGGCAAATGTATTGTGAAGTATTGAAAGAACGTGTTTGACATATTTGTTACTAGCGATCGCTCGCGGTTTTACCCGCGTGGTGCCCGTTCCCGTGGGAATATCGGGATAAAATATAGCCTATGTCACTCGGGAGAAATGTAGCTTTCTAATGGTCTAAGAATTTTCTAAATCTGTCCAGTAGTTCCCGAGATTAGCGCGTTCAAACAAACGAACTCTTCAGCTTTATAATATTATTAGTATAGAAAATAATAATAATTCAAAATAGGATTAACGAATATGTATAAATTAGGTGTATACAGAGGCGAATCTCGACCATTATGTCTGTAGCTAAATAAACATATAGATGCTCATTATTCCTTCTTTTTAGAGAATTGGCAAAGTAGAATTCGTATTAGAAAGAAACTTTGCGTCAAATGTCGATCACTAGGCAACCATTATTACAAAAAAAAGCTCATAAAACTATATCAAAACGGATATGGATCCGACGATTGTGGTTCCTAGATTGGCAACCGGACATCCACTTCCTAGTCTGGAGTGCGGCTACGCGAAAATCATACTTATGGGTTAAGAGTCAAGGTCGACTAAGCTTCCAATTTTGGGCAACAATTTTAATTGTTATATCAAGGTTGTGGGTTAGAACATTATTAAAACAAAATATTGGACATCTTCAAAAGCAGAGTGAATAGGTACTTGTTGGGTCATGTTTCTAAGGCCACAGCTCCCTTTCCATCAGGCCAGTTGATGGTCAAAAGCTTGCCCATTTTAACTGTAAAAAAATTGTAAATCTTTAAAATTAACTATCTTACAATGTAGGTACAGTCATTAGTAACAATACGTAACATTATACAACAACCTAGTCACATTACAATATCTAAAAGCGAAGCTATGTATATACGGGCAAGGTCGCTTTTACGGAATACGGAAACCAAATGTCGCACAAAAATCAGTAGAATCCTCGAGACGAGTGAATCAAAAATAGAGCTCCTGGATGAAACGATTGGAAGAGGCTTGAAGACGGTGGAATTGCACCCTGATATGACTTAAGAAGAACGCCTAGATTGCCGCATTAAGAGACCGAAGTCCGTCCCCAAAACACATGGGAAATGAGTCACGTAATAAGAAGAAACTATGTTGAAATGATAAAATCAGCAGTCTATAAATAAATCAAAAGCAATCATGATTCATGCATCCAACTAAGTCATGTCCAAAATCATGTTTATAAAATAACCGATGTCGGCAATGTTTAATTCAACGAAATAATAAACTTACATTAATCTCACTTAACAAAGTAACGGTCACTTAAGAAGGCAATTGATTTGACCGACGACTACTCAGCGAAACGAATCAACGACTTTACACAACAAGTGGATGATTAAAAGAGTAATAATCCAATCCGAATTTTCATTAATAAGTAAGATGAACCGATGACTGTACCGACCTTTTAACCTATCAGGTATCTGAAAACGGGATTAAATAGATACATATATATATATTAATGACGGTGAGACTCTTAGCCTTCATCATACCTGATCTGATAAGGCTGAACAGGGAATCGAGCCTGTCCCGGAATCCTCAATCACTGAGGAACTGGCTATCTTATCTCTTAACTGCCGGAGCACAACAATGCTAAAAACATGTTTTTATGGCGTCATATTTAGATAAGATGGTGGTAGTTAGCCAGGTGGATGTAATCCACCTGGCTAAAGTCCTACCACCAACCAAACCGAATACAATATGTGCCCCCGCTGGGCGCTGGGAATTGAACCCGGGACCCCTGGCTCGATAGATAGATAGATAAAGAGTTTATTTGCTAACAACATTTGATACCGGTGGTTGTACCACTAGACCATTGATATCTAGTGATAACACCTGTATCAAACCCAGCCATGATATAGCGCATCATGCTGTCTTGCTTACTCCTCTAAGATGTGTACCATTTAAAGTGGGGATACATATTGTATTCGGTTTGGTTGGTGGTGGAACTTGTTCTAAGTCCGCCTGGCTAGCTACCACTTTTATTTTAAGTCTGACGCCGCAACACCAATGTTTTCAACATTGTTGTGTTCCGGCAGTTAGAGATCAGATAGCCAGTTTCTCAGTGGTTGGTTGAAGATTCCGGGATAGGCGCGATTCTATCTTCAGCCTTATCAATACTTATCATCAGGGCCCCTACCGCGCAAGTGTCGTCGGCATCAATATCGGCTTCATTTGACAGATGGATGTGACACATTGCTGCTTCTTTTTGACACAAATGGAAACTTACCAAAGACTAAGAGCAATATGTCATATCCATCTGTCAAATGAAGTCGATGTCGATGCCGACGACACTTGCGCGGTACAGGGTCAGGTATGATGAATGCTAAGCGTCTCCCCGTTGTTCATTAAAAAAAACTGAGAGTGAGAACTATAAAAAACAAATTGGCAGCTAGGAAGCTCTACATTTAGTCAGTCGGTCGGCGTGTTTCATCGCGATATCTGAGTGCTATCGTGAAGTAATACAGCCGATATAATAATGGCGCGGTTCTGCCGGTCTGTCCGTGACGGTGCACTATTCCACCCAGGGTTGTCGCTCCAATGATTTATTACCACGCCATTGTTCCTGCCACTTTTGGGCGTGTGGAGACAAAACAAAAGGATTCTCTAGTCATTAGCATCGTAGGGAGATGCCATCCGAAGGCGCATTTGGTAATTGTTTTTGCTCTACTCAGATACACATATTGGCTTTGTCGCATTAATATTCAGGGAGTTATCGTGGAAATTTTAGGGTTTGTATTTTGACAACCATGTGTGTCAGTACGTCATTAGATCCTATTGAAGGCTGAGTAGCAGTCCTGGTCGATATCTGAGGCATCGATCGAGGTTCAACGATCTACGGGCAGCCTTACACGTGCCTACTGTGGACGAAAAAACACTGGTCACTGTACATTAACCCTTGGTATGTTGGTGAAAAATGTAAATATAAATCTGTGTGTACTAATAATAAGCATCTATAAGTTGTAATAAGGTTGTAAGGAGTGTTTCGTGTTAACTTTGCACACTTGTCACAATGTTTATTATACTGTTAATAATTTATGTAAAGAATTTTCTTTCCTATTTAGGAATGACTATAAATAATTCCCAAAAAAAATCATAGACTGTAAACTAAGACAAAATGTTGAGATAAATTGTCAAAAACATTTTTTTTTTTACTAAGCGATGCACAGTGCTAATTTTTATGGACAAAATACTAATACCTACCTATCACTTTTTTACTCATTTTACAAACCGATTTAACATAAGTAAAATAAGTTTTTTTTTTTTCAAAAGCGCATGCCATAATTGGAAATTAAAATAGCACAATAAGAACATAGCATATCCAATCTAGATTCTGCAGTAAAAAAACATATGCACATGTATTGTGCGTCCATTACAACAGGCTCATATAAAGGTTAAAGGTTGTAGTTGAACAAAAGCTGATGTCTAAAAAAACCTTTTGTCCATTTTAGTTCAGTAGATAACAGAACCTACTTTGGGGTTAAGTCCTAAAGCTGGCGACCGATTTGAGTCGGTTGTCAGAGAAAATAGAACATTAAGAAAATTATGTCTGGCAGACGACCAAAGAAAAATCTGAACTACTCACAATACGTTATTGTTGATAGATCCATCCTCCTATTCTATAAATAATAATATCTATTTATTTTTTGTAAGCTACGAACAACTTTGGCTTTCATATTGGAGAAAGGTGGAATGTCTTTAATAACTTACTAACAGTAACAGAAATATTTTGGTGATTTTAACTAAGGATATTATTGTCGAATCAGTACTTATCTCTTTAATTTTAATGTGTAGTTACAATTTAGTAGAAAACGAAAAATATATATAATCGGGCGTTACTTGGCGGAAATCTATATCTTAGTAGAAATCGAAAAGTATGTAGCTTAATTCAGCATGAAAAAACACATGCGAGATACACCTCCCGCCTGCCCGCAAATAAATGCAAATGCAAAACAGTGACACCTTCATTTCACACCTTCACCGACTACTCTACACGTGTTCCCAGGGGGGACGCTCCGTGTAAGGGTACACGGAGCGTCCTCAGGAGTTGTTAGACCGTGCAATACCAGCACCGAGTCTGCACTCGGTGCTGGTAGTGCACGGTCTAACACGTGTAGAGTAGTCTGTGTAGGTGCAGGGTTGGTCACTGTTTTGCATTTGTATTTATTTGCGTGTTTTTCATGCAGAATTAAGCTACATATTTTTCGTTTTCTACTAAGATATGGATTTCCGCCAAGTAACGCCTGATTATATATAAAAGTAGTTACAATAAATAACATAGTAATGAAATGATTTAGATAACGTCTCTAATATTCTTTTGATTCTTTAATCTTATTTAAACAAAGTTTCATTCAAACCAAATTCCTTCCCTCTCCTTTTCCTCTTAAAAACTTAGTTCCATGTGCGGATCGAACCTACCACCCATGGCTATTGGCAAGATCATCAGTAGTAAACTGCGCCATCGCCATCCAACCAGTCTAAAGACTTTATAACTGTAACGCGTACTCGTACGTCTAAAATAACAAATCTTGCGACTGGTTATCGCACCACCAGACAGATCGGTGCCGGTCAACCAACGGGCAAAAGTCTCCAAGTGGTAAAAAAAATCAAGAGGAAAGACTCAGCTCTATCTTTTTCGTTATTTTTTTTGTTGCCCGTTCGGTACTTTTCAAATTGATTACACACATGTTTGAATTTTGTATAGTGCGAGTATTGAATCCTTCACTACGTCATCCAGACAAACGTAATAGGCGTGATTGAAATTGGTTGGTGGTAGGACTTGTTGTAAGTCCATCTGGCTAGCTACCACCATCTTATCTAAGTCTGACGCTATAACAACAACGTTTTCAGCATTGTTGTGTTCCGGCAGTTACAGATGAGATTGTTCCTCAGTGATTGAGGATTCCGGGACAGGTTCACTTATCTTATTAATACTTAACATCAGGTATGATGAAGGCTAAGCGTCTCCCCGTCGTTCATAAAAAAAATGAATCCTACTTCCTAATGTTAAAAATGTAAAAGTTAAGATGTTATTATTACGGCTAATCTTATTTGGCACACAGATTGTTCATATTCATATCATAACCTGTTAACCGGTATTAAGATTAAGACAGAATAGAACACTTTTATCGCAGCCAAATGTTCCCTAGTTTCCGAAAATGTCCACGCGGACGAAGACGCGGTCGGAAGCGTAGTGCGTACATATAAAAACAATCAAATGTGATCACAATGACCAGACAGATTGGTGCCGGTCAAAGAACGGTCGACGACAGTCACCAAGTGGTCGAAAAAAAATTAAACCCTGAGTCTGCGTGTGGTCGTTAATGAAGCGCGAGTGTCGGCTTCTCAGGTTACCACTAACTGATGAAGTACAGTTATTTGACAACTTCCTGACCTTTGTTTTTACGTCTAAAAGGTCCGTGACACTTATTTATTCATTGGAAAAACACTCGTCAAAAGTATAAGCAAATACAACTACGAAAATAGCAAAACCCATAATGATATCTGTAAATACACCTTAAAACGTTATACTCGTACGTAACTGATTATTTCGTATCTTTGTAAGGCTGGTGAGATGTGGACATTAATTGTATTAGAATACATCCGGAAATGAGTCACATAGAGACGACTTTCGTTATTTGAAAAGTTTTGTCACAAACAAAATAAAGGACCTTAAAGCTTGACAGTATTCAATCATTCAGACTTACAATATGGGTTACTTTTAATGACGGAATCGAGTTCTCATCAGGCGCTTTATTTTTGATTCACTCGTCGCGCGTCGAGCGCTTAGCTTCTACTGATTTTCAAACGACATACGAATTTCCGTATTCTTGAATCGCTCGACCGCAACGAGTGCCTTCACCCACTTGTTGCAGTCGAGCAAAACAAGCGTGCGACGCGTGACTTAAGTCGCATACGTGTGACTTAAGTCATACGAGCAATTCAAAAATAGAGCTCCAGGATCTATGTCAAAACGGTACTGTGAAAACCATAGTAACAGTTTACAAAATACCAAAATAACAGATTGTGACGTTAATTCTCCACTATAGCTCCAGCTCTATATATCAAAATTCGATAGTCATAACTTAAAGTAGAATATTGGCGAAGTTCAGTAGTCGCAAGAGCATAATGATTTGACATGATGACATAAGTGCGCCGGCGCCGGTAGTGTCATAATACTATTTTAGATTATGATGGCGGACAGGCGAACCCATGACCCAAAAAGCCACCTATTAACAGTAAATGCACATGGTAGACTGAACAAAATGACATTTGAATAAGTGATCACTTGTTGCATTTGATTACAATGCTTAAAAAAATTACAACGGGGATGTTGATACATTTTCTATGCTAGTTATTTTGTTAATGTTAAAAAAATTACAACGGGGATGTTGATACATTTTCTATGCTATTTATTTTGTGTTTGAAATGAAAACTCAATGAAAGTAATCTTTTGTAATGATATAATGAAATAAGATCTCACCTAAGATAATGTAATTATTTACACGTATCATCTGAGGCAAGGATCTCCACGACGATTGGTCCTGCTCTTCCCGCATCCAGAGACCCGCGACCTTCACCACAAAAACTTATTACAGCTCTGGTTACATATAATTCTAAGTTCGTTAACAATGAACTTGCATAGATACGTGATGTAACATACGGCGCCGGCGCGTGCAAAAGCACTCTTGCGCATTGCGCGAATAAAAAAGCGTCTGCAAGTTAATAAAGAGCTAGAAGAGCAAGTATTAATTAGTTGGCGGGCAGCGGCGCGTGTGCAGCCTTCCGCGAACGATGGCTGCCATGATGGATTTCATTGTTTTTTTCTCAACAGGTGAGCTTTGGATCAGAAGTTTCATGTTTAGATGGTTGCCATGCCAACAGATGTCTAGTTCGATTAAGGACTTGTTTCTTTTAAAACTAAGAAAATAATATATATTTTTTACATAAGTGACTAGTCGATATGTTGTATGTGATTATGGGGTTTTACTACTCGTATAAAACTATCATAATATCTTAATCTTAAATCATAAACGAAGTTATCCTACTAATATTATAAATGCGAAAGTATGTCAGTTTGTTTCTTTATTTGTTTGTTTGTAAACAATGCATTAATTCACCCTGATAAGTGGGTTTTCAGTGCTGCCATCTCCTTTGCGGGTTCCACTCTAAAGTCAATAAAGAAAATTGAAATCTAACTTTTTTATACTTTAAAGCTTCTATGATTTCAAACTGGTAGCTAGTACAGTCGCGTGTAATGACATAGAAACACTAAGCAACATTACAATATTGAATAACATTTGAGGACAGAGAGAGCTTTGTTACACCCTAAAGTCAATAAAGAAAATTGAATACTAACTTTTGTATACTTTAAAGCTTTTTATGATTTCAAACTGGTAGCTAGTACAGTCGCGTGTAATGACATAGAAACACTAAGCAACATTACAATATTGAATAACATTTGAGGACAGAGAGAGCTTTGTTACACCCTAAAGTCGATAAAGAAAATTGAATACTAACTTTTGTATACTTTAAAGCTTTTTATGATTTCAAACTGGTAGCTAGTACAGTCGCGAGTAATGACATAGAAACACTAAGCAACATTACAATATTGAATAACATTTGAAGACAGAGAGAGCTTTGTTCCACTCTAAAGTCAATAAAGAAAATTGAAAACTAACTTTTTATACTTTAAAGCTTCTATGATATTAAACTGGTAGCTAGTACGGTCACATGTAATGACATTGAAACACTAAGCAACATTACAATATTGAATGACATTTAAGGACAGAGAGAGCTTTGTTCCACCCTAAAGTCAATAAAGAAAATTGAAAACTGACTTTTGTATACTTTTAAGCCTCTATGATTTCAAACTGGTAGCTAGTACGGTCACATGTAATGACATTGAAACACTTAGCAACATTACAATATTGAATGGCATTTGAAGACAGAGAGGGCAGTGTTCCACCCTAAAGTCAATAAAGAAAATTTAAAACTGACTTTTGTATACTTTTAAGCCTCTATGATTTCAAACTGGTAGCTAGAACAGTCACGTGTAATGACATAGAAACACTAAGCAACATTACAATATTGAATGACATTTGAGGGCAGTGTCCACATGCGTCAATGCGATAAGGTTTTAAAGTGTATACATGTCATTGCTCGTGACTGTACCTACAAACATCCAGAACCTTTGTTTCCAAATTCCCCAACACATGTGCCCACACGCAGGGCAAGGTACTTGATGTTGTCTAAAAATTTTAAACAAGCATCTTTTATACGGTCAAAAAATCGGCCAAGTGCGACGCGAACTCGAACATGAAAACAACAAAAATAACTTTGTTTTTCATAGTGTCTGTATGAATGACAAAGTTATATTTGCGGTTTTGGAAAATGTATTATAGCTCTGAAACGGCTAATTTTCGTTGAAAGTTTCTATAAAAGTCTACAGCATATACTTTTTTTATATGTTTCACTTTCTTATTTTTTTAAGTTAGTGGGGGGGGACACATTTTACCACTTTCATTCAAATGGTTGACTTTGAGAAAAACTGTTTTTTAATTTTCATCCTAAATGATAATAATATATATATTTTTTTATTTTTGTGTAAAAACCGTAACCTACCAAGTTTCAACTGTGTAATCCTCATAGTTGGAGTTTGGAATAAAGTGGCTGTGACATACATCGGACATGACGAATCTATAAGGGTTTCGTTTTTTGCCATTTGGCTACGAAACCCTAAAAATACGATGTGATAAATCAAATAAAGCAGCTAACTGGACTATACCAATAATTGGTACGTAATCAGAGATTGTTTACTACAAGAATTCGCCATCATAGTAAACACTCGAGACCGAGACAGGTAAACAAACAGTTCGATCGAGTGCGCCGGCGCATGCGAGTTATTATGATAATATCGTTATGTATAATGCATCACCTTGAGAACTATGCAATCTACACATAGCATTGTAACGTAACGTAACTGCTAGTATTAATAGCTCTCTTTTACAATTCTAAAGAACGATACACGATAGGTTTTTTTGTAAGTAAATACGTATTTTTTTAGCAACATTGATGGCTTCGGCACTGTTTTTTTTATAATACAAGCGTAACAGTACTAAATTTTATACTATGATCAAAACCAGCATTAAACATAAAAAAATGCAAGTTTTTATTCAAGAGCTAACAATATTCGTTTTTGACGACCCGTTTGGCGCAGGGGTAATTCCCGGGTTCGATCCCCGTCAAGACAAATATTTGTGTGCTGAACATGTCTATTTGTCTTGGTATGGGTGTTTAATATGTATATTATGTATGTATTTACATAAAAAGTATATAAGTATGTTTATATCTAGTATCCATAACACAAGTTCTTCATGGAACTTAATGTGGGCTAGTTAAGTGATGTGATTGTATGCAAATATTTATTTATTTATAAAGTATTTAAAAAGACAATGAACAATTTAGCCTTGTTTTTTACATATAACTAAATACAAAATTTTAAAGGACTCCAATTATCAATTTAACATAACAAAAAAAAGTTGCCCTTACTCTTTCACAACAAAAGCACCAAAATTTTCAGTAGTTCATTATTCTGCTTTAAAAACGCAATAAAGGGGCAATTGTCACTCAATAACAATAAATATTCGAATGCGGAGCCGTTATTACATGAGCGGTCCCATCTAATATTAGTCGCGGTTCGGTATCAAATAAGCATAAGCACGCATGCAGGAATTTCTATTTTGGTACAACGGGGGGTAGTGTCACTAAGCGACACTTTAAATCACTAAACTATCGTGCATTGGCCTTTGAAACAAAAACAATGATCGGAACTTTTTTGTGTTTTTTATAGATTTACCCTTGAAATTGCCTATTTTTTTATTATGTATAGGTTAGCGCTTGACCGCCGCCATCTCGCCTGATGGTAAGCGATGATGCGACCTAGGATGAAACGCGCTTGCCTAGAAGATACCTATTCCCACGCGACTTGAAGGCCCCCAAATTGTAAGTATCAGGAAACACAGACTCAGGCAAAGATTCCACTCTCTGGCAGTACGGATGATACAATTTGACGCAAAACGTTTAGTGCGAATCTTTGAGATCTCAACCATGAAGCGGTGGCGCATATTTGTATGTCTGGATGTCCGATGGAAAAAGATTTTAAATTATTTGTATTAAGAATTTCATAGAAGTTTCGTTTGCGATACTTACAATTTTATTATACCCGCTATTAGAAATATTTGAAATTAACACAATACCATCTATCCCCAAAGTCAGCAAAGTTTTTGTACTATGAGTAGGGAGGTACTAGATAGTGGATGGAATTCTGCGTAAAGTCACAGTCATTTGACAGTTAGTTGATATTTTATCATAGTAAATGTAATAACATACAAATTGCAGCCGCTTGAATACGATATGAACTGTCAAATAAATACTTATATTTGACAATACAAATAATTACTTTATGCAATCTCATCCCAGAACACAAAACAGAAATATTAATATCGCGGCAGTCTGACAGTCGAACAGTCACATAAAAGTCGTAGTTTAAATATTAACTTTCCAATGTCAATTGATTGATGCATAGGAAATATCGGAATGCATCGCAATCTTGTGAAAGTACAGGGAAACTCATCAGCTGAGTGAAATTCTATGGACCATTGCCTTATTAGGAAATAAGTAATTAATTGAGAAAAGCCAATTCACTACATATTTGCAGCCTTTCGAATAGAAATAGCCATTCCATTATTACTGTGTGGGTACTATCAATCCATTCTAATATATTAATGCGAAAATCAATCTGTCCAGCTATTCACGCTTAAACGCATGGATCAATGTTGATGATGGATTAAGCGTGAATAGATGGACAGATTAACTATATATATATATATATATATATATATATATATATATATATTATATATTATATATTAGAATGCATTCATAGGTCCCACTCAAAAGTGCCGCAAAGTTGTATATTTCGGAAATCGCCTTCGTCAGGGCATCACTGCTGATGGCCATCATATTGCTGATGGAATTAAAAAATATATATTACAAATGGCATTGCATAATGAATTGATAAAAATCAACCGCGTTGCTGTAAGTTCAATAGCTTTTTTTTCTGTTGCTCTACAAAGCCATACAAATCCTGTATCTATGCAGTTTGTGAATTGCTTTTTTTCCTCATTATCGTCATCCTTTTAATGTCCCCACTGTCGGGGCACACGTCTTTCTTTTGGATCAGCATTGGCCAGCATTCGCCGTCGCAAAGTCGGTCTTTTATAGGATACACTTTGAAGAGTGTGCAAGAGAACTGCACGACCTTGTTCCTCCATTCCACTATCGAGGTACCAGACGCAGGTTAGCTTTCCACCCGTACGTCGTTGACATTCCAACGGTCCGTACCAATCGCTTTGCTGACACATTTCTTATGCGAACCGCTACAGAATGGAATGCGCTGCCTGCTCATGTGTTCCCCGATTCCTACAACCTTGGCCTCTTCTAGACGAGAGTGAATAGGCAATTCCTGGGCAAGCATGCACACCTTAGACCACATCCTGTTTATTAAGCACGATGGTGGTCAAATGCCTGCTCAGTTATTATAAAAAAAAGGATGGAATATGCGAAGGATCAAGCTCCAAGTAATTTTTTTTTATCACCCATCCAGTGGACGACCATTACGAAATTTGCTTTCCCACCACGATCGCAGACCAAGCTCTTCAAGATTACAGTAAAACTATTAAGAGAATTCCATTTAGCGCTGATGAGATTTCCTATACTTTCACCTTAAGATGCACATTATCCGCGGTGCATTCCGATATTTTCGATCAACAGAGGGCCTACTGCCATCTCTTAGCGCAATATTGTTTCAATATTATCATGCTATTTCGTACTACAACCCTCTTAAAGTAAGCTTGTTTTTCCGCTAAAATTTGCGTGACGTCTTCGTTTAATCATAAAATAAGCTTAGGTACTATAGGGGTCGTAGTGCGAAACAGCATGATGTAACAATACTACGCTAAGAGATGATAGTAGGCCCCCGGGCGTTGATTTTAGTTTGTGAAATTGAGTAAGTACAGTCAACAGCACGTAAGAATTTACCTAACTGTCAAATTCCTGTTATTTATTTGAACAAAGCTACCACTTTGTAAGCTTCAAATCGAATGGATTGTTTTGCTTTCTGTTGACGACCGCAGATGCTGTCGATGCATTATCCTAAACTAATCGCCTCTGTGGTCTAGTGGTAACACCACCGGTATCAGATCCAGGGGTCCCGGGTTCGATTCCCAGCGGGGGTACATACTGTATTCAGTTTGGTTGGTGGTAGGACTTGTTGTAAGTCCGCCTGGCTAGCTACCACCATCTTATCTAAGCCTGACGCCATAGCAACAATGATTTAAGCATTGTTGTGTTCCGACAGTTCGAGATAAGATAGCCAGTTCCTCAGTGGCTAGGGATTTCGGGAGAGGCTCGCTTCCATCTTCAGCCTTATCAATACTTAACATTAGGTATGATGAAGGCTAAGAGTCTCCCCGACATTCATAAAAAATAAAAATAAAAATAAAAAACTTCAAACTTTACTGCTAATTACTTATACCTATATTCTAGGTCTACTTACAGAAAAATCCGTCTAATCTATATCAGCTCTTTTAACATTTTAATATATATGTATTTTTTAAAGTACTTACCTAAATTAATTAGGCCTAAAATTTATGAACTTTGTGTACCTACTATAATACTTACTTGTGCTTTGTCAGTCATCAGTACTAAATGTTTTATTTTCGATAAGCTCTCAATACTTTGTAATTCATAAAGAAAACTATCGGTCTAATATAAAGTGCAGCAAATTTGTATCATGTATGTGTATGACCGTATGTTTCTGAACAATAAATAAATAAATATTCAGAATATGTAAATAAAATGAGTATTTACTACGTTATTTCAGTTGCACTTACGAAAATAGGAAATAAGTACGACATTTTAATTACAATCCCTTAGTTACTTTATCAACCGTAACAGGTATACTACTAACGACCGAAGATAATAACCTATCTCTAGAGCTGATAGATAGGGTTATCTGAGATAGTTGCCTAGGATACTGGTTTCGTTACCTAGCAACCGTCGTTATTTTAGTCATATGAACAAAAATATCCTAGGCAACTATCTCAGATAGCCCTATCTATCTCTAGATATAGGTTATTAATTCCGGGCGTGAGCCCATAAGTACTCTTCAGACGTCTGATCGATAAGATAGTACATTCATTTTTAATTAATTAATATGGGGACATGTCCTTACCCGTCATTTCCCGGTAATTTGAGTGTATGAATACAAATGAAGCCCGGACATGTATTACGTAATGAGAAACATAAAATCGTCTATGAATAAATGATGAAGACGTAGCGAAGGTTTGGAAAGGATCAAACAAGTAAAATCTGAAAGTTCCCGGTCGACAAGAAGAGTGGTTTATGATTTTTTTAATTTTTGCATTTTTCAATGCTATTTTTTATACTTATCATAAATTTTAAATAGAAAACTATTGGAAAAAATCAACTCGGCCACAAGTGAATTCTCAGATGGGACTCTAACCTACGACCTTTGGAAATCTGAGATTGAGCGTTGGACCGGCATAAATTATTGGCTGTTGTACTTAAGCTATCGTTAAACATCTGAAAAGTTGTTTCCTTCGAATGCAAGGATATTCCTAGCATTGATGTGACAACGCTGGCCTACAGCGTATTAAAAATATAAAGGTATTAGATAATTTCGACGGTGATCCGCAAGTCTCGGTAGCTCAGCGGTTAGAGCATTGTACCGGATTTCCAAAGGTCGTGGGTTCGAGTCCCATTTGAGAATTCTCTTGTGGCCGAGTTAATGTTTTTCAGTATTTTTCTATTTCAATTTATCATAAGGAGAGTTTTTTTAGGGAAACGTGTCTTATAAAATTATACGGTTAAAAAAATTGGAATAAAAAAACCTGTTAATGTTCTATTACTTATGATATAAACTGTTTCTTCTTCTTAGCGTGCCGATGGCAGACACTAAAGTATTGAGGCCCAGAATTCAGCCACTTTGACAGCCTTGTCGGATGCTGTCATGAGATCCACCTGCGTGCAGGTGTCAGGACACTGTTTCTATAAATCGATTACGTTTTCTTAAAAATCTCTTCTGGTCTACCGGGAATAGGGTTACCATACGTCCGGATTAGTCCGGATATGTTCGGATTTAGACTTCTGTCCGGACTTTGTCCAGCTTTTTAATTGGACCGGATTTTTTGGGTTAAAATGGAATATGGGTAATAAAACTTACATAAGTAATCAAATCAGTCTTTATTAACTTCCCACTCATCTTAAAAGAAAACAGCACTCAACCTCCCTCCCCGCCCGAGCGAGCGTATGTTACTTTACTTCATCACTTAATGTTTGCATTTATTGACTAAAATGTCCGGACTTTTTTGAACTGTCCGGCTTTTTGTCAGGACTTTTCAAATTCCTAAATGGTAACCCTAACCGGGAACATCCTCGATTGAACATCGAGTTTTTTTTATGAAGTTAAAAAACAATCGTTTAGCAATTGTTTAAGTTGGTATATCTTACTTATCACTCTGTCCAGAGACATTTCTTATTTACCATGGATACAAAAAGTATCCATACAACTCTCAAGGAAAACAAATAGAAAAAGAAACGAAGTGCCAGTATGAGTTAGCGGGCGCAGTGCAGCCGAGTTTAAGTGGTTAGAAACCGTTTTAGCACTTAAGAGAGCGTAAATAAAGGACTTAGAAATCTTAAACTAGCGAGAAAAATTTGTACTTTTTTCAGTATTATGTCTTATTTGGCTTAAGTAAATAAAATGAACCTTGAGTAATACGCCCAATGTATATCATACTATAAATGCGAAAGTATGTCAGTTCGTTTGTTTGTTCCTCTTTAACCCAAAAACTACTGAACGGATTTGGATGAAATTTGGTATGTAGGGACTTCAAGTAGTGGAATAACACATAGGCTACTTTTTATCCTGATATTCCCACGAGAACAGGAACCACGCGGGTGAAACATGAATACAAGATAAAAGCATTCTTAATATAATTACGAGTAAGAACACACATCAGCCGTGTGGTGACGGCCTAAGAATACAAGTGTCACCACTCCCTGGCTGTCGTAAGAGTCGACTAAGCGGCTCGACGCATTGAACTCCTGTGCGAGAGAAGGAAAACTTGAAACAAACCCTCTACCAACCCGTCTGGCCAGCGTTGTAGTAGTAGGCTTATAGCCTCCTATGAACGCCACAACAGGCGTGAGCTAGGAGAGGCCTATGTCCAGCAGTGGACGTCCACAGGCTGATGATGGATGGATGGATGACACTCAACAAAAGTGTACAGAGATCTAGTACATTTATAACCATAAAAAATTAAGCAAATTTAGTCCTACCGACTGTCTTCTTACTTTAACTCTTATGTTTAAGTTCAAAACCTATCCCGTTATTTTGTAAAAAGCTAAAATAATAAACCTCCATTGCGGCGATACTCTAAAACGAACTTGATCCACACACACTTTTGATGTGTTTATATTGTAATTCCATTCCAGCCCATAGAAAGAAGGGCCAGGAAGCTCATCGGCAACGATGATTTATTTAATAAACCAAAGAGCCTTGGACATAGACGGAAGGTTGCTGGTCTGTCCGTATTTTATAGGTTACATTTCAGGGAGTGTGCAGCGGAATTGCACGGCCTCATTCCACCATCCCCATTTTTTCATCGGACAACCAGACGTACAAATAGGTGCCACAATTATATGGTTGACATACCCAAGAGTCGCACTAAGCGTTTTGACTCGACATTTATCACCCGGACCGCCAAAGAGTGGAACTCCTTGCCTGAGTCTATGTTTCCTGACACTTACAATTTGGGGGTCTTCAAGTCACGAGTGAACAGGTATCTCCTAGACAAGCGCGTTACATGCTAGATCGCATCTTCGCTTTCCATCAGGCAAAATAGCGGTCAAGCGCTTTACCTATCTTATGATAACAATAATAAAAAAAACCTAACCCCAAATTTTACGGAGTTTCAATAACGAGACTTTACGAACTGCATTTGACCTTTCCAAAGAGCCTAGAAACCTTTTTACAGACAGTATGACAACTGGGAACTTCGAACAAAAGAATTGGTTTTCTACAAATTACGTCCGCATCGTCTTGCTATCGTCATTATGGCGCCGCGTCCTTTGCCTACGTTATGCAACAGCTATGCAATCGCGTCTCCGCGAATTGAAATTGTTATTTGACGACTATCTGAGGTGACTTTGAACCTTTTTTATACAGGCTCTGCTGACAGACGAATAAAAACATACAGCAATTTAGGATTTTTAAATTTTGCATTTTTAATGTTTCTTCTTTTTCTTATCGAATGAGTATTAGTGGCCACCTCTGGTGTTAGTTTACCAGGCCTCTGACTTGGCGGCGCTATGCGCACCTTATCCTATAGCGGGGCGGTGCGGTGCGGGAGACGGCTTGTGAGTCGTCTCCCGGATCGCACGGTCCCCCCTCACCCGTCTGAGAGATGGCTACGCTTGCACAGCCATCTCTAGACGCGAAGAGGCCCGGACAGCAGGCAGACTGTCGGTCTAAGGGTAGTGTACCACCCTGATCCCCCATGGCCTACGGTAGGTAAAGCCCTCTGACTTGGCTTAACGACTGACAACAGCCGAGACCGACGCAACGGATTAACGTGCCCTCCGAAGCACGAAGCGATCAGTTATAAAGCCACTTTACGGTCACCCAACACCCGACGGTTGCTTAACAAAAGTGATCGAATGAGATCCAGTCTGTCAAGCGCGGCCATGGGCGCTACAAATTTTCAATGTTGTCACAAGCTCACAATTTGTTCTCCAAAACCTTCGAAAATTGGGTCCACTGCTCTCCCAATTAAAAGGTTCTCCAAAGGTTGTCCCGCATGACAACGAGTGAGCCGAGTTGATTTTACTTACTACTAACTAATAGTAGTAGACCAAAGCAGCGTTGGATAGATGACATATGACACGGAGGACGGAACTGAATGAGTCGGGTACCTACGAGATCGCCAGGAGTGGAAGAAGAGGGAAGAGGCCTGCATCCGTGACCATAACGGCCTCGATGATGATGATGAACTTCTAAGTATACTAGTAAAAATAGAAGAATCTATTAAAATCCTAACATATACTATTTATCCCAATATTCTCACGGGAACCACGCGGCTGGAACTGCGGGCGGAAGCTTGTTTATCATATAACATTGAGCAAATATTTCTTCATGTTGTGTGCGTCGCGATGACTGTCGCGCAGCGTCGCGTCCTCTTCCTGCGTTATGCAATGCACAATGCAACCGGTCGGAATTAGAACAGCGCTCCTGCCCGATTTAGACTTGTGCCGGGACAAAAAGTATGCAGGAACCGCGCCTAATCGACTGAACACGGGATACAATCACACCGAAATGTAACCTGACGGGTAATAGTGCACAGTAAAACCGATTAGATTTTACAACTGTTTAGTAGTTTGGTTTGAGGTAACACTTGTTTTAATTGCGCCTGGCAAGCTATAGCTACTACAAAATTAAGTATCATACACGGGATCAATAGCACACAAATGTAACCTGCCGGGTAAAACTGCACAGTGAAACCGACGAGTTAGATTTTACAATTTGGTTGGTCTACCGCCATCTTTATCTTAGTCTGTCGCCATAGCAACTATGTTTTCAGCTGAGTTGTGTTCCGGCATTTTTTTAGAGATAAGATAGCCAGTTCCTCGGTAGTTGAGAATTTCGGAAGAAGTGCATTCCATTATCAGCCTTACTGCTACTTAACAACAGTATGAAAGCAAAACGTTTCCCCGTTGAAAGTAAAAAGAAAACCATAACAGGTGAAAAAAATAATGGTATTCAAAATGCTACGTTACAGATTATCTATTCTACACTTTCAGTTTTTGCTGAATCATTTAACTGAAAATCGATAGACACATTTATTGTAACTGAACATTCTACATAACATTACACCACCTTGTGAACGATGCGAACGCTAAATAGCCAGATATTTTCGTTCACGAGACTCCCAGTCCCGACATAGTAATCGACACCGGCACAAAGTGTCTACCACTTGTCTTATTTGGCGTTATTACGTCACCAAGAAACTTGATATGGCCCTCGAGAGTCATTTCTGGCCACTACAATAGGAATTGTTGGGTCGGTAGTATGGTAAATGACAGCTGGGTTGGGCGGCGGCGTAGACTAATCTATCAAACCGACCTGCTTATACGAAGCTATCTCCGCTACAGCCGTATTGACGACAGCTTGAATTGAATTGAAGTTTGAATACAAATATAAATTAATGGTAAATATATTGATGTATTTGGACCTAATGAAATGATCCCACTAGATAGTGGCAGATCTATGGTATGGAAATGAATGAAACACAATTACGATCGATCTCGAAACACATGGAAGCTACATTCAAGAATACTGGAGTAGTAAATAAACAGTAAAATATAAAGCAAACAAAAGAATAAAAACAATGTAGAGTTCATAAGTGTATTTTTAACATAAAGACCTATTCAGAACCAAGGAAGTAGACACGGAACAAAAAGTAAGATGCGATGCGACATTTTAGTTCATTTAATTTCACCAGAACCAGAATCAGAATAATTTATTTGTGAAATGTAGGTTAGTTTTACAATATTGGTAGACCTGAACTATTTAGCGTTTTTATCAAGGGAGAAACATCTAGAAGTCCTGTCTAAATTTAACCTTACAAGCGTAGAATCAGTTAAGCTCGTTAGGTCCAAAATGGCGTGTGGCGTCGTCGTAATCCGCTTGCCTAAATTAGTTAATTATGCAGCCACCTTGACCCGCGCCGGTGCAGACGGCCGACGACCGACCTTTACATTGACAGTCTTCAATGACTTTGACTAGGAAGGTCGCGACCACAACTATCCTTACGAAAACATCGACGAAGTGCATGAAGTATTACAGCCACCTACGAGACGGCTCAGCTAAATACCAACTCGCTACTCTCGACTCGGTAGAAAGCAGAGCCAGGCGACTTATCGGTGACCATGAGCTGGTTAAAAACCTACATAGTTTGAGCCACCGCCGTGTTACTTTGGGGAATGTGCATCTGAGCTGCATAACCTCATCCCGCCTTCTCCTTTTTTCCATCGGGATATCAGACGTACTGCAGACTACCATCCATACTTGGTAGCCATTCCAAACCTATGCACAGAGTGCTTAAAGTCCTCTTTTATCATGCGAACAGCCAAGGAGTTGAACGTCTGTTTTCCCGAGTACATACAACCCAAATACCTTCAAGGTACAAGTGAACATAGGCTTCTTCTGGGCGAACTCGCTCCATCTTAGACCTCATGTACGCTCCTCGGCCAGATTGAGGTCAAGAGTAAGCCCATTGAATATAAAAAAAAGTATTTAATTACCTTAAACTTTGTCGAAGTTTTATATTAGTATTAACTACTAACTCGAACTTAAAACAAAACCTTCCAAAAAAATAAGGTTTTCGGCAAGGCAGAATCGATGTTTTATTAATATTACAGTACCTATAGTATAGGATATTGACTAGGTTTCATATCAATTAAATATTGCAATAGGCATTTTTATATTTAAAAGGATTATATGCGATGTTAGTTTTCTATTTACTTCAATAAAAGTGAAAGGATTGCACATCCATTTATTTCGTTCTCCTTTAATTAAGAAACAAACCTAAACTACTTTAAAGATGAAATAAAAAAGTATTTACGAAATTAACTCATTATAAAAAAAATATAGGGTTCTACATCAATCCCCATAATTTTAAGCCGAATCCAAGTCTAAAATAACTGACGGCTTAATAAGACTTTAGCCAAATTGAAAAAGGGCAAAATTGTGAATTCAAAGAGAAAATTTCGAACCGCCAACCGGCGATACCGGCTATCAAAACATCGTAACAAAGTTCTGAGAAGTGATTCCATCGCTTAAAGGGGGTCGGTTTAGCCTAAGGGTTGCTAATCACCTTATTGTTCCATTGAAGGGTAAAAAAAGCGAGCGAGATTTTAATCGCTGCGAAATTCGCTGAGTAATTTTGTTTTCACTCCACTTCCAAAGGTTTTTGAATTTAAGATCACGGTCAACTACTTAGTTTTACATTTAGGTCTTTTTAACCAACTTCACCGAATTGTAACAAATGTGTCCAATAAACAAAAAATGAGGTTGAGCATAAAAAATTTAAGACAGGCCTTCAGAGTTGAATGAAATACGAAAAAATGACGAAAGGGGCATAGGTTGCCAAAACTCAACTTCATATCCGAAACATGCAATTATTTAGCCATCAATTTTCGATCAAAATACTTCAATCTGTCGAAACGTATGCCCATAATTTTTTCGCCTTTTCTGTCAGCCCTGGAGTTTATCAATCATTTTCGAAACACGTGCATTTATTATGTATGATTATGTTATTTTGTTAAAACATGAATTGAATGGAAAATCAAAAGATAATTGAGTAATCGATTATGTAAATGTTGAAACGTAGTATACAGTGCCATTTTTTTTTATAGAAAAAAAGTATAATGATTGGGTTCTGGAAGGCGCCAAAAAGCCGCCGCAGTTCCGAGAACAGGATGAATGAAAAAAAACGCCATAAAAGTAGTCAAACGGCCGACAAACGGTTTCACGAGCCGATGCACCGAACTTGTTAGATCTTTTACAATTTTAGATAGTAATGTTTGGTGGTCGTCTAGTTTTTGTGCACTCCGCTTTATCTTTATTTCAACATGATCGATTTCGAGGCGTCGCGTTTGTTGACAAAAAAGAATTCGGATTGATAAAAGTGACAAACGATATTAGGAGTAGGTACCGCTTTGAACATACCGATAGAAAAATAGATAGTCTTATCTCACATCTACATACAAAATGGGTCAATCGTAGATTAAATAACGCAGAACATTAGAATAAGACCGTTATTGACGTTACAGTTTAAGATAAACATTATCAAATAGGAATAGTTCTACAAATAAATGCATCGAACACTTTTAGAGTTAAAATGGTTTTTCTTTATAACCGTACCAAAGTTTTAAATTAGTTTACAGCGCCTTGAATGAGATTTTTTCTCCGCAGAGTAGGCAGATCACCATTGTTCAGCAGACGATGTACTTCAAAAACAATCACAACCCAAGCTGTTCCATCGCCACATTTTTCCACATCTTTTGTCGGCGTTAGACATTGTTCCCAAAGGTAAATAATAAAAGTTTATTCATCAGTAATAACAAAAATCCTCTTACCGGGAAGAAGCGTCCATTTCTCCAACTATCTAAGAATGGGGAGAACAATAGAGAAACGGGAACCATTGTGATGGTATTTATGGTTGTAGATTTAGGTTTACAAGTCGAACTACGGGTGGTTTGGAGGTTTTTTGAAGGCTCGATGAAAAGGGCAGCTATTGTGTGCTTATTGGTCATTGTAAAACAAACCTTATCCAAGCATCGTTTATGACACTTGCCTTTTTAATGAAGGCAGCTGGTTGGAAGGCAAAGGTGTTGCGGGGTAAGGCCAACCCGAGCCTCCTTTTTACTCGACACATAATTGGCGTCACCTGCTTGACGTTTCCTTGTCATTTCACCGGTGTCCTATCTAAAGCATTTATTCTGCAGGGAGTTTTGTTTTTGTCGACAATTAAATAGTGTATCCTTTTCGACTTAATTGTCTTTTGATTTGGAAAATTAATGGGGATGCCACTTCGTTACCAAATTCCGTTTTATTTTATGGAGACTTATTAAGTTGTAGATAGTTGGGTTGGACGTCTTACAATACAACAACATTTGGTAACATTAACCAATAGTATTCAGTGAGAAGTGGGAGAAATGAAAAACAATATTTTCTCGTCTTCTTACCGAACATCATCGTTTTTTTTTTAAATAAGGGTTTAACTCATTGTCAGTCAGGTATAGGTTGGTAATTTGGTAGGTATTAAGTGTGCATAACAAGTGGTTACTACTACGTGGACGACGTTGTAAATATAACAGTAACTAAAGTATTTTTATCAGAATCAATTTTGCTACTAGTATCCCCACAGACCTATATCGAGATAGACGAAAAGAGCGCTTCAAACTGTATAAGAACCTAGCGTGTCGCATTTTTCTTACCTACGGTGACGTCACGAGCGAGATTTAGTGATGTGGAAATGTTATTGACGAGCTTTTGCAAAAAAGCACTGCACAATTAACCATTTTCATTCCTGAATGACGCGTGTTTTCATGGCAATGGTCTCAAGCGAACTGACTGAGGTCATAAAACTTTGACCGTGGATCAAACTTTTGGCACGCAAGGTAGGTACATTTTTACCATCTATCTTGATATAGGCCTGTGAGTATCCCGCAAGGTATTTAAAGATTTCGTCAACTTGTCCACAAAATTTACAACCTCTTCGGCTTCAGCCAACTGCTTTTTAACAATCCTTTAAAAAGACGTGAAAAAAAAACACTAAAACGCTCAAAGGCCGCCATATTAAATGACGTGTGACAGCGACACCTGTTTTCTCGGACAGGTGACTTGTAATCGTAAATTTTGACAGCGCTTGCCCCTAGATTGAACCCGCCTGCCGGTAATGAGTCCCTAAACATTTGTTATTACCCCCAAGATGGATTTTTAATGGATCGTTTTTTGTCTATTCTTACTTTTTGCTGGATCAGGGTGGTTCTCTTTTGTTAATAAGAACAATTTTATGAATGTCGTAAATTAGAGCAAGGGGCAGCTGGTGCGAGTTGTTAATACCAACCCATTATTGCGTTAGTACGAGATTATTTAGTTTTTATAGGTCGACAATATGATCAAGGAATAAGCGCAGCAGCTCCTAGTTTTAATTAAATTAGAAAATACTAAGGTATTATGAAATTATATTTTTATAGACGTTATAAAATTATGTCAAGAAGGTAAACAGTCCTATTAAGTACTTAGGTATTTATTTCTAATTATTACAAAATAAAAAAGTACCTCAACAACCCATTCATATTGATCTTATATTGTCAGACTTAGATAAGATGGTGATAGCTAGCCAGTAAGTAAGTAAGTCCTACCACCAACCAAACCGAATACAATATGTACCCCCGCTAGGAATCGAACCCGGGATCACTGGTTGTACCACTAGACCACAGAGGCGAGTAGTAGGGATTCGAGAGTTCTAACACAGTGTCAGAACTCCCATCCCCCCTCCACCCGTCTCCCCCTCATTGCCCTTCCACAACCCATCCTCGGGTCGTCCAAAACTAAAAAAAAAAAAAAAAAAAAAAAAAAAAAAAAAATGAAAACACCCCCATTTGAATCGATTGCGCTGGGTCCCGGAATGATATCTCTAACCCTTTCTGAGATACGTTTTTCTTAAACTCAGCCCTACTTGATTAACTAATTAATCCTCGGGCCTCGGGCTTCGCTAATGACACGTTCTATGTTAATTACACCTCAGTCATTTTTCACAATGCCGCTCATTACTTAACTATTTAATAAAATCATTCATATTTGTTGCATAACTACGATCCGTACCTATGCATGTTTTCGAACAAAACAACGCCTCACCTAGTCTACCTACCTACCCAGGCAAACCGAACATACACAGTTTGTTGAAGCTGGAGCTTAGCGGAGTTTTTAACACACCTACTATTTATCGTTCTCATGTGAACACCATATTTCTCTTCTACAATCTTAATTTGGTTCATTAATTTCTCATTTATTTGCTTCCACTACCATAACAAGTTTTACAAGTACTTTTATTATTTGATTCGACAAATAACTTTGCTCATTAAATTATCAACTATTTGCTTTCACTATAATAACAAGTTTTATTCAAGTTCTCAGTTGTTTTTTGAACATTTTGATTGAGAAACACATCATAATGTTATGATCTGACTTAGTATAAGAACAACCACAACTTAGCTTTTCCTAACAAAATATTATTCGCCCTCATTGAAGACATAGACTACTGCTTCAGAGTCAAAACAACAAATATGGAAGTGAGTATTTTATTTTATTAAGTTAAATGATGTTGATTTATATTTACTGTTGTACTTATTATTCTTTGTTCTCATTGTTATTGCTCATATCTTACCTCGATAATAACACTACCGCCAACTAGGAGGAAAACACTTATAAATATTACTTTCCGATGTCTGATGATGAGGACACATCTTCGAGCCCATACCCTTAAGAAGAGAAATAGCAGCAGCGAGCCGAGCAGCGATTCTCTAAAGGAATTCTTTGAACAACCCGCGTAGAAGTAAAAAGCAAAAGTTCAGTCGTCTATTGTAGGCAGAGTAACAAACGACGGGGTCTCATATATTTCTACAAATGATGATAATGGATCAAAAGCGAATCACCTAATAAAGATCGAGATCTATGAATTTAAAAAATTGGCGAACGTCTCGCTATCGGATCACTGGAAACATGCGGACGTACGAGTGAAGTACTATAATAAACAAAACACTAACCACCACCAACGAACACGGCAGCTGATATATAACATTACAAAAGAAATTTCAAGTGCATCTGACTGCAAGAAATATACATTTAAACATAAAGATTGAATAAAATCATCCATACTGACGTTGATTTATAATGCATCATATTATAAAATGTATGAAATAAGGTTGAAATTTGACACCTGAATAAACGATTTATTCTGTTAATATTCCCTTCTTTTCCTTCATTTCAAAGGTTTTTAAAATAAAGATCAAAATGAAATTGAATACCCAACCTAAAATACCCTTGGCGAAGCTGTCTTGTCAGAACTTGTTATTTAACATACAATTACATGTGAACACCATATTTTTCATTCATTATCGAAAAACTTTATTTACTACTTTCAATAAAGTTTCAACTAACTTCTTCTCTTCATTATTTAAGTATCAAATGTTTGCTTACAAAAGCATAACAAGTTTATTTAAGTCTTATCCTTTGAATTAGTTTACTTTGTTTTATCAGTGATTGTCAAACCCATTAGAATCTAATGATATGAACTAGTATAAAAACGATCATATTCGCTTTCCATTTCCTAACAAAGTGCCATAGAAGACGTTGTTACATTGACTACTAGTTGAGAAACAGGCTATCTAAAACGGATGTAAGTATTGTATTTTAAATACTTCTTTGTGCCTGATATTTGCTAATTGTTCGTAACTATCGACCTCCTCGTCTGTTACATGATGTTGGTTTATATTTATTGTTGTACTTACAATTTTTTGTACTCATTGTTACAACCCACATCCTGCTTTAGTGACAGCACTACCATTGGTTACGAAGCAAACACATCTTTGACACAACACCTACTCTATCAAGAAGATAAACAGACCAAACAGCGAACCTCTAAGAAGCAAGTTTTTTGAATAGCCCTTATAGGAGACACGTGCTAAACTATAGTAGATTAGTCTACTGTGGGGCGTGCAACAAAGGATGGGATCAAAAGCAACTTATCTAATAAATGTAATTTTTTCTTTATGTCTTAAAAATTAGCAAGCGTCCTGACATCTGATGTAGGGGTTTTCGAGTGAATTACCACCTACAACAAGCAAAAGTATAACCACAACAAATAAATTCGACAGTCAATTTATACTTATAATAATATCAGAAAGCTATTTGAAATGCATCTGAACGCAAGAAATATACGTTAAAACGTAAATATTGAATGTGCATAAAATCATTGATCAACACAATCTCATTAACAAATTATTTTGCCATAAAGAAACTATCATGAATATCGTTACAATAGTGGTGGATCTACAATGGTTCAAAGATTTAAAAAATAAATTCATTATAAAGGAATTGGCAACCGCTACTAAAGATTACACTCTAATATTTTTTATAAAATCACCTTACTCTTTTGAAAACTTTATGAAATGATGAACAAAAGCATATACGTTGGTTGGAGAAAAACCGTGGGTTGACTTGGATTGAAGGAATCATTAATCATCAAGAATTTCAACGAATTCTAGTACCTACCTTATTTAATTGACAAAAAAGTATTAGTCAAAGATTTGGAGAAAATAATGTGGCTTAGAGAGTTCTATTTACAATGTGAAATAATAGAATTAGGTGAAAAAGGTTGTCATAATGGCTTTATGTTACTTAATGATTGCAACAACAATGAAAAAAAAGTTTTGGAGTTGTGTTCATCACAAAAATATCTGTGCATTAAAAATGTAATGTGTCTCAAGATGTGGTACTGTGATAATTATATCTTTAATTTATATTAATTTAGAATAACAAATTAAATTGTAAACAATTTTTTAATGTATCATTTTATTAATCAAATAAAATATATTTGGGGTTATACATACACCGTTCTTTTTTTGAATTGGATCAAGTAACTTATCATCTTTTCAGATTGCGAAAATTTTAAAAACATAATAAACTTAAACTTCTGTAGGATTTAAAAAAGTAATCGTTATTTGTACATAACTTGTTGTAATAATAACGAACACAAAAAAAAAACTGTTTGGTTATAGCAGTGTGAACAATTCTATATTTCAATATAAACCTTGTTAATATCATGAAGAAACTGTCATGAATACCTAATGTTCAAAATATAAATTATTACTATGACAGAGGGAAGAAACCACATGCAACAAGCAAAATTATAACTACAATCAACGAACTGGACACTCGATTTATAATAAAAGATTTTTCAAATGCATCCAGGACCCCTATTTTTGAATCACTCGTCGTGCGAGTGGCGAGGCGAATGAGGAGGCGATCACGCGATTAGCGATCTAACATGCGTAGACATAGCACGCTTTTCGCTTTGCCCCTCGCGCGCTCGCGTTGGGAGGCGGTACTACAGGCGAAAAGCGTAGTTATGTATATACGTGCAAGGTCGCTTTACGGAATACGGAAACTCAAACGTCGCTCGCACGAAAATCAGTAGAAACCTCGAGACGAGGGAATCAAAAAAATAGAGCTCCTGGACACAAGAAATATTAACAACTACAACAAAAATATTCTTCCGTAAGAAACTATCATGAAAATCGATGCAATACTTAGTCGTGGATTTACAATTGCCAATTGCTAATAAAGATTTACCTCTGACATTTTTTGATAAAATTGCCTTTCTTTTAAAACTTTATTAAATGATGAACAAAAGAATATGCGTTAGGTTGGAAAATAAAACCGTGGGTTGACTTCGAGCGAATGATGTGGATTTACAATTGCCAATTGCTAATAAAGATTTACCTCTGACATTTTTTGATAAAATTGCCTTTCTTTTAAAACTTTATTAAATGATGAACAAAAGAATATGCGTTAGGTTGGAAAATAAAACCGTGGGTTGACTTCGAGCGAATGATTAAGTAATTGATCATTAAGAATTTCAACGAATTCTGGTACCTTATTTATTTAGACAAAAAGAAAAAAATAGGTTTGTAGAAAATAATGCGGCTTCGAGAGTTATATTAAGAATATGAAATAATAGAATTAGGTGAAACAGGTTGTTCTAATTTTTGTAAGTTATATAATGAATACTACAAGAAATACAACATGTTTTGGAATGGAGTTCATCACAAAAAATATTTGTGCAATAAATTTTTTTATGTGAATCAAGATGTGGTATTGTGATAATTATATCTCTAATTTCTTTTAATTTAGAATAACAAATATTGAATTGTAAACTATTTTTGAATGTATCATTTTATTATTCAAATAAAATATCTTTGGGAGTATACAAACACCGTTTTCTTTTTTAATTGGATCAAGCAGACAAAATCATTCATTTATTTATCTACAATTATATTCTCCGATGCGAAAATTTTAAAACTCCTGCAGAATTTAAAAAAAATTGAACATTTGAACAAAACCTGTTGTGGAAATAACGAACACAAAGAAAAAATGCTTAGGTAATGTTTGGTTTTGAACAATTCTATATTTCAAAACAAACTTTGTTAATATCATGAAGAAACTATCAGGAATACCTGTCGATCAAATAGAAATTATGATTATGGCAGAAGGAACAAGTTCTCGAATTGTGTACATCATAAAAATATGATCACATAAAAAAAACTATTAATGAAATATTGAATATTATTATTAATTTTACTGTATAATTGTTTTCTTTCAAAGACTAAAAGACTATAACATTAAATTGATAAAATAATTTTACAGTTTTTTTATGAATGCATTAGTAAACATACGATATCTTTTTATGTCTTCTAATTTTCCTTATCTTGTTCGACAATGTTTGTTAATATCATGAAGAAATTAACAAGTATATCGATGAAAATGCTCGTGGATCCAAAATTCTATAAAATAATTTAATTATAAGGAACAAAATTAATCAATATTAAAAATGATATTCTAACATTTCAATAATTAAAACGTCATTTTTTTAACTTTTATCAAATGGAGAGCAGAAGTAAGTGTACCTATTGCTTAGGTAAAAAAAGAAATCAATGTTTGACTTAGAGGAAGAGATTCATTGATCATCGAGAATTTGAACATTTTTCATACATAATGTGACTTCGAGAGGTAGCTCTCAACAATGTGAAATATTAGAATTTTTGGTGGAATTGGACAATGCTAAATTTTTAAGTTAGTTAATGATGAGTATGAAGACGGAACAAATTTTCGAATTGTGTACATAATAAATAGATGTACATAATTGCATAAAAAAATCTTAATATTGAATTGTTAAATATTATTTACTGTATCATTTTATTAGTTATAAAATATTTAAGAATTTGGTTTTTTTTAATAATTGTATTTTTTTTTATTTGCAGCATAAGAAGCATTCGAGTAATATATCAATAAAAATAAGAAAGTGAATTCCATGTCTTCAAATTGTAACTTATTTGCAAACTTTAACCAGGTTTACTACACGGTAGGAGGAGCACCATTTGGATAATTCTATTTTAGATTTGAGATTAAGTTACCACTATTAAGTATCAGTTGGAAATGTTCAAACCAAAACTTAGGTTCAGTGTTCTAAAATCTATACCATGCATGCATGTCAGCGATTGTAATTAATCACCTCACAACCAACTTCACGTAGGCTGCTTTACCCCTAAAGTGTAATTCTAGCCAGCAGCGCTGCAGAGGGGCTAGGCAGCCCGCATGCTTATTGTTGCAGATGGTTTCAAAGCAAATTGCGGTTGAGGCAGGCCGGAGACTTTAGAGGTAAAGCAGCCTACGTGAAGTTGGTTGTGAGGTGATTAATTACAATCGCTGACATGCATGCATGTTATATATTTTATAACACTGAACCTAAGTTTTGGTTTGAACATTTCCAACTGATACTTAATAGTGGTAACTTAATCTCAAATCTAAAATAGAATTATCCAAATGGTGCTCCTCCTACCGTGTAGTAAACCTGGTTAAAGTTTGCAAATAAGTTACAATTTGAAGACATGGAATTCACTTTCTTATTTTTATTGATATATTACTCGAATGCTTCTTATGCTGCAAATAAAAAAAAATACAATTATTAAAAAAAACCAAATTCTTAAATATTCGTAATAAAAGTGAAGTTATAATTTATTATTACCTAAATCGTTCGTAGGTAATATGCATCTACAAAATGGATCTTAATATTAGTTTAGATATTATGCTAATAAACTAGTTCACACTGCTATTCACAACTACAATATTTTTTTTAGATGTCTTAAATAATTAACACACCCTCTTATACGCATACGCAACCTACATTTGTATTTCTTGCAAGTAAATAGGTACTAATTGATTTCTTTTTTATTTGTATAAACAGAAGGCATACTTTTAGAGAAGAAATGTTTTCTTTAGCATTCATATAATAATGTTTTTTAATATTATTACTATAAACTGCATTTTTTTTAAGAATTTACTGTTATCGTATTTGAAAGAAAACAATGCTTACCCACAACGAAATTTTATAACTAATAAAATGATACAGTAAATAATATTTAACAATTCAATATTAAGATTTTTTTATGCAATTATGTACATCTATTTATTATGTACACAATTCGAAAATTTGTTCCGTCTTCATACTCATCATTAACTAACTTAAAAATTTAGCATTGTCCAATTCCACCAAAAATTCTAATATTTCACATTGTTGAGAGCTACCTCTCGAAGTCACATTATGTATGAAAAATGTTCAAATTCTCGATGATCAATGAATCTCTTCCTCTAAGTCAAACATTGATTTCTTTTTTTACCTAAGCAATAGGTACACTTACTTCTGCTCTCCATTTGATAAAAGTTAAAAAAATGACGTTTTAATTATTGAAATGTTAGAATATCATTTTTAATATTGATTAATTTTGTTCCTTATAATTAAATTATTTTGTAGAATTTTGGATCCACGAGCATTTTCATCGATATACTTGTTAATTTCTTCATGATATTAACAAACATTGTCGAACAAGATAAGGAAAATTAGAAGACATAAAAAGATATCGTATGTTTACTAATGCATTCATAAAAAAACTGTAAAATTATTTTATCAATTTAATGTTATAGTCTTTTAGTCTTTGAAAGAAAACAATTATACAGTAAAATTAATAATAATATTCAATATTTCATTAATAGTTTTTTTTATGTGATCATATTTTTATGATGTACACAATTCGAGAACTTGTTCCTTCTGCCATAATCATAATTTCTATTTGATCGACAGGTATTCCTGATAGTTTCTTCATGATATTAACAAAGTTTGTTTTGAAATATAGAATTGTTCAAAACCAAACATTACCTAAGCATTTTTTCTTTGTGTTCGTTATTTCCACAACAGGTTTTGTTCAAATGTTCAATTTTTTTTAAATTCTGCAGGAGTTTTAAAATTTTCGCATCGGAGAATATAATTGTAGATAAATAAATGAATGATTTTGTCTGCTTGATCCAATTAAAAAAGAAAACGGTGTTTGTATACTCCCAAAGATATTTTATTTGAATAATAAAATGATACATTCAAAAATAGTTTACAATTCAATATTTGTTATTCTAAATTAAAAGAAATTAGAGATATAATTATCACAATACCACATCTTGATTCACATAAAAAAATTTATTGCACAAATATTTTTTGTGATGAACTCCATTCCAAAACATGTTGTATTTCTTGTAGTATTCATTATATAACTTACAAAAATTAGAACAACCTGTTTCACCTAATTCTATTATTTCATATTCTTAATATAACTCTCGAAGCCGCATTATTTTCTACAAACCTATTTTTTTCTTTTTGTCTAAATAAATAAGGTACCAGAATTCGTTGAAATTCTTAATGATCAATTACTTAATCATTCGCTCGAAGTCAACCCACGGTTTTATTTTCCAACCTAACGCATATTCTTTTGTTCATCATTTAATAAAGTTTTAAAAGAAAGGCAATTTTATCAAAAAATGTCAGAGGTAAATCTTTATTAGCAATTGGCAATTGTAAATCCACATCATTCGCTCGAAGTCAACCCACGGTTTTATTTTCCAACCTAACGCATATTCTTTTGTTCATCATTTAATAAAGTTTTAAAAGAAAGGCAATTTTATCAAAAAATGTCAGAGGTAAATCTTTATTAGCAATTGGCAATTGTAAATCCACGACTAAGTATTGCATCGATTTTCATGATAGTTTCTTACGGAAGAATATTTTTGTTGTAGTTGTTAATATTTCTTGTGTCCAGGAGCTCTATTTTTTTGATTCCCTCGTCTCGAGGTTTCTACTGATTTTCGTGCGAGCGACGTTTGAGTTTCCGTATTCCGTAAAGCGACCTTGCACGTATATACATAACTACGCTTTTCGCCTGTAGTACCGCCTCCCAACGCGAGCGCGCGAGGGGCAAAGCGAAAAGCGTGCTATGTCTACGCATGTTAGATCGCTAATCGCGTGATCGCCTCCTCATTCGCCTCGCCACTCGCACGACGAGTGATTCAAAAATAGGGGTCCTGGATGCATTTGAAAAATCTTTTATTATAAATCGAGTGTCCAGTTCGTTGATTGTAGTTATAATTTTGCTTGTTGCATGTGGTTTCTTCCCTCTGTCATAGTAATAATTTATATTTTGAACATTAGGTATTCATGACAGTTTCTTCATGATATTAACAAGGTTTATATTGAAATATAGAATTGTTCACACTGCTATAACCAAACAGTTTTTTTTTTGTGTTCGTTATTATTACAACAAGTTATGTACAAATAACGATTACTTTTTTAAATCCTACAGAAGTTTAAGTTTATTATGTTTTTAAAATTTTCGCAATCTGAAAAGATGATAAGTTACTTGATCCAATTCAAAAAAAGAACGGTGTATGTATAACCCCAAATATATTTTATTTGATTAATAAAATGATACATTAAAAAATTGTTTACAATTTAATTTGTTATTCTAAATTAATATAAATTAAAGATATAATTATCACAGTACCACATCTTGAGACACATTACATTTTTAATGCACAGATATTTTTGTGATGAACACAACTCCAAAACTTTTTTTTCATTGTTGTTGCAATCATTAAGTAACATAAAGCCATTATGTCAACCTTTTTCACCTAATTCTATTATTTCACATTGTAAATAGAACTCTCTAAGCCACATTATTTTCTCCAAATCTTTGACTAATACTTTTTTGTCAATTAAATAAGGTAGGTACTAGAATTCGTTGAAATTCTTGATGATTAATGATTCCTTCAATCCAAGTCAACCCACGGTTTTTCTCCAACCAACGTATATGCTTTTGTTCATCATTTCATAAAGTTTTCAAAAGAGTAAGGTGATTTTATAAAAAATATTAGAGTGTAATCTTTAGTAGCGGTTGCCAATTCCTTTATAATGAATTTATTTTTTAAATCTTTGAACCATTGTAGATCCACCACTATTGTAACGATATTCATGATAGTTTCTTTATGGCAAAATAATTTGTTAATGAGATTGTGTTGATCAATGATTTTATGCACATTCAATATTTACGTTTTAACGTATATTTCTTGCGTTCAGATGCATTTCAAATAGCTTTCTGATATTATTATAAGTATAAATTGACTGTCGAATTTATTTGTTGTGGTTATACTTTTGCTTGTTGTAGGTGGTAATTCACTCGAAAACCCCTACATCAGATGTCAGGACGCTTGCTAATTTTTAAGACATAAAGAAAAAATTACATTTATTAGATAAGTTGCTTTTGATCCCATCCTTTGTTGCACGCCCCACAGTAGACTAATCTACTATAGTTTAGCACGTGTCTCCTATAAGGGCTATTCAAAAAACTTGCTTCTTAGAGGTTCGCTGTTTGGTCTGTTTATCTTCTTGATAGAGTAGGTGTTGTGTCAAAGATGTGTTTGCTTCGTAACCAATGGTAGTGCTGTCACTAAAGCAGGATGTGGGTTGTAACAATGAGTACAAAAAATTGTAAGTACAACAATAAATATAAACCAACATCATGTAACAGACGAGGAGGTCGATAGTTACGAACAATTAGCAAATATCAGGCACAAAGAAGTATTTAAAATACAATACTTACATCCGTTTTAGATAGCCTGTTTCTCAACTAGTAGTCAATGTAACAACGTCTTCTATGGCACTTTGTTAGGAAATGGAAAGCGAATATGATCGTTTTTATACTAGTTCATATCATTAGATTCTAATGGGTTTGACAATCACTGATAAAACAAAGTAAACTAATTCAAAGGATAAGACTTCAATAAACTTGTTATGCTTTTGTAAGCAAACATTTGATACTTAAATAATGAAGAGAAGAAGTTAGTTGAAACTTTATTGAAAGTAGTAAATAAAGTTTTTCGATAATGAATGAAAAATATGGTGTTCACATGTAATTGTATGTTAAATAACAAGTTCTGACAAGACTGCTTCGCCAAGGGTATTTTAGGTTGGGTATTCAATTTCATTTTGATCTTTATTTTAAAAACCTTTGAAATGAAGGAAAAGAAGGGAATATTAACAGAATAAATCGTTTATTCAGGTGTCAAATTTCAACCTTATTTCATACATTTTATAATATGATGCATTATAAATCAACGTCAGTATGGATGATTTTATTCAATCTTTATGTTTAAATGTATATTTCTTGCAGTCAGATGCACTTGAAATTTCTTTTGTAATGTTATATATCAGCTGCCGTGTTCGTTGGTGGTGGTTAGTGTTTTGTTTATTATAGTACTTCACTCGTACGTCCGCATGTTTCCAGTGATCCGATAGCGAGACGTTCGCCAATTTTTTAAATTCATAGATCTCGATCTTTATTAGGTGATTCGCTTTTGATCCATTATCATCATTTGTAGAAATATATGAGACCCCGTCGTTTGTTACTCTGCCTACAATAGACGACTGAACTTTTGCTTTTTACTTCTACGCGGGTTGTTCAAAGAATTCCTTTAGAGAATCGCTGCTCGGCTCGCTGCTGCTATTTCTCTTCTTAAGGGTATGGGCTCGAAGATGTGTCCTCATCATCAGACATCGGAAAGTAATATTTATAAGTGTTTTCCTCCTAGTTGGCGGTAGTGTTATTATCGAGGTAAGATATGAGCAATAACAATGAGAACAAAGAATAATAAGTACAACAGTAAATATAAATCAACATCATTTAACTTAATAAAATAAAATACTCACTTCCATATTTGTTGTTTTGACTCTGAAGCAGTAGTCTATGTCTTCAATGAGGGCGAATAATATTTTGTTAGGAAAAGCTAAGTTGTGGTTGTTCTTATACTAAGTCAGATCATAACATTATGATGTGTTTCTCAATCAAAATGTTCAAAAAACAACTGAGAACTTGAATAAAACTTGTTATTATAGTGAAAGCAAATAGTTGATAATTTAATGAGCAAAGTTATTTGTCGAATCAAATAATAAAAGTACTTGTAAAACTTGTTATGGTAGTGGAAGCAAATAAATGAGAAATTAATGAACCAAATTAAGATTGTAGAAGAGAAATATGGTGTTCACATGAGAACGATAAATAGTAGGTGTGTTAAAAACTCCGCTAAGCTCCAGCTTCAACAAACTGTGTATGTTCGGTTTGCCTGGGTAGGTAGGTAGACTAGGTGAGGCGTTGTTTTGTTCGAAAACATGCATAGGTACGGATCGTAGTTATGCAACAAATATGAATGATTTTATTAAATAGTTAAGTAATGAGCGGCATTGTGAAAAATGACTGAGGTGTAATTAACATAGAACGTGTCATTAGCGAAGCCCGAGGCCCGAGGATTAATTAGTTAATCAAGTAGGGCTGAGTTTAAGAAAAACGTATCTCAGAAAGGGTTAGAGATATCATTCCGGGACCCAGCGCAATCGATTCAAATGGGGGTGTTTTCATTTTTTTTTTTTTTTTTTTTTTTAGTTTTGGACGACCCGAGGATGGGTTGTGGAAGGGCAATGAGGGGGAGACGGGTGGAGGGGGGATGGGAGTTCTGACACTGTGTTAGAACTCTCGAATCCCTACTACTGAGGCGGTTGAAAATGCTCTGGGTATCCCGTAAGGTATGCATTTATATTCAGTTTACCAATTCATACGGAACCCTAAGCATTTCATTAAATTAAACGAGCTCACAATAGTCCTAGTAACAACACCATTAGTAATCGTTGTCAGGTCAGTACTTATCATGAAGTAACCGCATATAATAAACAAGACATTGAAAACAAACAACCAATCAGATATAGAAGCAATTTGTCGACTCGCTACACACCACACTACACACATGACTTGTACTTCGATCACTATCAATTCTTCAAATGAATTACCACTATTTTATGGTTAAGTCCATAGTTAAGTAAGTACATCACAATATTTGTACGAAACACTAGCCACCTAGCGAATCAAATCAAGCTCAAGTTTGTCCAGTTTTTTACAAATACATACAATAATGATTAAGTGGACCCTAAAGAAGTACGAGTTAAGCTCCGGAAGGTGAAATATCCCATAAACTCATTTACTGAGCAGGCTGAGCGACTCCCCCCTGGTCATGATCTACCCTGGGCAACTTGGAAGTCCTTAAATAGCTGGCGGACCCAAGTTGGCAAGTAGGGAAAATATGCGCAGGTGGGGTTATAGCTCGCAGAGCGCGTGTCTATGTGGTATTTCTCCCCAGACCATGGCACACCTTTTGTCCTGCCCTGCGTTTCCTTACACCTGTACACGCGAGTACCTTTACAAGGCCACAGAGAGTGCCGTTTTGGTGGCAAAATGTTGGTCCTCACAATAGTCGATACGCTAAGAATTTCATTTCAACCATCACAGCACGTGCCCTCAGTAAACGAATATACAAGAACCCAGGAGACGTATTTTTGAATCATTCGAATTACTATTTGCATACGGAATCGCAAGATTCGCATACGAATGCTAAAAACCGTATTTTTTTATTCCAATTCGCATTTGAATCTGCAACGAGTGGTCCCGACCTCTCTTTTTTTTATTCGAGCGATAGAAAGTTTGACGTTAGCACTTAATGACATTTACAAATTAAAATCGCCATGGCGGATAGTTTGACATAAACGATTTGTTTCACGTTATTCAAGTCCGATTCAGTATGGGTTTTTTAAAATCTGTGAAGCTTTAGTTTCCGGTTTTTAAATATTCTGCGTAAAATGAAATAATGTCAAGGTAGTTTAAGAGTTTCGAGTGATTAAAAAATGCGACAAAATGGAAGTCGGGGAATTTCAATTCAAAAACGAATTGAATTCGCATGAGAATTTCGAATGATTCAAAAATATGTCTCCAGGCCTTAATTTGGTAATCTTGTACAAAAGACAGAGGGATCAAAATTGCTAGATAAACCACACATCGATAATAACAAAGACTCATTATTTCCGAATAAGCCCCAACACCTTTCGAAATGACCGGCTTTACCACCCTTAACAACTTTGCCATTAGGTCGAAGATCAAATGACACCAATCTGTCGCCGTATAATAACATACTGTACCAAACTTAGGGCGATTCCTATAATAACTAGTAATTTTCTGTAATTCGTAGCTTGTTCTTTGTTAAAATAACGCATTTTAATTACGTACAATTCTCGTAGGTAATTATGTCAGTAAACGTACGTTAATTTTCAATTACGTACGTCAATTTCGACGGCCGTTAATAGTCGTAAGTTTTTGTGCTACAATTTCTTCTTAATAGTATTATATTACTGTGTTTATACGCCCATTTGCTATAGATTACATCGGCAACCGAGCATGAGGGTCACAAAACGATAAAATTGAACACATGCACGATCTTCAATATTTATCGTTTCATCAGCGGAGCGGAAATCACAAAGTTATGATGACATATAAATATTATAACGAAATACAGGAAAAAACGGAGAATATGAAAAACTAAAGGCGGACTTTCACGAACTGGGGGGTTACTCATGACGGGTGAGTTGAGATCGAGATTGAATGGCAAGAATTATTACTGATTTTCGACGTTGATTCGATTTTGAGCGGCGCTTATATCGATTTCTAGTGTGCAAAATTATTTTATGTTCAAATTTCAAGTATTCATTTTTAGTTTAATTACTTATTATAGGTAAGTCATAATTACTGGCTTTTGACATTAACTCAATCTCGATCTCGTCGAGAGTTAGGGGGGCAGATTTTAAATACGTTTTAATTATAGATTTTAAGTCTCTGTACATGCTGTCCGATTGTGGAACTCTCTTCCAGAAGGTATCAGGAAAGCTCGCATTCTGAAATCGTTTAGCGATCAAGTGAAAACTCATTTCCTTTCCCACACTTAACGTCTTGTTGTCTTTCCCATTCCTATTTATATATTTACCTAAAACATAACTATTTATAAAGTATGTTCTCGATTTATTTCATAAATTGCACCCACTCCCCAACCCCCTCCTCTATTTTCCAAATCCACCTATTCCTACTCAAAGTTGCCTGGAAGAAATTGCTACCCAGCAATAAGGCCGCCTTTTGTATGTCATATTAAAATGTCTGTTTTCCCTGTGTTTTTTGTGCAATAAAGTGTTATTATTATTACGTTTAGCGCTAAACATAATTAAAACATCGCTCTTTCACTTTTGACTTCAACCGAATGACTGAAAGGCAATGTCATTGTAAATATGTTTAGCGTTAAATGTGTTTATTGACAGTTGGCGATAGTCACCCTAAGACCTATGATGTTGATAACATATGTTATATATTAATTATTGTTTTATGTCCCTTCAAAGCTAGGTGTGTGTGCAAGTCCATTTTAAAATCTAACGCCCGAATATGTACCATAGATTTTCTTCAAATAGGTAGTCAAGTTAGTTGTAAGTAACTAAAAATAAAAATATTGTTTTACTTTTTGCACTTACCTATTCACTAGTATTATTAATATTAAAATAAATTACATTATATTAAGACAAATTTAAAAACACACACTACCCTTTTTAGCAGTAGGGTAAAAACAGCATCAACATGAAATACAATGATAATCTCGAATCCCATCTGCATCATAAACTTGGACGTGTGAGCCAATAAAGAAAATACACGAAGTGAATTGCAAAATGTTTATCGTATAATGAAATCATCATCAGATACAACTTCGTAGAATTAACTAAATTAATTTAAGACGAATTTACATATAATATTATTACAATACAACTAATTTGTAAACTAGTTACTTCCAAGTTCCAACTACATTAAAAAAACGAGCTTTGTAGGTGCGGTTTTTTGTGCAATGGTACTTATCCCTTTTTCGTAGCCAACGCTAGGAAAAATATGTCACAAGTTCTTGTACACTGGAAGACAAAAAAAGTCAGTAAGGAAACATCGACGCCATCAAGCCTGTTATTTAAACGAGTCACCTTGCGCGGTCCTGGCGGCGGCGCTTCGAATACGAACCTGCGACCTCAAGGACGAGAATTAACCATTCATGTATCCATAATCTTCCCCTATTAACATATTTTAATGCGTTTACATTTATTTTAGCAAAAACAGACCCGGCGCCTTCCGCAAGAACATAATTTGAAAGGAAAATGCGTTTCATTAATGTTTTCTATGAAAAATCGTGTTATCATCACTTACAATAATGTGTTGGGCGCGTCGTCGTCATCGTGACACGTGCTATTCTAATTTGACCTTTATTACGTCCATGAAAAGCATAAAGTGTGTTGATAACTCTTCGAACTGTAGGGCCCAAGTTTGAATAACATTAGTTCCGTTCTTCCGCAACGGGATACGCAATGGAATATGCAGTGATGAAGTTATTTAGCATACATATGTAGGGGTAATAGAAATAGCAGTAAATAATCATCGAGAGGTCATGTTTGTAAGTTATATTGAAGGGAGAACAAAATAAAATAATTTGTACTTAAGATTTTCTGTCTAAAGTACCTGATGAATATAGCGCGTCGTTTATAAGAATACAAGTCATACTAAAATATGTATTAACCTACTAAAGGTGACAATGTAGTAATGTGTTTGGAATGGCCACAATAGTTTAAGTCATCGACGATACTAAATATTACTTACAGCTTGCAAAAGCATTTTATGTTCCATTGTTCCCTGCACTAAGCCTTAGTGCACATTGACAGGTCTAGTGTAGCACGTAGACGTAGTACAACAGGAGAGGTATTTTTGAATCATTCGAATCACTAATCGTATACAGAATCGCAAGATACGCATGCGAATCCTAAAAACCGTATTTTTTCAATTAAACGAGTGGTCCGGACCACCTTTTTGAATTCGAGCGATAGAAAGTTTGACGTTTAGCACTTAATGTCATTTTCAAATTGACAATGACATGACTCATAGTTTGACAACTTCTGAACGTTTCGTTTCACGTGAATCAAGTACGACTCAGTATCGGTTTTCTAGAATCTATGGATAGTAGTTTCTGGTTTTAGACTTCTAAACTCTAAAGTTTAGAAAAGTCTTATAATCCCTCTCTGTCCGTCCGTACGTACGTATGTATGTACGCATCGAGATCTCAGAAACCATAAGAGATAGAGACAAACGGAAATGAAAGTTTAGGACACCTTGGACATGTGTCAAATGTACTTTTTTTTTTTTTTTTTTTTTTTTTTTAGTTTCTACACTACAAAACAATAACAACTGTCACGTGGTTTAGAAGTCTATTTTGTGCCTGCTAACTAGCAGGCGCTGCTAACTTGTTTCAATATTCTGCGTGAAATGAATTATGAGGACAAAAATTCGTATGATTTAAAGAATGTGACAAATGGAACTCGGTGAATTTCACAGACTTATATCGAGATAGACGATAAAAGTGTACCTACCTTGCGTCTCAAAAGTTTGATCCACGGTCAAAGTTTTCCGACCTAAGTCAGTCCGCTTGAGACCATTACCATGAAAACACGCGTCACTCAGAAACGAAAATGCTTAATTGTGCAGTGCATTCGTGCAAGAGCTCGTCAATAACATTTCCACATCACTAAATCTCGCTCGGGACGTCATGGTACATACGAAAAATTCGACACGCTAGGTTCTCATACAGTTTGAAGCGCTCTTTTCGTCTATCTCGATAAAGAAGAATTTCCTATGAATCATAAATACGTTTCCAAATCAAAGTCATGTTTGTAATATTACTAGTGGCCGAGTGGCGTTTAGGTTACAGCGGCGTAATCGTAAAAGGCAGTGAATAGAAAAGTCAATGGATTTTTTTTTATATAAAAAGCTTGTATGCTTCGATTTTATATTCTCGCGCTCTTATAAACACTAATTTATGTCCCATCAAAACCGTAAGTAACGTAATTTTTATTTATTTATTAAGCGTGAAATTAGCCTTAGTGGACCTTAGTGTTTACATACGTTATAGGAGTTCGATGAAGTTCATGGCTAGTGGTTTTTCGCTTAAGGCCTACGATTTCGGAGGTTAAGCAACGTTCGCATTGCTCGTAATTGTATTTACACTTTTACAGTAGTTGTTCAATATCTACCTATCGTCCTTGTCATTCCAGGCCTGTGTCCCAGAAGTTGGATCGATGATGGATAAGGATGATCATAGATTTGAGCGCCCCGACCGAAGTCTGGCGTCGGCGTTGTTAGGGATCTAACTACAGATCGCTATAGGCATACGGTTTTTGTCATACGATTTACTAACTATTGTACATTATTTTGATGCAGGTAGCTTCGAAACAAAACGAACGTTCGTCCGACAATCGAGATTAGTTTTCGAAATAGACACTGCGCCTTTACGTCATTTTACAACCGGTGCGGTACATCATTGTTTGACAGTCATGTGTGGAATGCAGTAGGTCAAACCGACGAAGGTCGCACGTTGTACAAACCAAACTTCAAACGCAACGATCTATTCATCATACGGGATAGTTATTTTTAGAGTTACGTTTGTAGTATATAGTTAAACTGCGTTAGTATATAGTTAATACTGTTTCATACTATTTGGGTTTCATATTATTTTAGTCGTTTTTAACACACGTCGACACCATTTCAGCGTGGTCACGGTTGACAATTTTTTTTCATTCGGCTTGAAGTAGAAAAATATTGTCTCAATCGGTTTTCTGTTGACATGACTGTGTCCTGCTGATAGCAAAATATGTTTAGTTAACTTGATCGATTTGCACATTAAGAAAAATGCTATTTTCTTAGCCTAAATAGTGATTCCACCTACGGTTGTCTAAAAAGTGATACCCCCTACGATTGTCTAATTAAAGTAGGTAATATTTTTGTAGTCTAACTTGATCATGGCGTCGTCGTCTAAATGACCGTCTATTCTCCAAGAACTATTTTAGTCAAAATACAAATTAATTCGGTTTACAAACAAGTGTAGTAATAGTATTAGAAAAACACTATTAAAATTTTATTCCAATCTATTGATGCGTATCATAATCTACAAAAGTCACGAACATTCGTATAAGATTCGTGCTAATAGCGCACGAAGAGTTTTAAATCGTTAAAAATTTCTTATAAACAACTTGAAGAATATCTTAACGCATCGCATAGCAAGCCAGCGAATGCACAAAGGCGTCCAGGAAACGAGAAAATAGCAAACTTATAAAACTTGGAATGCTTGCAAAAAGTCGCAATAATACGGGAGCATTGCAAACCGTTAAAAATACGTTGGGCAAGTTCGATGGAATTTATTCACCCCACCAGCCGGAGCGCGTTCCCATTGACACACGGCGACGGCAGGGGGAAATCTTGACTTCAGACAAATTTAAATTGGATCAGCGACGACAATGGGGCATGCATTTCGCAATATGTTCCGTAAAAAGCTATGATAAAAAAAAAAACAAATTTGGGGAGCGCGTTCATGAGAAATGTTATATCCGTGTTTAGATTTCTTGGCTATTAGAATATTTTAACATAAATCTACATTGACGTAAGTTATTACATAAACTATTAATACTTACGTTATGTTGGTAAAAAGTAACTCAAATGAGAATAAAATTCCATTGTTTTGTAACGCAAGCGGAAACGTAAGCGGAATTTAAATGAATAATCGACAACATAAGAATTATTTTTTATTTTGGGCCATATTATATCATTCAGTTGCACCATATTACTTTAACCTATTTATGGTTGTCAAATCCTATACATTAGGTATTCCACCGTTAAAGTTATAATTATCGTTAAAGCTAGATGTTGCAATTAACCCTAAATGCGTTCCTTTTAACCTAACCAACCCTTTTTTGTTCGTACTCAACAAACTGTCAACAATCATTAGAACCGCGCCACGAGTAAGCTGACTGCGTTAGGCATCGTACAAAAAGCTATTATATCTGACTCCTGCTGTCATCTGAGTGAACATGTTTGATACAATTACACCTTCTAGAATTTACAATACACTAGGAGCAAATATGTAGCTAAGTATTCGATTGAGACATCTGGCAAAGATAATTCGATATGATAAGTATTAACAAGAAAATATACTAGAAAAAAGCAACTTGTCTCATGTCGCCCTGACGGGATTCGAACCCGCATCCTTGGGAGTCCGGCCCAATGCACTAACCAATTATGCTACAGAGACCTATGAGGACACGTCAGGGCGACACATGAGACAAGTTGCTTTTTTCTAGTATATTTTCTTGTTTAATACTTATCACATAAAAATAGCATTGTAAAATGCAAAATTAAATAGTTATAAATAATTCGATATGTATATTTTTGAAACATATTTAGCAGTTATACGGTAGTAGGTGCCTTTTTTAAATATCCTAAGAGTTGTTTCACAACAACACTTCAATGATGCATCATGTTCGTATATCACAGAAGACATAGGAAACTAATATTTATAATATAATTTAAAAAAAACTATAGAATTTCTTGCAGTTAAAGAACGTATCGTATGTGCGTTTTTTTACAAATGTAGATTTCACTGAATTTGCAAATCTTCGTTTTTTTCAAAGATTACAACTTAGTAGCTATAATACAGGCCGGTAACATAATGAAGATTTGGCAATATTTTAAGGGATTCTACACTACATTTAGATGTAAAATACTGAACCTCCGGAAGTGTTAATCAATTTATAGAAAAAAAAAAAGGATTAGGTACCTACCTTAAACCCAGAAACAAAAAACTAACTTATCAGCTAATCTGATATATCGGCATATCCCCCTAAACTAATCGATCACAATAGCAGTTGTTGCGAACTGCTAAAATGCGCAGCTGCACTGATTTATAACCACAACAGAAACGGCCCACAGGGCGGGGAAAAAAAAATCGCAACAATTAAGCAATTTCGCACGAACGGTGATTTACGACCACGAAGGCTGACAACACCAAATATCTTGGTAAAGCCGCGTAATGTGATTTTTTTTACATCAATAAGTACATGAATAAAGAACGATATGGAATATGACCCGAATTTCATCGTAAAGGCTCGTAATAACAATGCAATAAAAACGAATGCGAAAACCATTTTGAACTAAAAGGAAACTTAATATTGTTGAAACCGAGATGTTTGATGCATCAAATCAATATAAATAAACCGATTAAAAGGCGCCGATAATGGTTACGCCGAATCTTTTGAGCTTGGTGTCCACATCGCGAGGTAACTAGCGAGGCGATGTATCAAAGCTCTCGAGTGGTATAAAGCGTAGACCACACTGACCGCAGCGAAATGAAGATAGGTTTGTTCCGTTTTCATAGCTGGATTCACACTGCGAATTACAAGCTGTAAGTACGCGCCAAATCATGGTCTTGTTTAATAACAAACAGTTTAACTGCCTCTGTGGTCTAGTGGTACAACCACCGGTATCAGACCCAGGGGTCCCGGGTTCGATTCCCAGCTGGGGTACATATTGTATTCGGTTTGGTTGGTGGTAGGACTTGTTGTAAGTCCGCCTGGCTAGCTACCACCATCTTATCTAAGTCTGAAGCCATAACAACAATGTTTTCAGCATTGTTGTGTTCCGGCAGTTCGAGATATGATAGCCAGTTCCTCAGTGGCTGAGGATTCCGGGAGAGGCTCGCTTCTATCTTTAGCCTTATCATTACTTATCATCAGGTATGATGAAGGCTAAGAGTCGTTCATAAAAAAAAAGTTGAATCAATCAAGCTTAACAGTTAAATGGCACTACGTTAACTGTACTGCTAGTACGAGGTGTACTTACTTAGCAACAAATCACACTGCTGGTTCACGATGTAATTCTTGTCTCTAAATCCCACAGCTGAGTTCATCTCGCCTCATTCCGAGGCAGCCTCGCCATGTCTACACCCAGCTTTTCCACACGTGCTCTCATCGGTACGTTCCACATTAATTTATTAACCTCTGCACACTTCGTGACGAGCACCGGCTTCGGGTCGCAGCCCTATCTGATGGAGTCTCATCGGCGTTTTCTCTCACAGCCCTGGCTGAGACCTAACAAGTCTATTGGGAACAATTGACACTTGCATCTATCACTAATTTGTTTTGTTCATCACTTACTTGTTCAGTATTCGAGCTGTAGTAGGAAAATTCTGATGATTCAAAAGCGTTTAGTTCAGTCTATAAGTATATCTAAAATAAATTACTATCGACCTGTATGATGTACGTCACAACTTGCAGTACAGTAACCTTGTAATGCGAGAAATGTTAAATGTAAGTCCTTCCTTACGAGTTGAAAATTGTTTACGGTTAGGATAACCATAAAATGTAATATTATAATTAGTATTTTCTTTTGTGATGGAAATTGACCTTACTGATATGTTAAGCTCACTTTTCAATTTGACGACTCTGTATGAAATAAAACAGGGAGAAAAAAATAGCCCTTGACGAGTTTCTTGCCGGTTCTTCTCGTTACAAGGTCTCCCGCCGTAGGGTTTGTGAACCGATGGCGTAGCTTCTTTGACGTTCATAAGTGCTTGTAACAGCCTAGACTGAATAAATGATATTGAATTTGAATTTGAATTTGAATTCAAACAATATCTCTGCAAAAACCGTGCAATGTCTTTCGTACAAAACTTAAATTATGATGATACTGAAAAAGCTGATTCACCCGATTACGTGACCTTTTCCTAAATATAGCTGTAGAATTAACTAAAATTTAACATAGATCCGATAGATCCTAAGCTAAGATTTTTAATTTATTTATAGGTAGTTATAAGATTTATAGATAGTTTTAACTTTGATAAAACTGTAACGACCACATACGAGGAGGAGGGTAATGGTGCACTGAGACACAAGCTTTTGCTTAGTTAAGGCACCAGTCTCTCACAATCTTGTTTTTTAATTAGTTATACTCATTAAATTAATAAAGTTAAATCATATAAATTAAAATTATTTTGGAGTAATTGTAATCGCCTACGTAACCGCAACTAATTATCAATACTTATCATAGTAACTGATTAATGGCAAGTTTAGATAGTTGATTCTACGTTCTACATAATCTTTGTCATGCGTCTAAATATATGCGCAGCTTAGAACAAAGACACTTACTTACACTGCTATGATATTTAAGTAACAATTAACAACCCTAACCAACATTGATAAGGAATAATAATGTGAATTCTCTAAAATTTTTTTTAAGAAATTTGCGTGAAATTATTTTCTTCCCTTAAACACTGTGGACTGATATTACAAAACTCCATATAAAACAATCGAATAAATGTCGGGGAATTAACATTGTGATTCATTAACAATATTACTTAAGTTGCATTTTTAGACCCTCTGACCTTCAAAACTTTGGTGTGAACTTTCAATTCTAGGTGTCATATTAAAGTTTTATTATTCCAAATATTCCTTATTAACATTCGCATAGCAACGGAAGATTAATAGCAAAATTCAGGGCATACTCACATGATATCAGCCTCTTATCGGGTGCCGAACCCATCTGTAACAACAAATGTCGATTAAAATGGCGGTCGCTAGCCAGCAACAGACATAATCAGCACTAAAATTAGTTATCTACAATTCTACATCACTGAATGGTAGGTTAAAGATTGATTACTCATATCTTCATTAACAAAAAGACTTATATAAAACGTTATATATGATAAGCTCATTAGGAAAAGAAACATATTTGATCACGATCTTTAAACACAGAAGGTGATTCTTTCGTTGTCAGAGACATTTAATGAATAAAATCGCAAATGAACAATAGTTTAAATACACTCGCATACAAATAAATCGAGCCACTGCGTTTTATTTTCATACAAACATGCTCCGCCAACCTAAAACTATTAATTTGTCCGCCAGTGCATAAACTACGAAAAGAAAACCGTTTAAAAAGTCCATTATAATACTTGAGTAAGAAACATTACTATTTCTGATATAAACAAGTCACAACATATATATATCAATAAACGCAAACGTCAAAACAAATACCATTTCCAATTTATTATGTAAGGCAGTACACAAAATCTGCTTTTGTGCCCATCGCGTGATCCTATTTGTGGTGCATTTCCGTGTCCACATAATCTACTCCATAACAAGATGCCACTATTTCTTATTAGCGAACATCAAAAACACACGAGAACACTCCCAATAGGGTCTTCCCTTTGGCTCTTGCTGTATTAGCTGATCCTTGGGGAACTCATTTTACGATTCGTCATTGTTTCTTTACCTTATTTCGGGGATTTCGTCTCCCTCCCCTATCATATTCCACACGGTGTCATCGCCCTCACCAAAATAAACATCTAATCTCAATCAATCATGTATACTTTGGAATATAATGTTATTATTAAGTATTACCTAATCTGGCTGTATATTTTCCCTCTACTATAATATTTTCGTCTTATTAGCCATGACTATCTGATGATCTTTTGACTTGATCTTTCAATTACCCTTATGCATAATAAGTAGGGCCTTGTACTGTGTGTATTTGAGTCTTAATTTTCTGTCTTACTAATACTTATCATTAAAACTTTTATTAAATTCAAAAAAATGTTGGGTAAAACATTTGGTTTTTTGTGATTATCGTTCATGGTAAATGCATCTTATGTTAAAGGATCACTTACACCGATAAAGTTTTATCGTATAACAAATTCCAATGGCGTTAATTCTTGTTAAAGATAAATGTAAGTACTTATTGTATGTATGTAAATGAAAATTTAATAAGGCGGCTTGGAGTTCACACCGAGAATTGAAATAACAAGTTTAAAAACCTTAACCTTTGTTGATATTAGCATAAAGTGAGATTTTGATATTATCGTCACTAACAAACGAACCGACCGACCGGTCGACGTAAATATATCTGATATGGAATCAAAGGTGGATGACCCTCCTATCTTTCGAGGCGTGAAGTCGTATGCAATTGAATTTAAAGCACACATTTTAATGAAAATTATAGAGCAAGATATTTACTCCAAAAAAGATGTCATAGTTGATATCTTTTATTTTCAATATCTAGTACTTACGACTAGGTAGAGGTACGAGATGACTGTCTATATAAATAAATAAATAAATAAGTATGTATAATAGGTAAATATATTAAAGATTGAAGAATTAAAATAAAATATACATTATGATACGATTATAATTACTTATATAATGAAACAAACTGTAATTATAAAACAATAGCCGATCTACGGTTGAAAAGTTGAATTCTAAAAGCAAGCAAGTGATAATTTCAGTGATGGCGTACTTGGTGAAACAGCAGAACCTATAAACAACAATTTTGCGACGCAGCGGGCAAGCCCATTTGGTGCAATGCAGACTGCTTGCGGTTAAATTTTCCCGTTTCTTTCGGTCATAACATAACAAATAGTTCAGCACACCGATACTATTCTGATTTTTTTATTATACTCGTCTGAAGCATTCTTTACTGATAGAATCATGAATTCAGTGAGCGTAAATGATGACAAAAGAAAATATGATTTTGCTTAAAGTTTTTGCCTCAAAATAAACTGAACTTTCATGACTGATCAAAGTTGGCAGACCGAAATATATTTAAACCGAGTCCCGAAACGGCTTGCCAGCTATAATCATGAGGCTTGCATGCAAGCAGTAATAACAGACATCGTGTAAAGCCCTGTGGATGAGGGCACAGACGAACATTTAGCGCGAAAGTTTAAAAATCTAATTTCACCGTAGAGGGCGCCACCAAGGTGAGTGCGCTGAACCCAATTTCTAAGAAATAGACAAAAACTGTTTGGCAAGCTCGCGTGGCTAGTATTAGCGTTATACCGAGGGAAAAAAGTGACGAAAATTAAACCAAGTCTAATTTTGGTGTCACGTTCGTATGACGAGAGCTGGACGGCGCTTGCCAATTATAGTTAGTTACTACAGAAATAGACAACCCTCTTCAACACAGAATAAAATAAACTTTGATAACTTGATGAGCCTCTACGAGAAATGATTTGAAGATTTTAAAATGTTTTGTAAACCTTAGTTATTCCTCAAATATCTTTAAATATTATAAATACGAAACTACAAAGACGACCGAATCGGTAAGAATGCGAAAACATTGTCTACAGGTATTGCCGATGAATAAAACTGAAACCCCTAAATCAATGAGTGTAAAACATGGCATTCTCTGCTTCTGTTCTAAAAGGTCAAAACCAAATTGACTCAGGACGGGAAATGGTTTATTTTCAAGCAAAAGTTTTTAGGATAGGGACAGCCTTATTCTAAAAACTTGTTTAGTTTCGACTCCGTTAAAATTTTCGCTTTTTCAATGAAACAGTGATTATCATAAAGAAGAACGTCAATGAAGCAAACCGGCATCTCGCATGAGCAAAATAAATCATTTGAACCACCAAAATATTCCCGTGAATGACGCACGGAATCCTAAGTACTGCGTAAATTAAGTACCCGACACTCGATAATGCTTCTGAATAGGGACGCTTGATGATCAGTGAAATCGATGGATGTTAGACAATAAAAATTGATGTTTTAAAATCGATGTTGCATTATTAAAAACATCGTTACGTCGATGTCACTCCGAGTGTCATCGATGTCACTACATAATACTAAGCACATGTTAGACCCACATTTTGTCTCACCTTGGTTTTATTGAAGAAAACAATAGTTATTACCGTTACTAACATCAGAAAAATACTCGGAAATTTTTAAAATATCTCTACGTGTTATTTCAATTTAAATAAATATACATACAATACTACACCTTTTGACAAGTTTTTGTAGAGTTACTGAGATCCTATCAAGAAATATTTTTTTATTTACGTTTTTTTATTTGTTTCGCTATAACGCCGTATTAGATCGAGATTCTTATATTAAACGATAGCTTAAACTAGCTCTTATGAGCAGCAGTGGCCGTGAACATCGATGTTGCCTGACATCGATGTTTAGAGCTCGATATATCGACGTCATTATCGATGTTTTTGCAACATCGATCATCCCTACTTCTGAAGCTATGGCCGTATATTTTAATTCACCATTTTATAGTGAAGGGTGACGTTTTGATGGCACACCATCATTTGAGTCTCGAAATTGATGACTATAACTTTTTGTTGTCATCGTAAAATCTAAATATCTACCGTTATATAAGTCATAAAGCACAACAATGTTACTATAAGTATATATTTTATGTATTTCTAATAGAAGTGTTTCATCAACACTTAGCCTAGGAACGGTAATGTCATGGATAAGATCAGTTGCGATGGTCGCATAGACCGCCTTAGGTCAATGGTATTCAGGCGTATGGGAACTGTAGGCGGTTTGAATTTCAAATGAGCTTGACTTGGTATTGCGTCGATGGTACTAGATCAATGTCAAGTTAGGGACTCCGAATGGAGTTTAGGCTCAATTCATTTAGATTAATTACTATTATCAATATGTTTCGGATAAACTTATTCTAAAGCAAATCTCAATTCAGAAGCTAATCAAAATGATATAAGTAACCTTAAGATTTTTTGGTTTAAAATCATGTAGACAACTATTAGAAGTGAAAGGATAATGTTGTTTATGAGTAAAAAGTTGATAGATGATAAACTTATATTACAGTAAAATTATGATTATAAGACAGTAGTCAAATATTAGCTATTAATTTTAAATGGTATCATATTTCAGCATAAAACTAATTGGGAATTGGACACTTCAGCATAAAACTGAGTGGGTATTGGAAAGTTAATTGGAAAAAGGTAATAACTATTCAGTAAGTATTTATTTATTTATTTATTCTTTATTGCAATATAAAAAATACAGCAAACGGCGGACTTAATGCTATCAGGCATTCTCTACCAGTCAACCAGTAAAAGGTGTTAGACCTACCGTATCGGCAATAAAGTAGTACTATAAAACATAATTCTTAAGTATAAACAAAGAATATAATGTCAAATGCGATTATGTTTTACAAAGTCTTAAATGTCAACAGTATAATTTAGTAAATAGATATTAAAACTTACATCGCTATTAATTTACTATTATCATAAGGCAAAAATATGGAAGATTTCCATTTCGAGTTAAATACACAAGGAGCCTGTGGCCCAGCGATTATCGAGGTAAAGCAACACAACGGTCGGTCACGGGATGGGTGACAAAAAAAATACTATCTCAAGCTCCTCCGTGCTTCGGAAGGCGCGTTAAGCCGTTGTTCCCGGCTGTATTAGCAGTCGTGAAAACCACCAATCCACGTTGGGCCCGCGAGCTGGGTCATGGCCCAATCTCCTTATCCCTCCATAAAGAAGGCCAGTGCCCCAGCAGTGTGGACATTAAAAATGGCTTATGACGATAACACATGATAGATAAGCATAAATAAGCACATATAAAATTTTCGATTTCTTCAATTTAATTAATCGGATGAAACAACATTTCTGGATTTTAAACGCAGAAATTTTTCCCGTTATTGAATTACTACCCGTATAATGAAACATGTATACGGGTATAAATTCAAACATTCAATGCGCATCAAAGTTATTTTATTCAAAGGACAGTGGGCGCCAAAATTGAAGTTGCGCCTATGCCTAACTTTTCACTTGCACATCAACCATATTATACGATACGTAATTGGCTTATCGTTTAGTCACCCGAATAAATCACGAAAAGATAACCGAACGTCAAACTAAAATTAGTGTGTACCCATGGCAGCCGGTTCATTGAACCAAAGTATGATTAAAAAATTATGAACTACCTACAGACTTATTATTATAGTTTCGTCTGGGAATGCAAAATATCGTTTAATATTTACATTCTTACATACATAAACTATATACCTAATAGTTACGAGGGTGGATTGAAAAGTAGTCGGCCTAACCAAGAAAATAAACACATACTATATCAAATATATTTTTATTTTTCTACGTAATCACCATCAAGTTCAATGCATTTGTGCCACCTTACCTTCAAAGCATTAAGACCGTTGAAAAAAAATGATTCTTCCTTAGCGTCAAAATATGCGTCTACTGCTGCTTTGACCTCGTCGTTAGTCGAAAATCTGACCTCCCAAGTGCTTTTTTAGGTTAGGGAACAGAAAAAAGTCTGATGGTGCCAGATCAGGTGAATAAGGCGGATGCGGTAACAGTTTAAAGCCACAATTACACAGACGTGTGAACACAAGCGTAATCTTGATGAAACAGGACTTTTTTTCTAAGTATTCCTGGACGTTTTTCTTCTATTTCCTCTCGTAAATGACGTAGTAAGGTGCAGTAGTAATCAGAGTTTATGGTCTGACCCCTTTCAAGATAATCAACCATATTCACACCCTTCGAGTCCCAGAATACTGAAGCCATCACCTTATTTTCCGATAAAATCGCCTTAGCCTTTTTAGGGGTAAAGAACCAGGTCTTCTCCACTGTTTTGATTGTTGTTTTGTTTTTGGTGTACAGTAATGAACCCATGCTTCGTTCATAGTAACAAAACGATTCAAAAAATCATCTTCATCGACTTCAAATAACTCTAAACAGTCGCGTGCAATAGTCAATCGCATACTTTTTTGTTCAACTGAAAGCAGTCGCGGAACCCACCTCGCAGACACCTTGTGGAAACCCAACACCTTGACTATGATGTTTTGAGTTCGTTCATAAAAGATGCCTATAGTATTGGCTATCTCTCTAATTTTTATCTGCGGTCTCCCATATTTAAATCAAGTATTTTTTTAATATTTTCGTCAGTGGTGTACGTCGAAGGCCTGCCAGAGCTGGGTTCGTCTTTCACACTCTCTCTACCACGCTTGTATTCTTGTATCCATTTTTTGACGGATGAATATGACAGAACGGAATCCCCTAATGTACTGACCATATCATCATGGATGGCTTTTGATGACAGCCTCTTCTTATGGAGGTACTTAATGACGGCACGCTGCTCGATTTGCTCCATTTGCTGAGATTATGTCCGATTGCTTTGTTAATAAATTTATAAAATCACAACTAAGTATAGCACACCTTTCAAACTTCACACAATTAACTAGTCTGAACTGAACTAAATAATGTGGGAAGAGTTGATTTTTAGAATTGAATGGATCTGTGTTAGGCCGACTATTTTTCAATCCACCCTCGTACATTCGCCGATTACCGTATTGCAAATAAGTAATATGCAGTTAATAATACACTATTCTATAAGTGTTTACCAACAAACTACAGTGAGTTTGTTGGTAAACAAACCGTTTATACATCTATGATAATATAGTATATGAAAGGAAACATAATGATTTATTTATTAAGCATAGCGATGTTCATAATTTTAATACTAGAAACAAGAATAAGCTTGCCGCTCCAAAATTTCGGCATGAAAAATGTAGACGCTCGTTTTTGGGGAAAGGCATAGCCTTTTTTAATAAAGTTCCACAACAAGTGATTGAGCTGCCTTTGCATAATATTTAAAATATATGTTAAAAAAACGCTCTTAAGCAAAGGTTATTTACAAGGTAGATGACAATTTAAAAGACCAAAATGCATGGATGTGATACCAACATTTAACATTAGTGTAAGAGGAAAATATTCTAATATGACTATGAGAAAATTTTCCTCTTTTATTAAATATATTTCAAGATTGTAGATTTGTGTTTGGCAACAACATGTTCCATTGTAAATGTTGTTGTTTCTGTTAAGGCTGATAAGTTTCTTGCGGCCGTTCTTCTTATCAGTTAAAAGATGTCCTGAATGGCTGGTAGGGAAAAAAATTGTTCGACTATTCAAAAGTACTTATCTATAAGTCTATTTGAATAAAAATCTTTGACTTTGACTTTAAATAAACATCAAACTTTTTACTTTTATGGACTATGCATGTCCTGAAATAAAAGTAAAAGTTTTACGAGTATGTTGCCGTTCTCAGGTTCGGGATGAATATATCAAATGAAACAAAACGTGTGCTGTAAAATTAAACAAAGAAAATAAAAAAAATCTACCTAATGATAAGTGAGAGTCAAAAGTGTTAAATATACTAATATAGGTTGTGCCATGTACTTAAAAATGTATGGGATGTGACAGCTTTGACAAGCAAATTACTATTACAGTTAAAATTGCAACGCAGCCTACGTGATAGGTTTAGGTAGTTCGTGAAAGCTTGGTAAAACAAAAAAGATTTACAAATAATGTAAAACGTCAAGCGATCAAAATATCTTTCCATGGGGTTGGGACTTATAAATGGGTGAGGAGGCCCGGATAACCGGGCCACGGCCGCCTGGTCTTAGGGGTGATTGCGAACCCTACCCCTCGTGACCAATGGCGACCTGGAGGGTTTTTTTTTTAAATAAAAAATGGGGCTTATAGATGGGCTATATTTTTTCTTAACCTTTCAGGCCGCGTATTATGAGACACAATAGATATTTCATTGTTCTCTGGACACCGGTGTCCGGTTCGGGTTTATGAATTAAATGTGCCGGCATATACATTTACAGTGGCATATACAGTTGTGGTCACATTATTAACGAAGCTAGTAGATTTTCATAAAAACAAGGTAACTTTGGAGCCTTAGTTCCCCACCAAGTATTGACCGAGCTGTGATCTGATAAGGGCCATCCAGGAAGTGAATAGAGGAAATCCAAATTGCTAACCCACCCGACTGATCTGATCAACATTCTAAGAAATGTTTGGATATGTTTAAAAAAACAGCGAAAATAGCATAAAAATGTATGGAATTCCTGAAACTGAAAACACAGATCCTGCTCCCGCCAGGGGCGTGACGTACTGACTCATTCTCTCATTCACGCGTTCAACCGTTCAATTCGAACCGCGACCGGACGAACGGTGGCGCGGACGCCGGTCGCCTTGGTACAAGAGTGTATTGTATTGCTTTGACCCGCGCACGCGACGTATACTCAATTACGTTCTACTACCTTTCTCAACATATCTCTCTCTACTATCCCAGCCGGTGACCAAGTGTATTTAGCGTGGGAGAAATCCCCATCAGTGCGTGAGTGACATTCTTCAGATCAGTGCGCGTTTTCGTCAGCTCATCAATTCCGAATCTCAACCAGCTCATACTCATCTCATTCCACGATCAAAGAACCGTGTGACTACCAGCACATTGACGAGTTCTCTGTCCCATCATATCAAGTAAGTCACCAATACTCATACTTTCCACTTATTCCTCATCTCATAGCCGCGTGTGACTGCACCGCCGTCACAGATCCCTATGTAGATCAGCGAGCCTACCGCGCAAGTGTCGCCGGCATCGACATCGACTTCATTTGACAGATGGATGTGACATATTGCTCTTAGTCTTTGGTAAGTTTTCATTTGTGTCAAAAAGAAGCAGCAATGTGTCACATCCATCTGTCAAATGAAGCCCATTTCGATGCCGACGCCACTTGCGCGGTACGGCCCCAGATCAGTTGGGCGTGATCAGCAATCTTGATCTCCTCTATTTACTTCCTGGATGGCCATTATCAGACCACTGCTCGGTCAATCCTTGGCGGAGAACCAAGGCTCCAAAGCTACCTCGTTTGTATGAAAATCGACTAGTGTCGTTAATTATCTGACCACCACTGTATGCATCTTGCTATAAAGGTATAAATTCAGCGTTACACAACTATAGTTGCCGGCCAGGAAGATAGGAATTGCGGAAAAATATGACCGGTATAGAAACCTCATTCAAGCATTTAAAAAAAGGTGACAACAGATCTTTGTATAGTCGTTTGGGGTGGTACTATAAGGTTTCTAAGCTATTATAACAAGGATTACAGGCGACTGTTTCCAATGTTAATTAATCCTTAGCAGAGCCAAACATAAAGCGGTAAACGTCTGAGTACGAGCCAGTTTATTTACCTCGGGCCAAAGTCGAATAGAAGTGACATTATCTGGGCCGCGAGAGGCCCGTCAAGTGGATTATTTAGGATATTGAATTGCGGGGAACGGTACCCACGCAACGAGCTGGGATTTTGTGAGTTTACTTTTAGGCTCTTTGAGTGTGCCGCTACAGTATTTTTTTATGAACAACGGGAGACGCTTAGTTCACCAAAAATCATTTATTCACGTTGAAACATGGTAAATACAGTTCTGAAATCAAAATAATGTTCAGCATATTTCGCTCATAATAATGGCATGTGAATGGCAAAAACTTTAAATTACAATATTAATTACTTACACATTACATTTATATCCCAAATAATCCTTAACACTATAAAATCTATGGTCAAAAACTTTGTCAATCTTGATTTAAATATTTGAAATGTCCGTGATTCTTTTATGTCAATTGGTAAATCATTGTAATTTTTTATAGTCATAAAAAGGCAACTTTTCAAATAAAGTGCTGTTTTTGGAGTATGTGACAAGACCATTATATTACAATTTCTGCTTGAATTTGGATACATTTGTTTTGCAGTACTTAAAAGATGCATATTACGTTTAGCACAACTACACCATTCTAAAATTTACAGGGATGGCAAAGTTAACAATTGTAATTTTTCAAATACAGGTATAAATATGTTGTCATATGGAGGTATACCAGCTATGGTACGGATGTACTTTTTTTGTGCTATAAACACTTAATTACAATCTACCGAATTTCCCCATAACAAACCATACCTTATAACAGACCCTACATTTGTTCAAGCATGATATGCCATAAGCGCTGATTGTACAGAAGCTATTCGTCGTAACCTACCAAGTACATACACAAATCTATTTATTTTACTGCAGACCTTTTCTATCTGTGCTTTCCAATTAATTTGTTGATAAATTCTTATTCCCAAAAATGATACTATGTCATTTTCTGCTATAGATTCCGTATTATATTTAATTCTTAAGTTATCGTTTTGAGGATTCCTATTTTTTTAAATAATATAGTTGGTCTTCGGTGGTTCCATTGTAAATTATTATTTTCAAGCCCATAAAGCAATATTTTGTAGTATACTATTAATTTCAGCTTTAAACCCAGTATCGTCACTTTTTTTATCGGATGTTACAATAACGGAAATGTCATCAGCGAATAGTACTGATTTGTGGGATGTCACTTAAGGCATTTCATTTATATAAAATAGAAATAAGAGGGGTCCGAGTATACTTCCCTGCGGGACTCCTGACCTATTTAATTCATAACTGGACTCAAATGTTGACATGATGTTATTATTATCTATGCGGCTTATTTGTACACATTGTTGTCGGTATTCCAACCCATACCTGATGTTAAGTATTGATAAGGCTGAAAATGGAAGCGCGCCCTCGCCCGGAATCCTCAGCCACTAAGGAACTGGCTATCATATCTCTAAGTACGGGAACACAACACAACAACGCTGAAAACATTGTTGCTGTGGAGCCAGACGGTTAGGATGGTGGTAGCAGCCAGGCGAAGTCCTCCCTCCAATACATAACCTACCAATTCTTCCGTCGTTCAGAAGTCGCGAGCGATATTCATCGTCATCATCAGCCATTTTCAATGGCCACTGGCCCCACTGCTGACTGACAGGCCTATCCATCAACTTAAATCATTATTAATTAAACAAACTTTCTTCAAAGAGGAAGTTAGTATCGAATGAAAGACACTTCATTCAAAGATTGACCATGGTACTTCGTAGTCGGGGAACTTTCTTTTAGGGAGCTTTATTTAAATAAGTTATAGATTAATAGAAAACCTGTATATCACAAATAATAGAACATTAACAGGTATTTCATTTAAAAAATAAATGATTTCTTTAACCTTAGTACTTTCCGAGAAAAAGTTTCTCAAAAAAACTCTACTGATCAACCGGGAAGATGCTCGATTGTACCTACTACCGAACGTATGTTATCATTTATTCAGTTGTCAGCTGATAATGGGGGGTCACGACTAGCCCGAGGTGCCATGGGAAGGGTCCGAGATAACTCTGTGGCGTTTATTATATACAAAACTGTTGCTATAAGCGATTTTACCGACAAACACATTAGGTTCCTCGGTGGTTTGACGCGTTTCACAAAGATTCAAAGATCATAAAGATCGTAACACAGAATAAAAAATAGGTCTCCAACCTGCCCTGACAGGACACAGACCGGCAACCTTCGGGTGTGCATCCTAGTGCTCTTCCAAATGAGTTACCGTGACTTATGAAGAGATATGATATTATAGTGATAAGTATTTTTTTTTGGTGAAAAATTTGATTAAGCTACCTCTACAGAAACATTTAAAACATTATACATTTTTAATTTTGCATTTTACAATGCTATTTTTGTGTGATAAATATTAAACAATAAAATATTTAAAACATATTTTTATGTATTTAAAATTCATCCATTAATGTCAAAACATTTTAAGGATATCATCGCTTCACGCTTTTTTAATCGATAAGGGCCGGCTAATTGCAGTTTCGCAGAAGGTCTATGTTGACATTGGAATACTTCCGGCCCAACTTTTTTTAATCTGTTTGCTTTTGTAGGACGCTTTTGGCACGACTACGCGATGCCGAAGCGATAAATTCCAGGAAAATAAAAAAAGTCCCGATATGATATTTTATGGGGCGTGTCGAGCTGCGCTAATTTGCATTTGGGACTAAGTAATGACAATTTGTATGGAAACTAATGATATTCATAACGGTTTTAATCGCTTAAAATCATTAATGGTGTACCTATTATTAGTCTCTATCTATATAAATAAAGAACTGAAAGATTTCACGACTATAATGTTATGTTTTCGGATTTGTAATTAAACAAAATCTTAGACCATTCTGAATAAGCTTAACCGGTCGGACATGACATGTGCATCCCATGACAAAATTTGAATGCGCATGCGTAAACTAAAGTAGGACACAAATAAAGTTGATACTTTGATTATATTTAACGTTTTTTTAACCGTCTAGTGGTACAACCACCGGTATCCCAGGGGTCTCGGGTTCGATTCCCAGCGGGGGTACATATTGTATTCGGTTTGGTTGGTGGTAGGACTTGTAGTATGTCCGCCTGGCTAGCTACCACGATCTTATCTAAGTCTGAAGCCATAACAACAATGTTTTCAATATTGTGATTGTGTTCCAGCAGATAAACACTAATCCCAACTGTACTGTCACTATGCGTATTTTTGACAAATGTCATGTCTGTTTTCCGGCCCGTCTAAGGAACGGGGAACAGAATGATCGGATTCAAAATAAATACTATTGAAATGAAATGCACTTAACTTAAGAATCGCCTAAGGCCAAAATAGACTTTTTGGAGTCGATGCCAGCCAGGACATAAAAAAAACTAAACGTGTAGAAGTGCAATGTAGATGTAGAATGCACTATCGATGCCTTGGCTGGAATGGCACTAACTCCAAAAAGTATATTTTGAAGACGGTTTTTCGGTACGGAATTATATTTACTTGCTTTTTTTGATTTTCGTTTGATTTTTATTTTTTTAAGTCGATTTTTAAGGGAGTTTGAATTTTATATGGTGCCTTTGTATTTTTTAAGTATTGTGTTATATGTGAGGAAATTAAATTGCTTGGGCTTATTATTTAAAGTAATAAGGAAATTAAATTGCTTAGGCTTATTATTTAAAGTAATCATACCGAGGAGCTCGGTGGCGCAATATTTCGCGAGCTCGGCCTGCGATTGTTAAGGTTAAGCAACTTCCGCAATGGTCGGTTATGGGATGGGTATGGGTGCCCAATAATTTACCATCACGAGCTCTTTCGTGCTTCGGAAGGCACATTAAGCCGTTGGACTGCTGCATTTGCAGTCGTTAATCCATTCTGTTCATCCATAAGGAAGGCCAGTACCTCAGCAGTGGGGACATTAAAAATGGCTGACGAGACGAGAACAATTGTATCGCCTCACCCGTTAGATACGTAGTATTTTAGTAGTTCCGATGGCCATGTGTGATGTCTGGTCTACATCATATGTTTCACTTCACCAAATGGTGATTTTCGGAATCGAATACTTACTCGAGTTACTAAAAAGAAAACACCAATATCGGTATATTGGTGTGCCTATAGTATTTTAAGAGTTCCCTTGACTTCTCCTAGATCTCATTATCAGATTCTGTATTGATGTCAAATTATACCATACTAAAACTGCTGTATGCATACATGTATCCATACATATGCTACCGATAAAAAAGATAAAACCTCTTTTTTTGAAGTCGGTTAAAATCATTACCCAATCCAATATATCAACAAAAAGAAAATGAACACAAAAAAATATGATCAAATAATTACCACTGTACAAAGATGTATCGGTCGTGTTACAAAAAGTTTGTTTATGGGGGAGCCTACGGATACCATGGTATACTTAAAAAATCCTTTCAAAACTCTCGGTTTATAGATAATTAAAAAGTCCCGACATTATGTTAATACGACGAAGGTAGTGATTGCGATATGATTAAAATTGAAATTCTACGTCCTACATGCACTTCAGTTACTGTTCTTCTAAATCAGTAACTTTCATACAAAAAAAAATTGATTTAGTAACAATCACCTCCTCCGAAAAAACGCGCTTAAGTTGAATGATCCAAACATCAGACGGGGAGCACCAAAAATCTATAAAAAAAAACAAGTATCCAAAACTTTAACGGTCAATCAATTGAACTTAAATTGCAGACAATAACGCTTCAAATCTGGTGGAATAACACTAGGCATGTGTTTATGGGCAGACAATTCAAAAGCCACTATAACGAATTTCATTTCGTTACCCCCGAGACGGGTGTCACGGCGACGCGTGCCCAGGCGCACCCAAACACAGATTATACCGAAGCACGAACCGAGCACGCCTGTGGGGGTTCCATACAAAAACGGGCCGTAGCCTCTTGGGAACAGCTCGACATTAGATTATCTTGAAAGAAAGATAGATAACGGCACTTGTAAGAATATATTTATGGCAGATAAACGATGATGAACCGACTTCAAAAAAAGGAGGAGACTCTCAATTCGACGGAATCTTTTTTTTAAAGTATGTTACTCGATTACTCGAAGACGGCGGGACCGATTTGAGTAATTCTTTTTTTGATCAAAAGGGTATACTTCCCATGTGGTCCCATTGTCATCATGTCAGGATCTGATGATGGGATCCTGGAGAAATCTAGGGAACTTTTCAAATATTATAGGCACTCCTATAGCGATTTTGGTGTTTTCTATAGTAACTCATGCATATGCTACCGGAAAGCATCATTTGGTGAAGTGGAACTGATGATTAAGACCACAAATAGTCATCGGATCTATTACATACTTAGCATTTCTCGGAAGCGATACGAAAGGTGGTTTATAAGCAATTTATGCTCGACTCAACCCAAGTGATAAAGCGGAGCTGATGATGAAGTACCGACACAACTCCTCAATAAGTAACTTCCCTGCACCGGGAAAAGCAGCATTTTGTAAAAGGTGATGAGCAGTTGACGTTTGAAGGCTATTAGCTAAAAACCTTCAAAAAACTAAAAAGCTAAAAATATTTTAAGAAAAATATAAGAGTAGGACCGTAAAGTAGAATGCCTTGGCTGGCACCGACTCCAAAAGGTTAATTTTTGCTTTTTTTGTTTTTGAAGTCGGTTTTAATTTTTTATATAAAATGTTTTTACCGATTTTTAAACTTACCAGCACGCTAACGTTATCGCACAGCCGTTGCTGACGCATGCTACAGCATTCCGTCAGTGTTTCTTGCTCTGACAAGTGACGGTTTTGTGCGACGGAAAAGGATAGGGCAACGGAAAAAGCCGAAAACGTGCTGACAGGTGTGGTCCAACCCTTAGGCGAGTCCCACATAACCACCGTCCGCAAATCCTAAGCGGGCGGGGTATGAGTAAACGCATACCCTTCACCACAGAATACTAAATAGTACAAGCCTTCACTATGAAAAATAATGTAGGTACAGGGGTTCAGAATAATAAGAGTAAAAATGGTAACTACATGTGATAAATATTAAACAAGCAATTATTTTTAGGTTTTTAGACTTCTAAACTCTAAAGTTTAGAAAAGTCTTATAATCCCTCTCTGTCCGTCCGTACGTACGTATGTATGTACGCATCGAGATCTCGGAAACCATAAGAGATAGAGACAAACGGTCAACGGGAATGAGTTTAGGACACCTTGGACATGTGTCAAATGTACTTTTTTTTTTTTTTTTTTTTTTTTTTTAGTTTCTACCACTTCCGGTTTCAAAACTGTCACGTGGTTTAGAAGTCTATTTTGTGCCTGCTAATAGCAGGCGCTGCTAACTTGTTTATGGTATTTTTTTATTATTTTAACGACGATTTGGCACCTTTTCAGCTGCCGTGGTCACGGGATGACTGGCTACTTATAAGTCATTACAACTTAGTTCATGAAATATAGCGCGTTTGATATCCGTAAAAGTTGTTTTATTTCAATGAACAGTGCGCGCCAAAACTTAAAATGTACGTATGTTAAATAGTTATAATGGTAACTACATTTCAAAGATATTGTTAGGTGATTTGATAGAATCAGGCGTTACTTGGCGGAAATCTATATCACCGAGTGACTCGGTGCTGAGATTGGCACGGTCTAACAACTCCTGAGGATGCTCCGTGTGTGGGCGAAACACGTGTAGAGTAGTCGGTGAAGGTGCAAGGTGTGTCACTGGGCTGCATCTGCATTTTTTCTTGCGGAATTACGCGACATATTTTTCTTTTTCTACTACCATTGTTAGGTGATTTTAATCGTTTATTCCAACCGTACCCTAAAATATAAAACGGGGTCCGCACATGCGTTCCATGCGGGTAGGAGAGTAACATTAATTGTGGACATTAATAACTTAATAATGAATGCGCGATTGCCCATCCCGCCCACTACCGACGCACGTATTCACACGATCATACTGGTGAATTGGGGGAAATTTTTTCATGATTTTGTAATTTTTGCATTTTTTTTTTTTTTTTTTTTTTTTTTTTTTCAATGCTATTTTTATACTTATGGTAAATTTTAAATAGAAAAATATTGGAAAAAATTAACTCGGCCACAAGTGAATTCTCAGGCTGGAATCGAACCAGCGACCTTTGGAAATCCGGTCCAATGCTCTAACCGTCTCGGTAGCTCAGCGGTTAGAGCATTGGACCGGATTTCCAAAGGTCGCTGGTTCGATTCCAGCCTGAGAAATTTTTTCAATTGATATTTTTTTAAACTAACAAAATTCGTGAAACTAGTCTTTTAAGCCCGCATGTAAAGATGCATTTCGGTGATTGCAAAGTAATTTTAATTACAATGTTAAAAATACATGTATGTACAGTCAGCAACAAAAGTCCATGAACACATCCAAATTTTCAAAACACCTGCACACTATTAAAGGTTCATATGTAACTGAACAGGCTGTTATACAAATCTTTGTAGACATTTGGGAATACCAAAGGTCGATGTACATATTTTTTACAAAAGTAGCTGAACATGTTTAATTACATAATTAGCCTGATCTGTAAAATATCAAAATTTGCTGAACAAGTCTGACTACATAAATCCACTGATATGTTTAAATTTGTCGCCGGACCGGCATGCGGTGTTTGTTAATCATATTTATTATACAGGGTCCAAACGTAACGTTCTGAGAAACTTAAACAGGAGGTCGAGTTGATGTTTATAAGTATTTCAATTTTTTTGTTTAGTTGATAATTGACTGATTGGCGGACTGATATATTGAAAGCGTTTCCTGATGTTGATATTAGCGTACCCCCAACTTAATTATTTGTTGATACATATTTTTCAAATGTAAAAAAAATGCTATGTTTAAATAATGGGTCATTGAACTCAATGAACATTTATCTTGAACTCGGTAATTTGACCTTAATTTCTAAGTTGTAAATTTTAGGACCAAGTTCGCGTAAACGGCGGCTGTACTATCGATAAAATGGAACCCTGACCCATCATAGAACTCTGTCACCGTAACGTTATAAATCAAATCGTAAGAAGTGTCAAACAAATTGTTTTAAAATGTTGTGACACGGTTCTATGATGGGTCAGAGGATAAACAGTGTGGAAATTTATAACGGGGCACGAAGGGCAGGTACCTCAACCGATGTAGCTACATGAAAACGTTCAAAAAACCATCTTTAATTTTTTGAGTTGAGTGAGAAAAAATATGAGTTTTCAAAAATATATTTTTTTATGGCGATCGATCATGTTTCTTATGAGGATCAAAACACTCTTTGACATCAACTGAGGTATGAGCACTAGGAAAGTCAGAAATCGCGAAAAACTGTTTCATACATAGTTATACTGTATTTGTACAAAAAGAAAGACGAAGGGCACAGCGGCACGCCGGCAGGTGGGCGGTTACGAATTACAGCGTAAACAACGCTGTAATTCGTAACCGGCGCGTTATAATATAATTTAATATAGTTAATAAAAATAAAAAATATATTTTTTTTATTATTGTTTTTAATATCTTTGTATAAAACATCATTTTTCTGCTCACTATAATTTTTTTTCAAAATCGGTGAATGCAGTTCAAAATTCCTCAAAAAATTCAGGATGGTTTCCTAAAAACGTTTTCATGTAGCTACAACGGTTAAGGTACCTGCCCTCCGTGCCCCGTTTTAAATTTCCACCCTGTATATATATTTTAAACATTAACTAAACCAAAAATTAGCCATACAATAATGATCACTACACTACCGTGCGAATTGTTACAAAAAAAAAACAGAAGGGTTTTATCGGACCCCGTATAAGTAAAGCCACTACCACCCCTTGGAGTGTAACTTATCCATTAAAGAAAATAATTTGTAAAATCTATTCATAAATGTCGTAAAACACAATTGAATTGAGAACCTCCTCTTTTTGAAGTCGGTTAAAATCTAAAATAGTAAAAAAGTGTAAGAAGCGAGAGGCTGGCATAAACAAATGACATGTCAATGATGTCACGACCAAAATGAAAGAGACAAATGTATTATATGACAGTGCTGTACTTTTTTCGGTGATTGTCATCAGTCTAAATTCGAAAATTGTTCCGGTCATGATCTAACAAATCACTTTTAGACGATATTTTAGCAATTTTCGGAAGTCTACTATCCAGCCACTTTTGGAAATATGCTGTCCAGCAACTTTTGGAAGTTTACTGTCCAGCCACTTTTGGAAGTCTAAAGTCCAGCCACTTTTGAAAATATGATGTCCGGCCACTTTTGGAAATATACTGTATAGCTACTTTTGGAAATTTAAAATGTAAATGGAATTTTATTTGTTCCTATGTTCAGTAACTTATGTACAATTCATGTGTCCAGTGTCTTTTGTAAGGTTATTTTGTTCGGCAAGTTTCGTTGCTGACTGTACATACTTTTTGGAATAAATTATGAACGTACAAACCGTGTTGTATAAGCTGACCATTTGAAAAATACTACAAGAAGACGAAGTTTTTTGAAATCTAGGCAACATTGACTCTTATTAATCAATCCATCATTAGCCTGTGGACGTCCACTGCTGGACGTAAGCCTCTCCTAGATCACGCCTATTGTGACGTTCATAGGAGGCTATTAGCCTACTGCTACCACGCTGGCCAGACGGGTTGGTAGAAGGTTTGTTTCAAGTTTTCCTTCTCTCGCACAGGTGTTCAATGCGTCGAGCCTCTTAGTCGACTCTTACGACACCTAGGCATGTAAGGGATTGGTGACACGTGTATTCTTAGGCCGTCACCACACGGCAATTTTCAATCAGCGGGTCTTTCACTCAGCAATATTGCTCTAGCGCCTTTTTAAAACCCCAGTTATGTTAAAAAAATACTAATATTGTAAATTACCTTTACAGAAAACCCTACGTGAGATCGTGAGGAGAATAAAAATAAAATAGTTTTCAGTTCTCATAGCAACAGCTTGTTGCAGCAGAAATTGTTGATTTTCTTTAAAGCTACAAAACGAATGAATTTATCGCCCGAAATTTATCAAATATTTACAGTAGCGATGGTAATAAATCAAAGTGGATTCATTGATCATTACCCTCGAGATTTTACTATTTTCTAAACTGTTATCTTGCTACTTTTTAGGGTTCCGTAGCCTAATGGCAAAAAACGGAACCCTTATAGATTCGTCATTTCCGATGTATGTCACAGCCACTTTATTTCAAAACTATGAAGATTACACAGTTGAAACTTGGTAGGTAGATGTATTCTGTAAACCGTTTCACGGTTTTTACACAAAAATAAAAAATATAAATTATTAAGGGGGCTTTTTTTTCATCAAACCTATACGTGTGGGGTATTTATAGATAGGTCTTCAAAAAATACATTAGAGGTTCCTAAAACAGTGTTTTCTCAAAGTCAACCGTATGAATGATATACACTTTCAAAGAGGTAAAATGTGTGAGAACCGTTTCCCAAAAAAACTTTACTGGTCAACCGGGTACCTAATCGCGCGCCAACCTGCGCCACCGAGCCTTATGTAATATTTGTAATACTACCTTAATTAGTTGACAAAGTAAATTAAAATTGGATTCTACGTTAGAAGCGTCAAATTGTATTGGCTCGTATTTATTTATTTGCCGGCATCGGCAGTCGATTCGATGGTAACGCCGGCGCCGGCGCCCAGAGCAAACACAAAGAGATTAGCCGAAGCCGTGAGAACGTCGATTATGTGCACAGATTGACGACCAGCGCGGTGATAACGTCAAGGTTGCCAGCAACAAAAAATATATATTAGAAAGTAAACTTTTTTTTATTCTGCTTGTGACTGACTGTAGCAACACAGCCGAACGTCTAGCTGTAAGTATACACATATATTACATAATAACTGTCGCGTTGAGTCCCGTTATTCTATAACATATCCACCTGTTAGATGTTGGAACTTAAACTTCGTTAGCGCGATTCATGTTTTCCATACAAATTCTCTTTGTTGTCTTGACGTAGGTGTGACGTGGCGTGCGCGTCGTGTCTACATTAGTACTTTTCGCTGATCCTGCATTTCTTCGATATTCAACGTCTTCACTGATATGAAGCGATAGTTTTAAGCGCAGTTTTAAGTTATTGCCTCAAATCGCTTACAATATATGTTACGGCAAGGACTTGAATTTCACGACGTAAATATCAAATTCCTTCCAAGACCATTGCTTTTTTTTCTTTCGGTTGACCACACTGACAGCCCTTTGCGAACACGAGAGATTGCATTTGGTGTAACAATATCCCGCCAATGGTCGGTGACGTGTGATTGACAGGACTCGCGACCAATAAGCCGGGCTAACAGACGCTTGATACTTGCATGCTGTTCCCTTGCACACAGATTTAACAAACAAAACTAGTTTTCATTTGCGACTCCGTCTACCAGGATTTTCGACAGACATTCTAGCCCTAGGCCACATTTCACCGGGTAATTAAGTAACAAACATTCAAACATCTTAAACTTTCACATTTATTATATTAAGTAGTAAGCTGTAATATATTTTGAATATTCTTATGAGGAAAAATATAAGGATTCCGTAATAGCTAGAAAGAAATTAACACTATTACCATTCCAGTTACTAGGGATTCGGTAATTGTACTCGATGAACGAAATGTCTAGACGTAGAGACCTCATCTTCATCATCTCTGCTACCCGACACCAACTGCAGGGTATAGGTCTCTCTCAAGGATCTCCACTACGATCGGACCTGCGCTGCCCGCATACAGCGTCCAGGGAAGAGAGAGTAGAGGCCTACTTGGGGTATAATTTGTAGTTAGCGACTTGGAATCCATTTTATTGGCCCATGAGCTGACCCGACAGCTGATCGACAAAACGGACAGAACATAGAAGACCCACTCGTTTGTAATGGAGCTAACACATTCAACACGGCCATTTCAGTAACACCCCTTGCCGATAAAATCTTTATTGCGAGAGGGCTTATCGTCAGAGTCAATTTTGGCATCATTAGAATAATTTACAACGGCTGCAATAATTAGGAATGACTCACAAGCCCCTATGTCGAAAAATTGCAACGACCGATATGTGGGCGATTAAATTTTGCTACCGTACCATACCATTAAAACGGGTATGGCGGGTGAAATATGATGAAATAGCCGATAACGGGAACCAGAATGCCGCATAGCATTGTTTACATATTTGTGTTTATCAGGCGACATCTTTAAATGAACGTTGCACATACTTGAAATAGAACAAACAGTTGAATACTTGTATCGACTTTGAAATCAGTTTTGTGAAGAACAATTTCAAAACGAACGAACACTTCGGAGCGATGGGAAACTAGACGTAACAACGAAAGCCCCACCAAAACACATTAGCATAAAAAAAAAAACTCATTTAAAACAATTAATCACTATAAAACGTGACAATGGATATGCTAATATTGTCGGTTTTCTATAATGCCTACTCACCACGCCACAAAGCGGTCTCCATAATTTATTTCAAGTCTTTTGAAATTTACAAAAGATTGTTAAAGTACGGTTGCAGAGCATATCGAATGCATAGTGTGGAGATGAAAGAGATGAACCCGTGGGCAGTGTTTATAGATAAGACTTCTACTTGTTCGTCACTGATCTTTGCGGTAGGTAGTACAGTATAGGCCACTTTAGATAAAAAAAAACTCATTTTTTTGGTTGCACTCCGGGAGTGCCGGCAGAAGAGAAAACCGCTTAAACGAAACAGCAGGAGCAGACATAAATTTTCGCCGCGCGGTAGAAAGAGAGGGGAATATTACTGCATCTCCTACGCCGCGCCGGCGGTCTACTCTCCCTCCGTCTTACGAATTTTCGATCAGGTCACGTGTTCTGACGCGACTTTAACATTTTTTACCCATGCCAAAAATTTAAAACTGATGTGCACAACGCCGCTAAAGTTTTCACTTCAAAAAGAAAATAGAAAGGAAGCAAACATGGGCGGTTTATCGAAATCAAGCATAATAGGCAAGACAGTAGTGTACCTTTTGCAGTTCCTATATCAATAATAATTAACACTAATACATCAAAAATCTGTATGCAAAACAAATTATATTGCAACTTGCAACTACCAACATTTTCCTTCCTCCTACAGTAGGTACGCAAATCAAATGCATAAAAACATCAGTTGTAAAAACCGCTTTGGCGCCACATCTGATCAAAGTACATTATGCAAAAGACCTCCATTTGACATTAGAGCCCATTTTGACGAAGCGCGACATAATGGCGCGAGGATTTTTTTTGTTATATTTCTAATATCGTGCATCATTTGTCACTCGTGCGCTTTGGAGGGGACCATGGAGTCGTTGATGATGAAGTATGGTTTTGTGCACAAAAAAACGATTCCATGTTTATGAAAAATTTACTATTGATCGTTTTCGTTTGTGGTTTTACCTACGAATTTTTAACTTTAGAAACAAAACTTTTAATAAAACGAATAGGTAGCTAGGCACTATTCTAATAAGTGCTAATATTCTTCCTAAATCATGACAGTACCTTGCTAATTGTTCCACTAGTTATTAATATAATACTATCGTGAAAAAATTACCAAAAAAATTGTGTCCGACGAGTACCTACTGTCTTAAAATCGTTATAAATCGAATAAATGAATATGAATATATACCTAGATACAGTCCGCCAGGCCTTAGCTGAGCTTTGTATTTGTGTAAGTGCATATAGACGTACTAGTAGCATAGCAATGCCTGTTGCTTTTTCTTTTTGTTTTTTTACACGACACAGCCTACAAAATATCTATGTATGTGCACTCAAGCAAATGCAAATCTCAGCTTAGACCTCGCGGACTATAACACTTACAACTAACAATGACATACCCACGCATCCCTTTTTTATAAGCATCGAGGAGTCTAGCCTTCATCATACCTGATGTTAACTAATGTTAAGTACCGATAAGGCTAAAGATGGAAGCGAGCCTCTACCGGAATCCTCAATCACTGAGGTACTGGCTATCTTATCTCTAACAGCCGCAACACAACAATGCTAAAAACATTGTTGTTATGGAGTCCGACTTTTACCATTTTCTTTCATTCATATTTGCATTCTTTAAATTGCGTCGTCATATGGTAGTACAAGCAGAGGATTTAGCAGCTATTACGATCATACAGTGATTGATGTCGCGGCGTCCGCGGCAGGGTTGCCAACTTTTCCAGCCGCCATAACCGGACAACAAATTTAATCAGGGAGCAAATTTTCTAATTTTAAAATCTATCGCAATCCCTTTCAATTCGTCATTTGAAAGATATTTACATACTTCAGGCCGTTCGGATGGATCGGGATGGAGGATCGGGATGCGTTTTGAAAGGTATTGAATGAACGAAATTGAACTGTCTTAGCAAAGTGACACACGAAAATAACTTTCAAATGTATGGAGAAGTGTCATTTAAAAACAACATACGTTCCGAAAGGGATTACGTCTATATGTTACACAATTCCATAAATTAATATTATAATCACAATACCTTTAAAAGGGATTGTGATAGATTTTGAAATTAGACAATTAGGGGGCTGGTCATACTTGGTCCAAACCAAAAAGAAAAACACGTTAAGTACTACTGAAAGAGTTTTATTAAGAAAACAACTAACTACCCACGCCGCCGTCGCCGGCGAATTAGCAACATCGCGTTCACAATTTTATCTGACCGGACAAATTGCATCCGGTCAGAAGTTAGCAACCTGCCCCAACAGTTCCTCATAAAACCCAACAGTCCGGTCGAAAACCGGACGGTTGGGAACCCTGGTCCGCGGTCGTATCATCGTGTGTAAATGTGAATCCATTGTAGCGTTACACTAATTGAATAACGTCGGACGTCGACTAAAGCCACCGTTTTGTACTTACACGCTATCATTAACAACAGCTTAGTATGCATTGTCCAAAAATTCTGGTGAATGAGTTGAAAGATGATAGAAAGTACCGGTCGCCGACTGACATGAGGGACATAATGACACTCATAAATAGCAACAAAAGCTTTGCGAGTATCGTCTATGCTTTTAGAAACTCAAAGTAAACTGTGTAGTTATGTATTCAGTCTGCAAATTTTAAATTTAACCGCCTCTGTGGTCTAGTGGTACAACCACCGGTATCAGACCCAGGGGTCCCGGGTTCGATTCCCAGCGGGGGTACATATTGTATTCGGTTTGGTTGGTGGTAGGACTTGTTGTAAGTCCGTCTGGCTAGCTACCACCATCTTATCTAAGTCTGACGCCATAACAACAATGTTTTCAGCATTGTTGTGTTCCGGCAGTTAGAGATAAGATAGCCAGCTCCTCAGTGATTGAGGATTCCGGGAGAGGTTCGCTTCCATCTTCAGCCTTATCAATACTTAACATCAGGTATGAATAAGGCTAAGAGTCTCACTGTCGTACATAAAAAACAAAAAAAAATTGGAACATTTTAACGTACATAAAAAAACTGGGAATCTACCCTCAAAACCAATCACATAAAAACATTTTATAAAAAAAAATCAAACCGACTTCAAAAAGTAAAAAATAAAACTTTTGGAGTCGGTGCCAGCCAAAGCATTCTACATTGCACTTCTATTAATTATATTTGGCCTTAGCTAACTAGCACCGACTCCAAAAGTTTTATTTTTTACTCTTTGAAGTCGGTTTGATTTTTTTTTATAAAATGTTTTTATTTCAGATTTTTTTGTTACATTATGTGCCGTTACTTACACAAAAAATCAGCCCATACACAACAATGATGTCATCTAGGTATACGACTACTTGCCAAAAAGTGTTTGATATTTTTCAGGATTATGAAAAAACTACTAGCCAGATCTTCGTAAAAATTATATGGGACCACAAATAAACCATTTTCTATCAGATAAAAAAAGAATTATAAAAATCTGTTAACAACTGGCGGCGAAGTTATGGTGGAACATACATAAAAAAAAAAAAAAAAAAAATACAGTCGACTTGAGAACCTCCTCCTTTTTTGAAGTCGGTTAAAAATTGGAAGAACGATCGTTTTGAGACTGTATCAGCATCAAAATGAGGTCCAATATTTAGTAAATCGTTAGACGAAAATCTCCCGGCTATCACTCTTTAGAATACAGACTCCCTGATCCATTACATAATAACACATTACTTACTACATCAAGAAATATAGTAACAAGTTACATATCTATTTATAATATCTTTCCCATTATTAATGAGGACATGCACCAATGGAACGTACCAATACTAAGCGACTTAATAAGGACACTGTTTTCCTTAAAAGCAATGCTACTTTAGTCTATTAATATAACTACTAGTATTAATTAATACCATAACATTCTTGTAAACAATAGGTTGTGTGTGTGATCGTACTGCCTTAATTGGAGAATTACTCATCTATACTAATATTATAAAGAGAAAGATTTGTATTTTTGTATGTAACGAATAAACTCAAAAACTACTGGACCGATTTTGACGAAATTTGGTATAGAGAATCCTTAGACCCCAAGTGGGCACATGGGCTATAAATGATCACAAAATTCCCACGGGAACGGGAACCACGCGGGTGAAACCGCGCCCGGCCTCTAGTATTAAATAAATAGATAACCATTAAAAATTGTCTAATTTGAAAATCTATCGCAATCCCTTTCAATTCGTCATTTGAAAGATATTTACATACTTCAGGCCGTCACTATTTGATATTTGAAAGGGATAGATCGAGACGCGTTTTGAAAGGTAATGAATGAACGAAATTGAACTGTCTTAGGAAAGTGACAGACGAAAATATCTTTCAAACGAAATAAAACAACTTTTGCGGAAATTTAGTGCGATTTATTTACCCGAAATATATATTTGGTACTCGAATTTTTCGGTTTCTTTGAGGTTTTGTGGTTTCCCGACGTTTCGGCACCTTTTCAGTTGCCGTGGTCACGGGTCATCTTTCAAATGTATGTAGAAGTGTCAAATAAGTGTCATATAAAACACCATTCGTTCTGAAAGGATTGCGACTTTATGTTACACAATTCCATAAATCACAATCATAATGCCTTTGAAAGAAATTGTTGACTTTGAAAGAATTGATTTTGAAATTAGACAATTAGGCGGAAGGTTTGTTGCAGACGTTGAGACGCCTCGTGTATTGACACCAGCCTTATTATAATACACGTATTGTAGACGGCCATACTCTCATCGGTAATGAAATTTATGGGAAGGTTTATTGCAGACGTTGAGACGCCTCGTGTATTGACACCAGCCTTATTATAATACACGTATTGTAGACGGCCATACTCTCATCGGTAATGAAATTTATGGGAAGGTTTGTTGCAGACGTTGAGACGCCTCGTGTATTGACACCAGCCTTATTATAATACACGTATTGTAGACGGCCATACTCTCATCGGTAATGAAATTTATGGGAAGGTTTGTTGCAGACGTTGAGACGCCTCGTGTATTGACACCAGCCTTATTATAATACACGTATTGTAGACGGCCATACTCTCATCGGTAATGAAATTTATGGGAAGGTTTGTTGCAGACGTTGAGACGCCTCGTGTATTGACACCAGACTTATTATAATACACGTATTGTAGACGGCCATAGTCTCATCGGTAATGCAATTTATGGGAAGGTTTGTTGCAGACGTTGAGACGCCTCGTGTATTGACACCAGCCTTATTATAATACACGTATTGTAGACGGCCATAGTCTCATCGGTAATGCAATTTATGGGAAGGTTTGTTGCAGACGTTGAGACGCCTCGTGTATTGACACCAGCCTTATTATAATACACGTATTGTAGACGGCCATAGTCTCATCGGTAATGCAATTTATGGGAAGGTTTGTTGCAGACGTTGAGACGCCTCGTGTATTGACACCAGCCTTATTATAATACACGTATTGTAGACGGCCATAGTCTCATCGGTAATGCAATTTATGGGAAGGTTTGTTGCAGACGTTGAGACGCCTCGTGTATTGACACCAGCCTTATTATAATACACGTATTGTAGACGGCCATACTCTCATCGGTAATGAAATTTATGGGAAGGTTTGTTGCAGACGTTGAGACGCCTCGTGTATTGACACCAGCCTTATAATAATACACGCATTGTAGACGGCCATACTCTCATCGGTAATGAAATTTATGGGAAGGTTTGTTGCAGACGTTGAGACGCCTCGTGTATTGACACCAGCCTTATTATAATACACGTATTGTAGACGGCCATAGTCTCATCGGTAATGCAATTTATGTCTCAATGTTATTAGCTATTAGAAACTCTGCTTACGAGAATACGAGCATAATAAAGAACACGATTGGATTATCTTGAAAGCGTCTATCTATACCACAATGAGCTCTTTCAGAATTTCGTATATTTAGACTGCTACTATATTTTTGTATAGTAGCTGTTATTACATTTTATTCACCGCTTAAACTTGATATTTGTAGCAAACGACTGCGATATTCCAGCATATTGTGTGGCTTTAACCTCTCAGGAACCGAGTTATGAGACACAATAGATATTCCATTGAAATAAAACAACTTTTACAACAAATTTACGGGATGACAGTCATCCCTTGACCACGGCAGCTGAAAAGGTGCCGAAACGTCGAGAAAATCAAAAAAACTCTAAAAAAAAACACAAAAATACAGACAATTACAACTTAGTTCGTGAAATATAGCGCGTTTAATATCCGTAAAAGTTGTTTTATTCCAATAAACAGTGCGCGCCAAAACTTAAGATGCACCTAGATATTCCATTGTTCTCTGGACACTGGTGTCCAGCTAGCAAATGAGGAATTAAGCTTATTCCAAAAGTAGAAGTTTAATCAAGTGGGATCATTATTATTTATCAATTCTAATTATCCCGAACACAGAACGGTGGGTTGGTAGACAAGCTATTGCCAGCGAGTATCTTCACCGAATAATCATATGATGCAACCTTATCAACATTCATCCATCAATCTTCCATACAAAACTGCTCTCAATTGCTTGTCTATCAACTAAGTAATAATAATAATAACTTTTAACGACTAATTATAAAGCTGCCTCATCGCGTAGCAACACCTACTACCAAGAACGTTAACAATCATAAGTTATTTTATTGCCCCCTCTGCTGGGGCTCTCACTGTACTGGCCTTACATACATAAATAAAAAAAGAAAGAAAGGAAACACATTTATTGACACACACGCACACATACGATACGGACAATGAGAGTAGAAATGAGGAGAAAAAAAGTATAAATACAATAATCACAACAAAATATAACTAAGAACAAATTGTGTGGGGTCAATAATACCCTATATCAGCGTTTTTCAAGGAGTAAGAGGAATACCCTAATTTTAAATAATTTTAAATCGTGATCGGAGCTCCCGACGGATAATTAAGTCGGGATCTTTTAAATTATTTCATCCTTTTTCTATTTACGTTTGTAACGTCGTGGCCGTGGATTTTTTAAGGGGCCATTTCTAAAGTAATGCAAAATCATAAAATAGTGTTTCTGAAACTTTACAAATCTAGATAAAGGTATGATGAAATATATATCTTATTACCAGATTTGTAACATCTCTAACCGTCAGTCGAATAGTTTCTTTCCAAAAAGTACATACTTTTTCGATATAGCGTCTGACAGCCACCTTAGGGCCTGCGCAAACGACGGACATAGAAGGGCTTTTTGTCCGCGACACGACCTTATTACAAGTACATAAAGTTGAATAAATAACGAGGACTATCGCGTACTTTTAGCGGATATACGCGGTCTAAGTTGTATCTTATTTGGTTAACAATAAAGACGTGTCGCGGACAAAAAGTCCTCCGTTATCCGTCGTCTGCGCTAGCTCTTAAAATAGCTAGAACAATCACGTTCAGTCTATTTACTTTAGGTTTGTCTTTAAACCGCAGATCTACATCCGGATGGACGTAAAGAAGGCTTCAAACTGTATGAGAACCTTGCGTGTCGAATTTTCAGTACCTACGATGACGTCAAGAGCGAGATGGAGTGATTTATAAATGTTATTGATGAGCTCTTACAAGAAAGCACTGCACAATTAACCATTTTCGTTTCTGAGTGACGCGTATTTTCAAGGATTGCCTTGAAAATACGCGTCACTCACACATACGGTTCCACGGTCAGTCAGGCCGCTTGAGACCATTGGGTCTCAAGCGGCCTGACTGACCGTGGAACAAACTTTTGACACGCAAGGTACACACTTTTACCGTCTATCTCGATATAGGTATGTGATTTAAACTGTGGCATGTCAAGGTTTGTATGGAGTGGAGCCATGCTGCGGGCCGGTTGTTTAGAAATCAAAATCAAAATCTCTCACTCTTCAGATCATATTAACCCTGACGCATGCTAAAATTATTGTTATAAAACTATAAAGATTATCTAACGAAAACTTGGTTCAGTTTCAGATTCGTCGCTATTGTAGTTGTCATACAGTATGAAAATGTGACAGTAATGACAGCGCGAAAGTCGTTGCTAGGTGATTTTTTGTTAGATAATCATCAGCCTGCAGGTCTCATATTAGCTTTTTTTTATCTGCAACAGAGCAGCGAAACGATAATCCCAACAGTACTTACAAAAATAATAATTAATAAAAATGTAAAATTTTGAAAAGACCCAAGCTGTATGTAAAAAGCGTCATAGACAAAAAAAAAAAAGAGTTGAATAATTTTACGAAAATCTAAAACTATTTCGAGAAAAATGGCAACAGACATGCACATACCACACACGCACGCACACACACACACACACACACACACACACACACACACACACACACACACACACACAAACACACACACAAACAACCTCTTACCCCAAACGCATATACCGCCTCCGTTCCGTTTCGCCCGTGATGGGTAAAAATAACAAAATTGAATTCAAAATTAACTAGTTCTGATATCATATGATGATACAACTTGTTTTTATAAGCAAGTTCTTTGCATTTACTTTTTAAATATACTATAACATTTTCACAATAGTAACGTTATTTCCTCATCAAAGTATGCCATAATAAAGTACCAAGTCGTAAGCTTATTTATGTTCCGGTATTAATAGGTCGCACTATCTATTAATATTGTGAAATTCACGTAAATTATTCTGGTCCAGCGGTGAGCTGTTCTAGTTGTGATCTCAAAAACAATCTTGTCCGCTCTTTGGTAAAACGTATGTGATTGGGCACAACAATTTAGTATTTCACAGTACTTAACCTTCAGGCATTGTCGGAAAGCAAAGAATTATAAAGTTGACTGTTCAAAAAACTTCATTTTGTTGCTAGAGCATTAAAATTACCAATCCAGTAATCTACCGAAGTACCTATACCTCTGTGCCAATGGCAACAAATAAGTAATAACATTTCTTTGCTGATGCTTGTATGATATTGTTATAATTTAGGCACCTATTAGTAATCGGAATACCCACGTCTACATTTTAATAATGATTAATTAAGAATTAACAAGTATTTCAATAGAAATCTGATATATTATGAATGTGACAATAATTCTGTTTTGATGAATTTTGCCATCGACATAGATGAGATCTCGGGAAGGAAAGTATATGATTTTTGTTTTTTTGCACTTTTCAATGCTATTTTTATACTTATGATAATTTTTTAATAGTAAAATATTGGAAAAATCAACTCGGCCACAAGTGAATTCTCAGATGAGACCGTTGAGCATTGGACCGGATTTCCAAAGGTTCAATTCCATTTCCAAAAATTCACTAGCAGCCGAGTTGATGTTTTCCAATATTTTTATATTTAAAATTTATCATAACTATAAAGTAAAGTATTTATTTGCGAAGAATAGGTACTTACACAAGTTTCAAAGTACTAAATTACAGTTAAGTATTTCCAATTATTATTATCATTATATGTCAAAATCATTTGCTACACTATTTTTAATATGACGAAAATTCTGTTATGCTATAATAACATTTATCTATGAGCCACACGTAATTTTTTTGTCATAATCTTTGAAGGTCCATGTTCAAAATGTTTAGGTATTCTGTTAAACACATTATGCACAAAGCCTAACATCCATTTTGAAAGAAAGGAGTGCGTGGGCGGAAGTCTAATACAATTCTGTCCCTGTAGGAAGATCCCGGAAGGACATAGACTACTTATATCATAAAACATTTTTTAAGTTATATTTTACATTAAGTCGCGGGCGGGAAGGAAGATAGTCTACATATAGGTACCTACCTATTAAAAAAAAGACAGATAATTGAAATTGTAGCAAAGAAAATCCGACAAATTTTAAATGGAAAAATATTAGAAAAATAGAGTTTCGAGTCGCCAAATCGATTCCTTCTTTTCAAAATTTATCATAAGCTGCGAAAATATATCATAAGTATAAAAATAGGCAAGTTTAACGAGGTCTTCACACAACAACACCAACATAAAAACTAGGGCAAACATTTATAGTAATATTTCAAAAGGCGTCCATAATATTTAATGTGCTCGACTCGAGTAATAATGATAATAAAGCCATAAACAGAGGAAGTAATTATGTATTCCGTAGGTATATAAAATAGAGCTAAATGCACTCGAGAGCGATAACTTCGTACGGCGGCGCATAAACTAACAATTTTATGTTTTAAAAGGTAAATCTTATTGTTTACTGCCAATTGGTTCTCAGGCCAATATACAATGATGAAATAGGAGTCATTATATTCAGAGGTCGTCTTATTCAGTAGTACTGAAATTGCTACACACGGAAAAATTATATAATTATCAATACTATTTTATTAAAAATGATTTTAATGAACGGTCTTTTAAAAAATATTTTATTATATATTGAATACTTCATGCACAAATTTTATGTACATAGGGGGACTTAATGCCATAGGAATTTTCTACCAATTAACCTTAGGGTGATGTGGAGACAAGCAGGGGCGTGCATTGGTTTTCCAGCGTAGTAGGCACTGTAGATCTAACTAGTAACTTTGTACTTATCCTATCCTGCTACCGAATATTATAAGTTTGAAAGTTTGTGAGGATATTTGGATGGAGGAATGTTTGTTACTATTTCACTCAAAAACTACTGAACTGATTAAGATGAAACTTTACAGCAATGTAGCTTATATATCAGAAAACCACATTGTATGCAAATATTTATAATTATCCTGATATTCCCACGGTAACGGCAACCACGCGGCGAGTGAAACCGCGAGCGGCCGCTAGTCATAAATGATAAGGTTCGTAATATTTAGTAAGAATATTAAAATGCTGACGAGTTTGATTGTTTGAGCACGCTGATCTCCGGAAGTACTAGTTCGAATTGAAAAAATATTTTTGTGCTGGATAGTCCATTTATCTCGGAAGGTAATAAGATATTTAATATCACGGTACGATTAATAAGAGCAGAGCATTAATATAAAACGTTACAGAAACGGGAAAAAAATATTAGTTTTGGGAGCTTCCGTTGCGGACGGTGAGTAAACGGTTAAAGTTATGTAAAAAATATGTATGACGAAATTATTCCCCATCAAAAGTTCTAATAAAAAGTCCGCGACAGCATATGTCTATGTTTTATGGTTAACTCACTATAACCATTTTTCAGATAATAAAATTTGTTCTAAACTAATGTATTGTTTGAGAAGCTGTTTTCATAAACATGATATTAATCCTTATCTAAATAAATACGTTAATCATCACAAGTATTTAATTTTGAACAAAATTGTCCTTTACATCATTAAATTTTAATGAATATCTTAGGAAATATGATAGTTTTAAAATAACTCCTCAACAAAATAATTCGCGACCAAATTCATTCGTCAGGTAGGCATGCTTACTTTATACTGATATATTCCAGAAGTTTAAGCTAGAACGTTACACGTACAAACAGCGCCCTTCTTGCCATGGGCGGTTTATACTTGAGCAATACTTTTTCTTAATATGTTGTATTCTTGTATGAAACGCTGCTTGTTTCGAGTAGGCAATTTCGAGACTGCCTATCGGTAGGTATTCAGTATTTAGCGTAATGAATATCTTAGTGGGTGAGTGTTGAATAGAAGTTTAAACTAAAATAAAATAACTTTAACACTTATTGTATATTTATTTAGGTTTTGAATGAGGTAGGCACTGCCTAATTGCCTATATGGAATGCACGCCCCTGGAGACAAGTAACATGCACGCACAACCAGTATTAAAACGAAAAAATAATAAAAGAATAAATAAATATTTTATATAGAGATACTTATATATTTATACATATATACATACATATTAAATATAATGTTAAATATGTACAAACAAAGTTATGGACGATTATTAAGACTTAAGACTGATTTGCTTACTCTGTGAAATATTTATGCAACCTCGTTATGAACGCGTACCGACTGGTGGACATTCTGGTATCCAAAGGAAGGTCATTCCAGAGAAGAGTAGGATGAACGAGAAAGGAAGAATGAATAATATTAGAGTGATGAGGGAGCCAAATTAGTAAAAACGGTTAGAAGAGGAACGGAGATTTCTATCATGAGAAGTACAAAGGTACTGGAAACGCGAAGTAAGATAAGGGGGAGTATTAGGGGAGCTTATAAAGAAAATAGGGTGGACAAGGCCAGCATACTTCTGCGTTGCCGAATGGGCCACCACTTCAGCGTAGCTGGGTGTGCGGACACATGATCATACTTACGAAGATTACAGACGAATCGAATGCAGTTATTCAGAAGGCGGTCGAGCTTATTATTAGATCTGCAATTAGGTCGAGTTAGCACACATCACCATAGTCGATTATAGGGAAAATTAAGGTCTGCACAAGCAACGCCTTGATACTGTCAGGTAAAAAGTTTTTGAGGCGATAAAGATTTTAAATTTCCATTGATCTTCTGACAAATACTTGAAACTTGGGTCTGCCAGTTCAACCTCGAGTCAACGTGTAGACCCCGATCTTCCACACTCGGGCTGAGTGGAAGGAGTGCAGTCGAAAATAATAGGACGCAGATCAGTTAAGTCGACTCTGGTCATCATATGAGGACTACCCACCAAAACAGCTTGACATTTACCCGGGTTAACGGCAACACCAAAACAGTCAGACCAGGACTTAATATTATCTAGGTCACTGTTCAACGCATTCTTTTCGTTTCCAAATATTTATAATTTGCATTTGATTCAAAAGAACACACTTTAATGGCATGAGTTACAACGAACCCTAAAATTATTAAACGACTCTCTATATCATCCACAAATACACCGTTATTATGTTGCCATCCATTGCGTTGCACACACATTGCAGTGTAGGGGTGGGTTAAGATATATTCCTATGTCCGGACCGTACCGTACCTCCGTTTCGTATCAGCATCGCAATTCAAAAACTCTGCGCTCGCAAAGTTATAGCCCGCGATCATCGCGTGTTCATTTCCTTTGAACGAGGCGAAAAACCGACTCGCGATAGATCGGAGCGTTCGTATCGAGACGTCTCGTACCTCGTACCGTACCGAACGGGCGTACTAACTAGCGCTCTTGATCGCGTCGCTGATACGGAAAGGAGGTACGGTACGAACAAAATAACATATCTGGACCCACCCTAATATGGTCTACAGTTGCACAAACTCGACTGGAAGTCTCAAGTCGCAAACAATAAGTGCCCACTCAGGTTTTAACTGGTCTGTCTAGACCGGACATTCGGCTGATAATTAATTTGTCCCTATCCTGGCACTCGGCCGGACTTGATTCATGTTCAAAACGACAATTGGTTCTTCCGACCCTCTAACGTATTTCGAGTCATATATTAATTGAATGAAAGAAGTTCTTTCTTTTTTAAAAAGCTACTAGAGAGCGATATCAAATAAACAAATCTGTATTATTTTATTATATTATCCGAGATACATTAACCTTTTCAGGAGCCATGGGCATACCGTGACCATGGCTCAAGAATGGAATGCGCTGCCTGCTTGGTCTCTTCAAGGCGAGAGACAATAGGCATTTCCTGGGATAGCATGTAACACCTTAGAACACATCCTGTTTATTACACGGTGGTCAAATGCCTGCCCAGTTATATATAAAAAAAAAGGTGCCGAACATCGGGAAATCCTCAAAACCAGTAAATAACACAAAAATTCAAAACAGTGTGTTTCAAATAAATGAAGAGTCAGAAAGTCAGTTTATTATACATTAAACTATTTAGAAGAAAAATAAAAAAGCAGCTAAATATTTTGAAAAGTATTAGGCACTCGAACCATGTAAAATGTATTAAAACTAAACTTCAATATTACCAAACAAAATCTCCAAATCTACCTACTTTGTGGCGGGTTATAACAACTTTAAAACTCGTAAATGTATCGAGTTTTGGCCCGACTTTGCGCTGGCATCAAAGTTTCCCTAGGGGGTACAAGTAGGGTTGCCAAAATTACTATATAATATAGTACCCTACTATATATATTTGTTTTTAGTAAACTTATTTGTTTCTCTTTCTGTTTTGATACTCAACCCTACTATATTAGGCGATCAAATAGTATAATTCTAATAAAAATATATACCTATAGTAGGCGAAACTACTATATATTTAGCGGAAAGAGGAATGCAATTACTATATTTATCGTAAAGAGGAATGTAGCCTTAATTTTTTTCTAAAGCCCACTCCACCCGAAAAACATTAAGTAGGCAAATATTTTAGGTATTTTTCTTATGCCATCTACTATATATTTTTAAGAGGTAACAGCCTCGAAACTAATATATTAGACTAGCTTCCGCCCGCGTGGTTCCCGTTCCAGTAAGAATATCGAGAAAATAAGCCTATGCCAAAAAGCAAGTCGATTGGTTGCTTAGTAGGGCATCAAGAATGGACTAAAAAACAAACACACTTTCGCATTTATAATATTAGTTAGGATAGAAAAAAAGTTTGTAACCCTATGTTCAACACATTGTGTCGTCGTCGTCGTCGTCGTCGTCTCCCGCAACCCCCGCGCCCCTCGCCCTGTCATAATCAGGCGCAACCACAAAGTCAAAGTTAAATACTATTACTATTTTTTCTGCCATCTTCTTTATTTTTAGAGGTAACTACTTTGAAAATACTATATTTGATAGAAAAGTTGGTACCACAACGTACAACACACTGTCCGCCCGCCCCACAATCCCCTCGCCCCCGCCCTGTCATTATCAGGCGCAACCTCAGCTCAAAGTGAAACACTATTACATGTTTTGTTTCTGCCATCTACTTTATTTTTTGAGGTAACAGCTTCGAAAATACTATATTTGATAGAAAAGTTGGTAACCCTACATACAACACACTGTCCCCCCCGACCCGCAACCCCCTTGCCCCCCGCCCTGTCATTATCAGGCGCAACCTCAATCTGATAAGCCGACGACAAATTGCCCCGCGTCATCGATAATACCTTTTAGTTAATGGTTTGCGAAATTGAACTAGCTCACTTTTAATCTGATCTATCTCCGCAGATTCTATGACGCAACTGAGTTTTAGTGTTCAGTGAGGGATTTAAAAAACGTTATAGTGATGTAAAACTATCCATTTCTGCAGTTGTCATTTAAAAAAAATCAATCACTTTTAAAGAAGCGATTTTGTTTTTTCCTAACAAACTTATTCACACAAACAATAGTACATTAATGCCATTGTATGAAACATTAAAATTCATAAAGCGCATACTATCCCGCAGTAGGTATCAACAAAGCTTATTTCTACTACGACATGAGATTGTAGTTAATACATAAATAGTTTGTTTTAATTACATACAAAAGCAGTCACCAAACAGACAGAAGTTGATCATATTTTGATTTGGTTCTCGTACTTAATTTACAGTTCGAAGTTTTAGATTAAAAAGACGCTTTCAGCCGATAAAAGTCAACATTGAGCACAAAATTATCATCCACATCCAGAGTAGCTAATCTAAATTGTTCAGAGCTTTAAAAAGCCGTGTTCAAACATCAGCATTACTACGTAGGGTTATTTATAAACGCCCCTGTAACCGACGCCCTTGGCTGGCTCAATAATTCATTGTTTACAGGAGCGGCCACGTAAAACAATCAGGTATTGCAAAAAAACCAGTAAAACTCGTATTTCACAAGTAAAACAACGGTTTCCTGCAAAGATAAATTTAACGATTTAGACGTTTAAATTTTAGAGCGTTAAACTAAAACTAAACAAAGGCGGTCAGGGTTTTCTTCTTTGATTGGGATAATTGCGAATACCAACAGCAATGTAAAGAGTTAGATATTGTCAAGCTAGTTTCCAAACTGAAGTGACAATGGGCAGGTCACGTAGTCCGTAAAGCGGACTCCATGGTGAAAGGCTCTATTGGAATAGAGGTGGTGGGTCTTCAGGAGACCAGTTGGCAGACGCAGATGAGATGGAAGGACGGTGTCAAAAAGTAGCGGATCAAAACTGGATACTGACACCCCAAGACAGAACGAAAAGGAGAGAGATGAGGCCAACTACAGTGGCTAAAAAGGCTTGAGATAATGTATGATGGTGCTTGACTTTGCCAAAAAACGTAAAACTAAAATCGTCATGTCCATTTGTAAATGTTGTTGTTTCTATTAAAGCTGATTATTTTGTTGCGGGCGTTCTTCTTGTCAGTTAAAAGCTTTTCTGAATAGATGGTAGGAAAAAAGTAATTTGAATAAAAATATTTGCCTTATACTTGTCAAAAAAGAAACAACTTTCCTATTCCTTAGCCGTTGGTCGATTAGCAAAAGGGAATCGGGCGATTCGATCAGCTGTATGTAGCCGTGCCGTGGGCGGGCATAATTTGGTGCGGAACCGCAGATATTACATCTGCAAATTGGTTGTGTTATCTCCGCCCTCGGAGGGGTGGCCATGACGCGGAGGCGGAACGGAAATTTTCGTCGTGTACTTACTGAAATGAAAACTCCTTTTCTATTAAAGTTTACTTACTTGATGTTACTTATAATTATATTTGTGAACACGGGGAGACGCTTAGCCTTCAACATACCTGATGTTAAGTAATGATGATGGAATAAAGGTGGAAGGCGGAATCCTCAACCACTGAGGATCTGGCAATCTAACAGGCGGAATACAACAATGCTGGAAACATTGTTGGTAATGGCGTCGGACTTAGATAAGATGGTGGTAGCTAGCAGCAGCGGGTGAATATTTTCAGCAGGGAAGCCATCTATAAAAAGGGTAAAAAATGTAACGTTTTCAAATTAACTTTTTTTGCACAGTTTTTTTTTTTTTTAAATTATTTGTTAATTTGTTTGAACGACGGGGAGGCTCTTAGCCTTCATCATACCTGGTGTTAAGTATTGATAAGGCTAAAGATGGAATCCGGAATCCTCAATCACTGAGGAACTGGCTATCTTATCTCTAACTGCCGGAACACAACAATGCTGAAAACATTGTTATTATGGCGCCAGACTTGTTAAACAGCAGTTAGTCACTTCGAATTGAAGTTAGTGAACAATACAGCAAACTAATATATATAACTAATATCGATGACCTATAGATGAAATTTTTCATAAGTGAAGCCGACGGGAATCGTTTTACCTATATGCACTCTTGGTCACTGGTAGCTAGCCAGGCGGACCTCACAACAAGTCCTAATTCCAACCAAATCAAATACTACAAGTACCCCTACTACTAGTGGGAATCGACCCCGGAACCTCTAGATCTCTTTATCAGGGTCTGGTTCTAAACTTTGGTATAAAGATACCAGGAAGATGAGTATAGGCTGCATATTATCAGCTATAAAGCCTAAAATATAATACTAGTTTAATAACTAGTCCCAACTCCCTCTTAAAACGTAGTGAATCGTTCCCTCGCAAGAGTTTTAATGGTGACGGCGACCGCTACGCGTAACAGCTTTTTTGGCCCTCGCGACGTCAAGCGTTTGACTAACAAGCCATTTAGGCGGGAACAGAACTTATTCATAAACTTTATTAAAGTGTGAGTAAGTAAACGTTGATTTGGTGCGTATTATCAGTAATTTGAACAAGGAGGAGACGCTAAGCCTTCATCATACATGAAGTAATGATAAGGCTGAAGGTTGAAGCGAGCCTCAGCCACTACCGGAACACAACAATGTTAATCTTAATAAGGTAATTAGCCAGGCGGATTTACAACAAGTCCTACTATACCAACCAAACCGAATACAATATGTACCCCCACTGGGAACCGAACTCGGCGGGGCTACTACCTATCTATGTAACAGCAACGCGACAGCAGAAATTGCGTGAGAATTGCTTAATGTCACGTAATATCAACAGTGCGACCTCTACCGAACAAATTAACGATGAACTACAATGTACATTCATTTAGTTCGTGTTATTGCTACCAAATTGTTTTTGGCGCTAGCGTCATAGCAACACGCGGCGTCTCACTCTCGTACCTACGTAGGAGCGCGATTGAGTCTAGTGGGCTCGGCGGGGTATCGGGGGGAGGCGAGGGATAGGGTGCCGGACTCATGAGTCCGGTATTCTAGATGAGTCCAGCATAACCGTCGGGTATGCGCAAATGCAATTCCCTCACTCAAAAAAAAGGACCGCAATTGAGTGAGATGCCTATATGCGAGCCATCAGCGAGCGATTAGCCAGGAATCACATACGTAATACCATTTTCATTTTTAGAATGAACGACCATTAGTTCAAATCATAATTGTCCCAGAACAAAACGGCATAGCACTTGCATCTAACTTGCGTGCATATCTGAGTACGCAGCGTGCCGCGTGACTCGACGCGTGCGCGCTGGCATACTGACCGAGATGCGCGGGCGCCGGCGGCCGAGTGACGCAACGCAACGACGCGACAGTCACGTGAAACCGCCCGCATGGACTATAGGTGGCTGTGCTTCAATGGAATTCAGTACTGATTTTCATAATTGTAACTATAATCTGGAAACGTACTAGTTGTTTGGGTTTAAAAAATAATTCGTCATACACCATTAATTAATTAGGTAGGTATATTGTACAGTCGACAGGACTTCAACGTTGCGTATGAAAACCGCTCTTAATCCCTTCATAATATGTAAAGGCAGACTAGACTAAAGAACATTGTGTAAACGTGATGTGCTGAAAAATATCTTTTATCATTTTCCACAAAAAAATATTTTGAACGCCTGCTTATAGTACACTTTCTAGCAAAACTGAGCAGCTCTACCATGCGTCTATTGGTAAGAATAAATAATGGCAATTTTTATAAGAAAAATTTGGTAGTGCCCAAGACGCTGTAAATACAGATTCTCATACAAAAATCACATGTTATGGTAGAGGGGCAGAACGTACTCCAAAGCTAAACATAACAGCAGTGATTCATTTGTTTGAAAATCATAGAGTAAGAAAAACAAGTGATTGTTTGGTAGGACGATTACACCGGTATTGTGCGCGGGAAACCCGGCGCCTATGCCGCGGTGCGCTGTGACGCAATCACGCGCACGACGACAGACTAATCACGCTCAAGTTATCAGCCCTATTTATAGATTGCGGAGAATTCGACTCGCCATTCCTATGGTTTCACATTTTATGTTGAGTGGTACAAGAAAAAACTTAAGACGGATTTAAGCCTTAAAAAATACTTTAAGGTGGTACGACTTCTATACAAACAAACATTACACAATTATTGGTTCATCATACCTTAATAATTCATAAATACATGCGCAACTAACTCGTTTCAGTTATTTGTTTGCGCGAAATAATAAAAAAATTGTACATTCATACATAAAATACGAATATACTAATATCTTATAATTTCAATAATTCTACGTATGTGTGTGTGACCCTTCGCATTTATATACCTCATGTATGAAAGTACATTTTTTAATAATTTCGCGCAAACAAATAACTGAAACGAGTTATTTGCACATGTATTTATGAATTATTAATGTATGATGAACCAATTAATGTGCAATGTTTGTTTGTATGGAAGTCGTACCACCTTAAGTATATTAATAAATATAATAACAAGAGGTATTAAAAAACCTGACGTAAAAATTTTAGCAGAACATTTAATCTACCGTTACCAATGACGGTAACTTTTATTTAACAAGAAGGCATAATTTTATTTTTTGTTGAATCTTATATCAAATTAAAACTAAGTTTTATTTCAACAAAAAATCATCATCATCTGTCAACCCTTTGACAATTATTCATTTCCAATACAATGTCGTAACGTTACATGAAACTCAAAGTGATCATAATTTAGCCTGGGGAACCTCAGAATATAGTGTTCGAAATTATCCGATATTTACCTATTATAAATATCAAAATATCGGATATTTATGATAAATATCAAAAGTTTGATATATAACCAATTTGAATGAAAGCCATATATTATTTTATTGTATTATTTATATATAGGTACTGTGACGGGGGCGTGCCTGTTTATAATTAAAACGATGTTGAACTCGATACTGTTATTATATTGAATCAATTTAGTATTTTTACAATTTTATCAATACTTTTTTTGACAAGGCGACTGTCCATATCTACGCACGACGGGCCTTCCGCTCTTTTTTATTATTAATAAAACCAGCCAGCAACGGCGGTGTAGCGGCCTCCTTATAGTGCGATGACATATACAATCTCCACAGTACCTACTATTTGCAGATATTTACATAAACATCATTAGTAAAAAAAAACTAAAATGTTTTTTTTCTTTTTTAATAATAGAAATAAATCAACACAAATAAAACTTACTCTTTCGTAACGAAATTTTAATGACACGAATGACGCCATTAGTGCCGGCAGAAGTGTAGCCATTTATGGATTAGAACTTATTATTAGGGAGTATGATTTAACTCTACTCCAACGCCATGTACATTCGGGAAGTAGAAATACAATGACAAACGCCAAAAAAACCATTTTTGTATTGATTTATATCATAAAAAAATATTTTATATATCGGATATATCCATTGATATTATCCTCGAACCCTGGAATATATACCAGATTTTTTATAATTATCTAGGAAGTAAAAGTAGCGCACAATAGCCAATGAATCGTGGAATTATTTTAGGAGGCGCATGAGTCGACTTGGCAAAAGCGGCTCCTGCCTACACGACAATATTGCAACATCAGAAATAATCAGAAGACGACATAAATCTTACTTCAAATATAATTCATCCATTCTGAATTTCAACAATCCTAGGAAATCCAATTTAAATTATCAAAACTGCAACTCGGTTGTCGTAGATCATCTTTTGATATTTCTTGGAAACAGAATCTACCTGCGTTTGCTGATCCCTCCCAGGAATTACCAGCCATTATTAGCGCCATTACAATGGCAACTTACGTCATTACCACTAAAGATGTTGTAAAACTTTCTCAGAATCTTATGCTCAAACAATACTGAATTTCTTTGCTCAGTTTGTTGAAATAAGAATACCAGAACAGATATGGGTTCATAATTTTTCGAATATCCCTTAATTTTGTTGTATGGATCTTCCTTCAACGGTGAATGAGTCTCGTGTCTCATTATAGAAACGCCTGCACTCAAGGCCATTTTATTTTTAAAAACATACATTTAAAACGTAGCTGCCGGAAACCGAGCTTTTCTCGGTTCATCGAAGCCCATAAATTCGCACAACTGCTGGCCTTGACTAGATAAATCCACTCGAAAAATTGGCACACGAATCCAAATGTACGTTGCGTCACAACGAAAGGCTTATTAATGGTTCCATTCATTTTTATTAACAAAAAAATATATAGAAGAGCGAAATTTTCCGGAGAGATGTAATTTTGTTCGTGCTCCGCTGTATTTCTGTCGTTTGCGCACGATAAAAACTATAGGTTTATGAGAATTATCGAGGACTTTGAAGATAAGGAAGCAACATTATCGTGGCCGTAAAACTATAATATCCCGGGGCGAGATACAGAAATACACAGATGGTACAAGTTACAACATCCGAGTCTGAACTGGCTGGTTCCGAGCAGGGCGTGGCTCCGCAGACGAGGCCCAAACAAACACAGCGTACGAACACTCAATATCGATAGTGAACTATTGAAATAGCTTGTCTAGGTCAGGGTTATTTTGCTGCCTTTACGTCACTTCGTTTACTAGTCGTGTTTTTAATCAACCTTGCAAAGAGAGGACCTTGAAAGAGATTGCATATTGAAGTACTCTCAAGAAGATGAATATCTTTTTTCAAGAAAAAAAAATTATCAACGTGCAAATACAAAAATGCGGAAGAACTATTTTCTTGGAAGCATAATTAAGTATTATTCGAGTGTTACGCCTTATCAACCGTGATTCGGACGTTTAATTACACGGATGAATGAGGAAAGACTAACCATAAACCTAGGGTAGACTCATTTGGCCTGACAAATTGACATCTTAGTGGAGGGGAGAAAAACAAACGAAATTGTCAGGCAGCTAATACCCATTCAGATTTGTCGTTATATGCCCGTCGTCGTTCTAAACGACGGGCCCCATGCTGCAGTGGCTCTGATCATACCTCCTGACCTGGAGGTCGTGGGTTTAATCTCTATCTCGGACAAACAGTCATGTGATGAACGTATGTAGTTGTTTGTTTCTTATTAGAGGGTTGTTTTCTACCTTGGTTGGTTCTGATATTCGTATTCGAATTTCAGAATCTGATCAATATAAATATATCTGATGTTACCTACTGTCAGATATTTATAATTTACTATTGTTTGCGCAAATTTAACACTGCAACGCATTTTTTTTAGGAACATGCTGGTTAAGTAAGCAAAGATGAGAGTGCATCAGAGTAACGGACCTATTGACACAAAGTAATTTTGACTAAACGTCATTATTTTTTTATTGTATTTCAGTCGTTTATTTGAATTCGAAAGGGTCAGAACAATGTTTTATTCGTAACGAACTCGGGTCGGCTCTAATTCTATAATGCTGAATAGACTGTAATAATAAAAGGGACGATCGTGAGACAAATTTAAATTGTAATAAATTCCAACTAAAGCATTTAGCATGAAACGTGACGAGACATTACATTACCTACACATTTTATAATGAGCTAGACGCCAACATTACGAGTAATTGTAAAGCAAATTAAGTGTAATGTTTAATCTTATGGAAATTCAAACGCGTTGAAACCAGGGATGTTAAGGATATCCATATCCGTAATCGAAACTATCGGATATCCGAAATAAAAAAATATCCGTATCCGTAACCGAAACCGAAATAAATGTTTCGGATAATTTCGGATAGGGGCGTAGTCTAAATGAGACACGTTACGACAAGTTGTTTTTGTCAAAAACCTACCCAATGATGACCTATATATAAATAAAACCATTTAATTATCTATTGATGACCTATATATAAATAAAACCATTTTGTTATCTCTGTTACTTTTGAAATTCCTTAAAAATCTAATATCCATATCCGAAGCTATCCGAAACTACCGGATAATCCGAAATAATTTCATATCCGCATCCGAAACCGAAACCGATATTTTTTTTTTCCAATATGCGTATCCGTATCCATATCCGAAATTCCATAGCCGTAACATCCCTGGTTGAAACTGTTGTTACTATTAGTTACAGAGATTTACAGTTCATGGCTCTACGAGGAGAATACCTATACCATATACCATACTACCTATCCTAACTCGATAGTAAATATGCATATCTTAGTCCAGAAGAGCAATGAACGCATTTTTTTTTAATAATTTGTGATCAACTTTCAGTATCCGACATAACATGTGAAAAAGTGAAAATTTTTATGAAAATAGATATTTAAGGAATCCATTAAAACGGTAAGTGAAATCAAAGTAACGATACAAATCGGTACAATCGGGAAGGTTCCCGGTCGATCAGTAGAGTATTTTTTGAAGAAAGTTATCTCACAAAGTTATAGAATTATAGAAAACGTTTATATCATAAATAATAGAGCTTTAATAGGTATTTAATTTAATAAATAAATTATTTCTTTAATCTTAATACTTCCCGAAATATCGTTTTTGAAAAAAACTCTACTGATCAACCGGATAGTTCCCCGACTGTACGGGACGAATCTTACACAGTTGACATTGTAAGAATAGCTGGAAATCTATCTACCTAAGGAGGTAATAGTCTCATTGATTTTCGTGGAGACATCATATCATGCTAAACTTTATGAAGACAGCTAGACAATTTGAGATCAATTGGTGGGTTTTCACTCTGTTTAATTTATTTATTTATTGCAAACAAGTGACAGATTATAAGGTCATAAAATTTGTAGCAGCATTAGTGACGCCCTGCTAGGGCAGAGCAATTAAATATCAGAATTCAATATCAGAGTGATATCTGTAGGCCTAGCACGAATAACTTTCGAGTAACTATTGTGGAAGTAAAGTAAAAAAATGTATGAGATATTGAGCAACGTTCCTACCGGACGTAAACGGAACTACATTTTCCTATACATTATTTGATATTACGTGCTCGATACTTACTCGATACTATTTCAATAGTTTTTCGTGCTATCCCTACTGTTCGCTTTATGTTTCTGTTTTGTTCCCAAGTAGTTTTAAATTCATTTGCAAAACCTTTTTTTGTTAGTTATTTTAGTTGCACTTTTTTAGGGATGGTGAAAGGTGTGGTAATTGGGAAAGTCCATGTTTAAGATACTCAATGGTATACTTAGCCAATCCTACTAATCCTACCAAATATATATTATAAATGCGAAACTATGTCAGTTTGTTTAGACCAGAAGGGTTACTGGTCAAAAAACTTACAGTAAACCTACACCACAACAGTTTAAAACAACCAGCGCAACGTATGAGGACTTAGTAAATATGACAAACCAAACCAATAAAGCAAAAAAGTATGCGCGCACGCTTATGTATGATTACCTTCAGCAATTGTTAAATGCGCTGCGCTGCGCGCCGACTCCGTCCGTCGGTGTGTATCATACATTAGAACCTGCCCGGTTGCTAGGCGTTGATGCGGGAGCGTCGCAAGACGTGACTCAGGCGGTTATTCCCGACATCCTGGCCCAATTACAAGTACCGCTAGTTAAGGCGCAGTCTCACTTTCATAGGTGAATATTATGCGATGCAGTGCGCATCAGCATAGAACCTGTTTGGTTGCTAGGCGTACATGCGGGAGCGTTGCGAGACGTGATTCAGGCGGTAATTCCCGACATTCTGGCCCAATTACAAAAACCGCTAGTTAAGGTGCAGTCTCACTCTCCTTTTTTTAATGATAGGTCAGCGCATGACTGACTTCTGATCGTAAACGATGATGCGATGTAGGACGGAACGCGCTTGCTTAGATTTTGGCCTACTCGTGTCGTGTCGTGTCGTGACTTGCAGGTCACTCACACACACTCTAGCAGGTATATCAATTTATGGAATAGCATTTTTTGTTATAACTATTTTATGATTTTGTCAACAAGTATGTCAACAAGTATTTGTTATTTTACAGACTACGCAGTTCTGTATTTTATTGAACAACATGATCTTTGTAAATGATTATCAAACTCTGTTACCAATTTTCATGATGTTCTATGAGAAATCTAAAATGTTTGCCTTATTCTCAACAAACAACTCCTTATTCTTATCAAAACTTCGTTAACCTCCTAACTAATTATCCAAATCATGATCTGTAATGAACTAATCGCCTAACTTCTGATATTTTAGTTCAATATTTATGACGCATAAAAATGTATTATGCCATGTAGTAAGCCGCTTCGCCTTAACGCTCATCTCGTGGGCCGTAACGCAGACGATTAACTAGATGTTTATTGAGCAAACTAGAGGAATGCGGAATAAAATCCGCCGGCGGACCGCTCTGTCTTTCATAATGTACTATTATATTTCCGCGACCACGTCGTCGTACCGTACGTACGTACTCATCGTCGTACACGTTGGTTATTCTGGTGTTACAACAGTGGTATGGTAATATTTAATAACTTGCCTTCTAATATATTCTGCTGAATATGTCTCATCGTAATACGCCACTATTACGGTTTCCGGTACTAATTTATCTACTGATATCTGGATTTGTAAAAAACTTTTATAATGTGTAAATATTATAATGTGTACATTTCCATTGTACTGTATGAATGATATAGATAGATAAGAAGAATTTAGAATGTGCCCACTTGTTACTAACGTTTCATATACGGATCATCATAAAAATAAAGTTTGTAAACAATTTGTGTATTTTTTTATTACAATAATGTTGTTAAACATTTGCTGAATGGTCCGTTTGTCTGTCAGAACTTCAGAAGTGTTGCGAGACCAATTTTCATTTTCCTTTTGCATAGATGCATTTATTAGCCTATTTATAAAAAATCACAGGAATTTCACTTAATATCGTATCCAAACAATACGTCGTCATCATCACAAAAACAATAATGTTACCTTCAACACTAGAGGAATATTCCTTAGATTCTTTAAATAAGAATAAATAAGAACGCTTTATTGCAAATGAAAGGAACACATAGACATATAAAAGACAGTAGAAGGAAAACACACAAAAGGCGGCCTTATTGCCAAGTAGCAATTTCTTCCAGGCAACCTTGAGTAGAAGAGTAAAAAAGTAGATAAAGTCAAAAAAAGAGAGGGGGAGTGGGTGCAATTTATGAAGAGAAAGGAAAAAAAAGGTACGTAATAAAAAGTTAAAATTACAAGATAGGAGATAGGTAATAGGTACCTATATATAATATTCTTTAACAGTTTACTTTATTGTTTATCATAGCGTTTCTTTGGTTTAGTCAAGCGAAAATAATAGTGAAAAAATCATAAGTACGTACTTCAAGTTTGTCATCAAATCAAAATTATTCGTTTCCACCCCTATGTCATAAAATTTCAATTTCAGGATAAAATGACGTCGTAACCATGAAACAGCCCATAGAACGCAATAAAACGCAACGATGCAACCCCTTAATGGAGTAACTCCTTAACATTACGCACTTTTAGCCACCCTACAAGCTCGGCTATACAAGTACAAGAATATTATGGTGCTTCTAAACGAACCATATTTTCCTGCACACTGTCCAGCAATTATTTGTGTCTCAGGCATTATACGCTAGAGCAAGATCCATATAGTTGCCGGGTAAAATTATATTATTAGGGTATTTAGTAAAGAATAAAATTGGCCCGTTTACGTCCACCATTCCTAGACAAATACATTTATTTTCTTGATACGGCCCGCAACTTCGCTTGCGTGGGGTTTCTAGAAAATTTCTATTTGAAATTGACTATGAAAACTTTCATAATATACATACGAGGGTGAATCAAAAAGTTCTTAGAATTGCCAACCAAGTATTAGTAAAATGTAAAAAAAAGTTAATTTTTCTACCTTATCCTTCTAACTTTATACATTTGGTACAAAGCTTCTCCAACTTTCTTATGCCCTCCAAAAAAATATAATTTCCTTGACTCTCGAAAATTCCGCTACAGTGGCCATTTCCGCGTCATTGTCGTGAAATCTTGTTCCATGAACATGCTCGTTCAATGAGTGAAAATCACTAAGGGTTAAGTCCGGTGAATATGGCAGGTTATCTTTAATTTCAAAGCAATACTTACGGATTGCCGTGAGTGCAACGTCGGAGCGATGAGCTATTCGTGTGAAACAAGACCTCAAAGTTTTTATGAAAATGGATAGGACAATACCGTATGGAATTGTATGTTTAGTCTAGTAGATATAATTAATTAATTAAATATTTTGAATGTCAGTAGTTACATGAAAAGGTTGTTGTATTAGCTACCTCAAAAAAAAATTAAGCTAGTTTGATTCACACAATTGACACCAATAATTGACTATTTTACTAAAAACTATTCCAAAGTAAAAATTATTTCCAAGCATCCTAATGTAACAAGGTTGAAAACATTTCAATCCAAATATAATTTTAAACCTTGTATTCAATACGGAGACCATTCAATTCATTCAGAATAACTACCCTTCTTTGTATTGCTACAATAATTCAATAAATTTCACGACAGTTAAACTGCACATTTAAGACGTTACCACTCGAAGGTATGACCCATTTATTCAAGTTTACTGCTATTTAAGATAGCCAGATCATACAATACGACGTACCCATACCCAAATAACTCTTAACATAACGACTAGAAAATTGCTTGCCTCCCTGGATCCTCTATTCTATAGAAAAATCGAATGAATATGCCCGTAGTTTAGTGTACAATATCTTTTCGAGTTTTTCGGTTGGTTTGTTCGTAGCAAATTTATCGGTTCGCAACGGCGTGACGCGCCTCCGAGTTGCATTGGGGTTCCGCAGCTGCGTTTTAAATCACAATTAAAGATGTTTCCAGGTTCCTGTCCTGTTTTTGTAACGAGCTCTTCAACTTCTACTTTATTTGAGAGGGAAGTATTACATTGTCCATGAACTAAACAAGAATGCAATTATTGGCGCCGTTGAAACATTATTCTTGATTTTACATAAGTATCGAAATCAAGTACTTAGGTGGAACGTGGAAGATAACAATCAGCTACAACAATCAGATAACAAGGCAGTTGCATCTTAATCGATCGTTAAACACCTGAAAAGATGTTTCTTTCGAATGCAAGGATATTCCTAGCATTGATGTAACAGCGCTGGCCTACAGCGTATTAAAAATATAAAAGTATTGGAGAATTTCGACGGTGGTTCGCAAGTCTCGGTAGCTCAGCGGTTAGAGCATTGGACCGGATTTCCAAAGGTCGCGGGTTCGATTCCCGTCTGAGAATTCACTTGTGGCCGAGTTAATTTTTTTCCAATATTTTTCTATTTAAAATTTACCATAAGTATAAAAATAGCATCGAAAAATGCAAAAAATACAAAATCATAAAAGATAACAATCAGATTATGAGCTAGCAAAATAATGAGCCATGTGAAAATGAAAAATATTTATTTCTATCTCTATTTATAATGGCATGTCACTGATATAAGGCACTGCTAGGCCGTCTGATTGTGCTGTACTTCCGGCTTACAGCACCAACGAAAGGTGGTGCCACTTATATTTTTAAGAATGACAAGTTCAGGAGGCCTAACTCAACTAAGATACGGACCCCCGTCCGTAAATTTACCGAAACTACGGATGGAGCCTACTCTCTATTGATTTCGGATGTACTAGTTTTGGACAAACGGCACAAACAGATTGAGAGTAGGGTCAATGTCAAAACGTATTGTCATTCATTCTTAGTTCGGGTCAACTATTAAGCTGTCCGTAGGTGATACGGAGTAGGAAACGTCCGTAACTTAGGCCGAAACTACGGGTTTCATGCTTAGAGAGTAGACCTGTGGGCCTACCATGAGTTTTTCTTTCCGTTAACTGTAGAGTAAACGGGAGACATTTTGTATGAGAATCTGTAGTTCTGCTACTGCCGACTAGAGGCGCTGTTCAGATCTCATTCACCTCATTCGCCCACTGGTGCGCTAACTAGAGAAAACTGGGAAGCTAGAAAACACGTCTTGTTTACGTAGGTATAATCTAAATTCTAATATAGTATTTATGAGTGTCAATTATGAGCGGGGGTCCACCACAGGGGTGCATTTACGAAGTACGATACGGTTTTACTGTTCTTCGTTATTGCAGTCGTTAAACGTTCGAAAGCATTGAGTTGCGTGCGCGATTTGACGGCGCCGAGGCGAGTTATGGTCGAGTAGGCCCGATATTACACTGCGTAGTTTGGTTTTGAGGTAATCAAGGGTTTAACAGTTATATAAATAAATAAATTAATAAAATTTCTTACACTCACACCAATTAACCTAGCCCCAAAGTAAGCACTGAAAGGCTTGTGTTATGGGATACTAGGGTAACGGATATAAATATACATATATAAGTATTTATGTGTTGTAATATATATAAACGTTCATGACTCAGGTACAAATGCTCGTAATCATCATTCAAACCCCTACCGAGATTCGAACCCAAACCTCAGAGTAAGCGACACTTTGAAACCGGTGTACGTACCACTCTACCACGGAGGTCGTCAAATGTATCGAAGATTAAGTAATTACCAAGTATATTTGTATCTACAGGCGAACTTGGATAGATTAGTTGCAATATTTAAACGAAGCGCTCATAGCCGCACTTGACAATCTGATCATATTCGATCACGTTTGTTAAGCAATATTCGGTCCGGTCAGGTGTCGGATGGGTGACCCTAAAGTGTCATACAACTGAGCGCTTCCGTGCTTCGGAAGGCACGTTAAACCGTCGGTCCTGACTGTTGTCATCTGATAACATTCGTTAAGCCAAGCCAGAGGGTCGAGTCCCGTCAGGGCGACATGAGACTTGTTGATTTTTTCTAGTATATTTTCTTGTTTAATATTTACCACATAAAAATAGCATTGTAAAATGCAAAATTAAAAAGTTATAACAAGCCAGAGGCCTTAAAGGCGGCCTGATAAACTGTGACACTAGAGGTGGCCACTAATCCTCATACGATAAGAAGAAGAAGAATATCTAAACGGGACAATATTATGGATTTTCGTAAATAACTGGAATTAATAATCATTCAATTCTTTACGTCCAATAACCTTTACGTGAGATGAACCACGCAATATTTATTAGTACTAGCTTCCGCCTGCGGTTTCACCTGCGTGGTTCCCGTTCCCGTGGGAATATCAGGATAAAATAGCCTATGTTACTCTCTCCACCGTTTCAACTAACTCTATGCCAAAAATCAAGTCGATTGGTAGCTTAGTTAGGACGTCAAGGACAAACAAACAGACTTTCGCATTTATAATATTAGTTAGGATAAGGACTAGTTAGGTTTTACCAGGCCTGTCTCACTTCCATACAAGCGGCGCAAAATCCCCGAGATATTTACCTACTATTCTGGAAAACAACGTAATTTCAACCTTATGCATTGCGTATAGCGTTCATAGTACAATAACTGTCTGCCGTCTCGTTTTAATCTGCTAGGCCTGCTGCTTGCGTTTATCATACCTTAACTCGGGAGTGAAATTTATGTACCGTAAGGTACTAATATATATTCTGTGGTTTTACAATCACAGAATTCTTTTAAAATAATAGGGCTCTGTGATTGGTTAATTTGGGTGTTACTGAGACAAATATTATTTTCTCAAACATGCTACGAAATTTGAGCATTATTTTGACAACCTTCTTCGAGTTAAATCGAAATTACTGTACTGGCCACATACATGCGAGCAGCGGCCGGCAAAAGTTGTATGAAAATCCTTATCTGTCGTGGTTTAGCGGAAAAATAAATTACATAGTAAACTCATATCTGTCGTGAAATTTAAAAATGGAACGATCTTTTACTCCAAAATATGGCAACCAAGGAGGTAACTCATCAAAGGTTTTATTTAATTTTCGAACTGGTTTCGAAATAGAAAGCTGTTTATTGAAAAAAAAACAAAGAAACTTTAACACGGTAAAAATTATTAATTAATTTTGAGAACGAATTGTAGGTATTTCCGCGCATTATTTGAGAAAAGTACTATACAAGCCTTGGCCACAACTAAGCATTGATGGACGTATGTGTGCCTCGGCTCTCTCTTGCTGTGCCTCTTTTGCTGGCCGCTGCAGTAATGTACTATTGTGAATAAACCTGATGGAAGTTGATTGCAAAAGTTAATTTATCGTTTCTATTTTATTACTTTGACTTCGAGATTCACAATTTTTAACAAAATACATAACATGCGGCTTTCATATGTTTGATCGGAAATAACACAATCACACATCATCATTTAGAGAAAAAAAACGCGTCTATTGTGTTTTGATGACAACAAACAACAATTCTTGTTATGTTTATGATAAATTTTAAATAGAAAAATATTGGAAAAAATCAATAAATCGGCCACAAGTCCAATCTGAAAATTCACTTGATTTTTTCCAATATTTCTATATTTAAAATTTATCATAAACATAAAAATAGCATTGAAAAATGCACAACTTCAGAAATAATAAACAATTCTTGTTATTTGTGCAATTTCAGAACAATTGCATAGACACGTTTTATTCACAAGTTAAATCGGTATATGCAAAAGGTCCCAGGTAGGCCCGCAGGTAGGACCGTCACGTTATCGGCATGCAAACATGCCAACGAGAAACCTCCAAGAACGCCGACAGAAATCATTGAAGCGAACGCCACTTTAGGGACAAGATAACATCTGTACTAAATTCGATCAAATCCATATATTAAATGAAGCGTACGATGCAAAACTTTAGCTTTAAAGGCTTAAGTCCTCTTTAGGTTTAACTTTAAGCCTTTTAACCTAAAGTTTTGCTCATAGGCCATAATTATTAACAGTTTTCTTTTTTATTATCCTACACGTTTTTTCTGTATCCAGTTAAGAACAAATATATAATTGTTTTTAACTTTTTTATTTAATAAATAATTGCATACAATCACACCAATTATCTAGCCCACGTTAAGTTTCATGAAGAACTTGTGTTATGGATAACGATAACGGATAAACATACTTTTTTTGTAAATACATATATAATATACATATTAAACACCCAGACCAAGACAAATAGACATTTTCATGCACACAAATATTTGTCTTGTCCGGGGATAGAACCCGGGGGGACCTCTGGCGCAGAAGGCGGGTTTACCCTTGCGCCAAACAGTTCGTCGTTAGATGCATTCATATATCGATAATTATTCGGTTGCAACAATAAAATATAGTCCGTCGTAAAAAGTGAAATACTGTTCAATGCTTACACGAATATTCGACAAAACTTATTATAGTACCAATAAAGGACAATATAAATCACACGTACAGTCAACAGCACCTACACGGTTTTACACTTTGACCTTGAGAGCGCTTTTACGTCGCTCGTAATAGCGGCAGTTTTCGTTGTGCAAATGTAAAGCCGGACTTGCTGTTGACCGTACGTTCGTCGTCTCAGCCACATAACACCCACTGCTGGGTATAGGCCTCCCCCAGAAGGGGGGTTTGCCATAATAGCCACGCTTGGCAGGCGGGTTGGCGATCGCAGTATGGCCAAGTTTGTAGGAGACGCTGCTGCCCATCTCCTGAAGGCTCCCTGCATCCCTTAGTCGCCGTTTACGACACCCATGGGATGAAAGGGGGTAGCAGGGGCGTGCATTGGTTTTCCAGCGAGGTAGGCACTATAGATTTTAACTAGTCGTAGTTGCGATTATCATTTTGAAAATAAGAGGTTAGCTTACTAATAATATAAATGCGAAAGTATGTCAGTTTCTTTGTTACTGTTTCACGCTAAAACAACCGAATGGATTTGAATGAAACTTGGCACAAAAATAGTAGATAGCCTGAATTAAAGCATAGGATACTTTTTATCCCGATATTCCCGCGGGAACGGGTGGAACAGCGGGCAGCCGCTAGTAATGATATAAATTCGCTTACCACTTTTTTGCCGTATTCTTGAGACTGTAAATAATGTTATGCGAACATGCTTCCTAGGTATAAATGGATAATTTTCATAGGCACCTGGCGGTCGAATGAATTTTTCACCACCACAGATATCTCAAAAATGTATGGATAATAAACATGACTCTTAAAAAGTCACTTTAACAATGTCATTTGAGCGATAGCTGTAGTGGCTTGGCCCGTTGTTTATTTTGTTTTATGTCACTTCACTCACATCACTCACGAATACCAGGTTTAATATACGAGCAAAATAACAACTGTTCGAAAGGTTACGTACGTAATTTCTGTAAACAAATCCAATCCTCAGCACAATCGGCACACTAATTTTTCAATTAAATTTTAATTGCATAATACTTATTTTATACACAAACACACACACCAACTCCTTTTTTCATAGCACTAATACTAAACACGAAAGGAAATTAACAAAACAAGTAAATATTAATGTAATTATCGAATTAACTCGTGCGGGCGTAATGTCAACAAACACACTAAAAACAAAAACATGGCCGGCACGGCAGCACTCTTGTTGCAAAACTTTTCTATCTCGTATTAAAAAGTGTGGTTGAATTGAAAATGTCAACAAACACTCTTATGGCAGCGCAATAATGTTGAAACTCGTTCAACTAAACTTGCAGAGCGAGCTATGGGAGCCAGCACGGAGTGAGTGAGAGATATGGGGTCGGGGGTCGTCGGTTCATCTCGCGACAGTTCATTCGGCCGAGTAAGCGTGCTTACCGAACCCAATTTCAATTGAGAACGTCATGTCTTAGGACGACGACGTTCACATTTTCGGTAAACATTATACGCGGTCGTATTACCTTGACCTTGACTTTTTATAATTTATGTTGTATGAAACGCTCTTGCTTCGAATAGGCAATCCGGAGCCTACTGTAAGTATTTAGTGTTAGGAAAAATTACGACGTTGAGCAAGCTATTCGTTAGATGGCGCTGTTTTACATATTGGGTGAGGTGTTGAATAGACATTTTGTTATAGAATATCTGAACCATATTGAACTAAATTAACTTTATATTATTAAATTAGTGGCATGTTATTTAGGTTTTTAATGAGGTAGGCACTGCCTAATTGCCTATATGATATGCACGCCCCTGGGGGGTAGTGCTATTCTAAGCCGACACTACACAGCTAGCCGACACTACACAGCTACTTACCGTACGTTACGTACCTATAAAAGACGGGTGTAATAAACGGATGATGATATTCGCACCAACAGCGATGCGTTACGGTTGAATTTCAATCACTTACGGAAGCCCGTCAGCGATGAATTTAATATTCGACAGTTAAACTGTTGTTTCGATAACTATGCAGCCACTGCATAGTTCAGACTAACGGCAGTTAGTAAAATTAAACAGCAAATATTAGAAGCAATTCGCAGCTTAGAAGCATCACTCAAGCAAATGCTGATTATGAGAATAGTCTTTCTATGTATTTATTATAGTATTTCCAAAGACCTATATCGAGATAGACGAAAAGAGCACTTCAAACTGTATGAGAACCTAGCGTGTCGAGTTTTCGTACCTACGTCACGAGCGAGATTTAGTGATGTGTAAATGTTATTGACGAGCTCTTGCAAGAAAGCACTGCACAATTAACCATTTTTGTTTCCGAATGACGCGTATTTTCCTGGCAATGGTCTCAAGCGGACTGACTTAGGTCGTAAAACTTTGACTGTGGATCAAACTTTTGGCACGCAAGGTAGGTACACTTTTACCGTCTATCTCGATATAGGTCTGTGAGTATATCTATACAATTATAAGTAACTAGCAGTATTAGGCATGCGTTGCAAAGAACTATAAAAGTTTATTCAAATATAATTGCATTTCTAATCTATATAATCCTTAAAAAGCCTCGCCGCGACCGCTGGCGGTCTCACATACTGAATATCTATTATATCTCTTTCTCTGATGCCTGACACGTTAAAATATATTGTTGGTACGAGTACCTACAATATTAAAAAACATTTTATAAAAAAAAAAAAAACCGACTTCAAAAAGTAAAAAAATAAAACTTTTGGAGTCGGTGCCAGCCAAAGCATTCTACATTGCACTTCTATTAACTACATTTTTTTGGCCTTAGCTAACTAGCACCGACTCCAAAAGTTTTATTTTTTACTTTTTGAAGTCGGTTTGTTTTTTTTATAAAATGTTTTTATTTCAGATTTTTTTGTTACATTATGTGCCGTTACTTACACTAAAAATCAGCCCATACACAACAATGATGTCATCTAGGTATACGACTACTTGCCAAAAGGTGATTGATATTTTTCAGGATTATGAAAAAACTACTAGCCAGATCTTCGTAAAAATTATATGGGACCACACATAAACCATTTTCTTTCAGATAAAAAAAGAATTATAAAAATCTGTTAACAACTGGCGAAGTTATGGTGGAACATACAAAAAAAAAAAAAAAAACCAGGCGACTTGAGAACCTCCTCCTTTTTTTGAAGTCGGTTAAAAATAAGGTTTTCACAGTCAGCAATAAGAATCAAACAGAATACGTATTTCTGAAAACAACAAAAAACGATTGGCTAAAAAAGTGACAGTATGCGCCGTACGCCCTAATGCTTAACCCTTTTCGGCGGACGTTTCGACAATCGGAATTCGTTCGGAAAATATTTGCTTTCGGAATTAGATAGCCGACCGACCGCCCGGCTAGTTCACGATCATAAACCGATCATCAGTTTCGGAACTATAACTAAACTAACACGTTTGTTAAACTTCTAGAAAAACACTTTTACTGTCGAAACAATGTATTTCACAAGTGTTAAACTAAGTTACTAAAAAATATTTCTTTCTAATGTCACTTTCAATGAAAAATCAAAAACAAATACAGAGTCTGTCTCGTTCCCCATGACTATTATATTTAAATAAACTCAACTTTATGGCACAAAATATTCTAAGTACCAATTAAGATACTATCTTTGTATTCAAAAATCCATAAACAGACTATCATTCTATGGTTTATGGCGGCGGCAAAGCGACGGGGCATTATTTTCTTGCTATCCATTACATTAAATGTGTTTTGTACTGAATAGCACTCGAGTGAAGGAAATAAAAAGTAAATTAGAGCCGCCAGTTACTTTGACAAATTTCCCTGCGTCTAGACAAAGAAAATGTGACACTGCAATGTAAATAATAGAATAATTTGTTTCGACCTTTTGCACTTGAAAGGTGAAGTACAAATGAACCCCATATCTAGATTTGTTGCCAAAATATGATGATACAGAGCTAGACAGTGCCATTAAATTCACAGCATGTCTGGCCACTTCACGTATGCTTTGAGTGTTTAGTAGGCCGGCCGAACGAGTATGTATTACTCATTCGGAAGGGGCAATAAAAATGTTAAGTGTCAATAAAATGCTAATCGTAAATATAGGGGAGCTAAATTGTAAACGAACTGTCTGCAATCTTGCTAATTTCATGTACTCATAATTGTATTTTAATATTATATATGTCATAGGATAATTTGATAAATAGAATTTTCGCAAAAATCCTAGGGATATTGCGAAAACACGGATAATTAGACAATGGTGTTGACATTTATGGTTAAAGAACTTTATTTCTCATAAGAATTACATATAATTCACTTACTGAGAAACTTATATAAACAAAATTCAAAATTTAGCATTGTCAATGAGCTTACTTAAACAGATATAACAAAAAGTCACAATGTCGTAGGTAGTTGCATTTAATATGGTTGCGACTACCACCGATTACAAAAATATTCAACTAATAACTTCAGACATTTCTCAATCTTACTGAAAAAATATAGGGTTTTTGAAAAAATACGGGTTTCTTTAGTAACATTGGATATTCTTTATTCTGATTGGCTTATTTTTTGCTTGCTTGCTAACTCTTATTCTAATTGGTTGGATAGAGAGATGAGAGACATTGACATTTGAAACGTCAAATCGTCAACCAATCAGAGAAGATGTTGTTTTGGACGATCCGACCAGCCAATCAGTGTTCTTATTTCATAATAGCCAGCGATTCTTTTCGCAATCTTACTAAGGCAACCAGATTTTCGCAAAAATCCTATCCTTTTTCAGTAGGATTGAGAAATCACAACACCATTGTCTAATTATTCGTGTTTTCGATATCCCTAGGATTTTCGCAAAAAATCGATTTATCTAATTATCCTGCGACATATACACGGTTATTGTGGCAGAACACAAAAGAACACGCCAAAATTGTTCAAGCACAAGCACTAAACTTATTACTGGACTGAAATGTTACCTCGCAGTAAATCGTCTATGTGGCCTAGTGGTACAACCACCGGTATCAGACCCAGGGGTCCCAGGTGCGATTCCCAGCGGGGGTACATATTGTATTCGGTTTGGTTGGTGGTAGGACTTGGTCTAAGTCCGTCTGGCTAGCTACCACCATCTTATCTAAGTCTGACGCTATAACAACAATGTTTTCAGCATTGTTGTGTTCCGGCAGTTACAGATAACATAGCTAGTTCCTCAGTGATTGAAGATTCCGGGAGATGCTCGCTTCCATCTTCAGCCTTATCTTAACATCAGGTATGATGAAGGCTAAGAGTCTCCCCGTCGTTCATAAAAAAAATCGTAATAATACTAAAGAACTCACAGGGTACCTAAATGGTTTAGTTTTTATGGTATAATAAGGTAATTGCTATACTAATAAGGTACTTAATTTTCTTATTCTTTCACAGGATTCTCGACATACGCTCTCACTCGAGATCGTTTGAACTGCCAAGCCAACTGAACCGTGCCCAGGATCGCGGCCAGATCGAGAAGCGTCGACCGTCGCCGCCTCGTCGCCCTCGTATTCAAATCCGTCGTGCTTATTGGTCCATAACTCAGGACTGGCGTCGTTGCGCATCTCGCATTCCTGCAAGATTAAAACTGCCCCACTAGATGCGATTAACTGCCATACGTGATCAATGAACCACCACTATAAAATCCTAATGTCAACTAATATAATAAATGCGAAAGTGTGTTTGTCTGTCCTTCCTTCACGTCCTAACCAAGCTACCAATCGACTTATTATGGTTCCGTACCTCAAAAGGAAAAAACGGAACATCCTATAAGGATCACTTCGTTGTCAGTCCGTCCGTCTATCAAGACCGTTTTTCTCAGGAACGCGAGGTATCAAACTGAAATTTATATCTAATACTCAGGTCTACTGTCCCTTGGAGCTGTGAAAAAATCAAACTTCTAAGCCAAAGCAATCAAAAGATACAGCCGTTTATGTCGCAACTTTCCGCAATTTTTCGAAATTCGCACTGGAATCAAAACCCACAGGGTACTTCTCGTGAAATTAGAATCTTGAAGTTTGGTACGAAGTAACGTCTTATAGTACAGATAAAGGAAAAATTGCGAAAACCTTAAATTTTTTGTTACATCATATAAAAAAAAAATTTACGGAACCCTCGGTGCGCGAGTCCGACTCGCACTTGGCCGGTTTTTTTGGTACAGAGTTAGTTGAAAGGATGGAGAGTAACATAGGCTTCTTTTTATCCCGATATTCCCACGGTAGCGGGAACCACGCGAGCGAAACCGCAGGCGGAAGCTAATGTTTACTAATTTCAGTAGACACGAAACGAACAGCTGACGAATCGAAATGATTTTTTAACTTTTAACTTTTTAATAACTTTTTTTTTTTATTTCAGACTTTTAGTCCATAAAGTATTAGTAACAATTTTAATCTTAAAATCTAGCGTTAGTGTTTACACATAAAAATAAAATTAAAATTAAAATTAAAACGATTTGTAGCTCAGTTTTGACTATCTATAAATAGATATTGGATAACACCACTGGAGAAACGGAACTGACGTCCGTGGATGAGAAGCACGCGAGGCTGTCACGCCATAAGCCATTGTACCCTGCAGCACTACTTTCGTATCTTTCGATATTATAAAGCTAGTCAATACTGTAAACCATAGGTTTTAACGGAAGACTGTTACTATGTTACACATCTCAATAATGTATAAACTGGTTTTATAAATGACAGTGTCGTAACTTCTCATTTCAACATGGACTTAGGAATATCTCAGCATCAATGCTCCGTCACTGGGCTAACAACAAATGCCCCGGAAACGTCGTCCAAGCCGTCTTTAAGACATTGCCCGGAAATTTTCTCACTAAAGCGCACTTTAACCACAAGACACGTACCATGGAACCCAATCCCTGATCGTGATCGCCCTATATCCTTTTCTCAGCAATAAATTCGTTTGTTTCTTTACGCAAGCCTTCACAATAATAGTGGTTTAGCACTTCAAGTCTTCAAATGTATAGTTGACAAAAGTTTACGAGGCAATGGGCGGAGGATATAAGTTTATTGTAAATCTCGAGAAGGTTCGAAATAGGGCGTGTAGTCCAGGAGCAAGGGTCACAGATGTTCCGCGCTGGGCTCACGTTATCGTCGCTACGTGACTTGGCCCACTGATGACCCGTTTTAAGTGTTAACCAAATCCTTTTCCGAGGATTTGTAAGCAAAGAAATGTGGACCGTAACATAAGAATATGTTATTGGATGGGTATAACGCGGAGGGCATTAAATAATAGGGGTTAAAGTATGAAATTGCCGATGTTTTTCTTACACTACTAGAGAACCTCACTACTTCTGTGATTAAAAGGTACATCTATTGCTTGATTTTATATTAAACTAGAGGCCGGGCGCGGTTTCACCCGCGTGGTTCCCGTTCCCGTGGGAATTTTGGGATCATTTATAGCCTATGTTACTACTTGGGGTCTAAGGATTCTCTATACCAAATTTCGTCAAAATCGGTCCAGTAGTTTAGTAGTTTTTGAGTTTATTCTTTACATACAAAAATACAAATCTTTCCTCTTATTATATTAGTATAGATTAAGACCATAATGATCAAGAATAATTAATCTCATGGTTATTATTTTCGTTTCCTATACGATAAAAAATACCTCGAAAGGTTCTCCTTTTTTTTGTTAGCAAAATTTACTACTTTATTTATATAATTTATAAATTACTCATAATTTTTTTAATAAAAATATAGCATTAGATTGCTTAGTCTTCAAACAATGATTGTACATTAAAAAATTGTAGCATAAGCACTTGCGGTAGTAACTATAACAAAAATTGTTAGTATGGAAAACGAACTTTCTTTGAAAATCTTCATACAAATCGGCAATTTCATAGTTAAAGACCTAATATAAGAGTGTTATAAGTAGAAAAAAATGTGCTTTGAAAACATAAACGTTTTCTTAATATTTTTTTAATAAGTCATAAAGTAAAAGACATAAGTATTCAAACACGACTTGATAGACTCGAGAATGATTTTAAATGTTCTGTTACAGACCGGAAAATACATAATCAAACCCACATTGTAGAGCACAAAGTGCAACACTGCAACCCTCACAAGTTACTATCCTAATCCGAGATTTGCGCGTTCCCACACTTGAATTCACAGAAAACGGAGCAAATAGCAAAATTTCAATTTGCTTAAGATGTGAAGAGAAACGTGGAGTTTCTCCTGACAATGCACGGTGTACAATGGTGATCGCAATCACTTTAGGGGCAAAAAATGGGATCTTCGGAGAGATGGCCAATAGAAAAGGGAGCGTCTCGGATGTAACAGCTGCCGCAGTCACCGGGAGCTTGGTAGGGCGGCCACGCATCATGGGCCGGCGAGGATATTAATGTTGAACTTTAAAAACAAGATGATATAGTAGAAAAACCAACTTGTCTCATATTGCTCAGACGGGACGGAGAAATATATAAGACAAGTTAATTTTTTCTAGTACATTTGCATGTATAAAGTTTATCACATAAAGGTACCTAGGGTATTAAAGATGTACACAAATATTTTTTTTGTGAATACTTCACAAATTGCTATAAATACAAGGAGAGTACAACTCACAAGCTGATTGTCTAACAAAAAATTACCTAGCAACCAGTTTTGTCGTCATATTTTCATACTGTATGACAGCCACAACAGAGGCGAAACTAATACTGAACCGGGATTTCGTTAGATAAGCAACCGAGTCAGTTCGTTAGATAAGCAAATGAGTCAGTTCAGTTACCAAAGGATCAGTTACAATGTTGGGAGATTTAAAGAATATTTGTAGCCAATTTGCCACATTAAGTAAGTAATATTCACGACAGAGAACTTTAACCAAGAACTTCTGCATTCCAATATGATTGGGTACGATTAAATAAGTGCCAATAAGAAAAAAACGATTTTATTCTATATGATTGGGTACGATGATCACCCAGCGCTCAGCCGGCGCTCTCCTCTCAAGTTGATGTAGCCAAACGACCCCATTACCCGCGGACAGATGGAAACTTCGCTAATTTTTGAGGATCCGAGAACCACCGAAATAAACATTACAAATTATGTAACGTTTATTTTGAGGCAAACGGTCGCAAACTCGGTACAGAGAAGCGATTGCGTAAGGTAATCGTATTAATTTGACAGTTCATATCGACCGGCGACAATTTGGTACAAACTAATATCTTCATAAAAAGTAGGTATACTTAAAAATAAATAAAAAAAATAGTTTACAGTATTTTTGAAAAGTTTTTCAAATTTCCCAAATTATCCTTCGCCACATTACAACTTAGTCGCCGTACCAAAACTTCTGCTTTAACTATAAGTCATATCTAAACTATATCGAACAAAAGCCGGCTGGTTCCGTAATTTCTTGGGCAGCACGTGTGTGTCTCCATAGCGCAATTTAGTATAAAAAAAAGAAAAAAAACAACGCACCCTCCATTGTACCCGCGGATAATACAAAATGGAGATTATGTTCAGTTATCTTGATTTGTTAGACTTTTGAAGACCCGATATAAGAAAAAACGTCTTGCTCTCTTTTGTATGGCATGTGCTAGCAAATCCATCTTACAATTATAAGAGATGAAATAAAAAATAAAAGTGTGCTTTGGCACAAATGGCAATGCACAAAATTCATGCCAGCATTAAAAAAAAAACCGGTCAAGAGCGAGTCGGGCTCGCATCGCTCTACATCGACATACCACACCAAAAGCAAATACGTATATAATCACATTTTTTTAAGATTTCTGATAAAGTATGATATTTAGAGACATCGTTTTAAATTATTTCTTGTTTTTCTCTATGTATTTTTTTTAACAATTTTCATCAAAAGTCTAAAACTATCTGGGCCCTAATTCACTATGACCATTTACCGATTCCTTGCTAAAACCACGCCAATGTCGTACTTCGTTTTGACATTTTCAAAATTCGTTTTTTCCATGATACTCATAAATTATAGAGTTATTGTACAAGTACATGACAGTCACAGATTGTATAGTTAATAGACAAGTAAAATAACTTTATAATTTTTATCGTGTCATAAAGAAAACGTATTTTGAAAATGTCGAAACCAAATACGACATTGGCGTGGTTTGAGCAAGGAATCGGTAAGTGGTCATAGTGAATACGGGCCCTGGTTAAAAAAAGATTTTTTTTTAAGAATATGCAAACAGCGCTCTTTCATATGATACCTCACATGCCCTAGTAGCCTTGTAGACTTTGAATTTTTAACAACCCCTTTCAGTCCCTGTTGCAAAAAAAAATAACTATCTTATTTGCAAAATAGTTGATCAAACCTCATCTTAAACCATTCCAAATTTCAAGTTAATAACATTATTAGTTAGATACATCCAGCTGTATGAGCCGCTTAGTTGACCGCGTACTCGATACACCATAAATAGAAGTTAAGTTGTTGTAGTAGTGAATAGTTCGAGTGTCTTGACGAAAACCCATGTTAAGAGATTTCAATTTATTATAAAATGTTTACAGTTGTACAGTTACTTAGACACTAAATTAATATAAGTAATGTTTATGAGTGAGCCCGTTGAACTTGTGATATTGCTGACGACGCGGTGTAAACCGTACACCAGCTATGACAGACAGACAGACTGAGTCGCACCATAAGGGTTCCTTTTTACAATTTTTGGTACGGAACCCTAAAAAGTAAAAAGTTCTAGTATAATTATATTTGTTTACGCCATGAGACCTTTCGTTCGTTATTTAACACCCGAATTATAACGAATGAAGCAATGAGTCCTTAAAATGGCGATTTCATTATGAAAGCTACAAACTCTGAACTTCTGTTTACGCAACCAACAGTCGGCCGTGGAATGAATCCTGCTTCATACCATTCTCAACTCACGTAATTAAAAAAGACAACGAATCCATATGAATTCCTGTGCGAGATTTAACAAGCGTATCGCCACTGAGACTCATAAATTTTAAAATAATGGTTACTTCTTTTACCATGCCATGAATTAACATTAGACTTTTAGTTAAAGGTCAGAAACTTTTTTAAATAATAAGCCATATAGTAAGGAACAGGAATTCTAAATGCCAATCAATTACATAAAATAATTTGACCCATCGAATTCGAAACGCAGCAGGCAAAAACGCCATTATTCCGCGTCGCAACAGAACGCCGCGCCGGCCGACGAGCAAAAAGTTCGTAAGATCTTTTTGTTTTTTTTTTCAAAAACTCGTTCATTCACATTCCCGTACGCGGGCGCGGTAATTCGAGCGCGCTGCGAGGCTTTTCTCACGCGTTCTCATTTCAAATTTGGGCGCGAAGCCGAGCTGTCAGTCGAACGAATGTTGCGCGCGCAGTCACAAGTCAATCATCTCGTGCAACAGCAAAAAAAAACAGATTATTGCAGACATAAAAATAAAATACTTTGTGCCACAAAAACTCGTTATTATAAAGGATAACTATTAAATCCTATAATGTAATAAACTGTTTAAAAGTAAAAGAAAAGAAAATACCTAGTAGGTACCTGAGCAACGATGTTTTTATTTTTTGTTTTGAAATGTATGTAACCCAATTAACGAGTAAATAACTAAAACCACGAACACCGATCCGTGTTTACTCACAAGTGCAACGACACGTGAATTTCATAGTTTTTTACATTTTGACAGAGGACGGATGATTGATAATAAAAAAAAAAACACATAATTATCCCTCAAGCGTCAAAACCAGGTAGACCTTAACTGTGTACAGTTAAAACTGTCTCTTCAAACGATTTTGAACCGTAACATTTTACAAGTCAAATAAAAAATGGTTGAGGAAATTTGACAACACTTCAAAATAATAATCTATAAAAGAGTATGTCGGGAATAAAAGCGTAGACGTCAGGAACTGAATCTTATTGCATTTTTAAATTTTACTAGCTTCCACGCGCGTGGGTCCCGTTCCCGTGGAAATACCGGATTAAAAAAAATCATTTAAAATAAATTGCTATCGACCTGTATGTACGTCACAACTTGCAGTACAGTAAACTTGTAATGCGAGAAATCTTAAATGTAAGTCCTTCCTTGCGAGTTGAAAATTGTTTACGGTTAGGATAACCATAAAATGTAATATTATAATTAGTATTTTCTTTTGTGATGGAAATTGACCTTACTGGTATGTTAAGCTCACTTTTCAATTTGACGACTCTGTATGAAATAAAACATGGAGAAAAAAATAGCCCTTGACGAGTTTCTTGCCGGTTCTTCTCGTTACAAGGTCTCCCGCCGTAGGGTTTGTGAACCGATGGCTTCTTTGCTTCTTTGTCGTTCATAAGTGCTTGTAACAGCCTAGACTGAATAAATGATATTGATTTGATTTGATTGTGATTTTGAAAAAAATCGGGTGGTAAAAGCCTATGTTACTCTGCGTCCTTTGAACTAACTCTATGCCAAAAATCAAGTCGTATGGTTGCTTAGGTTGGAAGTGAAGGATGGACAAACAAGCACATTTTCGCATATCTATTAGTTAGGACGAGGATTACGATAGTCCAGTTCTTGAAGAAAGTCATAGGCTTTAATATTTATCATTAGACTATAACATGACTCTTTGTACGCGCGAAAGAAGTTTCGGGGGGCCATTTCTTTTTCATTAAATTAAGTTTTTTAATAAGAAAAAAATGTCCTGGTCGAGTTTTATGCCAATTGGGATTTCGTGAACTCGCCTCATAAGTAACTCGTCACGTTTTGAAAAGTTCCATGCATTAAAAGTAAATTCGCCACTACTACGGAATGTATGTGTAAAGTCGCAAAGCAAAAGCACGAAGCAAATTAATTTTTAAAATGCTACCTGTGGCGAGTAAACACATTATATATTTGCCGTTCCATTGGATAACGAATTAACTTTTATGGGGAGCTTACCCCTTCTGAATTTTCTTCTGTACAAGGTCTCCCGCTATAAAATTTTACGACAGCGTAGCACCTTCTACGATCATATTTGCTTGTAAACAGCCTAAATCAGCCTATTTTATCAAAGCGCGGAAAAAGATTATACCGCAATGTTCACAAATCCGTGCAAACGCAGCCGGCAATTAATTTCGCTACCAAACATATGTTGAGTTAGCATAACCAGTTTTTACCCCAGGATTAGACGACAAAGGGGGAAGATCCAGATTGTATTGAGACCATAAAAACGTCTTAACAGCTTCCCGTCTAGACGTAGCGGGCTAGCGTGCTGGGTAACGCCATTAATATTGAATACACTCAGCATAAGTACATTAATATCTTCACATATAAGAAAACTAGGGCGGTTACAACCCGATACTCGGGTTCGTCGATTGACGAAAAATTCCAAATTATGCGAAAATAATGACACTTTTTAATTGCAGTTTGTGATCATCACGTTTAACATTTTGTATATTTTATAGTTTTCGGAACAAATAGACTCGAGTACCTTAAATTTGATACCTTACTCGGCCGCGTACTACGCGCCAAAGTCCCTATCGAGTCGTCACAAATTTTGCGAACCTGAATTAAGTATATAGATAGATAGCGGCGAAGACAAAGCCGCACACATCTTACTAATCGTACTTGTATTAGAAATGTATGTAGGTAGTTTTGTTTTTGATTAAGCGATACTCAGGGCCGGTTTAACCACAAACGGATTCTGTATAAATTATCTGGAAATTTGACAGTTGTAATATGAAAAATATGTCATATTACCAGATTCAGTCACGCAACGGTTGAAAAGATTTGGATGTTAATTTGCGTACAGCGTTACAATACAAGTAGTAATGACCCGAAATAGGGAAAATGATAATATGATATTCTGTGGGACGACACACTTATTAACTTTCTTATTTCTTTAAGCCTTTACAAAAAACTTAGTCTTAAGCAGACGACTTCGCTGGCGGTCTGAAGTCTAAGTATGCCAAGCTGACTGGCCCCGGAACATCCGAGCAATGCCAGACAAACTTCATGTGGTGCGCAACTGCGCACGCGAGCTTAATGCTCTGAAACGATATTAACTTTTTGCCCACAAGAATACCAGACTGCTTAATTCACTAATACTGATTATGAACATGCTTTTTTAAAAAACAGCTATTTAAAAATCACTGGTGGATTAACAGTTGTGAAACTATCTCAATAACGCCTATGCATTCCTGTAACGGCTGTAACAACGGTCCTCTCAATTGCTAATTTTTAAGTATTTTTTTCATACAAAATTTCAGTGTTATTAACACTTCAGTTTTGAAATTGCTTTTTATAGTTTATCATCTTTCTGCTCATCAAAAAGCAAGTAGCACGCGTGGCACGTTCTTGTAAATTAAAATAATTAACAATAAAATGTGATAAGATGTTGTAATTAGACAATGGTTATATCTGTCGCAGGATAATTAGACAAATCGATTTTTTGCGAATATCCTAGGGATAATGCGAAAACACGGATTATTGCAGTTTTCATTCATAAACAATCATAATAATGAACAATAATATAATAAACACATAAAAAGAAGAATATAACGATGATTCGTGGAAAATTATACAAACGATTCGATAAAATTGTGTTCGGTAAAATTGAAAAATAATTTCATTCGTTAATTCATTGATTCCTTCCAAGACACGGAGAAAACAAAACCAACAATCTAAAATCTTAAATATAATGTAAAATAAAAATTAACATATGTTCGTGTCCCGTGTTTTTTTAAGTGCCAAAGCGAAAACCTAAGTAGATGGACCAGGGCTTTAACAGATTTTTGGTCGTCAAAGCTGTCAAAATGCCATTTCCGACTTGGTTTCCGCAGATAAATATGAGATGGTGGATTCCATGAAGTGCCTATAAATTTCACTGTTTAGGTATATTCCACCTAACCAATGAGTGTAAATTTATCATTATAAACTTAATGGGCCACAGAAACAATCCTCTAATAACAGGCTACTTCATAAATTCAGTAAAATTTCCCTTTTTTGTTAATATAATTAGACAGGAAGACACGGTTTGTTTCGGACGAAAGTAATCGCGTTTGTATGTCTGAATTGCAACAAATGAACAGTTTAATATTATCAGATACACAAACAAAAGTGAATTATAAGAGTTTCTTCCTTCTCTTCGAAAAAAGAACTAATAATAATCTCCGGAAATAGCAATGTGTAATTACATGTTTTTTCTGATGGATATTTTACCGTTTTAAAGATTATAACTTAAAGTCGCGCTTGCGTGGCGACCGTACAAAGCTTTTCCTCTAAAATATTCAAAGACTGCGAATTGAATTAATAAGTTTAACTTTGAGCGGTTTCTTCACTGTTTTTCAAAGAGACTATGTTTTTTTAACCCTCTCGTAGCTAAAGCGGATGTGTCAATCCACTGGCAAATATGCCAGACACAACCCACTAACTTTGGAATTAAAAGATAATAAATACAGAAAGAAACACTAAAGCAAATGAAAACGTTTTTCTATATGAACTTGAACTTCAACATTTGAAATTAAAGAAGCACGATCAGAAAAGTTTGTAAAATAATTATCAAATATTGGATGGATAATCAAAAAAATAATAATTAGAGCTCCTCCAAAAAAAGCACATCCCGGCTCAACGTAATTTGGTTGCTTGTGATGATGATTGATTTTAATCTACATTATTAAACAAATTCCTTTCATTGATGACGTCTCATAAATAAGAAAACGTTTACCTATTTTAAAAAATAACGTAACGCTGTCAGTACCGACTAGAACTAAACATTCATACCAACGCTGAAGCAAAAACATTTATTTGCCGGTCACTGCATCTGCAATACATTCTATATGAATATTTTAACACTTTATTTCTTTATCTGTTTCAAACTACATGGTTTAATGAGAAAATGAAGTTTAATGAAAACTGTATACATTATTTATCAGAAATCATTGAACTGAAATCTGATAATTTTTAATCAAGTAAACATACTAGAAAAAAGCAACTTGTCTCATGTCGCTCTGACGGGAAAAATTATCACATAAAAATAGCATTGTAAAATGCAAAATTAAAAAGTTATGAACTGAAATCTGTTGCCATTTATATACTGTCAAGAACTAGTCGGTTTTATAACGTAGCAAAAACATGATTTATAACGTGCATTATTAAATTTTATCTCGATCTAAAATTTGCATTGACAAAAAGCAGTCAAAAGTCTGCAAATAAAGAGCCAATCATATTCCGAGACAGTAAACAGATATCATTGTATTATAATTCGGCATTGTTGATACCGATGACATCACCGAATCGTGGACTTGACCGCCACGAAACGGAATTTATTAGATTAATAAGCTATTTCATTCAGTAAAATGACAAACTCGGCAATATCGGCGTTAGCTGGATGACTCGATCATTCATTCAGTCGTGTTAGGAGACAAGCGCGGGAAATCTAGACTCAATGACAGACAGCTGTTGACTGATTTAAAGGCGATATCGGTTTGTGAGCAGTCAAACGAAATGTAACTAAATATTTTGTGAAATCAGCGGTCTGAATGTAATCAATTAATACCCAATGCAGGAATAATCGGTGGATAAGGTTTACAATACCGCAATGGATTGGTTCCTTCAAAATGTGTTGGTACAACTTCCTGGTTGATTAGTAGAGTTTTTTTTTAAGAAAGTTATCTCAAAAAGTAATAGACTTATTGAAAACGTTCATATCACAAATAATAGCGCTTTAAGGTGGTACGACTTCTATACAAATAAACATTACACAATAAAATTATTGGTTCATCATACCTTAATCATTCGTAAACACATGCGCAACTAACTCGTTTCAGTTATTTGTTTGCGCGAAATTATAAAAAAAAATATTTTCATACATAAAACACGAATATACTAATATCTTATAATTTCAATAATTCTACGTATGTGTGTGTGACCCATCGCATTTCTATAGCTCATGTATGAAAATACATTTTTTTATAATTTCGCGCAAACAAATAACTGAAACGAGTTAGTTGCGCATGTGTTTATGAATTATTAAGGTATGATGAACCAATAATTGTGTAATGTTTGCTTGTATGAAAGTCGTACCACCTTAATAGGTATTTTATTTTATAAATAAATAATGTCTTTAACCTTAATACTTATCATTTCTCAAAAAAACACTACTGATCAAACGGGAAGTACTCCAGACTGTACGTAACCATTACCCAGTACACACAAGATAAAATAAATTTTAATGGCAAGCATTACAAACAGGTTACTTTTAAGAGAATAATTAAAAAGGATTTGGTAAGTAGAAGGCGCCATTATTTACCAAACACCAGCGGATCGGCAATCGGCATGAACGAGTCCCGCTGCGCCGTCGGTTGCTACAAAACGACGCTATAAAAAAACTATTAAAATCAAAGCGGCACGCGACTCGCCCGAACGCTACCCACCCTATTGCAACGCGATCGCAATGCACCAATTTTTTCAAAACCCCCTTTCATGAGACGTTTTTGTGCAAATCTTGCATCTATTGAAAGGAAACGTAACCGAAGCTTAAATCTGCACACAAAGATTGTAGAAAAAAAAACTTCCCACCTGGAAGATGCCGAGCGAGTTGCTTAAGGGCGTAACTGCTAGAGTTGTGCGATCGTAAATCAATATTGTCCCCTTATAAATAAGGGCATAATTTGGAGCGGATAAAACGGTGCCGTGGCGAAACTCTCAACAATGCGTCCTGCACAATAGGGCCAAGACATTGAACAAGAAACGGAACGTCGAAAAATCGTTGGGGATCCGCTCTATTTTTCTTTTGCAGGTGATGCTACTGTTATAGAAATTGTAGAATTCAATTATCCGTCTATTGAGTATTTGGTGCCCCGTTTCCGTGCGCAGGCGCAGCGCCCGTCGCAGCATTGCCGCTGCGCTGCCACAAAAACCACTGATGCAAATTGATCGTAAATCGTAAGCAGGCGAGTTTGTGTACAGCCATTATTATCAGCTATAGGAAAATAATAAAATTCATAGTTGAAAAAAGTTTGGCTTCAATTGTGTCAAATTTATTGCCGATGCAACAAGTTTCGCACGTTATTTCAATACAATTTTAGTCTCATATTACTGTCGTTAAATTAGAACGAGTGGTTTTTACTATTTAAATAGTGGTTTATTACAGACGTAATGTTTGGTAATAGGTATCATAAATGTGAAGTTTAACTAGGTATATGTGATAAATATTAAACAAGAAAATATACTAGAAAAAAGCAACTAGTCTCATGTCGCCCTGACGGGATTCGAACCCGCATTCTTGGGAATCCGGCCCAATGCACTAACCAATTATGCTACAGACACCTATGAGGACACGTCGAATTTGTCTAGTATATTCACCTTTCTACGGTTTTGGCGACCGTCGTTTCATCAATGAGAGAAATATCCTCGCATTCGAAAGAAACATCTTTACAGATGTTTGACTATCGATTAAGATGAAACAGCCATTTTAATTATATATTTTTTTTAAATTTTGCATTTTACAATGTTATTTTTGTGTGATAAATATTAAACAAGAAAATAGGTATATGTTTTTGTACCTGTCGACGCAAAAACGACAGAACTCATTCTGATGCAATCACACATCATATCCAGGATTAGTTATAAGGTGAAATATTTGAATCCATTTGTTTTTAGTTCCTGTAGGATAATTGAATAAAAGTAATCGTCATCGTCATCAGCCATTTTTAATGTCCCCACTGTTGGGGCACTGGCCTTTCTTATGGATGGATAAAGAGAACGGGCCATAACACACCACGCGGGCCCAATGCGGATTGGCGGGTTTTAACGACTGCAGCCGGGACCAACGGCTTAACGTGCTTAAAACTAACTTAAAAATTTTGGTCACCCATCCCGTGACCGACCATTGCGAAAGTTGCTTAACCTCAACAATCGCAGGCCGACCGCGAAACACTGCGCCACGGGCTCCTCCATCAAAGTAATGCGTACTTTTTTTATGCGCTCGTAGTATTATGATGTACGTCATGTACAAGTACTTACGTACCTTATAATTTCGAAATGAATGACATCAATGCACAATTAAGACGCTATATCGAAAAAGTACGTACTTTTTGGTATAAACTATAGGACAGTTAGAGATGTTACAAATCTGGTAATCTATACTAATATTATAAAGAGGAAAGATTTTTTTGTATGTAACGAATAAACTCAAAAACTACTGGACCGATTTTGACGAAATTTGGTATAGAGAATCCTTAGACCCCAAGTAGTAACATAGGCTATAAATGATCCCAAAATTCCCACGGGAACGGGAACCACGCGGGTGAAACCGCGCCCGGCCTCTAGCAAGATATATATTTCTTCACACCTTTATCTAGATTTGTTTAGTTTCAGAAACACGATTTTATGATTTTGCCTCGACACTTTTTCTTTTCGAAATGACCCCTTAAAAATACGTTTTTTTTAAGATTATTCTCAAATGGGGTTACATATACTATTTAAAATTGTTTTAATTAATCAACACAAATAATATTTAGGTTCGAATAGTTTAATTTTCTCTTTGATCGCTATAGTTATTTTCTACGAAGTGATTTCGTGGTTTTTCGCGTAATCTGCAAAATCAGTTTCGCTCCCACGCGCGTTTTTTAATCATTACTATCTCGCTTCAGTCGAGTAGCCCCTTAAGTAAGCTTACTAATATCAGTAAACGTTTATTAATTGAGTACACAAAGGTTAACTAAGTTGTAATACCACATTTTTAACCGCCTCTGTGGTCTAGTGGTAACAACCACCGGTATGAGACCCAGGGGTCCCGGGTTCGATTCTCAACGGGGGTACATATTGTATTCGGTTTGGTTGGTGGTAGGACTTGTTGTAAGCCCGCCTGGTTAGCTACCACCATCTTATCTAAGTCTGACGCCATAACAACAATGTTTTCAGCATAGTTGTGTTCCGGCAGTTAGAGATAAAGTAGCCAGTTAATCAGTGATTTAAGATTCCGGGAGATCGCTTCCATCTTCAGCCTTATCAATACTTTACATCAGGTATGATGAAGGCTAAGAGTATACCCGTTGTTCACAAAAAAAAACAAGCTTCAACTGATATATAATCGAAACGCATTAAATCGTAATAAGATACAAGCGATTATTTAAATATCGATCGCATTCGATCCACCGCCCCCTATATCCACTTCCTTCAATCGCTATCCGTTTCTGGACACAACATCCGGTCGTGTTAACCCATACTGCTTTGTTTGTAAATATAAAAACATTTAATATGCTAAACTGTACGTGAGTCACTCGCCCGATTTAGGGTTAAATCGACGACCAGTCAGAGGTTAAGGGAAATGTACGCGATTTAGAAAAAAAAAACGTTCCGTGATACAATTTGGCTGTTGTTAATTAAAAATACATGTAAAGTATTTCTACACTTTCATAAATTACTTAGGGTAATATGAGACAGCATCGAACAGTCTTTAATCTGATACCGGGACAAAAAACCAAAATTACTACAAAGAAGGTACTTCTATAAAATATATGATTAAATATAATGTTCTGTATAATGTTGTGGCTCGCGCTTGCGACATTAAGTTATGTAGCGTGACCGAAGCTAAAGTTAAAGTATTTAAAGTGGTTACAGAGCCTATACACAAACGGAAAGTCTACTGGAAATAAATCGATAAAACAAACAAACACACACACATCTTAAGGTGTTATTAATGTTAGTCGATGCAATGCTTACTTTGTCATAATTATTATAGTATATAACTTTGTATAATTCGCCTCGCTATGACACAATGTAAGCCGACTCCTGTAAATCATTTTACTAGCTTCCACGATACATGCTTGTCCAAGTGTGGTAGCTGTTGCTAACTGTTTTAGTGTGCTCTTTTTTGAATAAAGATTTAATTATTATTTATAATATTAAATAGATAGTAAATCATTTCACATACAGAACAAACACCATCATAATTACGAATATTTCCTTCTAGCAAGTTTCTAGTGTGATTCAAATTCATGGTATCTGTCGCAGTATACTGAAAATTGATGATCCGCAGTCGAAAGATTCGAAAGATAAGTGTAAATTAGTATTTTTTTTTGCTTGAATGGAATCGAACCTTCATAGAAACTTATATCAGTGTCTCTTGAATGAATGTTAATAACATATAATATTGGGAAGTAAATATTTAGATACATTACATTATGTATATTTTGAGATTGTTTGTATCATTAATATTTAAACAGACCACGCCCATCTACGCTAAATAAACAGTAAATCTTAGAGACGGAAATTCGCTATCAATTTCTCCATACCGTAGGTTGTCTTGAAGAGATTGCTTTGAACGATTATGTGATAAAATATCATCTTTACATAAGTCTGGTCATTTGAAATATTATTAGACTTATAAAATACCCGGTGATAAATATAAGGGTACACAAATCTAATATAAATCAGTTTAGATAGGTATAGGTTATTAATGGATATCTACTGCTAAAGGACATTGCATCATTAGCAGGGTTAGAAATGATAATTATCAATGTAAATTATCATGATAATAACGAATGGATCATCAATTGATAATAACATAAAATTGCGCTTGTAAAAGTGAACTTTACTTGAGTGTATTTCCGCACTTGCGTGTATCCGAGCGAACGAACGCACGAAGTGTCAAGTTGACACTTCGCGCGTTGTCATGTCACTGCCAAAACTTACTTTACTTATTTATTTTACCTTAATCTACCTTTAATAATGTTAATTTGTGTAAGATGATAAATAAAAATTATATAAATGATTCGTTTTTGTTATTTGTTAGAGTTGCCCAAATTATAATGCATTTGTTATGATTACCTATGAAACAATTATGAAAAATTAATTTCTTACACTAGTGATAATTATCGGATAATTATCAAGATAATTATCGGATAATTATGAAATAGAGTAATTATCTTGATAATTTAGTGTCCCACTGTTGAGGCACAGGCCTTAGCTAGCATATAAAAATGCTGTATTTATACCGTCGAATTCCTATAAGATATCTCTGTTGACAAAGTAATAAAGTAAAGTAAAAGCCACCTATTGACCTACCTATTTGGTTTTTTATGTTAGCTGGGTAAATGTTAGGTAAAGTTTTTGTAGGTACACTGAAAATCTACTTCCTCATAAGAAACAAGCCTTATCTAATTGGATATTCCTCCAATAAGCTGGCCAAAAGTGATCACAGATCTTATAACTTAAAATCTCAAGAGAAAAGATTTGATTGTTTGTTTGTAACGAAAAACTCAAAAACTACTGTACGGATTTGGATAAAATTTGGTACACAGTTAGTAGATAGCCTGGTTATGAAAATAGGCTACTTTTTATCCCGATATCCCACGGGAACGGGAACCACGCGGGTGAAACCGCGGGCTGCCGCTAGTTCCTAATAAGACGGCTGGTTTACACGACTTTTTACAATAATCCCATTAAACACCCACAGGAAATGGTAACGTGGATTAATTTGAATTCTATCGTATAATTGCCGGTGCTCATTCACTATGAAATGTAGAAACAGTGTAATATGCATATTTTCTAAGAGCTAATTATGGCGAAGCGCCCAAGATTCTAATACGTACATTACTTAGTAATACATAGGTATTTGAAAAATAAGCGGATTAAAACACAAAGAATTTTTGGAGAACCACTTATTAGGAACAATCACAAGAAAGGTAAAAACCATTGCAGGCCGAAAAATGGGATTAGCATAATACAGCAACTTCGCAACGGATTCTTGCACGTTATTCTGACAACCTGTTTGGCGCAGGTTCTATACCCGCCTTCTGCGACAGAAGTCCCGGGTTCGATCTCCGGACAAGACAAATATTTGTGTGCATGTACCTGTCAATTTGTCTTGATCTGGGTGTTTAATATGTATTTACAAAAAAAGTATACAAGTATGTTTATCCGTTATCTAGTATCCATAACACAAGTTCTTCATGAAACTTAACATGACGCTAGGTAATCGGATTGATTGTATCCAAATATTTATTTATTATTATTATTATTATTTTCTTTACACTAGTACCACTAGTACCTAGTGCGTAGGTTTCTTAGTGACATATGATTTTCAAATAAGACTTCATTATTCTAATATAATAATCCACCGACAAGGCGAAAGCTTTTAAATCAAATAAGAAGATATTATGTGTTAGTTATATATATATTTCGCTCGCGGTTTTACCCGCGTGGGAATATCGGGATAAAAAGTATGTACTTTCCGTTCTTTCAACTAACTCTATGACAACAGCTGGGACGACGGTTTAACGTGCCCTCCGAAGCACGGCAGCGCTCTGTTATAATGCCACTTTCCGATCACCTTTCCGATCCGACACCTGACCGCATTTATAATACTAGTTAGGATTAGGATATTAAGTAAGTCTCCCGCGGTTCACACCCGCGTGATTCCCGTTTCCGTAAGAAAATCGGTATAATATGGAGGTTTTTAATAGGCTTTTAGTTTATATCCTACTAAACTGTTGCGAGAGGTGTAAACCTTCCTAAAATAGTATATAAATAAATATGTTTGTATCCAGGCTATGAACTACCTATGTGCACCGAATTTTATCAAAATCCGTTAAGGCGGTACCCTGACCGAAAGTGGCGCCGCGTTGAATTTTATTTAATATCGTAATTCTAATTCACAATTTTAATAAAACTAAACGTGGAATTTTTAGAGCCCATTGTCTAGTATTTTTTGACGGTATCATTACATTCCCTCGTAGTCACTGCTAGAAGTAGATAGCAAAACTGCTAAAAGTGGCCGTTTTTGACACATTTGCTATCTACTTCTACAAATGACTATGACGAGATGTAGCGATACCTTCTAAAAATACAAGACAATGGGCTCTAAAATTCCACGTTTAGTTTTATTAAAATTGTGAATTAGAATTACTATATTAAATAAAATTCAACGCGGCGCCACTTTCGGTGGGGGTACCGCCTTAAGCTATTATTGCGTCATTGATTTGAACACCCATACCACAGAATACTTAATAGAACAAGTACCATACATCGTCATCCTCACAAACTTTTGCTTTTATATAGTATGATAGAAGAACAAGGATGAGAAAGATGAATAGAAGGATGTGAAAGTAACGCTATTTGTAACCTTTTCACACGTAAACCGTAGTGGTTTACGCGACTACCTAACACTCTTATCATGTGAGGATTAGTGGCCACCTCTGGTGTCAGAGTTTATCAAGCCGCATCTGCGGCCTCTGACTTGGCTTAATTACACACGGACGAAATCGCAGGCGGAAGGCTAGTATTTAATATTTGTTATAGGTACCTCTGATGGTTGTGTACGAAGTAACTATTTACTAATCTGTGGTTTTAATCCTTAGAGCTAGCGCAGACGACGGATAAAGGAGGACTTTTTGCCCGCGACACGTCTTTATTGTTAACCAAATAAGATTCAACTTAGATCGCGTATATCCATGAAATGTACGCGATAGTCCTCGTTATTTATTCAACTTTATGTTCTTAGTCAGGCTGATGATGGATGTTCTTAGTAATAAGGTCGTGTCGCGGACAAAAAGTCCTTCAATGTCCGTCGTCTGCGCAGGCCAATCGAAAGGTTCTTTAAATGAATTTAGTCTATTAATATTTTTTTAACATTGATGAAAGCATTGGATGTATTTGTGGGGGAAAAATATGGAGCTGGAGAAATTTACTATAGTTGTTGGTGTAGTAGTATGGTATGTTTACTTCTTGTGAGAATTAATTCACTATATCGGACAGACATACCAACACGCTCAGTACAAGAAACTCTGTGGCCGCATTCTACTAATAGGTTTCCCGAAACATTGGAACCGAGAATAAGATTTCGTTATAAAAATAATGAGTAGGTAGGTACCTGATAAAAAGATATATAATAAATATATTTGTAACATTTGTAACTTATATTCTTAATCAAAAATATTTTTAATTAGATAATTTTACTAATAATCTATTGTCTGCTAATACTCGAACATAATCAAATAAAGAAAACTCATACGAGAAAATAATTTTATACTGTCTAAACCTTACTATAACATTCTCACAATACCCCAATAGTGATGTGACAAACTGTTCAAAAGTAAATAAAATAAAAATTTAAATAAATAAACATTACCTAAAAATAAGATATGAATTATACCTAAAAATAATAGTAAAATTAGAAGTGAAAAATTGCTCAGGTTATTCGGAATTATTCGGTACAATATTCATGGCGATAAGCTTTTACGAAATTAGTAACGACATCTATCAACACTTTATGAACTAAAATATTTTCTACTCCTCAATAGATGTCTCTGACTAACGACTTTAGTAAATATAAAAACTTACCACGCCATCTAGCGGTGAGAAGCGAAACTATGATCTCACTTGCTCGGCAACCATTCTAACAACGCCATCTAGCGAAAAGCACTGCATCCAAAGTGCACTTTATAAATTTTATTTTGTCAACAACACTTCACATCTCTTTTGTTGGTTAAATTCACATTTTAAACTAAATCGTTTAACTGAATCTGTGGCACATATTACACAATTGCACTTACAGCTTAACTTCTTCGATGCACTTATCTGAAATAAAAAGAAAAATATATTTTTAAGAATTTCATCGCAACATTTTGATTTTGTTTCATAATCCTTTCTGAATTTAAAATATATCAACATGACACAAATGGATTCGACTTAAAATAGCGACAACTACTGTGCACATGTATCATAGATCATAAACACATTAATCTCTTTGATTAAATTCTACATAATTGCTCCAGTATATAGTTAAAAAAGTGAATAACTATGAACAGCTTTACTCATCAAATGACTATCTATTTGTACTGAAAATATTTGACATGAATGTACAACCTCAACATGTGCTATTTTCATGAAACCTTTTTCTATGCCTAATAAATTTATCCGAATGTATTAGGCATCTAAACATTTTCACCAACATGATTAATATTATCCTGACATTTTATAGTGGTGAAATCTATTTTATTACCTACTATTGAAGTTCAGTAATAATGAACTTGCTGGAACATGTTAAGGGAAATCACATGAAAAGTAGATTTAAATTGATTACTGATAAATTACTGAATAAGATTAATGAATGAGATAGTGGTTTACTATCCCTGATTCTTCACACATTAATTAATTAGTATTTTCTCACCACTCCTACAAAAACCACTTAGGTTATCTATAAAGCTACTTGCCTGTTTGCTGTTTAACAAAATGAAAGCCTTATTTATTGTACCATATGATAATACTGACAATAATACATACCACTAACACTTTAACCCACGAGGCAATAATCCATGGGAGAAAATCCATCGTGCTAACCTGTTCTGTTGATGTTCTAAACATCACTTTAGACCTTATTCCTCTACTTTAAACAACACGTTTTTAACAAAATGAACTAGTCACACAAATGTACTGTAAATATAGCAAGTTTATCTAAAATTTAAAAGACTTTTCAGGCTACTAGACAACTGCAACACTTGAATTGAATAGCCTGAAAATGGCAAACACGTGCACATTAAAATGCGATTGCATACACTAATCGAATATTAGCTTCTTTTACACGTAGGAACAAAAGTTACACGAAACTGGTAGCTTCCTATATTGCAAGAGTTTTTCAGAGATATTTTCACGTGAACTTCCTAACCAATTCGAATATCAGCGGCCGAAAAAACTACACAAAGAAAACATATGATCGATCGAATTCAATGCACATGGACAAGTCTATGGTCATCTACAATACAAATGTCAACGAGACAAAGACGGGGACAGACGGCAGTTCTTTATTTGTGTGTCTAGTCTGAGGAAACTGAGGTCTATAATTTTTCGACTATGCTATTTGTTAAAAATTTAAAATAACTATACAATTCTGTTTAAGATAAATTAAAGATCAATGTGTTAGCAATGCGATCAATGTTGGAGCGGATAAAAAAAAGAAATCTCACAAGTAATCTCACCGTCTCTATTTCTCAGCTGCTCGAGAGATGATATAAATGTTACTGAATTATTGATATGAAGTTGTGATTAGAGCCTGTAACAAAAGATTTAACTTTATGTAGATGTTAGTTAATTAACACGTTAATTGTCAATTCGACAGCATAATCAAGCGAAGCAGAGACAGAGAGTCCGCGCCACGAAAGAAGTCCCATGAGAGTAGCGCTGCAGTCGAGTTCAAACATTCGATATTTAAGCTTTGTAATTTTATTTAGAGTCGGCGTCACGAAAGCAGTCCCCTGTAAAAGTAGCGCTGTGAAAGTAGCGCTGCAGTCCCGTTCAACATTAGAAAATAAGATCTATTACTATAGAGATAATTTTAGTTCCTTAATATTCCGCGGAACTTTTTTCGTGGCGTGGACTCTAAATATAATTACCGAGCTTATTTTCAAATGTTGAACTCGACTGCAGCGCTACTCTCACGGGGCTTCTTTCGTGAGACAGACTTTACTACGAAAACCGCTCAAATCTGTATTTAATATTATTACTTGAAATCTGTAACTTACTGGCTCATTCTCCACCCAAAGACTCTCAAATTCTTTTTCAAACTTGTTGACGATGTTGGGGTGTGATGTAACAATGACGCTCTCGTGATTTGAGACCATTGCCTGAGTGGACCAATTTAATGAGCCAGACATGACGAAGGGCTTCAGATGTTTGTTCTTGCTCGTTTGCTTGCCACTATTAATCATGTGTTGTAAATGAACGTTGAGTTTTTCAGCATGTGCTCTAAGGATGCTTTTACGCTTCATCGCCTTGGGACCATCGATGATGCAGAATTTGTGGTGCATGAGTATTGATTTTTTATTTGTCTGAACTTGTATGAAACCTGCAATACAGAAGAAACAAATACTTCAAAAGTTATGTAAAAGTATTAATGCGATCATAAGTTATTCGGGAACTTATATTTTTTTAAACATTTTGTACTTACTGTATTCTGTTAGTTTTTTGATTTGTGATTGTGGTGTAAATGCCATATCGCTATCAACGACTATCCTAACCAAAACGTGTTTTTGTCCCAACCTTATTATGTGTTCGGCAATCTCACTGCTAGTTATTAAGTACATACACACGTCCAGCGTCTCACGTGCAGACTTAATGTATTTTATTAGTTTGAAGCAATTAAGTTCCCTGCTTTCGCAGATAGTTATATCCTTGCTAGGGGAAACTCTTATCGTATGTCGGACGATATCATCCGAAAATAATATCACATCATTAATCTCACGGGTCTTGAATGATAATGGTTCGCACGTATCCTTACACAAAGCTTCAGATTGCGACTTCTTTGTAAAAAAATACTTGTATAACTTTTTAGCTACTTGAGATGCCACCACTGCAGTTGCCGTTGACGCTAATAATATCTTCGCACACTTCCAATCCATGGTTATTAAATGTATTTACAATTTTATATTCTTAAATCACAAATTAATTAGTCAACGTTTTGGTTATTATTAGTCCACCATGCTGTCCACGCATCTAATACAATTTCACTATCTACATATTTAATTCCGTGTGAAATTTTGTTCTACCCGCATTAATTTTAATAACAATTAAAAAAGTAAATACGGCCCTGGCTCCTAGGGATTCTTCTAAGATAGATATTTTATTTTTTTAAATTAAAAGCAAAATATAATACAACTAGAGTTTGGCTAGTGAAAGTTGACACAATATTTTTCTGAACTTTCATTATGGCAACAATTTCATGCGGTGACAGTGAAGAGTGACTTTTTAACATAAAAGTACAATAAATGGAGCTAACACTCCGAATGGGAGTCTCACCCGAGTTCTTTTCGCAACAACACGTGTTGTGAGACTCCATTTTAACTCAATCTACCGTACAATAATAATAATTCTATAATTTTAATTTATAAAAACTGGATACTGGCGAAATCCAAAAGGGCACCGCCATTAAATAAAAAGAAAAAGAAGAACACTCCGAACACCTCCTTGAAGCAATATTTTATGTAGCGTTATCTCTTTCTCTAGAGATTCTCTCTCTTTCTAATCAATTTTGTTTTCCTTATTTTAACACTATTAGTGAAAGGATAAGTTAGCATCTTGGATCCCAATTACTTCCACCACCACGAGGATACAAACAGTTTTATTAAGGTTTGGCTCTAACCAAACCTTAAAACATGTGCCGATGGGGTTATGGCTCCGACAACACCTGCGTGCGAGTGTGGTACCTCCCCACAGACACACCTTTTGTCTTGCTCTGCGTGTTTATCAACCTGTACACGCGAAGACTTGTATTGCGCTACCGATAATGCGGTGAGTGTCGCACAATACTGTGGGCCTAACATGATTTTTTCTTCCCGTTTACTGTACAGTAAACGGAAGACATTTTGTATGAGAATCTGTAGTTCTGCTACTGCCCACTAGAACCGGTGATTCGCATACAAAAAAATGTCTCCCATTACTGTACAGTTGACGGTCATAGTAGGCTCACAGGTCTCACAAAATCTAAAGCCAGAAAATGATCAACACGATAATAATAATTAACCCAAACCTTAATAAACCGGTTTCCTGAGTGAGCAAAATTAAAAGGGTTTTAAATCAACTAAGCAGTTTATAGAGTTTATTTCTTCTCTTTATAAGTATCTAAACACAACGAAACAACGCGAGCGCTGAGTGACAAAGTGATTAAGTGAGCTATTTGCCTGAAATACAACTCTCCCAACGAGAGCGCGCGAGTGGTAAATCGACTAGCAAACTTTTGTCTACTCACAGAAGGTCGTTATTAGCTTGATCGCCTCGCCAGTAGTAGTAATTGGGGAACTTCCCGGTAGACCAGTAGAGTTTTTTGGAAAAAGTTTTCTCGAAAAGTACTAGAAATAATTTATTATTCAAACGAAACACCTATTGATCTCCATTATTTGTTATAAAAACTGTTTCTTTATATCATAATAATAATAAAATATTTATTTGCAAGAATATGGTTACAATATTGATAATTTTTTTTAAATAAAGCTCTCCAAAAGTTCCCTGACTTTACATCAGGGCTTGTAACCGGTTTGAAAAAGAGCGGTTAATTTTTGAATTTCCAAAAACCGCTTCCGACGTATTCGGAATAAGAGTGCTTCAAAAACCTAAATAAACCGATATACTTCAAAACTGCGAAATGTGACCAACTACTGGGCGAGGCAATCAGGCTAATAGCGACCTTCCATGCATAGACATAGTTCGCTAGTCTAGCGAGCTTATGTCTTTTCGCTATGTAGCTCACGCGCTCGCGTGTCGCAAAAAAATGTTGGACTATTCGAAAGTTACTTATCTATAAGTCTATTTGAATAAAAATCTTTGACTTTGACTTATAAACCATACGTACATCTTATGTTTTGGAAATAAAACAACTTTTACGGATATCTAATGAACATTAAACACGGATATCCAATAAACTTTTACGAACTAAGTTGTGATTCTCCGTATTTTTTGGTTTTTTAGGGGTTTTTTGATTTTCCCGACGTTTCGGCACTTTTTCAGCTGCCGTGGTCACAGGATGACTGGCTACTTATAAGTCTACTCTCGAAAAGCTAATTTATTTTTTAGGTCAGATACGGTTAGACATTTACTATGACAACAATTATTATTGATTTGATATTTTGATTTAATGCGTTCTTTTTTCTTTACCAAATGTTCAGAAAGTACCCATGGAAATTGTTATGAACAATGAAAAATTAGATTTAGTAGAATGAACAGTCTTTCTGGATGTAACTATGGACTGTAAACTTCAATGGAGTCCACATATTGCAATACTAGCTGGCAAGCTTAGTTCTGCTGCCTACGCTGTTAGAAAAGTCAGACAACTGACTGATGTAGAAACTGCTAGGACTGTGTACTTCAGTTATTTTCACAGCATCATGTCGTATGGTATTCTTATGTGGGGAGTAGCAACAAAAAATACGGACAATTACAATTTATAGTTAGTTTATAGTGGTTTTTACTATAACACAATGGGACAACGCGAGCGCATGAGTGGCAAAGCGAAAAGCAACCTTCCATATGTAGACTTAAGCTCACTACTTGGTTGAAATTGTTTCTTAAGAACGTTTTAATGCAGTTTTATATGTTCGCAGCATGCAGCTACAACGGTTTAATATCTGCCCTTACTGACCCGTAGTAATTTTCCACCCTGTATGTTCTACGTGGTGGTGGAAGTAATTGGAATTCAAGATCTATTCAATAATTGTGTTGAAAGAGGAAAACCAAAACTGATTAGAAAGAGAGAGAATTCTTTACAGATTGAGAACGCTACATAGAATTTTGCTTCAAGTAAGTGTTCGGAATGTGTTAGCTCCACCTATACCTAAGCCACGGCCAGACTTGCGCGTTGTTGCGAACTTTTGCCGTTTTAAAGACAAGTCTGCTGGCCAAGCAATAGCTTTATTTCAGAAAACGAACAGAAAGTTGTTTATTGCTTGGCGACAATTGTCGTGGAAGTACCAAAAGTTCGCGACAAGGGGCAAGTGTGGCCATAGATAATAACTTATGCCCACAAATTATATAGTGCACAAATTATAGTGTACTTATGCCTCATGGCAAGATACCTAATACCTAATCTAATACCTAATCTGTGCTCAAAATCTTTGAGCAAGTTTTGAAATACGGATTTAATACACAAATATAATGCTAATAATAAAAATAAAAAATACGTGTCTCGTATTTTAAAATCTAGTTTTATTATGCATAGGAAAATTTGCATTATATATTTTTGAAATGTTGTCCATTCAATAGCATTTCAAACAGGACATTTTTCAGGACCAAAATTGCCCTATAAACCAAACATAATATTGAACAGCTGTAACTGACGTTACATACAAAACAAAACAAATGCCATGCGCGCATCTATCTCTTTCTAAACAGACTTGTTTTGTTTGATGTTTGCACTATTTCCGACAGACCGCTCGTCGTGTGTCGTCGTATCAGTCAAACAAAAACAAAATCGTCAAATCCCGTTCTGCGTCGACCGACGTCGTTCGTTCGTTTCGTGCGGTGCCTTCACCGCTTCGTGTGGACTTTGTTTTGTGAATTGTTGTTTTGAAAATGCCATTTATTTCTAAAGATTGGCGATCCCCTGGCGAGGAGTGGGTTAAAACTCAAGAAGGTTGGGAAAAGAAGAAAGTACTCGAGTGCACAGCGCAAAGGTGAGCTCTCCTTACAAAACAAACTATAATTCCTTTGTTCACTGTTGTGTGGAGCGCAAACAATTTTCGTAGTTAACTACTTACAAACTAACACGAGTTTGCTAGCTCGCTTTATTTAAGTGTTTTGCGTTCTTGTGATTGTCATAATGGCTTGGTTTTATGTTTTACATTGCAGATATCCCGCTATAACTAACTTTAATAGCTCCGACGATAATCAACAAAAGTCTTGGTGAGTACGAACCATGTTTTCCGTGATCAGCTGTTTTTGTTGTCGTACGCTATTATTGATTTTCCATCCGCCCGTTTGTAAAAGTCCTTCGCCTCGTTTCGAGACGAATGCCTGTCTTTGTGGGTTTCTATTTCTATTGCATAAATAGATATTTAGATACAGGCACTCGACTCGTCTCAGTCGACGTACTGATACGTTTTATACATTGCGCAGGCAGGGCACTGTTTTGACTGAAACAGTTTATTCAGTCTATTTAATAAATAATATTAAACTTGCGAAATTACATTAGGCTTTCACTGTAAATAAAATCCCTGGAATACCTACCTTTGTACAATAAATATACATGGTGTTACAAAATACCCTGTAAAAATATAATATTATTATTTTTTCATCATATTATTTTTTCATTGATATGCAAAGAAACTAAAGAGTAAACTGTTTAGGTGTTTATGTAAATTTTTACCTACTCTGGTTCCCTGACATGACAGCTTAGGGTTGACAATATTTTTGGCTTTGATAATTATTATATTTTTAGGGGGTATTTTGTAACACCATTTAAATACCTACATACAAGTACCTACTTACATAATCCAATACCCACATAATATGTAATGTTATTCATCACAACAACATTACATAAACATAAATATGAATTCAGAACTTTTGCATTTTTCCATGCTATTTTTATACTTGTGATAAATTTTATATAGAAAAATATTGGAAAAAATCAAGTCTCGGTAGCTCAGTGGTTAGGACCGAATATCCAAAGGTAGTGGGTTTGAGTCCCTTATGAGAATTCACTTGTGGCCGAGTTGATTTTTCTAATATTTTTCTATTTGTCATAAATATAAATAAGGTCTTTTAAGTGGTCTTTTTAGTACCAGGAGGGAAATACCGAGCTAACCTTTCACTTTATGCCTTCAGGGGCTACCCTGGTCTTGCAAAAATGATTTCGCAAAATCAGTGTAGGTACAGATGGGCAAACCTGCAGTCAAGGAGACTGAACCTACAGAAAAACCCGCATTGTCTTTCCTTAAGTAATAGAACAAAAAAACAGCCTGTTGTCTGTTCTCCGATCATGTAAATGATCATGACATTTATAAATGATCTGAATCACATTCATAGATCACTTACTAATTTTAATTTTCTAAACTTAAACCTACTTTTCTACTCAAGGTTGCCTGGAAAAATTGCAACTTAGCAATAAGGTCGCCATTTGTATAAGACACACAAACTTTTTTAATTTTCTAAACTTAAGACGACGAATCGGTAATATTGGCGGCAGGGATCTCGATTTTTCACAGCAATTACAAATCATATGAAAGTGATATTTGATAAACTAATTCTTCACTTTATTGACGTCATTTTGTCAGTTGCAGAAGCACGATTCGTTAACTTTTATAACAGAGAAAAAAATGACAAAGAAACCTCGTTAAAAACAGAGATTTGCATTTTGCAGGTAAACTAGACCGATTTAAGTCTCTAAAATTTCTTAGTAGATTAGTCTACACACTCACTTCAAAATGCCAGTTGGATTTTTTAAAATGGTTTGTAGTTTTTAAATGAAACGAAAAAAACCGTTTTGTCGTATACGACCTTATGGTATGAGCTAGTGCGCCCGCGTATTTGTATGCAGTCAGTCTACCCTCAGTCCGCTGCCGACCATTGTCAGCGACGGGTCTGTGCCAGTGGAGCTACCGCGCGCCATAGATCACTGCGCTAAATTTATAACAATAACGTGCGATTATTCATAATTAAAAATGGGAAAAAAATGACAACGATTTTCTAAAAGGAAAAGGAAACTTTGTTTAATTGAGCAATGTAAGAATATGACTAAGAAAAGGTGAGTAATCGTCATATTTATACAATTCTAATAGAATAAAATTAAATGTTTTCCAGTTTTATATACTTAGGAGATACCTACTTTTTGGTGGGTATTGGTTTCTGTACCTACTGTTTGACTTTTCGGCTGCGATGATGCAGCAGTGGTTACAACGGTCCTCAGTGATTGAGAATTCTAAGTGGTACCCGGTTGTGAATATAAATAATATAAAAACTGTCGTCACTTCAAACAGTAATACCTAAATATTATCATGTACCTACTTCACAATGATTATCGCGTTTCGCCCCGTTATCACGAAAGTTCTGTAAAACTATTTACAATTATTCACTTAGCAGTATTACAAATAATAAAAATATTTCAGGAAATTAGAACAAAGTTCGGGAGTAAAGCCATGGAGTCGTCTTTAGATTTAGGTGAAAATAAAATAATTTCAGTCGATTTCACAGAAGGGTATGTATACCTACATACTAATTTAAAGATGTATTTCCTTCAAATATCAGATCTTTATTTAAATTGTACCCAATATTATAATTATATTTTCGTATTTTATAGAAAACAAGACAATAGTTTGCCGATGTATGCAGAGTTACAAAATGTGTTGCCTACGTAAGATTTTATTACTATTGGTATATATGTGGTATAATAATTTTAACGATTGAAGTTTCACTAATAACAATATTTATTGTAGAACTGCAGGTAAGAATAATAAGGACCTTACATGTAACGTGGAAAGCATGTCAAAATGTATAGTAGGTATTTTGATTATTGTTAATTTTCACATGATTCCAACTCAGTTTATATTTAAATGTACAAAAATAAGTATGTATTCAATTTATGTTTCAGACAGAAAAAACATCTAAAGAAACTAGCGCATCACCAGACATAACATTAGATTACACTTCTAATGCACCAGTAAGCACTCTTTTTTTTTTGGTTTTTTTTGAGGGCAAGGTTATTAAAAGAAACTTATCTCTTATCTAAAGGAGTAAAGAAATAATTTACTGAAAAAAAACTTTTTTTCATAAAAAAACTCATTTTTAAAACGCACTAAAAAGTATAAAATACTTTCTCAGCATAGATTAATAATACCATATTGCAGAAATTTTGAACCTAAAAACGTGTGGCGCATTTTGTAAAATTTATCATCAAGTCTTTTGCATGCGCCCCACGGTTTTACCCGACTACGGCGAAGCAAAACGGAATGTATATGATTTTGACATTGACATACTGTGTCAATTTTGTCATTGTGGGGGAATAACAGTTGAATGCTAGCTAGAATATAAAATTATATATGTTTTATATAAAACAAATTGTAATATGTAATAAAAAGTAAATACCTATGTTAACTTGTAAATAATATCATGTAACCTTTCAATAAGTAAAATATAAATTATGTAAATTTGTAAATAATTAAGTAAATTATGAATAAGTAAAACAAAAATACTAGGTATGTAAAAATGTAATTATAAAAAAAAATCGAATGTAAATTATTACATTTATAATCTCGTTAGTGTAAATTATATCCGACTTATATCCTACTTTCTACTATAATATTATAAATGTGAAAGTTCAGATGTTTGGATGTTTGTATGTTTGTTACTCAATCACGCCAAAACGGCTGAACGGTTTGTCTGAAATTTGGGACACAGCTATTTTGTAGCCTGGAGAGGGATATAGGCTACTTTTTACCCCGAAAAAATATCACATTCCCGCGGGATACGGTCGTGTAGTCCACGTTGCGAAGCCGCGGGCGGAAAGCTAGTTGCGTAACAAATTATATTTTCTTATCACAATGGCTGATGCTCAGCAGCTATTTTAATCACCTAAGTAGGATAAAAGTTATATTATGTTAATGTTTGTAAATTATTATTATCTGTGTCAATTATTTTTTGTCTATTTTTGCCATTATTTTGAATTAATTAAACTTTTTTTTTATGATTTTGTAATTTTTGCATTTTTCAATGCTATTTTATACTTTGGTAAATTTTAAATAGAAAAATCGAACCAGCGACCTTTGGAAGTAGAGCATTGGACCGGATTTCCAAAGGTCGCTGGTTCGATTCCAGCCTGAGAATTCACTTGTGGCCGAGTTAATTTTTTCCAATAATTTACCATAAGTACTTAATTAAACTTTTTTTATTTTCAAACACTAAGGTTTTTTATTTCTGTAACTATATGCACTTAGTTGATTTGCAATAAAAATATTAAAAAATACCTAACACAATAATCAAACAGTGGAGCCGCAAAACAAGTTCGTAATGAAAAAGGTAAAGTACTTTATGATTGATCACGTACCTGTACGATACAAGGGGTTATTCATCAACTCGACCCAAGAGACCGGACAAACGTGTGTCCAGTATCAAAATTGTTATCATTTATTATTTCGTAATCTAGACACGTCAAGATTTTGACGCGTGTCCACATTTCAAATTACAAAATGTAAAAAAATTAAAAACAAAAAGTTTTATGGGCAACTCTAAGACGCCTCTGTTCTAGCGCGCGGTCACGCGCGGTTGACTGCTACTCGCAAGCCGCGTAAAAGTGTCGAGGTGTGTGCGGGTTGCGGGCGCAAACGCTCCGTTTTAGATTTTATTGTTTAGCGATGCGTCACCTTAAACCTACTTTTCTACTCAAGGTTGCCTGGAAAAATTGCAACTTAGCAATAAGGTCGCCATTTGTATAAGACACACAAACTTCTTCCACTGCCTTTTTATTGATTGTTTGTTTTTTTTGTGTGGATATTTTCTAGATACCCAAATAAACTATCATTTTAACTTTACCACCTTGCTTACCTCTACATTCGCGCCTACTTCGAGATCTAGATTTTTAAATACTTTCTGAGATAAACAGTAAATCTAAAAAGTAGGCCAATTTGACGTGATTGAGAAGTGAATTGACCTGTTTCAGTTTGCCTGACCTAGATTTATGAAAACAAGTTGTGTTAGTGTTACCTAATCTGAATGCATGTCTTACCTTACCCCCCGTTTCCACTAACGAAATATTTACAAGAAAACATGTTGTAAACTTACAATGCGGCCACTGAGAGAATGCATTATTTGACTGCTCCTATAGACACTATAGAGAGCCATTGGTCATCCTCTCAGCAGCCGCACTGTATTTTACAACATGTTTTGCCAGTGGGATCAGGGGGTAAGGAATCTAAACACAGAACTTTTCAAGGTATTGTATGTTACCTAGTAACTGAATAAATCTGTGATTTAAAATTAGTTACTAAGTATATTAAGGTTATGTTATTAGTGTATTATTAGTCCCTAGTCTCTACTTTCTAGTATTATATACATAAAAAAATACTGAGGTCTTGCTTGTTTAATATAGGTGTATTATATTGCACTGTATTCTCTTTCCCTTTATATCTTTTTTTAATGTGTTGAAGGCATTTCCCTTGTGTCCGGAAGAGGAACACTTGCAAGGGATGCTGCTGCAAATTAATAATAATAAAAAAGCAATCTAAAATTAATAGGTATTCTTTCAAGAAAATAAAAGCTTTAGTTATATAAAAAATATCCCTTAGAGATGATTCGGAACCACTTTGTAAAGACCATATTTATATTTATGATAAATAGAAAAATATTAGAAAAATCAACTCAGCCACAAGTGAATTCTCAGATGGGACTCGAACCCACGACCTTTGGAAATCCGGTGCTAACCTCTAGCTCAGCTCAGTAGCTACCGAGACTTGATTTTTTTCAATATTTTTCTATATAACATTTATCATAAGTATAAAAATAGCATTGAAAAATGCAAAAATTCTAAAACCATAGACCATATTAATGTAATGTTGTTGTGATGAATAACATTATTTAATATGTGGGTATTGGATTATTTAAGTAGATAGGTATATACAGGGTGTTACAAAATACCCCGTAAAAAATATAATGAATTATCAAAGCCAAAAATATTGTCAACCCTAGTAAGCTGTCATGTCAGGGAACCGGAGTAGGTAAAAATGTACATAAACATTCTGCGTTACTCTTTAGTTTTACTAAAATAGGGTTTGCATATCAATGAAAAAAATTTTTATGAAAAATCATATATTATTACGGGGTATTTTGTAACACCGTGTATATTTATTGTACAAAGGAAGGTAGGTTTTTTTTTTAGTATACACATACGTAGGTAGGTGTCTGAGTCTATTATTGGTGGTTGTGCCACTAGATCACAGAGGCGGTATATCGAAGGTATCTAGTCGAGACCGAGGTTAGAAGAAGTACCATTTTGCGCGAAACACACGAGCAGGCCATGCATTGCCCAATGTACGATTTGTAATTATAACTGTTATAGTTAATATAACATATAGCATCCACAAACGTCTATATACAATATATATTTAAATAAATAGTTTTTGTCTCTCCTGAAAAGTTTACTTAATGTTACTTGTGGGGTTTTAACAATCACCGATTCATTTTAAATTCCTTTCTCATTATTCTTTCAATACCTTCCCCTAGTCTAGTACAAGACATTATACCATCAACTTTATCGAAAACTATTTATCTATGGTGCTCAACTCATGTCGGTAATGCAGTCTGAAGAAGACAGAGTTATAGTTTTCAATATGACCTGTTTGGCGCAGGAGTACTAACCCCACCTTCTGCGCCAGAGGTCCCGGGTTCGATCCCCGGATCTATTTGTCTTGGTCTGGATGTTTAATATGTATATTATGTATGTATTTACAAAAAAAAAGTATATAAGTATGTTTATCCGCTATCTAGTATCGTAATAAAGAAACTTATCAGCTTTAACAGAAGCACCAACATTTACAAAGAAACATGTCGTTGCCAAACACAAATCTACAATCTTGAAACATATTTAATATAAGAGGGATTTTTTTTCATACTCAGTTATTAGAATATTTTCCTTTTATACAATTACAATTGTTATGTTTTATGTGTTAAGCATTGATAAAGCTGAAGGTGGAAGCACTCCTCCCGGAATCCTAAACCAGCTATCAAGTTTGCTCAAAACGATCCACCTACATCAAGCCCAAATATGCCAAAGCATCCAGCCGCGTCCTGCCAGGAAGTTGAAAGCACCGGCTATTTATAATGTCGTCCTTTTGTAAGCTTTGGAATTTGGTCAAATACAAGACCAACATCCTACCCTACTAATATTATAAATGCGGAAGTTTGTGAGGATTGAACAATGTTTGACTCTTTCACGCAAAAACTGCTGAACCGATTTGGATGAAATTTGGTACACAGATAGAAAAACATAGGCTATAATATAATATATAATAATATATTCCCACGGGAACGGGAACCACGCGGGTGGAACCGCGGCCGTCCGCTAGTAATATTATAAATCTGAAAGTATGTCAATTTGTTTGTTTGTTTGTTACTCTTTCACTAAAATGTCAGTGTCAGTATAGCAGAATTAGCTTTTTTATTTTTGAAAGCAATAAAACTTACTAAAAGCAAATTCCATACAAAATAAACTAATAAAAGAATTTTCAGGGAATTCACATAGCAATATTGCTTTAGTGCCTTTTTTAGACCCCCTGAATGTAAGAACCTGAAAGGAAAGGCTAACACTCAATAATTTATGCAATTTCTATGGTTAGCATGTCCGTGTAAGGGTCTTCAAGTAGTGGACTATTTTTATCCCTATATTCCTACGGAAACAAGAACCACGCGAGAGAAACCGCGGGCAGCCGTTAGTTTTACATAAGTATAAAGGACATTCCGTGAAAATGTCATGAAAGGAGATCGTATCGAACATTGCATTACTTACATGAAAATATAAATAAGTGACATGACATTTTCTGCAAAATTATGCTCCGTTTTAATTTTTTATTATGCTTTTAAGTATTTTTCCTTTTTTTATTAATCAGTGTTTTAATATTTTTTCCAACTGACGAAGTTAGTTCACATTACGGCATTAATGTTAGAAAGTGCCAGTTATTTGCTGTGTCACTCGCAATCGCAATCAATAGTACTGACTAGGCGATTTCTTTTAACCATTCTCTTACGTAAAAGATCTCGGTTATTTAATAACGATTTAAAGTATCATTTACTGTCGTCCATCACGAACTGTTTTTTAATAATCTTAATATATATATCTCCTGTCACGATGTTTGTCCGCGATGGACTCCTAAACTACTTAACCGATTTTAAATTAAATTGGCACACCGTGAGCAGTCTGGTCCAACTTAAGAGATAGGATAGCTTTGATCCCAAAATTCCCACGGGAACGGGAACCACGCGGGTGAAACCGCGCCCGGCCTCTAGTATATTATAAAATTTCGAGTATTTCAATTATCCAAAGTTACCTATTTAAAAAAAAACGGTTATATTGTTAAGTCTTAGCAATGTGTGGCTATGTAAAAAATATTTAATATTAAATATCGTCTTCCTCCCACAGCTAAATCGATAAAAATCAACGAACTGCTGGTCCACATAATCATATTTTTTCTCAAAAAAAGCATTTAAACTTCATCTAAAGCAAAAACTTGGTCTCTTGATATAGTCTTGACTATCTATATAACCAAATGATCCTTCAATCGAGTCGTAGTAAAAAAAAAATCAATATTTCTGTATTTGGTAAGGTAATTATAATTATAAAACATTAGTTACTGCAGACAGAGCTGTCAAACCCAAATAGCGAAATTTAAGTGCATATAATGATAAATAATAAGACTGTTTTTATAGCCCATTACACGCACGCATCGCAAATGACGCATCCACCAAAATGCATGCACCTTTTAGCCAACTTTGCAGTTCGTTTGCCTTTACGTGCTAAAATTAGCATTTTAAAGGAAAGCATTATTTTTACGCATTCGTAGTTACCTCTGATCTGAATCGGCTAAATAATCGCTTCTCTTTTGTGCCTATGGATGGCACTTGCACAGCCGACACATTAACTTATCTTTCTTCTCTGCCTACTCATGACTCTCTATTTATTCTTTATCAGATTGCGGAATGTGATGTTAAGAGTGATCCTGTCGATCGGTTCCAATGCCGTAAGTGCTGATTCCATTAGTCGCAAAATGATCTTTCTCATTATTGATATCCTCGTTCCTGTTATAACCGAAACCCTTAACACTTCCATTTCTACTTTTCTTTCAGCCTGGAAGAACGCTAATGTTATCCCACTTCCTAAAAACTAAATCCTACAATGTACTCTGAATACCTTCCTATATCCTTTACTTCCTTTACTGTTAAAGGTCCTTGAAATACTTGTCTTTACTCAGCTTAGTGCTTATCTCAACTGAAATAACGTTTTTATTCCATTTCAGTCTGGTTTTCGTAGAGGCCATAGCATATCTGCGGCATTGGTTAAGATCACAGACGACATACGCCATGGTATGGATGATCGCCAGCTGAACGTGATGACGCTACTGGATTTCAGTAATGCCTTTAGTTGGACTTACGTAAATTTGATCACGTATCTCACTTCCGCTCCAAGTATAATGGCTTCCTATTTGCCGGCGCAGGGACTAGACACTCTTTCTCTTTTTTTCTCCATCTTGTTGTTCCCAACTTCCCCCTGTTATCTTAAAGAATTATTCAACTTTCTTTCCTCAACTTCACTACGCACTTTGCGTTCTTCCTCTAAACTTTCTCTCGCTACTCCCTGCCACTCAACAAATTTCTTCTCCTACTCCTTCGCTGTGCACGCTATTCGTTTATGGAATTCTCTCCCAGAAGGACGCTCGTACTTTGGCATCTCTTCGCGATCAAGTTGCTTTTTCTTAAAATTTACTTATTATGTATTTGTATAGGTATTTTACTTGTCAACTCCATTAAGGCCGCGTATATGAAAACGTTCTTAGGAAACCATCCTTAGGTTATTTTGCGTTTTTCACGATTTCTGACTTTTCTAGTACTCATACCTCAGTTGGTGTCTTAGAGTGTTTTAATCCTCATGAGAAACAGGATCGATTAGCAAAAAAAAAATATTTTGAAGGCTGACAACTTACCTGCAAACTGTATTTTTTTTCAAAATCCGTAAATGCAGTTTAATATTTCTCAAAAAAAACATTTTATAAAAAAATTCAAACCGACTTCAAAAAGTAAAAAATAAAACTTTTGGAGTCGGTGCCAGCCAGGGCATTCTACATTGCACTTCTATTAACTATATATTTTTTTGGCCTTAATTAGCTAGCACCGACTCCAAAAGTTTTATTTTTTACTTTTTGAAGTCGGTTTGAATTTTTTTATAAAATGTTTTTATTTCAGATTTTTTAGTTACATCATGTGCCGTTACTTACACTAAAAAAGTTTCATCAAAATCCGCTCAGTAGTTATTGCGTGAAACTTCAGCTCGAACAAGAATCTTAACAATTACCTGGATGATATAATTGTTTCATGACTTCCATGACATTAGGCCCCATATCTCCGAAGATTATCATCGGATCTCAATGAGACTTATATGGGAACAAATTGACAGTGTACCCGATCGAACAAAAAACAACTATTAAAATCGGATCACCAACATCGGAGTAATCGGTATACATACATCAGAAAAAAAAAACGCTTTGAATTGAGTACCTCCCTCATTTTTTGTTGAAGTCGGTAAAAATAAGGATGGTTTCCTAAGAACGTTTTCATGTAGCAACAACGGTTAAGGTACCTGCCCTTACTGCCCCGTCTTAAATTCCCACCCTGTATATTTTATTGGGTATGTATTTTTTTTTAATTAATAATAATTTAATAATCTTAATTCTTTGCACGCACTATTAATTGAAATAAAACAACATTTACTTAGATACGTATAAAAAAAGATGTGAAAACTCGGGAATCCAAAATAACACAATTTAATCCAAAAATTTAGAATTGGGTGTTTGTTTCGTACCACCTAGTTTTCAATCACTTGAGATTACTCTACTGGAGTTCTTATTTAATAGTTTTATAGTTACTGTCATTACTTTCCTTTTCACGTCGCGTTGCGTGTCACTAAACGATTGTCATCAATCTTGATACGATTTGAATCAACCCCACCTTGCCAGAGTTGCCCTTTGGCGCACCTCAGATCAGAACCAACCTTTGGGAAATTGCTATAGAATCGTGACTAAGCATGACAAGACTGGGAATGGGAATCTTCTAGCTATTTTTACTTCTAAACCTAAGTTTGGCAGACAGGAGTTACTGCATCTAAGGTAGGTACTGATGTCAAATAACGCGTACCTAATTTTAAACCTAAATATATATCTAGAAAATAAAATATAAAATTAAAGAAAACAGCACGCGTAATAGCATTTTTTAATTGTGACATGAAAATATTGGAAATTACAGTAACTTCTTAAAAATTTATAATTTAAGGACTTAATTCCAAAAACAGTGCTGTAGGCAATATATAAAATACTATAGTGGCTTAATTCCGTCTATGAGTGTTTTCTTACAGTAACTGTATAATTAAGATCTTTCTTAAATTTTCTTATTAAAAACACAGAATCAGCGTTTCTAATACTAGGTAGGTACTATATTTTTAAAAGTAGTTTCTCAAAGAGAAATTCTTAATTTCTTACTTTTTTTCCTTGGTATTAATTCAATTTCACTTATGGCACACAAAGAAACATAAAAATGTTATTATTTCACCTAAATAACAAATGAAAATACCGACAATTTAATAAATTACAGTAGGCATTATTAAACCTCGCTGATTTCGCCCGTTCACCAGTTAAAGAGCTACGTTGCCACAGGCAGACAGACAAACACACACACATAGCGGTCAAACTTATAAAATCCATTTTTTGTGTCGGGAGTTAAAAAGGGCCATAAGGTTAATTGTGCCGTGTGGTGACGGTCTAAGAATCCAAGTGTCTCCATGCATGGGATCGCGTAAGAGTCGACTAAGAGGCTCGACGCAATGAAAACCTGTGCGAGACAAAGAAAGCTTGAAACAAACCCTCTACCAACCCGTCTGGCCAGCGTGGTAGCAGTAGGCTAATAGCCTCCTATAAACGCCACAATATGCGTGAGCTAGGAGAGGCTTATGCCGAGCAGTGGACGTCCACAGGCTGATGATGGATGATGGATGGATGAAGGTTAATAAAGTTTATGGTGTGGGTAATCGCGTCTAGGGCGGCCAGTAAAGCCTATGCTTACGCCTATGCGTTATTTATTAACTATCAACGACCAATCAACATAACATTTAAGAAAATATAATTGTAAAAAAAACTCTTCAAATATCGATGGTTCATCTAGCAGATGTATTTCTTCAAAACATGGAAGATGCACCACCCGCTGTTTAAACAATAAATGCACATGCACAAAATAAATGCAAACTAAGTAGTAAAAAAAGTCAAAAAGTAAAGACATATCTATATTCTCCCGTTTCCGAGATAATTATATGTTATTTAATCAGAATTAAGCAGATATCACAATTATACCCTAACATGAAACGGAAAAAACAGTATTTTTGAGGACTAAATTGAGATGTGAAGTGAACTACGAACCATCCCAGTATTTCAACTATCTCACTGGGTCCGATGCAAATAAGTGGCACATCTTACTGCAACACTAACTACTTTGCACGATTAACGACCCATACTTAATTGTATTAGGTACTTTCCTTAGGAGTTTAAGCTACCTGGAATTATAACAATAAAGAACTGAGATAAGATAATCAAGTGCGCGAACAGAAACAATCGACGGAAATTTGAGCAAGCTATCGAAATAACTCGTTTCCCCAACCCAAGTGTAACGTTCACTGGCAAACGCTTCCGTGTTCTTTCTTTATTATCAAAATCAAGAAAAATATCTGTACTTTTCAAAGATTGACTTTTGCTAGAAAAAAATTAAAAAGAATCGGCCATTTATAACCATAACTTACCACGCTCGCAGGCTCAATACGGATTTATCATCATTATTAGCCATTTTAAATGTCTCAACAGCTGGACAGGCCCACAGCACAGGCCTTCCTTATGGATGGATGCATAAAGAGAATGGGCCATTGCCAGGTATGACCCACCACGCGGGTTTAATGCTGATTGTTGTTTTAACGACTGCAAATCAAACCGGTACCATGGGCTTAATTCGTCATTTGCTAGCAGGACACCGGTGGTGTCCAGAGAGCAGTGGAATGTCTATTGAGTCTCATAACTCGAGGCCAAAGGTGCCTTCGGAGCACGGAGAACTCACAGCCCGAGATTATGCATCGCGTGGTGGCCGACACTTGCGAAAGTTGCTTAGCCGCAACGATCGCAGGCCGAGCCGAGCTCTTCTGCCACAGAATAATTAGTATCTACAAAAATCATGTTTCCAGGTCACGGTCGCTATTCGGCTCTACAGGAAGAACTAGATTGCGCAATCTTTACGAACGGCATTTACAAATGGTTTCTGCGATTCATTGTATACTCGTATGCACTGAAACGTTTCATTTGAAAGTTATGTAAAATCTTATTAACTTGAGAACAGGCATGAATGCATGCAGAGCAATACGATTTGTAACTGTTATGAGGGTTATTTTAAATCCTGCGTTGACGCAAAAAAAACATCGTAATCGTCTAATGAAGATCTCGTGAACAAGAACACTCCATCCACTCCAAATTCAATACCAAAACATATACGGCATGCTTTAATAAATATTACACATTATAAGCACTGTTGGCCTTGCCAATATTTTTAGTTTCCTTTGCCAACTACTACAACTTTTGTAAGTCGTTCTATCAAAAGTAACTCCATATTCCCAAATATAGGTCATAAGGGTAACAATGAAGGTAACGCATTGCTTCGTCGGGATTCTGGTTGAACCTTGAACCGAAACCCCAAATTCGAGATTATGTAAACCGCTAAAGATATCAAAAACTATCGGATAATGTTCACGTTTCATTTCCGTGTTTAGAGTACACGACTTTTTATCGTGCTAGGCTGTTACAAGCATAATATGTCGTACTTCACTTCACTCTTATAATTTAAAAGTTCAAAACGGATGTTAGGAACTAATAATTCGACCTTATTGATGTGCTTTGAAAGATGATCTTCAAATGAGAAGTTATAAAACTTAGAAACATACTCCTAAGTACGAACGAATCGATTAGGAAGGTTTTAATAAATGTGTAATATCCTAAATAATGGTAGCCAAAGTAAATGTGTAATATCCTAAATAATGTAGCCAAAGTAAATGTGTAATATCCTAAATATTGGTAGCCAAAGTAAATGTGGAATATCCCAAATAATGGTAGCCAAAGTAAATGTGTAATATCCCAAATAATGGTAGCCAAAGTAAATGTGTAATATCCCAAATAATGGTAGCCAAAGTAAATGTGTAATATCCTAAATAATGGTAGCCAAAGGAAATGTGTAATATCCTATATAATGGTAGCCAAAGGAAATGTGTAATATACTAAATAATGGTAGTCAAAGTAAATGTAATACCCTAAAAATAATGGTAGCCAATTAAATGTGTAATATCCTTAATAATGGTAGCCAAAGTAACATACGCTCACGTCATCTCTTGCGGGATTGGCAAAGCATCAAAGGTGGTAACATCACCCACCATCAGGTTTTTTGCTACACACGATGGCTTTTTTATACACATACCTTTTCTAAATCGGTCCAGTAGTTCCTGATTAGCGCGTTCAAACAAACAAACTCTTCAGCTTTATAATATTAGTATAGATTTAGATAAATGCTAGAGCTAAATATTGTCCGAGTAGTTTGAGACAGTTTAATATTTTTCTTTTGTAAGGTCAGGGTCAAAAAATTCTTCATTACTACAAAAAAAAATGACAAATTATCAAAACTCGTAAAATAGTACCGTTTTCGTTTCCATAATACGTGCTCCTATGCTCCTTTTTGCCATTGAATGAATATTCTGCTCCAGAACTTGAGATGTTCAAATGAAATGATGGGGATATTGGTAATAATCGTAAAATTTTATGCTAAGGTAGAAAGTTGAGAGGAAATCCTGATATGAATGTATTTTTAGTGCGTAGATGAACAAAAATAGTCGAGGGTATGTCGAGTGATTTCTTGAGTGGCCAGAAACACAGAACTGGAAATGGATGAAACAGTAGTAATATTCATCATTCATCATGACATCCTGTGATTTTCGGCACCCATTCCTGGAAAAACTCCACTCGAGTAGATTTTTTCGAATATCTTTCTATTTTAAATTTATCACAAGTATAAAAATGCATTGAACAAAAATCATAAACTGGTGCCAAAAACAACAATGAATGCAGATGATGCAAATGAAGACTACCCTAATTCTTGAAATTGAAAGTGGTATCAATGTGAAACTAAGTTATTCTTTTTAATTTCTGTACTTATGCAGTGCAGTAACACTTGAGATCTACAAAAGTTATCATTATGTGTTGTGTAAAAAGTCGGTGACGATGATACTTTCTCTAAAATTGTCGCAATTTCCTTACATTGTCTTAGAATAAAGTAGCAGTTATATTGTCACTTTTTGTTGTTTCTTGCTTTGTTTGTTCTGATCGTTACGATTTAAAATGTTTCAAGTAAAGGGGTAATTTTGAATTATGAAAAAATTTCAAAATGGCGGGCCGGTGACAGGTTCGAACTAGAGATAGCCGATTAAGACTTTGCGACTAGCCGACTGGCTGACTAGTCGGTTGCAAAAATAAATAAAATAAATAAATATTTGCATACAATCACACCGATTATCTAGCCCACGTTAAGTTTCATGAAGAACTTGTATTATGGATACTAGATAACGGATAAACATACTTATATATTATTTTATTGTAAATACATACTTAATATACATATTAAACACCCAGACCAAGACAAATAGACATGTTCATGCACACAAATATTTGTCTTGTCCGGGGATCGAACCCGGGACCTCTGGCGCAGAAGGCAGGCTTAGTACCCCCGCGCCAAACAGGTCGTAAATGTTTCAAGTAAATGGGTATGAATTTTGAATTATGAAAAAAAACAAAATGGCGGGCCGGTGACGAGGCCAAAAGGTTCAAGCTGCCAAATAGGGGACTTTATTTTTCTTACACCACAACTTGCCCCTAATTTAAAAATCTTAAATATTAAACTCACATGGTCTCATCAAAGTAATATTTTTTGTTTACCACTTTATAATAAATGAAACATGTACCTACACTACAGACTTACGAGACGAGTAGAGATTTTTTGATAAACATTTTTTAATAGCAAACATTAGGTTACGTAACGGTATTTTCTTAATTCAGAGTATAAAAACAAGATTTAATTATAATTAGATAGATGGATAGACCGTTGTTTCCACTGCAAAAACATTAAAAACATTAATTTGACTTCTTGATTTAAGTCCAATTATCTAGTACCAAAGCTAGAGAGAGTTCCTATTCGTAGATCGTACGAAAAAATTGTTAGTCAGACCGATTAAAAACAAATAATAATAATTGTACAATTTCATATTAATCACCCATATTTAAATGTTTTTAAATATAAAAATAAGAATAAAGTCATAGGCCGACTAGCCGGTGCTTCTGCTTTTTGCCGAACAGTCCCCGACTAGTCGCCAACTACAAATGTGGCCGTATATTCGGCTTCCCCGACTAGTCGGTACATCTCTAGTTCAAACCCCTTTCAAATAAAATGTATTAAATCGTCGTCTTATGTACGTAGTCAACGTACCTATATATACTTAATATAAAATCTTAACAAAATCAAATCTTTTCCTGTATATTTCTAAAAATAAAATTTTAACATTTTAAAATCGTTTAAATCGTTTATGCACTACGAATATTTATGTACAGAAAGAAAAAAAAAATTGCCGCCATTTTGTTTTTTTTTTGCTGTACCTAAATTTGCCCAGGGTGTACATTATTTTAGTCAAAGCGCCACCTTTGTATCTTTTACCGTTTCGGCAGGCAGTTGACCATCTCCATAAATGGCCGGATGGATTTTCATCAAACGTGGCTAAGAACCATCTCGATTAATTTAGCTTTCAATTTAAAAAAAACCGCATTGTAATCGCTTGATTCGTTTAGGCTCTACGAATATACGTACAGACAGACAGACAGACATAGGCTTCAAACTTATAACACCCCTCTTAGCGCTGCGTCGGGGGTTAAAAACAATACTAGCTACTACTAGATCGCGAAATTAGAAATACACAGTTCTGTACGACTTAATATGCTCGGCCCCTTTATAATAATATTTTATAAGTATACTAGCGGATCCTCGCGGTTTTACCCGCGTGGTGCTCGTTCCCGTGAGAATATCGGAATAAAATATAGCCTATGTCACTCGGGAGAAATGTAGCTTTCTAATGGTCTAAGAATTTTCTAAATCGATCCAGTAGTTCCTGAGATAAGCGCGTTCAAACAAACAAACTCTTCAGCTTTATAATATTAAGTATAGATTCTCGAGATCCACAATAGATGAAGAAATTTGACTGATTTAAAAAGACAATAAAATTTGCCATATAATTAAGTTTGTATGTATAAATATTATATAGTCAAGTGTGAAATTTTCAGAAAAGTCCGTTTCCGTCGCAATACGACACTACACACTTGACTAGAGTCAATTGTATATGGTACCTATACCTATAAAACCCTGACGAAAAACCTGGTTTCTAATAAAAAGTCCTGACATTACGCTAGAGCGCCCTCCCACCACGGTGGTGTAACCATTTTTTTTTAGTTTTGATTGTGTTGATTATTATTTACTGCTAATGTACCATTTTTTTTGAGTGAGGGGGAATGCATTTACGCATACCAAACGGTAGTTGATTGTAACCAAATCCCAAAATCCTAAAATCCTGTCACTTTCCAAGTCCGGCCGGAATCCTGACACGGACCAAAAAATCCTGACGTATGACAACCCTACACTTGACGGCTATATTGCGTGTCTGTCGCATTGCGACGGTACCCATTTGAGAGGAATATTCGTCACTTTGCTTTGGTCTTCTGCCGGATGATGAGTTATAAGAAATGTACATAACATTTCATTTAATACCTTTATCATTATAATTAAGTTTCAAATAGTATCAGAATTATTATTAAAGATACTTCAATATCAACATCAACAAACGATGACGAATCAACGACTTTTCATTGTTTTGAAATATTAACCTTTACTACGTAACAAGTTGCAGCCGATTTTCGAAACGCGGGAAATAACACAATTGTAAAAGAGTTAGTTAATCCGTGACAGATTTATGTTGAGTTAGTGTTACCAGAATAAGACAATTTTGTGTTTGAATGCGAACGGTATGCGACCGTTTTAGCCCGTGTGATTTCTTTTGTTCTTTTTCTGATGGGTTAAACATGTGTCGTGAACTTATCCCATGTATAGTATTATGTAATCTGTGATACAAGTTTTGGTTTTAAATTCAAAACATTTAAGCATATCCTTATATTTGTTACTAGCGGCCGCCCGCGGTTTAACCCGCTTGGTTTGCGTTCCCGTGGGAATATCGGGATAAAAGGAATCCTATGTTATAATCCAGGCTATCTACTATCTCTGTGCCAAATTTCATCTAAATCCGTTCAGTAGTTTTCGCGTGAACGAGCAACAAACATACTTTCACATTTATTATATTAGTAGGATACTAGCAGCTACAAGTACTCAGCTGTAAATACTTTGTTACAAAATAAGAACACATATTTCTTAGAATTTGCCAAGGTCTCAAAGCATCCTTAAATCTCTCACAAAAGTTGTTATTTCCACCCAATTTTCCCTGAATACATTATTTCAGTACTGAACATTTAATCGCTGAAAGCTGTATTGGCTATCTTATTCAGCGGTTGACATTTAGTTGAATGCGGAATGGAACAAAACCATTTCAACTTCCAAAACGGGAACCACCGATACGGGAATGTTTTGATACGCTACGCTAGCAGATGCGCTAGGGGTGATTAAAGGTTGGTCGTTGGCCGGCTATCCTTGGCAGAAAGCCACGGTGCTGAGTCAGGGCTGGCTAGCGAAACTATTCTGCTGTCTATGGACTGTTCTATTTTCAAATACGCTTTTAGTTAACAGTAGAGTAGTGCTGTGTGCAGAGTATCGCCATTTTTTTGCTGATTGCAAAGAGTGAATTTTGGACAGAGTATTCCTGATTCCGTAGATTTTATAATTAGGTCGTGTTTTATAAGAGCATTCTACTTTCTATATTATCTAGGAAACTGTATTATTGTGGTACCAAAGTTCCTATATAATATGTTGCCCTGTCCTCCATAATCCGTAATCCGTTTCACCGCTTGAAGAGGCCAAGGTTGTAGGAATCGGGGAACACATAAGCAGGCAGCGCATAAGCATTCTTTAGCGGTTCGTATTATAAACATTATCACTTTATCTACAATACTTGTCGATACACTTAAAATACTTTCATACCGTACCAAACCGTAACCAATCCATCCAGATGAAATAAAGCCTACTTTGGTTATTTCGAAAACTGTCGTAGTTATCATCGTCATCATAAGCAGTCATTTTTATCGTTCGTACTCCTAGGAAGCGGACCTTTATGGATGCATAAGAATCTTGGCTCATTTGGAACAGCGTTAACAAATGCTGCCATCCATGGCTTTTCGTATCTTCCTAAGAACGATGGAATTCGAGAATTTATCAGAGAAAATACTTTTTCGGTCACCTTCTATATATGACTGTCCCTAAAGAAAGTACTTTTTGCCACAACCACAATTCGAACAAGCCAGCCACTGCTCCTGTAAAATTGTCTACACATATGTGTATACTCGTATCCTATGTATACAATCCCTGACCTTGCCATACACAGTAATCCCGTCGCTCGCTCCATCATGGTCGCTCGACAAACGGACGAGTTAAACAAGTAAAGTTCAACTATTATTTTTATTGAAATGACCTTGAGTTAGGAAACGCGGTGCAATGCAAATGCAATGTAATAACTAAATATTATGAACTCTTTTTATTTTGCATAAAGTGTTGCTTGCTCAATTTAGAATGTTACCTATTCTCACACCCGTGTCTTCGTAATTAAACAATGAGGTCCTAATTTAATCAGTTTAATTTGTAATACACTCATTTGCAAAAAAAACGGGCGGTTTTGATTTTCATTCATCTTTAAAAAGATACAATACCAAAAAGGTTTCAATCGTTTGTACACGTTACTGGCCGGTTTTAAAAATGCTGTGAAAAATAAAAAAAGTACGTTCTAAATTCAAATTTTCATTTGATGCTCATTTTTACAGATAACCCCTTTTTATCCTACATTTTTGGCGCGAAGTTCCAGAAGTTAACATCGACTTTCATAACCTTTATTCAATTTTTATCGATTAATTTCATATCCTTGACTGTCAAAGCTTTATTTATTGCTGTTTGGCTGTATCAAAAATGGTAGATAAAGTGGTAAAAGCTACCAAAATTATCGCGCTGCTTGAAGAGGGTTGCAGCCAATGTTTCGTGGCTAGGAGGCTAAATGTTAGTCGCTCGACAGTCCAAAGGATCTGGCAGCGATATCAGGAGACTGGTTCCGTCGAGAGAAGGCCTGGTTCTGGAAGAAAACCATGTACCCAACCACGGGATGATCGTTTTCTTGTGAGTCGCGCATTGAGAAATCGCAAATCTTCGTATGTGGATCTTAAGAACAACCTCCAAGAAGTAAGAAATGTACATATTAGTCTATGGACGGTCAGGAGGAGGCTTCCGCTGCCAATATACGCAGTCACCGCCCGGCCCGCGGCCCCAAATTACTCCGTGAGCACAGAGTTCACAGGCTTAGGTTCGCTAGAAATTGTGAATCATGGACTCAAGAAGATTGGAATAGGGTTTTGTTCTCTGATGAAGCCAGGATATCTCTGTTCGGTGAAGATCGACGTCGGAGAGTGCTAAGAAGACAAGGAGAACGCTTTGCAGAGGCATGTTTCGAAGAAATCACACCTTATGGTGGGGGCTCTGTTATGTTTTGGGCAGGAATAAATTCAATGGATCGTACAGAGTTAGTCTTCATTGAAAACGGCTCACTGACTGGGCATCGATACATAACGGAAGTTCTAATTCCTCATGCACAACCCGCATTGGCCGCTCTTGGTGAAGACTCGATTTTTATGGACGACAATGCTCGCGCCCACCGATCCCGCGATGTTAATGCGTATGTGCAAGAGGTCGGCATTCGTCGTTTGGATTGGCCAGCTCGAAGTCCCGACCTCAATCCCATAGAGCATGTCTGGGACGTTCTGAAACGGCGTGTGAGATCAGTACACCCGGCTCCGCAGACCATCAGAGAGCTGAAGAATGTGATTACTGCGGAGTGGGAACGTATTTCCCAAGCAAGTATCCGGGATATACTCGCTAGCATGCCCAGACGAATTCAAGCTGTGATTTTAGCTAGAGGGGGTCACACTCGATACTAAACATTTATCTGCTTTTACTTTATTAAAGAAAAACAAACAAAAAACCTTTTTTTATTTTTACTTCATGAGTATATGCACTACTAGCGAACATACACTACTAGCGAGGTTTAGCATTATTTCCCATAAATTGTATCTAAATTTTATGAAATACTGATGAAAACGATTATTTTCTTATTAATTTACCAAATTGTGAGGATAAAACTACCTATAATTATCAAACAAAGCAATATTAACATTTGAAATGGTTCATTGCTTAGGTGCCCGTTTTTTTGCAAATGAGTTTAGTTTTGTCTTCTAAAATATCTACTTGAGTAGAGCCTTTTGCATAAGTTGCGTTAATAATTAAATATAAACACAAAAAAATACTGCTTGTCAGCTTGTCTGATATCTTCATGAAATATTTAGAAATACATCTCAAAATAGTCCTCAAATGGAAGATCTCTATTATGCATCTTCCTTCATTCGACGGAGATTCTAACATGGTGGTTTGGACCAGTTTTTATATCCTTTAAAATGTTTTTAGGCTTGTAGGTGCCGTAATCAGCTCCTCCTGCACTGCAGTATTTCAAATGGACACAGCGTTGAATTTAGAACACCTTTATTTGAAGATAATGTAAAGCATTGAACTAAACCTCTGAAAACAAATTGAATATACTTATACTGTTGCCTGTTTGGACTTTGTGTCTCTCTTCGAACTCTGATTCTGAACTTCAGTGGAAAGCTCTTCGAACTCTGATTCTGAGCTTCTGTGGCAAGGAGTGCTTCTGTTGTTCTTTTTTTGTTAAGACTACTGGGAAACGCTTAGCCGCAGCCGTCATGAATCTAATGTAAGTAATAAGTGGATGGAAGCGCACTTTTTCCGAAGCCCACTGAGGAACGGGCTACCTTATTTCCTAACTGAATTATAACTGCAACTACATTGGTGTTATGGCGTCAGTCGTAGATAAGATAGTGGTAGCTAGCTAGCCAGGCGAACTTCCCTACAAGTCATACCACAAATGAAATTCATTGGTTCACGCATGACAGACAGCCGACTTACTTCTTTTAGTTCTAAAGGGATCCCTAGATGACATAAATATTTTTTGATTTTTGATTTTTTGCATTTTCAATGCTATTTTTATACTTATGATACATTTTAAATATAAAAATATTGGCAAAATCAACTCGGCCATCTTGTGGCCAAGTTGATTTTTTCCAATATTTTTAAATAGAAAAATATCAACCAATTTTGATCGTTTGGAAAGAAGTGTGATGAAATCAAAATATCAAATCAATAATAATTTGTGCCATAGTAAATGTCTAACCGTATCCGAACGAAAATAAATTAACTTTTCGAGGGTAGACTTATAAGTAGCCAGTAATCCCGTGACCACGGCAGCTGTAAAGGTGCCGAAACGTCGGGAAAATCAAAAAACCCCCTAAAAAACCTAAAAATACGGACAATTACAACTTAGTTCGTGAAAATATAGCGCGTTTTATATCCGTAAAAGTTGTTTTATTTCAATGAACAGTGCGCGCCAAAACATAAGATGTACGTAAGTGTGATGAACTTTGACAAGCAGGACAGCAAACTACCTAGGATTGACAATGCTTGAATAATAGTAAAGTTTTTGCATTTTCCACGTAGAACTGTGTCGATAAGAGTGCGATTGCTGGACGTTGCGGCAAGCCTTATCAAGCATGCTTGTCAAGCAATTTTTCATGTCTAGGGAACCCATAACGTCTTGTGTCTGGTCCAACCCATTACAATTTATCTTCCATTTTACAATTCTTTGAAATAACCAAGTTGTTTCATACAACCTTTGCTGTATTGGTAAATGTAGATGAATACATAGAATGTCTGGCGCCTACTGATGCGACCTCTCGTCAAATGTTGCGCACGCGCCGCCGCCGCCGACCCGGAATCGCTTCATGCAAGAATAACTGGTTTGGTTTGAGCAGGCTCGCCACTGTAAATTGAGCTTTCTCTCTCTTCAATTAATATTAGATTGAAGGTCTATTTGCTGGATGGTGATAATCGCAGTGTAATATTGCTGCACTATGATTAAATTGTAATGCAAGTGGTTCTATTTGGATACTTAATATCTTTTGATTTGGCTTTACTACTTTTATTTCATTGACTAGTTGCATAAATATAACTGTTTTTTTATTTCTATTATAAAGTGTTGTTTGTGGCAATCGATTGCTTTCGTTTATGAAAAGTTTCTAAAAGAAAAGGTTATGGGTAGTTAGGTACCCCCTCTAGCCTGTAGTAGCGTAACTTTTTTACTCTGTGGCACGAACCGTTTAAAAATGGCGGCTAACAATTTCTAAAGTTTTTAAAAACATTCCAAACGTCGTGAGCACATAATGGCGGCAAATTATCTAATTTCCAGTGGACAATTCGTCGTCAACTGAGTCCGATGACAGCACTTTCTATTTCGTTTCCCTATTATAGCACGGACTTTATTGCATGCGGACCTAACTTTCACTAGTAGTGCAGTTAATTAAAAATACATTAAGGCTGAGGTGCACCAGCTAACTTTGACCGATTGATGGTTGTCAAAGCTGTCAAATCCCAACTTTAACAGTGGAAAAATGTATAGGATTTGACAGCTTTGACAACCATCCAATTCGTTAGTCATAATAAAAATTGTTAGGCCCTTTTCACACCACCGCTGCGGAATGCGATACCGCAGCGATTTCGCAGCGGTGTATGCGAGCGGTATCGCTCGCTCTCGCTCTAACCTATAGGTAGTTTAAATATGGCGATCCTTATCGTTTCGTATTCCGCAGCGGTGGTGTGAAAAGGGCTTTAAAGTTAGATGGTACAATCCGACCGTGGATTGACCTACTAACTTTAACAATAACTATAACTTTAGCGGTGGAAAAATTTATAGGAATATACAGCTTTGACATTAACAAATCTATTAAAGTTAGCTGGTGTAATTCAGCCTAAGATGGAAATTGTGCTAAGATTATCGCTATTGTCAAAGTCAAGTCAAAGTCAAAAGTCAATATCATTTATTCAGTCTAGGCTGTTACAAGCACTTATGAACGTCAAAGAAGCTACGCCATCGGTTCACAAACCCTACGGCGGGAGACCTTGTAACGAGAAGAACCGGCAAGAAACTCGTCAAGGGCTGTTTTTTTCTCCCTGTTTTATTTCATACAGAGTCGTCAAATTATTGAGTATATTAATCTTCTGCGTAAGTGGTTAGCAAAAAACAATTAACAATTTTCTTTGAAGTTACAGAAATCAATGCAATGTTGTGCGGTTTGCTTATTATATTCTCTGTTGTGGTAAATGTGTCAATTAAGGAAGATTTTGATCGACTATAATTGATTTGGTAAACTTTTTTATAAAGTTATTTTTTTTGCCAAGTTGTCTTTAGTCCAGAGTATTCAATATGTCAATAGTTTTCATTTAATAAGTTTTCTGGGACGAGAGATCAACGCTTCGATCTTATTATATTCTCTGTTGTGGTAAATGTGTCATTTAAGGAAGATTTTGATCGACTATAATTTAATTGATTATGCTTTATTTAACATTTATAAAGTTATTTTATTTTGCCAAGTTGATTTCAGTCAGAGTATTCAATATGTCAATAGTTTTCATTTAATAAGTTTTCTGTGACAAGAGATCAACGCTTTGATCATGATCTACCGATCATAAATTACCGTTTTTCATTATGTACTTTACTGTTCAAATCTATCCCCGTGAATAGTTAGATCGATCGAATAGTTATTGTTATTTTGTCAATAGAACTAATCCTTTTCATGTTCTGTGATTATGTGATGTGAGCGAGTTCTTCTTTTCATATTATTAAGATAAGCGCAAACTGAAAAACCAAGACTGCCAAGAACCCTAGGTAGGAGGCAGTATAATCTATAATAATTAGCCAGGCTTATTAGAATGTACTTACGATTATATTACCTTTTATATGGTCCTTGCCAAAGACCAAAAGGAACTGAAACTAACAAACAGGAACGGATGGCGCACTTTGATTTCGGAGGCCAAGATCCACTTCGGGTCGCTGAGCCAGCGAAGTAAGTTATATGATCCTACACACAACACTAATGTTTTTAATGTTGACCTTGAATAAGCTGGCTATAATCACTTCAATAAGAGCTCCATGTGGTTTCGATTCAATCATCATACACTAGAGACAGTCAACAGCACGCCAGGTATTTTAGTTTGACCTTGAGAGCGCGCTTATGTTCTTATGAAGCTTCCGGCAGAAACGTGATTTCAACTTATCATTGGTTAACATGGATCGATGAAGGCTAAGCGAGCTAAGCTCCCCGTTGTGTGTAAAAAAAATTATTAGTCTCCGATATATAGTCTGTAGGCTTATTACGAGTTTCGCAAACTCGACGTTACAGTAAACGTTAATGTAAAATGTAGCTCTGTCTCTTTCATATTTAGCGACTATTTTACCGACATGAGCAGTGTATCCGATAGTCTACGCTCACGAGTCCTGTAAATGTCATGTTAAGCAAACTCGTAATAGGGGTACTGATCAGACAATCGGAAGACGCTAGTGCCATGCATTTGTTTGAAGACTCAATACACATCCGATCCGATAATCGGACCGGACGTCCGAGTCGGAAAGAACGCTACGCGTTTACGATTTTATTGTCTGATCCAGTTGTCTGAAGGCGCTGGTGCGATTCTCCTTCCGATTTGCCACTTGACTCTCTAGCGCATTATTTTACTCTTTGGACTGAGTTTAGAAAAAGTCGGACGCAAAAATCGGACGTGTATTGAGTGAATCCTATCAGATAATCGGAAGCAAAATCGGACGGCTATTGCTACTTTTAAAGCCTAACATGCTGTGAACTGTACAAGAGTGAAGGCGAATCCCAAGTCAACGACCTACAACAAACTATCGCACTATTTACACCGACCAACGTAACTTGATCCGCCCTCCCTACTCAAGCTTATCCATTTTGAAGCTAAATATTAACTGATGAATGCATCTTGCGGGGTCTGGTGCGCTGGTGCACATTCGACTTAGCAAATGCAGTCTTAGTAATGCAAGACAAGCTGTGTATGTTTGTGAAATGTCTTAAAGATTATAATCGTAATGAAAATTAGAAGGTATTTACCTGCTAGCCTTAGCTGCTACAAGCTTTGCTTTTTTTTTCTTTGTTTGCTTGGTGCCTTAGTATGTAACAAATACAAATATGAAACGTGGTACAGTGACTTTATGAGCTAGCGCAGACGACGGATAACGGAGGACTTTTTGTCCGCGACACGTCTTTATTGTTAACCAAATAATATTCAACTTAGATCGCGAATATCCATGAAAAGTACGCGATAGTCCTCGTTATTTATTCAACTTTATGTTCTTAGTAATAAGGTCGTGTCGCGGACAAAAAGTCCTTCAATGTCCGTCGTATGCGCAGGCCATAACGTTTACTAGCGGCCGCTCACGGTTTCACCCGCGTGGTTCCCAGTCCCGTGGGAATATCGGGATAACAAGTATCCTATGTATGAACATAGGATACTGGTTATGAAACCAGGCTATTATCTACTATGTCTGTACCAAATTTCATCCTAATCCGTTTAGTAGTTTCGGAGCCTATTCAATGCAAACAAACAGACAAACAATCAAATCTTTTCTCTTTATTATATTAGTATACATTTAAATAAATAACCAAAATTAGAATGTAATGTTTCGGTTATGTTTTGTACAGGTACAGTGTATATAGTATTCTACTAACAAGATAAACCTTACATTAAATGTCCCCTAATTGTCTAATTTAAAAACTATCACAATCCGAGGTCCATCCAATTCAGAGGTATTGTGATTGTGATATTTTCGTCTGTTATATTGCTTAGACAGTTCAATTTCGTTTATTCCATACCTTTTAAAACGCGTCCCGATCACAATCCCTTTCAAATGTCAAATAGTGACGGCCTGAATAACTTTCACATTACGAATTGAAAGGGATTGCGATAGATTTAAAATTAGATAATTAGCCCCCTGATATAATATGCCACAATTTCCTATAGCTCGTTGGTTACATAAGAAACTTTCTAAACTATTAATACATTACGAAGTCCACCACAAAATAGCATAATGAACCCATCCAAAACTGAATCTGCCGGTGAACTATCTAAAATCTATACTATATAATATATACTAATATTATAAAGCTGAAGAGTTTGTTTGTTTGAACGCGCTAATCTCAAGAACTACTGGACCGATTTAGAAAATTCTAAGACCATCAGAAAGCGACATTTCTTCCGAGTGTCATAGGCTATATTTTATCCCGATATTCCCACGGGTTCGGGCACCACGCGAGTAAAACCGCGAGGATCCGCTAGTCTACTATAAATCTACGATAGCACTCACAAAATCGATCCGAGGTCAATATTGTGTAACTATTTATTGCGTCGAAATATACAGTACACTTCACTTTGATGCGATCGATAGATCTATGAAGTATCGCACAAACACAATTACGATTTGGTGTTATCAAGTTCGAGAAAACAATAAGTATAGACACTTGTACTTTAAATTAAATTAAATTAAAAGATGTACTATGTTAAAAGATAAAATATTCTTTATTGTACACCATGATATTTTTCAAAAGTATTTTTCTTTTAAAGAAACATACACATACGATACAGACGATAAGAATAGAAAGGAGGAGAAAAAAGAATTAAATACATTAATCAGAACACAACAAAATATAACTAAGAACAATTGTGTGGGGTCAATAAAACCCTATCTCAGCGTTTTTGCCTCTGTGTCATTCACAGGTGGGCCGAATGATCACAGAGGCGCTGTTATAAAGAAGAACAATTGGCGGCCTTATCGCTAAAAAGCAATTTCTTCCAGGCAACCATAAAGTAATAATATGTTATTCTCTTCTCCCTACTCAGTGCCATCTCCTTGATTTCCTCATCCCGATACCTACGTGTCAACATTATATCCTCTCCCTTATCTGATTCCTACAGCTTCGAGGCCTCTTCCTCTTGCCTTCCACTTTTTCTTTCTATATGGATCTGATAAAATTGTCGTGTCGTATCAGATGTCCCAATCCTAACATTTTTCTTCTTCTGATTTCGACCGTCTTCAGCAAAGTTCTCTTATCTCCCAACAATTTCCAACACTTCCTCGTAACTTTTTTTCCGTCCAGACAAATTTTTCTTCATCCTTCACCAAAGACTTGATGAGTACAAGACCTAATTAATATAAGCACATCTTAATGCAGGCCATACACCATCATATTCACCGTCAAGTTTGCAGCGGACTTGATGCGGCGTCCAGTAAACTGTCTTCGCGCACTCATAATTGAAATAAAACACCTTTTGCGGAATATTTAGTTATATATTTGGTACTTACTATAATTTTTCGCGTTATTTGAGGTTTTTTGGTTTACCGACGTTTCGACCTTTTCAGTAGCCGTGGTCACGGGTTGAATCCCGTCTGTCAATTCCGCAAAAGGTGTTTTATTCTAATTAATATACTTAAAAATTACTAAAAAATTACTTTACAACGAAACGGTCGAGATCGAGAGCTCCTGGAGTTTTTTTCTAGTTTAATAGTATTTTATTAAAATGGAAGCAAGAGATATATTTTCCGCCGTAGGGGATTACAGGGGAAAGCCGTGATTTTATTTCATGTTTTAACTAAAAGCCTCTCCTATGTATAGAAAAATAAGCGGAAACTTATAGTATTTAGGGTAACCCTAGCAATTTCCCAATCTAAATGGTAAAATAGATTTGAAAGCGGTCCCTAACAGGAACGTCTATTTCAACAAGAGCTCTCTTCTCTTATATCGTAAGACGACGTTAGGGGTCTCGAAATACTGGGGCAGAATATAGGTCGCGCTTAGTATCCAGTGACCTGTATTCGGACGTTTCCCTGTGTTATTTGTAGACCGTTAACAGAGTTTACATAAATATGCAACTTCCAGTTATAAAAATACTGTGTAACGAGCTAATTAGGTAGGTAGGTAGATATTTATATTTATTTGAGCAACGTTTAAATAATAAGTAGGTACTATAGTTCGGTACTTATTTTAAACTTTATTCTAACTACATTGTGCTTACCTATTTGATATGACATAGGTTGACGACCTGTTTGGCGCAGGGGTACTAACCCCGCCTTCTGCGCCAGAGGTCCTGGGTTCGATCTCCGGACAAGACTAATATTTGTGTGCATGAACATGTCTATTTGTCTTGGTCTGGGTGTTTAATATGTATATTAAGTATGTATTTACAAAAAAAAAAGTATATAAGTATGTTTATCCGTTATCTAGTATCCATAACACAAGTTCTTCATGAAACTTAACGTGAGCTAGATAATTGGTGTGATTGTATGCAAATATTTATTTAATCATTATTTTTATTTATTATAGGTTTAGTATTACTAATGAGACGAAAAAGTGTCGCTTTCCGTGTTATCTTGATAACTTCACCTCTTTAGAGTATTTTTTCTTACATAAAACAAGAATTACAAGAAATCTATTACCTAAAACCAGCAATAAAAAGTACACAAAAGCCAGCAATGAAGGTGGTTATTAACTCCATAGCTCACAGTGAAATCGCAATTATGTGAAAGCTACCCCGACTAAGGGCTGATGGCTGATCTCAATGTTAAATCGAATGGAATGATACGAGCAGACGCACAAAGACCGCTTTCACTTCAACCGCTGAAGCGATAATCGATGTAACAAAGCCACTATTCAAAGGGCCTGATGACGCAGAGGTTGGCGAGCTCGGCTTGCGGTTGTAGCGTTAAGCATCGTTTGCTATGGTCAGTCGCGGGATGGGTGACCAAAAATGCTGATCTCAATCGTAAATCGAATGCAATGGAATGATACGAGAAGACGCACAAAGTCCGCTATCACCTCGACAGCTGAACGTTATTCGATGTAACAAGCGACTATTCAAAGGGCCAGCTAAACATAACACTGTTATATCACGCGACAAGATATGGAGAAGGATGCTGTCCTGCTTATTATCCCGCTACGATTTGAGCGGGACAGTGATACTTCACATGATTGAGCTACATACAAGTGTCGATAAAAACCGCTCATTTCAGGGCGACTGATGACGTCATGAGGGTTGGACCACATCTGTCGCCACGCTATCGCCTTTTACTGTCGCCCAATTCTATTCTGTCTCTCAGAACCGTCACTTGCCAGTGTGAGAAAGACTGACGGGATGCTATCGTACCGGCGATGCTGCAGCATGCTATACTACTGTTAATATTTCTCGTTCTAGCAAATGGCGGTTCTGAGCAAGAGAAAAGGATAGGGCGAAGAAAAAAGGCGATTGCGTGCTGACAGATGTAGTCCAACCCTTAGGTAACTTTCGCTATGGTCGGGGGTCGGATGACCAGAAATGTTTTATCTTGATCTCATCCAAAACAAACAAGTTGTTGCAAACTTTCGCATTAGTAATATTTAAGGATAGGATAGTAGGAAGCAGAATTAATGATATTGGTCCTTATCCCCTGATTACAATTAAATTTTAGGTATTGGTCGTCATCGGTCTCCTAGATTTCATTTGTGTATAATGTATTTAAATGTTATCGAATAACGTTTCTACTCTGACTGTAAGCCTTATTTTAGCGGGAAATATTCCGCGCTGGAAACCCCTTATTGGCGTATCCTGTAGCGCTCTGGCAATATGACAGAAAGAAAATACTACTATACCAAAAACTAGCATTATTTTAGCAGTTCCAAGGTCGTTAAGAGTTTGATATTGATATTTTTTTTCACTGTTACTTTACTGACATCATGTTATCATATTGCAGGTCACAAGAAGGCGAAGATGGCGAGAAGGGTAACGAAACTGAAAACAGGATACCTCCGCACTGCCATATCACAATCAAATGTACACGAGAGGTGAGTTGCAGTTCCCGTCCACAATTTTCCAGTTGTATTTATTTATGAGCATTTATCACGACTTGACTTAGGTATATATTCATTTTACTAAAGAAAAGGTAACCATATAATCCCCAGTTCCCCACAGCTCCTCAGTCTTAGAAATTTCGACCTCTAATCTTATGATTCTACTTCATTTGTTTTCGTATTTAACCACATATTTAAAGCATATTGCAAATTGAAAACCCAATTTAATTTCAAGGAAATCCACAGGAATAGCCTAAAATCATTTTTCTAAAAGATTGCAGGTTTCAACGGTCTATCGGAAGCGGTCCGCAGGCTGGACTTCTCATCGGCCGTCCGCGATGTACGACGGTTCAACTACATATGTGCGCTGCTTGAGCTACTGCTGGGTGGGCAAAAGCTGACGCACTTGCCTGGAGCTGCGCAAAAGCTGCTTCTGTCCATGTTGGAACAGCTAGCAGATCAAGGTAGTCATTCGATATTATTGTGCCATGTAAGTCGTATCGTATCATATGTTCGAGCTAATACTGGGCGGTCAAAAGTTGACGCACCTTCCCGGAGCAGTGCAAAAGCATGCTGGAACAGTTAGTAGACCAAGGTAAAATGTTTAATGTAGTGCTGGTGCCATGCTCTAATCGTTTGAGAGTTACATACATATAACGCACCTGCTTGATGCAGCACAGAAACTGCTACTTTCTATGATGGAATGGTAGACTAATTGAGGCATATTGAGACTATTTGAGCGTAGCGGAGCCTCTCTTATGTTGACGCTTTTGAAAATCTGTCCGCCCGGTCATAGCGCCCAGACCGTTTAACCGATTCTAATGAAACTTGGCATAAACTTAGACATCAACCATACCTAGGAGGTGACAAAAATTCGATGTCCTACCATCACCATAACTTCACTTTTGGCTCACTTTTGGCGCCAAAGAAGAGCCAAATTCGGTTTTTAGGGTTTTGCTCGAAAAGTGTAGACTTTTGTGCATCGCGATACATTACAAATTTGACCAGAATGTAATTCTGCGTTTAATGCAACAAACCGCGTCTAAATCCGTCATGTCCTCACAGAGTTATGCCGACATAAAGTTGTAAAAGCTCGCGGCGCTCTGCCTCTCTTGGGCTCCAAAGCGCCACCGAAGGTGGTGCAGTTTGGAGCTGTTCCTAGTTATTTAAGGGTTTATTATGTCTTGAGCTGATGGGATGGGCGTAATATACACATGTGAGCCGCTGGAGTTTTAAGCTGCATGCTCAATCTTAGAGAGCGAGCTATAGCTCGCTTTCTAGCAGGCCAGCTGGTGGTGCTTGCCTATATGAATTATTTTAAAAGAAAATGTCAATGGCTACACCGTCAAGGCGACCGATTTTCGCGTCGGCATCGCTTCAAACCGTCGCGTTTGGATACGTCCGATGCCTTAAAGTTATTTATATGGTGTTAATGCCGTTGTTTGTTATAATTATCAGCATACTCTTGTGGGCTAAAATACCTTATATATTTTGACAGTGGCGCAATCGAAGCAGAACCTAAACGCTCTACGCGCGCTGGTGGTAGCCCTGTCGGGATTGCGCGAGGCGGAACGGCGCGCGTGCTGGGGCCGGCCGCTGGGCTCGCGCGCGCTGTGGGGCCACCACGACACCGCCATCGCCAGGATCAATAGGATCGCAGACAGCATACGGATACAGGAGGTTTGTTATACCTTCATCTTGAGACTTTATTGGGTGTCTTTGTGATTTACTTGGCCATTTCACCGTATTCTAAGCATCGAGCACACCAACGCGCGACTATTTATGATAGATACAGGAGGTTTGTTTTATCTTGAGACTACCGGCCGCCCACAGTTTCAACCGCGTGGTTCCCGTCCCTGTGGGTATATCACAAAATCCTTTCTTAATGCTCGCCATAACCTTATACAAACAAGTCTTAACTTAGTATAAAAGTTAGCAATGTTAATCAAACAAATCAGATTAATAATTTAAAACTTAAAAGCGCACTTATATTGTTTTTCAAAAATCCTAACACCGCCATGTAGTTTTGCGTCACTTCATACAGCGCCTCTATCGACAATTAACAGTACTTATGTTTTAGATAGGTTATAATGAAGAACGAAGAATTCTCAAGGATGTTATTTTACCGTAAAATTTAAAATTTCAAGTATAATGTACGATCATTTTTCCATGTTAAATTATTGTTAACTAAATAGAGAACTGTAATGTATTTTACTAACACCATGTGAACCTATTCTTAGCAAATAAAATAATTTGATTTGAATTATAGATTTAATTCACTATTTTGTACATTTTGCGTATTCTGTCTTGAACATGAATATTTTTATCCTTTTCCGTATTCTAATTCATCCATCAATTCTCTAATGCCATATATCTGAAAAGATAATAATAACGAAAAAATGTGTTATTACAGCCTGGTCCAGAGGTAGTGCCTAAACTCCACGACTTGCCTGAAGAATGTATAAGAGAGATTTTACTTAGGATATCGGATCACAGGGACTTAGATGTGAGTATAAATAAACTTTACTTGGTATAACCTTATTCTTAGCCGACTAATATGTTCATAACAAAGTTGCGGGTTCTAGCACAGAATAAATAAGTAACAGAAGTTGCACTCCGCAAACTCATTTAAATAAATAGCGATTCTTGTTACGACAAAATAAAATCCATTTCAGGTCACTTAGCGCTCCCTCGCCAAACATCTTTTAACCGCCACTGTGGTGTAGTGGTACAACCACCGGTATCAGACCCAGGGGTCGGTTCGATACATATTTTATTCGGTTTGGTTGGTGGCAGGACTTGTTGTAAGTCTGCCTGGCTAGCTACCACCATCATAAGTCTGACGCCATAACAACAATGTTTTCAGCATTGTGTTCCGACAGTTCAAGATAAGATAGCCAGCTCTTCAATGATTGAGGATTCCGGGAGAGGCTTCCATCTTCAGCCTTATCAATACTTAGCAGCAGGTATGATGAAGGCTAAGAGGCTCATAGTCGTTCATAAAAAAAAATACTTATCAAGGCGTTGCCTTTCTTTCCAACTTTAGGCCAGCTATAGGTACGCTATCCTTTCCACCGATGTCTCAGTCCTACTGATTATTGCCGAGGATGCTGAGCGCTAAGTAATATTTAATTTGCACGCTCGGATTGACAGAGTAGTGATTCTAGTTTCTTTCTATAGGCGGCTTCACAAGCGTGGGAAGTGATGGCAGACGTTTGCAGCGAACAGCGATTGTGGCGAAGCCTCGTGCGACACCACTTCAGCGATGCACAGCTGGCACCGCTTCTCAAGGATAACCCGGACCCTGACTGGCGGGACCTGTTCCATCGCCTGAGGAGGTCAGTACAATGAGGTGTTACTAATAGATAGGTCATATGCCAACATCAGTACGTCAAACACCACTTCAGCTATTCACAGCTGGCTCCGCTGCTGAAAGACAACCCCAATCCTCACTAGCGGGACTAGTTCCATCGCCTGAGAAGGTCAGTATCTTAACACATTGGTGTCAGACCCAGAAAGGTACATATTGTATTCGGTTTGGTTAAAAGTCCTGTCCTTAGTCCGCCTTCTTAGTCAGTATATGACCCCGTCTGGCGGAACCGGTTCCATCGCCTGAGGAGGTCAGTTCAATGAGGTGTTACTAATAGATAGGTCAAACGCCAACATCAGTACGTCAAATAACACTTCAGCGACTCACAGCTGGCCCCGCTGCTGAAAGACAACCCCAATTCCCTTTAGCGGGTTCCATCGCCTGAGAAGGTTAGTAACTTAAAACTCATTGGTCTCAGCTTGGTTACAAATCCTGTCCTTAGTCCGCTTCTTAGACAGTAAATGACTCCGACTGGCGGGATCTGTTCCATTGCTTGAGGAGGTCAGTACAATAACGTTTTACCAAAGATCTATATACTTAATTCAGGTTCGCAAAATTTGTGACGACTCGATAGGGACTTTGGCGCGTAGTACGCGGCCGAGTAAGGTATCAAATTAAAGGTACTCGAGTCTATTTGTTCCGAAAACTATAAAATATACAAAATGTTAAACGTGATGATCACAAACTGCAATTAAAGATTTTTGCATAATTTGGAATTTTTCGTCGATCGACGAACCCGAGTTTCGCGTTGTAACCGCCTAACCGTAATAGTAAGGTATATAAATAAGGCTTCACAAGCGTGAGAAGTGATAGCAGACGTTTGCAGTGAGCAGCGATTGTGGCGAAATCTCGTTCGACACCACTTCAGCGATTTCCAAATGGCCTCGCTTCTGAAGGATAACCCCGACCACGACTGGCGGGATCTGTTCCACCGACTGAGGTCAGCATCTTAACTGCCTCTGTGGTCCAGTGGTAACACCACCCACCGGTATCAGATCCAGTATTATCCCTATTATTATACAACCACTGCGCAGGACGTGATGAATTACATCAAGAAGTATCAATTGAAGACCAATATCTGTATATCTTTGGTTTCCTTTGAAAAATGTAACTTAACAGGTTTACAGAATAATGTTGAACTTGGACGGGGATTAACCCAAATTTCCATTGGTTATTCATTTTAATTCATTTCTTTTCACTGAGTGTGTGTTCTTAATTCTTAGAAAAACCTGTTCATCTTTCTTTGAAATCCCTAGAAATAACCAATGAAAATGAAATGAAAGCAATGGTCGATCACGGGGTGGGTGACCATAAATTTACTATCTCGAGCTCCTCCGTGCTTCGGAAGGCACGTTAAGCCGTTGGTCTCGGCTGCATTTGCAGTCGTTAAAACCCACCAATCCGCATTGAGCCCGCGTGGTGGGCCAGTGCCCCAGAAGTGGGGACATTAAAATTGACGAAGAATTTGCCCAGCAGCGTGCGTTTTTAACAATAACTTCTGCATTTTTAGCGGTTTATAATATAATAATAATAAAAATTATTTACCCAAAAAAGATTTAACATTTAGGTACTTGCGCCTATACATTAATGTAACAATACATTTAATTTGAAATATAGCATCTGTTGCCGAACTAGGTAATGACCTGTATTTTAGCATCCAGCGCATCTTGTCTTAGAGAAGATTAGATTGTATTTTTTTTTCCACCGGAAACATATAACACTTACAGTATCTACTTTATCATTGTCACCCCCCGTTTCCAATAGCAAAATATTTACAAGAAAACATGTTGGCTGGATGGCTATAATGCGGCCGCCGAGAGGACGACCAATGTCACTCAATAGGAGCTCAAATAATGCTTTCTCTCAGTGGCCTCATTATACTTTACAACATGTTTTCTTGTAAATAGTTGGCCAGTGGAAACGAGGGGTCACACTATCGGAATAGGCAGCACATTAGTTTTGGTCCTTCGAGCCGGATAGAACTGTAAATAACTGAATGTTTCTAGGCTATACGGACTACGAGAAGACGCCCAGTTTTCCGAAACTCTGTCTCTCTGCCGCCACTGCAAATGCTTGTTCTGGCGATCGCTCGGTCATCCCTGTATAGCTGACCAGGTAATATTATGTTTTAAGAAATCAAAACAAGAATTAGATGATCAGATTCAGAATTAATTGAAATGTATGAAAATATTAATTTTGGTTGGTAACTTATTAATACCCAATGTTTCGTATTGTTTTGCCTAAATTTTTTGTATGATAACTAATGTTGTTTTAGTATCTATCTATACAGGGAATTTCCACGATGGTAGTACAAGCGAGAAAGTTTCAGGTCGACCAGTTGAATTTTGTGTAGGAAAAGTGTTTCAGATAATTTGTTATTCAGATTCAATTCGAATGTTCTATTATTAATGCCGTGTGGTGACGGCCTAAGAATACAAGTGTCACCACTCTCTTACATGCCTGGGATGTCGTAAGAGTCGACTAAGAGGCTCGACGCATTGAACACCTGTGCGAGAGAAGGAAAACTTGAAACAAACCCTCTACCAACCCGTCTGGCCAGCGTGGTAGCAGTAGGCTAATAGCCTCCTATGAACGCCACAATAGGCGTGAGCTAGGAGAGGCCTATGTCCAGCAGTGGACGTCCACAGGCTGATGATGATGATAATACATAACCTTTCAGACACAATTGGTGTTTCATTGTTCTCTGGACAACGGTGTCTTGCAATTGGCGAATTAAACAACGCCCCCTAATAAAACTATTGGTCTAGGAACTTTCTCGATTGTACGTCGTTTCAACCGTCTCTGTGGTCTAGTGGCAACAACCACCGGTATCAGATCCAGGGATCCCGGGTTCGATTCCCAGCGGGGTATATATTGTATTCGGTTTGGTTGGTGGTAAGACTTGTTGTTGTAAGTCCGTCTGGCTAGCTACCACCATCTTATGTAAAAGCCTGACACCATAACAGCAATGTTTTCAGTATTGTTGTGTTCCGGCAGTTAGAGATAAGATAGCTAGTCTCTAAGTGATGAGGATTCCGGAAGAGGCCCACTTCCATCTTCGGCCTTATCAATACTTAACATTAGGTATGATGAAGGCTAAGAGTTTCCCCGTTGTTCATAAGAAAAACATTTTGGAAAACAACTCGGCCACAAGTGAATTCTCAGATGGGACTCGAACCCACGACCTTTGGCAGTCCGGTCCAATGCTCTAACCACCGTAGCTCAGAATAGCTATTTTTTTTCCGATATTTTTCTATTTAAAATTTATCATACATATAAAAATAGCATTGAAAAATGCAGAAGTTAAAAAATCATAGGAAAAAAAACCTTATTCGTATAAACGCAGTGTCCAGAGTACCGTGAGCGGCTGCGCGAGGCGGGCGGGCCGCTGCCGCCCCACCCCGTGCCGCCCGCAGCATTCCTGAAGTTCTTCTCATTGTGAACACTCCGTCACCAATATACGACACAATACATATAGTGGTGGTCACATTATTAACGACGCTAGTCGATTTTCATACAATCTAGGTGACTTTGAAGCCTTGGTTCTCTGCCAAGGATTTACCGAGCTGTGATCTGATAATGACCATCTAGGGAGTGAATGGAGGAGATTCAGATTGCTATACACACTCAACTGATCTGATCAACATAGTATAGATATATTTAAAAAAAAAGCGAAAATAGCATCAAAATGTATGGATACGTATCATCTTAAGCTTTGGCGCGCACTGTTCGTTTTAGGGGTTTTTTGATTTTCCCGACGCTTCGGCACCTTTTCAGCTGCCGTGGTCACGGGATGACGGGGTGGTCTGATGTCTCTGTGATGACACGGCAGCTGAAAAGGTGCCGAAACGTCGGGAAAACAAAAAACCTCTAAAAAACTTAAAAATACGGACGGACAATTACAACTTAGTTCGTGAAATATAGCGTGTTTGATGTCCGTAAAAGTTGTTTTATTTTAAAATGTATGGAATTTCTGAAACTGAAAACTGGTCCTTACATATTTTAGAATGTTGATCAGATCAGTTGGATATGTAAAGCAATCATGTGACCACTATATTATATGACACAATACATATAAGGTAAAGCAGTAACGTTGTGAACTATAATATCATGCCCCACTACATATACAGGGTCATTCTTAAAACACTATCTATTTATTTTTGTGTGACTCAGTATCAGTAAGTGAACAACTTGCTCCTACATAGAAACATGGGTCGAAATACGAAAAAGATTTTTTAATCTTCCCATACTAAATCAATCGCGTGATCAGTCTGCCAGGCGATTGCGTAAAGTCAATCGTATTCATTTGACGGTTCATACTGTATTAAATGTCATTTCATACAAATTGCAGCCGATTGTATACGATAAGAACTGTCAAATTAATTGAATCACTCGTCGCGCGAGTGGCGAGGCGAACGAGGAGGCGATCAGGCGATTAGCGACCTTGCAAGCGTGGACATAGCACGCTTTTCGCTTTGCCCCTTGCGCGCTCGCGTTGCCGTTGGGAGGCGGGACTACAGGCGAAAAGCGAAGCTATGTATATACGCGCAAGGTCGCTTTTACAGTATACGGAAACTCAAACGTCGCACGAAAATAAGTAGAATCCTCGAGACGAGTGAATCAAAAATAGAGCTCCTGATTTGTATGGAGAGGAAGCTAAAAGAAAGACATATTTCAAGGAGAAAGTTGTTCACTTACAGATTCTGAGTTTAACTTAAAAAATTGGATAGTGTTTAAATAATGATCCTGTATTGTATAGGCTAGGCTAGTAGCGCTATATAGCTAGATCAGTGGTTCCCAGGGGCGTGCATTGGTTTTCCAGCGTAGTAGGCACTGTAGATCTAACTAGTAACTTTGCACTTATCCGATCCTGCTACCGAATATTATAAGTTTGAAAGTTTGTGAGGATATTTGGATGGAGGAATGTTTGTTACTATTTCACTCAAAAACTACTGAACTGATTAAGATGAAACTTTACAGCAATATGTAGCTTATATATCAGAAAACCACATTGTATGCAAATATTTATAATTATCCTGATATTCCCACGGTATCGGCAACCACGCGGCGAGTGTAACCGAGAGCGGCCGCTAGTCATAAATGATAAGGTTCGTGATATTTAGTAGGAATATTAAAATGCTGACGAGTTTGATTGTTTGAGCACGCTAATCTCCGGAACTACTAGTTCGAATTGAAAAATTATTTTTGTGCTGGATAGTCCATTTATCTCGGAAGGTAATAAGATATTTAATATCACGGTACGATTAATAAGAGCAGAGCATTAATGTAAAACGTTACAGAAACGGGAAAAAAATATTAGTTTTGGGAGCTTCCGTTGCGGACGGTGTGTAAACGGTTAAAGTTACCTAATAATCATATATGACAAAATTGTTCCCCATCAAAAGTTCTAAAAAAAAGTCCGCGACAGCATATGTCTATGTTTTATGGTTAACTCACTATAACCATTTTTCAGATAATAAAATTTGTTCTAAACTAATGTATTATTTGAGAAGCTGTTTTCATAAACATGATATTAATCCTTATCTAAATAAATACGTTAATCATCACAAGTATTTAATTTTGAACAAAATTGTCCTTTACATCATTAAATTTTAATGAATATCTTAGGAAATATGATAGTTTTAAAATAACTCCTCAACAAAATAATTCGCGACCAAATTCATTCGTCAGGTAGGCATGCTTACTTTATACTGATATATTCCGGAAGTTTAAGCTAGAACGTTACAGGTACAAACAGCGCCCTTCTTGCCATGGGCGGTTAATACTTGAGCAATACTTTTTCTAAATATGTTGTATTCTTGTATGAAACGCTGCTTGTTTCGAGTAGGCAATTCCGAGACTGCCTATCGGTAGGTATTCAGTATTTAGCGTAAGGAATATCTTAGTGGGTGAGTGTTGAATAGAAGTTTAAACTAAAATAAAATAACTTTAACACTTATTGTATATTTATTTAGGTTTTGAATGAGGTAGGCACTGCCTAATTGCCTATATGGAATGCACGCCCCTGGTGGTTCCTAACCTTTTCAGAACTATTACCCCAAAGGCCTGTTAGAGAAACGGATTTCAACCCCATACAAATATCATTAATAAAAAAATGCACATTTACAATAAACAGTTTGTTACTAAACAGTTTGTTACGCCATGTCGCGTACCTACTGTTATTTTAATTTGCACTAACGACCGTTTGCGGTTTCACTCGCGTGGTTCCCGTTCCCGTGGGAATATCGGGATAAAAAGTATCCTTTGCTCATAACCAGGATATCTACTATCTGTGTACCAAATTTCATCCAAATCCGTTCAGTAGTTTCGGAGCGTATTCAATGCAAACAAACAAACAATCAAATCTTTCCTCTTTGTAATATTAGTATAGACATAATTTTTAATAGAGGTAATTACCCCCGGGTTCGGAACCAGTGAGCTAGAGCGACTTTTATTGACACTCTTAGCTCGATAGCTTGTCACATCTTGGCGGGGTAAGCAAGACAGCATCATCAGTTAGATGTTCAAATGTTCACGCTAGGCCATTGACACCCCTTTTTTTTTGCACTTGACACCCATATTTTGTTTTTTTTTTGCACTAAACTTAGGAATCGCCTAAGGCTTCCTAAGTATCTATCTTAAGACAGTTATGAATGTCTTAAGATAGATAAGAATAGACTTAGGCGATTCTTAAGTTTAACGCAGATGGGTATGAGACATGCATAAGAAATGCTTGAAACAGCACTTTCACACAGCCACAAGATATAACATCAAGGTTCCTGCTTTAAGCTTGTATATTTACTGTGTTCATACAGTTCCAGCATTCGATGAACTTATCTTACATTTATTACAGCTTTATTTTGATTTTAAGTTCAAATCCGAATCATCTGAATTTATAAAATAGAATTTCTTCGATGTAAACCAATCTTTTCGAATATTCGAACTTTCGTTATTTACTTATAAGTATCATCGTATGCTTGAACATTTATTTTTATAAACAGGAAACAGTTTATTTGGCAGAATTAACACTCCTTACTTCTTTCAAAGGTAAATAATGCAAAAACAGCTTTTAATATAATTATGAGTATATTCCTTCTATACTTAAAATTCTAGAAAAAGTTACATAAATACAATGTTAAAAGCACGCAATATCGGTTATTATTATTTACCGTTGATTCTGATAATGACTCGAAATTTAATTACTTACTTTACTTCTAATTTGAAAATAATTTGCAAATTATTATGAGTATCAAACTGATTTCACAACCAATGGAATAAAAAATGTGGTTTATAATCGGTTGGTTGATGAACAATAATTCTCAACTGTTAGTGAATTGAACTTAAAATACCGCCCATTTTTGCTGCCAAAATTGCACTTGTGTATATTGCTCTGTGTATAAACAGAAATTTTTTTTGAACAAACCTTCTATAACTAAAAATATCAAAGGCTGTTGTAATATACTCGTATTAGCTGAAGTTAACACCTACTAAAGTTCATAGCGATTAGAAGCGATTGCTTGCGATCTCAGACGGTTAGGCCTAAAATGTTAACTTCAAATGGCGACTATAATAATGTAATGTGTTCTATGTTTACTACCTAAGTTTACTTGTTGAATGAGATTTAACAATTCGTCATATCACAAATGTCCAATTTTTTGTGATGAACGACAGCTACTATGAGCAGTTTTTTTGTTGGTACTTAATGGAGGGAAAAGATTGCAGCTAAAGTCTGCCATTCACTGACCGGTCCGACTGTAATGCAATTTGCGTCTTGTCACGATTGCTTATGGTCGTAAAACCCAGTGTGAGAATTGAGGTCCCTAGGGATAGGGAATTAGAATAGTATAGGCCCTTAAGTGAATGGTAGACTGCGATTGAGAGTGTGTAGTGTAGTAGATAAAGTAGAATATATATTTACTAAAAGAATATTCGCCAGTGAAATAAAGAATCTATCTGCGACCAAATAATTACTTGTAGCTTTTTTTTTAACAAATGTATGATTATTGTTTTGTTAGGTATCTAATACTTGTTTGTTTGTTGTATGTATGCTGGTTTGCACACTAACTAAATTAATGCTTTAAAAACCTTTGTGATATTTCCAAAATTATATGAATATAAGTGAGTTGTGTTACGTAAAATTTTGCATGTTGTTTGTTGCTATTCATATATTCTTAATTTGATTATATTATTTTATTGGGAAAAAGAATGTAACTTTGAACTTCGGGACAATTTGCAATTAAATATCATGATCTTACTAACTAATATAAATGATAAACTGTAGTATTCTTTAAGTGCTAATCATTATGGCCTTAACTATGTATATAATAAAGGATTGATGAATATGTTAAAATTGACGCACATTGATGTCGTAATACGTTATAATCATTAAATTAATCATTCGAAAATATTTTCTAGTTTTTGAAAGTAAAATAAAATATGTTTTTAAGAAGATATAAAATACATAATGCAAAAAAAACGAAGTACATGTATCCGATACATATAGAGTATCTGATACATATAGAAGTTCTTACTTAAAATTGTTGGAGCATATAATTATCTAAACATAAGCTCAACTTTAATAATCCAGTAGTATTAACTTGCGCAGTATTTTGTTGTCCCAGGATATAATTTTATAATGTAGTAAGGTAAGGTGAAGGTTACATAGAGAAATTAAATGAATGATTGCATTTACTCAAATGTTAACACCATTCAGATTTTCAATTTAACCTTTCGCTGCTGAATGTGTGAATGCAAAACGGCCTCCCCATGCGGCCTTGTCAAAAAAATATCTAGAATGCTGTACTGTCGTCGACATACCTCGAGTAGAAACATCTTATTCTATGTACTGCTGACGAGAATTATCTCGCTGGAGAAAATCCTTCTTGTGAACTGACGATGACGTCGAGATAACTCGACGCAATTTTATAGGTAGTCAACTTTTTCAACTTGTGGGTAATGTTGCTATATTTCAATTGGTCATGAGTGAACTGATATTATTTTATATACAAAATTGCAGGTAAGCTAGTTTTTAAAACTGCTTATTACGGTCATTTATTTATACAACGTCGGAGAGTGATGTTTTAATTATGGAAGACTAGCGGCCACCCGCTATTACACCCGCGTGGTTTAAGTTCCCGTGGGAATATCAGGATAAAAAGTATCCTATGTTTTAATCCAATCTATCTTCTATTTTTGTGTCAAATTTCATCCAAATCTGTTTAGTTTTTTCTTGAAAGAGTAACAAACAAACTGACATACTTTCGCGTTCATAATATTAGTAGGAAGTAGCAGAGGATATACAAAATCCCTCAAGGTCGTCCAATACAAGTACTTTTGTTTTTTTTTTCATTACTAGCAACACAAAACATAGCTAGGGACCGTGCGCAGTTTCACCCGCGTGGTTTCCGTTCCCGTGGGAGTATCGGGATAAAAAGTATCCTTTGTTCATAACCAGGCTATCTACTATCTGTGTACTATATTTCATCCAAATCCGTTCAGTAGTCGAGTTTATTCATTACAAACAAACGATGAAATTTTACCTCTTTATAAAATTAATATAGATAAACACTAGGTACAAGGTCTCAAAGATCGCTGGGACATGGTAACGTGGCGAAGTTTGTAGAAGCAGTTTTGTATTTATTGTCTCCATATACAGCGGCAGACCCAAGTTCTCGTCAGCAATATGCAAAAGCACATTTTTTCAAATGAGATAATTCAATGATAGCATCCATCGAAAGGGTTAAACATATTGATGATCAAGATTATTTCTGAGGATCTATAAAGCTTTTATTGTGATTATAAATCAGAAGTAACTGAGATACCTACACTAAAATAAAATTGTTGACATCTTTTTTTATTGAATGAAGCATTTTTGTACTGCTATCAGTGCTTCTCATGGGTACATTTTAATGATAGGATAAGATTTTTTTAATAAATTTTATTAATGAACTCTGAAATATTATTTTTAATGATGATTCATTGTAGCATTATCAGATATAATAAAGAATTTATTTTTCATAAAGTTGACTTCCGAGTTATTTGAATAATGTTAGCATTTGAAAATAATATCATTGTCATCTAAATATTCATTGTACTATGTAGTTAGCGTAGTTGTTGATATTGTGATATTTTAAGATAAATTTATGTAGATTAGAAAGTTAATAGTCCCATTCAAATAAAGGATAACTCATGGTACACCGTCCCGAGTCAGAGCTGATATATTTTTTATGGACAACTCAGCCAACACCCGTTTGCACTATGGGGCTACCGAGTGGTGGCCGAGCAAAGTGCAACAGGGAAACCTCGGCTCGGGCCCAGCTTGGTGTAGCATGAGTCATCTTTAATACAGTGTTCTAGTAGATAAAAGTGCAGCTTACCTATATTCACCTTGTCATTTTTTTTAATCTGTGATGTGTTTTTGTGGAACTGATGTTTTCTTTCTCGTGTTCTCTGTTATATTGTACTGTATAATGGTATTTTCTGAATAAAGGTTTTTTGAATAAGAACTTCTTCGTGTATTTTTCAGTAAATACAGGCAACCTATTTCCTTATGTTTTCTTCCTATATGTAGGTAATAAATGATTGGAACTTAAAAATAAAGAGAAAAATATACACTTCAGCAGGCTTTATTTGTTTAAGTTTTTGTTGTCGACATCACAAATCTTGTATGAATAATTAATATACACAAGTAATAATGGAGTCATGAGAGTTCACTCTTCACTTTTTCACAATGTCTCACCAAGTCTTTCAACTTATAAACTAAATCTTGCAACTGCTGACTACCACAAGTAAAAATAATGTCCTTGCCGGTATCAGTTTTTAAAGTTACTGTATAAAGCAAGTTATCTGAACCGACTCCAGGTGTATTTGTAACCACTTCCAGTTTCCATTCGACATCTACAATATTGGGAAGAACGCCGACGATTGTTTTGTTTTCTTCCATTTTGGAGTTCAAGGAGGTCGCCTTTCGCTTCGAATAGTTTAAAGAACCCAACTACTGCTTTTGTTCACCATATCGAATTTCTGCCTGCTTGTTCTTTTATTATAGAATTCAATTTCAATATTTTCAATTTATTTTCACAAAACAAAACTCCTTTGGTCGCTCAGAGTGGGGAGTACTATATAATTTGTGGTGGGGAGTGGGTTCTTCTTCTTTCTTAATGGCCCTGCTCGCGATAAAATTCGCGAATTTTGCTAATGTCAAGTAAATATATTTTGTAGTAAAAAAAAAATTTTATGTACGGTAAAATCTAAAAAACTAATCGTAGTCCCTTTTCTGAGTTTGTTCCACAAGGCACAAATTATAAAGTAATTATATATGTATATTCTATGGTACAAGGTTTATTCGACACCATTGCCAATGACAATTACATTTTTTTTATTAAAAGTTTTACGGCTTCGGTTTGTACCATACAGCCTGTTCTTCATTTCTGTACTTATACAATGTTGGGAAAGTTTTCTTGTGAACATTTTCGTGTTTTTCGTCATCTTCTTTGTTCTTTCTTGTTTATATACAGTCAAATGTGGAAGCAAAATATTTATTTAAGCACTCATAAGTTTATTTGTTCTATAGCAGTGATGGCAAGAGGCGGGGTATGTCTTCATTTTTATAAAATCTTCATCTTCACGGTAGGTCTATATGGGTTAAAACATTTACTAGCAACAATCTTTGTATATTGACGGCAAGACCATGTAAAAACAAATGATCTAAAGTTGCTACAGCAGAATGACAGTGCTCACATTCATCGGAAGAAATAATCTTGATACGTTTTAAATGAGCTGGAAACTTGCCATTACCAAACAAAGAGTATGTAATCACTACGTTCTATTACCAAATCGCAATCTATTAAAAGTAGTGATGAGTCAATGACATTTGATTTGACAGTCACAGGAGGTATAATTTAATCCTGGAATACACATGCTAAAATAGGCATGCCTTTGAGTATGCATAGTACTAGTATACTACTTACGAGCACGTCTGAGATACACGTCATGCTTATTATTTATTAGGCTTCAAATTTAATAATAATAATACCCCTCCTCTCACCCGTGCTCACACTGCGTGCTAATATAAGCACGAAAAAATAAACCGGCTTACGATTAGGTAGCATACTTATTGACTAACATGTACTTTTCGTATACAAATGCTAGTTGCTTGCTAGCTACTAAGTAGCACCTGCTCGAAGCTGGAATGCTTATGTGCTACTACGTAGCATGTCACGTGTATTCTGCCCTTTTCTCTCATCTCATGGTCTTTCATGGAAGTATTAAGTAATTACTTCCATCTAGAGAGTTTATAGTATTTGCTATGTTTGAGGAGTTTAAAAAAGTGTACCCCTACATTTTACCCCTGTCCCTTCGAATAAAATTCTTTTTCTCGAGAATATTTTAAATATCATGGTGGAATAATTTTGTAATAATTATGTTTATTTGGATTTCTTATTATTTCAAGTATTTCATGGTAAATTTAATTTAATTAGGCGAAATTTAACGAGGCATCCTCGCGAGCCAATGCCTCGGCCTGTGTGGACGCGGCCTGGGCTGCCTCGGGCACACGTTGCCTCGCCCGAGCGCCGCTCGACCGCGAGTCATAATTAGTCGGTTTTTGCCGGTGCTCCAAGGCGCCTCAATCTGAGCCTTATAATTACTTTACTCTTTGAATAATGCAAATATCCATATCCATATTTGTTTACGCGGTGGGGGGGCTGATCCCTCCCATTCCATTACATTCTTATTGCACTTTATAAGTTTATAAAATTGTGTGAAAGAATAATAAAAATTAAATTGTTGTTGTAGAGTGGTGAAGACTAGGTGATGAACTTTGTGATGAATCATTAATTGACCAAAAATGAAGCAAGTATTAACTAAAGTGCTAGAATATTTCAACAACAGTCGCAAAGATACATGGAAGGTGTGAAGTACCAACCTAAGTATTGGATTTGAATCCTTGGTGGATAATTTTGTTTAAATAAAGTTTGTAATTTTACCAGTGTTTTATTTAATCTATTTGTGACAGTTAAATTAGATCTGCTAGCAAAACAGATATATTTTTTTAATCATTAGTACCTATTCAATTAAGCGGTTCATAGAGTTTTTTTTTGCCCTTTATAATTACCTAAATACAACGGGACAACGCGAGCGCATGAGTTGCAAAGCGATAAACGACCTACCACACGTAGACATAAGCTCGCTATTTGAATAAAATACCGCTCTCCCAACGCGAGCGCGCGAATGGTAAATCGACTAGCAAGCTTATGCCTACATACCGGAAGGTCGCCATTAGCCTGATCGCCTTGCCAGTTAGTACAGTAGGTACATTTCGCAGTTTTGGACCAATCCGGTTTATTTAGGTTTTCATTATCTCATTCCGAATATGTCGGAAGCGGTTTTTGTGAAAATTTAATGAAAAACCTTAATTAACCGCTATTTTTCATACCGGTTTCAAGCCCTATTTGAAACGGACTTTAAACTACAACCTACAGACTAGATAGAATCATGTTACTTTAGATGTCAATAATATAAAAGTCAAATGAAAATGTCATTTTTCGTCAACCATGACTGAAAGATGTCAAACGAAGTTTACTGAAAAATTTGAAAATACAAATTATATTATTTACTTCGGTGTTTTTTCAGCATCGCTCGCTATTTTATATTTTTACAGGTATAGTAAACCTATAGTCATTTATATGAATAGATAGTTTTGTTTCTGAACAAGAACTCGGTAACCCAATTTTCGTATTTCAGATTTCACTTCGTTATAATAACTCTGAGCTATGTGTTGGGATGTGTGGCTTGTTACTATGGATTGACGTCAAATATCCTGCAAGAATACGTGCAGCAAATAAAGTGCCATTTTGTCGGTGAACTTGTGAAAACTGGGGTTGAAATTGCCCCCATAAAAGTAAGTTGAAAGTTGATAAACAAAACATGCTTGCTCTACTACTTCTGATCCTTTGGCCGGAGTATAGGATTGAGTATTTTATCAAGTAAATGATTTCACCAACACTTTTTTTACGTAAAAATGTAGTTTACAAAAACTAATATGTTAATTTATGGTCTGTTTTTCTCACTTTTTCATTGTTCTATGCAGTTTTTACTTACCTTTTTAACCTCTTGTCTGTCGGGATTCCAGACACAATAGAAAATCAATTGTGTCTTGCGAGGATTTATGTTCTGACATTCAAAGGGTTAATAGTCATTAAAAAAACAGAACAATTTGTCTATATCTATAATTCTATACTAATATTATAAAAGAGAAGTTAGGAAAGATTTGATTGTTTGTAATCTTGTTTGCATTGAATAGGCTTCGAATAGTAAATGGCCTGGTTATGAACATAAGATACTCTTTATCCCCATATTCCCATGGGATGGGAACCACGCGGGTGAAACTCGGGCGGCTGCTAGTCTATACTATAGGAAAGATTTGATTGTTTGTTTGTTTGTATGCATTGAATAGGCTCCGAAACTTGTGACCGGATTTGGATGAAATTTGGTACACAGATAGTAAATAGCCTGGTTATGAACATATAATACTTTTTATCCCGATATTCCCACAGTAACGAGAACCACGTGGGTGAAACCGCAAGGGCCCCTAGTTGTTCATAATTTGATAATATTTGTAATTAAGTGTGTTTTTATCAATAACAATTAACTGTAATGACACTGTTACTTTTTACATAACTGGCCAATTAGAAAGAAAAAAGAATTTGTTGTTGTTGAAAGAAAAAAACTATTTACAGGGATGTGCAACTTGTGGGTCCAAAGACTGCGACCGCCATAACCCCGACATTCCAATTGAACCCTGGGTAGGCCTCCAAATACACAAACAACTGGACCAAGCCATTGAAGATGTAAGTAGCCTAAAAAGCTTTGAATAAACAATAAACTTAAGATAACTTTTCCCCTATACATATAATCAATAAGAAACTAGAAAAAATCATTCCACTCTTAGGAAAATATAAGATGCTATTTTCTAATAAAAATGATATACAAGAGGTGAATGCTTAAAATTATTTAGTCTACTACTGATACAACTACATATATAATAAATAATCAAGTTAAGCTTCTTTTTTTATTGCTCAATTCATAAGATCAGTGCATTAATAATTTGTTGATAATACTATGATGTATAATATAAAACATTATAGCCTAGATAACAATATTGTACAAATACAGTGACAGCAGAGCAGGCAAAGAAACAAACTGGAGCTTTTTTAAATGTATTTGTATGATTAATATTTTTTACCAGTCAGCCATTGAAATGCAGAACAATGTGTTAACAATACATATTATATAATGATCTTTCTGACATTATCTGTTAAGAAATAATGTTTGTAAAAAGTTACAATCTTGTAATTAATTTCTTCTAACTAAAGTAAGTTTTTTTTTATAATACACAGAGAGGGTATCACAGTCCTCTACCTCTGGGTATCACAGTAAATGTAAAAATTTGAAATTATATTATGTATACAGTACAGTTTTAAGAAGTATCTTAATGGCATTAGAAGTTTCAAAGCAATAATAATGGTGATAAATATTAAACAAGAAAATATACTAGAAAAAAGCAACTATTATTATTATTTATTTATTTAATAATAACACAAGGAGCTTACAATTTTCTTTTTACAATAGTCCCGCAAAACCGACTAGTCGGTTTGTCTGTGGGATCTTCAGTCTCTATTATATATTAGTAATATTACCTAAAATTAATAGATATAATTTAAATATAAAGTCACTCTATACAGCTGTAATGAAATAAAATGCAACTAAATAATATAGTTGTACTTACTTATTGATCTAGTTTAGTTATTTTTATTATTATTTATGAATATATTTAGCAGCAGGTGTTTTTTTAATAATATCTTAAATCTATTTTTACATGTTTCATTTCTTATATTCGCTGGCAAACCATTCAGTAAGTAAGGTAGGCGTTTTTTAATGGTTCTATCTCCGTAATAATTGTTTACCCTAGGTACCTCAAACTTGCCAGCGGATATTGACCTTGTCGTATGGTTGTGATTGACAAGGGGTAAGTTATGCTCGTGATTGTTATGTTGATTAGTGATCATTAGAAATTTATGTTTTAAGCTAGCTGGAAGGATGTTACATATTTTGAATAATTCCATATAATTTTGTTTACATTTATATTTAGTTTTCTTGTCGACTAGTAATTTCAGAAATCTTATTTGAAGTTTTTCTATTTTGTCTATGTTTGTTTTAAAGGTCAAACCGTAACAATCAAGCGCATAACTCACAATCGAGTCCACTAAGGAAATATATAGACATTTTAGTGTGCTTTTGGGTAATTTGAAGCTAAGGTGGTAGAATTTTCCTAAAAGTATTCTTAATTTGTTACAAATGTCTTCAACGTGCATCGACCATGAGAAATGTTTATCTACTTTCAATCCTAAGTATGTGACATTATCCACTCATGTCGCCCTGATGGCATGAGACTAGTTGCTTTTTTCTAGTATATTTTCTTGTTTAATATTTATCACATAAAAATAGCATTGTAAAATGCAAAATTAAAAAGTTATAATAATAATGGTTTGAAGATTTGTACTTCGTTCTCTCGTCTAATAATATGATAAATATGCCACCGTCTTTTAGCACTGGTTGGTTATTTATGTCTTCGCCTGCAGGGTCATTCTCAATTAATTCAAACTATGTATGCCTGTATGTGTACTGAAAATTCTTTAATTTGTTTATTGGAGCGAAGCTCCATTCTTCCCCGATTCGGATTTTCGCTTTGTCATTGAACTCCTCCCGCACTATAAGAGCTATGGCCACGAAAATTGGCATGTAACTCCGTGTTCAGCCGAAGATGGTTTAGAAAAAATTAAATAAAAAATTGGACCTACCACGGAGGAATAATCACCGAAATAAAAAAGACAGAAAAAATTTGTAGTCATAAAAATAACTATATCCATGTTAATTATAACCGTTAGCCGACTCGTTTCATAAGCTCAGCGAGTGAATGCGTTACTCAGAGTTCAGAAATGGTGACGACAAACCGCTTCCCTCCATGTACGCATACCGGGAACGGCAAGTGCACCTATTTTTGTATGGCATTTGGCTATAGTAAGTTTTCTTGCTTTCAAAAAATTAAAGTCAATTCTGCTATACTGACACTGGCACAGTTCTAAACTCCGTAGAAAATAAACAATTAAATGGATTGTTAGGGAATTCACATTGTTAGGGAATAGCAATATTGCGTTAGCTCCAAAATGTTTTTAAGTATCTGTATTTATTTAATTGTCCGTAAATTTTTGTTTCAGTTTTATAATACAATATTGGACCAGTTTATAAATTCGTGGTATAGCAAGATTACACTACAGCCCTTTTTTGTTGATGAGTTACGGTATCAACTGCGATATGCGTCTGCATGTCTTTTAAGAAGAGCTGTAAAGGTAAAAAGAAATTCCATTGTTTAACTATGTATAAGTTATTAAATAATAATTTACAACTTATAATATATCGAATCGCGGTTTCACGAGATCGGCCACTAGAGAAATTATGGCCGTCTTCTTGGCTTGCAAAGTTGTAATAATTTCTTAATATAGAATCAGAGCAATCATTTTTATCTGACCAATGAAAAATCGGGCCTTGGTACTTAGAAAATAGAAAGTAAAACCCATTCTTTGGCTCAGATAAACTTCGCTGAGCTGCTAGTATCGCGGCTAGTTCCATGCGCATTGCGTCACTACTACTTATGCGCGAGAGAAGGAGTGGGGATATCCCCCCTCCCGCGCCCCCACCCCGCCGTGTCCAATCGGCAAGCTGAGATCACTTACCTGAGATCTGTGACGGATGCTATCATGCCTTATCTGCTCAGCTCCAGCGAAGTAAACAACTCGTGAGTATCAATTTTTATCTATCTATTGCAGCCCTTGTAGAGTCCGTCTTCGGACATGCCCCTCTGCACAGACCTATATCGAGATAGACGTTTAAAGTGTACCTACCTTGCGTGTCAAAAGTTAGATTAATTTCTTTGACCACGCCAACCACTTTTGTCTGGATCCACTCGTTTCTTTTATATGGTGCCTGAGGCTAATGCCGAGCCCTTCATAGCTTATTTAATAAAAAAAAAAAGAAAAAAACAACGATATCCACCAATAAGTTTCGAGACCTAGTAGTATAATAATAAGTATAATAATAGCAAAGCACGTTATTTCACTACTGCGCATGCGCGAGAGAAGGAGTGGGGATATCCCCCCTGTCCTGAGATCGCTTACCTGTGATGTGTGACGGATGCTATCATGCCTTATCTGCTGAGCTCCAGCGAAGTCAACTGAATACGAATTTTTTCTGTTAATATGGGATAAGGTTTACAAATAATACTCGTGGGAACTTAGTGGACTGTATTTGATTATTTCACCCAGACAAATTGGGAGACTAAAAAAAAAAACGAGTGTGCTTATGACCACACGACTGAAGTGAAACTTCTTTCGCTCCATCTGTATGTATATATATATATATATATATATATATATATATATGTGTACAATATATACATGTATACACATAGATATACGGAACGTATTTGGCTATGAGAGGAAGAGAAAAAGAAAATGTGCGCGCGCACTGCTGTCTCTTGCTTATATCCCCCACTTAACTTCCGTTCGCCTTGCCCGATCACACTTTTCGTAACGCTTACGTCACGCGTTCGCCAGCTTACTCCCCAAGTCAAGCGTGCGTAAAGAAGTTTCACTTCAAAAGAATGATTCTTTCGGCCTTATATCCGTCCGGCAGTAATAATGTTGTCGACGAACTACGCCCTGTTTTACGCAGGGGTACTAAACCCGTCTTCTGCGCCAGAGCTCCCGGGTTCGATCTCCGGAAAATTCAAATATTTGTGTGCATGAACATGTCTGTTGTTGCATCTAACAAAACTTGATGAAATAAAAATGAAGAGACTTGCTTTTAATAAAATATAATAAAATTGTAAAAGTTTGGTACATGAAAATGGCTGACAGTTCGTTTCGTTCGTGTCGCTGAGCAAGTGACGGCTTCCTTGGCGCTAATCGGTGACGTCTATCTGTCATCGGCGCGGCGTTTCGTTCACGCTTTGGAAGCGTGAACATCGTCCCGGACGTTAAAAGTTAGCTTTCAAGAGCATCATCAGTGGTGGTGGGTTTTGTGGGCAACAAACACAACTTGTTCACCGCTCTTCGTACGACGCCCTTTGAAGTCGTTACATCTCTACATTAGCTCCCGCTGAGGCGTGCGCCACTTCGTGCGATGCTGCATTTCTGATATGTACTCCCGGCTCCATCGCTCCCAGAAGTTTTGGCGTATCCTCTCGACCAGCTGGTATCTGTTGGGTCTGGTGACATTCAAGGGCTCAGTAGGAATCGACATTAGTGGTCTCCCGATAAGAAAATGGCCTGGGGTCAGAGGAGAGGGATCGGTACAATCGGACGAGAAAGGAGATAGAGGACGCGAGTTAAGGATTGATTCAATTTGTGCAAACAGTGTTGCCAACTCCTCAAAAGTCAAGGCAGCATTACCAGCCACACGTTTTAAGTGATGTTTAGCTGATTTAATACCAGCCTCGAATATTCCTCCGAAATGTGGGGAATAGGCCGGGCTGAAAACAAATTTAATTCCTTCGCTACTCGAGTATTCATTAACTGATTGGCGGCTGGATTTCAGTACTCTACCCAGTTCATTGCTGGCTCCTAAGAAATTCCTACCATTATCGCAATAGATTTCATAGGGCTTACCTCTACGTGCTACGAATCTCTTAAGACATAGGATAAAGGCTTGAGTACTGAAATCGCTGACAACTTCTAAATGTACAGCTTTTGTACTTAGGCACACAAATAGGCACAGATAACATTTACTGATACGATTACCACGCCCCTTCTTACTGCAAATCATGAACGGCCCAGCAATGTCAACCGAATGGAAAGGAAAGGCAGCGACAGTTCGAGCTTCAGGTAAGTATTTGTCTCTAATCGGCCAGTATTTGTCTCGCACTGAAGCTAGAGTTAATTGAGGGCCAGCGTGAAATAATCTCAAATGTTCATGCATCATTATAAGTTCTGTTAAACTATGTTTGGCATCTAAAATAACTTGATGTTTTTTATCAAAATCATAACTCGAGTTTGTTAAGCGACCGCCTACTCGGGCGATTCCGCCTGAATCAATAAAAGGCGTTAAATCTAATAATTTACTTTTTCTATGTAAACTTTGACCCTGTTTAAGAGCCCTAATCTCAATAGGAAATGACTCAGACTGACAAAATTTAAACAAATTTAATTAAATACAATGCGAATAATATTTGTCTTGGTCTGGGTGTTTAATATGTAAAAAGTATACAAGTATGTTTAACCGTTATCTAATATCCATAACACAATACTTATGGTAAATTTTAAATAGAAAAATATTGGAAAAAATTAACTCGGCCACAAGTGAATTCTCAGACGGGAAACTCACTTGTGGCCGAGTTAATTTTTTCCAATATTTTTCTATTTAAAATTTACCATAAGTATAAAAATAGCATTGAAAAATGCAAAAATTACAAAATCATACATCCATAACACAAGTTCATCATGACACTTAATGTGGGCTAGACAATTAGTTTAATTGTAAAAAAAAAATTAGATTGTTACGTTGACTTGGCCCTTCTGGTCGAGCAACACCGTTGCCGGCACTGTGGATGTAGTGGACGCGCTCATTGCACTAAGTGCGAATTCTTATTCATGTTTCGCGCGGCATTAGCCGCTGCGCGTTATCACTATGGGTTCCCAGCAACTTATAGTGAACGAAGTCCTGGCTTTCATCCAGAACGCCATCGATACAATGGACGAGGTCAGCATTGTCCAGATCTGCAAGTCAAACTTCAAAGAAGATGAGATTTGCAGTGGAAAGGCGCTGCTGTTCCGGAGCATCGGGAAAGCCGATGAGATGCCATCTCGACGAAGGGATGGAGGTGCGAAGAGTCTCCAGGATATCATCATCTGTTTGAAGGAGACCGACCCAGACGACGTGCCGACTTTCGTGGCTAAGGAGCTGCACAAGCTGCCCCCCGTCACTTTCGACCACGTCGACGTCACCAGGCTGTTGAAGGACATCACCTCCCTAAAAACAAGCCTGGCTGAAGTGCAGTGCAAATCAGAGGCTTCAGATAACATCATCTGTGAGTTGCGAGCCCAAGTCATGTTGTTAAGCAATTCGACGGCGGCAAGTAGGTCACCCGAGGCCTCTAAGGTGAACACTCGACGTGGGGCGCAAAATGCATCCATCGGCAGTTTCGAGTCGACGCATATGGATGCGTCACCGGTCGCCGCAACTAGCGATGCGCCGCGCCGCGCCGCCCGCCCCTCCGCCCCGGCGGAGACGTCACGCGTAAGCACGTCGACCCCTCATCGTGCGTACGCAGCAGTCACCGCTGCTAACAGACCCGCCAAACAACAACTCGAGTGGGTTACGAATGAGGGGGATGATCAACAACGACCGGTCTCCAAAGGTGTGCTGCGGAGACAAGATGACGGCTGTGATGACGACGGCTTCAAAAAGGTGGAGAAGAGGATGAAGCCTACTCGTCGCAACCTTTGTGGCACCGCCCCGACCGGATGCAACCAGCTGCTGCGGCCGGCGGTCCCGACGACACTTTTGTACGTGTCTCGTCTGCATTACTCCACAAAATGTGAAGGGCTTGTGGAGTACATCAGAACGAAGACCAATTTCATCCTGAGGGTCGAGCGGTTGGAGTCCCGCCACAGTGTGAACTTTAACTCATTTGTGGTGAGGGTACCGACTGAACATCTGTCGACCTTCATGAAGGAAGATTTTTGGCCGAAGGGTGTCCTGTTCCGGCGGTTTCGGGGTCGGCTATCGGACACCGCAATGCGCAACACGTCGCCGCCGGCGCCGTCTTTACGTGTAAAATAATTAAGTTCATTTTGTTATTCTATATTTTATGTATGTCTAGTTTTAAGGTATATATCTATGGGCCATTGTAGCCTGATTACAAATAAATAAATTAAAAATTAAAATTAAATTAAAATTAAAAAATATGTTGAAACACAACGTTTTATGGTCACATATAGTCTAGTGGTTAGACTATATATGACCATAAAACGTCATCCACAACAACCCCCGGGGGCACACATTCACTTTAACGTATGAAAATTGCACGGCAATTACTATAAAGTACTTGTTAAAATAGTTCACGACAACCGAGCGGCGTCCATGTCTTGTCAAAGTTCTTCGTCGTAAGTGTTCGGTCGTTGTTGGTAGTGCTTGTCGACGTACATCATTTTGGGATGCGTTCCGTTTCGCCGAGTGGTTCAGGCAGTGTTTTACAAAATAAAATTTAAACAGTCAAGACAGATACGTAACAGCTTATTTTATGTATCTATCTATTGCGGCTAGGGAATGCAATCCCTATCTCGCGGGATTCCGATCTCGCGAGGTCCCCTGTAATTTTTCGGGATCAATCCCGAAGCATAATATGACGAGATCCCGTTCGAGATTGACGGAATTGGGCAGCGATTTAAATTTAAGTACTATTGCTACACAAACTAATACTTCACATAAAGAGGAATTAGAAGAAACACTGCGAGCGTTTAAAAGTCCTTTTACACGTGTATCCAGATCCACAAGCTTAGATAAATTACAGTCAGTAATAAAAAAAGAAATGGATTTATTTGAGTATGGAGGATCAAGGGGGAGATTTTTGCAGTTTGCATATAATTGCTTAGTCACGCTGTTGTCAACCAGTGTTGAGTCGGAGAGGGCATTCTCAGCAGCTGGCTACATTGCAACGGATATTAGATGCCGGTTAGCAGATAGTACTCTTGATACACTTTGTTTTTTAAGAAGTTACTTTCAAAATCACCCGTAACTACTTTTAATCTCATTGAGCTATACTATACCTACTTTTGTTTTGATTATGTTCATGTTAGAACTGTTAATTATTTAGTTAGTAATAGTAAAGGATAAAGGCTTTTGTTTTCTTTCAAAAAATATTTTGTTTTAATTAACCTCACTATCACAAACAAGCAGTTTTCATCGTATTCAGTAATGTGTATTTTTTTTAACTAGGCGAGATCCCAAAAATTTCTAATCCCGAGGGATCTCTACTTTACGATCTCGAGTCGGGATTGCATTATTTTTGCATTGCACGTAGAGTCCATCTCCAGACATAGGCCTCCCTCTACTTCTCCACACTTGGCGGTCTGCTGCCATACTCGTTCAGTTGATGCCAGCTTGCTGCTGGATATCATCCGTCCATCTCTTGGGCGGTAGTCATAACGCGAGTGTTAACGCGGGGTTGCCCAAGAAGTCTCCTCACCCATCGGGTGTGGTTCATTCTGGTAATGTGTCCTGCCCGTCTGCACTTGTGTCACAGTGTCAATGCCATCAGTCATTTTTGATGTCCCTACTGTTGAGGCACTGGCCTTCCTTATGGATTGATTAGGATAGTATACTCGCAAGTCCTGCGTTCTATTTCTTCGACCACGTCAACCACTTTCTGTTTTCTCCCGGATCCACTCGTTTCTTTTATGGTGCCTGTTACCTGATCTTGATACCGAGCATATACCTCTCCATAGCTTATTTAATTCTAAAGTATTTTTCTGATATTTCGCGGGCTGGTGTTATCACTAACCGTCGTGCTGGCCGACCTGCTAAAACTGAACACACTAATCGTAGTGGCCATATTGGTGATGAGATGATGGCGCATATATTGGTCATTAAAATGTCCATGAATCACTTGGTCCGTATCATATTATATTTTTCCTCAAGCGTGTTCCGCGTGCTGATCCGCGAGATATTCGCTGGCTGGGTGCTGCTGTCGCTGACCGACGTGCTGGCCGACCCGCACATACTGAACACGCTCATCGTGTTGGCTACTGGGGATGAGACGATGGCACAACTGCCGGCCTCGCCTAATTATAAGGTCAGTTATAATTTGGTGTCCAAATTATATTTAAGTAATTTTGAACTCATAAAATACTTTGTAATGTTGACAATTTCACTTACTTTTGTTAGGTATAATGTGAGATATGAATTAGAATTTTGGTTGGTAGGGTGCACGCGTGATTTGTTAAATCAAGGCGGAGGCGCCATCTTGGCTTTTTGTTTATATTTGGTTGGGATGGAACGCTCGCGCGCCCTTCGCCCCTTTGCCCCGCGTAACTTGTGGGTTGTTGCTGCTGCGGGGTAGCTTTTGTGTTTAGTAAACAGTAATTATTACTACTTCATTATAGGCATCATAATATAATTTGCGTTTTTTCCGCCAACGCTAATTACAGACAATTTTTATTTTTTTTATCTGATACTCTAGAACATTTAATAACATAGTTGATGATCCTACCGCCCCGTTTCCACTGGCGAAACATTTACAAGAAACCACGACCACCGAGAAAATACATTATTTGACAGCTCCTATCGACAGCTATTGGTCATCCTCACAGCAACCGCACTAAATTTTACTTGTAAATATTTCGCCAGTGGAAACGAGGGGTAAGCTGGACATTTTGAATTCAAATGTAGCTTTAAAAACTAGGTAGAGTTCCTGGAGACATTCGCTCGCCGCACCGAGTCCGTATACACCCAACGCAGCCGCCTTTTACGAGTTGAGCTGGAACAAGTGATCGACGACCAAGAACAATTCTACGCCTTCGTGCAGTACCTGAAGGCGGCTAGCCATATCCATTTGCTGCTCTTCTATAAGGACATCAGTGAGTGACTACTCAAAGTTTCTAGTCTTCTAGAGAAGATTCTAGACACTTTTAGATGAAGACGATCATCATCAGACAGGTCAGGTGAGGCATGTAGCAAGTGTCCAATGACCAGGAGCAGTTCTACGCCTTCGTGCAGTACCTGAAGGCGGCCAGCCATATTCACCTGGTTGCTGCTCTTGTATAAGAACATCAGTGGGTGACTATAGCCAATTTAAGAGGAAGACATCATTATCATCAAACAGATGATCGATGACCAGGAGCAGTTCTACCCTTTCGTGCAGTACCAGCCATATCCATCTGCTGCTTTTCTATAAGGACATCAGTGAGTGACTTGTCCAAATTTCTAGAGTCTTCTAGAAGATTCCCCAAACTTTCAGATCAAGACAGGTGATCAAATCTACAAGGACATTAGTGAGTGGCTTTTACACACTTTCAGACGAAGACCCTCATCCCATATAAACGGGGTTAACAGTAAAAATGTATAAAAATCACTCTCATAGCCAGATATTAGTTACAAATCAGATAAAATTAATCCAATGCAGTGACCATTTTCTCTTTATCCCATTTAGTCGAGTTCATAAAACCAGAATCAATACATTCATTTGAAGCGCTCATGGCCGCGCTTGACAGACTGATCGTATTAGATCACGTTTGTTAAGCAACGTTCGACCCGGTCAGGTGTCGGATGGATGACCGTAAAGTGCCATTACAACGCTTCCGTGCTTCGGAGGACACGTTAAACCGTCGGCCCTGGCTGTTGTCATCTGATAAACTAAGACGAGGCTGAACAGTCGATAAGCCAAGTCCGAGGCCTTACAGGCTTCGTGAAAAACTCTGACACCAGAGGTGGCCACTTAATTTTTTTTTTTTTTTTTACACTCACACAATTAGCCTAGCCCCAAAGTAAGCGCTGAAAGGCTTGTGTTATGGTATACTAGGGTAACGGATATAAATACATATTATTATACATATTTAGGTATTTATGTGTAGAAATATATATAAACATCCATGACTCAGGTACAAATGCTCGTATTCATCATACAAACATTTGCCCTTACCGAGATTCGAACCCGGGACCTCAGAGTAAGCGACACCTTGAAACCGGTGTACGTACCACTCTACCACGGAGGTCGTCAACATACCTACAACATCGTCATACATACCGTCAACATCGTTACATTCATACCTATCTCTACTTTCACAGAACTGTTTCAAACGAAACTCCTAAACCCTGAGCTAGGTGCTGAAGAACAAGCATTCCTACACAAGGAAGCCTGCGAGCTATACGACCTGTATCTCTCTCCACACAGTCCCAGCAGAGTACCACTAGAAGCGCATATAGTGGAGGAACTTAATCAGTTGCTACAAGCACCGGATACTATTAAGAGGTAAGTGACAAAACATCACTTCTTAACTCTGATGATGAGGAATACCTGTGCCGTTTCAAGTTTTAGAGATGGCCCACAATGAAATCCTATCGATTTTTTCTTAGAGTCAATGTACCCAGGTATGATGAAGGCTAAGAGTCTCCCCGTCGTGAATAAAAAAAAGAGCTACAAATAAATACAATAAGTTGTCACCCAAAAACATTTAATAAAACTGATAACCTACTATTGAATGTTCAATTGTGCATTTTAAGGCGCATGGAGTCGTGAAACGATCATTTTTGAGGCCCTAAAACTCATAAATTAGCCTACTGATGAATATATACTAAATATTGATATATAAACTTCAATCTGAGCTTTAAAAAAAACAAAGTCTTTAAGATACTATAAAAAAAAAAACATTGAAACGAAGCTCTTTTCAACTTGAAATACGTTACTGCTTCTAAACTACAAGTGATATTTTCACGTTTCTTTCAGAAAAAGATTGCTAACTTGTTTAACTTAAAACTGAGCATTTTTCGTTCTAAAATAATACATAGTTTTGACGAAAAGTGTTTTGGTGCGGGTAGCGGGGCGGGGAAATTAGGCCACGCTTCTATGCCCAAGGTCGTTGGCGATACCACGGGCCTTAAGACGCAAAACTACGTACTAGTTTATAACAAAGGTTAGGTTCAGTGAATAAAACCCTAACCTAAAAACCTATTTACTTACATCTATTACTTACATCATCTTTGCGCTGTATCCAGGGCCCGTATTCACTACGACCACTTACCGATTCCTTGCCCAAACCACGCCAATGTCGTGTTTGGTTTCGACATTTTCGAAATCAGTTTTCTCTATGACACTTACAAATTTAAAGTTATTTTACTTGTTTAATAATTATAAAATTTGTGACTTTCATGTACTTGTACAGTAATTCTATAATTTTTGAGTATCATGGAAAAACGGTTTTTTTTAATGTCAAATACAAGTACGACATTGGCGTGGTCTGGGCAAGGAATCGGTAAGTGGTCGTAGTAAATACGGGCCCTGCCCCCCAATTGTCTAATTTCAAAATCTATGACAATTCCTTTTATAGGTATTGTAAATGTGATTGTAATTTATGGTATTGCGTAACTTATAGACGCAATCCCTTTCCCAACAAATGATGTTTTAAATGACACTCCATTTGACACTTCTCCATTCATTTGAAAGATATTTTCGTGTGTCACTTTGCTTAGACAGTTCAATTTGGTTCATTCAATACCTTTCAAAACGCGTCCCGTTCACAATCCCTTTCAAAAGTCTAAGAGCTAGCGCAGACGACGGATAATGGAGGACTTTTTGTCCGCGACACGTCTTTATTGTTAACCAAATAAGATTCAACTTAGACCGCGTATATCCATGAAAAGTACGCGATAGTCCTCGTTATTTATTCAACTTTATGTTCTTAGTAATAAGGTCGTGTCGCGGACAAAAAGTCCTTCAATGTCCGTCGTCTGCGCAGGCCATAATAGTGACAGCCTGAAGTATGTAAATATCTTTCAAATGACGAATTGAAAGGGATTGCGATAGATTTTAAAATTAGACAATTAGCCCTCTGGATATATGGAATATGATGTAAGTAATAGAATAGGTAAGGGTTTTATTCATTGAACCTTAGTTATAAACTAGTTCGTAGTTTTGCGACTTAAAATGCGTAATTGAACATTTAATAGTAGTCATACGGCCGGTTTCAGTTTGTCAATAATCTATCCCTAACAAGAGAAAGGCCTATCTTGGTTACGTAACTTATCAACCGCTGTTATTTTGGTTTATTTTGAGCTGATTAACAAAAATATCTAGGCAACAAAGCTGTAGTCAGCCTATCTCTTACTGTAGATAGGTTATTGAAACTGACCGATAGTGAATAAGGACCCAGTTATTATAATTTGAAGATAAATAGTGATCATCCATCCATCATCAGCCTGTGGACGTCCACTGCTGGACATAAGCCTCTCCTAGCTCACGCCTATTGTGGCGTTTATAGGAGGATATTAGCCTACTGCTACCACGCTGGCTGGTAGGTAGAGGGTTTGTTTCAAGTTTTCCTTCTCTCGCACAGGTGTTCAATGCGTCGAGCCTCTTAGTCGACTCTTACGACATCCCAGGCATGTAAGGGATTGGTGACACGTGTATTCTTAGGCCGTCACCACACGGCAAATAGGGATATTGTAGTGATTTTATTTTATTTTTGTGTGTAGATTGCAAACGAGTAGGGCGTTGTACCTGGCCGCGGGGCAGGCTCACGCCGTCTTAGAGAAGGTCATGCTGCCCAAGTTTTTGCACAGCCAGGAGGTGAATCTATACTAATATTATAAAGAGGAAAGATTTGATTGTTTGTTTGTTTTTTTGTTTGCAACGAATAAACTCAAAAACTACTTAAAGGATTTGGATGAAATTTTGTACACAGATAGTAAATAGCCTGGAGACGTATTTTTTAATCTTTTGAGTTACTATTCGCATACGGAATCGGAAGATTCGCATGCGAATGCTAAAAACCGTTTTTTGAAATTCCATTTCGCATTTGAATCTTCCAACGAATGGTCCCGACCACACTTTTTTTTTCGCGAGGTAGAAAGATTAACGTTTAGCACTTTTTCTTTCTTTAATGGCTTGCTCGCGATAAAATTCGCGAATTTTGCCAATGTCAAGTAAATATATTTTGTAGTATATAAAGAAATTGTAAGGTAGATTGAGTTAAAAATAGAGTCTCACAACACGTGTTATTACAAAAAGAACTCGGGTGTAAGCGACGCGGTCCCAACACTAGTTTATTATTATGACGTCACTATTCCTCCGCGCCATATTGCCCGCTGCATGTCGCAGCACCGATGAGTCTGCCGCGAGCCTCTATGGAAGTAACACCGTACTACTACCTTGATTTGAGACTAAAACACGTGCTTTCCAAAAACTGTATATTTTTCGCCCATTTTGTGTACTTTTTGGGCTTTTGTTTTTTATTGCGATAGATAAAAGTGTTTCGGAACAGAACTGTTGTCTGTTACATCGACAATTAAGTACCTTGGAGCTATCGCCCACATCGGGTGAAACACCGTTTAGCACTTATTGTTATTTTCAAATTGACATTGACATGACGGATAGTTAGACAACTTAAAAACTTAAAATCTATAGAGAGTTACACCCATATTCTAAGTCGTTCCTCCAAAACTTACTCGTCCTCGACTTAACGAAACCTCATTGAAAACATCTTCGAAATACTCCTCGAAATCGGTATTCTAACACCGTAAGGACCTGTGTTTTGTCTCTTTCACTCGCACTGACTGTAAGCAGTATATCCGATAGTTTACGGTAACGTAAACAGTTTGCATCAACTCATGGTAGGGTCACTGGAGGAGCCAAAGTGTACGTAGCCACTCCGTGTTAAGCCTAGCGCACACTACCATTTTTACCCACAACGAGGTTGAGTTGCAAAAAGTTTTGGAGGAACGACTTAGAATTTGGGGGTAAGTTTCCGGTCTTGGTCTTGAAGTATTCATGCGTAAAATGAAATAATGTCAAGGGAGTTTAAGAGAACGGCAACACCGTGTTCGAGTGATTAAAAAATGCGACACAATGGAAGTCTGAGAATTCAAATGAGATTAGAATTCGAATAATTCGAAAATACGTCTCCTGATTATGAACATAGGATATTTTTTATCCCGACATTCCCAGGACCTCTATTTTTGAATCATTCGTCGCGTGAGTGCCGAGGCGAACGAGGAGGCGATCGAGCGATTAGCGACCTTGCATGCGTGTACATAGCACGCTTTTCGCGTTACCCCTCGCGCGCTCGCGTTGGAAGGCGGTACTACAAGGAGAAAAGCGAAGCTATGTATATGCGAGCAAGGTCGCTTTTACGGAATACGGAAACTCAAACGTCGCACGAAAATCAGTAGAATCCTCGAGACGAGTGAATCAAAAATACCCTGGAACGGGAACCACGCGGGTGAAACCGCGAGAGGCTTAGTCTATCCTATCTATACTTCTATACTTTACTTATTATATTATAAAGAGGACAGATTTGATTGTTTGTTTGTTTGCAACGAATAAACTCAAAAACTACAGAACGGATTTGGATGAAATTTGGTACACAGATAGTAAATAGCCTGGTTATGAATATAGAATACTTTTTATCCCGATATTCCAACGGGAACGGGAACCACGCGGGTGAAACCGCGAGCGGCCGCTAGTATTAAATAAATAATAAGTAATAAATATTTCATACACTCACACCAATTAACCTAGCCCAAAATAAGCACTGTAAGACTTGTGTTATGGGTTTTAACCGCCTCTGTGGTTTAGTGGTACAACACCGGTATCAGACCTAGGGGTCCCAAGTTCGATTCCCAGCGGGGGTACATATTGTATTCGGTTTACTTGGTGGTAGAACTAGTTAGTCCGCCTGGCTAGCTACCACCATATTATCTAAGTCTGACGCCATAACAATTATGTTTTCAGCATTGTTGTGTTCCGGCAGTTAAGAGATAGGATAGCTAATACATATAAGTATACATAAATAAGTATTTATGTGTAGAAATATATAATATAATGATCTATGACTCGGGTACAAATGCTCGTATTCATCATACAAACATTTGCCCCTACCGGGACTCAAACCTAGGATCCAGGATTATTTAGAAAAATATTACGTATAAACAAAATCTGTATATTTGTAATAGCTACAGCACCTCTGCAAGTTATTTAAATAAATTATAATTATATAATTGTTACAAATGCTCGTATTCATCATACAAATATTTGCCCCTACCGGGATTCGAACCCGGGACCTCAGAGTAAGCGACACCTTGAAACCGGTGTATGCACCACTCTACCACGGAGGTTGTCGAATGTGATGTGATGTGAATGTCGTCGTATTTGATGGTTTATATACGATATTCAATCAACAATTATTAATTTACAGTATTATGAACTCGTCATTGGGTCGAGAACGCCAACTGGTTATCAAAAGCAAATGACTAAAAAGTAAGTAGTATAATAAGTTTTTTTTTTATTTAATTTGGCGACAAACAGTCATATAAAATGATGGGGTTATTGACAATAAGTTTATTTTTTAAGTATTGTTTTAATTTCTTTTATTTTGCGCACAAACTGCCCTATTTAACTCATCGACCAGTCTCAACAAAAAAGGGTTGCCTGGAAGAGATCGCTGCTAAGCGATAAGGCCGCCCCTTTGTACAACTTATCGTGTTATTGTTTCCATGTATGTTTCTGTGCGTGCAATAAAGTTTTATCTAATCTAATCTAATATATTTATATCAAAAAGTGCCCAAAAGCAATTATTTTTATATATTTTTTTAGTTATTTAGCCCAAAAACTATGTCACATAGTGAAAACTTTTTTTATATTTCAAGTTTTACACTCTGACCTCGAGAGCGCGCTCTTATATTGTTTGTAGTAGCTGCGCTTTTTGTATTGCAACTATGAACTTTGACGTGCTGTTGACTGTACAAAATATAACTTGTTGATATTTATCACACAAAAATACCATTGTAAAATGCAAAATAAAAAAAAAATATTAATAACTTGTTGATTTTTCGTTACGAGGTCTCCAGTCTTAACTTATTTGATATTTATAAGGATCAGTGATTTTGATATTTGGTTTGCGAAACGAAGGAAACTTTTTAAAAATTTACTCTTTGGAGGACAGTTAATGGCTATAACCGTTATAATAATAAAAATCTACTGTGTCTCGTATACTGTCCTCCAAGGTGTTAAGCAGACACAAAACAGTAATAGTACATTACTGCAGCGGCCAGCAAAATAGGCATTGATGGACGAACCTGTAAATGTGGGCTGAGGTGAAGCGAGGCACACATACGTAAGTCCATCAATGCCTAGTTGTGGCCAAGGCTTGTATAGTACTTTTCTCAATTAATGCGCGGAAATTTACACGTTCGTCCATCAGTGCCTCTGTTGCTGGCCGCTGCAGTAATGTGCTATTACATTGTTCTCTGCTTACAGACCACAAGACAAGTTACTGCTTACTGCTCTAAAACTAGGCAACAAATTGAAAGGTGCACTTCGTCCTCAAGCCATAGACGGGCAAATTCTCGATTGTCTCAGCAATGAAGATGTGTCAGATGGGGACGGAGAGAATATGGACATATTGAAGTATTTAGATGCCTTAGCCGCTGAAGACAGCTTAAGGGAACAAGATCTGAGCACTTATAAAGTGGTGCTGACTGATGTCGATGCTAGAATGGTGAGTTTCATAATGTTCGTTGTTGATAGTTTAGTCAAAAGTGCTCGAGTGAATAAGTAATGAAGATGTGTCAGAAGGCGATGGAGAGTATATTTACATATTGAAGTATTTAGATGCCTTAGCCGCTGAAGAAAGTTGACGGAACAAGATCTGAGCACTTATAAAGTGGTTCTGACTGTTGTCGATGCTAGAATGGTGAGTGGTTAAAATGCTTTAATAATTAATTGTTTATGGTCCATGTTTGTTGAAGTATTTGGATGCTGCTGAAGAAAGTTTGAGGGAACATTATGTGAGCTCTTGTAACGTGGTTTTGACCGATGTTGATACCCGAATGGTCAGTCTTTTATAGCGTTTTCTGATGATTTGAGAGTTGAAATAAAACAACTTTTACGGATATCAAACGCGCTATATTTCCACGAACTAAGTTGTAATTGTCCGTATTTTTAGGTTTTTTAGGGGTTTTTTGATTTTCCCGACGTTTCGGCACCTTTACAGCTGCCGTGGTCACGGGATGACTGGCTACTTATAAGTCTACCCTCGAAAAGTTAAACTTAGTTCGTGGAAATATAGCGCGTTTGATATCCGTAAAAGTTGTTTTATTTCAATGAACAGTGCGCGCTAAAACATAAGATGTACGTATGATTTGAGAGTTCTTGTTTTTCTCACATTATTGAGTCAAATATGTAAGTGCTTGAGTGAATGAAGATGTGTCAGATGGAGACGGAGAGAATAGGGACCTATTGAAGTATTTAGGTGATTTAGTTGCTGAAGACAGCTCAAAGGAACAAGATTAAGGGAACAAGATCTGAGCGCTTATAAAGTGAGAGGTGCTGACTGACGTTGATGCCAGAATAGTAAAAATGATGATGTTATCACAAAATGAACATAAACAAAATGTATATGGCGACTCTTGCTCCTACACAATAAAGTGCAATTCAGGTCGCACAGCGCTCACTCGAATTCTCCGATCCGTTGCCTCTTTTTGTAACGCGTAATTCTTATCCTGTCCGATGGTATCAGCCCGACTAATTTCTATAGATTTCGTCCTCGCCGAGGACGTCAAGCGCTAATCGTTATATATGTAATTTCCACGCGCGGAGCGACAGAGCCCTGGTTAAGCGTTTGCTGATTATTTTATAGTTTCTGCTTTACAAAATTGTGTCAGATATGTAAAGCAGATGTGCTTGAGTAAATGAAGATGTGTCAAAGGGAGACGGAGAGAATATGGACATATTGAAGTATATAAGGTGGTGGTAAGCACTTATCAGTCAGTGGTGCTGACTGAGATCCCCACCCGGGACAAACACGAAAGTTACCACCACTTATACCTAATAAGTGGAGCTAACTTTCATTTGATAAATTGCTAAATTTTTTATTGATTCACAACTCAAATTTCTTAAAATCAAACAAAATCGCGAGTCGAGTAAACATGGCAGACACTATCGAATAGCGATTTTGTTTGTGTTTTTAATAATTTTATGTTATTGTATCAATACAAATCGTGCATTTATATATTCTACGTGGTGGTGGAAGTAATTTGATTCCAAGATGCTAACTTATCCTTTCACTAATAGTTTAAAAAAACAAAATGAATTAGAAAGAGAGAGAATTCTCTAGAGAGTGAGATAATGCTACTTAGTATTTAGCTTCAAGTAGTTGTTCAGAATGTTAGCTCCACTTATACCTATACCATGGACAAACATGTGACGATTATGTTGGTTTTGTGGCTGGGTGTTATTCTATATTTATGTGTAAGTATTTTTAATACCTTCTACCCTTCATTCTGGCATTCGTAACATAGGGTTAAAGCTATTTATCTCGAAATCAGTTCGACGTATAGATATTTATTTATTTTATTTATTTATTTATTGGAAGACCAACTGCTTAACCTAATACATCAAAAAGCTTAAATATAAACATAAAGCCATTTACAGGTCTTCACAAATAAGTCACAGTAAAAAATGAAAAACTAGCCTAGCCTAACTATTGAATACACATATATGTAATAATAACGTAGGTTAGGACCTCTATTTTCATCCAATTTTATCCAAATTCGTTCAGCCGTTTTTGCGAGATTCTGATACACATTGAAACATCTAATCCCACTTTCAGCAAGCCCCACCACGTCGCGGACCAGTTCGCGTGTTCACACTCGGCGTCCATCGCTCGGCGCCGCCCAGCTTCTGGACGCTGCAACGATCGGAACATGACTTCCATCTATTACGAGCCAAGTTGGCAGAGTTCCATGGGGACCGACTACCGCCCTTACCTTCACGAAGGTAAAATCCGTAAACTTTGTATTTTTTAACAGATTTGAAATAGGCACAGCATAGTTAATGGCTATTAAGTATCTTAATTATACACCACTTCTGGACTCTACAGTGCTTTAAGACTTAATACTACTAAGAGCCAAGTTAGTAAAGGTTTACTCTTGGAGTCCATCGCACCGCGCTGCCTAGTTTCTGGACACTGCAACGATCTGAACATGACTTCCATCTGTTAAGAGCCAAGTTAGCAGAGTTCCATGGGGATCGATTGCCGCAGTGGTGGCAATCGACAGTTTAAAGCGCACTTTTCGTCTATCTCAATATAGGTCTGTGACCACTGCCTTCACGCAATTGTGTAACGTCCAAAGGTAAAAATGCAACGCAAGCCGCCACTTAGTTATTTGTTATGCAAGGCTGGAAAGTTGGTTATTTAGCGGCGAGTTACCTCTATTGTAAGCTGAGCAAGTGAAGTATTGTAGGATTGAACCACGAGCGTAGCGAGTGGTTCAAAGATTGATTCCTGAGCGAAGCGAGGATTTCAAAGGTACAAGACCCTAAAAACTTTTCTGCCGAGCGCAACACACAATTTTTCACCTCACAACAGCGAGGAACATTTTATGGTTGTTTCCGCGGTCAACTTCCAGTAAAAAATTCTTTAAACATACAGTTAATCTAAATATACCGTATTCTCGTTGTTTTAATGATATAAAAAAACTAAAATAATAAAAAAGGGAGTATTATAGTTAATTCAAAGTTATTTAAAGTAGAAATTGTTAGATAAAAATAACAATAAAAACGAATCCGTAAATGTTGACACTGACATGAGGTACAAGACAAAGACAATTTAAAAATAAAGATTTATATCACAGTCCGAAATCCAATTTTAGGTTGTGAAATCTCACCCAGCCTAATATAAAATTCTTATAACAAATAGTTTAATCTTATTGTTATTGTTTTTATGATTCAATTAACTAAAATAATATAATAAAACCAAAACGGAGTATTATAATCAATTAAAAGCTAATTAAAATAAGAATCAAATATAACAAAAAAGTCAATAGTCCGATTCGGAAAGCATTATGACATATTTTTAGGTATTAAATTAAAAAAGTACTTTGCCGCGCTAGGCCGCAAATGGCGATTTTCTACGCCTAAACTGATTAACAAACCCTCCTTTTCAGAGCTTGTGAGGTGAAAACTATATTAAAAAATGTTTTGAATTTTCTTTAAAAATGCGAAGAAACTTTCTCCAACCTATTACAAATACGATAGGTGCAAGTTAAGTTATTTATCATCTTAAATTTTTTTTTTAACTAAACTGAAATTCTCTTTTTTTCTGGTCGATTTACCATTTTAATTTTATTTTATTCCAAGATGATCGCCAGCCGCCACTATCGTCAGGCGGGTACATAAAGTAACACAGTTTTTGAGTGTATTAAATCAACGTATTTGAACCCACGTCACTGGTAAGGTGAGGCTATTCAAAAGCATAACGCCTTCGAGAGGTTCAATAAACTGTTGATATTAGTTCAGTTCCCTAAAACTAATATGGTAAATGAAGTCACTTGTGCAGTGTCACAAAAACTGAGGTTCCGCTTTACATAGCAACCATATTTTTTTTATCTAAATAAATAGCGAATTAGCGACTTTATTCTTCTTGCTATTGTATAGTCTATGACTAAAAACAACGCCTACATACGTTAAAAAAACGTCGAAAGTAGTAGCACTAATTATTACATTAACTCCTTACAGAGACAACAGCCCAATGGAGACTCTCCGCTACAAATACGAAGACTTTCTCCAACGTCTCCTCCAAAAAAGTCTCCTGCAAACGAGCGAACTCCTCCATCTCTTTCTCACCGTCGACAGTGATTTCTCTGTCGTCGTCCAAGCCTCGACCATGAACGCGAATAGTAATGACATTGGGAATATATACCAATCTGTCGCGCACAAACTGAGGAAGGAGAAGGGACAGCACTTGGAGAGCTTTTTGAGGAACTTCCTGGTGTCCAGCGATATGGATCGGTATCAAGCTTTGTGAGTATTTTTATGTGAGTTTTTATGAAAAATTTGTGTTATTTTTTATCGCTCTTTGTAATGTATCGTTTTTTATTAATATTCATTATATAGAATATTTGTATCCTGTGAAAATCGAACCCCCACTACGCCATTATCGCTCGTCCAACACTTGAAATCGAGATAGTCGAAAAGAACGCTTCAAATTGTATGAGAACCTAGCGTGTCGACTTTTTCGTACCTACGATGATGTCATGAGCGAGATTTAGTGATGTGGAAATGTTATTGACGAGCTCTTGCAAGAAAGCACTGCACAATTAACCATTTTCGTTTCTGAGTGACGCGTGTTTTCATGGCAATGGTCTCAAGCGGACTGACTTAGGTCGTAAAACTTCCGCCCTAGGTTTTTCCACGTTGTTCCAGTTCCCGTGGAAATATCGGGCTAAATGAACCCTATGTGCTATTCCAGAGTTATTGTCTTGTTTTGTTGATACCTATGCAAAATTTCATTCCGAGCAACATTTCATTTTCATTTAGTAGCAAATATTCATCCAACTTTTGCATTTAAAATACTAGCGGACGTCTGCGGTTTCATCCGCGTGGTCCCCATTCCCAAGGGAATATCGGGATAAAAAGTATCCTATGTATTAGTCCAGGGAATATACGATTTCTTTGCCAAATTTAATCCAAATCTGTTCAGTGTTACTGCGTGAAAGACTAACAAACAACCAGACCTCCAATTTTTTTCATTTGCGATATCGGTAGTAGGACACGTCTTAGGGCAATTCGTAGGGCAATAAAGACATCGGGCATAGGCACTTCCGTAACGTATCATCAAATTCTAACCGCCTCCGTGGTCTAGTGGTACAACCACCGGTATCAGACCCAGGGGTCCCGGGTTCGATTCCCAGCGGGGGTACATATTGTATTCGGTTTGGTCGGTGGTAGGACTCGTTGTAAGTCCGCCTGGCTAGCTACCACCATCTTATCTAAGTCTGTCGCCATAACAATAATGTTTTCAGCATTGTTGTATTCCGGCAGTTAGAGATAAGATAGCCAGCTCCTCAGTGATTGAGGATTCCGGGAGAGGCTCGCTGCCATCTTCAGCCTTATCAATACTTAACTTCAGGTATGATGAAGGCTAAGAGTCTCATCGTCGTACATAAAAAACAAAATGTTACAGAAAACAAGGCACAACCCGCGACGTAGAAGAAGCTCAAGAAATGAGCGAAGACATGACAGAAGTGGAACCAATAAAGCGGCCTCGCAACGTACGCAACCTCATCGGGCCCGTGTTCGGGGACAACCTCATGCTGCAGCCGGCCCAGTGGGAACCGGTGCATGATACCTATCAGGGTGTCGTACGAGGGTTCACGCAGTGCTTCATGTTCTTGTGTAAGTTTATGCTTACTTTTCAATCATACCGAAGAGTACTAACGTAAAGAAACGAGACTAATTCGTGTGCTTCACGGCAACGACCACTATGAAATCCACAATTCTGACTTCATGGTCATTTAGTCCCATTTCGTCAGATATTTCTCCCAATTTGTCGGAATTTGTCCCACAGGGGCGAAAAGATTTAAGCGATTTAAATTGTCCATGCCAAAGCAAACCTACATTTTAGCAGGGACAGGCTATATATAGTAAACCATAACACCTAGCTAGGATCAGGGGCTAATTGTCTAATTTTAAAATCTATCGCAACACCTTTCAATACGTCATTTGAAAGATATTAACAACTTCAGGGCGTTACTATTTGACATTTGAAAGGGATTGTGATCGGGACGCGTTTTGAAAGGCATTGAACGAACTGTCTGAGCAAAGAGACAGACGAAAATATCTTTCAAATGTATGGAGAAGTGTTAAATAAAGTGTCATTTAAAACATCATTCGTTCCGAAAGGGATTGCGACTTTAAGTTGCACAATTCCATAAATCACTATACTTTTGAAAGAGATTGTGATAGATTTTGAAATTAGACAATTAGGGGGCTGATTATTAAAACATTTAGTCGATTTTTATGGAAGCTGTTCAGACCATTAAAAAAATAGAAAGGAATGATTTGGTCCAAGCCAAAAAAACTATATAAAGCAACTTCAAAAAGTAAAAAATAAAAATTTTGCAACCAAGGCCAGAAAAAAAAATATAGTAAAAAGAAGTGCAATGTAGAATGCCTTGGCTGATACCGACTCAAAATGATTCAGTTATCACTTTTGAAGTCGATTTTTATAAAAAGTTTTAGTAATTTTAATTTCTTTTTTTTTTCTATTCCATACATCGACTTCCATATGTATCAAATATTTTTTTTCTATTCAATACTATTCTATAATTGATGTTTCAGTAGAGAAAGTGATTGGAGCCCATACGTTGCTGAGTGCAGTGGTAGGCAGCGTGCTGTGCCTCTCGCGGAGTGTGGTGGACGATGTGTTCAGCAGCGGCCTCAACAACGTGCTGTGCAATGTACTCAATGAAAGGAGACTCGCTCATCTCATCAAGTTGGGGCATGGTGAGTTCAATACAATTATTTTAATTGTCATCTTACAGGTGGTTTTGGCTTTAGAGATTAGTATAAAGGCCGTGAAATAGGCAATTGCAGGTCGAGTATGAGTTTGAAGGCCGAGCCGTAGGCGAGGACTTCACTAATACGAGACAGGCAATTGCCATTTCCGCCGAGGCATATATAGTGCTTTTCTCAAAAGAATGCAGGGAAATAAAACATACTTTTTATATCATACATTTAATTTAATTAATATTAAAAGTTACCTAAGCCATATTGACACAATATCCATTGATATTTTTATGTATTTTTTGAATTTGGAACATTACAACGCTCCAGCAATGTTGTATGAAACGGCGTGCTGGGGTTATTAAATACTCTTTGTAATGTTCCAAATTCAAAAAACGCTCTTGCATTGGATTTGATTTTCTTTGTCCGTAAATTCGATACTTCGCGTGTTCTTTTTTCAAAAATAATAACAATATTTCCATGCATGTTTGAGAAAACTAATTTTAACCCGCGAGACGTCAGTAAAATTTAAACATGATTGACTGTACTTGTATGTTATTTTTTTTTAATTCACGACGGGGAGACTCTTACCCTTCATCAAAATTTAAAATTCAAAATTCAATATCATTTATTCAGTCTAGGCTGTTTACAAGCACTTATAAACGTCAAAGAAGCTACGCCATCGGTTCACAAACCCTACGGCGGGAGACCGCGTAACGAGAAGAACAAGGGAATATATAAACGAGAAGAAACTCGTCAAGAGCTATATTTTTCTCTCTGTTTTATTTCATACAGAGTCATACAGTCATACAGACATCATGCCTGATGTTAAGTATTGACAAAGCTAAAGATGGAAGCAAGCCTCTCCCGGAATCCTCAACCACTGAGGAACCGACTATCTTATCTCTAACTGCCGGAACACAATGGACAACACAACAAAACGGAACAGAATGCTGAAAACATTGTTGTTTTGGCGTCGAACTAAGATAATAATATATTTGGATTTAGACAGTATTTATTTAGGTTTGAATTATAAAAATGCCAATTTTTTTTCATACAAAACTGCTATTCACATTTATTTTTTGATTGTGTAAATATTTAGGATTATTATTTTAACGGAAATCTAGATGAATACTGTTGTAATCCAAATAACATCAAAAGTTCAGAAAATAATGCTCTAATTTCAAATCATTCTGGTATAACGTTAGCATGGAAAGCTTACCGGTCGCCGGCCTCTTAACATAACAAATACACCTAAAGTCCATGCCAAATAGTTGTGCATAAAGTGTCATTCACCTCTCCTGTAACAAGAAATCTCAAAACATAGCGACAGCTATCGTTCTCCATACGAAACTGTCGCTACGAAATCCGCCTTATTATTATTAAATTTTTTTGGAAGAAATTATAAAATTTTGCCGTTATTACTGTCTCTTTTGTAAATGTCCTTCTCTTAGCCGTAAGCCAGTTAACAATTAGGTCCTATATCTATCAAGCTATTTTTTCCTAGCACAGTCCGTGAGTAGGATCTGCTTAATTTCTAGGCCTCCTATTCGGCAAGAAGTCGACTCCTCGATCAGACCCTGACAAGCAGCGGGAACTGGCCAGAACTCAGCTGATGAGCAGCATACCATCCACTGCTACTTTCATAGTGGGAGCTTCGCTACCCACCGCTGTGCACACAGCCTTCGAGATCATACAGAAACCACAGCTTAATAAACATGTGAGTATCAGTAATAAATATATTTTTAGGCTCAATTTACATTGCAATGGATGGAACCCTATCAGACCATGAAATGCAGCGCGAACTGAGGGTCTACAAACCGCTTTTTCTCATCTTTTATTATGCGCATACCCAGGGTGTGGAATTCCCTGCCTGCGTCTGTGTTCCCGGGTGCCTACAATCCTGGTATATTTTAAGCTCCGGTGAATAGGCTTTTTCTAGACAAGCTCGTGCCATCTTAGACCTCTTCTCAATTTAACCATTTTTTTTATGAAGTACGGGGAGACTCCTAGCCTTCATCATACCTGATGTTAAGTATTGATAAGGCTGAAGATGGAAGCGAGCCTCTCCCGGAATCCCCAATCACTGAGGAACTGGCTATCTTATCTATGCTGAAAACATTGTTGTTATGGCGTCAGACTTAGATAAGATGGTGGTAGCTAGCCAGGCGGACTTACAACAAGTCTTACCACCAACCAAAACGATTCAGAATGAGGCCAAGAGTAAGCCTATATACGGGAATATCGGGATAAAAACTATCCTATGTTACTCTCCGTCCATTCAACTAACTCTATGAAAAAAATCAAGTCGATTATTTCCTTAGTTAGGGTGTTAAAAAAAAGAAGAAGACAAACTAGTTAGAATAAGCTAGAGCATTGCACCGGATTTCCAAAGGTCGAGGTTCGAGTCCCATCTGAGAATTCACTTATGGCCGATTTAATTTTTTCCAATATTTTTCTATTTAAAATTTATCATAGTTAGAACAAGCACACTTAGACCTAGCGCAAACGAAGGATAACGGAGGACTTTTTGTCTGCGACACGTCTTTATTGTTAACCAAATAATATTGAATTTAGATCACATATATAAAAATAAAATTAAATATTTCTTACACTCGCACCAATTAACCTAGCCCCAAAGTAAGCACTGTAAGGCTTGTGTTATGGGATACTAGGGTAACGGATATAAATACATATAATTATACATAAATAAGTATTTATGTGTAGAAATATATATAAACGTCCATGACTCAGGTACAAATGCTCGTATTCATCATACAAACATTTGCCCCTACCGGGATTCAAACCCGGGACCCCAGAGTAGGCGACACCTTGAAACCGGTGTACGAACCACTCGACCACGGAAGTCGTCAATATATATCCATAAAAAGTACGCGATAGTCTTCGTTATATATCCAACTTTATGTTCTTAGTAATAAGGTCGTGTCGCGGACAAAAAGTCCTCCAATGTCCGTCGTCTGCGCAGGCCCTTTCGTCTGCCGTTTCTTCGTGCACTCATAATTGAAATAAAACAACTTTTGCGGAGTATTTAGTGGGATTTATTTGCAGTCAACTCGTGACCACGGCAACTGAAAAAGTGCCGAAACGTCGGGAAACCAAAAAACCACAAATAAACCGAAAAACTATAGCACCAAATGTATATTTCGGGTAAATAAATCGCACTAAATACTCCGCAGAAGTTATTTTATTTCAAACGAGTTAGAAATTAGTTATAAAGGATAATTTTAAGCTGTACTTTATATATAAGGCTTAATTTACATTGCAATGGAATGCAAGCGAATGACCGAAACGAAACTACATATATTATAAAATGAGTTTCATGTCTTTTGTGTTGACTTTCAAATTAGGTAGAAGCCACAAATAGTTATTTGTTATGCAAGGCGGGAAAATTGGTTATTTAGCGGCGAGTTACCTCTATTGAATCCTGAGCGAAGCGAGGATTTTAAAGGTACAAGACGCTAAAAACTTTTCTGCCGAGCGCAACACACAATTTTTCACCTCACAACAGCTAGGAACATTTTATGGTTTTTTCCGCGGTCAATTTCCGGTAAAAAATTCTTTTAACATAAAGTTTAATCTAAATATTCCTTATTCTCGTTGTTTTAATGATATAAAAAAATAAAATAATAAAAAGGGAGTATTATAGTTAATTCAAAGTTATTTAAAGTAAGAATATATTGTTACTTATTAATAAGAATAAAAACGATTCCTTAAATGTTGACACTGACATGAGGTACAAGACAAAAACAATTTAAAAATAAAGATTTATATCACAGTCCGAAATCCAATTATAGATTGTGAACTTGTGAAATCTCATCCAGCCTGATATAAAATTCTTATAACAAATAGTTTAATCTTATTGTTATTGTTTTTATGATTCAATGACCTAAAATAATATAATTAAACCAAAATGGAGTAATATAATTAATTTAAAGCTATTTAAAATAAGAATCAAATATAACAAAAAAGTCAATAGTGCGATTCGGAACGCATTAAGGCATATTTTTAGTTTAAAAAAGTACTTTGCCGCGCTAGGCCGCAAAAAGCGCCTAAACTGATTGACAAAACCTACTTTTCAGAGCGTGTGAGGTGAAAAAGTTTTTTGCTATGTAATAGCGAATTCTCGGGCATTTTGGCTTCTGTCTTTTCTGTCTTATTAGACTATTCTCTATTGAGAAATCTCGAGCAACTTGGCCTTCTTTTTGTGAAGACGGTTAAAAAAGTATTATGTTAGTTATAGACATTGTGTTACTTTTTATTTCAATATTATGGACACATTTATAAACTGGCTTATAAAGTATGAAATAAAAAAGTTGTTTGCTGTGTACAAGCAATTGCGTTTAGTAGTTATTGCTATTTATAAAAAAAAATTAAGACTTTTTTTTTTACAGCTGGTGTATAATCTATTGGACCTATGCCTCATGGAGCTGTTCCCCGAATTAAACGATTCGACAGCAAGTGAACCAAAGAGTTGAGAATATCTGTAACAATCTGTGAATAAAACTTTTAGGGCCGGTTTCACCACCTACTGTTAAGTTTTGGATATCTATATGATAGATCAATTGACAGTTTTTCATATTACTTATGTCAAATAACTGCCGCATAAGCTATCCTGAGCTTATCAGTAGGTGGTGAAACCAGCCCTTATTGTTTCTGCTTTGCAATAAGCTTGTATGCAAACTATTTAAAAATGCTATGTATTCACGACTATTATGTACCATTTGAAAGTGTATGTGAACTTGTATTCTTAATTTTTCGTATTTATTGTAAATATCGTAATGTATAATAAATATATTTTTATAATATTAGTTTTAAATCAATATTCTTCAGTTACATTGTAATGAAAGATATTGAGAGACCATATTATTATTAGCACATAACATAAAATATTTTTATCTATTTACTTACTTGTTTTGAGTATAAAACTGAATAAAAATATTTTGATACAAGGTGTTGTTTTGTTTTGTAAAAGAACATCGCATTGCCCCTGTAATGATATTTTTAAGTGCTAAAAAGCTAGCGGTCAGGTCCGTATATTAGGTTACTAGCGGATCCTCGCGGTTTTACCCGCGTGGTGCCCGTTCCCGTGGGAATATCGGGATAAAATATAGCCTATGTCACTCGGGAGAAATGTAGCTTTCTAATGGTCTAAGAATTTTCAAAATCGGTCCAGTAGTTCCTGAGATTAGCGCGTTCAAACAAACAAACTCTTCAGCCTTATAATATTAAGTATAGATTTTTCCAAACCCACAATATTTCTACTAGCAGCCAACTTGAGCTACGCTCAGGGTCTATATTTGCGAAATTATTGCCAATTTAAGAGTCAAGTCGAAATCATGTGATATATTTTCATTCAAGTGGTAATTTATTTTGAATTTCTTATAATATACGGATATTATTATTTGTAAAGTTTTAATGCTGTCATTGTCATATCTGGTAATTTTTCTAAGTTGTCCAATATCAATCAATGCAATGCAGCCCAGGGCCAAGGGCGGAACATAATAAAACCTTGACAATCTACACTCTTCGGCACATTTAATGGCCCACCCCGTTATTTTCATACAAACATGCTCACTTTGCGACCTTATACATAAAAATATCAACATATTTCTGGTAAGATATGTATGCTAATGTTTAGGTTAAGCGTTCAACTATATTTGTATGAAAATAACTGAGTTGGCCATTAAATGTGTCGGTGAGGATATTTTAAGACAATCAAAATATATACTATTATAGTAGTGAGTTATTTGAATACATTACTTTGAATTTACCACGCGCCGCGGGTCGCGCACTTATTCACTCGCGACTACGTTTGGCGATTACCTTGGCGCAAACAAATGGGGAGACACGTGAGAACTAATAGCGCCACTATCACTGATCGTTGATGGGTTTGTCAAGTCAAAACTTGACAAACTTGTCATTTTGACAAGTAATTGGCCAATCAAAATCAACAAATTTTTGGTAGCAGTGGAGGTGGCGCCATTAGCTTCGTTGTGCGTTTTGTGGTTCTGTATCTATTTTTAGCGTCTGCCCCGCGCGGTTTCACCCCGCAGTCGTTACCCACCTCCCCTCTCTCCCGCTCATTCACTGTTTGTTGTTTTATTACGCGGCTGGTTGGCGCTTTGAAAGACGCCATTGAATTGAAATTGAAATTTGTTCTCTCGTAAATTTTGTATTATATTGTTCAGATTTTCGATTTTCAAGTGACTTTTTATGACAAGATGGGTAGTGGAACAAAATCTATAATTGAAGATCTTTTAGAAAAACCCTTCTCGAAGAGATCGTTTGCTGAAAAACGGTTGGTTGTGGAAAATGGACGTCCGTGCCCAAAATTATCAAACTTAAGATCAGTTCACAAAGACAGCAAGAAAGAATATACAAGAAATTTCAAAGAAAGTCAGTATACCTTATATCCGTGGTTAGCAGGTTGTGAAAAACAATTGAAATTGTTTTGTTGGCCTTGTTTACTGTTTTCACAAGTTAGTTCAGCCTGGAATTCGACAGGCGTGGATAACCTGAATACTTTGCAAACTCTACAAAAAAAACATAAACAAAGCATTTCCCATTTGCAATGTGTGCTTAAGTTGGCATCATTGAATCAAAATAGAGACGATGATGTTCTTAGTGCGCAACTAAAAACATTGAATTCTCAGCATAATCTACAGGTTAAAAAGAACCGAGAAGTACTTAAACGGCTTATAGACGTGACTTGTTTCCTTGCAAAACAAGAGTTACCTTTTAGAGGACATGACGAGTCTACCGATTCATTGAACCGAGGTAACTACCCTGAACTTTTAAATCTACTGAAATTGTATGATCCAGCACTCGCCGAACATTTTCAAAATGCGTCTACGTATAAATGTACTTCCACGACAATCCAAAATGACCTTATCAAAGCTGTCGGTGAGGTATTAAACAGTCACATTTGCAAACAACTTAAACATTCAGAATTTGTTGCTATTATGCTGGATGAGGCACCAGATATAGAAATTAAATATTCGTTATCAGTGGTGTTCCGTTATTGCTTAGAAGGCAAGATATATGAAACTTTCGGAGGGTTTATCGATGGGAGCGGCGGGAGGTCGGCAGATGATTTGTTCAATCATGTCAAATCACTTTTACAAAAATACGACATACTACAAAAAATAGTCGCTCTGACCTATGACGGCGCATTAGTGATGATGAGTGGCCAATCAAACGATTTGCAAGCAAAAGTGAAAGATATATGTCCCAACGCTCTTTTTGTATATAGCTATACTCATGTATTGAATTTGGTGTTATCTAAAGGCTTAGATAATATAAGAGAATGTAAAATATTTTTTAACACATTGCATGGTATTTCAACCTTTGCATCTCATTCCAGTAAAAGAACTTACGCTTTGAAGGAATATTTAAAACGGAAAAACCCCTCTTTGGCCACAACAAGATGGTGCTTCAGTTCTCGACTGGTTAATGTTGTGCACACGTACAGGGAGACGATTGTTAAATATTTTGACAGTATTAAAAAAGATGATGATAGTGCCTGGGACAGCAAAGATCGTATGGCTGCAGCTGGATATAGTAAATTTTTGAAAAGTTTTGAAACAATTTTTTTGTTAAACGTTTTTTCGAAATTGTTCGTCCATTCAGACGCATTATTCAGAACATTACAGAATGAAAATACTGAAGTTATTTTTTGTGTTAATCAAATTGTTGAATTTGTCAGTTTTTTGAGAATTCAGAAAGACGGTTTTTCAGATGTTTGGGAATCCACCTCTCGATCGTTTCTTTTCCCCATTCATAAAGAAGAAGCAAAAGAAGACGGGTTTTCAGAACTTTTGCAATCCACAACTGAATCGGTTCTCCTTCCCATTCATAAAGAAGAAGAAGACGGATTTTCAGAAGCTTTGCTATCCACACCTCAATCGCTCCTTCTTACAATTGAAAAAGACGAAGAAGAAGATGGTTTTTCAGAAGTTTTGCGACCCACAACTCAATCGTTTCTTCCCATTGATATGAAAGAAGAGGAAAAAGATGTTCTTTCAGAAGTTTTGCAATCCACCTGTCAAACGCTTCTTTCCATTGTTAAAGAAGAAGAAGAAGAAGAAACTGTATCAGCTCAGGTTCAGAGACGTAGTGCTCAGAACGATCAAATTGATTCAAACGGCGCTGAGACCAAGAGCAAAAAAATATTCTACGAAATCATAGATAATCTAATAATGCAGGTTTCAGAAAGGTTTTCATCCATGGAAAAACTTAACTTTTTTGATTTATTGAACGGCAAGAACTTCGATGAATACACTAAAAAAACTAAATTTCCCAAAAACTTATTGAAGAATCTGATTGAATCGTACCCTGGTATTTTTGACTACACTCAACTAAAAAATGAATTAACGGTATTTTACGCGAGCAGTGAGGACATTCAACGCCACATTGCAGCAAAATCGATAGAAAGCGGAGCCCCTGGAACATTCAACCCAAAATATATCACACCTTACGATGTGCTAGTGTACATTGAAAACAAAAGTATAGCTACCAGTTTCGAACAAGTTTACAAGTTATCCAAATTAATTTGTACAATACCGGCGAGAACTGTTTCTGAGAAGCCCTCTTTTTCTGCGTTAAAAAGAATTAAAAATTATCTTAGAAGTACGCAAGGGCAGGAAGGTCTTAGTTCTTTAGCTCTTTTATCAATAGAAAAGGCGATGTTATTAGAATTGCAAAACAGTGATGATTTTCATGATCGAGTCATCGAAAAATTCTTATCCGTCAATCGGCGAATTGATTTAATTTATAAATAATATAACTACCTACCTATATTTTTGTTTAATACTTACGACTATATTAGTTAAAGTAATAAAAGTTCATTATAGTTAATTTTAGTTCTTTTTATTAATAAAAAAAAGTATCTACCTACTACCTAACTTTAACCTGGATGGAGCCAACCCACACGCACCATGCAACGCTGCTCTTGTTCACGTCCGATTTAAGTTCAGCCATCTTCAAAGGGCTAGTTTACAATAGGCCAGCTAACCATAGTTGAAGGTCGAGTGATGCTAGTTCAATTAACGATCGATCATTGGCCTCCTAGGCAGTCAAATTGAATGCCGGGCTGATTTAAACAGATAGATGGGGCGGCGATATATACAAGGCGGTCCCCGGTGACCGCGCTCGACTTTACGCGCTACGCGATTTTAAACTCTATTGTGGAAATTCAAATTCCAAATAGATTATTGCTTATAGTCGAATTTATTTATACTAAGAAAAAAACAAAAGACAAAAGGTGTTTTGATAGAAACTTTGTGTTTTTTGAAAATAAAAGAAACTGTGTAACTTCAACAAATGTATTCATTGGTACAAACACATAGTGCATAATTATTATTCTAAACACTTTTTTCCTGCTTTTTTCAATCAAATCTATTTACATCAAGAATACTTAGTTATTATATGCGTCCGCGTCCGAGTCTATAACACAACTTTTTTGTCATTAAAACGAAATTACTTAGTTAAACACTTGCACTACAGTTCAAAACGTTTTTCGTCTTAACAATCCGAGTCGTAGGACGTAGTAGGTGAAAACTGAAAAGCACATTAATTTTTTGAAAATAATTCAAGTCGAAACTAAAATAAAGCAACAGGCTAAGGTCAAGACCATATACTTACTGCCTAGTCCGTAGATCTTGCAATCCCCAGTTTTTTTAGTGCAATAATTCATTAGTGTTTTATCTATCTATCTATCTATCTAGTGTAAGTCATCATGCTAAAAAAAATGATTACTTATTATACCTAAATAGTATGTAACATTTCAATTTCTTGAAAAGGTTTTGTAAACAATTACATTATAAAAACCTATAGGCGCTACCTAGTGAGTAAAGTCAGTCAACTCAACACCCTAGAGCAGAGATGCCCATACTTTTTGCTGTGAAGATCGACTTGAGAAAAAGTTAAGGGTTTAAGATCGACAGCTTTATTTTTATGTATTTTTTTTAATTATCTATTACTAATAATAACACGTATTTATATTTATATTATCATTTATGTTTATGTTGTAATAATAAGTAATTATTAATGATTAGATTTATAATATGTTTACAATCAACAGTTTTACATAGTTTCTTACTCTTGACACACATTTGTACATAAAAAATATTATTAGACAAGAAAATAAATACAGGTCAAGTTATATTTTTCTTGTGGCGGAAAATTAACGATACGTAGATGCATGACATTGTTGGTCATCAGTCAACTTTTCAAATTTGGGTGTGTTCTCACTCAAGGCTATACGGAAGCAGGCTACCAAGTGCTCGTTTGTGAGGCGGGTACAGTATTTTGACTTGATTGTTTTCATCTGAGAAAACGCAGACTCGCACAAATACGTTGACGCGAAGAATGCGGTTATTTGAAGACTGACTTGTTTTAATAATGGATACTTTTTTTCTGGCATAGAAGACAAGTGAGTGTTGTCTGCAGCTCGGGCTTTTAAACTAATATCTGAAATTAGTTTTCATTTTCAACCGTACATAGTTCCATATGGAATGTGTTGGCTATGCATGAAGAAACTCCTTGTATGTCCGAGCAATTAAAGGGGTATGCCAAAAAGGTGAGAACCACCTGAATTTTTTGTAAGTCTTGAAAGCACTCTCTCACTCTATCGTAACTTTGGGCACTACGCACGCAGTCATAGCGTCGCCTGTCGACGTCGTCCGTCAGTCCGTCACATAAATAAATGAATTAAAACAAAAACGATCGGAATGCTCAGTAGGTAATTTATAAATTTTCGAAAATAAAATCTTGTACTTGCTTAACCTCTAAGATCGACCGTGAAACCTCTCGCGATCGACCGGTCGATCGCGATCGACCGTTTGGGCACCACTGCCCTAGAGTATATTGTTCTGTGGTTAACACTATGGGAACATCTCCGTCCTTAAAAACAAAATTATAGGCACTGCTATGCCCCTGGCGCTCGCTGTGTGTTTATCAAGGGTTTTGATGATCGAAGGTTCCGAATATAAAATTTCAACATAATTTAGTCAGACTGATAAATTCAGCTTAGGATTTTTAAAATTGCCGCGGTTTCTTGGTGTCGCGTTTCGTTAGACAGGCTCTAAAACGTCTCTCCGTTAGGCATAAAACAAAAAACATGTCAAACTTTTGTATTTTTTACTATATGTTAGAGGATTATCAATATTTCCTTAGTTTATAGTCCTAGTAAGTAGTACCTATTTCTGTTTTTATTGCATATTTTTAAGTATAAAGCGAAGACAAATATTAAAACCATTTAAAATCCAGAGTTTAGCAATAACAAAACGCTTTTTTCGTTCTGAAATCAAGTATTTAAGAGACAGTGGAGACTAATTCTGTTCTGGCTACGCGGCTGAATAAAGTTTACTATCACTCACGCTTGGTTATCATGAACCTTGTTTCATGTCAATTTGGTCGGGTAGTATCAATTTTATTGGATTGGATGGGCTTGAGGTTGATTTCTGAACAAAACGAATCCAAGCAAATCAAAATGTCAATTTATTTACAGTGGAAAGTAAAAGGAGATGGGTGTGTTGTGTAGATTTTAACTTTGTATTTTAGATGGTACGAAATAGTTTACTTAATGAAATATCACAAACATTTGTACATATTATTTTAATCAACAAAAAAGCAGTGATCCATTTGTAAATGTAAATTTGCAGGAGTGATTATTGTTTGTGTTTGTTTTGAAAAAAGCTAATTAGATAGTCTAATTAAAATCATAGTTGTGTTGATTTCATGATGATTGCATTGTTAAAAACATACAAGAAAGCAACAAAGGCTTGGCGTGCCAGCAAAACGACATTTTAGACGATGGCTTCATCAAAAACAGAATTCCTTACATGGTTTTTGATGTAACTGGTGAATGGTTCAATAATAATTTGGAAGCCTTCGTTATGTCGTCGTCTCCGTGTCAAAAAGGCGGGATGCGCCTCAGTGAAGCCTTAGATAACATGCAACTGGCCTACAATCCAATAACAAAGCAATTGCATTTTGTGAGTCCTAAAGTAGAGAAGCCTCCTGAAGACATCCCAGATGATATAGACAAGTTGTCTAAAAAGAGCAGTTTTAGCGATGAAGGCAATTTCTCAATATCTACATGTGAGAAAAGTGATACCAGTGACTCTCCGAAGAGTACTTTGCAGTGGGGTGGTAGTGTGAGTGGTCATCAGCGTGGAAAAGACGGTGGATCTTTTTCAAGTACAGTTTCGAGTTTATCTGAGTGCTCTCTTGGGTCCAGTGCATCTAAAGAAGACGATACTGTGGATGTGAGTGTCGAAGACCAGACGCAGTCTAAGCTGAAGAAGAAAGGTCTTTCTGGATTCTTTAGCAGGTGAGTTTTTGTTCGTTTATATTGTCTACGTCCAAACTAATCAATCAATATACCAATATGTTTTATGATTCCCATTTTGTTAAGGTTTGACTTAAATACACCATACATAGTGGCAAACTCAAAACAACAATATTAAATAAATTAAAAATTCAATATTATGTATTGTCTTGAAGTAAAGCAATGTTATGTCAATATAATAAGATAATCATTTTTTTTTAAATTCAATTTATGTGATAAATTTTTTATCAAGAAAATATACTAGAAAAAAGCAACTAGTCTCATGTCGCCCTGACGGGACGCGACATGAGACTAGTTGCTTTTTTCTAGTATATTTTCTTGTTTAAAATTTATCACATAAAAATAGCATTGTAAAATGCAAAATTAAAAAGTTATAATTCAATTTATGTGTTTAAGCGCAATAGAACAGTAAACAAATATTTAAGTAATTATCTAATATTGATTGCGGTGTTTTGTGACTTATCTAATCATTACTTGTTGATCTATTTCAAAAAGATAATTTCAATGGCTCTCGTGAACACTACTTGTTATTGATTAGGTTTGTAATATGGAATATTTATCAAGGTTGAAAAGCATTTTATAAACAAAATAGAAATAGATTGATTGTGAAAAAATTAACATGACCAACAAAGCTTGAATTGAAGAGCATTGGCCCAGACAAACAATGGTTGCAGGTTTGAGTCCTATCTGGTAGAGTTATACTTTTGTCCAAAATTATTTTTTGTTTAAGAAGCAAAAAATAATTTTGGATTTGGTGCCAGCAGCAGCAAGGCAACAAAAATAAAAAAATAGGACCTTAAATTAGAATGCTTTGGCTGACACCGAGTCCAAAATTAAGGCTTATTTTTTGGTTTTTTATTATTACTCTAATTTTTTATTTGATTTTTCTCTAACAAGTTGTTTGCTAAACTACAGAAGTTTTTTTTTCTAGATTAGATTAGGTTTCATGTACATTTACAAAAGTATTGTACAAAATTCTGTTATGATGACAGTGCCAAGTTCAAATATGAAACATATAATGCTTATAACAAAAACTACTGGGCCATACTGAACCAAATTTTTATAGGATTAAATGGCAACTATTCCGCATTGAACAAAAAAAGAATCACTCACACACACATTAATTGGTGTACATACATAAAAAAAAAATATATAATACCAACGGAATTGAGAAGATCCTACTTTTTAGAAGTTGTTTAAAAATTGTATGAAATTATAAATAATTCAGTAAATCAATAGGGGAGATCAATCACATCAAATTAAACAATGTTGCAATTATTTTATGGTTTTATTGAATATTATACCTATACACATCAATTTGAGAACAATGTCTGCCGCTATGTCACAAACATCAAAAATAACAATACATTTTTGGTCATGGGTATTTAAAAAAAAAACAATTTTTATTATGATCTATCAAGCTTTGAAGTTTTATAAAGCCTACATTGACTCTATAGTTTGTTTTGCGAAATTATCACCGTCAATCCCTGTTAATTCACAAGATATGTCAAACAATTTCTTTTGATATTCTACATTCTTAGAGAACCTACTACTAATACCCTCTACACAATTACTAATGTAAAGACCGCCATATTTCTCTAAATCTTTGTTGAAACATGCATGGAGTATAGAGGTTGCTCCCTTTTCTGGTGATTTAAAGAATATTTTCATTGCCCATGGGAATATTCGCTTGAATGCGGTTCCATCAAATAGATCTGTGTTGACAATTCCTGGATGAACGGCAAAGCATTTCACTAGGTAACCTTCTTCCTTTAGCAGCTTGTTTATGTATCTTGTACTCATTAACTGAAACAAAAAAATAAAATATAAGTTCAATGATTTAAAAGAATTACCTTTGAAATATATTTGTTATATATTCTTACCTGTGCTAATTTTGATTGAGCATAAGCAGCGGATTCATCATAATGCTCTTTCATATTTATGTCATCAAAAAATATCTTTCCCGGGTAGTGGGCACATGAAGTAACATTTACTATTCTAGAAGATTCCCCTACTGACCCTCCATTTTTTAAAGCTGGCAATAACAGATGCGACAAATAAAAGTGGCTCAAATGGTTAACAGCAAACTGTGATTCAACACCGTCTTCAGTGATTTTGTGTTCACCAAACATTATTCCCGCATTGTTGACCAAAAGGTGAATCTCTGGATACTCTTTTAGTACTTTCTCTGCAAATTCTTTGACTGATTTCAATGATTCCAAATCTAATTTGAAGCTCTTTAAATTATGTCCATTTTCCAAGGTCTCTGCGAGTTTTGACGCCAATTCTGGTTTTCTTATTCCCATAATTACCGTCATATTTGCTTTCAGTAGTCCCCTTATCACTTCAGTGCCGATACCGCGCGCCCCTCCAGTTATAACGGCGATTTTCTTGCTTGCATCTGGCAACTCTATTTTGTTTCTTCTGACGTTCACCCAATCGTCGATTAGCCCTCCAACGCCCGCCCCTTGCATGTCGAGTGTTGTCCGGAGTTCAATGAGTATGTGCTTGAGGGGTTTATGTCTATTAATGTACCAGTACACAGCTGCCGCTGTTGTAAACACGGCCACGGAGACGAGCGCGACAGACATTGCGAGGTTATGGTTTCGTCCGCTCGACACAGCGCGCTACGAACACTGACGGTGTATGCTTTCTCTATTGGAAATCCTCTACGCTTTCTCTCGGAATGCAGTATATTTACCGTTAGTTTTGATAATGTTTACTGACTTAAATCAGGACGATTTGTCGCTCAACGCTTATCTGGCGAACGTGTTATCGTTGTTCAGCCTTGGCTCTTGTGTGTAACTGAAGTTTCAATAATGATTAATACTTTTAAATTGTGTATCTTAAACAAACCATACCCAAATGGATATTATAGCTTTTGCTCAACGTCAACAAAGGATAGGACAGCGTTCAATCAAGGAAAAACACCACGAACTGTCGATGTCGTGTCCGTGTCCCTCAGCGCAATGCGCATGCGTCGAACATCTGTGTTGATTTGCGCCTGCCTATTCTATTCAGTTCTTATTTCGTAGTCTATGGTTAGGCATACGCACCAAATTCCGGTTTAATTTGAAAAGGCACAGGCAATATATCTAAATAATATAGAAACTAATAATAACTAACGGAATTTTCAAAACAGAATCTACATATTCTGTTCTCTACTTCGTATTTAGTTCTTTTAAAAGGCGAAAGGACAGCGGTATTACGTATTTATTAGTTTCGTTTATCGTGTATTTTTTATCTTGGTTTCAACTTTATTCCTTATCAGGTAATATTATGTAATTGTAAGATGTTCAATATAAACTGCCATCCTGTTAGTTTTATCGTGATCTTTATCAATGTTATTTAAATGCTCTCAAAGAGATTTTAATTACTAAAGGGTCTTTGAACTATCTGCAGCTGCGGTGGTGAAGCGTGACGTAATGCCGGCGATTGAGCTTGTATCTTGTGACGTCATAACATGCTTTGCAAATGAGACTGGCTCGGTGAACATAATGGATGATAATTGCAACGTTATCTACTTATGACGATCATTTCAATTTATGCTTTACTAAATTTATATTTAAGTGTTGAGTCGTCTACGTTCCAATGCGATAAGGTGGAATTCTTCTGATATCTGGTTCGCTACCGTATTTTGGTTGGTGGGTGATCCTGCGTGGAATAAAAACCCGCTTTTTGGCTAATAATAAAAAAAACCGGCCAAGTGCGAGTCGGACTCGCGCACCTAGGGTTCCGTAAAATATTTTTTATTATATGATGTAACAAAAAGTTTACGGTTTTCGTAATTTTTCCTTTATCTGTACTATAAGACGTTACTTCGTACCAAATTTCAAGATTCTAAGTTCACGGGAAGTACGTTTTGATTCCCGTGCGAGTTTCGAAAATTTGCGGCATAAACGGCTGTAGCTTTTGATTGCTTCGGCTTAGAAGTTTGATTTTTTCACAGCTCCTAGGGACAGTAGACCTGAGTATTTGATATAAATTTCAGTTTGATACCTCCAGGCTTTCTTGAGAAAACGGTCTTGACAGGCGGACGGACGGAAGGACGGACAACGAAGTGATCCTATAAGGGTTCCGTTTTTTCCTTTTGAGGTACGGAACCCTAATAATAAAACGGTTCTATAGATTAGGCAAAAGTTTTAAAACAAAAAAATGTGTAATTGACCCCCGGACTCATGACGATCGATGCTTCCCAACAAATGTTACAGAAAACCAATCAACGGATCGACTAAATTTGGCAATGAATTTGTAAGCAAAAACTAGTTTCTCGTAGAAAAACAAGCAGTCACCGTTACTCTGGCCAACGTCACAACAATATCATTAGAATAGGTATAATAGTTGGCTACGAAAGTAGTCGATTAACTGGACCCTAATACGAGCTTAATTGTAAATTAGTGCTGCATGTTTCTAATGATAATGATTGAATAATAGCAATCTTCGTTATTTAGAAATTATCAGATAATGGGCTACTCAATGGTCTTTGTACTACGGCTTTGCATTTGTTTAAAAAAGACAGAGAATGAATATAAAGAATGAGATATTTTGTGAGTATAAATAAGTACCTATACTCGGACTCGTAATTAGAAGCAGTAAAATGACACATAGAACTGCCATTTCGTAAAATAATGTGGCCATCCTAAGTCTACTAGCACAGTGTAACAGTTGGACAACGTCCTTGAAACCTCTTGCGATACCGCTTTTGACAAGACTTTCTTAGTATTTGACAGGACATATGTCATTGTCCCGTCCCGAGTAAGCGTATGGCAGCTCGGTCTCCCTGGCACCCCCTCTCGCCCCGCGAACCCCGCAAGGTTGCTCCGCGAAAACGTGTTCGTCGGAGACTGTATGTATAGATAGACTGTGGTCTGTGCTACTAGTGAAGAGGACAATTAATATCAATTGAATAAATTCAATTGGTTTGTTTTAGTAACATTTTTGGCCGGTTCATAGTTAATTAATAGTTGCAAATAGTTCATAACTTTTTAAGGAAAATAAAATATGTACCTACCATGATACAGTTATTTTCTGAATACTAGTTGCTTTGCCACAAACATTTAAAATATATTAATAACAACTAAGGATAAAATAAATAAATAAATTATTATTTGAGAATGAGGTATTTTCGAAAAATAGTAATGTTCTTAAGAACTCGTAGATGACGCTGTACGGTGGAAGAATATAATACTTTTTATTACTAATATCTTAATTCCTCCCCCTAAAACATTTTCTAACGCGCCAATAATCTAAATTTATATTTAAAGAGCTGAACTCTAATAAGGTATTGTTCAAATAGATTATTACACTTTCAAATTTTTTAAAGTAAAGCAACTATTCAACGGCCATTTTAACATTTATTTTTCTTCTCTTTCTTACAAATAAAACTGTCTCGCTTACACGCAACGCGGCTTAATTACGTACCATTCACACGAAATATCAGTTTTTAGGTTTTATTTTATTTTTTATTTTTTTAGTATTATTCCTTTTATGAATAGATAAGAGTGATTATATTTAATTCTTAAAAAATGTGTTGCGTATATTTTGTTTTCTGATCTCAATAGATTCCAGTTCAAAGTTAAGATACGTTCCGTTCCCTTGCATTTGCTTCCATTGTATAACGCTATCTATATGAAGCTAATAAATTTAAGAAAAAGAAAGAAAATCCCTCACCACTAGCAGCGTGGTGTTTTCTTCACGAGCGACATGGCATATTTTATCTATACTTAGCAGAGTAGTATTTATCAATATGCTGCTATATAACACTAAACCATAAATATTACTAACGATATATGTCATATATAATGTTTAAGCTTTAATTTGACGATAAATAAAATAACTAAACAATCTTAAGATTTTTTCGTTCCGATCGTGCATTTGTAAGTTATTGTATCGATGCAAAATTCGAGTGAGTGATCCATCTGAGTATCGGATTGGATCGGATCGAATAATTACTATTTAAATACGTCACATTAATTTTAGAATAAAACTTGTATACACAACAGATTTGGCAGCACAACGATGACACTAATAATAAAACTGATTTATAGCTTTCATTTGATATCATAGTGAAAACCTACACCTTTCTATTCTGAATAGTTAATTGAATATCAATGAACCAATTTTTGCATTATGTATCATTACCAATTTTATCTGAATGTCAATTTGAACAAATTATTGTTTTGTCACGTCACTATTTTTACTTTGTCATAAACTGGGCCGCGGGAACACTGGAGCTGTCATTCTACTGCATCTAATTACGAGAGTCCGAGTATAGTCAGTTTATTAAATAGATCTATCATTATGGTAAATTTTAAATAGAAAAATATTGGACAAAATTAACTCGGCCACAAATGAATTCTAAGACGGGAATCGAACCCGCGACCTTTGGAAATCCGGTCCAATGCTCTAACCGCTGAGCTACCGAGACTTGCGAACCACCGTCGAAATTCTCCAATACTTTTATATTCAGCTACACTACACACTCACTACACTACTATACTATTATTTCAGCGTTGTCACATCAATGCTAGGAATATCCTTGCATTCGAAAGAAACATCTTTTCAGGTGTTTAACGATCGATTAAGTTGACACTGCCAATAATTTATGATAATTTATGACGGTGGTTCGCAAGTCTCGGTAGCTCAGCGGTTAGAGCATTGGACCGGATTTCCAAAGGTCGCGGGTTCGATTCCCGTCTGAGAATTCATTTGTGGCCGAGTTAATTTTTTCCAATATTTTTCTATTTAAAATTTACCATAAGTATAAAAATAGCATTGAAAAATGCAAAAATTACAAAATCATAGATCTATCATATCAAATATGCAATCTTTCCCGTGATTGTAAAAAGAACACTCAACAACTTGATCTCACTCTTGTGACGAGAATTCTCCAACAAAGTGGTCAAGGAAAAGCCATTAACCTTTAGTTTGAACAGACGAAGTTACAAGTAACGATCTGTCAGCAAACAACAGATTAATATCCTGAGGAGTTACGAATTAACAATTAGTTAAACATGGAATTCCGTCAGATAATCTACGTTTGACACGGTCTAGTCTTATCTAGAAGCTAGGTAGTGAAAAAAGGCTTTTTTTAATATTTATTTAACACCAATTATCTAGCCCACGTTAAGTTTCATAAAGAACATTTGTTATTGTTACTAGATAACGGATGTACATACCTATGTACTTTATTTGTGTTTTAAACAGTCTAAGTTTGCTTGGAAACATGAACATTATATCACAGAGCTGGTTGTAATCTTAGCAAGAAATGAGGCTATTGCAATAAATTTTATAAGATTCATGGTTGGTTAGGACTTAGCCACGCATGGTAGAAAAGTCCATGACGATTACACGATACAATTTGCTTCTTCTGTGTTTCGAGTAAAGACAGGTTGTGCTCGTTCATCGGAAAAGCATTAAGTTATTGACTTAATTACACGAGATTTCAATATAGAAAAAAAACAGCTAATGAATTACCTATAATATTTTAGTCTCCAAAACTGTCTCGTGGAAGCCCCGCCGTCAGAGCAATTTGGAGACCATTTGATATTTTCCTAGTATTAAATTTAAATTATTAAATAGCATAGTGTATGCAAAATTTAAATTAAATTGTGTAAGCAATCGAAATCGTTGGACATAACATTTCTCATAATAGTTAGCATAATAGTTATTTGTTAGGTATATATGTCTTCATCATAATGTCATCGTTTCTGTAACTATATTTAAGCTCAGCACTATCGTTTTACGGGTCGTTGTGAGTACATGATGCACTCGCACAATAGCCAGCCCCGGCACCGACACTTGACTGGGAAACCAGTTCCCGAGGCTATGCGACCCGCATGACCGCCGCCTCCACCAATGTACTCTTGACCTTGCCACATGGAACCGAAGACGAGCTATTCACTGCCGCTTCAAATGTTTAAAACGATTGCAACGACAAAGATAACGTAGTATTGGATGAGAATGTATATAAATATCGTCGCGAAAATCTTAAAAGGGACGTTTTAAATAAAGGTGTGCTCTTGAAATGAAAGCTTTCTTTTGTGTGATTCATTGTTTGGCTAGAATTTTCGATTAGATGCCAGCTAGGTAATGTAACGATTGACGTAAACATCTTGGCGTAACAATATGTTCCACCGCAGCATGTGTTCTACACATGCAAGCGGAGTGATTTAATAAAAAAAAAACACTAAAATTTGCCAGGTTTCCTTAGACATCTGTTTTTGTCGTGCTTCTTTGAGAGGAAGAGTCAGTCAAGTGCAAATTGCATTCTTCGTTTAAATTACCTGTAAGATAGGCGTAGGTATTTGTAGGATCCTATTATAAAAATCTTTAGAGTGATGGCCACAAAACGTGATTCACTTGTTTCTTATTGCCTGAATTTGAATGATAATCTAAACTAACTCAAATGAATTATCATCTACAAGAATACTGTACACCAAAAAGTTACCACATATTGCCCTAACTGGAGAGGAAACGTTATTAATACGTTTTTATGTATTTGAAATTGCTGACGTTTGAATTATCTTAACATAAGTTAACGAATACTAATTTTAACGACAAAAAATTATTATACTTATGCGACTAAGCTATTTGGAACACTGTTTAACCTGTCATTGTCGCCTATCGCCTTGAGTAAAACGATAATGTCATTGCATTCATTAAATACGGCGTCAGCTGTTTACCAAGGCTCTCCACATTCATGATATTCGTTTTTTATTTTGCGAATGACGTCATAATTAATTCACACCTACTTGATACGGTTTGTCACTTCAGAAAATTGTTCAGCGAATTTAAGAAGTGATTCATGACATGAAGTAGAAGCTTATAAACTTAGAACAGAGATCACTTTAAAAAAATTCTAAGTTCGTATTTCGTCGATTTACTCACAAACTTTTTCGGTAGCTGGTATTGTAACATTTGTAACAGTGATTCTAGAGGTATTGTATTACACATTGCGATATTTACCCGAGTTTTAACAATCGTATCGCGTTTCGTTTGCTCCGCTGATTTTAATACATCGATATCGGTTAATATTTCAGGTGCACTTTCTAAAGTATTACATTTCAAGGATTTACCAAATCCATAATACCTTTTATCGCTCTTGTTCTATGTATAGTTAGACCATACCATAATTAGTTCATTGTTGCTTCGACGATGACTAATCCATATCAGCTATTCTGAATGGACTTCCTTTGTGGATGACATAGCCTTTTGTGGATTTTGCACTCGGATTTCAATACCATTGAGGAATTATGTCAGCTCTTATTCACCAATGATTGTTTGCTCAAAAATTTAAATAACCTATTGGCCTAATGATGCTAAGCTAGATGAATAAAACTTTAATCGAATCTTTTAAGTAACGGAACTTTTTCTTTGTTATGCTGAAGTATTTTTTCTAATATACTTGATCTACATTCTACTTATTTTTCATTTTAATAATATCTTCATGCTACCATTTTAGTAAAGTTATTATGAACGATCTAAATTAGTCGTAAGTGGGACATTCTTTTTTAATAGCCAAAGTAAAAGGAAACCGAAGGTTTACCTGTTCTCATGGCGTTTGAAGCTAAATATAGCAAAAACAGTTAGAAAAAGTCATAGATATTAAACCAAGCACAGATGCGCGTTCAGCCATTATGAAGGGTGCATGGAAAGAAAGATCATGGTCAATTTTTTCCGATTTTGAGCCAACAATGCCATCTAGTACAAAATTCATAAAGCTGTTTGGTTCTGAAACCCAAAATAGTATCAAACGAATCAGTGTTCACATGCCACTTAAAAACATTAGAATGGCTGTATGCATAAGATCCTCTCGTATTTAAAAAGATCATTGTCTATGGACTATGAAACTTATACCGCGTTTCTTTGACATCTGTCAATGTGAAGTAAACGAATCTTGAAGATGTCTGAAGTGTCTGATAGTGTAAGTGAAATGACTTATTGCCAGATTACCGATAACCCTAAAAAAGTCCAAAAAAATTCCGTGCCAACGACGTGGTAAAAAGTTTAGAATTGCATTATTTTGTTACAAACTTCAAAAGTAAGATATTTGTTTAATAGAAAATAAGATCTAAATAAATAATTCAATTAACTTTTAATTATATAACAAAATATAAATGCATAAAAATGAAAAAAAGAATCACAGTCCAGTCACTTTGATCTTTCTTAGCAGTAATCCTTAGTTTGGATTTTTTTTTATAATACTAATGTATCTTTAATAAAAAAGTTATTGTTGGTATAATTTTATAACCCATATATTATAGTAAGTAATAAAAGATACTTCATAATGTTTTTTTAAATAAATACTTTGGCAAAGTAAAATAAGTTTTATCTATTTTCTCAAAAGTATCTTCAAGTGACAATGATCGTTCTTTCCCCGTACCCTTCTTGTTTGTTAGTAAGTTTTTTAAATACAATTACTTGTGGGGGTAGGACACTACTTCGAGAAACCTCATCCGTTTTTTCGCTTTAAGATTTGATTTCGCGTTTCTTAATTAAGAGGCAGCTATAGTCTATCTAATATAGTTCTATATTTCATCATGGTTAATCTATATCAAAACTTTTTGATATCCGCGCGTTCAATGACACCGTCAAACTGTTTAGCTTTTTCATATTAAGAATTCTCATTCATTTGGTAAGTTGATATTGCATTATTCTGCATTGAGCATCTGTAATAGTCTTCAATTTATGCAAGCAAGCTTTACATCTGGACCTTAAATGCACTCTTATTACGTGTGTAAAGAGAACAGTTTTCGAAGAGTAGTTTTTAAGTCTCATATGTCAACTGTAAAGACAATTCCTTAAATTTTGAGGGCGTTCATTAATTTTGTAGTTTCATCATCACACTACTTATCTCGCTCTATGTGGGAGAGTAGTTTATACATTTCTCGTTTATTATTAGGACGTTTTGTCTAATTATGATTACAGCGCACTCCTACGTTCAAACAATTACAAAGCTGAATGTAAGTAGGTATTAATTTTGTTACTCATTCGAAAAGATTGAGACTCATCAATGTTTAAAGGAAGAAAGATCTTTCAAAACTAAGAAATATCTAATATTTTAATGAATGTTTATGTAGATGATTTTCTCATTCCCGTAAAAATATCAAGCAGTAGTTTTGGCAAATCGTTAATTCTAAAATTACAACATCTCGGAGTTGTGTCTTTTATGCGAGATTAAATTTGTAAAACTCTGTTATTTCGATTTCCAATTGCCTTTCCATAAATTTTAGATGGCTTGCCTTATCATTTTGTTATTTCAACAACATTATCTGTTTCGTAAATCTACGCTTGTGTTATGTTGTTACGAAACTTGTGTTTTGTTCGTTTATAAGTATTATTTGTACTCTAGAAACGTTATTTATTATGAGATCCATTACATTGAATGCCAGCTTTGCTCTATTAACATTATTCTTTATTATGCGTTAATCTTAATCAATAGGTTTTCAGTTTTTGATATTTTCTTGGTTACTTGTTTATACCTAAATAAACTACATCTATAAATTATATTTTGATTTTATTTACAAACTATGGATTTGTAATTTTGGCTCGGGTATACAGACTACGAAATGTTCTAAAGATACGAGTCCTCTTACGAATATGTTACGGATTTGTTCTTTTAAATTTTTTAAGAAGATATGTTTATATGTAAGCCATGTTGTTCAAAAGCGAAAGTTAGGCTTGGTAAAACATACTATAAAGTACTGAACAACAATAGTTGGATCACGGTGAAAATGAATTTGTACAGTGAAGGTCACAGACGTATATCGAGATAGACGAAAAGAGCGCTTCAAACTGTATGAGAACCTAGCGTGTCGACTTTTTCAAATGTACCATGACGTCACGAGCGATATTTAGTGATGTAGAAATGTTATTGACGAGCTCTTGCTTCTTGCACTGCACTTTGAATCATTTTTGTTTCTGAGTGACGCTTGTTTTCATGGCAATGGTCTCAAACGGACTGACTTAGGTCTGAAAACTTTGACCTTGGATCAAACTTTTGACCCGCAAGGTAGGTACACTTTTACCGTCTATCTCGATATAGGTCTGTGGTGAAAGTTTTTTATGAAGCATTTAATCTGCGGAAGTTACGAAATAGCTTTCACACTATAATCGCCAGTTACAGGAAAATGCGAAAAACTATTTCGCTATTTTTTTTATTTACACAGCTGCAGTAAAGAGTGTAGTTGTTAAAAAGCAGAACTTTGCATTATTTTAATGTTGTTTCTGTTTGTCAATAATAATAATAATAATTTATTTATTGATACTTTTTTCTTACAAAAATATAGATAAATTTTCTTATCTTAAGTACATCTTAGATCTAGAAATTGACATGGTCAATGGTCTGAGAAGTGTAAATTGAAAGATACGATTGTGATAGCTACGAAGGGTTTCCTTCTAAATTTTATTAAATATCATAAAATCAATTGATAGTTGGTAAAAAAAATTGTTTCATAAACGAGTTGAAATAAAGATAATTGGCGGCGTTTTGGGGGCGACAGGTTTAGATTAATAAGTTTTTTGATCGTTTAAAATATTCGCAAATTCCATGTAAAAAGTTGTTTTTTAAACATTCATTTATTTCTTCATTATACCACAAAGTCATTAAAGTATTTGAACAACAAATTATGCAAATCCAGTGCCAGCGAACAACACAAATTTGATGGCATTCAACATCTGTACAGACGGATTTTCCTCATATTGAATGCAATCAGCGGATTTGAACTTTGCTTAGAATTCGCAGTACAAAGCAACTTGTATTTATCCGTCAGCTAACATCGTAAATAAATTAGTCTTAGTTAAGTTAGGGTCACCATTCGACGAGATTTCCCGAGATTTTGTTCCTTTATCTAGTTCTTTTGGTTGTCTGATTTAGATGTCTTATTCAGATTTTATTGTATCACACATGATCAATTGTAGCCTTAGGTTATACTTCATTTTTCTAATTTTCAACGCTATTTTATCAGTTTTATTACTGGGAAAGATCAACGAGACTCTGATCTGCAACCCTTGGATATCCGCCCAATGCTCTCAAGAGTGAGAAGCTTAAGCAGCTTTACTAAATATCAACATATATTGGATTCGATGTTAGTCTAGCTAGACTCTAGACTAGAGTTTCGGCTGTCTCGAATGTAAGAGTCTAGAGTCTAAACTATTAAATGTATTTGTCCGGAATTATTTACGTTTTCTCAAGCCAAGTGCCTACATAATTAGCTGCCTTGATACTTCTATCACGGTTTTATTTCCAACACAGCTTGTAACCCTAGTCTCTTATCTGCATCTGCCATCAGAATCAATTTACAAGAACAGTTGTACCTTATCGAGTGTCATTCTTCAATACCACTAATTAAGGAAACCTTGTTCCTTGCCATACGTCTTTTCACACACAAATACCTACAAAATTAGCTGTCTTGATACTTCTATCTAGAATTCAATCCCAACACAGCTTGTAACCCTAGTCCCTTATCTGCATCTGCCATCAGAATCAATTTGCTAGACTGCAGGGTTAATGGATGCCAAGAGTACGCCGCACGCATTGCGACCGGTTCCGAACAGCTTTACCTTATCTACGTGTGTCATTCTTTAATACCACTGATTAAGGAAACCTTTTTCCTTTGCTGTTATCTCCTAAACTAAATTGTAGCTAAATTGGAACCGGGTTGTCTGAACATTTCCGATACGAAACGCTGATTGAGTAACAACTACATTAATGATATCATTACATCGATTTTAATAATGTCAATAACTTTTTGCTCATTTATTAACAACACTTATCTCAACAATTCAAACAGCATCATCTATAAGTACATCTTCGTTCGCAAATCGTGCTATTAATATTCATGAATTAATAATTGCCTTTGTATTGCGAGTAATTGCAAATTTTACAGTAATACTTGGGATTCTTTGGTTAGTATCGTAAAGGGGTGTTCTTTGTTCGAAAAGTAATAAAATAATCTAGCTGAGATTGCTTTATACCAAATTATCAAAATTCAAAAGGGAAATTTCAAAGCGTAATGATACTGCTGCATCTCATGTCTATTCGGAATAGGGTTAATTATTATGTGGTCTGACAACATATGCTTACTTTATTACGTATGTTTTCACTTTGAAATAGTGTATGGTTAAAGAAATACAACATTCTACAGTAACTTCTAGTGTTTCCTTTATAAATATACCACCCGTAGTACGATTTTTAAACTTTACTCCAAGGTATCATTGTAGCTATGAAAAACTATCTATTGATTATTTTAAACATAATATGCCTTACAAACACTCGTAACATAATCAATGGCTGAGTGTAGCGTATGTTTTATTTCATTTCGTGTTATTGATGTTATCAATGAACGCTTTGACTCCCACGCAGTTTATAGTAATTGGTTATCTGTTAAACATCCTTACTAATATGACTCATGTTTCCAGAATTTTATCAATATGACATTTGATTATTGTAAACAATCCTTTTGTTTTATATTTCTTTAAATAAAATCTTGTAATATAAATGCCAATTAGAAAGACATTTTAAAGAACCAATTTGTGGTTAAAAGTGTTCTTAAGTGCAAGTCTTCTATTTCTTTTTGGAACTTAGATGGAAATTGATAATAATTATTGTAAATATTTTAAATATTTACAATGTTTTATCATAGCTTTGTACAATTACTGAGGTCGTATGAATGTCGAATGAATAGTCCTATTTATGAAGTTAAACGGCGTCAATTTAACTCTATTGTAGTAATCGAGCCGGTTACTTTGGCGAGTCGAGGATGTCTATAAATACCTAAATGGCCATTTCGAACAACTGTTGGTATTCGAGCGAATGTTTTGCATAGTTCTTTGGGAAATTGGGAGCCTTGAGGTGAAGTCAATTGTACTGCACTGATTTCAACCTTAATTTCTTGGGTATTGAATCTCCGATTTCAATTTGATAAGATGGCGATGATCGATAGTAAATTATGGGGTTATTAATTATGATTTAATGATGCGCATCCGATGTATCTGGCACTTTATCAACCTTGAGTGTTTCACATTTATTAATAGTTTGAGTTTCATTTATTTTATACTAACTGTTAAGAATAAAACTAAAAGTTGCTTTGCCTCGATACTTTTGATACTACCCGTTGGATGGCATTGGTTTTTTGATCAGAAACTGATTGGACCGTGAGGAAAGCGATAAGATAATTTTGTCGCATAATTTGTCTTTACGGGGATGATAATTGGAAGATGATAGTTTGCATGGGAATCTGCTAGAACCTAAAATCAGTTTGGTTCCATGTTTCCCACTTAAACAATAAAAGTGGGAATTGTAACGAGTAGTAACAGTTATCGATAGTTTGAAAATTTGAAATGAAAACTTGCCTCGTTTACTTTTTCTATTGTTTGTTCGTTCCACCTGTGAAAACAATCGCTATACAGTTTAGGTGAAACTTGCAGACGATCGTAAAGTATACGTAGTTTCTTTATCAAGATTTTGGTGTGTGAAGAAGAACGTGTATTGATTGTGATTCGTAAACTTTCCGTGTCGATTTTCACAAAACCATTATTATCTTAATCCATAAAGTAAATAGTACTTACGTGGTGTGACGTGCGCGTATTTCCCGATCGATGTTTGGACTCTAAACATAGAAATAAGTGAAATTGCTTCCATGGAGGCTCTCATATTCGCCGATCGAAGCTATTTAAATATTGACGGAAGTACGGACGAGGGGAAATGTGGCGAGAGGCTTTTGTTTCCATTTGAAACGATGTTGCTTATTTCACAAAGGTAGGTACCTACTGTAATATACTAAAGGCCTGTTTCACAATCAAAGAGAAAGTTCGGAGTAGCTCGGCTGTACAATTTCAAAACCTAGTAAGGGGCAGGAGACAAATTTTACAGGAGAGCCAAAAAACGAGTTGATCACTTTGAGAGCTTGCCGCGCTGAAACTAAAAGAGCTGGTATGATGAGTCTTGGATCAAAAGATGCGGTATATCCTTGGCTATCTACAGAGTATTACTATATACCATAATAAATGATAGATCAAGTTTTATAGCACTTACTAATTGTTAAATTGTTTTTTTAACTTGGACTCAGCTGGTTTTACAATTTAAAAACCTAGCAAGTGTCGTTACTAGGTTTTTAATTTTGTTTTAATTAGTTCCTTAGTCCTCAAACTACTATTGAATGAACCTAGTAAGTACGTGTATATTTTAAATAAAACTCGTTTTTTTAATAATTATTTAATTTATGAAAAAAAATTATAGAAAAAAGTTATCAGTCGGTAATCATTTGCCCTCCTGAAACTAAATCTTCGGATGCGTCACAAACAGGTATTGTAGTTTTTGTAGTGCTTGTCTGATTGAAACTGTAGACGTCAGAATGTGAGCTGAAATAGAAGATAGCTATGCTCAACCAAGCACCACCCACCCGTGCAAAAAACAGCAGAAACAAATGCACTAAAGTATAAATACCCAATCGTCGTTGAATTGCAAGCAACCGTTCCATTTAAAATAAGTTATTTGTTTATCACTAATAGTACAGTCGATAAATAGACGAAATATTAACTTTTAACTATTAATTTTAACTGTTTGTCTATTTGATTTTTCCTATACACATCAATAAGGTGGCATTGTAGTGTATGAATTCCCCTTCGAAGAGAAAAAGTTATTGACAAGGTATTTTACTAAACACATGTTATCCGCGTGTGACATTTCATGTTCCATGCTATGTTTCAAGAATTACGAAGTGTTAAAAGACCTATGCCGAAGCCGTACGTAATATATATGCATTGTGTAGGTACATCATACTAAATAAGATTTAGTAAAAATGACCATACGGGGAAACGACCATATTGGCACGTACATATTATATAGGGCACGAGTAGGCGGCCAGGGCCGCGAATCATTACGTAGTTTTGACATTCATTGCGTTTTCAAACGATAATCATTAAAAACATATTGACTTGATCTTCAATAACTCGTTAACTATGAGGTTTTCAGATTTGGCCCCATACTAGAAAATGATAGTAATGATGGGGAGAATACTCGGTTTTCGTTTTCGTTAATAGGTCTGTTGACACCCTGTATAATAATTAATATGATATAAAGTATACGTGCTGAAGTTTAAATATCATATACGACAAAAACAAAAACATCATTTTTGAAGTAAAAATACAAACTGAAATCCTTGTCTATAATCATGACTCACAAGATGGTTATCGACTGTACCTACTTCTATAATAGACCTAATAGTATCCCACAAAAGCCTTAAACAAGACATTTACATCACAAAAAGCTTGAAAATCTGTTACAAGACACTTGAATATTGTTGAGGTTATGAAAAAAAGTTTTAATTTTTACTTTATAATCAAAACATAATTTTACTTACATATTAGCATCTTGATGTTTATTAAAGGCACTTAACATTAACTTCGACCTATAAAACTGTTTTTTTGACATCATAAACCACCGTTAATTATTAAAAACAGATGAACAATTATTGCAGAGGGTTTGGCGTCTTGTCGCTTACTGACGTTAGCGCGCGTAATTCAACCGTTCGTTGACAGCTTTAAAAACCTAGTAAGTCGCATGACAACTTTAAAAACCTAGCAACGGACATCCCTTGCTAGGTTTAGACATTGTCAATGTTACTTGCTGTGTCTTTTAAATTGTTTTTAGGCTCTTTCGCGTTACGACTGTGTACTTGCTAGGTTTTTCAATATTTAAAATCCTATTTCTAAAACATTTATAGATGTTTTGGCGATAGGAATCGGTGCCTTATGACTTTAGAAGCCCAATAATGCAAAAACCCGTTTTTTCTTGGAGGTGTCCCTTGCTAGGTTTTGAAATTGTACAGCCGAGCTGAGTGGACAGTTGATTTGACGTTATCTTTTATATCACACTGTACCATAATCTGACAAGTAAGCTATTCAGAAATTCCTTTTTATTGTGAAACAGGCCCTAAACTAGTTATTATGTATAAATTATAAATCCACCAAATTGTCGATTCAAGTATCTTTTGATTCCAACTTAGTATTTTTTTTTTTTTGGTATTTTTGACTGAGATGTAGAAAATATAAATATAATCCATTTCTTGTTAAAATCAAGCCTATTGTGATTTTCATGTAACTTCTCATAGCAATAAGATTTATCATAAAAACCGCCTTGAACCAAAACCTCAGCTCTAACTAGGTGCCTTGTTAATTCTTTGTTTGTGTTCATTACCATATAAATTACCGTTTATGTTAATAACTAAAAGTAAGATTTTTATAATGGTTGTGTTGTGATATAATTTTTTTAATGTTGTAAAATAAATTACTCAATTCCAAATCTGTAGCACTCAAATAACTTTAAAACTTGGAAAATACTATTCTGGTTGAGTTTGTGTAATTGTGCTCAGAATTTCTACAGAGATTTACATAATACATTTGCTCTAGGTCACGGGATATTTAATATGGCTAGTCGCAATTTGTTCCCGAACTTTCGAGGGTGTTTCTTAACAGTTAAAAAATTTACTCGATTTCGAAATTTGCATGTAGTGGTTCGCATACCATATTATGAGCTCGAAACTAGTTACCTAATCATTATTGTCCATTCTTTCTTCACTTTCTTGATTACGACATGACTCATTCAGACTGTGTGACAAAGCGACATTTATTTTCATGTGTGTGTCTACAGCTTCCTCATAAGACATAGAGGAATTCTAAGCATGCCATATTTTAGTGCAAATTAGGAGCAATCAAACGTGTCAGTGATATTTTAGGTGCAACCATAACTTCGTTACTAGGAGTTTTTTTTTGTGTGTTAGCTGGAGAAACGTGTCCCCAGCTGACACATGCCGTTTTAAGGCAAACCAGTGAGGTTAGGGCTTTAGACTATAGTCAGAAATTTAGTGCACAATAGGAGCAATGAGAACCAAAAAAACTAACAGTCACACTCAAATACTGTTGAAACTACGATCATTAAAGTGTGTGTTAGCTGGAGACCCGTGTCTCTGGCTTACACACACCTGTATCTTCGTAATTATTTGAGGTAGGATTATGTTTTATACCTCAAATTTTAGAGTCGAATTGGAGCAGTAAGCTCCAAATTTTTCTAATCTCTGGCTCGAATAGTTTTTAAGCTACGAACCGATAAGCATGTGTAAGCTGGAGACACGTTACACGTTTTGAATCACTGTAACCGTATAAGTTAGAGTCTCGTACTAAGAATCAAATGATACCTTATAATAGGAGCACACGGCATGCAAAATTTCAAATTACTGGGCTTCTTAGTTTCAAAATTATAGGCAAAAAACTGGTTTCCCGCCAAAAAATTCAAAATAAATGGCTCGGACGCAGCTAAAGCGCGGTTGCCGTTCCGTGCGCTACACTGTTGCAATCGACTTTGAACCTAACGGCTGGTATTAATTCGAGTCACTTTAGTTTGCGCTTTCGATCGTTTTAATTTCTGTTTTGAGAATTTTAGACCAGGAGCCGTCCGATATATCTACGCTGATTACATACCATCTATGGTAGTTACTTATAATTGAACTATCTGATTCTCTTATGAAGTACTTTTTAAATGTTAGTGTTAGAAAATTCACAACATTTGTTGATATAGGGCATGGATGATGGGCAATTTTCTATGAAACCTGGGCGTTAAACCAACAGAAATGGAACTACAATTTAGTACTTAGTACTAGAAAATGTTTTCTTGTTTATTAACTATCATAAGCCCCCGGTTTGCTTGAAAATAACCAGAGCGAAATACACTATTATAAATTCTGTATCTAACTATACTTTTTTCTCTCTTATTAATTCAGTGATTAGTTCTCTTATTAATAGGCTGATTTCATAGAACAAAGACAAAAATCGGAGACTTCCTTAATACTATTTTTTTTCCGGTAAAACTGGGAATTTAATTAGGCGAACCTTAACACCTTATTATTAATATTTAAATTATATTTGCTTTTCGTTTTGACACAACTGCTCAAAAATAATTAGAATGTTTTCATGGTTCATGTGATTTTAATTTCCTAAAATTTTATTAATATTCACCATAACCAGTGATCGGATAAAGTTAATTTTTGGCTGAAAAATTGTGGAAGCAGCTTCTTAAAACATTTTGTTTTTTTTATATTAATCCCAGGATTCCAAAAAATTCGGGAATGCAAAAGTAGTCTATAACATAGTGTGGAAACAACGACTTTAGCATTATGGTACTTATTATAAAATAATCCGGGACTCGCAATCCAGGTGTTGCAAAAGGGGTTACATATTCATATTTTAGTACTTTCATAAAAAAAACTGTCGTCACAAAAATAAGGTATTTTTCGACCCCCTACGTACGTAACCCATAAAACCCCCTTTCAGCATCAAATATCAATAATAATAATAATATCAATCATATCGATCGATTTTGTATGGGCAAGCGACTTATCCAAATTTTAGAGTGAAATTACTATGGAAACTGTCCCCTAATTGTCTAATTTCAAAATCTATCACAATCTCTTTCAGAGGTATTGTGATTGTGTTATTTTCGTCTGCCACATTTGCTTAGACAGTTCAATTTCGTTTATTCCATACCTTTCAAAACGCGTCCCGATCACAATCCCTTTCAAATGTCAAAAAGTGATGGCCTGAAGTATGTAAATATCTTTGAAATGACGAGGGCGGAGTTTGTAGGGCGGAGACATGTATGGTCTCCACAGTACCTAATAGGTAAATATACTCAGCCTATTCCGATCACTGAATTAATAAGAGAGAAAAAAGTATAGTTAAGAATTTATTTATTTTAGAATTTATAATAGTGTATTTCGCTCTGGTTATTTTCAAGCATACCTGGGGGCTTATGATAGTTAATAAACAAGAAAATATTTTCTAGTACTAAGTACTAAATAGTAGTTCCATTTCTGTTGGTTTAACGCCCAGGTTTTATAGAAAATTGCCCATCATCCATGCCCTATATCAACAAATGTTGTGAATTTTCTAACACTAACATTTAAAAAGTACTTCATAAGAGAATCAGATAGTTCAATAAGTAACTACCATAGATGGTTTGTAATCAGCGTAGATATATCGGACGGCTCCTGTTCTGAAATTCTCAAAACAGAAATTAAAACGATCGAAAGCGCAAACTAAAGTGACTCGAATTAATACCAGCAGTTAGGTTCAAAGTCGATTGCAACAGTGTAGCGCACGGAAAGGCAACCGCGCTATAGCTGCGTCCAAGACATTTATTTTGAATTTTTTGGCGGGAAACCAGTTTTTTGCCTATAATTTTGAAACTAAGAAGCCCAGTAATTTGAAATTTTGCATGCCGTGTGCTCCTATTATAAGGTATCATTTGATTCTTAGTACGAGACTCTAACTTATACGGTTACAGTGATTCAAAACGTGTAACGTGTCTCCAGCTTACACATGCTTATCGGTTCGTAGCTTAAAAACTATTCGAACTAGAGATTAGAAAAATTTGGAGCTTACTGCTCCAATTCGACTCTAAAATTTGAGGTATAAAACATAATCCTACCTTAAATAATTACGAAGATACAGGTGTGTGTAAGCCAGAGACACGGGTCTCCAGCTAACACACACTTTAATGATCGTAGTTTCAACAGTATTTGAGTGTGACGGTTAGTTTTTTTGGTTCTCATTGCTCCTATTGTGCACTAAATTTCTGACTATAGTCTAAAGCCCTAACCTCACTGGTTTGCCTTAAAACGGCATGTGTCAGCTGGGGACACGTTTCTCCAGCTAACACACAAAAAAAAACTCCTAGTAACGAAGTTATGGTTGCACCTAAAATATCACTGACACGTTTGATTGCTCCTAATTTGCACTAAAATATGGCATGTTTAGAATTCCTCTATGTCTTATGAGGAAGCTGTAGACACACACATTTATTTTCATGTAAGCTCGCATGTTATATGAATATGATAGTTTGGTTCTACTCTACACGTTACATTGTTCGAACAAAATCATTAAAAGCTTTTCGCAATATGAAAATTATTGAAATAAAACACTTTTACGGATAAAACTCGCACTGCTTAAATCCGTAAAACCAATTCTGATTCCGAAATCAACAATGGTAATACAAATATACATAAATATTTAGATATACTTAATAACAATCCAGGCACGGACCAAACACAAATGTACAATCGTGAAAACTGCGGCGTAAAATACTTTGAATGGCTTATCAGTGGGTGACGTTCACAGACCTATATCGAGATAGACGAAAAGAGCGCTTCAAACTGTATGAGAACCTAGCGTGTCCAATTTTTCGTACCTACGATGGTGTCACGAGCGAGATTTAGTGATGTGTAAATGTTATTGACGAGCTCTTGCAAGAAAGCACTGCACAATTAACCATTTTCTGAATGACGCGCATTTTCATGGTCTCAAGCGGCCTGACTTAAAACTTTGACCGTGGATCAAACTTTTGACACGCAAGGTAGGTACGCTTTTACCGTCTATCTCGATATAGGTCTGTGGTGACGTTGTAAGTCTATACGACTGTATCAATCGAGCTCACGCGTATATCGCCTCTGGTACCTACGACAGTGATCTAGTAATAGTAACCTTTCTAGACCCTCAAGATTCGAGCATCTACTCGATGTACCCATTCGACCCTCTATCAAAAAACATATCCCATTGGACCTCAATATTAACTGAGATAACCGAGAGTTCCGTAAAATATTTTTTATTATATGATGTAACAAAAAATTTACGGTTTTCGCAATTTTTCCTTTATCTGTACTATAAGACGTTACTTCGTACTATATTTCAAGATTCTAAGTTCACGGGAAAATTTCGAAAATTTGCGGCATTATCTTGATTTGCGGCTTGATTGCGGCTGTATCTTTTGATTGCTTTGGCTTAGAAGTTAAATTTTTTCACAGCTCCAAGGACATATTAGTAGACCTGAGTATAAGATATTAATTTCAGTTTGATATCTCCACGCGTTCCTAAAAAAACGGTCTTGACAGACGGACGGACGGACGACGAAGTGATCCTGTATCCTGTAAGGCTTCCGTTTTTTCCTTTTGATGTACGAAAAAGAAGGAGATTAGATTAGCAATGCATGGCGCATCAATTTTGTATGGAAACCAAACCAAAAGTACCACGGTCAGCCATAACCAACCAGGAGGTCGGATGCACCTTGTCTATACTTCTATACTAATATTATAAAGAGGAAAGATTTGATTGTGTGTTTGTTCCTTTTTTTGCATTGAATAGGCTCCGAAACTACTGAACGGATTTCGATGAAATTTGGTACACAGATATAAGATAGCCTGGTTATGAACATAGGATATTTTATCCCGATATTCCTACGGAAACGGGAACCATGCGGGTAAAACCGCGAGCGGCCGCGAGTAAATAATATTTTTAAGTAGGTGCAAGTGTATTTTTTCATTAGGGTTGAATCTTAAGAGTCGAGTGGGTACTAGATCTCAACAGTCCCCAAGCTTTATACTACAAAAGCTGCCGCTATTACGAGCGAGGCCTAAGAGCGCTTTTGCTAAGTCAAAGGTAAAGCTCAGAATTTTGTTGATTGAGCATAACACGAATACTTGTTCTGCTTCAATCTACGACCATACAAAGTAAATCACCTTCTGCGTCATCGACAACGCTTACTTTTTCATGAAAAATGTATCCACTACTTTATTGTACAGACAATACAGTCGCATGTTTTATTAACAAATGAATATTTGTATACTACTCTCTTCATAAGTTACTATACCATCTGTTTTCAGTATCGCTCTAGAGTTATATAAACGCGTGTGCGTCAGTGTCGTCTGTTATCAACGCTGTTATTTAAAATATTTAATTTTAATAATTGGTATAACAAGTTGTTGTGTAGATAGCATGTGTGCAAATGCAACAATGTAAGTCAGGAGAACGTCATTCATTTACGTCTGTGACTTCCAATTAATAATTATCAGTATTCATAATTACTTCTCATCCTTCAATTATTATCATAGAATGGCACGTAATAGTAGTTGTATATAATTTGATTGGGTCGATGGTGCAGTGGTTAGTGCATTCGTACTATCGTGATGTACACACTAACTATAGTTCAAGCGCACTTGTGGCAACAATAATAGGTAATTAATTATATCATGGTTTACCGTGCTTTGTTACGAAAACTGACGATATTGACTTTATTGACCCTTGAATCCTTACTTTTTAACGCCAGTGCTACAAAAGATTGATAATAAACTTCAGATGTAGTCGTTTCGTAACAATCACAAAATAAAATTCTTCATCACACGTTATCTCGGTCAATCTATCTTTGGTTGAGAAGGATCCTTTATTTCCATTGAAATAGAATAAACATTACTATGTTTACGTTTCACTAGTGCAAACTCGTCAGAGGTTCGGCCAAGAACGCAAATAGTCGTGTTTATAGGAATCCCGGGTCGGTCTGTGTGTGCGAGGCCACGCGGTTGTATCATGCCAATGACGGCGTATTTATTTATGTCATTATTTATATCAGCTATTCCGCGTAACAACATCCCTGAATGACCGATTAAATGCCGCAGTGGAGGTTTTACTCGTACTTCCGCTTTTGGTATGTTAGAATTATTTTCAACGGATGTTGCTGGCTCACTTACTGTCTGTAACATAATGTTCAGTTCGTTTGGGATAGGTATGTTTATAAATTCAGTTAGTAGTTTTTATTTTTATTTTGATGTCGTATTGTTACAATAGCCACAGAACTAAAACAGCGTTCTAATACAATATGCCATTAACCAATGCTTTTGTGTTACTGGTTCTTTCAGAATTTAACCTTGACATTACCAATTACTGTTAAAAAATACTCTATACTTAATAACCACGTTAACCTTTGACCTTGACTTGTTAAATATTTCGTTTCATTATTTAGCTCACGGTACATCAGAGTTGCGACGATGATGGCTTCATTTTACGTTTCTTGTTATGTTTAGACCGATAGGGATAGGTTTTGAGGTTTCAAAAATATTAAAGTTCTTGATTTTTGGTATACAGTTCCAGGACCGTTTACTTAACCTAATATATGATTTTGTGTCATCTTAGGTGCAGGGATAAGTATATATTGGCGTTTTTGTCTTTTCTGACATTATCGGCCGGAAAGAAAATTAGAGACGATAATTTTACTTTCATGGGGATTAGAAAGTCGTAAACGATGTATACGAGGTTTTTGTGTCATCTCTCTCCACGGGAATACTGTTATTTAACCATTACCTAAGATGTCGCCTCAGTAGCTCAAAAGAATATTAGAGTTGGTGAAATAAGTGTTATAAGTTTTAGATCAATGGTATCTTTTGTTTATAATGTTTTGTGTCAGATTCCTCCATGGCATTTTCAGAAACTTTCCTTTTTTTGTTCAAAACGCTGTAAAAGTCACAAAAGAAAATTCAAGTTATTAGAGTTTATGTTTTTATTATTTTTATGATATAACGAAACACTATTCAAAATTTGTGTCGTTTTTATCCATGGAATCTTATAGTATTAGATTCAGTTTAAATCCGGAACATTTTGAAATTTGCCGCTAAGAGCAAGCGCATGGGACGCGACGCGACACGCGAGCGGTGTGTGTGACCTTGAGAGCGCCCTTACGTCGCTCGTCGGTGGTTTTCGTAGTGCAAATGTAAAGCCGTACGTGCTGTTGACCGTACCTACATTGCTAGTCAAGAAGGTACCTACTTAATTATTTTTAAGTAAGTTGATGACCAGACTAAGATGTTTTTTAGTAGGTAAACATTAAATAAAAAACAAAAAAAGAAAACAGGATTTATATCTGATCTAGGCAAGTAAGTAAGTATAATTTGTTTTTACTTTATACCACCTCAAGTGCCACTATTATAAATGACAGCCTTTCTGATTGTTAAAATTGAAATTAGAAATCATGCACCCACTGTCAATCACTCGTTAAATACATTTTGTTTTATAGTTTTGCATTTCTAACCCATTCATTATTATTAATGAGAACCAAGAATACTGGTTCTTCTATACGATGGTACCGGTGTCAGTTAATTTGCGTCAGTACTGGGAATCCCGGGAAAAAAATTGAACTTTGAATTCCCGGTACTTTTCCCTATCTCGAACTCATTCATTTAAATATATTTATATTGAAGTTTACTATTAATGAGAACCGGTTCTGCGATACCATGTTAAAACCGGTGCCAGTTAATGTGCCCCAGTAAGTACCGTATCGGGAATCTCGGGAAAATTCGAAACCAGGAGTTCTTCATATTATCGTTGTTCACAAGTATGGAGAAAATTGAATATCGGGTCATCATTCAATGCCTTCCTAGCAAAGAAAATCCAGTATCCAGCCGTAGGGTTTGTGAGCCGATGGCGAAGCTTCTTTGACGTTCATAAGTGCTTGTAACAGCATAGACTGAATAAATGATATTGAATTTGAATTTAAATTTGATGCACGAGCCCCTACTGAACTGGTTCATGAACCTGTCTCCGCAGGCAGACTCTTAATACAACTCTGGCCCCTTGTCATGTAACCCAAAAAGCTTCAGTTGACGACCAAGCAAGTCTATAGCTTTTATTGATATAGATGTAGAATCGTTAAATTTTTTCGCCCTGGCCTTTAGTGAAATAGCCAAGCCAATGCTAACTTACATCTTGTCCCTAATTCCCTAATTCGGTTGTCCACTGAGGCTGTAAGATTAACAGGATAACAGGTCAGTCTTTTCAACCTGAATCCTACTTTCCGAGGGATATGCTTGCTGATCATGCGTGTCATTTTCATTAAGTTTCAACTTTTAATATTTCATTAAAATTTTAATTAGCATGAAAAAAGCTTTGCTTTACTGGCAAAGGTTTTTTACGCTGAAATGGTTCCTCCAACTATACCAAACGCAAACTCAGTTGTTTTCGAGAGTCATAACGAGTCGTCTAGCTCGCAGGTTCGACGACTTCCTCACGAACAAGCCGGGTTCTGAAAAGGCTTTAGCACCAAAGACCACATCCATACGCTTCGGCAGGTTATACAGAAGACCGAGGAGTATAATTTGCTACTTTGTTTGGCGTTTGCGGACTATAAGAAAGCCTTCGATACGATAGAGACCTGGGCGGTGCTGCATTCTCTCCAGTGGTGCCAAGTGGACTATAGGTATTTCGAGGTGTTGAGGTACTTATACGAACATGCCACCATGTCGAACCGATTACAGAACCAGAACACAAATCCCATTCAACAGCTGTGTCGAAGGATATCTTTAAGCTCTTGGACTCGAAAGGACTCGGCATCAACATTAATGGCCAGTATCTGTCCTTGCGGCTGAGACCTTGGAAGATCTGAACACAATGCTCGAAGATCTCCGTAGTGCTTCCCAAACATTGGGTCTTAAGATGAACATGGAAAAGGCGAAAATCATGTCAAATTCCCATGTTATACCCACTTCAGTTCACGTTGGGAACCCTACACTCGAAATGTTGACCACTACGTTTACCTTGGACAGACAATCCAGTTAGGTAAGTCCAACTTCGAGAAAGAGATCTCCCGTCGAATCCAACTCGGATGGACAGCATTCAGGAAGCTCCGTAAAATCATCGCGTCCAACTTACCGGAGTGTCTGAAGACGAAAGTCTATGACCAGTGTGTGTTGTCAGTGATGACTTACGGTAGTGAATCGTGGTCGCTAACTATGAGTATGCTCGGCGTTTCCCTACGTGATCGAATCTGATATAAGGAGATCCGTAGGAGAACTAAACTGATCAAAGCAACTGACATCGCTCGAAGGATTACTCGGCTGATATGGCTGTGGGCGGGGCACATAGAGAAGAACCGATGGCCGCTGGGGCGGAAAGGTTCTGGAATGGCGACCGCGCACGGGACGAAGCTACGTGGGTAGGCCTCCAACAAGGTGGACCGACGGTCTGGTGAAGGTCAGGGGAAGCCGCTGAATGTGGGCAGCGCAGGACCGATCGTTGTGGAGATCCTTGGGGGAGTCTTATACCCAGCAGTGGGTGTCATGTGGCTTAGACGATGACTACGACTTGATGATCGAAGCTTAGATCCAAATATTTTTCCTTTTGGGCACGGACGGTCGTTTGTTTCCATACAAAGCGCGCGGTGCGGTTACAGTGCGGCGTCGGTATCTATCTATTTTTGTGGCGGTACCGACGCCGCACAAAATATATTTTTGTAATAAGCTTGAACGCAAACTCCTTGAGCAGAGACAGAAAGTAGCGTTGTTGCGAGCTTAACGCTTTATTATCTGATATATTTCGGTCAGTGTCCATCTGAAATGGACAGCTATACTCTTCCCCTGCCATTAGACAAGCATAAATACGAATATGTACTTCATAATATATTCCAAAGACTGGCGTTCAATGCGTCGAAATCGGCTAAGCGTTTTGATTCTTTTATCTTCTGTACCGCGCTAGAGTGTAACTTCTTCTGTTCTTGTTTCCGAATACTTACAAACCCGGGGATTCTAAATCCCTAATGAATACCTTCTAGGCTCATCGTTGATTGTATGATACTCCTAGCTTACCATTAGGCGGTATAACAGGGCAGTGACCTATTTATCAGAGTGAGACAGCAATAGCCAGACAGTAATATGACCGGTAATATGAGCGTATTTCAATAGTACGTTATAGTATAAAAGCTGAATTTTGTGTGTGTTACGCGGAGAACTACCAAAAAATAGTTTCACAGCAGCAGCACTTTCTATGGTTCTTTCATCTTGCGTCTAACATTTTCATTTATGCACACATTTTAAAAAGCTCAATAATACAAAAAAACTTTAGGGGTTTCTCAGTACCGGGAGTAGCGATATTTCCGGTTCTCTTAACGGAGTATCGGACCCGGTTCCTGTAAATCTACGACTATGCCGTATTTAGTAAGTACAAGCTATAAATGTTGTTTTGCTGACTCTACTTAAAGCAGAATACTTTTATTTATATGATAAATAAAAAAATAAAAACTAGGTACCGAAAAGCGATAGGTACCTGTAAGTAAAAGTGAAAATCTACTAAATAACTCATATAGGTATAAATCTGCTCTGCTATGCGACCGACGACCCTGACAGGGACACCCTGTCATTCTTTCACTTGCATTAAGTAACAGTATTGAAAATAAGATTTGACCTGCGTCTGCATAGTAGACTAACGCTTAATATACTGACTGTGATCATAATCTCTACATAACCGAACGACGGCGTGTGTTCTTTCGTTCATCAATTCAATCCTACCTAATCTGAACTAATCACGGGATAATCTAATTACCTATTATAGTAGGTACCGAATATAACCCGACTGAGACGGACGCCGCGATGTCACACGGTCCACGCGTATAGGTAGGTCGACCGCGCCGGGCTTAGGGATGGGTAAACGCCCGGATTAAAATCCACCGCTGGATTAAAACCCATTTCTGCCCAATAAATGCCGGGCTTTTTTAATATATGCCGGGCAGAAATTAAATTAATTTGTTTCCTATACTCAGTGTTTAATCGGTGACAAAAGAAGCTACAGCAAGGTGAAATACGAACTTAACTTAAATGTTTGTACATTGAAAATAATGTAGGGATTATCAAACGATAAAAAAGCGGCCAAGTGCGGGTCGGGTCACGCGCAAGTCAAAATATCACTAACATTTTTCGTCTGCAAAAATAACTTTGGTTTTCATAGTGTTTGTATAAAATGACAAAGTTATATTCGCGGAAAATGTGCTATATGTTTAAAATTGCTAACTAAATTTCGTTGAAAGTTTTTATTAAGATCTACAGCTTTTTTTTATTTTTCACTTTCTTATTTTAAAAGTTACAGTGGGGGGGGGGGGGGGGGAGCACACTTTTTACCTTTGAAGTGTACATCTTTCGAATAGTACCTACATCTTTGAGAAAAAAAGTTTTAGGAACCTCAATGTGATTTTTAAAGACCTATGCAATTTTTTCTTTAATTTCAGTTCCATTTGGAAAATGTGCTATATTTTTAAAATTCCCAACTATATTTCGTTCGAACCGATTGTCGTTAAAAGTTAGAGTTGACCTTAGTTACAAAATTTACCTAGTTTAAAAAATAGTTTAGGGAACCTCAATGTAATTTTTAAAGACCTATCTAAAGACGAATAGGTCTTTTTTTAAATAATAATTGGGCAAGCGTTTGACCACCAATCACCATCGTGCTTAACAAACAGGATGTGGTCTAAGGTGTTGCTTGCATGCTTGCCCAGGAAATGGCTATTCACTATCTCGCCTTGAAGAGGCCAAGGTTGTAAGAATCAGGGAACACATGAGCAGGCAGCGCATTCCATTCTTTAACTGTTCGCAAAATAAATATCGTCCAATGAGGACCTCCAGTGAATAGAGGAACTGACGTTCCGCTGGGAGTGTCCAAAGGATACACGCGGCCGGAGGCCCGGCGACTGTCACCCCAACCCCGACAATCTCCGCCAACGCGTGGAGGGAACAACCAGGGGGTTTTAGTGGGTTCGAGTCCCACATAACCTACCAGTCTCCCCGGACAGAAAGGTATGCGCGGGCATTTCCCCTTGGAGGATAAAAAAAAAAAGTTCGAAAGGATTATTGTATTGCTCTGCTTGGTAACGCCTGTCAAGCGATAGAAAGAGATATTCCACTGAGTAGCGAGGCGAGGGTGTGAACATGCCTCGCATACTCATGCCAAAAAATCCCTGCTTTGGAGGCGACCGCGCGAGCCACGAGGCAAGCCGCGAATGTAACTGACCTATTAAGTAATCAATTTAAGTATCCGTACACTGACATTGACATAGCCTACAGACTGTAGGTAAGTTGATGACATTCACTGAATAATACAATCTCAGGATTTTCTTTTTTTCCTTTTTGCAGTCCATAACTAAGCAAAGAAAGTTTAAAGTATTAAAAACGAGAATCGAAGTTGACCCCGACCTATGTTTGTTTATGTTTTTATCCTGGTTCTCGTCATTTAATATTTTCCAAAAGAAGTTTTGCAAACAAAATATAGGTAATTTGTTGTAATTTTCATTTATGCCCGCCAAAATGGGCAAAAATCCATTTCTGCCCGATTTAAATCCTTTGTGCCCGATTAAAACCCATTGGGCAGAAAAGACAAAAACCCACCGCCCATCTCTAGCCGGGCTTGCCGCTTGCGCTTTGTTCGCATCGCGCGCTATGTACCTACTAACTTCGTGCGCTTTTTTGTATTTTTTTTCTTAATTAATAATGCCGTGCATTAATATGACACAAATTCACACTGTCCATCAATCATGCATTTTTAATATCAAATAAGTAAATTCTAATAATTGTAATATTTTTTTAAAGCACTTATAGCTCGGACAAACAAAAAAATTGAAAATACTAAAATCCCATGTCTGAATCTGGCACAAATTTATTTCATGGGTTTATTTAAGTAATCTGCAGATTATGGTACTAGTTATTTAAACTTGAATTTTTTTTTGCCTTAGTTATTAATGTACTGACTTTAAGTCACTTTCCCCTGGACGAATGCGACACAAACTAGGTTTGTACACTACGCAGGCTATCTTAAATTCAATACCATTGCGTTTTTTAACTTGAAATCAATTTTGTAAGTTTTATTTTGAATTATTTATATCCACCACAAATATTCGAATTTCTATAGATGCATAGGCAAGATATGACACAAAATGCAAAAATAAGCTTTTTATATGCAAATACATCCACAGGCAAGTTTTTATAAACTTTAGAATTTTTGAAGGTTTTGCCTACAAAATAACTCAGCGCGATCGGTCTAGTTATTGAGGTAGTAAAGTGGATTTGTATGCACTGCTTGTAGAATACCTGATGTCACAGTAGATTTTAATTTCAGATAATATAAGGCATTAACACATTACATGCCATTTCTAATTGACGATTTGAATAGTTTACTTAATAGGTTTACTCTAGCTCTATTGTATTTGAACCTAATTAGTATATCAGTTCATTCGCTATCATTCGTTGTTCGTTTATCTGTAACTCAGTATCAGATATCGAAATGTGTTATAACTTTTATATGACATTATTTTAGCCTACACTCTACAAATTATGTTTCTCCCTTAGAATAAATTTCTCCTAAAGTCATCTGAAGCAACATCCTTTCCTCAATGCACTAATTTAGCCTCAAGTCAAGATGTCTATAACAATATAAACATTGCCATCAACTGTTAGTACATCTTCTTGTTTCACGTCGGCTTGCGTCAAGCATTAAGTTAAATTATATTTATTATTAGGAACTTTAGTTTGTGATATAATCTAAATCGTTAGAGGTATACCTAATTGTAAAGTAAGTGCATATCCAAAGCGATCACTATGTCAATTTCCAATTGAAGCATCATCTTCATTGCGCTAATTTAGCCTTAAAATGTCTGTAACAAGATAAACATTGCCTTCAACTATTAGTTCATCTTCTTCACTCACGTCTGCTTGCGTCAGACCTTGCTTTTCTCACGGCTTAGAGTTGTCGTCTTGACATCTCAGACCGGAGGTTGGCAAATTGTTGCGAAACAGTTGTCACGGGTGTTGCCTCCTATAAACACACAAATCATGGTGATTGGTGAAAAAGTTGCGTCATAGGTAGCGCTTTCAATACTCCTAATACAACGACTTAAAACTAGTGATCCGTAGAGATATTCACTCGCAGGAGATTTTTTATAAAAGATGTGACGATAGAACATTAGAATGGGTTAAAATTTTCAAATGTAAAACCCCATTAAAAAAAATACGATCCTTTTCCTGTCAATTACGAGATTTACGAGAACACCAAAACAATTGAACTAATGATAAATTTTAAATAGAAAAAAAAAACAAGTAAACTAACTCAAATGGGTTGAGATGTTTGAAGTAATGACCACAGTATAAACATAAATATTAGGTAAATGAGAATGTACAGAAATATAATTGATGTTTTTTCATTTTACGAATTGTTAGATATCGAATAACTAAATCCAAACATGGAGTTCAGTGTTGATTGTTTGCATTGTGCAAATAATTGAATGTCATGCCCGTGAAATGTTTGAACAATTCAACTCAAACAATTCTGAGATTCTCAAATATAGAAAAAAAATCGCTCTAAAAGACAGGAAGGATGAAGTCATAAAAAGGCAATAACAGCAAGCGACTGATGCTTTTTTGTTGTTGCTAAATATGCACTTTTGTAACAAAGTAAAAATACGTGGAAATTTTATACTATCTGCCAGACTAGAGAACTGATAGGCTTAATAATTTAATTGGAGTTGTCATCAATTGACAAACTATACTCAAAAATACAATTCATTTACTTGTATTGCAGTATTTATTTGGATTTAGAAAAAGTTTAATAATATCTTATTAGGCCACATGTTGGTAAATACATCAGTAGCGTAAATATTTAAACATAGCATTTGTTTACAATCAGTAATTTGTTCTGTTTTATGTCCAGTCCATAATATTTCTCAATACTCACTCCAAGCATTTGAACGTAGGTCGGTTGGACCTATTGCAACATTAATTCTTCATCAATGAATGTAATTAATATCTCATGTGATAGTTGTTATTTGCGTTTCCTATTTCGATATGTCGTTTGACATATAATTGCATATAACAGATCTGGATATACATTACTCACAACACAGTTGTTACCAAATGATAGTACTTTTATGGCCGTTCCTTTTGTATTTTTATGAAGAATCTCTTCTTAATAGCATAGGATTACAAGTGAATTAAAACTACAATTTTCAATAGCTAGTAAAAGATTTAGAGAGATAGCTCGTAAAAATCAAAGTGTTAAAGACAAAGATGAAAACATAGACAATAAAAATGAATCGATACTAAAATACAGGAAGGATGGAGTCGTGAAAAGACTTCATAATTTCAAAATAAACAAAACTCTTGTACAACCCGATCGTAAAACAAATGTATCGTACATTAAAGCAGTGGAAAGTAAATGTAAAAGCAATGTAGAGAGCCATGTTTTATTTATTACCCTGTTGTTTGGGAACGCTTTACGATAAAAAATGAAACGAGGTCTGAGTGAAATTCTGTAACAGGATTATCGGATAGTACACCTTAAGTGTATTTGCCTTACAATCCAAAATCGGATCAGCGCAGTCCATCTGATCTCCTGTAAAGGTTGAACAAGGACGATCCTTAAATCAATCGAGCATTCTCAACGTGATTCTAAGAAAATAAATGGGATCTTGGTGATGCTTTATAGCGATATAAGTGCCGTAAGAAAATCCTGTTAAGATTAAATTAATAATATTTTACGTAATAGCTCCAGGACGATTCGTTTATAATATAACACTATTTTGTGGGCAGAAACGTCTGAAGCCAGGGTGACGTAAATAGCTTTCTTTCTTTGCAGGAGCCTACAACAGGATTGACAGTCGTCTCAGTTTTTTTTATTTTAATGCGTAATGCGCGCTATATCTTATGTGATCTTGTTAAAAAGGACAAGTTAAGGACAAGTTTCTCTTGCAAATGAATCTAGTGAAAGTGAAGTAGGTACTTCAATGTCTGTGCTAAAGAGTATGTGGCGGCGTTCGATTTCCGAACGCACCCACAAGTATCTTACTATGGCAACACTGGCGAGATTCGCCGCCATTGCTTTACTTGCTTGCTCGTAGACACATACGACTAGACTAATATTGTTATTTTCTCTGTGACTGGAACTGTATACATGTTGGTGAATAAACTGTGAATACAAATGCGTAGTGTTCTGATTTCGGACGGAGTATCTATTACATGGGGACTGATCCAACTATCATCTAACCCAAGCCCCATATTGGTGACCACTTCTGAACACGTTTTACGAAGAATCTGCTGAAAAAGGACATTTTCGCGCAAGGTACATCCAGTTTCACAGGCTGAGGGGACCAGTGACGGATTTTCATTACAATTTGTTTCAACCCAGTGTTATTTTCTACAAGAAAAATACTTCTACAAGAAGCATCCAAGCAATTTTTAGCCATTTTTTATCATTCTTCGATCCGATTGGTCGGTCGATTGCAACATATCAAATACGTCGTACATTGCTGCTGCGAGTTCGAAGTACATTGCTGCTGTGAGTTTGATGTACATTGCCACCCGAAGTTTGAAGTTCATTGCTGGCTAGTACGATTCGACATTCATTGCCGACACGGTTTGATGTTCATTGCGGCCTCACAACTTCGACATTCTTCGCTTACTTCGTACGATTGGTGTGTGTTTGTCGGGTATTCGGTAAACTGCATCGTGTGTTTGCGTGTATAAAAACGGACGATCTTAACATAGAATAAGAGACATTGCTATTTTAAATTGGTTACGGCATATTTTAGTTTCACGGAATTATTTTCCCTTTATGTACTAATTTGTTTGTGGTGTGTTTATACTAAACTGGTTGGTTTTTTTTTTTTCTTTCATTTTGCTGTACTAACTTGTTTGTGCGTGTTTATACCAGCTGAACCAATAAGTATTAATGGTTATTTTTTTTAATAATTGCAACTTAATATTTCTTTTGTACTGCGTTGCACGGAATGCAAAATTATTAACATTCGTGTGAATTTAGTTATAAGTTTTTTAAACCTAACACTTGAATTTTTAGTTTTAAGGCCTTTGTTTGTTTAAATGTGTATTGTTTTCTTTCGCATCTACGAACATGCCGTTTGCGGTTAGGGTATATTAACCAGCGATTGCTATTATTCTAACTTAACGACTAGTATAAAACTACTCACCGCATTTACACAACTTACCTTTTGTTTTTCACGCACGCGCTTTATTCACTTACCAAAATATCGCCATGCCTGATCCAGATAACACCGCCGCGCAGCTGGAAGCTCTCAGACGTGAGTTTGAGTCGTTATCTTCACAGTTGCAGGCAACTATGCGGGAGAATACCCAACTCCGCAATGAGATGCAAGTCCAGAAAACACAAGGTGAACCTGTACAGGAGTCAAAAATAGATGACCCAGGAAATCAGGTGTACAAAGTATCGCCAAAATTACCTCCATTCTGGCAACAACGACCCGAAATATGGTTCGCGCACGTCGAAACGCAGTTTCGTATAGCTGGCATAACAAGTGACCAGACTAAGTTTGATCACGTGATTAGCCAGCTAGATTTTAAAATTATGGCTGACATTGAGGACATAGTTACCAGTCCTCCAACCACTGGCAAATACGAACACCTTAAAAAGGAGCTGACGCGCCGGTTGTCACGGTCTGAAGAGGAACGTGTAAGGCAACTACTCACCGAGGAAGAGCTTGGGGATAGAAAACCTTCCCAATTTTTACGGCACTTACGTTCACTCGCCGGCGTCACACTTAAGGACAGTGACGATAGTATCCTGCGGCAACTTTTTATGCGTCGACTTCCGCAGCATCTTCAAGCTATATTGGCTGCCAGCGCGGATCCGCTTGATGACATAGCAGCCCGCGCCGACAAGATTCTAGAAGTCGCACCCGGAATCGCAGCGTTGCCTTCCTTTGTGCATGCTGCTGCAGCATCCGGAGGAGCTCCCGTTGTTCCTGACCCCTACGGCTTGCATGCCATTGCTACACAAATGCAGAATTTGACCGCGACTGTTGCAGAGCTCACTCGCGAGCGCAGTCGCAGCCATAGCCGCAACCGAAGCCAAAGCAAGTCTAGGAACCAATCCCAAGGATCTGCCGGAAAGCTTTGCTGGTATCACCAGAAATTTAAAGCTAAGGCTACCAAATGTATTACTCCATGTTCTTGGAAGTCGGAAAACAAGGAAGCCAGTCAGTAGTGGCGGCAGCTGACTGTGCCACTACGCCAAGCCGTCGTCTTTTTGTCATAGACAAAACATCAAAAGTCAGATTCCTGATCGATACAGGGTCTGACCTTTGTTGCTATCCACGGAGGCTGATGAGAGGTAAAACTCCTGTCTCCGATTATGAGCTCAGCGCAGCCAATGGAAGCTCCATCAAAACTTATGGCATGGTGTCGCTTAACCTCAATTTTGAGTTGCGGCGTGAATTCCGCTGGCAGTTTGTCGTAGCGGACGTCAGCACTCCCATAATAGGTTCCGATTTTTTAGCCCACTACCATTTGCTGCCCGACTGCCGAAACAAATGCCTCCTGGACGGTATCACTGGCCTTTCTGTTTCTACCATTGTTGCTTCTACCAATCAGGCAAGTGTCAAAACTATCTCGGTTGCCACAGGATCTCAGTTCAGCAATATTCTCGCCGAATTTCCTGCCATTACTAGGCCTCCTGGACTTCAAAGGGACATTAAACACACGACCGTTCACTTCATAAAAACTACTGAAGGTCCACCTGTGTCATGTCGCCCTCGTCGCCTTGCGCCTCAAAAACTGGCAGCAGCTAAACGGGAATTCGACGAGATGTTGAAAAACGGTACTGCGCGACCGTCCAAGAGTCCTTGGGCCTCGCCTTTGCAACTCGTTCCAAAAAAAGATCTTTCTTGGCGTCCGTGCGGTGACTACCGCGCTTTAAATTCACGCACCATTCCTGATCGGTACCCGTTACGTCATATCGGAGATTTCGGGAATAACATCGCTGGTTCCATTATATTCAGTACTATCGATTTGGTTAAAGCTTACCAACAGATACCTGTTTACGATGAGGATATATGCAAGACCGCGATCATAACGCCCTTCGGACTATACGAGTTCCCGTATATGACCTTCGGATTGCGCAATGCGGGACAATCGTTTCAGAGATTTATGGACGAGCTTTTAAGGGATTTCGACTTCTGTTTCCCATATTTAGACGATATCCTCATTTTCTCCCACAGCAAAGAAGAACACGCACATCATTTGCGCCTTCTTTTTCAAAAACTGGCTGACTACGGCGTTGTCGTGAATCCAGGAAAATGCGTTTTGGGTGCAAAAGAGGTTATCTTTCTAGGGTATCGTGTATCTGGGGAGGGCATAAGCCCACCAGCAGAGAGAATTGCTGCTCTGCAAGAATTCCCTTTGCCCAAAACTGTCCAGGGCCTTCGCAGGTTCCTGGGCATGATAAATTATTACAGACGTTTCTTGCCACGCGCGGCTCTTATGCAGGCGCCGTTGGTTAATATCTTGGCTGATTCGAAACTCAAGGGTGCAAAGCCAGTACCTTGGACTCCAGAGCTTGAGAGTGCCTTTCATGCTTGCAAGGAAAGCCTTACACAAGCGACTCTTTTGACACATCCGCTTTTCAATGCTAAATTGGGTCTCTTTACGGATGCTTCTGGTACGCACGTCGGTGCGTGCTTGCAGCAACGTACAGGTGCGGAATGGCAACCCCTTGCATTCTTTAGCAAGAAGTTGAATCCTCGCCAATCCTCCTGGCCGGCCTACTATAGAGAACTTCTAGCTGTATATGAGGCTGTGCAACATTTCCGACACATTTTGGAAGCGCAACACTGTACAATATTTACAGATCACAAGCCTTTGTTGCACGCTTTTTCTCAGCGTCGGGAAAAGTTGCCCCCTGTACAGCTAAACCAACTCTCTTTTATCTCGCAATACACGACCGACATTGTCTACATCAAAGGTGTAGACAACGTTGTGGCCGATACGATGTCGAGGATCGAGGCAATTTCTTTAGAGGATGATTTCTCAGCGTTGGCTGTATCGCAAAGAGACGATGAGGAACTGCAGAGTTTCTTACGAGGCACTGATACTTCTTTAAAACTAGATAATGTCACCTTACCTGGCACTGACGTCACTATCGTCTGCGACACGTCCACTGGTAAGCCGCGTCCATTCCTCACCGTCCCTTTCCGACGAAAGTACTTTGAGAAGCTTCATAGTCTGAGCCATCCCGGCATTCGCGCAACAACTAACCTAATTTCCAACAGATTCGTGTGGCCTTCCATGCGAAAAGACATCCGAGAATGGACCAAAACTTGTCTTTCTTGCCAACAAAATAAAGTCACGAGGCATACAGTATCCCCGCTTGGTTCTATTGCGTCGCCATCTGGCCGCTTCAGGCACATCCATATCGATATCGTGGGTCCCTTACCCGTCTGTGAAGGCTATCGCTATCTTTTGACGGCAGTAGACAGATTTTCACGCTGGCCTGAAGCATGGCCCATGCGAACCATTACTGCAGAGGAAACTGCCGACACTTTACTTTTCGGGTGGATTTCAAGATTCGGAGTACCTGCCCGCGTCACAACTGACCAGGGAAGGCAGTTCGAGTCCGACCTATTCCGTCGACTCATGGTACAACTTGGTACTAAGAAGGTACGCACTACCAGTTACCACCCTTGTGCCAACGGAATGGTCGAACGACTCCACCGCCAATTAAAGGCTTCTTTAATGTGTCGTGACGAATCATGGATCAAAGCCTTGCCCATCGTTCTACTCGGCATGCGAGCCGCGCTGAAGGACGATCTCAAGACCTCAGTAGCCGAATTAGTGTACGGAGAGCCGCTACATCTCCCTGGTGAGATGGTCGTTCTCCAGCCTGCTTTACCTACCACTGATCCAGCTGATTTTGTCGCGCAATTTAGAAGAACCATGTCTGAGTTGAGACCTGTTCCCGCGTCACGCCATGACCAGAAGAATGTCTTTCTTTTCAAAGACCTTGCTACGGCTACACACGTATTCTTACGATCCGATCACGTGAAACCGCCCTTGCAACCACCTTATTCTGGCCCTCATCCTATCGTAGGTCGTTCTGACAAGACAATGACCATCATTGTCGGGAACAAGGAAGTAGTCGTGAGTGTAGACCGCGTTAAACCTGCATACGTGGACACTCTCGCACAACCTTTCACTCCAACGCAACCTTCCACTCTCACTCGCACAGCTGACACACAGATTACTCCTACACATAACATTCAGACACCATCTGATACACCTCATTCAAGCAGTCACAATCACAAACCTCACACAGAAGATACAACACATAATACTCACCGTACTTTACCTTATACTACTCGTTCTGGTAGAAGTGTTCGCTTCGCAAAACCTTTCGATCTATGATCGTTCCCACTCCCTGGGGGGGTGGTGTGGCGGCGTTCGATTTCCGAACGCACCCACAAGTATCTTACTATGGCAACACTGGCGAGATTCGCCGCCATTGCTTTACTTGCTTGCTCGTAGACACATACGACTAGACTAATATTGTTATTTTCTCTGTGACTGGAACTGTATACATGTTGGTGAATAAACTGTGAATACAAATGCGTAGTGTTCTGATTTCGGACGGAGTATCTATTACATGGGGACTGATCCAACTATCATCTAACCCAAGCCCCATAAGTACTATTTTAGTACTAAAATCAATGCTTGCTCTAGCTATAACATAGCTGTCTGTCTATATTAAAACCATAGAGGGATAGAAAATTAAGATGGTTTATTTAAGAGTGTAGTTAAATCATCTTGTATTGATAGGATAGTTAATCGTTAGCCATTAGATGTTACCACAGAATACTTAATAATACAAGTATGTTAGTCAATTATATTTGCTCTTTTTCGTAATTCCTTCTGCCCTATGAGTTTTTATTTCCGGTTAAAACTGTACAATAAGTATAAGAGAATCCACAGACCTATATCGAGATAGACGGTAAAAGTGTACCTACCTTGCGTGCCAAAAGTTTGATCCACGGTCAAAGTTTTACGACCTAAGTCAGTCCGTTTGAGACCATTGCCATGAAAACACGCGTCATTCAGAAACGAAAATGGTTAATTGTGCAGCGCTTTCTTGCAAGAGCTCCTCAATAACATTTACACATCACTAAATCGCGCTCGTGACGTCATGGTACATACGATAAAGTCGACACGCTAGGTTCTCATACAGTTTGAAGCGCTCTTTTCGTCATCTCGATATAGATCTGTGAGAGAATCATTACAGAGCGCCTCAATAATTGGACTGTAGCAGAACTACCGATTCTCATAGAAATTGTTTTCTTTTTAATAAACAGTCAAAAGGACTCATGGGAGAGGGGCTGGTTGATAATATTGCTCAACCAGCCCGATGATGCTAGCTTACAGTAAAAAAAAACGGCCAGTCTTAGTTGACCAAACGGAATAAATGTCCCTCTGAAAACAAAAGCCTGTACGTTTGAGTCAGCTGTGTGATTTTTTGTAGTAGGTATACAATTTATCTCGTAAAAAATAGCAGTGTGGATGCAGCTATACCTTCCTAAATACACATAATTTTCTAAAAAGCAGGCAGAATGTTTTCAAAGAAATATACATCTAAGTAATAATATTTCGTTCTGCTCTAATGGACATATTTTAGCTATCACACTATTCGTTTTATATTTGTCACCGCAAATGATATGTTTATTATATTGCTACTCATTTTCTAATGACGGAAATCTGATCGCTTTTTGATAGTTGTTTGTTCGTCAGCTTGTCATAGCGAAGGTCAACAAGTTAATTGAGATCGAATCACCGCAATCTATTTTCTAAGTATCATTTGACACTATGATTTGATACTTTATGTCTTTATTGCAGCTAAAAGAATAGGTCATAGACTGTGACAATCATTTTTTAGATATTTACCGCCTCTGTGGTCTAGTGGTAACAACCACCGGTATCAGATCCGGAGGTCCCGGGTTCGATATCCGGGGGATATTCGGTTTGGTTGGTCCACCTGGCTAAATATCACCATCTTGTCTAAGTCTGACGCCATAACAACAATGTTTTCAGCATTGTGTTCCGGCAGTTAGACACAGAGAGCCAGTTCCTCAGTGATTGAGGATTCCGGGAGAGGCTCACTTCCATCTTCAGCCTGATCAATACTTAGCATCAGGTATGATGAAGGTTAAGAGTCTCCCCGTTTTTCATAAAAAAAATGTTACATTAAGAGTTGTTGTTTTGTGAATTCAATATCACACGAAATAAACATCAAAGTTTTCAAACTTACCTACCCTACAAAAGGTTATGTATGACACTGAAAAACCTTCGCTAGCAATTATAAAAACGAAATGTTCCGCCCTAACCATTTATTAAATCATAAGAAACCCAACAAGTGGATAGCCCACTAAAGTGCCTGCAGCAAACAGGTTACAAAAATCTTCCCACACTGAAATTTATTATAATACGTACAACATTTTGTGATGTACAGAAGGTCGCAAACACAATGGAATGCTATAAACAACAATAGATGGGCATCAGTGCGGGCGTGGCTGGAATACATTGCGTTTCGATATGGTTTGATTGATGCCCGTCGCATATCCAATCTTGTCCCGTCGACTGACGAAATCACATACCAAAACGTTGTCCACAAAATATCAAAACAAAACGCCGTCATATTTCGTGGCAATCCTCGTAGTTATTAAAGAAAACTTGGTTTTAGCAATTTAAATCGTGGATAGTGTAACTCTATTATTTCAACATTCTTAATTGGTATGAAATATGAGCTATTATAAGACAATTATTTACTACGCAAATCAAACATTTTTGTAGTTGAGTAGTTCGTTCGTATTGCTAAACGTCAATTATCAAACGAATAACTAGCGGAGTGAAAATTCAATTAGTTGTTCAGTCAAAACCACAATAGGTACGAAAATCTAACCACAATCACACAAACCTTAGCCAACATTTTGTCTGGCTGTTTGTGGTGGATTCTATTGTCGTAAGATACTTGTTTCCGTAGTCTGTAGTGGCCATAACCTAAAGGCAATAACCGGACAAGAAACCCTTCAGTAAGGAGAAATACCTACAAATGTGAATATCTCAAATCGTGAAAAAATACTACACTTTACCCATAAATCAACTCATGTGACTATTGATAACTACAATATTGTTACATCAATAGTAAATTTTGAAGACAACAGAACAGTAATAGAAAACAAAATATATGAAGAAGAAGTGTAAAAGATGTGTAAAAAGTAAAAGAAAGTGGGGAAAATAAATCATACTATAGCACTTGAGATAAAAATAACAAGCGGAGACAGAAGCGAAGGACAAGAATATAAATAGGTAACCGAGAATAGAATATTAACAGAGATGTGTTTATATTATTATACATAATGTATACCAGTGTTTTAATGTTTGATTGCCTAGTTTTAACATTATACAGTTCTATATGTATAAATAAATATGTGTCAGTCAACTAACATCTTTTTTTCCCTTCATATAATACTATTCAAGCTTGTACTTTGCTTCTTAATTAAATAAAATTATGCTATCCATAAAATAACTACTGAACTATTATTTTTAAAAAGAGCGTTGTCTTTTAGCCATTTTAAATGCGGAAGTGGCCGTGATCGTTTATAAATCATTTGTTTTTATGCTAATGCTTTATGGTCCATTATGGTTTTATATTCTTTCCCACACTACAGGAATCTCGATTCTATCTTTAATTTTGTTCGTCTATTTAAATTCTAGCATAGCTTCTTTAGTTTTAGTTTTTTATATAACGAACAATTTGCTCACTTGTTTGGTCAACGTCAGTAGTCGTATAATAACTCGTTACATATTTGCCTCTGAGATTATACAGTATAATGTGTTTGCCATTGTATTCATTGTGTATCTACATGTGTTACGTAGAATTTACTCGTACTTCTAGATATGCTTATGTCCAACTCAAGATACACTGTGCAACGGATTTGAACATTCTTCTGTCGTACGAACTAATAAGTATGTATGCATCTATGGTTCTAAGAATATCTTTGGTGAGTTCAGGTTTATTCGAAATTCATCTCACGTAGTCATCCATTAAATTGATTATAAACGGATGCTTATGTTTTACCGTGTTTGCAGTATTAATAGATGGTTTGAGATCTGATAGTCATCTAAACAATACTGTGTTACATAATTACACTACACCATGCTCACGCTGGAAACCTTTGTGAATCGTGAGAACGTACTCAGCATGTATAGGATTAGTACGAACGAGTCTTAGTATTGCGTGATCACTCATATTTGAGCACCACAGTTTCAAAGAGTCATTACATTTTACATTTTCCCTATTTTAAACACGTTTAACATCACCAAGCATGTCTTTTGTATATTTAACAAAGATTCCTATAATGGATTAACAATTATTTTGTTTTTATTATTGTGTCTTTGTCTGTTTTGTTTTCGTCATTATATTTCCAATGGGTTCTGTATCTAAACTAAATTAATGCAAACTTTTTTTATATACTTGTTATAAATATAATTTATTTACTTGACTTGTCTTTATATGTTGATGACCTGCATGTGCTGGGTTTGCATAGGTGACTTTGCAGTCACCTGCGGGTCGCGTTGATAGCGATAATACGTGCGCAAGCGCAGCGTACCACGGCGTGCCATGCGCCGCGAGGCACCGCGCGCCGCGCGCACTCCCAGACGTTTTTGTTAGCGCTTTTATTCTTGAAACTATTTGTTAATCTTTACCTGCGTGTGTGTGCGATGTTGTTATGAAGAGTTTTGATAGTAAACAACACGAATTGTAAAAAATAGGTTCTTGTTATATAAACTTTTTGGTGCATTCAATTATAGGTTTGGTTAACAGGTTTTACTTTAAATAATTTAAACATGTTTCCTCATTATAACTTTTAAATTTTTGCTTTTTCAATGCTATTTTTATGTGTCTCATGTCGCCCTGACGGAGCCACATTCTTTACTATGTACTTGTATCCACCCTACTAAACTCCTCACTTTACGTATAAAACAAGAACTATTAGACAAAGTTTAAACTGAATATAGAAACTAGTGACCGTAAAGTAAGTAAAAGTAATTTGATGTGGTCAAAGGTTGTTCTGTTTTATTTATAGCAGCAACACAAAATCAAATCCAGAGGTTTTGTTGTTGACGTTGACTGATGAGGAAAATCGATCGCTTTGCTTCTATCTATTATTATTCAGTCAAATTAAAAAATAAATTAATAATAATGAAAAACAGTATAATAAATTTAATATCTTTGGTAGACTTAGACGAAAGTAAAGAAATTGGATTCATATTTGAAAAGCTTTTTAAACTTTCTTTTACGGGAAATAAAACAAGGTAATCATTTCAGAAAAGCTAAAACTGTTTTGTATGGCACAGAAACTTAGCAAAGCTAATTTACATGATAAGCTGAACTGCACGCCTTGAAGTTCACAGCCAAGTTTGTCACGGCTAAAAATATCTCGCAAACACTGTTACACGCAGCAGAAGATAATGGGGAACGAAAATTAAAATGTTAACAATATGTACGTATGTAAAAGTATTTTTGAATCTGGTTTACAAAGTGTGTCAACTCATCACATCATACAGACGTCATACCTTGTCTCACAAGCTAACTTATGAATTAAGCATGATCTTGTCAAGATACAGATGCGGAAAACTGTTCTAATACAGTCTGTAGCCCGATAATAATATCAAAAATATCTTATAAATAGCAGTAAGCATTCCTTTGTTTAGTTCATCGCATAACTCTAAGGACGACGGTCTTTTCAAAGTACGTTTTCTGCATTCAAATTATATTGGATTGTAGTGACTTTGTTATTTACTTAGCATGTTTAAGCTAAAATCTTCATGTCACTTATGTATTCATGTTTTGGTTTATCGTCAGTCTTTTAGTTAACATTAGAACTAGCATGCTTTGATAAGATTCTTCTTTACCTTACAGATTGGATTTAATGGAAACTTATCTGCAAATCTCTATACACATTGCTTTTTTAAGCTAGTGGTAACCTATTTGTACTATTCATTAAGTTCTAATACTTTTTTTGTATGTAGCATGACGTAAACACGTCCACGGACGCGAGTATTTTTTATTACGCTCCTTGCATTGAAATCGTGTCTGCTTGTTTTTATTTTATATATTGACGACTTTATTGTTGAATCCTTCGTATTCGATACACGCAAAGCTCGGTTTGATTTAATTACGTAAATGAATATTAATCAACTTTGTGTTCGTCGATCACGCATTTGAGTTATAAATAAACGCATGTCCTATTTACATAATATTCATGTTTGGTTTTAATATTTCATTGATTTGGCCCTAAAATTCTTTGCTGTTTTAGTACAGTTTATTTTACTCCTTACTATTTATTTTTGTTGTTGTTTAGTGTGAGTTGTCCTTGTTTATTAATACATTGTCATAGTATTGAGATAACAATATAACTTATATCTATTTATGTTAAGAGCTAATCTTGTGCAAGTTCGTGCTTTATTCATCGCAAATTATGTGCTCGATGATGTTCAAGCAAGTAATGACATTTTGGATTTCCCGAAAGCACCCCAACCAACCCCAACTACATACAGTCAATCAAACTCAATGTGGTTTTTAAATATTCTTTGTTTTAGATATTATGTTTGATGAAGATTTTTTAATATTGAATTTTAAGACACTAAACTTTAAACTTAACAAATCGCTTTAAAATTGTTATGTTTTATAGCTGTATTTATAAAGAGAGTCATGTTTAACAGAAAGAGGTTTTGTATGTTTTATGATTCCTATAGCTTCTTCTAAAAGTATTGTCTATGGTAAATTACGACACGTTATTGTGCCTGTCGCAGTTCGGCAAAAACTCGTGAACTGCACCAATTTGTTGTTCGCTTCCCACACGTTTATTTCTTGATTATCACACAATGAGGTTCCGACAACTCGTATCGCGATATGAGAAACAAAAATGTGTACATACTAGTTTTCGCGTTAATAGACTTACGCACGTCGTGTATATGGTTTTAAATTCATTTAAACATTTTGTTAGGAAAACGTTTTGCTAGTTTTTTGTTCTGACGTCATTTACACGAGTTATCTTTCCTTATTGGTTTACTATCCTAAATCTTAGGTATATATATGTATAAAATAATTAAAGTTTTAGGTGAATGTCCTTTACCATACCAATCACAAAGTAGACTTATCGGAACAAAGGTCAAGAAATTCTTATAAAGTCAGATTATTAAATTTAGATGCAGATGATTAAAGCACATCAACCCGCATTATGTTTCTGAACTGTAGATGCAATTGGAGAAGGCTTTTATTGTGTTTTTATATCAGCTTAAACTTACATCGGCATTACTTTGTCCTAAAATAAAGGCTATTTTTCAGTTCACAGAACAATGTGCGCGTTTATACCACGCGTGATTAGGGGCCGTCCATTAATCACGTGAGGCTTGAAAGGGGGGGGAGGGGTTTGACAAAAATCACGAAATGTCACAAGGGGGGAGAGGGGGGTGTAGTAAGATATCACGTGTATTTATTTTTTCATTATTTTTTCAAACGCGCGATTTTTAAATCGAAAAGCGGCGTGTAGTGTGACCTTGACTCGCCGTTGCTAGGCAACGAACGAAGTACCTTCTCACGCGCCGCCGACGACCGCCCGCTCGGCACGCCAATCGCCAGTTATTCTGTTGTTTTCGCGCCGAATACATGCGTAAACTGTTATAATACCTTAGTACGTTTTGCATTATTAAAACAATGTTTAAAGTAGGTGATCTGTATAAAGACCTTTTTGCATGATTACACCATTCGTTTATTATTATTTTTATGCCAATCAAAAACAACCTGCAACCTTTCTGTCAGACATTTTTATCATGGTCCTTAATTTCAGAATAAAATAAGATTATACTTTATACATGTATTTAAGATAATATTCTAAAATATCCTAACATAAAAAGGAGATCAAATAGGTATATGTGAAGCCAAGCTTCCAGGCTTGTGATTGGCTGACAGTTACATGTATTATAGTAAAATGACACAAAAATATATCATGACATATACGATACCAAATTAATATACAAATTCAACACGCGCGCTTGCGCGCGCAAGACAATTCTAGTTCTAAAAAATTTAAGATTTTTTGTAGATACGAAAAATACACGTGATGTTAGATGGGGGGTGGGGGGGTAGTCTTAAACCTCACCATGTATCACCAAGGGGGAGGGGGGGTTAAAAAATGCTTAAAAAAAGATCACGTGATTAATGGACGGCCCCTTAATGCTTCAATAGTGTGCCACGAGGTTTCTAATCCATTCGGCTATTGCGAACAATGCGCTTGCGCACCAGTTGCTCGTTTATGGCAATTCGCGATTACTACTAATACGACGCAATTGTACGAATATATTGGTTAGCTATTTGCAGGGAAAACTGAATTCGCTAATGCATTATGCAGTTCTTGGGAAAGTTTCGTGTCGATAGCTGAATCGCTTAGAATGTTTTGTCCATGTTAGACCCAATTAACGTGTAAATTACTCTAAATCAATTCAAATGTATCCATTTATAGACATCTATAACGCAATACGACGGTTTTACATAATATTTTAAGGGCTAAACATTTTAATTAAAATCTTCATAATAAATACATGAGTCTCTTGATTTAAATCTATGTTTTTTTTTGTTACAGAGGCGTTTTTCCCTGGAAGAGTAACTCCAAAAGCCAGGAGAGTCAGACCACGACTTGGAGACTGTTCAGCAGCAAGTCCTCCCAGAACCTGGCTGCGAAAACCCTTAACTCCGAAGCTCAGAAGTCCCTAACACCCGTCTCCTCAGTCAACAACACGCCTCACCATCACAAGAGGCAAGGCAGTTCCGCCAGTGAGAAACAGTTTGAAGATCTAGTGGCCAGTTCAATAGCCTTGATACAGCATGACAGGTAAGAAGATATTTGATTCCTAAATTAGGACTAAAATCTCCTACTTCTTTATATATTTGACTTCGCCAATGTCTAGTTTTGGGATCAGTTGATTGATTGGTTCTTCAAACTCAGTGGTATTACTCAACTTTCTCAACAGCGGTTAAATATTTAAGGTATTTACCAAGTTGACAATGTCTGTTCTCTTTTGGGAAATTGTCAGTTTATCTGCACCAACTACATAGGCAACAAGATATTAAAAGCAAGTAGGTACGCACTGTAGAATGGAACACTAATGTATCGTCTTCTTATTCTATTTGTTACTTAGTACTTACTTTTAAAATACCTATGATAAATAGGTATAAATAATATAAATCTTCTATTAAATAAATGTATAATTATGTATGTCGCCCTCTAATCCTAGTTCAATGGCACAGCATAAGCTTTGACACGGTTTCATTTAGGCTAACAAAATGAAGGAGCGTGGGTGTTATCAATTTTGCCGCTAAGTTGGGTGTTCAGCAGCTATAATCAAATTGCAGTCCGGTATCCTTCCCATTGTACCCGATGAGAACCCACACAGTGTTGCTATGGTTACTAATCTCTTCTTATTTGGTGGCAATTGGTGATTGATAGTTCCATTAACAGTCGTTTACAAGGCAAGTTGCATTAAGGAAGCTATTCATATTCCCTATCATCATTTTATATCTCTGTTGATTTGATTGAGATGTAACCGCATCCATCACTGTATCTACGAGTAAATCTTTAAGTAGTAACGAAGCGAAATCGTTACTTGAAATATTTTTAACAAACTATGATGCTAAGTAATAGTACTTAATAGGTCCCAGGACATAACACCAAAAACACATATAGAATTTGTCTGCTCGATTTTTAATAACGTACTGAACTTATGAAATTTCGGGCAGTAGGTGCTTTGTGGGTTTCTACTTCCATAGAATACTCAACGATCGAGCCGAATATCTTTTACAGCCACGATATAATCCACGCAGGCGAAGACGCAGACTGCCGCTAGTTTTGAACATGTCGAAATTGTCGATGATATTTTGTTGGTTGTCAAGTGGGTTCGTCGGGTCGTTTGTTTCGTCCAGTGACAATTCGTGAAGTCGAGGGGTGTGACTCGGCTGACCGACATTAGCCGGTCATTGAGGCAGCTCAGGTCAACCCACACATTTGGAAACACCTGACCATTAGTGAAACCGTAATTTCTATTTGTGTTTCCTGCTTTGTTACCTTCCTTATTTATGACTTGTTGATACTAGAATAAATATGTTTTACTTTTATGGTTTCTAAGGAATAAAATTTTTACTTTCTACTTGACCAACTTTTTAGGGATCCGTAGCCTAATGGCAAAAAAGGGAACCCTTATAGATTCGTCATGTCTGTCTGTTCGTCCGTATGTCACAGCCACTTTATTCCGAACCTGTTAAGATTATACAGTTCAAACGTGGTAAGTAGATGTATTCTGTAAGCAGCATTACGATTTACACACAAAAATAAAAAAATAAGAGCTCCCTATACTTGGAACTGTTTTTTTTTATCAAACCTTTCTTCAAAGGATTTCTCAAAGTCAACCGTTTGAAAGATTCCAAAGTGGTAAAACGTGTTTTTGTAGATGAAAACATTTAGTGGTATTTAGACTGCGGAACCCTTTACTGCTCGTGGCCCGACACGCACTTAGCCGATTTTTACGGGTTACATTTTTTACTCACAAGTCGCACATCATAAGATTTCTAGTTCTTTAGTTAGTTCCTCATATTTTAGACACCTTTGCAGACTACTAGAAGTACCACACGATATTACCATATTTATACTATTGTAAAATAAGGACGCATAATACTGAAGTCCTCTAAGTCAAAATTTTACTATTATGCCAAGTCATGAACTTATGAATTATGAACACGGTCAAAGCATTAACAATTGAACAGTTACGAACGATATCCTCAGATTCCTCAGCTATCCGTGTTATCAGGTTAGCTTCTACTCCATTATTCATAGAACTTGTATAACCACTAAACTGGTATCGATGTTTCGGAAATTATTGCTCTGCTCATAAATTTCAGTGTTGTTGACCGGGTAAAGGGCAAAGAATTTGCTGTGACTTGTATTAAAATGAAATTTCAATGAACTCTAGTTTAGTTACAAAGGCTAATAAATCAGGCTTTGGGTATTTGGTGTCATAGACTTTATAGATTTGAACCGAATACACGAAGGTTTTGGTATTTCTATTATAAAAGTGGTTAGGTTAGTTGTTTATAAGGGTATATGACCTATGTAAAAAAAAAAACCATTGCTTCTTACTTTTTGGCGAAAATCTATGTTCTTTATTATTAGGAAAAAGTTCTAGTTTATTTGATTGAATTTGCTTACTTTGCCTTCCAAAGTTGTCAATTAGTTTCGTCACCTTTGTGTCTGGCTGCGGTCACATAATTCGATGCCGAAATTTACTGGCCAGTGTGAAATTTGATAGGTATGGTCTTAGCTAATTTCTTGTGGTCGAATGTGAGTCATATTTAAAAAGTGTCAAATACTTCTGCGAGAACGTAGACTAGTGTTTCATTCTCATTCCGTTTTTTATTAAGACTTTGTGATGAGTAAGTCCCGCTGTCCTTGCTTTTTGAGTCATCCTGTGAATATGAATATGCAAAACACCTTGCAGTGCAGGTTTCGCAGATGTGAATTTTGTTTCCGCACCTTGCACGTTGTATCCTTGAAATTTAAACGTGGCTATAGACTAATATTGTCTTTAAAAATACAAAAATGATGTAGTACTGGAACCCATTTTTGCCAACATTTAATCAAAATCGTGTTTTGATTGAAGTGCTTTTGTTTGAGATTTAGTATTCCGTATATTTCTTCTTGTCACTGAAGTATAAACAACACTGCAATCGAAATACGATGGTCATACGATTGTGACTAAAAGTTAGCCCCCCTCCTGGTTAGTTCATTCTCGTTGTGTCTATGTTGCAGGATAATTAGATAAATCGATTTTCGAAAATGCTAAAATCCTAGGGGTATTGCGAAAACACGGATAATTGGACAATGGTGTTGTCATTTCTCAATACTACTGAAAAAAAATAGGATTTTTGTGAAAAATCTGGTTGCCTTAGTAAGATTACGAAAAGGATCCCAGACTATTATGAAATAAGAACACTGATTGCTTAGTTCCGTCCAAAACAACATCTTCTCTGATTGGTTGACGACTTGACGTTTCAAATGTCAATCTATTCTCTCACGTGTAGTAAACTTTCTATGAACCAATCAGAATAAGAGTTAGCAAGCAACCAAAAATTAAACCAATCAGAGTAAAGAATATCCAATGTTACTAAAGCAACAATATTTTTGCAAAAACCCTATCTTTTTTCAGTAAGATTGAGAAATGTCAACACCATTATCTAATTATCCGTATTTTTGCAATATCTGTAGGATTTTTGCGAAAATTCTATTTATCAAATCCTCCTACGACATCTATAATACGAGGGTGGATTGAAAAGTAGTCGGCCTAACACAGATCCATTTAATTCTAAAAATCAACTCTACCCACATTGTTTAGTTCAGTTCAGACTAGTTAATTGTGTGAAGTTTGAAAGGTGTGCTATACTTAGTTGTGATTTTATAAATTTATTAACAAAGCAATCGGACATAATCTCAGCAAATGGAGCAAATCGAGCAGCGTGCCGTCATTAAGTACCTCCATAAGAAGAGGCTGTCATCAAAAGCCATCCATGATGATATGGTCAGTACATTAGGGGATTCAGTTCTGTCATATACATCCGTCAAAAAATGGATAGCAGAATACAAGCGTGGTAGAGAGAGTGTGAAAGGCGAACCCCGCTCTGGGAAGCCTTCGACGTCCACTACTGACGAAAATATTAAAAAATACTTGATTTAATTATGGGAGACAACAGATTAAAAATTAGAGAGATAGCCGAGACTATAGGCAACTTTTATGAACGAACTCAAAACAACATAGTCAACGTGTTGGGTTTCCACAAGGTGTCTGCGAGGTGGATTCCGCGACTGCTTTCAGTTGAACAAAAAAATATGCGATTGACTATTGCACGCGACTGTTTGGAGTTATTTGAATCATAAATAAATCATAAATCATTTTATTCACGTTGAAACATGGTAACTACAGATCTTAAATCAAAATAATGTTCAGCATATTTCGCTCATAATAATGGCATGTGAATGTAAAAACTTTAAATTACAATATTAATCACTTGCACATTACATTACATTTATGTCCCAAATAATTCATAACACTATAAAATCTATGGTCAATTAAAAACTTTGTCAACCTTTATTTAAATATTCGAAATGTCCGTGACTCTTTTATGTCAATTGTTTTTTTTTTTAATCAAAACATAATCCAATATTACAAATTAAAAATTAATTAAAAGTAAATAAGTTTATGTTTAATGTCAAGTTTAAAATAATAATAATATGATGATGATATGTCAAACAAGTAATGTCAAGTGTAAAAAGAAAGATAATTATATGTCAAACAAGTAAAATAAAATGTCATTATAAAAATATCAATTTGTCATAACATTAATTAAATTATGAATATCAACAAAGCATTCAAATAATAAAAGCAGATGATCATTTTACAATTTATCATTCAAAAATTCTAGTAAAGAGTAATAACATTTCTCTTGTAGCATTATTTTCACTTTATATTTAAAATCATTATAATTAAGTTGCTTTATAGATAAAGGCAATTTTTTGTAGATAATTGGTGCCATACATAAAATACTCTTACTCATAAGAGCTGTTTTTGATCGAGGCATGCAGAGCCGACTGTTGTCGCGTCGATTACGCTGAACAACATCTGCCATTTTTACAAAATATTGCTGATTTGCTTTAACAAATAACACAACTTCCAAAATATACATTGACGTTAGTGTCAGAATTTTATGTTTTGAGAAATACGGTTTGCAGCTATCGGTCGTTTTCAATCCAAACATGGCTCTCACGCAACGTTTTTGCATTTTGAACACAGTATCTTTATTAGTTGAGTTTCCCCAAAAAATAATACCATATCTCAGTATTGACGCCGCTAATCCGTGATAAGCTGTAAGAAGAGCTTCGGTACTTAGTAATGATGCTAGTTTAAATAACGCATAAGCCGCACTGCTAACTTTTTTACTAAGTTGTTCCAATAATATTTCCAATCTAGTCTGCTATCAATTACGAGTCCAAGGAACCTGCAACTATCTACTGCAGAAACTTCTGTATTTTGGTGTATTACTTTAAAGTCAGGAGCGAGTTTTTTTGTTTGGGAAAAATGAATTAATTGAGTTTTACTAAGATTAATTTTTAAATTATTATTATCTAGCCATGAAATAACTGATGTCAATGAATTAATAATGTCAAGTTCATAAATGTCAGGGTTACTACATGCTATTGTCAAGGTACTATCGTCAGCAAAAAGGGTCATCGGATGATTTACAGATTTAGGTATGTCATTGATATAAATTATAATGTCATTGTCATTGTCATTGTCATTGATATATATATAATAATTGAAGCCGATGAAGATGATTTTTTGAATCGTTTTGTTACTATGGACGAAACATGGGTTCATTACTGTACACCAGAAACAAAACAACAATCAAAACAGTGGAGAAGACCTGGTTCACCACCCGTAAAAAGGCTAAGGCGATTTTGTCGGCAAATAAGGTGAAGGCTTCAGTATTCTGGGACTCGAAGGGTGTGATTATGGTTGATTATCTTGAAAGGGGTAACACCATAAACTCTGATTACTACTGCACCTTACTACGTCGTTTACGAGAGGAAATAAAAGAAAAACGTCCAGGAATACTCAGAAGAAAAGTACTGTTTCATCAAGATTACGCTCGTGTTCGTCGTCGTCAGCTGAACTCCACAACTGTGGCTTTGAACTGTTACCGCATCCGCCTTATTCACCTGATCTGGCACCATCAGACTTTTTTCTGATCCCTAACCTAAAAAAGCACTTGGGAGGTCAAAGATTTTCGACAAACGACGAGGTCAAAGCAGCAGTAGACGCATATTTTGACTCTAAGTAAGAATCATTTTTTTTCAACGGTCTAAATGCTTTGAAGGTAAGGTGGCAAAAGTGCATTGAACTTGATGGTGATTATGTAGAAAAATAAAAATATATTTGATTTAGTATGTGTTTATTTTCTTGGTTAGGCCGACTACTTTTCAATCCACCCTCGTATGTAGGTATTGAATTGACTATCCTAAAATGTAGTGTAAACTTTAAATACTACCCCTGTGAATTTGAAAAATGTAGTATAAACTTTAAACTACTATCCCTGTGAATTTCTTAAAGTTTCAATGGACAAAACCTCTGTTTTACAGAAAATAAATATTGACCTTACGTATACGATTGTTTTGACTAACACGCAGTTTAAAGAAACCATTAAGATTTCCTGAAGTCAAAACAATCTGAAGACGACTATCATCACATATAATGGATTTGCATTCATCTTTTGAGTCAGGTTTTTGTGAATGATTACCAGAACGTGTTATTTTGAAGAAATTGATAAATGGATTGAGCTGTAGTCACGTATCGTTCAGCAGGTGCCGTCGCGTCGTACGAACAAGTACTGATTTTTGAACACGTGCTTTGCTCGATCAGCTAATTATAGAGCCACTTACATTAGTATCGATTTGAAATACCTATAGTAAGTTTGCTTGCACGTGAACGTGAATTTATATGTAAGGGATCTAAAATAAGTCCCGCTCTTCGGTTTGACTCAAACCGCTTGACCGATAAGCAGCGCCATCTCAGCCGTTCCCAATAACCTATCATTAGTAACAGATAAGGGTACTATAGTTTGGTTGCTTAGTTATTTCTGTTAAATTACAGGAAATAACAAAGATTGCCTAGCAACTGAACCACAGTAGGCCTATCTCTTACTGAGGGTAGATTATTGGGACCGTTCCCAATAACCTATCATTAGTAACAGATAAGGTTACTATAGTTTGGTTGCTTAGTTATTTCTGTTAAATTACAGGAAATAACAAAGATTGCCTAGCAACTGAACCACAGTAGGCCTATCTCTTACTGAGGGTAGATTATTGGGAATGGCCGTAGCGGCCATTCTTCTTGCCATCTAGTTTGAGTCAAACCGTTTGGGTCAAACCGCTTGACTAGTGAACTTTATTGCCATCGTGCGGTTTTACAACAATACTGTGAATAATGAACCATTATCTACGCATGAAATGTAAGACGAAAACCTGAATTTGATTTATTTATGAAGAATGCACGTTTGATTGGGAAAAATGTTTTGAGTACAAAATCATTAATATGCATTAGCAAAGATGTAAATAACCGTAGTTACATAAGTTTGTGATTAAATTTAATTACGTCAAGTCCATATTTTTTTCTTTTAATTAGAATGTTAAATAAAGCTTTTAACGACGTCTAATCGTTATAAAACGTAGTAAACAACCTTCACGCTTTTTAGTTTCAACAAAGACATGAGACACTAGATTAAATCACAGATATGGTTGAGAATTTTCTATGCCTTTCTCCTCTAACAAATCCAGTTTCCATTTGTGGAAATCTTAGTAATAGAGTATGTCCCTAGCAAATTGTACAATCTAGATCTTTGGAATGACTCCAGGTATCGATACGTGCCGGTAATTGCAGGGCATTCTGAACCAACCACTTCTGCACTTAGACTATTTTACTTCGTGGCTGTTTGCATCGTGACCGGTGAAAAATAAAAGGATCTAGTCTTAGATTGTGGGAAATACGATTCAATTTACTGTGAGATAAGTGTGATTTGTGAGGTTGATACATTTTCTGTGGTATTTTAATGGTCTTTGTTTATTTCATTTTTAGACTGGCTTTCTCTGTTTGAATAAAAGTATCGACAATATTTCAGTATACCATTAGGGTAGTATTATACGTAGTATTTGACGTTAACTATCAGCGTTATTGAAAATTACTTATCGGATGCACTGCTGATGTCGGTAAAGCAGACTATGGATATGAAGAAGACATAAAGATAGCTTTCAATCGCGAATATATTTTCTCAATCTTGTACAAGGGGTACCACAGACTATATCGAGATAGGCGGTAAAAGTCTACCTACCTTACGTGCCAAAAGTTTGTTCCACGGTCATAGTTTTAGATTAGATTAGATTAGATAACACTTTATTTGCACACACAGAACAGAAACATACATGGAAACAATAAAACGATAAGTTGTACAAAGGGGCGGCCTTATCGCTTAGCAGCGATCTCTTCCAGACAACCCTTTTTTTGTTGAGACTGGTCGATGATTTAAATAGGGCAGATTGTGCGCAAAAAATAAATAAATAAAAAGAAATTAAAATGAAAAAGGAAGTAGATTATTGAACTACAATAAAAATAATAATAAAAAAAAAAGATAAACATACACAATATGGGTAATAAACACAACAGAAAAAACGTAATAAAAATACATAAAATAAATATAATTTATACAGCTTAAGCGAAGTTGATGTAATGCGAGAAAACTAAATAAAAAGAAATAAAAAATAAATAAAAAAAATGAAAAATACAATCATGACCTTCTAAGGGTAGGTCTCATGGGTTATAAAGAAAGTTTTACTACCTAAGTTTGAGACCATTTTGCCATAAAAACACGCGTCACTCAGATACGAAAATGGTTAATTCAATTCAATTCAATTCAATTTTATTGCAATCCACAAATGGTAACTTAAAGAGGTTAAGTACATTGTGGACCCTGATAGGGCATAGCAAATAGGTTTTTTTTTAAATTGTGCAGTGCTTTCTTGCAAGAGGTCGTCAATAACATTTACACATCACTAAATCTCGCTCGTGACGTCATCGTAGGTATGAAAAAGTCGACACGCTAAGTTCTCGTACAGTTTGAAGCGCTCTTTTCGTCTATCTTGATATAGGTCTGTGGGGTACCTACTGTAGTATTAGTCAGTCTGTCAACTGTGGAGTATTTCGAGATTGGAGCTAATCACACATTGCGATTTATCTATCACTGTCTTATAAATGATCGGACTGTTGAAGACGATTATGTCAGATTTAGTCAATTCCAATGTATTATTCTGCAGCTTTACGAACTTAAAGCGCAAGCCCCGCTAAGAGCTTAGCTCAGCAAAGCTTAGCGAAAAATGGTTAATTTTTAACTAAATATGTATTTATAGAACTTGCAGGGTGAACCGAAGTATAAATAAGAACCAACCCAAGTATTTACGACCCGATTTGTCACGTCGGATCCAATTATATTGCCGTTTTTAACAGCTGAACTGTAAAAAACGTTTTACGACGAAATATATAGATTTTAAACATGTAGACAAAACTTCTGACGAGCTCTACATGCTACTGTGGCCAAAGTAAACAACTTTAGCTGTCAGGTCACGGTCCGCAATTACCGGTAAAAGGGGGATAGTCAAACTACTACCATTAAACCGATTCTCTCGGGAGCGGAAATGCGAGGTAATGATGGTGGCCCAGCAATTTCCTCGTGAGCGCCGAGGGCTCGCTAACTGTTCGATTGCACTACAATTTCTAGAACGTGCTGGTAACGCGCCTGCCATCTTTGAAATATAGATAGATTGTTCGGTCATGGTACCAATAAGCTGTGCAATTCTAGAAGGTTCGGATGAGCGGTTGCCATATTTGAAGAATAGATTGTAAGTTGTAAGGTGAGGATGCTATTTCCGTTTTTTCAAGAAATGGTAAATTGTTTGTTTTACTAATATCGTCTTTGAGTTTGGAATATTTTTTTCAAGTTGTTGTTGTTTTTTTTCCCTTAAACAGTTTACAGTATTACATTGCTAGCTCCCACACTAAGCTTAGCCTGTCCTGTGGGAGAATAACAAGATTTAGGAAATGGACAAACTGAACACAACAAAGTTAGATTATAAATATTTAACAAGAAAATATACTAGAAAAAAGCAACTAGTCTCATGTCGCCCTGACATGAGACTAGTTGCTTTTTTCTAGTATATTTTCTTGTTAAATATTTATTACATAAAAATAGCATTGTAAAATGCAAAATTAAAAAGTTATAAAAAGTTAGATTAATCAAAACTAAAACAAAAAAAGGACAATAAGAGTATACATTACTTAATTTTAACAGTGTGTTTGTGTTCGTGTGTATGTTGTGTGTTGTGTGCGTGCGTGTGTGTCATCCTTGGACGAATTATTTTCGTCCATTTATTCGTCCAAGGTGTCATCCGATAGTTTGTAATACCTTTTATACCTTTTCCGAAATAAAATAATTTACTAATTTTATTTCGGAAAGTAATGTCAAATATAAAAAAATAATCAGCGAGGCGATTGCGTAAAGTCAATTGTATTCATTTGACAGTTCATATTGTATCATACTAAATGTGGTTAATTCGTCCAAGACCACAGATCTGTGTCCAAGACTAAATGTCATCCCATACGATTTGCAGCCGATCAAATACGATATGAACTGTGAAATAAATACGATTACCTTGCGCAATCGCACCCCAGACTGCTTAATTAAAATAGACTCTCTCGGGAGCTGAAATGCGAGGTAAAGATGGTGACCCAGCAATTTCTTCGTGAGCGCCTGCCGAGGGCTCGCGGCTAACTGTTCGCAAATAATGATACCACTAACTTGTGCTAGAACTTTCGGTTGAGTAGTTGCCATGAAATATAAGTAGAGTAAGTTCACCTACCAGGTGAACGATGCTATTTATCTCCCTTTTCTTTCGGGACAATGAATTCTTTTCATACTACTACTTACAATAATTGTTACCTTTATTTCGGTACGTAATACTTAAGTGTTTATTTGTGTAAGTAATCTGATTATAGTTCATGTTGTCGTCTCAGCCACATAACACCCACTGCTGGGTATAGGTCTCCCCCAAAAGGAGGGGTTTGCCATAATCGCCACGCTTGGCAGGCGGGTTGGCGATCGTAGTATGGCCAAGTTTGTAGGAAACGCTGATGCCCGTCTCCTGAACCCTGAGACCCTTAGTCGCCTTTTACGACACCCACGGGATGAGAGGGGGTAGTGCTATTATAAGCCGATACTACACAGCTCAGAAGTTCATGTACTTATCACAATAAAAAAATTAAAAAAATTGTGTTCTTATGTTGATTTCATGTTTTAGGAAAATCTAGCATTTATTTATTCGTGTTAAGGTGGTACGACCTCTATACAAACAAACATTACACAATTATTAGTTCATCATACCTTAATAATTGATAAATATATGCGCAACTAACTCGTTTCAGTTATTTGTTTGCGCGAAATAATAAAAAAAAATTACATTCATACATAAAACACGAATATACTAACATCTTATAATTTCAATAATTCTACGTATGTGGTGTGACCCATCGCATTTATATAGCTAAAGTATGAAAGTACATATTTTTTATAATTTCGCGCAAACAAATAACTGAAACGAGTTAGTTGCACATGTATTTATGAATTATTCATATATGATGAACCAATTAATGTGCAATGTTTGTTTGTATGGAAGTCGTACCACCTTAAAGGTCCACCTGTGGTGTGACTCGTGTCACAGTACAGATTACCTGCTAAATATTTAATTAGTTAGGTTAGTTGGTTACTTATTGCGTTGTTTGTGTTAAAAATACTCACTTGAAATGATTATTATAATAATATTTAATTATGCAATCATCTTTGAATGTATGAACAACCAGCACCTGGCTGTACACCTTGCTTTGCAAATTTCTGAGCTGTATCTCGGCTGTTTCCAAATAAGGTGCAGTGCATGCATGTGCATTCCTATTGCATTCAATTGTAATAATAATTATATAATAATAAAAGCAACAAAAAGTTTATTTTGTGCTGATAGTTCTATCTACAACAGGGGTAGTTCCTAATAATCTCCGTCAAAGCCTAAATTCATCATTCACTTAAAACCCAGCCTTATTAACAGTTTACAAAAAGCCACCATCTTAATTATCTACCGAACAGTGCGAAAATTCCTAGAAATCGATGAAAATGACCAAACCACATCCACAAATACACCATCAACTCACCTCACCCTATAATTTACATGACCTTGCCCGTAATTATAGGTAAACCAGCAGTATGCTGAAAAAGTTTGAACTTCAAAAAAAAAACTACAATCACACAAATTTAGCCCAATGTAAGATTCATAAGAACTTGTGTTATGGATACTAGATAACAGATAAACATCTTTTATTCTTTTTTTTGTAAATACATACTTAATACAAATATTAAACACCCAGACCAAGACAAATAAACATGTTCCACAAATATTTGTCTTGTCGAAATAGAATAGAATTGAAAAAGGAAGGCTAAGAGTCTTCCCGTCGTTCATTAAAAAAAAAAAAAAACGTTTATTCAGCAAAAAAAAGACACAATCAGAACATACAAGAAACATTTTTATGTTTCTTGTATGTATGTTCTGATTCTTTTTTGCTGAAACGGTCTCATCTCAGCTAATTCCACAGTAGAAAAATCCTTTATTCAGAAAAAAAATAAAGACACAATCAGAATACACATACAAAAAACATAAAAATATATTTTTTTGAAACGGCCTCATCTCTGCTAATGCCACAGGTAAGTCTGCGTCGCTGGTTTTTGATGCAGCCGTTCAATCAGATAGCGCTGTTTTAACAAATAAGTAGGTAGGCAGGATTATTTAATGTAATACTTATTAGGTATACGGATTATCAGAATCGTCAAAATTGTAATCGTAATGGATGCATAATATCAGACAGTGTCACATAACAGTGACACTTGCATCTTGTGCAGTTCTTATAACTCTTTAGATTCATTAACTTTTTATAGCTAATAAACTGTCTTTAGTATTTAAATGAACGCGGTTACTACAGCACTGTTAAAATTTATAAGTTTCTTGAACCCGTCCTTACTGTCAGTGCCAGCTAATAAAAGTATACATAATATAACAAATAGGAAGTTTCAATGTAAGTTTATTTCATTATAAACTTGACCATAGACCTGTAACTAGGGTGTGAATGTTTTTATTATAATTATGATAGTATTATGTTATCTTCCTTTTTTTAAATAAAAGCTGGACGATTTAATTCTTAGTTATGCCATGCTATTATTAAACAAACCTCTTAAATTTCCATTTAGCGTAGTCCAACTTTTTCTTATTAGGGTTTCGTAGCCTAAAGGCAAAAACCGAAACCCTTATAGATTCGCCCAAATCGATGTATGTCACAGCCACTTTATTCCAAAACTATGAGGATTACACAGTTGAAACTTGGTAGGTAGATGTATTCTGTAAACCGCTTTACGGTTTTTAAACAAAAGACCTGTAACTAGGGTGTGAATGTTTTTATTATAATTATGATAGTATTATGTTATCTTCCTTTTTTTAAATAAAAGCTGGACGATTTAATTCTTAGTTATGCCATGCTATTATTAAACAAACCTCTTAAATTTCCATTTAGCGTTGTCCAACTTTGTCTTATTAGGGTTTCGTAGCCTAAAGGCAAAAACCGAAACCCTTATAGATTCGCCCAAATCGATGTATGTCACAGCCACTTTATTCCAAAACTATGAGGATTACACAGTTGAAACTTGGTAGGTAGATGTATTCTGTAAACCGCTTTAGGGTTTTTAAACAAAAATAAAAAAATATATGAATTAAGTGGGGGCTCCCCATACATGGAACTGACACTGAATTTTTTTTTTCATCGAACCTATACGTGTGGGGTATCTATAGATAGGTCTTTAAAAATTACATTGAGGTACCTAAAACGATTTTTTCTCAAAGTCAACCGTTTGAATGATATACACTTTCAAAGTGAAAAAATGTGTTCCCCCTTTTAAAATAAGAAAGTGAAAAATCTAAAAAAATATATCCTGTAGACCTTTATAAAAACTTTCAACGAAAATTTGTTTGAACGAAATATATTATGCAGTTTCGGAGCTATAGCACATTTGCCAAAACCGCAAATATAAAAACATATACTATGAAAAACAAAGTTATTTTTGCAGGTGAAAAATTATAGTGGCATTTTGGGTAGATAGGTGTATTTAATATAATAATAGAAACTTTATTGCACAAACAAACACATACAGAGAAAACACACAATAGGCGGTCTTATTGCTACATAGCAATCTCTTCCAGGCAACCTTGGGTGAGAGACGAAACCCTTCATGTGCGAGTTCGACTTGCACTTGGCCGATTTTTTTATATTTTAGTCACTATGATCATATGTGGATTTTCCAAATTGATGGTTTCCATCTAGCAGTCATTCATAAACAATCTTCTAGAATTAATCATCTATCTTGCGTATTGCGTAGGTAATCAAGTTATTAATAAGGGTCATTTATATGTTGATACTATCATCTTTTCTATATTGGTGGTTTTTAATCCTCAAGTTCCCCAACTGATTAACTGACCAATTAATGGTAAAAGTCATTTGAATGTTATTGCATTTCAATCGTTTGTTTGAAGTAGAAAGGGACAGAACGATGTTTTTAACTGCGATTATCTAATCGACAGTTGGTGAACTCGGCTCTAAATACCGGTAAACACAGAAAACCAGAGGTTAGAAGGAAGTGTGCATTTGCATCTGCCTCAGTCACCGCCGCAAAGTTGCATGCTTATCGGTCTTTTATAGGATACACTTTGAAGAGTGCGCGAGAAAACTGCATCACCTTATTCCTCCAGCCCGCAGGTTAGCTTATCATCCGTTCATCGTTGACATTCCAGCGATCCTTACCAAGCGCTTTGCTGACACATTTTTATTGCGAACCGCTAAAGAATGGAATGCGCTGCCTGCTCATGTGCTCCCCGATTCCTACAACCTTGGTCTCTTCAAGGCGAGAGTGAATAGGCATTTCCTGGGCAAGCATGTTACACCCTAGACCACATCCTGTTTACTAAGCGCGATGGTGGTCAAATGCCTGCACAGTTTCTTGTAAAAAAATTGTATTGAAAGAGGTGTCAAAGATGTTAAACATTGTGTTAAGTATAGGTATCACTTGTTCACGCTTTATTTATTTATTTATTTAACAGCACAAAATTTACATTTAAATGAATACAAGATATAACGATATGAGGGATCCGAGCTAAATGCGATCTTAATAGGCTATTCAAATATTTACAATGCGAAAAATAAAGTTTCAATTACTGTTATCAGTATAAATTAAGACCTTAAAAATGATTATTTATTAACGTACGTTGAAAATAATAATAACTTTATTTAAAAATCCGTAAATAAAAGTGCATTTTTTATACGTTTGTCACGTGACACAAAACGCTCCTGGCCCTTAGCCAAAGTAACAATTCAATAGGATAAGGAAGTTCGAAAAGAATTAAAGGTATGGGATTGGCGGACTGGCATACGCCGCGCTAAATCACGTGGTCTTACCGCAAGTTAATTGGAGAATATAGACAATAACGAAACGAATTATCGTTTCGCCACATAACGATGTTACTTTGTCTACGGGCCCAGATTCGTCGAGTTTATGATGACGTCACCTGCTTGTAAACCTCGTTTGTCTACGTATGTGGATGATTATGGCCCGCAGATAAGAATACAGGCAAGTGACGTCACCGACCCCAGTCAATGTAGCGTTTTGGCGCGCTATTTAAATATTGAATTTTTAATTAGATATTTTTCAGCAAATATGTACCAGAATAAAAAAAACAACTTTTACTGGGTTACTTAAACTCTACTACATAATATAAAATAGATTTTAAAAACCTGTCAAATTGCCTATTATAGTTGCTAAAATGGAAAATTAAAATTGATAAAAGTGAATTACAAGCATACGTGCATGATAATCATTCAATTGAAAATTAAGTATAAAAATTATAAATAATAGAATAATTTATGTAATACAATTATTAAAAAGGTTAAATGTCAAAATGTAATTAAAATAAAATAAAATAATGTGATCGGAAACTGACAATTGTAAATTATAATAAATGAAGTTCAATTAACATTAACATTAAATAATAAAAAAAAATGTACATTTGTAAAAAATGTACACACACTTTGAAAGTTAAGTAGCAGTGCAGGCCAGCAGACAAGTTTGATGTGTAAAGTCATAGGGAACTACTGTCCATCACATTTAGGTTAATAATGTCCCTTTCCTAATTTATGCACACTTTCAAAATGTCCCTTCCTGAAAACAGATAGAATTATGTACATTTTATATGTAAAAAAAACGAAAACATATACATATTTCTCCTAACAGTTAAAAATTGTGTTTCAATCATTTATTCTTAAATATTGCATTTTAACGAATTAAAATCCCTTGCGCCTCACTTTGACCGTTTTTGTCATTTTTTTTAAATTCCGACATCCATTGTTTCCATAGCTTCCTGCCCCGATTGACGCAGTTTAATTTTAGAAAGTGTTTCAGCGATTATGCCTCTTTAACCGTAGCGACTGGAGTGCTAACACTGATGTATAAGCATAATAGAAAAACGTTATATTGTGTCTTGACATAGATTAAATTATTATTATTTTATTTACTTCTCTTTCTCTCTTTTATTTTTATTATTTTCACCTAAGTATAGGTAATTGTTTTCAAATAATTTAATGTAAGTACGTAATTTAATGGTAAAACTTATTTCGCTTTTATTATTATTATTGTAACTTTTTATATGTAATCCATAAATCTGACATCGTAATTTAGACATTGATATTTTGCTGTTTTAATATTATTTTTACCTAATTGACATTGTTATTTTTGTTTTTCTTATTTTCAATAATAAAATGTATGTACTACTGTAAAATCATAATGTTACATTACACTTTTATCATAGGTATTAAATAAATAGCGGCTACTCTCATTATGCATTTGTGTAGTACCTGTAACTGAGATAGCATTTAGCTCTGTAACTTTGCATTTTAGTTATATTATTGTATTTACTGATGTTTATCTTGTTGGTGCTAAATAAATAAATAAATAACAATTTATCACTGGCACTTTGTGAGATTTATGTCTTGAGGGTTTATAAGGCTGACACGCCAAAATCACTGTCAGCTGGTATTATTAATCCTAGTTAATATTATAAATGTGAAAGTGTGTTTGTTTGTCCTTCTTTCACGCTCTAACTAAGCAATCAATCGACTTGATTTTTGGCATAGAGTTAGTTGAAAAGACGGAGAGTAACATAGGCTACTTTTTATCCCGATATTCCCACGGGAACGGGAACCATGCGCGGACGGAAGCTAGTGATGATATAATTATATTGTCTCGAGTTGGTAACTTAAAACTTCCACCGAAACGTAACGTTGATGGATGAGATTTAACGTAACGTTAGTTGTGAGTTTTACAAAACTAGTTTGTTTCTAAGAACTTTCTCTTATCTCTTTCTCCCTCTATTTAGTTATATTCAGTAGTCATTGGGCGGTGAAATTCTATGTAACGACACAAACGACATAGTCATGTTATTAGCATTCAACGTTGAATAGTCGTTCGATATTTCTAAAACATAACTAAACTCATTATACAAACAAATATAGCCGTAAAAGTTGTTTTATTTCAATAAACCACTGTTTATTGAAATAAAACAACTTTTACGGCTATATTTCCACGAACTAAGTTGTAATTGTCCGTATTTTTAGGTTTTTTAGGGGTTTTTTGATTTTCCCGACGTTTCGGCACCTTTACAGCTGCCGTGGTCACGGGATGGTCCCGTGGACGTGGTCCCGTGACCACGGCAGCTCATTAAACCACTCTATAATCTATGGACTAATTTTATAAACGTGCCCCCCAGTTGTCTAATTTCCAAATTTATCACAATCCCTTTTAAAGGTATTGTGATAGTAATTTATGGAATCGTGTAACTTATAGTCGCAATCCCTTTCGGAACCTTAGGTAAATAACTTGTCAAAGAGTAACCAATAGCCTCTTTTCTATTCCAGACCGTCAAATTTGCCAGCGAAATGCACGGAAGAGGCGTTACGCCACAAAGCGGAGCACGCTCGCATGGTGGAAGCGGCGCGGCGGCGCGTTGAACGAGAGGTGGCTGCTCGCCACGCTCGCTTGCAGGAGTCTATTCGACAGGAAGAACGGTTGGCCCGGCACGCGCGCGAGTGGACGCAGACGATACTTCCCGACTGGCAGAACATGTAAGTAGCGCATAGCCTTAAACTATGCGTGGAGAAAGAAGTGATGGTTTGGCTCGCTTGCAGGAGCACATACGGCAGAAGGAGCGGTTGGCACGGCACGCGCGTGAGTGCACGCAGACTTTATTATCTGACTGGCAGAACATGTGAGTAGCATGTAGGTAACCCCGCTGGGCTAACTTCGCTTTTGATTCCTGCAGGCGTTCGCTCGAGCAGAGCATTTCTTGCTCGACACAAACTAAGATGATTGCTCGCTAGTGGTAAGTATCACAGACCTATATTGAGATAGACGAAAAGAGCTTCAAACTGTATGAGAACCAGCTTGTTCTAGACGAGCTCTTGCAAGAAAGCATTGCATAATTAACCACTTTCGTTTCTGAGTGACGCGTGTTTTCATGGCAATGGTCTCAAGCGGACTGACTTAAGTCGGAAAACTATGACCGTGGATCAAACTTTTGACACGCAAGGTAGTTACACTTTTACCGTCTATCTGGATATAGATCTGTGATACTGACCACTAGCGAGCAATCATCTTAGTTTGCGTCGAGCAAGAAATGCTCTGCTCGAGCGAACGCCTGCAGGAATCAAAAGCGAAGTTAGCCCAGCGGGGTTACCTAAAAATTTGCAATTATCGCGCAGTGATCGCGCGATCGATGCGGAACGTCAAAATAATAATGCTATTTCGTATCGTATGTGATCGCTGGGTAATCGCTCGCTAATGGAGCGTATAGCGGCGTCTCACTCTCTCGCGCTCCTACCTAGAGTGCGAGAGTGAGACGCCGCCATGAATGCACATTAGAGTTCATCGATTGTTCGGTAGAGGCCGCACTGTAATAACAGTGCGTTTGCTATGGTGATACGTGACTTAAAGCAATTACCGCGCAATTTTTGTTCGGTATCGCATTGCTGTTGCAAATATAGGTAATAACCCCGCCGAACGCGCGCGATAGTCGCAGAATATCTGCCAAGTAAACGAAAACTCTCTCAAATCAAAAGTCGGTAGGAATATACCAAAGGAGGCAGTACTTAATAAAACTGTTTATGAATTAGGTATATGGCTCAAGGTTGTAGTTAATCTCCAGAATTTACTAAACTATGTTAATTTGCTCACTAATACCACATTGAAAATCAGAGTGTCATTGACATAGAGTCAGTCAACAATACATTACGCGCTAACTAAAGAAAGCAGGTCAAACATATTACTGCCCTATAATGTATTCGCCATTGTTTGTCAATGATATGCACTAATTTGTACACTTTGCTTTGACTTATGTTAACATTGTGAGTGATTTCAGAAATAGATAATCAGTTTTAGTTACTACCATAATTATGAGATGACTGACAAACAAAAAATATTAATTACCATCTTTTGTTTTGGGACAATCTCGTACACATTATAGACTTTCACATAATTATGATAAGAAGGTTCAATTTGTACGCGTCGTCGGCATTAGTTTTCTGGACCACTGGAGCGCGTCGCTATGCATCTAATAGAATACAGGCAATGCATCACAGTCTTGAATGCAATTTATTTGTTGTCCCGCCTGTGTATGAATATGTATGAGAGCGCTTTAGATTCATTGTTGAAGTATGAACGAGGGACTGTTTAGATTTGATTACTTAGCTATTATTATCTATTGCAGAAGGTTTTTTTAGCTAATGGAATTTGGCTCAAATCTCAAAATAACATAAATTTTAGCAGCAATATGGTCCGTTTAGGAGTATCATAAGGAAAACGCAAAATGTATTAGGCCACAGTACTACAAATTATGTAAAGAATGAAAGGCATCACAAACAATGTAAAGAAATACTACACATAAATTAGTAACTAGTGGCCGCCCCCGGTTTCACCCGGGTGGTCCCCTATCCCGATCCCGTGGGATTATCGAAAAATCCTTTCTTACTGCTCGCCTACATCGTTAAAGATCCTGTATGCAAAATTTCAGCTTAATCGGTTCAGCCGTTTGAGCTATGCGTTGTCTCTCAGTCAGTCACGGTATTGTTTTATAAGAATAGATAAAACACTTTCTCAATACTAATTGAACACTTTCTTTAACAGGAAAAACTCAAAGCGAACCCTCGAACTGTGGTGGAGCGGCCTTCCGCCCTCAATCCGAGGCAAAGTGTGGCAGCTAGCGATCGAGAACAAGCTGAAAATATCCCACGACATCTACCAAGAGCTCGTCGCGAAGGCGAAGAGGAAACTGCACGAAGCACAGCTCCGCAGAAAGAGGTTAAAAGTAAACCAAGAGAAATGCGACTGCGAAAAGCCGGAAGAGAAAAAACCCAAAACCGAAGAAAGCGATAAACCCAGACTGAGTATCCCGAGGAATTTAAGCGAACAGAACCTTAAAACCCACTCAACAGGGTCGGTAAAAAAGTGTTGTTCGAAATCCAACCCTAATTTGCTGGAGTATAGTGACGAGTGTTCGATGGAGCTCATTCAGCTGGATATTGCAAGGACTTTCCCCCATCTGTGCATATTCCAACCGGGAGGACCGTATTTTGATGTGCTACATGAGCTGCTGGCAGCTTATGTGTGCTATAGACCGGATATCGGTTATGTGCAGGTGAGGATAATTTTTTATTGTTTATTGTGAGTTATATATATATACACTATTGTTTATTATATGCTAGGCGTTCTATTCTATTTTTTTTTGTTCTCTACGGTCTAGTGGTGAGACCCACCGGTATAAGATCCAGAGGTCTCGGGCTCGATTTCCAGTGGGGATACATATTGTATTCGGTTTGGTTGGTGGTAGGACTCAAATGAAAAGTCAGAGATACCGAAAATTAATTTCATTTAAGCGCGGCGAGACAATATATGCTCAGTAACTTCAGAAACTAGTCGCTGCGCATCTTTTGTCTCGCCACCAACTATACGTGGATGCACGAGTGTTATTATAAGCGATTTGTCGGAAATATAAAAATACTTTTACTTTTACATTGATTTGCCTGTGGCATTATATTAGGTTGGGGAAAAGTTTTTTCGAATTGAATGTGTATGAACATGTAATAAAATCTCTTTGGCTATACTTTTTGTATCTGGCTGGCTTTGGTATTATTAAAAATTTAAATTTTAATGAAGATAATTCCAAATTTCAATTAGGAAAATGTCTGATTTTTATTTGTGTTTCTTACTGTCGAGATGAGTGAATCTAATAAATAAATTGTATACTTACATTTTAAAATTTTACATAAAAAAGGAAAAAATGTAACTTATAAGCCGCGCCGTCACTCTAGTCGCTCTATTACGGATAAAATGGATGCCATTTTTTTTTAAAGTGGAGCAAGATCGGCATATCAGTAGTGACGACGTAGCTGAAGAACTGGGAATTGACCACAAAACAGTTTTGGCGCATTTGAAAAAAAACTGGGTACACAAAAAAGCTCGATATTTCCTGACCTTGCACCTGTTTCGGTATCTTCAGAATTCTTTAGGCAGTGTCAGGTTAACATCACGAGAGGACTGCCAAAACCAGTTGTCACGGTATTTTGATCTGAAGCCCCAAAATTTCTATAGCAATGGGATCATGTACCTACCTACAAGTTGGCAAAAAAGTTATCGAATAAAATGGCACCTACATACTTCACTTAAATGTAAATAAACTGTATTAAAAAATGTATTGAATTGAACAGAAATGTATTGAAAAAATGCAAAGAGCTTTTTCCCTAACCTATAATATCATTGTTTCTTTTTGTTTAATATCGCTCATCAATGAACGCAAAAACACTTTTTAGTCATGGTCCTTCGAGCCGGGTTTTAACCAGGCAGCGACCTATGGATTTGCACTTTTTTGTCAACATTACAAACTATTAAATAAAAAATTTGCATGCTGTATGTTCAGCGAAACATGTCGTCTATTATGATTAAAACAATTGTAACAATGTTTCTACCAAAAAAAATATCCAAATTATTATACATTTCCCCAGGGCATGTCGTTCATCGCGGCGGTGCTAATCCTCAACATGGAAGCTCCGGCTGCGTTCGTTTGTTTCGCTAACTTGCTGGACGGACCAGTTTTACGCGCTGCTTTCGGCCGCGACGGACAGGCTATGCAGGTAACTTCGCAAAAAAATATCTTTATTAATATACTTAGAAGTTAAAACAGGCCTGTCTCACTTCCATACAAGCGGCGCAAAATCCCCGAGATATTTACCTACTATTCTGGAAAACAGCCTAATTTCAACCTTTTGCATTGCGTATAGCGTTCATAGTACAATAACTGTCTGCCGTCTCGCTTCAATCTGCTAGAGCTGTTGATTGAGACTAGCCCGGTGACCGGACGTTGCGTTTATCATACCTAAACTCGGAAGTGAAATTTCTGTACCGTAAGGTACTAATATATATTCTGTGGTTAAAACGTTTATTAGGCTAGTTACGCAACTCTTGCTTATCGTTCTCGTTTGAAATTAACGAAATTGATACCTACTTTTGCGATAATTATTTGACAGTTTGAGTTGCTAAAAGAGGGGAAAAATAAATAAATAAATAATGGCATACAAACACACCAATTATCTAGCCCACGTTAAGTTTCATAAAGAACTTGTGTTATGGTTGCTAGATAACGGTTAAACATACTTATATACCTTTTTTTATAAATACATACATAATATATACATATCTAACATCCAGACCCAGACAAATAGACATACATATTTAACATCCAGACCAAGACAAATAGACATGTTCATGCGCACAAATATTTGTCTTGTCTGGGGATCAAACCCGGGACCTCTTGGCGCAGAAGGCAGGCTTAGTACCCCTGCGCCAAAGAAGTCGTCTATGTTGCATCATTTAGTTCCAGTTGCTAACAGGGTGCTGAAACTGTCAATTCGTACAACATTGTTCAGTTACAATTTCATTGATTTCAAACGAGAAATTGTAACCAACAGATTTACGGAATTAGCTTACAGGAGATACCATATAGATATTACGAATCGTAACGTAAGTATGTAGGCACAGAAAAATATTTTTTTAACTTTGTCATAGCTGCTACTCTCGATCAGCGGGGCTATTACCTATCTTTGCAACAGCAACGCGACAGCAGAAATTGCGCGATAATTGCTTTACGTCACGTTTCAACAGTGCGGCCTTTACCGAACAAACGATGAACTACAATGTGAATTCATTTAGTTCCAGTTATTGCTACTAAATTGTTTTTTTGGCGCTAGCGTCTAGCAATACGCGGCGTCTCACTCTCGCACCTAGGTAGGAGCGCGAGAGAGTGAGACGCCGCAATACGAACCATCAGCGAGCGATTAGCCAGCAATCACATACGTAATACCATTTTTATTTTGACGTTCCGCAGCGATCGCGCGATAGTTGCGCAATAATTGCTAATATTTAGGTAATAGCCCCACAGTTTCCAATGTCGGTTAATTCGTCATTTGCTAGCAGGACACCGGTGTCCAGAGAACATTGGAATATCTATTGTGTCTCCTAATCAGATGCCAGGAGCTCTATTTTTTATTCACTCGTCTCGAGGATTCTACTGATTTTCGTGCGGTGTTTGAGTTTCCGTATTCCGTAAAAGCGACCTTGCGCGGATATACATAGCTTCGCTTTTCGCCTATAGTACTGCCTTTAGTACTTTTCTCAAATAATGCGCGGAAGTTAAAACTAAGTAGTATCTAGGCCGAACTTCATAATTATATAATTACATTCCCGCGTGAAAGTGTTCGTTTTTTTTTCAATAAACAGCTTTCTATTTGCAAGCCAGTTCGAAATTTAAATAAAACCTTTGATAAGTTACCTCCTTGGTTGCATGTTTCGGAGTAAAAGTTCATTCCATTTTTAACTGACTTCAAAAAAGGAGGAGGTTCTCAATACGGTTGTTTTTTTTTTGTATGTACACCGATTACGCTGTGATTTTTGGACCGATTTCCGTGATTTTTCTTTTGTTCGATGCAGAATAGTTGCCAATTGGTCCCATAAAGTTTAGTTTGGCCCAGTACTTTTTATGTTTTGAGCATTTTTATATATTTGTTACTTGGATGACATGATATTATAGATCTACCTTGTGAATAAAAACTTTTTATATAAAAAATGAAAACCGACTTCAAAACACTAAAAAGCAAAAAATAAACCTTTTGGACTCAGTGCCAATTACATTACACGACAGATATGGATTTCCTTAAAACTTTTGCCGGCGGCTGCTTGCATGTATTTCACCAGTAAAGTAATTTCGATTTATCTCGAAGAAGGTTGTGAAAATAATGCTTAAATTTCCAAGTATGTTTGAGAAACATAATAATAAATTTCCAGCGACTATGGAAAGCCTACAGCCGCCTTCTCCAACACAACATCCCCGTGCTGGCGGGCGCGCTGGCCCCGGAGCTGTACCTGCTGGAGTGGCTGTACACGGCCTTCGCCAAGGCCATGCCGCTCGACGCCGCCTGCAGGCTCTGGGACGTGTTCCTCAGGGACGGAGACACGTTCCTGTTCAATGCTGCTTTAGGTGAGTACTAATAAGGTCTATAGTCGAATGACAGTAGCTATCTAAAGGAGCAATAAGGAACGTGGCCTTCGCCAAAGCGATGCCTCTCGGCGCCGCTTGTAGACCCTGGGATGTCTTCCTGGATGATGATGATGGAAGGATGATCCATCATCATCATCCAGGACACACGTTTCTATTCAATACTGCCTTAGATGAGTACGAATAAAGTCTATTATTTGTGTGTCAGTGGCTCCAGTATGCTGCTCCAGATGAGTAAAAATAGGGTCTATCATAGTTTGACATTGGCTCTAGTCACTAAATAGTAATAAATAACAGCCTGCGCCAAAGCAATACCTCTCGACAAAATTTATTATTTTTTATATAATTTGGCAAGTTCGACTCCTGTGTCAGAGCAGTTGAAGTAAATTTATTTCTTTCCTTTTATAAAAACCATCTCAAAAAGAATCTGTATAAAAATATTCATTTTCTTTCCAGGTATCCTCCACCTATATCAAGACGAGCTGAAAGACATGGACTTCATAGCAGCAGCGCAGTTCCTCACCAAGCTGCCAGAAGACCTTGACCCTGAGGCGTTGTTCAAGAGCATCTCAGCCGTCTCCATGACCTTGGACGGTATGACCTTTGAAGAATTAGCCTCTTGCTGCGAAGTCGATAGCTTGGATGATGATGTCGTCAGGTTATGATATAGGAAGAAGTCTGATTTTGGTCTTTGGGACCTGATTGATGCACTTTCTTTTCGGGTAGGGTTATAGCGATAATTGGTCTTTAGATAGGGGTTTTATAGATAAAACTATGTACTTGTTTTCGTTAAACTATGTCAGTACGTCTTTAAGGAGCAAGACTGCTTGTAGCTAAAACCGCCAATATTTGTTTCAATAGTCTTACAGCGCCCTCTATCTGTTCATGAAACTTCGAATACGCTAGCATGTCTTTCAAAATAGAAAATTTCTAATTTTGAAAAACCACCATTTTGTGACATTCATTGTAAAGTTCGGTTCAGTTCTCTTTAAAGTTCGTAAAAGAAATATCCATCGTTATAACCTTTTACTGGAAAGTTTATCAGCTGATGGTCATTAAAGCTAGCTACGCTTTTCTTTATCGTTAAATGAACTTCTTATTTTAAGTAGGGTAAATCCCAATATCTAAACATCTGTATTCAGCTCAATAACATCACGTTTTAATGTATAAATTATGTTTTTGTTGTGTGAAATATATTGTGATTTTTAAATCACTGTTTCATACAAAATTAATGAAGAATTTATTTGGAAGTACTACGATATGTAACTGTAGTTATCTTTTCAAATGTAAATGATTATTTAAACTTTGAATTAATCCGAAGTTCGATTAAACTGCGGTACTAGAGCAATTAATTTCAATATGATTTTCGATTTCGTTCGTAAATATTGTAAATAATTTGTGTACTGTATCGAATATGTTTTATATGGATATAAAACATATAATATGATAATTATAATTACGCTAGTGTTTCGTCGTGATTATGATTTAAACATATCATAATATGATTAGATGTTATTAACGTAATTATACGAATTTTCTTTGTGTACCTGTGTCTGAAATATTAGAATGTGTATACTAATATTTTCTAGTAAATGTAAATAAAAACTATGGATACTGATATCTTTTAAATAAATATACCTTTCTGCGGTTGATTTATTATATAAATTACGTTATCAAATTACTATTTTATATATTCTTTGGGACTTAGATATCTATAATTGGATTTCTTTATTTTTAGTTCTAAAATAAATGTTTCTCTTATTTTGATTTGATTCTAGATTTTTTTTAACATTATTTTTCATATTTACTAAAATTTATCTTTATCCAACCTGGATCTGATTAGCATTATATTTTATCCAGTGAAATGTATATAATCATATTGTGTTGCGTATAAATATTATTTGTCAATTATAACATTAATTATAATTATTATAACGAAATCAACGAGTAGTATACCGGCCTAATAATTAACGAAAAAAGTTCTCTGAAACTTATATTATGTAATTAAACTACGTCTAGTATTTAAAAATCTAGCTATAATCGTTTGTATTGTACAGAATATTTATAAACACAGATTGGTGTTTAATAATTACGAATATATTTACTAATTGAATCAAGAACCTACTATGTTGTTGTTTAACCCAAAATTATATCTAAAATTGCAGTTTACTAAAAGATAATTTTCTTTATCTTAAATGAGTCCTAAGTTATTACTTTTACGACAGGATGTGAGTATATAACTTAATACCTAACTGGATATCTGAAACATTGTTTGATCCGATTTCCTGTCGACAATTCGAATAGATTGGAGGCGTCAAAGTAAGAAATTTTCTTTCAAAAAAAATTGTCAGGTTACTCCATCATTAGGGACATCAAACGTATTTTATTCCAATAGCAGAAATCACTTGGGTGATGACGTAAATAAATTTTTAAATCAAGTCATTTTTTCACCGTATGATGGATAAACGATTTTTTATCAATTTTGCTAGAGAAATAAATAAATATTTCCATACAATCACACCAATTATCTAGCCCACATTAAGTATCGTGAAGAACTTGTGTTATGGATACTAGATAACGGAAAACATACTTGTATACTTTTTTTTTTGTAAATACATACATAATATACATACCCGGACCAAGACAAATAGACATGTTCATGCACACAAATATTTGTCTTGTCCGGGGATCGAACCCGGGATCCCTGGCGCAGAAGGCGGCGTTAGTACCTCTGCGCCAAACAGGTCGTCACCCCTATTTCATAACATAGCAGTATAAAGTATTTATCTAATATATCCCTTATATTTACAACTTAGCGTTGGCACACTAGTTATAAACATAGTTATAAACTTATAGCTTTAAAATAATTTATATCTTGCCACGCTTTTATATAATGCGATGTCATGTGTGTAAATACAAAAATGTAACTACATTTTGTTAGAAGCGTAATATTAATGGAAGTTAATATTTCACACGAACGTTGATTCTCATCTCGTACTCTTAGATTAGACCACTTTTTAATTTTACACGACTATTAATTTTATTAAATGCGTGATGAAAATGGGAAAGACTTGACTAAAAGTAAATGTATTATACGATTGGTTTTATATAAAATTGATGTTAATTTTTTTATTAATATTTAAAGGAAATTCTTTTCATATTTCAGAATTTATTGGCATTTTATAGCAAAAAAAATGTTGTTATAATATTTTATAACGATCTGTCTTAAGATTATTTAGAATTATAAAGTATATCTATACTTATATATTTTTAATTCTAATGGTATCCATTATCGAGTGAGGCAATCATGAAAAGCGGGATTTTTTTATTATGCCCATAATATAATATCTCACTTGATGATAACCCACCATTTTATAGAGCTTTATTATTTTTGTTAATTTTTATAATGGAATATAATTTTAATTACTTATAAGCATAAGATTTGGCCAAATGTTTCAGAAGTTTGCTATCCAATTGTGAATTTCTTAATACCCTTTTGTGTGATTACCATGAATCTAAATCAATCCAGACTTGAAATAATACTAAACCTGAGAACCATGCATCTTTTTAAATATTTATTATGTTTTTTTTTCTATCATTTATTTCGTACAGAGTTTATTTGAAGCATGGAGATAGCCTCAATTTCGTAAAATGTTTGGCCTTTATAATAATATTAATTTAAGGCTCTCACAAGTTCCGATTAAGTTTGATACTTGTTGTAAACCAAGAATTAGGTTGGTTTAGTACACTGAGATAGTATTACTAAGGCTATTTTCAGTTAAGAGCCAATTTTTTTTGTTTAAAAGTTAACATACAAAATTTTAAATATTTATTGGCTTGGTAAATAACCAAAGTAAGCGAAATGTCCTCTTAATTCGTCTTGTATATGTTATATAGCTTCTTGTTTGTTTTTTTTATAAGTTTGTATACAATAAAAGTGACCTTTTTTATTTAAAACCTCCAATAAAATATAGGAAAATCAATAAGTTTCAATTGTTATTCTTGAAATCAAAGATACTAATAAAGTATAAAATAAGAAACATTTAATTATAAATGTTTTTTTTTTCTAATTATAATATTATTCCAATATAGTGAAACATTATATTTTACAATATGACTTCACTGTTCCACTTTTTATCAACTAGTTTCAGATGTTTTAATTTAAAAAATGTGTCGACAATCAATTGCCATATAGTTATTTGTAACTTATTCGGATCTTGTGAAATGGGCCCTAAATGTTACAGTTGTGATGTGGACTGATATTATTAATTATCAAAGAATGCCATCTCAAATAATAATAGTTTTAAAATTCTCGTTGTAAATAAGTTTCTAGTAAATTATAAATTTTGGCCCCAAAAAGGATTTGTAACTTAATTGTAAAATAAAGTTTATGAAAATCTGATAACGCTTTATTTTATTTCGTATTAATTTATTGGTCTCCTCTGTCTCTTAACGTACCTACCTATATTACTTTTATTATCATCAGCATAAATGTTAAAATTAACATGTGTAAAGTTTCAACGCGCTAAAAAAATATATATAACAAAAGAACACCGACAAAAGTAATTGACATAAGAATTCATCAATAAAGTGAGACAGGTGACGACTAATTATGACGGAACTAAAAAGGGATCTGGTAAAAGTAGTGACACAATGTAGAATTTAAATCCTAAATACATGGTATTCGAAAAACCTGGCGAGGCCCCGCCATCTTGACGTTCATAACTTATCCGCCAAAACACTGGAGATGACGACAAACCACAGACAGACCACAGGAGATGACGACAAAAATGACGAAACAAGAAGGTGGTCTGACCTAAATAATGCCACAAATTATTCAACAAAACAACAAGCCAACTGGAAATTCATATATTTTTGTCCACTCCGCTATATTTCGCTCTAAAATACTATTTATTTAACTCCGTCTGTCTGTCGCCTCTGAAACAATTTTCGTTCGTTGCCTAGCAACCGTCGTTATTTTGGTCATAGGCAAAACATCCTAGGCAACTATCTCAGATAGCCCTATCCATATCTACAGATAGGTTATTCATTTCGGGCGTAAAAGAAAATAAAACATGTTGCTTTTTATCTCGTTTTAACGTAAGATGCACGATATACCTAACCGAATTTTAAGCGATCTTCCAATGAAGAATCGGGAAAGTTTATAATATGTCTGGATAGGATAATAGGATTCGGTTAAATGTTATCATTATGTAAACGAGCACTGATATAGTTATTAACTATTTGCTGCGTTCCATATATGTGAATAACCCCAGACAGATTTATCATTTCTAGCTAGATATTACTTGTACTTTACTCTTACCTAAGTACCAACTAATCTCATTACATTAACATAGAATAAACAAACACATAAGAGCTACAGTATAAATTCTTTAGAAAAACCTCGTAATATATTACGACTTGCTACGACTTTTGCTACGTGCTACGAAAAGCTTTTGCTTCGAAAAGTGGTTGTCTTGTCTTGGTTAATGAAAATTTGAACTAAATCTATGTCTATAATAATAATCTCTTAATACATAACATTTCATAGTTATCCTTAAAGTTTTTGCAAGTTTACTAAGTTTTACTTAAAGTTACACTTATCAATAATGAAACCATTATTTTTTATTTATTCCAGATCCTAAACTACAATACTGTATTTAACTACACTCTCCGGCACATTTAATGGCCCACCCCCTTATTTTCATACAAACATGCTCACTTTGCGACTGTATACATAAAAATGTGAACATAATCTCTGCAAAGATCTGTATGGTAATGTTTAAATTAAGCAGTCGACGGTTCAATAAGCACTTTAAAAAGTTTTAAAAATTTCTTCCCGTTTCCAAACCTTCGTTTAAGGTGGTACGACTTCTATACAAACAAACATTACACAATTATTGGTACATCATAACTTAATAATTGATAAATATATGCGCAACTAACTCGTTTCAGTTATTTGTTTGCGCGAAATAATAAAAAAAAATACATTCATACATAAAACACGAATATACTAACATTTTATAATTTCAATAATTCTACGTATGTGTGTGACCCATCGCATTTATATAGCTAATGTATGAAAGTACATATTTTTTTATAATTTCGCGCAAACAAATAACTGAAACGAGTTAGTTGCACATGTATTTATGAATTATTCATGTATGATGAACCAATTAATGTGCAATGTTTGTTTGTATGGAAGTCGTACCACCTTAAGCAAAGTATTACTTTATGGCTGTTGTAGTGTAAGTACTTACATACAATAAATTGAGTACAAGAGGGTATTTGAAGATGAATATAACAGTTGTCTTTGAGTCATCATACAAATAGTTTCATTTAACTAAAGGGTTCCATTATTACAATGGCCATATCATCAATGTATGGAATCTGATGAAGCATTCATTGAAATAAAAAATCTTTTGCAGATTTAGGTGCACTATTTGAGCTAGCGCAGACGACGGATAACGGAGGACTTTTTGTCCGCGACACGTCTTTATTGTTAACCAAATAAGATTCAACTTAGACCGCGTATATCCATGAAAAGTACGCGATGGTCCTCGTTATTTATTCAGCTTTATGTTCTTAGTAATAAGGTCGTGTCGCGGACAAAAAGTCCTTCAATGTCCGTCGTCTGCGCAGACCATTTAGTGCACTTAAATCCGTTTCAATGATGAATGCGCGAAGCAACTTAAAATGTGATTATGAAGCATTCATTGTTCTCTTACGAACTTCTTACGAAACCTTCCGTCCCTCCTCCATCTATGGTCATATGCAGTGGTTTCAGAACTCATTAAAATTGCTAATTTGGCAGTCTAACGCTTAACCTAAACATTAGCATTCAGACCTTTGCAGAGATATATTCACATTTTTTATGTATGTTGCAAAGTGTGAAAATGTTTGTATGAAAATAAGGGGATGGCCCAATGAATGTGCCGGTGAGTGTTTTTATGATTCTAGTTAGTATATTTACAATGCATTTCATAGTTCAACAAAGGATATTTCATGATAAAATTTAACAACTAAGTTTCTGAGTCCCGTCTTAACATTTTGGAGTCATTGTTTCTAGTAACTATTTATCAAGGACTTTTTCTTTTAGAACAAGTTTTTTTCTAGTGCTTACCTACCTACTTATTGTACCTACTTATTAAATTAATGGTACTTCTGTCACTTCTACATTACACATTTCCCTTTGATAGCAAACACACTCAGTTACCCAAGTGCCAAGTATCAACAAGCGTCACATAAAACGTGATGTTTACAGTACGTACGTTTTCCCGCCCGCCCACTGCGTTGGCGTAGGTTGTGTCGTCACGTGATTGCGGCGATTCACTTATGAAGGGACCTTGATTTCTTGGCTCATTCAATTTCATAATTGAGTCCCGTCTGACATTATATAAACATCTATATATATAATACGGCAGTGAAGCCGCTTCTCCTCCTAAACTAAAAGTCGCACAATCAAGTGCAATACACCGTTAGAAAGGTATTTGTCTGAAGTGGTCGGATAAATCGAGAAATTTAGCAAAAACTCAAAAAAAAAAAAAAAAAACAAAAAAAAAATTTTTTTTGAATGTTATTATGTGTTTTTTGCGCATTATGCGCACACGGGTTGCTCGTTATGATTATTACTTTCGGTTTCTGTTTACAATAAGGAATGGAGGGATTCGTAAGAAATTCTACATACATGGGACGAACATAGATTTCTTGCAAAATTTATATTATTTTAAAACATTTTTGTCTTCGAAAAACAACATTTTTTAATGTCTAAGACAACAAAGTCTTTAATAGTTAGTAATTTTTGGACTTAATTTTCCACCAATAAAACGAAACATAAGTAGGTATGTACTTAGATAAAAAAATCATTGATTTTGACTCGCATAGTTCTCAACGCAAATATCTTAAGTAGTTACCTTATTCTTCTTCTTATCGTATGAGGATTAGTGGCCACCTCTAGTGTCAGAGTTTATCAAGCCGCCTATAAGGCCTCTGACTTGGCTTAAGGACTGTTATCAGATGAGAACAACCGGGACCGACAGTTTAACGTACTCTCCGAAGCACGGAAGCTCTCAGTTGTAATTCCACTTTACGATCACCCATCCGACACCTGACCGGACTGAGCGTTGCTTAACAATCGTAATCGATTACGATCTGTCTGTCAAGCGCGGCTATGAGCGCTACAATATTAATAAACGTGGAGTAAAAGGTTTTATTATAATCTACGATTATTAATTCGGGGGTAAATGTCAGAAAAAGGTGCATATTGCGCCACAATCTTAACCAATTGCACATTGCATCAGCCATCAAGTGTATAGGGGTGACTATTCAAAAGGTCAAACTCCACGGGACCCTAACGCAATGATGACGTATAACGCCGTCATAGGGGTCCTGGCAACCGCACCGCGCATGCGTCCCGCCACCAGTGGGGTGACAGCTGAGACGAGACCACACGTCCCTGAATAATCCATCGAAATATACGAAAGATATACGAAAGTGAGTGACAAAAATGGTGGAGAAGAAAGAAATTAATCCAGGTGAAACCATAGGCCTGCTCGATGTCAAGGTATGTAAATTTTTTGTTTGTAATTTGATGGAATGTCAGGGGAAGGTCACGCGGGGGTTGTTAGGTCGTGGACTTAAGGGCTAAATTCCTTTAATTCCATTTCGGCTTGTGACGCAAGTGAAGTACTTGCTTTCAATATTTTTAAATGGGAAATAGCTTTTTAATCTTGTTAAAGATACCGCGAAGGAATAAAGGCTCTCTAAAATACTGTTTTTCTTATAACAACATAAACAATTATTTTGATAATCAACTAAATATAATAAATGCCTGTCTTACGTACAAAATCAAGTATTTCAAAATTACGTCTTATCAATAATGTGATTTCACCATATCAATAACTATCAAGAATGTAATAGTACCAATCAGGTGTTCAAGTTATTACGTCATTATTACGGTAACTTTTCCTCGATTCAATCGTTAATTTCCACAAAGTTTACTCACGACGACACGCGGTCATTCAACAAAGCGAGTACGTGGCCGCGTAGTACGCGCTAATGAAAATGCAAAAAAATACTTGTTTTCTAACAACTACGTTATCATATGTTTTTTTTTGGAGCAAAAAGTCTACAAATCCGATGTTATTTTCCCTATTAAAGTAATAAATTTAAATAGACTATCAAATAAATACTTGGTGTAGTCCTAAAATACTTATTGCTCATTAAATCGTTGTTTTGCTGTGCTTTTCAGTGTTTCTGTAGTAAATATTGATGATCGAAATAAAGTCGAATTTTCCTGTTTCCGCAAAAATTTAAAGATGGGAAAGTAGAAGAGACTAGAAAATATCTAAATTTACCTTGAGTAAACTTACTCTTTCTATTGTTATTCGTAAATCGTATTTCATACCTCAAAGTAGGTATATCTTCAAAATACAGTCGCTATTCAAGAACCTTTACCACCCTGCGGGCCATCAATTCTTCTCGTACGAAGAAAAAGTTAAAAAAAAAAAATCCGCAATATTTTTATTTGTGGAAATCCTATAAGAAGTTGATTTTAACCGTTTTCCTTTAACTCAATAGCCGATAAACATGAATAACAAAAATGAACTAGCGAAGGTACCCATTTGCGTTAACTAAGTACTACGCTATCATTTTGAGAAAACGAGTATTTTGGTTTGGGTAATTCCCGCGAGCGTTCTTGTAAAACTTTTTCGTAATTCTACCGTTGAATCTCAAGTTGGATATACAATAAGGTGATGCCTCTAAAATGTTTTCTATAGCTTCTAATAAAACATGAAAATTATATCGAAGTTTTAATAACCGAATACAGAATGGAGAGAAAAGACGTTATTAACTTAAGTTGTGATTTTCAGAATAGCTCTTTCGTTAATCTCTTCGATTCTGGTTTTGTTACTATATTAATTACAAGTGACTTATTTATGTCTAGACTACTTACAAACAACCATTGGCCATTTACGTCTTGATCATGATGAGACGACTTAAAAGATTTCAGAACCGAAGGCAACTTTTGTTATGGAAATGGGAAACGAGTAACGATGGTTTAGAACCACCCTGAAACAGTACAGACATTTTAGTCATTCTACATTGACACAGCTGGGACGTAATCAATAGACCTCAAGGAGCCCGTGACGCAGTGGTTCACACGCTCAGTCTGCGATTGTTGAGGTTGAGCAACTTTTACAATGGTCGGTCCCGGGATGGGCGACCAAAAAATTACTAACTCGAGCTCCTCCGTGCTTCAGAAGGCACGTTAAGCCGTTGGACCCGGCTGAATTTGTATTTGTTAAAGCTCACTAATCCGCATTGGGCCCGCGTGGTGGGTTATGGCCCGCTCTCCTTATACATCCGTAAGGAAGGCCAGTGCCCCACCAGTGGAGACATTAAAATTGGCTGATGACGAATCAATATATGTTACTCAATGGCTTAGAGATGACGAATGACGATATACCATAAAACATCATGAAACGGAAACTCGACCATGGCCCTGGTCAATTTCTACATAATAAATAATTTCTACATAATCTTCCGGTCAATTATTCATAAATTTATCGATATTTTATTCCATTAATCTTTAATTAGTCGCATTATACTCAGATCTATACACACAATGGATGTTTGTAAAAGTATGTGATAATTGTCTGTGTCAATTGTACTTGTTCCTTGATAAAGTCTTTCCGGCGTTGTGAAAGGCATTGTTATTCGCTAAAGATATATAAAGCGGATATGAATGTGTCATAATTTATCATAAGAAATTAACGTCAAGAATAAAATAATATTTTATGCAATGATAAATCTTAGTTATTATTTTAGTTCGATCTCCATTTTTGTAGGCGGTTTTTAAATGAAACTATGACATAAAAAGCGATATTATCATAACTATTATATTAGGTTGTGGAAAAAGTCTTTTCGCATATGGTATGTATGAAATTGTAATAAAATCTCTTAGGCTATAAGTACTATTTGTATCTGGTTTTGGTATGATTAAAAATTTTAATTTAAAAAAATATATTTCCAAATTCAAATTTGGAAAATATGTGATTTTCATTTGTTTTTCTTACTGTCAAGATGAGTGAATCTAATGAAGAAATTCGATACATTTTAAAACTTAACTACAAAAAAGTAAAAAATGCAACGCAAGCCGCCAAAAAATGCGATGTTTATGGTCTCTGTGAGAGTAGCACAAATTTGGTTTAGGCGTTTTCAATCCGGAAATTTTGATGTCAAAGATGCACGTCGCTCTGGGCCGTCCTACTACGGGTAAAATGAATGCTATTTTTTTTATTGCAATATGCTATTTTAAAAAGTGGAGCAAGAACGGCATTACTACGTACCTGAAAAACTGGAAATTGACCACAAAACAATTTTGGCGCATTTGATAAAAACTGGGTACACAAAAAAGCTCGATATTTGGGTACCCAACGAGCTCACTGAAAGAGACCTAATGAACTGTGTACTCATTTGTGATTCTTTATTACGACGTAATGAAACCGAACCATTTTTGAAGAAGCTGATAACTGGTGATAAAATGTGGATCACGTACGACAAGAACGTGCGAAAGAGGTCGTGGTCAAAGGCCGGTCAGGCTTCACAGACTGTGGAAAACCCGGGTTAAATCGCAACGGGTCCATAGTCGGTTGCATAAAACAGAAAGGCATATTTTAGAGCTGCATAACGTTTTTTGGCATACTTATCATTTCGCATACTTTTTTCCCCAAATCCTCTTTTGTAATAATGGTATTTCAGTATATATTTTTTTCGCATAAATGTTTCACCATAATGATTATTAATCATAACATTTATTGGCATATCAATCTTTATCACAAAATATATATCTAATACTTTAATGTTAAAAGTATACAATGCATACATACAATGCATGCAAGCAAGCATGCAAGCAAGCAAGCATGCAAGCAAGCAAGCATGCAAGCAAGCAAGCATGCAAGCAAGAAAGCATGCAAAGCAAGCATAGAATCAAGCATGCAAGCAAATATACAAGCAAGCATGCAAGCATAGAATCAAGCATGCAAGCAAATATACAAGCAAGCATGCAAGCAAGCAAGCAAGCATGCAAGCAAAGCAAGCATGCAAAGAAGCATGCAAGCAAACAATCATGCAAGCATGCATATGGGAAATACACGTCTCCGGCGCTGCGGGAAGTGCAGCCCCTTCGCCCTTGCGTATCAAAACACAGACACCGCGATCGGACTCTTGAAGCTGTGAAAAAATCAATTTGTGAATTTATAATTTATGTGCCAGTGAGTGTAATATGGTCTGGTTCCTATGGGATTATCGTTACAAAATGTATTATAATATGTGATGTGCTATTCCAAACTATACAATCTATCCCTGTGTCTTGTTTCATTCAGATCCATTCATCCGTTCTCGTGTGATTATTTATTTATTTATTTATTTATTTCGTTAGGAAAACTTACAGCTCTAAAATAAATACAATATTGTTAAATATTATTAGGTGACTAATGAGCCATTTACAGGTTTTCACTTATAGGTAACTAGACATGGTGGAGTATATTGACAAACAACAGAATATCTAATAATTGATTACTTAGGAGCAAAGTGCGATCAGCTAACAACTACAATACAAAATACAAACACAAATTAAAAATCGAAAAATGAGGTGGTATCAAGCGACGCACTTCAGCAGGCTTCATGTTAAAGATGTCAATCGCGGGATGTTCCAAAGAGAATTTATTTAATTGTTCAACAGCTCTACAGAAAAATGAGTTCTTTCTATAATTTGTGTTACATGTTGGTGTGCTTAAGGGGCGATGTTTACGTAACTGCCGAGTAGGTGTGTTTATATAAATTTCACTCAATAATTCAGGGGAGTCGATGGCGTTATTTAGAATTTTACTAAGCAAAATAAGATCAGCAATATTTCTTCTGAGCACTAGCGGTAGGAAATGATACTTTGGAACAAACTTTTAGTAAGATAAATATAATAATAAAAACTTTTTATATTTCACAGTTTTTAAAGGTAGATAATATCATGTCATCCAAGTAACAAATATGAAATGAAATATATAAAAATGCTCAAAACATAAAAAGTACTGGGTCAAACTAAACCAAATTTTTATGGGACCAATTGGCAACTATTCTGCATCGAACAAAAAAAGAATCACGGAAATCGGTTCAATAATCTCGGCGTAATCGGTGTACATACATAAATAATATATATAAATATATATATATATATATATATATATGTATATATACCAACCGAATTGAGAACCTCCTCCTTTTTTGAAGTCGGTTAAAAAGAGGTAGAAAATCTAGCGCATTATGACATATTTTTTGGTATTAAATTAAAAAAGTACTTTACTGCGTTATGCCGCAAAAAGCGATTTTCTACGCAGAAACCGAATGACAAAACCTCCTTTTCCGAGCGTGTGAGGTGAAAAATCATTTTTATTATTTGTAATGTGTGTTGTGACTTAATTGGGTCAGATAGAGACAACCAGTTAAGTTTTCCACTTTGGTTAACATTACTTTGTGTCAGCGAGAACTTACACGTTGGTGTTCAAACAATTACTTATAAGGATGGCATGAGGCGGTATTGTTTTATAATATAATATGTCTTAAAGTAATCTTTAACATTGATTTATTTACTTGTTACGAGGTTGAGTGTGGAGTAAAATGAAATTCTAGAATATGATATGAGCCAAATGTAGGTTATCTAAGAAGAGTCTGAAGTCAAGATTAGGAAGATCAGAGACAGATATACATTGTATGTAATCATATCGTCTTCGTTTGTCATCGCTAAGTTTCATATTGTAAAATATTTAAAGTAAATCAAGAATATTAATATAAATTTAATAACTAGAATGAATGGAGTAATAAATAAATTAAATAATTGCACACAAATCTATTCTAGCTCAGCGTAAGTTTCATGAAGAACTTGTGTTATGGATACTAGATAACGATTAAACATACATATTTTTATAACTTTTTAATTTTGCATTTTACAATACTATTTTTATGTGATAAATATTAAACAAGAAAATATAATATACACATTTTTTTATTGTAGCTTGTACATACATAATTTACATATTAAACACCCAGACCAAGACAAGTAGACAGGTGCACACAAATATTTGTCTCGTCCAGGGACCTCTGGCGCAGAAGGTGTGCTTAGTACCCCTGCGCCAAACAGAGGGCTAATTGTCTAATTTAAAAATCTATCGCAATCCCTTTCCATTCGTCATTTGAAAGATATTAACATACTTCAGGTTGTTACTATTTGACATTTGATAGGGATTGTGATCGGGACGCGTTTTGAAAGATATTGAATGAATTAAATTGAACTTACTAAGAAAAGTGATACACGAAAATATCTTTCAAATGTATGGAGAAGTGTCAAATGAAGTGTCATTTAAAACATCATTCGTTCCGAAAGGGATTGCGACTATGAGATACACAACTCCATAAATCACTATCTCAATCACAATACCTTTGAAAGGGATTGTGATAGATTTTGAAATTAGACAATTAGGGGGCAGGTCGTCAAATTACTTAGTTAGACCCCAAAAAACTGAACACATCCAAAAATACTAGAAAAATCGTCGTCTCACAAGTTACCAACTTCAGTCGATATTTTTATTATAACTAAATGTGAAAACAGTGATAGGGTCAGGCAAGTTTGAAACCAATGATGTTTTCTAATAGGTAAGTATGTTTCATAGTAATTTGCGTTGAAATCTGTGACCAAGACAACTGTGATGTTATACTGACAAGTAGGATAATGGCCTGCGCAGACGACGGACATTGAAGGACTTTTTGTCCGCGACGCGACCTTATTACTAAGAACATAAAGTTGAATAAATAACGAGGACTATCGCGTACTTTTCGCGGATATACGCGGTCTAAGTTGAATCTTATTTGGTTAACAATAAAGACGTGTCGCGGACAAAAAGTCCTCCGTTATCCGTCGTCTGCGCTAGCTCTAAAAGATACGAAAAAGCACGGACATGTGAGATATAGCAATTTGATTCGGAACACATATAGGGACTTCTCAATTATTACAATCGTATGACATATCACACACAATAATATCATTGTTTGGAACTCAATAAAATGCAAAAGTGCATCTCTATACAACAACATTTAAATCTTAAAAAATACTTAGTCTGAGCAACATTTTCTTTTTTTTCAGCAAACCTTAAAAAAATTAGGTTATCAAAACGCTTACTTTTTACTTTTTAATGTCGGTTTTTATTATTCAGTATCTGTTAATGTTAACCCGTTTGTCACAGTATCTCTAATACGAGTATTATGTGTTCTTTGTTTACAAACCGAGAGAAACACGTGACTGTTTGCAGTTTTCCTTGTTTCTAGGTATGTTTTATATCTCTCGTCTTTTATTTATGTGTGATTATATGTCATCAGTGAGATCATAAAAAAGATTGTTCTTATTTTTACCTTTGTTATCGCAGAGGTAGATCACATATTATCATTACCTTATGATAGAGGAAATAGATCGGGACTTTTATTAATGGCTGCCAAAATCTGTAAAATATTGTAAAATATTTCGATCCTTCGAGATTTATTTTTGCGATGAAGTTCGCTTACGTTCTCAAAAATTATTTCAATAGATTAGGCGTGAAAAGTACTTAAGGTGGAACGATTTTCATACAAAAAACAGTCGAGATAATCTTGGTAGATTAACAGAATTAATACTTAAATATATGTGCAACTATTTATTCTCGGGTATTCATTTGCGCTTAATTAATAAACAAACATTGTTTCATTCAGAAATCACCTATAAATGAACACTAAATTATTGCAAAAATTACGACTGTGTATGTGACAAATGTCGTGTACGTATACAAAAATCGCGACGTTGCCATTCCATGCGGCTAAGACGCGCAACGCGCGAAGTTGCCGCTCTTACGTTTGTCTCGATTTAATAATTGTTTAAATTTCTCTTTACTAGATTTTTCAGCTGTGTTGCCGTTGCGTCCCAAAAGAGATGAGTTTCGTCAGTAATAATTTACTTTGGGATTATGATATAAAGTTGTGATTTGTAGGATTTATCTTGACTCCGATTTAAAAAAATGCTAAACACGACTTATATTTTGTTTTTTATGCGTAAATCTTTTTTTCTCTCATCACTGTAAAAAAATAGAAAATAAGATTTTATAAAGGAAAAAAAAGAAACGAAAATTGTATCTGCTTCGTGCAAATAAAATTTACTTGTATTATGTAACGTACTTACTTAATATTTTTTTATTTTTTTATTTAGACAAATGTCATGTGGTCCCTTTTCAAATATTAAATTGTCCGCAATCACATCTACGTACTGACAACACCGTTCCGTATTTGTCATTTGTTTGTAGTGTTTTTTCATTGTGACTAGGGAATGGGTCCAGTAAAAATTTCACTGAAATGAAAATTAAATATAAACGAAATTTATGAAATCTTTCAAAACGGGTGGAAATATTTCAGTTTTGAGTGAAATTTATTTTCTGACTAGAAATGATTTATTTTACGTAAATCTTAATGATTTAACGATCTTAATTATTTATTTTATTTTTAATTTTACAATTTTAACGTATTAAATGTTCACTTAGCTATTCAAAACATCATAAGAATGATGATAGCATAGAGATAAACATAGACTAAGCCAAATACAAAACATGAATTTGACGTCACATATCACTTGACTATTGTTGTTTCGACTATGAATCAGGACATTTGCGCGAAAAGCTAATAACGCGAAAGACTCTTACACGAAAAGCCGTTTGCTCGAATAAACATTTGCGCGAATAGTGCACAAATGTAATTAAATTTGCCTCAATTATTGGTCAGTTAGCCTTCAAAAACATTTTCACCGTATAGCGCATGAATGAATGTTAGCGCTATCTCAGCACTTTTTTTTCTAGATTGTAATTAACATTACATAATACATATTTAAGATACACAAGAGGTTAGCACTTTTTATTTTATAACCTCTCAGGCATCGGAAAACGAAACACAATAGATATTTAATTGTTTCCAACCCCGGTGTTCGCTGCGCTGCTTTACGAATTAAGTATTTGTTGAATAATACAATTTCATTTTGAGGTAAGTACTTAATAGTAATTTTTTTTGGGGAATTTTTGCTTACTTACATGTTTTATGTATTAATATTTTATAATATCAGTATCTTTATAAATTAAAACACGAAATTAGTTATATGCACATAAGTGCCTTTAAAGACTCAATGCTCAGAAACACGTGAAGTATCAAATTGATATTAATAAAGATTAAAGTCTATGGTTCCCCCGAACTGTAAAAATCAAGCTTCTAAGTTTTTACATCACAATAATAAATTATCGCAGTAAATTAAAGCTTTAAAGGTAGAATTTAACAAGATTTACAAGATGTAAAATTTCACCACATAAGTAAACAAAAAGAGTAAGTATAAAAATGGCGTCTCGAGCTTGATTCCAAAACTATTATAATATAAAATGGAGATTGTAACTAACAAACAAGTAGACAAAATATGATCATTTGCGCAAATTTATATACGCGCCAATATACCGAAAGGAGCTAAATGTATTGATTTTAAATAAAACTAATATAATAGTATTGTAGTATTGTACTAGCGGATCCTCGCGGTTTTACACGCGTGGTACCTGTTCCCGTGGAAATATCGGGATAAAATATAGCCTATGTTAATCAGGGATAGTGTAGCATCCTAAAATAATTTTTGAAATCAGTCCAGTAGTTTTGAGTTTATTCATTACATACATACATACACATCTTTCCTCTTTATCACTACATAGTATAAAGCAAAGTCGCTTCCCGCTGTCTGTCCCTATGTATGCTTAGATCTTTAAAACTACGCAACGGATTTTGATGCGGTTTTTTTAATAGATAGAGTGATTCAAGAGGAAGGTAAAATAACCTTCAATATATAGTAGAGAAATACTGTAATTTTTAAGGTTTCTAATGTGATGTCGTAAATGATTACATTTTTTCCGCTTACATTGCAAACGCAGGCTGAACCCTACGAGATTTATCAATATAAGGTAATAAGTATTTGTACACCTTGAAAATGTCTACAGAAAACTCCGCGGTGGTTTATGTTTAACCCACAATAGCATAAGTCGTGTAGTCCACGCGGGCGAAGCCGCGGGCGGGAAGCTAGTAATATTATATAGTATAGAAGTATAGAAAACGGTAACATGATGATCCAACAACCACCACCACTTTTTTTTTGATTGAGGAAACACTGCAATTTTAATCAAAATCTGTTCAGCAGTGGTTTAAAAAAAAGATATTATAATGGGCAAACACACTAAGAAATCTTAAAATTTAGAGTATCAATTACATTCTTGTCACTTGTGCAATTTAAAAAAGTTGCAATTGCATTTGTTGCAATTTATACATCAAAATTAATATTGTGATGTTATTTAAATAAACAATAATATAAAATAAATAAGAAAAAAAAATCTACTATCAGAAGTCTCGAACCTTAACTCTTTGATATCTAAGCCGAGTACGTAGACCGCTAGGCTACTTTATCATTTTCAGCTGGGTCGAAATATTCTACTACAAGAAACTCAGAAATAAGGTATGCATGTGTGAGTGATTAGTAAAATTGGGAGACAGAAACACTCTCTCGAGATATTTGGATGATTTATGTACTACAAAAAGATAAATGTTGGTTTCGAAAATTCAATATTTATTTATAGAATGCGCTAATAGTATTTTGAGTTAAAAAGATACAAAGAACAATTAACAAATAAATAAAAACTACTAAATAGCGAAAGTAGCGCCATCTAACGACCGTTCAGCTTTTTGTAACTTAATCGTTCCACCTTAACTATGTTTCATTTGTCAGGTGTGTCAAAATATATGCCTATATTTTGTCGAGTCCCTATTTTTTTAAATAGAATTTAAGAAAGATTTCAGGAACTCTTATATGATAAAATGTGTCAATAAGCAGCAGAAATAAAGTTTAACTGCTTGTTTTGCTAATTTGATGCTAATCTATGCCTACATTATAAAGATTCCGCTTAAGATGCGAACACACGATTATTTACTAGAGAAAGGGAATGCACATTTACAAGCACTTTCAGTCAACTATTTAAGATTTGTCGTTGCAAATGCAATCTTACACAAATTAGGATAAGATTAGTTTTCAAGTACCTGTACTTAAAGCACTTTCCTTATTTGAAAGTGCTGGGAGGAAAAGTTTCGTACAGGATCGATGATTGTTTAAGTATTCGTACAATAATAATACAGAAATGAACATGTGACATAATTATATTTTCACCTCACATGCTCGAAAAAGGGGTTTTGTCCTTCAATTTCTGCGTGAAAAATCGGATTTTGCGGCCTAGCGTGGTATAGTGCTTTTTTAAGTTTCAATACTCAATACTCAATACTCAATTATTTATTGCATTCCATAATGTACACGAAAGATGGTGAACATAAATAAAAGATCATCATGGACCCTGACGGGCACGCAATAGGGTTTAGAAGAGAGGAGGCGCTAATTAACATTAGATAGCAAAGTTTTACATCCAAAAAATAAAAAAATAATAATAATTAGAAAAAAAAACAATTATGACACAAAGTAATTTTAGATGACAGATTTTTAAATACCTTTTTTTATTTAATAGTGTCGTTGAAGTATTCATGTAAACTGTAATAGCATTTATTTATAAGAAATTTTTTTAATTGGTTTATAAACAAAGAATGTTTACTTTCATTAATTATTAAAAATGGTAATTGATTATATATTTTAATGGACGCATGTAATGTACTATTAGATGTTAATTTTAGTCTGGAACCGGGTAGCATTAATTTATTTTTGTTTCGCGACGGATTTTTAGACGGATTATCTTGTCGTTTTTTATAAAATTCGCTATGCTTACGTACAAATTTGCAAACCTTTAAGATATATAGACAAGGTAGAGGCAGTATTGTATATTTTTTAAAGTATGGTTTGCAGCTCTCCGTTTGTTCTTTGTTGGCTATGATGCGGATTAATTTCTTTTGCATGGTGAGTAGCACAGCCGCGTCCGTGCTGTTGCCCCACAGCACCACTCCGTAACATAGCCATGCATGCGCGTAGGCGTAATAAGTAACTATTGCCGTTTCTATATCGGTAGTCTTTTTTACTCGGTAGGAAAAGCTTGATAGTTTAGATTTAATTTTTTGTACGTGGGCTTTCCAGTTAATGTGCCTATCTATAATTATGCCTAATAATGAGAACTCTTCTACACATTCTAGTTTTGTACCTTTATAATTATAATTTATATTTAATGCTGCTTTTTGAGGGGGATGGAATGTCATTTCATCAATAATATCTAAAAATAAAATCAAAAATATGTCATAATGCGTTCGGAATCGCACTATTTGTTACGAAGTAACTAATTGGTTGGGGAAAAAGTTTCTTCGCGTTTTTGAAGCAAATTCAAAACATTTTTTAATACAGTTTATTTACATTTAACTAAAGTATGTAGGTGCCATTTTGTTCGTTATCTTTTAACCATCTTGTAGGTAGGGACATGATCCCATTGCTATAGAAATTTTGGGGCTTCTCATCAAAATACCGCGACAAGTGGTTCTGGGAGTCCTCTCGTGATGTTAATATGACACTGCCTAAATAATTCTGAAGAGACCGAAACAGGTGGAAATATGAAGGTGCAAGGTCAGGACTAAACGGCGGCTGCATTAACACATTCCAGCCAAACTCTCTAAATTATTACTGAGTGGCTAAAGATGTGTGAGGTCTAGCATTATCATGATGAAAAACCACACCCCTTCTGTTGATTAATTCCAGCCGCTTTCTTTCAACTTCTTGCTTTAATATCATCAGTTGTTCGCAGTAGAGTTCAGAATCGATGATCCTGTCTGTTGGTAATAGCTCATAAGGAATAAGCAATGCCCTTCCAATCCCACCACACATACGGCATCACCTTGTTGCGAGTTAACCCGGGTTTCGCCACAGTCTCTGAAGCCTGACCGGCCTTTGACCACGACCTCTTTCGCACGTTTTTGTCGTACGTGATTCACTTTTCATCACCAGTTATCAGCTTCTTCAAAAATGGTTTGGTTTCATAACGTCGTAATAAATAATCACAAATGAGTACACGGTTCATTAGGTTTCTTTCAGAATCAGGTTGAGCTCGTGAGGTTCCCAAATATCGAGCTTTTTTGTTTACCCAGTTTTTTTCAAATGCGCCAAAACTGTTTTGTTGTCAATCCCCAGTTCTTCAGCTACGTCGTAACTACTGATATGCCGATCTTGCTCCACTCTCACACTGCAATAGGCCCATAAACAACGCAAATTTTTTTCGCGGCTTGCGTTGCATTTTTAGCTTTTTTGTAGTAAAATTTTAAAATGTATTGAATTTCTCCATAAGATTATCTTTTCCTAATTTGAATTTGGAATTATCTTCTTTAAAATTTAAACTTTTGATGATACCAAAACCAGCCAGATACAATTAGTATAGCCAAAGAGATTTTATTACAGGTTCATACATACTATATGCGAAAAGACTTTTTCCCCAAACTAATATTAACCATACCTTGATTTAACTTTAATTTTGCACAAAGTTTAAATGATTATTTCAATTCATTATTTACAAAAAATAACTTCAACACATCTGCTAAATGTAACACAACAACACAGTTATGCAATAAATACAATAAAATAATTAAATTCGATGTGTAAAGCAAACGGAATCAAAATGTTTAGTTAATATGAAAACTAAGCGCGAGAATCTTAGAATGATTACAGCATAAATAGGTTTTTAATTAGTTTAAAGAAGTACTGTACTCGACAAACACATAGACACAATAGTTTATCTAAGTGCTTGATAATATTTTTATCACATTAATAAGCCGGTAAGACGTGGAGTGGGCGTCTGCGCAGGAGTGCAGTTATCTCACAAGACGGCCGGATGTCTCTCATTGCGAAGATTAGGCCGGTCACGACCGGGAGGACTCATCGATCATTCGCAAATTGAGATGGCGACTCTAATAAACTAAGATAGAGACTAAAAATAAATATTTGGTCAGTTAAAATATTTAGTTTAGTGAACGCATTCGCCTAGCTGATGGAGCAGGCATATAATACAACGTTACTTTATCTTTTCGCAAAACCATTTGTAGAACTCATAATAAAGACGAATTCTTTTTATATAGGACCTTTGAATCGCGACAAAAAAGTTGTTGTTTCATACATTTTAGTATAGTGTTGTGTTTTTGCAATTTCAATGTTGCTTTCATACAAAATTTGGTCGTATATAAACTCGGTACAACTTTTTGTAATGAGCCAGAAATCCCGGCCCGTAAAAAGGTTCATTTGATTGATTTATTTTACCCTCGTTGATAAATTTTACTAGACTCGACTCGGACTCGGTCCGCAATACAATTTTTTCTCAGGCGGGACATGAATCCGCAACTTTAGAGTCCGGTCCTTGGACGAATAATTCGTCCAAGGTCCGGTCCAATGCTCTTCCAATAACAAGTAAAGTCAAAATAAGGTTTATTTTGCCAACGCCTTCAAATTGACTTTCGATCGGTACGAAGAAAGTCTGTGAGGCCGGTAAGGTTGACAAAAACATTACTTGCACGCGAAGTGCATTGACTCGGAATGCAGTGATTGCATCGACCCGCCTGGCTCGCCGACATCACAAGACGCAAAGTAAGCCAACGGATGCCCAAGCAGAGAGACTGAACAAAGTGTAATTTCTGGCACGAACTTATATTGACGTTACGTTTGCAGACATTCAAGCAGCAATAAACGGCATTTAGTTAGTATTGACATTACATGGCAAAACAGGTACATTTTTATACTTATGGTAAATTTTAAATAGAAAAATATTGGAAAAAATTAACTCGGCCACAAGTGAATTTCAGACGGGAATCGATAAAGACATTCAGACAGGCAAATTTTGTTATAACTTATAAATGTAATGGCAATTCTTAATACCGTTTAGAGCTGCTATAAGCAACTAGCAAAGAGTTTCAACCAAGCAATGTTAATAACATTCCATAATAATAATCACAAATAAAACGTACACGGCCTTACTACAAAAGTTTTTAATTAGGTACTACTACTATTACGTTCTACTAGTATTTAACTGAGTTGTTTAAATGTGATTTGGACAATATTGTTTGAAAGAGACAGCATCACATATAAACATTTTCTAAATTAAACAGTGTTTTAGAATATTTTGTCGTAAGGCCGACAGAGTCAAATCAGTTGTAAAAGAGGCAAGTTTTTCTAGTATGGCGTGAACGGTCCTTCTGTAACTTTTATATTTTATGCCGACATCGTCAACTTAGGGCTGTCTAATTGGACAATTTTTTATTTAACCGGTTACTGGCCCTGACCAAGTAAACCATCTTTACCAATGAGGTTTGCAAAAACTCGGTAAAAAAAATCATTGTCCCTTATTGATTTTTTTTAAAGGACTAAAATTTATCATTGGCGATAAAAATGGCAAATCAAAAAAAGAGAAAGATGCGTTATTATTTCTAAAATAGAAAAAAATATAGAAGAAACACACTGATAATTATCGAAAGGAATTACATTATATTGCCTAACAATATATATTTTCACGTATTTTCAAATAAATATAACTCCACAAATAAATAAGGAAATAAACTTATGTATTTCATGTATTTGTTATTCAGTACTCACTAGCCCATTTAAAAAAAAATATATTGATTTGAACAGTATGTAAAATGTCACACGAATGCCTACATAAAGTTTATTAACTATTCTAGGTTTCTAGACTACATGTCTAGTCTAGACTACGTTTAGAAATAGGTAACGCTCTGATATGTTAAATATTTATTGGACAATTTTAAGTACAGTCAAGTCAACCCCCACATTAAAGTTTATTGGTAGCATTTTTTTTCAATAAAATATTTTTATTTAGATTTATATTTTTATTTATTTAGATGTTAACAGAACAATATTATTTTAAGTGTTTTTAGATTTCCCGGAGTATCGACAACTTTACAGAGGCCGTGGTCACGGAATGACTATTAAGAACAGCTAGGCGATTGCGTAAAGTCAATCGTATTCATTTGACAGTTCATATTGTATCATTTTAAATGTCATTCCATACAAATTGTAGCCGATTGAATACGATATGAACTGTCAAATGAATACGATTACCTTACGCAATTGCACCCCAGGCGTATTATATACTTGTCATGCTAGTTCTCAAAAAGATTAATAAAACTAATCAGTCATACCTAGTATTGTAATCATTTGGTTGGTGGTAGGACTTGTTATAAGTCTGCCTGGCTAGCTACCACCATCTTATCTAAGTCTGGCGCCATAGCATGTTGTGTTCCGGCAGTTAGAGATAAGATAGCCAGTTCCTTAGTGGTTGAGGATTCCGGGAGAGGCGCGCTTCCATCTTCAGCCCTATCAATACTTAACATCAGGCAGTTATGATTTATTTCAATCGCATAAAGAAAAGGAGATTTATATTTTTTTATATCACTTTTTTTATCAATTTAGGGGCGTAGTTCTGAATTTTTCTTAGAAACGATCACAATAATATTTTGTACTGTCAGTATATATTTATTTCTTTCACCATGCCTCGCTTATGTGTAAATTCTCCGGATTTATTTTGTTTTATATGCGGGTTAATATTCACCATATGTCATTAAAAAAAACGTATAGGTAACGCCTTTGATTAACCGTGCATATTTTGGTTTACATTCGCACCCAAGACAAATATTGGTTGCCACATATGTGTAATTGACGAACTGGTACAATGGGAAACCAACAAAGATGCGTTTCGGGCAACCTATTATTTGGCGATGATCTAAGGATGAGTGACTGTTTTTTTCTTACGGATGTCAAAGGTTAATCTAAGCACACATCTTTAGATGTTATGATTACGCAGGGGTGTCTTCCGTAACAAATCCAAAATAATATTCGGAAGAACTTCCAGTACCTAAGGCACCAAATCACGTTGAACCTTCAAGTACTACTTCAAGTTCTGATTGTGAATGTGAGGACTTTCAAGTAGCAAGTACATCTAAACCATCACATTAGATCAGCCAAGCTGACGACCGAGGACACTGTTAGAGTCTTACCCCCATATTCCAAGTCGTTCCTCCAAAACTTTTTACACTCCACTCAACCTCGTCTTGGGTAAAAATGGTAGTGTGCGCTAGGCCTAACACGGAGTGGCTACGTACTCTTTGGCTCCTCCAGGTCCTTACGGAGTTATGACTTAGAATACCGATTTCAAGGAGTATTTTGAAGAGGTTTTCAATTTCGTTAAGTCGAGGACGAGTAAGTTTTGGAGGAACGACTTAGAATATGGGTGTCAGACTGCACTAATTTTTTTTTTTAAGAAAATGTAAGTGCAGTGAGACATGAGCACGGTGAGCGCTTTCACCAAGATATTGCTTCAATAGAAAAGCGTTATCAGGGAAATGGATCACCGCAATGCTTGCAGACTAACTGTTGGTTTTTATTAGAGACATTCCGACCTCTCCTTACAACATGCAGACCAAAAAAACAAAATCTTGATTATTTTTATGTCTAAATAATGTATTTACTTAAATTTATAAAATTTGCCTAGTGTTATTATTAAATAAAATCATAAGTGCATTTGACAGCCCTGTCTGTTTTGAAATGTTATCTGTTCATTAGTTGCGATGCAATCAATTAATCGTTTGTAAATCACTAAAGTACTTTGTATTAATTACTGCACAATAATAGCAGATCAACCGTAACGTAACTGTTACAAGAAATAAATTAGTTTGCCGTGCTATCTTTAAAAATGTAATTAAGCATAGATTTCGTTAATGCTAAAAAATATAGGTGTACTGTTTCGATGAAAAAGTGTCACGAAAAATTTTTGTGTCCAAATTTTTTTTTTTTAATTTATGTAATTATTAGATTTATTACGTATTATTGCACTCAAGCATAATCGAAGAGTGACAAAAATATATTGAAAAATCGGCCAAGTGCGAGTCGAACTCGCACATGAAGGGTTTCGCCTCTCACCCAAGGTTGCCTGGAAGAGACTGCTACGTAGCTATAAGGCCGCCTATTGTGTGTTCCTCTTTTTTGACATTTTCTCTGTATGTGTTTGTATTTGTATCGTGTGCAATAAAGTTTCTATTATTATTATTATTATTGCCAAAATGCCACTATTATATTAGCGGTTTTAGAAAATGTGCTATTGTGACGGGGCTCCTAGTCCGGCAGCACTAGAGTCGCCGGAACGTCGGAACCGCCGCACTCGTTTAATAAATAAAGAAACGAAAATAAAAGAATCGTTCCAGGAGACTTGACTTTTTATTTATGGAAATAAGGGAAATAAGGAACCCGTGTATCGGGTTCCTGATGTATTAAGAGAATATAAATTATTTACCCAAACTTTAGAATAGTACCGTTCAGGTAGATGGTTTTTGTATGAATACGTCAAAATGAGCCGAAAAGGAAACGTGGAACGGAGAAAATTTGAATTTAGACAGAACAGATAAAAATACAATTTGATTACCATAGAGTGAGACTACGGAGTTTCTAGCCATTATAGAGGTTTCATCCATCCATAAGGCTAGAACGAAATGGCATCGTTACAATACCGGGGCGGCCGGCGCAAAAATAAAACCAATTTTCGTTAAAAGTTTTTATAAAGATCTACATCATATTTTTTTTTTTGATTCTTCACTTTAAAAGTTAGAGGGGGGGGGGGGGACACACATTTTTCCACTTTGGAAGTGGTCAACTTTCAAACGGTTGACTTTGAGAAAAAACTGTTTTAGAAGCCTCAATGTAATTTTCAAAGATCTATCTAATGATATCCCACACGTATTGGTTTGATGAAAAAAATTTTTTCAGTGTCAGTTCCATGTATGGGGAGCCCCCCCTTAATTCATATATTTTTTTATTTTTGTGTAGAAACCGTAAAGCGGTTTACAGAATACATCTACCTACCAAGTTTCAACTGTGTAATCCTCATAGTTTCAGAATAAAAAGGGTGTGACATACATCGGTTTGGCCGAATCTATAAGGGTTTCGTTTTTTGCCTTTAGGCTACGAAACCCTAAAAAGCAGTGCTGAAAGTTTAAATTTTATGTATTTATGCCACCGTTTTTGTAGATCACTGCATGGTTCTTATATTACTGGAATTAAGTAATTGTGACAGTACATCTTCTCGCAAATAAAGAGTTAAAATAACAAAAACAAATTTGACATTTCAATAGCTTTATCGGTCTAGTTAATCTAAACGAATCTTAAGATGTTATGATGACAAATGCGCGATTATGAAAGACTTTTTAAATGTAGCAATCAATACCAGAAATGGATTTCCCCTCGAGCATAACAACTAAGTGTTGTGTAGTATTTATTTAATGATTTTTTCTGTTCTTTTGTATTGCAAGACCCGGATTTATGGCAGAGTGTCCTACTTTATATGACCGTGTCTTAAATGTCTAAGATTTGATTGTGCAATTTCAAGAAGATTGATTCAATTATCATTAATTCGCACGATTCCACTCCGGCGCATGTTTACGATATAAGAATGTTTACGACTGTCCGTATAAAGACAATCCGGCGGTAACAAATGGTTCAATAGGATGCTGTTTTGGAATGCATTATTCAGTTAATGTCATTTTCTTAAGAAATATGTTCTTTTCAAAATTCATTATAACATCTTTGCATATTTCACAAAGAAATTAATATCTCCGCTTTTTAACTTAATTCTTGGTTCAAATAAATTTGGGTTCTAACGATTATATTATGGTAAAAAATAAAAGTAGGTATAATAATTATTAATAAGAAAATATACTAGAAAGAAGCAACTAATCTCATGTCGCCCTGAAGGGATGACATGAGACTAGTTGCTTTTTTCTGTATATTTATTATCACATAAAAATAGGATTGTAAAATGCAACATTAAAAAGTTATAAAAAGTAGGTATATTAGTTAAGCCAATTTTAACAAACTGCAATTAAACTAGTAGGAATTTAATCGGCGTGCGTTTAGGTATTTCAAATACCTCTAATTAAAATTGTTTGTTGCCATTGGGGGTAAAACATTTTCCAGATGACTAAACAAATTAATGACCCTCATTTCAGAGGAAGTTCTTTCTTAGGAAAATAAGAAGATTGAACAAAATTACTTAATGAACTATTTTCCAAAACCAATTCTAAACCAAAATCACCAACAGGTAATCGTTTTAAAACCAACAGTGCTGTAGGAAAATTCCTTCAATTATACGTTGAAGCCATGTGTAATATTTCATGTAAACAGCATTTGAATCGCCTAAGTACGTGTATATTATACCTACTACGTTACATACAATACGGTTCAATCTGTTGACGATAGTGATTACCGTAAAATTACACCGGCCGATCTAAAAAAGGGTACGCTTTGTTAATCCTCGCATAGCCCATGCCGATGACCGACGACAAAAAAATATTATTCAAATAGAATAATCGATCGAGCCATATTAATTACAGGTATATACACTGAAAATCCGGTTCGTTTCTTATGTATTTATTCGGTTTAACTCTTCACGCGCGGTCAGTCTTCGCCGGTACCACAGACGCTACGGTTTCCCGCGCTGCTTAATGTTTTGCTGCTGTCAGTTTGACAGAAAAAAGGCGGGAAAGCTTTGTTTTTTTTAAAGTAACAGCTTCGAGACATTCGTAGTAACGTAAAGTGCCTAGTGCAACAATCAAAACACGTGCGCTGGTGATAAGACTTTCAAAATAAACAGTGTTGTGGTTTTGGAATGAGCACTAGTGACTTGTTTACTGTCGGAAAAGAGAAAATGGCGAAAGAAAAGTGTGGTTATGACAACAGTGGCTTTGTGATGACGGAGAAACACTTTTGGAATGAAAAGGTGAGAGATGGGGTCTTTTTTTAATTAGTATATTTGTGTTGTTTAATCAGTGTAAATGTTCAGTTGGTTACAATTTCGGTACAACTAAGGCAAGGATCTTCAGAGAATTGGTTCGGCCTTGCGTGCAATGTATCCAACAGACCGTCACAAATTGTATCATTCAGTGAATATAATTAAATCTGTATCATCGTCATTAAAATACTATGAAATTTGAGAAAATTGTTACTTAACTTAAAAAATAATAATACTATAAGTAATTGGATTTGTTGATTTTAATGTCGGCAATGGTAGATTGAACCTTTTTTTTCTGATTAGAAAGAAAGACACACAAAACCTTTGCTTATTTATCTTATAATCGGCATTTAGGGTATTGCCTAGACTTTCTGCGCATATTGATACTACACAATGGACATCTCACACCGTTGTCTAATTAAAATCCGTCAGATTATTAGTATTTTGTGTAAAAAATCCGTCTCATTATTAGTGTTAGGTTGACTTACATAGCTGTATTATTTTTTTTGTCTATGTTTGTAACAATGTAGCATACTACACTTCCAAAACAAAATCTAATATAATAAAAATTGTATATACAATACAGAGTTATTAGATTGAGATTAAGTTTATAATCTCACCTTATTTATTTAAGTACATAGTGCCATAATTATATATTGGTATGATAACTTTCCAATACTTTATAACGATTTTCAAATTTTATACTCCAATGTTTTAATGGGTCTATTTGACTCAACTTTACCTTAAATTTTATTTTTGTTTCACCTGTTACTTTACCTAAATCAGCTATTAATTACTTACAAGGTATATTACTACTACAAATTACAAAGTCGTTTATGTATAACCACATAATGCTTAATAGTTCAAGATAACCTAATAAAAAGTTACTAAACAACTATCTATATTTTCACGAGTGTCGTTAAGTTTCGTGATCATAAAGCGACAAAGTTTGTTGAATTTATGATCACGATAAAGCTGTAAGCTAAACTGCTTATTCGTTCACCGCATGATTAAGATCTAGGTAACCTGCTTAAGATATATAAAGCCTGGTATACAGACTGGTGAACGGAACATGCTATGCATGCATCATGCAAGAAGCAAGATTGTCGTAATTATAATAATAGACATAACTATCGTTCTTTCTGCGATTATGTCCGGGTGTAATTCGGTTATCGTGATCACTTCGAATCATGACAAAATTTAGCCTGTCTTTTTCCAATGTCTTAGCTATATCTATGCCGAAATTCATTTAAAATTGTTAATGAATATGTAACAGACAGACATAGAGCTTAAGCTTTTGTAATACTTGTATGGCACATCGTTATCATCTTTTTAGGATATGTCACCACTGAGGTGGAGAGGAGCAAATCAGAGCAGTATTTTCATTACTTTGACAGTTAGACTTTACCTACACAGCCTTTTTTGTCAAATGTATTTTAATAATAAAACACACTTCACAAATATGTAATGTATTAGTAATGTAGTAGTTTTTTACATAATATTTTTGTTTGGTGCCTTGTGACGTGTCAATAAAAACTTGTTTCTTTCTTTCTTACTACCAATTTTCATATTGATGCCAGGCGAGTTTTAATAGATTTACCTGCCAAATCAAATTGGTCTCCGTTTTCATCAACTTTTTATGAAGTTGTGGTCAAGATATAGTGGATTTTAATCGTTATTTTCGTTTAAGTTTTCACTTCTACCGGCACTCCCAGAGTGCAACCCGTTGTGTTTTGTTACATATAGCTTTATTACATGCATACAACTTGCGTTGCTTCAAAAACAAAGTGTTGTAAGCTGATCTATTAAAAGTAGAAAATATATAGGTAAGACTTTAACCTACAATAATATGTTATGAAAAAAAAGGTGTAAAAGTCATCAAAATTTCTGAGATTTAATCGTCCAATGTTAATAAAAATTGCCTAACCATTATTTGGATAAAAAAAGCTGAACTTATGTCATCAATATTGCGATTTTAACCTTATTTCAGTATTTGTAAAGCAATATTAATGTTGGAAAGCTAGCAGTCCCTGACACATTGGTTTCCAAAGGGTACCTATATTCGACATCACAACAAAGCCAACAGCTGCGTTCCAAGAGCCGTTCTTATTAACTGAGAAATAAAAGCGAGAACAAGACAATCTTGTCAAATTTGACGTGTTGTCAATTGTATGAGCGGCACGTGCGCACGATCACGTCTCTTCGAAATCCAACTAATATTATAAATGCGAAAGTATGTCAGTTTGTTTGTTCTTCTTTCACACAAAAACTTGGAATGTAGGGACTTCAAGTAGTGGACTAATACAGAGGCTACTTTTTATCCCGATATTCGCACGGGAACGGGAACCACGCCGTCGAAACCTGGACTAATACAGATGCTACTTCTTATACTGATATTTGCATGGGAACGGGAACCACGTCGTCGAAACCTGGATTTATACAGAGGCTACTTTTTATACCGATATTCGCACGGGAACGGGAACCACGCCGTCGAAACCTGAACTAATACAGATGCTACTTCTTATACCGATATTCGCACGGGAACGGGAACCACTCCGTCGAAACTTGGACTAATACAGAGGCTACTTTTATACCGATATTCGCACGGGAACGGGAACCACGCCGTCGAAACCTGAACTAATACAGATGCTACTTCTTATACCGATATTCGCACGGGAACGGGAACCACTCCGTCGAAACCTGGACTAATACAGAGGCTACTTTTATACCGATATTCGCACGGGAAAGGGAACCACGCCGTCGAAACCTGGACTAATACAGAGGCTAATTTATATACCGATATTCGCACGGGAACGGGAACCACGCCGTCGAAACCTGGACTAATACAGAGGCTACTTTTTATACCGATATTCGCACGGGAAAGGGAACCACGCCGTCGAAACCTGGACTAATACAGAGGCTACTTTTTATACCGATATTCACACGGGAACGGGAACCACGCCTTCGAAACCTGGACTAATACAGAGGCTACTTTTTATACCGATATTCGCACGGGAAAGGGAACCACGCCGTCGAAACCTGGACTAATACAGAGGCTACTTTTTATACCGATATTCGCACGGGAAAGGGAACCACGCCGTCGAAACCTGGACTAATACAGAGGCTACTTTTTATACCGATATTCGCACGGGAAAGGGAACCACGCCGTCGAAACCTGGACTAATACAGAGGTTACTTCTTATCCCGATATTCGCACGGGAACGGGAACTACGCCGTCGAAACCTGGACTAATACAGATGCTACTTTTTATACAGATATTCGCACGGGAAAGGGAACCACGCCGTCGATATACAGAGGCTACTTCTTATAGTTATGGTAAATTTTAAATAGAAAAATATTGGAAAAAATTAACTCGGCCACAAGTGAATTCTCAGACGGGGATCGAACCCGCGATCTTTGGAAATCCGGTCCAATGCTCTAACCGCTGAGCTACCGAGACTTGCGAACCACCGTCGAAATTCTCCAATACTTTTATATTTTTAATACGCTGTAGGCCAGCGTTGTTACATCAATGCTAGGAATATCCTTACATTCGAAAGAAACATGTTTTCAGGTGTTTAACGATCGATTAAGATGCAACTGCCAATAATTTATGATTTTGTAATTTTTGCATTTTTCAATGCTATTTTTATAGTGCTATTCTTATCCCGATATTCGCACGGGAACGGGAACCACGCCGTCGGAACCGCGGGCGCCGCTAGTTTGATCTCATTCATTGGTCGATTTAAATTGAAACAGATAATATTTAATACTATACTAATTTCAGAAGGCAGGTTAAGTCATTGGTCCCCGCTGTATTAGTCGTTAAAATCCACCAATCCGCATTGGGCCACTGTACCCGCGTGGTGGGTCATTCATTGCTCAGTATCCTTATCCATAGACATTTAAGGAAATCAGTGCCCCAGCAGTGGGAACAATAAAATAGCTGATGATGATCCTTTAACATTCAAAACGGCCAGAATTATGTTTATAAAGACCTTAAAGTTTTCTTATAGTAAATATTGTCTATTACGAGTATTTTATTTGCTTGTTTGATCGCATTCGTTTCAATCAATTAGTTTCAATTCAATCATTCAGCATTAGTTTCATTTTATTTGGGTGGATCTGAAAATAGCCCTCGGATTATTTATCTAACTCGATATTTTAGTGCAAGTGGGCCTAGGAATATAATAATAATAATTATTATTTTTATATAATTTATTTCAGACAACTACAGTCCATAGGGTTAGTAACAGTGATCTTAAAACTATGTTAGTTACATAAAAGATGATAAATCAGAATATAAATAATCATCGACCTACATGTTTAACATGCAAGTCGATGAACCTGTGATACAGCGCCGAGTCCAACCTCTCGGCAATCATCATCAGAATTTAGTTGCTGCTCCCCCGCACTCGCTGCATTATTGACGCTATTTTCTTGCGTATGATTGCGAATAAACCGATCGACAAAAAATTACTAAATTGAGTTGAAAAATTACTAAAAATCAAGGTTGGGTTGCGAAAAAAATAGGTTTAGATTAGGTTACATTGGCGACTAATTCGATCACCTAGTATTTTTGTCATACAAATTTTTTTATGTCGTTCGGTTAATTACTACCCATATAAAGTATTTTGTCTACTGAGGCCTAGTCGGAAGCAAATTTGTTTTTCTGGGGTTTGGAAACACTAGCTGTAATAACAGTCAGAGCATCAGGCTAATGTAATACTTAGCGTGAGAAATACTGATCAATTTCTGTCAAAGTAAATTAATTTTTAATTACAACTTTTAGTACTAGTAATGAAACAGTGACCATCAAACAAAGTGGGAAAAGATTAACTGTTCTACTCAATACTTGAATAGAGCCTACTTCAATATTTAATCTTTGTCATGAAATGTTTGTAAATGTCAGTAGATAAATACACACAAAATAATACCTGCTTTCCTCTTGCATCATACATACCTATGTATATATCTATTTACCACTGAGCAAGTAACCGGTTACCGCGCTATACTAGACCTTTAGCGCCAAACTCTATTTTATGCAGCTTAAAATCGACTCATTTTAGTTAAGCTAAGAAAGAGACAAAAGCCAAAAGAAGTAAGTATGTGATGAGGTTCGTTAAGCAACGTTCGGCCTGGTCAAGTGTCGGATGGGTGACCGTAAAGTGGCAATACAACTAAGCGCTTACGTGCTTCGGAGGGCACGTTAAACCGTCGGTCCCGGCTGTTGTCAGTCGTTAAGCCAAGTCAGAGGCTTTAAAGGCTGCTTGATAAACTCTGGACACTAGAGGTCGCCACTAATCATCCTACGATAATAATAAGAAGAAGACCATGTTTTTTTAATTACCAGAAAAACTTTTGAGGGTGTAACTTCTATCGATAAGAACAACTTTTACTAAGGAGCATCATACAACGAAATTGCGAAAAAAAGCTGTTCCATACATTAAATCGAGTGGGTAGGTTCTTTAAGTACTTTTCTATGGCAAACTGAGCAGTATACGCCCACTTAACTTTAAAAATAGTTAGTAGGAGATTAAAGGTATTTAAAATGAATACTAAGTATAATAATTCAAATATTACTTATTTTATAATTTCTCTCCAGTAAATAACTGTACCCACGCATCTAAAGATACCGAATGACCGAATCATATGCTTTTAACGGTTATTCTCACCACAAGGCGTTCTTCGTATAATTTCGGTCACGATTTTTATTTTTCATTAAATTCTTTGTACCGACGATAAAACTTGAAAAAAAACACGTTAAACTGTATAAATGTGTATTTTCGCACTTCAAAAAATCATTAATCATTAGTATTTCGGATCGTACTTCTCATAAGAACTTCAAGCTTCAGTTGCATACATATCCCTGTAATAGAAATCCTTGTAATAGACAGCTCTTTGCTCCTGTGGTTTTCTAACGCGGGGTCATAATATGAAATATTTAGGTGTCATAGTCGACGAGAATCTTAGCTGGGGCCCCCAGTTAACCGCAGTTGCTAAGAGAACCAGAAAATTAAAATACGTTTTTAAAAATTTGCGAGGTGTGGCTCCACCTGATATACTCTGTTTAACCTACAAGTCGCTGGCTGAAAGTATAATATTATATTGTATCTGTGCTTGGGGCACGGCATCTAAGACTTCTCTTATTGAAATTGAGCGTGCTCAACGTGCAGTCCTGAAGGTTTTGATGGGTCTACCCTTCCGCTACCCCACTGAAGATCTGTGACGTGCTTTCAGTTAGAAAATTATTTATTTACCAGTCTCTGCGAAGATATCACCGTTACACTGTTCCCTTTCTGACTCTGCCTAATAGACGTGTATGCAAAGTACCACTACCTAAATGTAGAACCGTATTCGCAATGAAAAGCCATGATTACTATGCACCTATGCTTTATAATAAGCTTAACCGTAATGATAAAGAAATTTCTAAGTTAAGTAATAACATGTTTAAAAATATAATTTTAAGTAATGTTAAGGAACTAGATTATGAAACGATAGAAAATCTCTTTGTAAGGTTACAGTAGCAAGTATTTATTTGTTAGCATTTTAATTCAATATTACTGCACTATTATAACATTAATTAAGACCACACTTTCAAAAACACTTAAATTAATTTCTTAATCTACCTGGGAGTACCGTGGCCTGTAGCACAGTTTTTACTTCCACGGGTCACGGTGTCAAATTTTATTTGATGTATGTGTTTAGTACTCAATAAATAAATAAATAAATAATAAATAATTGCATACAACACACCAATTATCTAGCCCACGCTAAGTTTCATGAAGAACTTGTGTTATGGATACTAGATAACGGATAAACATAATTATATACTTTTTTTTTTGTAAATACATACTTATTATACATATTAAACACCCAGACCAAGACAAACAGACATGTTCATGCACACAAATATTTGTCTTGTCCGGGGATCGAACCCGGGACCTCTGGCGCAGAAGGCGGGCTTAGTACCCTTGCGCCAAACAGGTCGTCAAACAAATAATTATCTTATTATCTTATCTTATTCAGTTTTGGATTTATGAAGCGATGAATTTTTGCACGTGATGAAAATTAGATTCGCTTTTGCGAGAATTAAATAATGGTTCAATAAATTATGTTTTTTTTTTGTAAGACACAAATAGAAATAATCAGCATACAAGTAATTTTTCAGATGTAAATGGCCAAAAGAAAACTACTGGTTGTGTGAAATAAGAAATATAAATACATCCTAAGGTCAGATTTTAAATTCGGTAGAGTAATTTGAGATGACAAATTACTTCAGAATGTATTTTTCAGCAAAATAAAATAGTAAAAAACTAAAGTTAATAGGCATTATATTATTTTAGCGTGACGGAATACGATGACGGAAATTAGGGTCACGAAGGTATTTTTTTATGTAAAAAAAATAGGTAAAAAATATTGGATAATGCTTTAAGAATGAATTCAACGATGCATTTCTGCATAATGATCATTTGACTGACAAAAATTTCAGGCATAGCAGAATAAAATTAAATAAGCCGCGGCACTACTGACTAAAGTTTTCCAAAGATGGGTATAATTTACTCAGCTGGTGAGGTATTCGTATTTCGGTGACAAAAATTAGGTACAAAGAACGGACAAAGATATTACTCGTTCTATCTTAATGAATATACTTGTTAGACTGATGATATGATAAGTATTAATTTACTTCCAAAATATATAGACAGTAATGTAAAAATAATAGCTGTTTCGCAACTATTAAAGGTAGCACGTGTGATTCTGGGTTCTGGACAGCGAATGGAAAATTAGGAGAATAACTTTGAAAAAAAAAGATTTTGGATTATGTTTTACAAAATTAAGAGTACGTACAAAATTACATTTATTATCAAATAATTGCTAGAACTAATCCCCAAAAAAAATCAGCCCCGAAGAATTAAAGTCTTAGTAAATATTTTAACGGACGCTCAAATACAGAAGCTACTCGTACCTTCAATGATATTATTTACAAGAGCTTGTTACAACTAAGATTGAATCAATACTTAGATATTTTGATCAGTTACACCTTACACCCAAAGATCTCCATGACGATCGGTCCTGCGCTACCCGCATAGTATCCAATAAATCCATATGGAACGTCAGACTGTCTTATTAAGTAATCATGATTTAGGCGGGTCATGTTTAGGCCAGTAGGTTACTAGTAATTAATTGTCTATGGTGGGGCGATCTTCTCACTTAGCTAGCCTAGCCTTTTCTATGTATTTGACCCGGCAAGATGGGGAATATTGTTCCACCGAGGTGGGGGCCGGGTAATTGTTACCGGAACAGATAATGTCACATATTTGAGTATATATTTAAATAAATTTATAATTTTTAACCGACTTCAAAATAGGAGGAGGTTCTCAATTCGGTTGGTATATTCTTTTTTTTTTTATGTATGTACACCGATTACGCCGAGATTTTTGAACCGATTTCCGTGATTCTTTTTTTGTTCGATGCAGAATAGTTGCCAGTTGGTCCCGTTTGGTTTGACCCAGTACTTTTTATGTTTTGAGCATTTTTATATATTTCATTTCATATTTGTTACTTGGATGACATGATATTATATACCTATAAAAACTGTGAAATAAAAACGTTTTATTTAAAAAATGAAAACCGACTTCAAAACACTAAAAAGCAAAAAATAAACCTTTTGGAGTCGGTGCCAGCCAAAGCATTCTACTTTGCGGTCCTACTATTTGATTTTTCTTGCCTTGGCTTGCACCGACTCCAAAAGGGTTATTTTTTGTTTTTTAGTGTTTTGAAGTCGGTTTTCATTTTTTTTTTATAAAAAGTTTTTATATTACAAGCATTATGTTACTATTATCAAGGTAATAAAACACCAAAAAAAGCTTAGTAATAAACTTTTAATCAGAGGAACAAGGCTTTAAAGCTTAATGTCTAAATAAATCAAAAAGTTTGCCTTCTTTTAGCAAAATCAAAGTTAAATATACAATTATCAGTCTTCAATTGTTTAAGTGATATTTTTATAAATCTACTAACATGGACAATTAAGGAAACAATCGAAAAACTTAAATAAAAAACAACGGGTTGCACTCCGGGAGTGCCAGCAGAAGTGAAAACCGTTTAAACGAAACAGCAGGAGCAGGCATACATTTTCGCCGCGCGGTAGAAAGAGAGGGGATAATAATTCCTCTAATACGCCGCGCTGGCGCTCTACTCTCCCTCCGTCTTACGAATTTTCGATCAGGTCACGTGTCCTGACGCGACTTCATCATTTTTACCCATCCCAAAAATTTAAAACTCTGATGTGAACAACGCCGCTAAAGAAGTTTTCACTTCAAAAATACTCTTAAAAAGTAAAAAAAAATATTTTGACATCGAATACGGGCGTGGGTTATAATAACAAGTTGTTGCACGTGTAGCTAGCAACGCGGCTAATGCTCGACTGACTTGATTTCGGGCCAAAAACGTATCGAGTCGAGGCACTCAAAAATTACTGCGAAAAGCGGCAACTTCGTATAAATAGTTTGAAAGCTAAAGGCAAATTAAAAGGCGCGGGTAATATTGACCCAGCCCCCATGACGCCAGGTTAAGCTTAATTGTTATATTATATGTATTTTTTCACTTAAATATAACTTGTACCTAGTTATATCACAGCATAAAGAAACATCTTTAGTATACTCTGTTATATTTTGTAACAAACGTGGTTACAGGTACTGAAACTCAGTTTTTTATTATATTTTTTTAGTTTTGTAATGTTTCACATTTACTGTTTCCTTTAAGGTTCTGTTATTCTTTGGTTTCTTTTGGTTTATGGTTTAAAATAATTAATAGCGCTCCTAAATTGATTTTAAAATATTACCTTCCTCAACCATTTGTACTACGATTATTAAATTCAAACTCAACTTCAAATTCAGGAGATAAACACATTATTTTTAGTATATTTTTCTTCCAGTAATACCTCCAGTATCCCTATTAGTATCCCTCTATTAAAAAATACAGTAAATAACTTAATCAGTATAATATTTACACAAATTATCGGATATTTCATCATTAGCCAGACAGAACTTCCCTGTCTTAATTGAAGTCCTCTAACGACATACATTATTAAAAATTAACAGATCGTTTTCGTCAAAATTATCAACTTCCTAACCTTAAATAGTCGAATTATCATCTATCAATGCAAAATCCACATGTTTACTGACTAATGTAATAATGTAATGAATAACAAAGGGCTCGTTACTTTGGACTATCCGGTGATTAGTAAGTGACTAATGGTTTTCACTCGGCTATTTCCATGCACACCTTAGTTTAACTTGGACACACAATTTCGAAATTTTCCCTCTACAATTAGGCAACTGCAATTAGTTTTATCGTCAATGAGGCATTTCTTAACTAGGAGAGATCGTGTTAAAAGACCTATACCAAAGCCGTAATATATGCGTAGTGTACATCAAACTTAATAAGATAATGTGGAAATAATTGCTGTGAAACGACTTTTAATTTTCGTTTCCAAAAAATGGGTGTTATTTTTACATGCAAAAAAACGCGTGCAACATGTAGATTTGCAAAATATATGTATGTAGATAATGACCACATGGTAGAGTAGATTTCTGGTATTTTTAGTGTAACTTAACCGGATTTTTAGATTCGTTTGGTTTATGGTCAAAATTGAACAAACTATCACGCCTACCTAAAAATTTAATTACATGCAAGATTTATTTTTTATTTTTAAGATTAAGTCTCCCTCAACACTAATTCACTTATTCCATCGGTGCTCCAGTATCTTAATAGCCTTCAGGAAAAAAAATGCCTAACCTCCGAAAACCATTTTTCCACAATTCATATCACCTCTTGATTGTTTAAAAAGTTTTTCCACGTAAACATTCCTTTAATTTTCAGAGAGACCCTTTTATTATTATTACTCTATTAAAAAAAAATAGGTTGCAAATGTTGCAATGTAATTCTATATTATTCTACTGTATAAATGATTTAATTTATAATGCTAAATACTCTCGCCTCTTTCAATCAGGGATAGGCAGATCACTGCTCTCCATAACTCTATATTATACCTATGTTACATGTTCGTCGATTTCATGACTCAAATCATTGCAGCAACAATATTAGATAATGTGCACCTAACGAAGTAATAATTTAGTGGCTGTGACTCCTCATTTAATTCAGATTGTCTTTAAACAAATAATAACTAGGTACATAGATTTGCAACAAGAAATTGGGCACACACACACACCTCATTTTATCACAGTCATTATTTTCCTTGTAATATTTTTTGGATATTAAATAAAAAATAGTTACTATTCGTGAAAGATGGCTATCTTATTCAGAATTTTAATAACCTTCTTGTATTCAGAACAATAAAACCTCAAGGGAACATATCTTAACCACTAAAATCATACGAACATTATTTTATGGTCATATGTATAAATAACTTTTTTAATGTTCTGCCAACCAATACCATATTTTTTTAAAGAACTAATTCAAAGTAAAAAGAAATTAGAAACAAGTACTTTGCGATTTCAGACTTTGTTTATAGAATAATGTCATTAAATAAAACTATGTTAAGGTAGGTATTTAGGTTTCGTATGTAAAACAGATCTAGATATATTACTTTATTTCACAAAAATATTAAATATTTCATCGGGTTTGCAGCACATTAAAGTGTTATATTTTTTTATAAATAATCACTCTCGATACTTATACCTACTTGGTCAGTTTTCCGTCGTGTGATAATTCTCACATTATGTTTGTTCTGTCACAAACTATCTAATTGAAGTCTTGTTATGATGTGACGTAAATGAAACGTATTTATTATCAATTTACTTTTTTATGTAAAGCATAATTTAATTTCAATTAATATTTGACGACCTATCAGCTTGTAATACGAGACGACGAGTCGAGTGGTTCGTACACCCGGTTTCAAGGTGTCGCCTACTCTGGGGTCCCGGGTTCGAATCCCGGTAGGGGCAAATATTTGTATGATGAATACGAGCATTTGTACCTGAGTCATGGACGTTTATATAAATTTCTACACATAAATACTTATATATGTATAATTATATGTATTTATATCCGTTACACAAGCCTTACAGTGCTTACTTTGGGTCTAGGTTAATTGGTGTGAGTGTAAGAAATATTTATTTATTTATTTAATAATTGTGTTTTTATACAGTATTATTGTTGCGTTACATCAAATTGTCAATGTTTAATTAATTATTGTATTCTTTACGATTTTGGTTTCATCTTTGTTTTTTTACACAACAAAATGGCTACATCTATCAACAAACATCAAAAATATCCACCTAAGTAACTATACTGAAAATTCTGTTTATTATTTAAAAGTTGACCAATTAGAGATTTCTTTTTTCCCAAGTATTTTTTTTAAATCTGAAATTAATGTAGTCCAGAAAAGTCTACTACTACCATAAAATTATATGTGCCTATTACCTACGCAGTGTCGTGTGATTGGGTTCGGCAGCAACATATTTCTTGAAACAAAACAACAATTACGGATATCAAACGCACTATATTTCACGAACTAAGTTATAATTGACCATGGCAGATGAAAAGGTGCAGAAACTTCGGGAAAATCAAAAAACCCCTAAAATACCTAAAAATACGGACAACTTAATTCGTGAAATATAGCGCGTTAAATATAGCGCATTTGATATCCGTAAAAGTTGTTTTATTTGAATGAACAGTGCGCGCCAAAACATAAGATGAACATATTTCTTATAAAATAATAAAAAAAACATGGAACTTACTCTAAATGAACGAGGGCAACAATGAAATCAATTACACATCTACAATTACAAAGAGGAAGACAAAGGAAGCGAAAAAAATAAATGCCAACTGTAACAATTATGCAAATCCCCTGCGCGTGCGACGCAAGTACGTAACTCGTTCCGCCCTTGACATAGACATTGCGAAGACTGGTTAGTGACGCGCCGCAGTTACGTGGTATGTCTGTCATTCCTTGTGTGACAGGAGCGTAACAAACTTGACAGGATAATCGGAAAATCTGAACGAGCTATGCCATTATTTTGTCGTATGGGTTATTGTTGTTTGAATATTTTGCTACAAGTTTTCACTTGTTTTTATAATGTTGTAAAGTCACTGGCAGTAACGTGACAAAAAATGCTGTAAATCATACTAAAATTTTGTAAAGAAAAAATGTAGTTAGGTACTATTTTTATAAACTTACTACATACTCAAATAAACTTTAAATATGAGAATGATTCACTGAATAACAGATTTTTAATCTTTTTATAATAGGTACGCCACTAAAGAGACAATAGCACATAAAAATGAAATATTTTAATTTTATCGTGTTTACAGCAATATCTTTTTATTAGACTTTTATAGAAATGAAGCATTACCCATAGTTTTGTCACGACAACTTGTGTAAAAGTATTTTCGAGCAGTAAAAAAATCATATTAAAAGTTATATTATTGCTCACACATTCGATGATGTTATTTGTGCGATGATGCTGACTCCATATGGTATGCGATTGCAATAACAATATCTCTTGAATATTACGACGCGATTTTCTTTGGTTTGGCAAATTACTTATGATTACAGAGGAGTGGTTACTACTCTTTGCTTATGGTCATAAATATTTTTGGACGGCCGTGCGTGCACTTCCTTGAAATACTTATTTATTAATAATTCTAAATTACTTTAGCAAAATGGTTAAAATAATAAGCGGACTTTTATTTCTTATATTGTCTTCCTTTTAAGAAAAATGCAATTTCCCAACACGTTATCCATTCCGGTTAGCTATACCACCATCAGCTACAACTTGTTTTACGAGGAATAGTTACAGCATGTGCATTAAACTATACAATTTACTTCCGAATCGCATTCAAAATCTTCCATTTGTAATTTTCAAACGCATAGTTTTTAAAATCCTCGTTGAAAATTGTTTTTATGACACTGAGGAATTCATAAAGTTTTGCCGTGATGGGCACATTAAGAAAATTGCGAATGATTTATGACTGCTTATGCTTCTTATGCTTATTTTTCTTTTTTCTTTATGTATATTATTGACATCTTAAATTTTGACATCTTAAATATTGACATTTTAAATTTTGACATGTAATTTCTGACATCCGATACATCAATAATGGACATAATACTGTTGTGTGTATTGACATGCTGAGAGATGAGATTTGTGTTGTTTCTTGTATGTACTTGGTTATTGATATTTAAATATTGAACTGTAGTAGGTAGTGTTTTTTTTTAATATAATTTGATTTAATTTAATGTATGGAGAACATTACATAGTATTTTAGAGCATGACGAGATTACAATTTTGCTTATCGATATGTCGGTAAAACACGCATGTACGTACTTGAATTTTAAGAACTGAATTGTACCGTGTTTTATGCAAATAAATATTACTTACTTACTTACTTTGAAAAAATATCGTCTCGAGTATTTTACTATGGAATTTTTAGCGCATTAAATTCATTGTAAAGTGTCTCGAGATTGATCACTAGGAGTTGGCAAATGACCCAAGGCCACCAAGTAGCATTGTATGGAATTTATTATACTACCTGTGAATCCTTCTCTTTACCTTTTACATGTTCCTTTTACCTTTAACTCAGGCCATAGTTCAGGAAAATGGCAGTGCCACGAAATACCGCAATGAAACATGCTTTCGGAGAAATCTCAACAGACGAACGTAATATAATATCACGTAGGCTGTTTTTAGATACCTACGAGTATTGGTATAAATTATCTATAATACAACTACACCAAACATTGGGCAGCAGAAAAAATGTAACGCTTCAAAATAATAAGTGCTACGTTTATCTTAGAATTTATAGTTTTCATTATAATTGTAGATATTTTTTTGAATAAAAAAGCTTAATTTAATCCTATAAGCTTTCGACACGATGAAAGTCAAGAAGCTACGCCATCGTTTCATAAATTTATTATAGTGGGAGGCCTTGTCTGTAAAAACCGACTACCGACTTAACCGTTTTGGGTACAGGAAAACTGGAAACAGACCTTAACTTTAGGCGATAATTTTTAAAATTAAATAAGTAATTTAAACAATGAAATACAGAAAAATAAAAATTAAGATGTGCTTATAATTTATTTCACTTTTAATAATACTAATTGATTAAATATTAAACAAGAAAATATACTAGAAAAAAGCAATCTTGTCTCATGTCGCCTTGTTTCATCTTAATCGATAGTCAAAGATTTGTAAAAATGTTTCTTTCGAATGCGAGGATATTATTCTCTGATGAAACGACGACGGTGGCCAACAGGGTATAAAGGTGAATATATACTATAAAAAATCGACGTGTCCTCATAGGTCTCTGTAGCATGATTGGTTAGTGCATTGGGCCGGCGGATTGCCAAGGATGCGTGTTCGAATCCCGTCAGGGCGACATGAGACAAGTTGCTTTTTTCTAGTATATTTTCTTGTTTAATATTTATCACATAAAAATAGCATTGTAAAATGCAAAATTAAAAAGTTATAACTAATTAATTGATTAAGCATTTATAAATGTGCGTCAGCATCGCGAGTGGTTCTTTTCTTTTCAGGTTCTTTTTGCGTTAAAAAGAACTAATGTAGCTGACCAAAAGTTATCTACATTGCATTTTTTGTGACTTAACAAATTGTACAAGAATAATCATATTATTTGGGTCGCGTTCAGTTGAAAACATTATGTATTAGTATTCTCTTACTGAGTTATAAGTAAGTACTAAATTCATCTTTTTTGTTACAGGTAAACCAAATGTGAAGCGGAACACGTCGAATTCGTAGTCGGTACACGTATGGTTTAAGTCTGCGCGTACACAGCTCACTCGCATTTGTTTCCTGATGTGATCTTATCTGAGACCTAAATTCGTTTAGCTTGTTATCATTGTAAACTATGAAGTTTACATCCATATTTTTAACATTTTATACAAAAAAAAAATTAGTAATCGTAATACCTATAGCTTATCGTGTGAATAATTAATAGGGCTTTAAAAGTGAAACTGTTCAACTTGTTGTGCTATTGACTGTTAGTTGTTACGCAAGGCTGGAAAGTTGGATTTCGCGGCGAGCTACCTCTATTGAAACCTGAGCAAGCGAAGGATTCTAGATTGAATCCTGAGCGTAGCGAGGGTTTCAAAGATACGAGACTATAAAAACTATACTGCCGCAACACACAATTTTTCACCTCACAACAGCGAGGAATTTTTTTAGGTTCATTAACGCTGTCAACTTCCGGTAAAAAAATCATTTAACAAATCGTTTAATTTAAATGTAGGAACCTTATTCTTGTTGTTTTTATGATTTAAATTACTAAAATATTAAAAAAGGTAAAAATGAGGAGTGTTATAGTTAATTCAAAGTTATTTAAAATAGGAATAAAATGTTACATAATATAACAATAAAAATGATTCGGTAAATGTTGACATTGACATAAGGTACAAAACAAAAACAATTTAAAAATAAAGATTTATGTCACGTTGTCACGAAATCCAATCATAGGTTGTGGAATCTCACCCAGCCTAAATATAAGATTCTTTGAAAAAAATAATTTATCATATTATATATATCAATATCATATCTTATTGTTTTTATGGTTCAAGTAACTGAAATATTATAATGAACCAAAACGTTATTATAATTGAATTCAAAGTTATTTAAAATAAGAATAAAATGTAACATAAAAAGTCAATAGTGCAATTCGGAACGCATTAGGACCTATTTTAAGGTTTTAAATAAAAAAAAAAGTACTTATCCAGGCCGCAAAATGCGTCAAAACCTCCTTTTCCGAACATGTGAGGTGAAAAGTTAAAAAAATAAACAAAATAGATTAGACTTTTGTTATTTATTTATTTCTTTATACTTTTATACATAGGGTCCTATTATTATTATCGACGTAGGTACATACATGTAACACTTCATAGTTGATCTATACTAATATAATAAAAAGGAAAGATTTGATTGTTTGTTTATTTGTTTGTTTGTTGACATTGAATAGGCTCCGAAACGACTGAACGGATTTGGATGACATTTGGTACACAGATAGTAGATAGCCTGGTTATGAACATAGGATATTTTTATCCCGATATTCCCACGGAAACGGGAACCACGGGGGTGAAACCGCGAGCGACCGCTAGTTAATTATAAAACAAAACAAAGCGTAATTGACGTTCATGATTTCCCATTCAGTGATTCACTAAAACCATTCCGTCATTTTACGCGTTAGTAATACATAACTTACACTTAGATAGTGTATTTTTTGAGAGATTCGATTCCTTTTTTTAAGGAAACACAGTTTTTGAAAAGTCTCCTACGCTTCTTATTTTAACAAAATGACGAAGTGGATGGCGGTAGGTATCTTTGTTTGTACGCGCAAGTTTGAATGAAAAAAAGGTATTGCATTTGATAGACCTAGGTAGTTCAAATTATTGGTCTTTCTAGATGTAAAAATAGTAAAAAACTAAAATCACATCTAATTGGTTGTTTTATTTCAATCGATTGTCAAAACATAAGTAAAAATGCTTCTTTCTAATTGAGTAATAAAAATAATAGAAAATTACGTGCCACAAATCCCAACCCTCTGGAAAAGCAGTGGACCGGAAATGCAGATTCTTATCCCGCCTGATGAACTTGGAATAGAAGAATAGAATGCTTTTATTTGCATTTGACTGAGGTACATTTCAGTTGTTATTCTATAATAAGGCGCCTCTCATTCAGCCAACAACGGTGGCATGCAAATTATAATTAAATTTAAAAAATAAACATTAATTTAAAAGGTGACTATATAAATTCTTAACACGCCAAATTGCGAATAATTAAAATTTATCAAAACATTATGGATGTCAAACTATGGATGCAAGTCATGTACAATAACAAAAATAAAAAGAAGAAAAGGAAATATAAATATGTCAAAAAAAGGCGCAAATTATAGATAGTCAAACATTAACATTAAAAATAACATTCATAAATCTCGAAAGAAAGTCAAAGTAAAGCGCAACCTTTTAAGGTAAAACAGTACTACGAGCATTACAATGATTGTGCTCTAAAAATGTTTGTACTGTATAAAAAGTGTGTAAAAGAAGCCATTTATATAAACTAGCTAAGAATCTCTTAATGTTAAGTTCCTTTATGCTTTCAGGTAGTTTATTGTAGATGACAATGCACATCCAGAAGCAGTTTTTTTTTAAAACGAGTACTTCTGGGAATAATGGAGGTCACCAACCTATTTCCGTTCCTAGTGTTTCTGGGATAGATATCTTTAGCCATTTTAAAGTACTGACTGTTTAGCTTGACAAATTTAGAAATTTCGTAAATGTACAAACAAGGCAGAGGTAAAATGTTTAAGGACCGAAACAACGGTGCACATATTATGGTTCATCTGGTGCAGTACCGCATATTGCTCTGATGCATTTTTTCTGTGCGATAAATGTTCTTTGCATATCAGTGCTATTTCCCCAAACGATAAGACCATACCGTAGAATAGACTCTATATAAACATAGTATGCTGTTAGGGCACTGTTTTTTGAGGCTACTTTGGTTAGTTTATACAAGGCATAGACAAATCTGTTTATTTTATGGCATATTTTATTAATTTGTTGCTTCCAGTCCAAATTTTTATCATGGTTGGACAATATTAATGTCAAGAATCCGAAATCTCTTTAACATTTTAAAACCAATGATTGACTGTTGACACTTTGTATTAGGAATTTTGCATTCTAACGCAGAAATGAACATAAAGAATGTTTGCCGGTCATAAAAAACATTGACGCATCGTACAAAAGTCGTATGATTTCATTCTTTGAGTTCTTTTGGGTCGATGACCGGGAAATTATTTTCATAGATTAACAATCTACCATCAATATAAAATCTTAAAAATCCAAATCGATTGGATCTGAGATATCTACGTAGCTAATATACTTACTAGTTTTTCGAAAAGAACAAGACCGATATTATTTTTTTATAAAATTAGTGATTATTTAAATTAGAATAGTTTCCGTATAAATACTAGGGCTATTAAGTATAACGTCGTTTGGGTTACAGTTAGGAAAACGACGGTTTTTTTTCAAGATTAAAAAAAATCTACTGAACTCAAACAAAAAATAAATGTTTATCATCATATGAATAATGTTATCTGGGTGTCATTATGTGTATATTATTTACCACGTTGTTTCCGGTATCCGAAACACAGCTGTTTGGCGACCTGTTTGGCGCAGGGGTCCCAGTTCTGATTCGATTCCCGGACAAGACACATATTTGTGTAGGTACATGAAGTGTCATTTGGTTTGCTCTGAATATTCAAAACTATAATTCTAAGAGTGTTTATCTGCTATCTATAACGCAAGTTCTTATTTAACCTTACTTTGGGCTAGATACATCAAATTAAATAATTTTTATTCAGATAAAACAGAGTGAGTGAACACAGCATGTGAAATGTCACTATAAAAAAAGGAATGATTAATGGGTAAATAATTGCAAATAAAATTAAAATTATATATCATTAATGTCATTAATAATAATAATAATTCATTTATGTCAATTTTTAAATTAAAATACTCCTCAATTGTATAAAAACATTTTCGTTAACCATATTTGCAGTTTTTTCCTAAATATGGGTAAACTTAGCTCCGTTATTGATTTTAGTAACTTATTTAAAAAAATGCAATTAGGATAACAATTCCTTTTATAATACTTACATTGTATGCATTTTGGGTAACATCAACTTACCATGGTGTCTCGCTAATCTAAGGTTAAAATTAAAGATATGGGGATGTTTCTTAACAAAAATGCAACACTCTAATATGTATATAGAGGGGAGGGTAAGCAAAATTAGTTCTGCATTATTAGTTATTTACATTCGGGAAGCTCCGTAAAATCTTCGCGTCCAACTTACCTCAGTGTCTCAAGACGAAAGTCTACGACCAGTGTGTGTTGCCAGTGATGACTTACGGCAGTGAACGTGGTCGCTAACTATGGGTCTGATAAGGAGGCTCAGCGTGCAATGGAGAGAGCTATGCTCGGCGTTTCCCTACGTGATCGAATCAGAAATGAGGAGATCCGCAGGAGAACTAAAGTTACTGACATCGCTCGAAGGATTGCTCAGCTGAAGTGGCAGTGGGCGGGACACATAGCGAGAAGAACCGATGGCCGTTGGGGCGGAAAGGTTCTGGAATGGCGACCGCGCACAGGACGACGCTCCGTGGGTAGGCCCCTCACAAGGTGGACCGACGATCTGGTGAAGGTCGCGGGAAGCCGCTGGATGCGGGCAGCACAGGACCGATCGTCGTGGAGATCCTTGGGGGAGGGTTATACCCAGCAGTGGGTGTCATGTTGTCAAGACTATTTCCCGGCCCGGCTAAGGAATGGGGAACAGAGTGAGCAGGTTACAAATAAAGATAAAATAAAACTGAGTTTAAGAACAAGCGTATAATAAAAAAATAGAAAAACATTTACAGGAAGATGTATGTAATTAAATATAAACCCAAAATTTGTTACAAACAATTTATATACCTGGGGGTGGTTACCTTAATCTTTTGCTCTTTTAAAATGAAAATTACTTATAGATTATTACTTCAAATCGTTAAAAACTATTCATACTAAATCGTAGTTTATGGAAATACAATGATCGCTGCCCGAAGTCGCGTCGGTCGTAGGGAACGTTGGAAAATAGATATAGCCGCCCGAAGTCGCGCCTCCTCACTACATAAGGTATAAAACAGGAACGCCCTTACTTGTTTAAAGTCAGGTCCTAAGGATCAGGACCGGTACTTAGAACTTCGCAGACTGTTTTCAGACTCAGCTTAGGAAATAAGGCAACTTGTTTTATAGATATCGATCTATTATAAATGAAAATATGGATCTCGATAAACTAAGTCTCGATAATCTCGGTAAAATAAGTTTGTGGGTTGGTTGGTCCCTCCTCTTCCCTCCTGAAAAATACGGGAAAAAAAGAAGGCGTTAGTTAAAGTAAGTACTTAGTAAAAAAACTTGAATATACATAGGTACTACGTATTACCTAATAATATACGTAACTACCTAAGAGATTAATTAAAAGAAAGAAAATAATACGTACCCTTTAATTTATCAATATTATTTTAATTAAAATGAAAGTTCCTCCAAGATATCTCCAAGTCCAAGTAACGAAGATGAAGCTAAAAGATATCAAACCTATGTAAATTTTGTGAAAACTTCAATAATGATAGTATTTATACTTTTCAAATACTTACCAATAAAATGTGTTAGATATTTAAAGGGAAGGAAAAATTTTCAATTCTTAACTGCAAAAGCAAAATCTGTTATCTGACGAAACGACGAAGAAACCCCATCGTCAGAAAAAAAGAAATGAGTAAAAAGGATGAATGATAATAAGAGTGTGTGTGAAAAGGATAGGTAGAATACTTGAATATTTTTAAATGAGGTCGAACATGATTTAAAACTTATTTCAAATATTACATAGATACCAAGGAGTTTTATACAATGAGGTTGATAGTTTGAAAAAAGAGTATCGATGAAATGAGGTCGCATGTACGAAATAAATATAAATTAAGGAAAATTATTGAAATATAACAATAAATGATTGTGATTAAATAAATAAGATGCAATATAAATAAATATTAAAATGAAACGTTGTTTTGAAAAAACACAACGTTACAATGTGGCTGAGACGACGACGACGTCGATTAGTGTAGTGTAGATAATTAGTGTTGATTATCTTTAAATCGAAATCAGACACAGATGTTCTCAGATATTTAATAAATAACATTTAGCTAGCCATATTAAAATATAGCCACCTACTGTTCTAGCCAATGCATAAACAAAATATAGAAACAAGTTGATCCTAATATTTTTCCTTATGCCAACGTGGACAAACAAGTCTAACAAGAAAAATTTACGCTAAGCATTAATTATTGACTTAAAAAGTTGGCTAAACATCCAAAGTTGCTCTATTATTATTTTTTTACTTTTGAAAATAATAGTAGAACGGGATTTCTATTACGGGTATTCCATTGGAAACATTCAACGTAATACCTGATGCATAAGTTAGTATACTTATATGATTATATCCTTAACTTGAGGAAAATTGAACATGCGACTTTATAAAAGTCACGGATGGCTTGCCAAAGGAACAGTGCGTTTTTGACCGTTTTAAGAAAGTGTTGGTGGAACCTTGGATGTGATTTGGATTTGGTATCAAAGTGATAATGGTACTCAGACATATTAATAATGTGGTGCCTGTGTCTATGAAATATTACCCGGATGATTATGAGGTAGGTCACAGATTATTAGCAAAATCACTGCATTTTTGCATTTGATTAGGAAAACAAAATTTCACGAAATTATTAAATAAAAAAAAACAAAATCAAAATTCCTTAGAAATTATGACAAGAGTAATTGTTTTTTTCCTTTAGCGTTATAATTCAGCTTTTGTTTTATATAAATTAATAACAAATAGTTCTAACAATATAGTTTTTTGGTTTAAGTATTTAAATTATACAAAATATGCTAAAAAAAATATAGCCTCTATTGCCATCAAACGGCCTACTTTTAATTATCTTTTAATTTTAATCTTAAAATAATCCAAAAAATCTTTGTTAGTTTTCCCCGTTCAAAACCTATTTCTTGCCGTTGTTAGGTACTGTTTTGTATTATGAAAGACAATCGCAGAGCAAGTAGAATTAACCTTTTCTTTGATCATCTATTCCACCAAATATTTTTATTGCATTTTTCATCGTAGTCACTGCCAATATAAATAGTTACATTATGTAATCAAGTTAAGTGGCATGGAGTTTTAAGTTATTTGACCCGTTTTGCTATCTTTCTGGTGTGCTTCATGCTTCGTTTAGAAAAACCCCACTTTCAAAGAGGTAGTACCTATTAGTTGATTACGATCATTAAGTGTTTTTATTTTCCTGTAAAAGGTTTTTCCCCTTTCAAGTTTTATTTTCATTAGAAATAGCTGCCTTAGAACATTTTCCTATGTCTCTACTCTCCATTTTAATGTCGATGAAAAAGAAAAACAGATTTAAACGAGATATTTTGGTATTGCAATATCTATTTGAATTACAGTCAAAAGGTTTCATTTAAGATTCAGTGTATCTTCAGATAAAACTTTTACTCTTATGAAAATTTTCCCTGACTATGCTTTTCCTGCTTTATGCTTTTCCCTGACTATGCTAAGTTTCCACTTAGAAAAGTCATATAAAAAACATTTTCGAAACATCAATATAATACTTTTAAATTGGAATCAGATTAATGTATGACAAATGACATTGACTGACATTGTCTGATGCTTGGTTCGTTCGCCTAAGTTTGGGGCACTTTTGCGCAGAAGTTGGCTACCTACAAGTAATAAAAAAATTGGCTATATTTTGTCATGTTAGCCAAATATTTGACCGGATTTGCCACTTATTAATGAATACAAATAACACGTTTCACGAAATAACTGTTGTCTGTGATAATGTCCTGGTGGAAACTTTTAAACAACTTTTATAGTACTTAAGTATTATACGTATAAAGAAAAGAATAGTTATTTGTTATGCAAGGCTGGAAAGTTGGTTATTTAGCGGCGAGTTACCTCTATTGAAATCTGAGCAAGTGAAGGGTTCTAGGATTGAACCACGAGCGTAGCGAGTGGTTCAAAGATTGAATCCTGAGCGAAGCGAGGATTTCAAAGGTACAAAACGCTAAAAACTTTTCTGCTGAGCGCAACACACAATTTTTCACCTCACAACAGCGAGGAACATTTTTATGGTTGTTTCCGCGGTCAACTTCCGGTAAAAAAATATTTAAACCATAAAGTTTAATCTGAATATATCTTATTCTCGTTTTTTTTAATGATATAAAAAACTAAAATAATAAAAAGGGAGTATTATAGGTAATTCAAAGTTATTTAACGTAGGAATATATTGTTGCTTATTAATAAGAATAAAAACGATTCCGTAAATGTTGACACTGACATGAGGTACAAGACAAAGACAATTTAAAAATAAAGATTTATGTCACAGTCCGAAATCCAATTATAGGTTGTGAAATCTCATCCAGCCTAAATAAAATTCTTATAACAAATAGTTTAATCTTATTGTCATTGTTTTTATGATTCAATGAACTAAAATAATATAATAAAACCAAAACGGAGTATTATAATAAATTTAAAGCTATTTCAAATAAAATTCTTATAACAAATAGTTTAATCTTATTGTCATTGTTTTTATGATTCAATGAACTAAAATAATATAATAAAACCAAAACGGAGTATTATAATAAATTCAAAGCTATTTAAAATAAGAATCAAATATAACAAAAAAGTCAATAGTGCGATTCGGAACGCATTATGACATATTTTAGGTATTATATTAAAAAAGTACTTTGCCACGCTAGGCCGCAAAAAGCTATTTTCTACGCCTAAACTGATTGACAAAACCTCCTTTTCAGAGCGTGTGAGGTGAAAAATATTTTTTCCATATAATATAAATTATAATAAGATGTCATGTCCCTACTGAGTCCATAAAATGTTCTTTTATAAAATTATCACCTATGACTCAGTTTATGGTATGCAATAAAATATTGAATTTAAGAACTTTGCAAAATATACAAAATGTAAAACTTTATGCAAAGGTAAAAGTTAACTTTTTACGGTTAAGTACTTCTAATTAGAATATAATGCGTTTGGCTTTTTCATTTTCAAAATTATTTATCTGTCACATGTATAACAATTGTAAAAATTATCTTTGTTCATAGAAAGTAACTTTTATAGTATATAGACACCCAATCATACACATGCATACATACACATACATACATAAACACACACACACACACAAACACATAGCGCACACAAAAAATTTTTTATAACAAAGAGCATAAGTGCCTATAAGAACAGGTTCGACCTAGTTTAGGTACTTAAGTGTCATGTCTGGCTATGTTCTGTTTATTTTATGTCAATAAAGATTTTATTATTATTATTTATTATGTACTCATAATATTAACTTCTTCTTCTTCTTCTTATCGAGTGAGGATTAGTGGGCACCTCTGGTGTCAGAGTTTATCAAGCCACCTATAAGGCCTCAGACTTGGCTTACAGCTATAATCAAATGGCAACAGCCGGGACCTACGGTTTAACGTGCCCTCCGAAGCACGGAAGCGCTCAGTTGTAATTCCACTTTACGGTCACCCATCCGACACCTGACCGGGCCGAACTTTGCTTAACAACAACAAACTTGATCGAATACGATCAGTCTGTCAAGCCATGCCGATGACGATAGAGAAGTAAATAAAACTGGTTGAATTTTTTTACCAGTTTAAAAATTATGAAAAAAATATTACCTATATTTTTTTTTTACCGTATAAAAAATAATTGAAAAATAACAGCATATTAATTGCCTACTTCTTGAATGTATTCGACATTTACCGATTTTATAAAATTTTATTATATCTGTAGAAGCTAAGAGCTTTGCAAACATAAGATATTTTCTAGAGAGACAAATAATATAGCGATCTTTTGTTAAGTATTGTGCTTACCAACTATGAAAGTATTGCTAATAAAGCGCTACCAAGAATTATCCTTGAGATTAAATGAATCAATATTTGCCAGAAACATAATGACTACTAATATAATAAATGTGACAGTATGTCAGTCGGTTTGTTTGTTTGTTACTCTTTCACGCTAAAACTACTGAACGGATTTTGATGAAATTTTACACAGAGATAGTAGACAGCCTGGATTAAAACATATGATACTTTTTATCCCGATATTCTCATGGAAACGGGAACCACGCGAGTGAAACCGCGGGCGGTCGCTAGTAATGTATAAAAAGACTTAAATACAGTAAAAGGAAGCTAAATATATAACAAGAAAATATACTAGAAAAAAGCTAGTTGTCTCATGTCGTCCATACCATATTAGAGCGACATGATACAAGTAGCTTTTTTCTAGTATATTTGCTTGTTATACATTTATCACATCAAAATAGCATTGTAAAAATGCAAAATTAAAAAGTTATAAAGTAAGCTAAGTTATTTGTTTTCCATAACAAAGGAAAGGTTAACAGCCGTATAGTACAAGATAACCACTTGATTCTGGGGGTTAGGTATAGTAAAAATGTATTCATATGCGCTGTGTCGCTCATGTTGGCAGCTCTGCCTGACACTTACAAATTTTAATCCAAATAAATAAGGGTCAAAAAGAGGAATAAATAAATTAACTGTTTACTGTCGATTTGCTAATTTTGAGACAAAAAGTGGCTTACACCAGGTTTCTGAAACGCATTGTCGAATTAGTGTAAAATTGTAATAGTTTTTTATAGAATTGGCAAATTAGCGTAAAACCGTATTAATTATATAACCTTTCAATTATATACGTATTTAAGAGTACCTAACCATTCAGCGTTATATTAGCAAAAATAATGATAAACCTTTTAAAGTAAAGATACGATTATTATATATGTTTTACGCAGTGAATTTAATGGGCCGGTATTGACTTAACTTAAGTCCATCATTTGAGCTCAGTACACAGATCACCTCCAATCTGTGGCTCAGTATCACTTAGGCCTCTGCCTCGAATCTAGCGGGCAGCGGGGCGGCGGCGGCGCGCGGCGGGCGGCGCGACTGTGGAAGCGCTCGCCCCGCACCACCCGCGCACCGCCGTTTTCGATAATCTCGCTGCCGCCGCCCCGCTGCCCGCTGGATTCGAGGCAGAGGCCTTATGAAAGACAACAGCTTATTTCAATCCGGATATCCCTCGCCCTAACTTATCTAGACAAACAAATAAACAAAAATAATGATCATTTGGCTATATATTTTGATGTTATTTGGTGACATTGAGCGCTCATTGGCTGCGCGTGTGCGCGCGGCGACCAATGATAATCGTTGTGGAGGCTTCACAATGAAATATAGCGCAAACAATTTTCTTACTTATATAATTTTCTTTCTCACTTTCAATTTTTTACATTATTACGTTTACTTTAAGGTTTTTACACAAAAATAAAAAAATATATATATTAAGGGGGGGTTCGGATGCCTGCGCGAGTCCCAGCGGACCGGGACCCTGCGCCACACGCACATGGCCAATACGTGGCTGGCCAGGCCCAGGATTGGCCCCCTATGGGCGGGGGCCCTAGGGCGGAGGCCAGAGGTAGGACACCTCCCTCCGCACCGGCTCTTGCCGCTAGTCGGATGGAGCCCCAGCGGTTTTCCCCGCCGCTCCACGAGTACCCACGGTTGGAGTACCACCCGCCGTACGCTCGGTACGGCCGGGCCGCGGGTTATGCGCCCCCTCACATGGGGATGTGCGCTCGCCCGACATATTACCCGGGCTGGGGCCCCCCTGGTTCCCCGAGAGTGGGGAGCCCATAACTAGTTTGCTCCCACAGTGGGACAGAACCACGGACGGTTCTGCTCCCGACCGCGGCGGTCCGCGTATGGGGTAGAGAGGGGCAGTTTGTTGTTGTAAGAGCCATGTTAGACTCAGGGGCTCAGAAAAGTTTGGTTACCACCCGGGTGGCGCTTCAGTTAGGTTTAGCCGTGGAGGATTCGCCTGTCCCACTTCTTGGGGTTGGTAGCATACAGGTGAAGTGTCTGACAGGACAGACACTTGTCACCTTTTCGTCGCTGAAGTCTCCCACATTGTCATCCCCATACATGGAACTGAAACAGAAAAATATTTTTTTTCTCAAACCTATACGTGCGGGGTATATATAGATAGGTCTTTAAAAATTAAATTGAGGTTTCTAAAACTATTTTTTTTTTTCAAAGTCAACCGTTTGAAAGATGTACACTTCCAAAATGGCAAAATGTGTGGACTAGTAGTTTTGGAGATAAATGGTAACATTGGTTTGCACAAACAAACAAACAAACAACCTCTCACCCCAAACGCATATACCATCTCCGTACCTTTCGCGGGTAAAACTAAATAATATTTTATGAAAATACTGGGGCATTGCCCTTCCAAAAATAAGTCTTTAAGGTTGAAATGTGAAAACACTATTATTATATACCTTTGAAAATAAAATTAGTCACACCGTCACACGCGAGGTAACCAACCAACAAACCAACTATATTATGATTATGATATAAATAACATACTAACTTAAATGGAAATCCCATGACCACCTTCGCTCATAATAATATTTGGCAAGAAAAAAAAATGAATTTTAGCGTCATTTGTAATTTAAATAAACAACTTATTAGTTGCTTTATGTATTCCTAAATGCTTATTCAAGTGGTATTTAGAGCAGGTTCTCTAAGTTTTATTATCCATTTTAAAAACGTATAAATACTTATTTTGTTCACATAAAATTTGATACTTATTAACGGTCGCTTTTATTCAAAGTACATTACATAATATACGTCGTTCGACACATATTTATTTTTGATATGTGTCGAACGACGGTTCAGTAGGCCTAGCACGAAAAACTTTTGAGTAAGTATCGAGAAAGTGAAGTAAAAAAATGTATGAAATATTGAGCAGCGTTCCTACCGGACATTTTTTTTTTTATGAAGTACGGGGAGACTCTTATCCTTCATCATACCTGATGTTAAGTATTGATAAGGCTGAAGATGGAAGCGAGCCTCTCCCAGAATCCCTAATCACTGAGGACCCCCTTTAACTGCCGGAACACAACAATGCTGAAAACATTGTTGTTATGGCGTCAGACTTAGATAAGATGGTGGTAGCTAGCCAGGCGGACTTACAACAAGTCCTACCACCAACCAAACCGAATACAATATGTACCCCCGCTGGGAATCGAACCCGGGACCCCTTGGTCTGATACCGGTGGTTGTACCACTAGACCACAGAGGCGGTTAAAGCGGACGTAAACGGAACTACATTTTCCTAATACATTTTTTGACATTACGTGCTCGATACTTACTCGATACTATAACGATAGTTTTCCGTGCTTACCCTACACAGTCCAAGCCAAATCGTAAGAGGGTCTCTTAAGATTCCAATACCTTTCCTTTAGTTCTATTTTTTATTCTGCAGTTTTACACAAAAAAACCGGCTGAAAATGTGCCGGTACTTTTCTGATAGCAGTTATAGTTTGTTCTATAAAGTTCACTTTTGTAAACTCCAAACCTTTATGAGTCCCATCTCACAAAAAAGCATAGAAAATGTTCGTGTGAACAGCCTACATATGGGCTGCGGACTGGTGGCTATAGAAGTGGACTGTGAACATGTTAAATACATTTAACTGCCCATAACATTTGAATTTATTTAAATCTTTTTGCATATTTACAAATTGCGGAATTTGTTATGATTTTGTAATTTTTGCATTTTTCAATGCTATTTTTATACTTATGGTAAATTTTAAATAGAAAAATATTGGAGAAAATTGACTCGGCCACAAGTGAATCGAACCCGCGACCTTTGGAAATTGAAAAGAGCATTGGACCGGATTTCCAAAGGTCGCGGGTTCGATTCCCGTCTGAGAATTCACTTGTGGCCGAGTCAATTTTCTCCAATATTTTTCTATTTAAAATTTACCATAATGCGGAATTGTTGTTTGCTCAGTTTAAATTTTAAAATATTATAATTAAATTGATAAAATTTAATCAAAAGTATTTACCCAAACTCCCTATAGCTGTTCATACTGTTGGTTCTCACTTCTCCCATAGTTATCATTATCACGTACGGCAGTCGAGTCAAGTTCGCTTGCATCGAGCAAGTGACAAAACACGTGAGCTTGAGCCTCGTGATCTGTGAAGAAATCGACAACACTTAAGTATTTATTGCAACTGTGTTGTTTGCATCACATAGACGACGTTTAGTGCTGAGACCAATCAAATTAAATGATAGGGAAAATAGTTTTAAACTTACTTGTTATCACAACGAATACAACACAATGATTATCACACAAACGAAAACTAAACATAAGTAATCAAATCTCGCTCTGACGGGATGGGACATAGAAAAGTTGCATTTTCTAGTATTTCTTCTTGTTTAATATTTATCACTCATAAAAATAGCATGGTAAAATGCAAAAAAATATAATTAAACATAGTACTACATTTGCAAACTGGCCGTAATATTTGGGAAAAGATATACTTACCTACTATCTAATACTTGCTTTTTGTCTTTTTTACATTAGAAATTTTACTCAAGAAGATGAAAAAATCGGCCAAGTGCAAGTCGAACTGCTTTCGTCTCTCACCCAAGGTTGCCTGGAAGAGATTGCTATGTAGCAATAAGGCCGCCTATTGTGTGTTTTCTCTGTATGTGTTTGTTTTTGTATCGTGTGCAATAAACTTTCTATATTAAATACACCTACCTACCATAAATGCCACTATAATTTTTCACCTGCAAAATTTTTTTTTTTTTTTATAGTTGTCTGTATTATTTGCGGTTTTGCCAAATGTGCTATAGCTCTGAAACTGCATAATATATTTCGTTCAAACTAATTTTCGTTGAAAGTTTTTATAAAGGTCTACAGCATATATTTTTTTTAGATTTTTGACTTTCTTATTTCAAAGTTATAGGGGGGGGGGGGGGGGGACACACATTTTACCAATTCGGAAGTACAATAGTTTCAAACGGTTGACTTTGAGAAAAAATCGTTTTAGAAACCTCAATGCAATTTTTAAAGACCTATCTATAGATACCACACACGTATAGGTTTGATGAAAAAAAAATTTTCAGTGTCAGTTCCAGGTATGGCGAGCCCCCCCTTAATTCATATATTTTGTTTATTTTTGTGTAAAAACCGTAAAGCGGTTTACAGAATATATCTACCTACCAAGTTTCAACTGTGTACCTAATCCTCATAGTTTTGGAATAAAGTGGCTGTGACATAAGTACATCGATTTGGCCGAATCTATAAGGGTTTCGTTTTTTGCCTTTAGGGAAACCCTAAAAAGAGCGTGTCGACAATTCGTGAAATAGGTTGTAAATGTGAATAATTTTCCGATAGCTGATTTTTTATATGAAGGCATCAGTTCTTTTTCTTAATACTTTTAGCAATGTACTTACTTAACTTTGCATTATTTTCTGGAAACTGTTCATTATTGGTACAATACAATTTTATCAACTAAACTATGCAAATTACTTTGAGTAAGGCGAGAGCCAGAGATAATGAAGCAGTTAATGTGATTTCTATGTTCTCATTGCTATAAAACATTATTATAATGCATAACACAATGATATCACATTGCAGTCGACGAATTACAATCACCGACATTCATGAGATACTATGTAACTATATTTTAATGGTGGTAGTCGTGACGTAAATTGAGGAACCTACCTATGTTAAATAATGATTCATCTGTACCAAGTGGTACAGATGAATCATTATATTATTATACTTTAATTTGTGTCTATGAAGACACAAATTAAATTATATAATAAAATTATAGACCCCTCTCCGTGTCTATCCCTTACACTTATAACGGTGTAAAGAAAATCAAAACAATGATAATGGATGATGAACAAGAATCTCTTCTTGTCGTTCGTTTTGTTGTCTTGTTAATATCTCGTTATTTGAAAATGCAAAGGAACCTTTTTCCACACAGCCATTTGCAATTGGTTCGTTAATTTCGTTTGATTGGTAGATCATATCGATTACTTTGGGTTCAATTGGCATATAAACCATTGTAATCAGACAATATTTTTCGTTTTTTTTTATAATAAAGCTTTTCTTTTCTCCTGAAAAGTCGCGTTTTGGTTTATAACTACGCCAATTGAACCCAAAGGTATCGATATGATAAAAACGTTTCATTTAAATACTGCAGCCCGTGACAATGTGCTCGATTACACTTCTAAAATCCATCCATCCATCCATCATCAGCCTGTGGACGTCCACTGCTCATAAGCCTCTCCTAGCTCACGCCTATAATGGCGATCATAGGAGGCTATTAGCCTACTGCTACCACGCTGGCCAGACGGGTTCGTAGAGCGTTTGTTTCAAGTTTTCCTTCTCTCGCAAAGGTGTTAAATGCGTCGAGCCTCTTAGTCGACTCTTACGACATCCCAGGCATGTAAGGGAGTGGAAACACGTGTATTCTTAGGCCGTCACCACACGGCACTTCTAAAATAAAAATTGTTTATTACATACAAAAAAATACATAAATATAGAGAGTAAACCGCGTTACCAAATATCAAAAGATAGTAATCAGGTAGTTAGGTATAGCCAATTGTAAAATTAATGGCACGTAAAAGCCAAAAGAGGCTGTTTTGGTTTTCCTCAAACAAGCTTCGTACTGTCGACAGTAAGACAATGTTAAACTTATGATAAGCATACAATATTTTTATGTTTTAAAAGGATTTATAAATTCAGCTTTGGAAGTTATAAAAACATTGTTTAGTAAATAACAGCAATATGTATTAGTAAGAAAACTTTTTTTTTTATTAACTACTGGGAGTCTCGTAGCCTTCATCATTAAGGCTAAAAATGGAAGCGAGCCTCTCTTGGAATCCTCAATCACTGAGGAACTGGCTATCTTATCTTTAACTGCCGGTACACAACAATGCTGAAAACATTGTTGTTATGGCGTCAGATTTTGATAAAATGGTGGTAGCTAGCCAGGCGGACTTACAACAAGTCCTACCACCAACCAAACCGAATACAATATGTACCCCCACTGGGAATCGAACCCTGGGTCTGATACCGGTGGTTGTACCACTAGACCACAGAAGCGGTTAAAATCTTAATATTATAAATAGACTTTCATATGCAAATTGCTGTTAAGGCAAAACTTTTTTCAACAAAATTTTACTGATTATATTTTTTTAAATAATAACTGCTGTAAATGTTGTTTATTGCTTTTTACTCAATTTATCTTTATTGACAAGTAAAACGGATAACAGGCATTCTACTTTAACAAATACCTGAGTACCGGCAGATTGTAAAGATATCGATCTGGTTATCACAGATAAAACTACCTCGGCGACTGTTTTATCAGCATTTTAATGAGTTTTGTTACGTGACAGATCTGTAGGAGAAGATCACGTAGGATATATTTTATATTTGCCAGAAATTATCTTGTATTTTCCGGTGATTTTTGAAACTTAATATAGTTTTCTATCCGTTCAAATGGTCATTAATTTATCGTTACTTTTGTTTAAAAGTATCAAATTAGAATTTTCCTATGAATAAAAAAAAACTAATTGTTAGCAACCTTAAAGTATGTACTTAAGTACAATTATTTTTTCCATTACTAGCGAAACACTTCGAAAACTTCGACCCACACCTGCTACGTTTTAAGTCTGAAAGTCACCTAAAACGTAGCATGTCCATGAAAACGTGAAGAAATACAAAAAATCCTAAGTCCAAAGGAACATGTACGGATTGCTTCAGTTGTGTTTGCCCAAAAAAGTGGCAGTCAGCTTACTTACTTTTACTTATATCTTAAGACGTTATAAGGAAAAAAATCTTACTTTTTGTTAGACTATAGGACAGTTAGAGATGTGACAAATCTGGTAATAAGATATACATTTTTTACCTTAATTTTGATTTATGAAGTTTCAGAAACACGATTTTACGATTTTGCCTCGAAACTTTTGCTATTCGAAAAGACCCCTTAAAAATACGACAGTTCTCAAATGGGGTTACATATACTAGTGGAATAGTGTGCCGTGTGGTAACGACTTGCCGTGTGGTGACGGCCTAAGAATACAAGTGTCACCACTCCCTTACATGTCTGGGATGTCGTAAGAGTCGACTAAGAGGCTCGACGCATTGAACACCAGTGCGAGAGATGGAAAACTTGAAACAAACCCTCTACCAACCCGTCTGGCCAGCGTGGTAGCAGTAGGCTAATAGCCTCCTATGAACGCCACAATAGGCGTGAGCTAAGAGAGGCCTATGTCCAGCAGTGGACGTCCACAGGCTGATGATGTGATGTGATACTAGTGGAAATTGGTTTAGTTAGTGGCCACGATGCTAATAATATTTAGCATCGTGTAGTTCCATTTCTCTTTATCGCTGTAGTTATTTACTACGAATTGATGTCGTGCCTTTATCGCCTAATCTGCAAAATCGCTCCCGCGCGCGTCCTTTTCTCATCGCTATCTCGCTTCAGTCGTTAAGCGCTTTAAGTTCGGTGGGGAAAACCATATGGACGGTCGCCTTTTTTATGTTTGATCGATTGCTCGATTATCGACGTATCGATACATGCCTTGCCTAATCTAAATCGGTCCTACAGTCAGCATCATATAAGTCAGTAACATACCTACAAAGTGATCAAAAATATCGTTACAACTTAAGTATTCAAATTGATGACAACGTCATAGAACGCTCTATAGAGTTCTAATTTTTAAGAACACTATGGTTGTACCGATACATTTGATCACTTTGGATGTTCATAATTATATGAGCACGTAAGCTGTGTTCATATATATATGATGCTGACTGTACGAGCTACATGAGCAGTTATTGAAACCGAATCGATAAGCATGTGACTGTCTGACCCTACACTCTGAGATAATCTCACACCCTGCCATGAGAATATTAAGTCACATAATTCATTCACATTTACATTTCACTAATCGTGAAGACCTTAGATTGCTTAAGAACCATAATGAAGGAATCGCACCCGTGAGATACTTAGTATTTCAAAAATCCGATGAATACGTGAGGTCTTCATCATGTGTTCCATTCCACCAAATGGTGCTTTAGGGAAGCAAATGCAATCAATGTATAAATTACAAATTACAAAACATCTTGATGATCATCATCATGATGATGATGATGATGATGAAGATGTTTTGTCATCATCAGCCTGTGGACGTCCACTGCTGGACATAAGCCTCTCCTAGCTCACGCCTATTGTGGCGTTCATAGGAGGCTATTAGCTTACTGCTACCACGCTGGTCAGACGGGTTGGTAGAGGGATTGTTTCGAGTTTTCCTTCTCTCGCACAGGTGTTCAATGCGTCGAGCGTCTTAGTCGAGGTCGAGTTAGGGAGTGGTGACACTTGTATTCTTAGGCCGTCGTCACCACACGACACCATCATCTCCAAAACATCTTAATCCTAATTAATATTAAAAGTGCGAAAAATGAAAACCGACTTCAAAAAACTAAAAAGCATTCTATGCGGTCCTACTATTTTACTTTTCTTGCCTTGGCTGGCACCGACTCCAAAAGGTTTATCTTTTTCTTTTTAGTTTTTTTTAAGTCGGTTTTCATTTTTCGCACTTATAATATTGGTTAGGATTAAAATAAAAAGAAGAACCTCATCCTTTTTTTTAAGTCGGTTAAAAATGTGTTTGTTTGTCGTTCCTAGACGCCCTAAAAAGGAACCAATCGACTTGATATTTGGCAAAGAGTTAGTTGAAAGGACGGAGAGTTACATAGGCTACTTTATATCACGATATTCCCACGGGAACGTGAACCACGCTTGTGAGACCGCTGGCGGATGCTAGTTAGAATATGTACAATAGTGAAACGCTCACGTGATACAAAAAGTCGCACATTGAAAACTCGCGGAAATGCTAGTTGTATTATGGAAGCTAAAAAAAGTTTTTGTCACCTCACACGCTCTGAAAAGGAGGTTTTGTCAATCAGTTTAGGCGTAGAAAATCGCTTTTTGCGGCCTAGCGCGGCAAAGTACTTTTTTAATTAAATACCTAAAAATATGTCTTAATGTCTTATTGCGTTCCGAATCGCACTATTGACTTTTTTGTTATATTTGATTCTTATTTTAAATAGCTTTAAATTAATTATAATACTCCGTTTTGGTTTAATTATATTATTTTAGTTCATTGAATCATAAAAACAATAACAATAAGATTAAATTATTTGTTATAAGAATTTTATATTAGGCTGGGTGAGATTTCACAACCTATAATTGGATTTCGGACTGTGACATAAATCTTTATTTTTTAATTGTCTTTGTACCTCATGTCATTGTCAACATTTACGGAATCGTTTTTATTCTTATTAATAAATAACAATATATTCTTACTTTAAATAACTTTGAATTAACTATAATACTCCCTTTTTTATTATTTTAGTTGTTTAAATCATTAAAACAACGAGAATAAGGTATATTTAGATTAAACTTTATGTTTAAAGAATTTTTTACCGGAAGTTGACCGCGGAAACAACCATAAAATGTTCCTCGCTGGTGTGAGGTGAAAAATTGTGTGTTGCGCTCGGCAGAAAAGTTTTTAGCGTCTTGTACCTTTGAAATCCTCGCTTCGCTCAGGATTCAATAGAGGTAACTCGCCGCTAAATAATTTTTTGTGGCAATAGAGTTTGACTATTTTGTTAAAATAAGTTGGTGTGCAGTTCTTTCGGGGATATGACGATCTGACTGAAAAACAAAACAGCAGTAGAACCTTTTAGGGTTTCGTAGCCTAATGGCAAAAAACGGAACCCTTATACATTCGTCAATGTCCGATGTATTTCACAGTGGTTACTTCGTCCAATATGTCACAGCCACTTTATTTTTTAATTAACTGATTAAAAAGCTTAAATATTTTGACAAAAAGATTGTATTAAAAAAACTGTTTACTTATCATTTTCCTTTTAGAAGATTTCGTACTTTAATACCAACTCGGTGTCAAAGAAGATAATAGGTAGACGTTGTGAGTTCAATGCAATATAAGTAGAACGAATAAATTAATAATAACAAATAAATAAAAATTTATTATCGATCGATAATAACATAATAATAACTAATAATGTGATACATTTTATTGCACCGTTTCTTGCCATTCAAAAGATAAGTTGAATTATTGTTACAAATAAAGAAATTATATACCTACCTCCCCCACCTTTACCTAATAAAAGTACATGTTTTGAAACAAATGTCTTTTTATATGAATCAATTATTATTTAATTAAAATATTCATGAATTAGTATTTTTATTATAAATTTTAGCTATTTCTAATACGTTTTAATCGTCACAACATGCGACTATAACATTATCGGGTTTATATTTCCTATACGAAGCCTGCGTGTCGCTTGCGGGCAAACGATAAAGATGACGGGACGGCAGTAGCGGCTTGGTGTTCACAAATATAGGCCGCATGCTTACGTATCCCTTTGCTTACGCGAGCGCGGAAATAGTCGAAAGTTGTCTGTGCGAACCATTCGAATTTTGTTATTTTTCGCGCGGGAGTAAACTTTCTTTTTTTTTCATACACCGATACATCCGTGTTTTTGCTGAACTGTTTTACTTTTGGGAAATTTAACCCTTCGTTTTCGGGTGAGTATTTTTTTAAAATTCTGTAGTTATTTGCAAATACGTAAGTACAATTTACAAAAGTTACAATGAAACATGTAAGTGAAAAATCTATATAGTAGGAACAATAACAAATTTAATAGGTATTGGTTTTATTTTTGTTTTTTGCTTAGGCATTAGCATAATTTATGTCAGTAACTTTTGTTCCTTGTTGAAACACATTGCGGATATTGCGCGGACGGAAGTAACGCGACATAAAACTGTAATAATCTTAGCCACATACTAGGATAGTAGTATTTTAGTACTCTACCAACTATAGCGAATTTCCGCAATTGTCTTACATACCGTTAATTTGTTTAAATTGTTAGATACCTAATATCCTAATTATAAATAAGTTATTTAAATTGTTGCTTTATCCTTAATATTTTTTACAATAAGTAGGTACTGAAGTTTGAACAATATTATAATCAAAGGCATAAAATGAATAAGTGGGTTTTGTAAAAATAATTTTCCTCTAGAACACATTACTTTTCAAGTGCTAAAAAAAATAGAAAGGTTTCAAGGACCTAACCTTTCTTATTTACTTATTTGACATTAAAACCTTTGTGCAAATAATAATGTAACAGGTATTCAAACATTTTATTAGACCATTTGACATTAAATCTTCAGTGCTTCATAATCATAATACACTACAGATAAAAATAATCTAGATTAAATAATCATAATATTCGTAAGATACATCATAAAACAGTCTTCAAACCATAGGTATTTGTTATAATCTTTGTACTTAGTTTAAATATTGTAAATATGTGTGCCGTGTGGTGACGGCCTAAGAATACAAGTGTCACCACTCCCTTACATGCTTGGGATGTCGTAAGAGTCTACTAAGAGGCTCGACGCATTGAACACTTGTGCGAGAGAAGGAAAACTTGAAACAAACCCTCTACCAACCCGTCTGGCCAGCATGGTAGAAGTAGGCTAATAGCCTCCTATGAACGCCACAGTAGGCGTGAGCTAGGATAGGCTTATGTCCAGCAGTGGACGTCCACAGGCTGATGATGGAAATATGTGAAGCGTGAATGGTGTTGCCGTGCGAAATCTATTTAATTTTCGAACATGTTATTGTATTTTTGATCTGTGGCCTTCGTACCGAAAAACATCTAAGTATGTAAATTCGAAAATGTGTCAAAGCGAAAATCGGCATAAGACCACAGAAGCATGGGCTGGTAAAACATTTTCAAAAAGCATTAAAGCATCTAGGTTTGATTTCCATTTCCTCTACATATTCGTATCCAAAGAAAAAATAACTTTTAACCACGATAAACTAAGTACCTACCTATAAATAATGATATACCTTAGTAAGGCAATGTAATTAAAACTTAATTAAGTATGTATATGGTATCAATAATTAACAACACAAGTATATAGGTAGGTAGGCAAAAATAGAGAAAAATATTTACGCAATTTCATGAGGAAAGTTTGGAAAAAATCCGTACCGATAATTAAACTAATCAATCGATAATAATTAAGATAAGTCTGAAGATAACATTTGGTCGGTCACCCAATTATTTGTTAGTAAAATGAGGTCAATTTTGTTTCAGTATACAAACGATAGCTTCGGTGTAGAATTTTATCATGTTAGGTAATTGTAAGTATGTGTTCACAAGTATCAATTTAACGAATAGAAAAAATGTTGTTTTAGCTTGTGGATGAAATCACTATAAAACTTGAATGATAGTCGGAGAAATCTATCACCAGCCTACCGGCTCGGTCTCACAGCAATGAAATATTTTTTGTCTCATTTTCCTATATGACGAGTTAAAAAATAATCCAACAACAAAATTAACCCAAATAAATGGAGGAAAATAAAATTTTCTTTTCATGAATGCTATACTTAGGTATAATTCCGAAAAACTGCTTTTTAAGACGAACTGTAAAAACGTAAAACCACAAATTACTAAATAGTTAAAACTATGGAAGAAAACTAGGTAATAACGGAACTAGTTTACCTAGGTACAGCCTATTCGTGTGACTCGCCAGTAAAGTCAACCCCTCCCACTTTCTATATCAGTCTGCAATCTAACCCTGCTTTATTTACGACTCAAATATTGTATTCAGTCGAAAAAATAAAAGACGACGACATAAATTAAGTGCCTCTATACTTTCAAGTAATTTCACTCGAAGTTATCACAAAAATGTAAATAGAAAATAGAAAACGTGCTAGATTCAGATAAGTTAGCGCCTTGGACTGAAAGCGCTGTTAGATCTTTTATGTGATGGAATCGTAAATACATGCTCCGATTAACCACGGTTACATCACCATCAACTATTTTTAATGTCCCCACTGCTGGGGCACTGGCCTTCCTTATGGATGGATAAGGAGAACGGGCCATGACCCATCACGCGGGCCCAGTGCGGATTGTTAGGTTTTAACGACTGCAAATGCAGCTGGGACCAACGGCTGGGAAGCACGGCGGAGCTCGAGATGTTAAATTTTTGGTCAACCAACCCGTGATCGACCGATGCGAAAGTTGCTTAACCTTAACAATTACAGGCTGAGCGCGCGAACCACTGCGCCAAGGGCTCCTCTCGGTTAAATTTACAATCAGTGTATTAATATCATCTCACATCCTCATTAAAGACTATTTTTGGTGGAAGCCTCGGAAGTGGAGACATCAAAACTTTTGTAGAAGAGAAAATAAATTGATTAACACATTTTATTAAACAGTTGAAGCGCTCATGGCCGCGCTTGACAGACCGATCGTATTCGATCACGTTTGTTAAGCAACGTTAGGCCCGGTCAGGTGTCGGATGGGTGACCGTAAAGTGGCATTATAGCTGAGCCCTTCCGTGCTTCGGAGGGCACGTTAAACCGCCGGTCCCGGCTGTTTTCATCTGATAACAGTCGTTAAGCCAAGTCAGAGGCCTTATAGGCGGCCTGGTAAACTCTGACACTAGAGGTGGCCACTAATCCTCATACGATAAGAAGAAGAAGATAAACAGTTAACTATTTAACAAACGAAAACTTTTAATGAAGTGACAAATTAGTACCGATACTGACATAACTTTGACTTTAACATGAAATTATTTGTATAATTATTGTCCATATTAATATGGAAATAAATATGGACAAAATATAGAATTAGACGATATGTTCTAACATTAAATATTGCACTAGAAAAAGAAGATCTTATCACCCCAACTGGCTTCCCAATTTTTTTTAAATGTCCAACTTCGTTCTAGCGCGACATTAAAATTATGACTAATTAACCCATAGAAGAGAAACACTTAACCACTATTTGATTAATCATAGATATACTCGAGGATTGTTACTAAAATACATGACGGTATAAATCCAAACAATCGATGAAATCATCGTTAAACGAACACAAAAACAAGACTCTTATTACTTTCATTGTCGTCTTTGGAATGATAGCTATGTTTCGAATTTCATGGAAAATGTTGTTATTAACTGTTTATAAGTGATATGAAAACAAACGCTTCGGGATTAGGCGTAGCGATTATGTTAAAAGATAACCGCATTTATATCTGTTATTGTGGAGCAGCTCTTACTTTAGTATTTACGTCATTGACTAAAAAGGTTTACAATTTATAACTTTTTTAATTTTGCATTTTACAATGCTATTTTTATGTGATAATTTTTAATCAAGTAAATATACTAGAAAAAAGCAACTTGTCTCATGTCGCCCTGACGTGTTCTCGTAGGTCTCTGTAGCATAATTGGTCAGTGCATTGGGCCGGATTCCCAATGATGCGGGTTCGAGTCCCGTCAGGGCGACATGAGACAAGTTGCTTTTTTCTAGTATATTTACTTGATTAAAAATTATCACAGGTTTACAATTATTCAGGATAACAGACAAGACTATTTAAAACAAATGCTATGCAATTGCAATTGATATTGACATAAAAAATGGCATAGGTTTACTATTTTTAAAGACGGGTTTGGATTAAGTTTCAGTAACTTTTTTTGCACAAAAACTTTGCTCAACATTAAAAAAAAGAAACGTTTATCTGTTATCCGTTACTCTGCTTACGAAAACAATAAGTAGAATTGTAAATAGGTTTAGTTTTTACACGCAAACTGAGATTTAACTAGTAACGATTATTTGATTAAATAAGATAACTACGTTAGATAAATCATTAATTAAAATGTTCTATCGCTATTATCATGAGACCCTGCAGATGTTTCCAATAAACAATTTAATTTAATCAGTAGTTTATCATCAGTTTATTGCTCAAAGTATGTCCGTGTTAAATAGAAAACTGATTGACTGTCCTATATTATGACGTTGCAATTACGAGAGATTTGCAATTTACTTTCTTGTAACATTTACGAAACTCGTTTCGCGATGACGATGACCATCTGGAAAACTCGTCTCGGCCAAAAATTCGAGTCGAAAACGGGAATTTATGTGGTTTTACCGAAAAACTTGTGTTTTGAGGAATCGACGCTATTGTAAGCCTGAGATACAAAGTAATTAAATAAACAAAGTAGAAGATACAAAGATTTTAGTGAAAAACTACAAAAACTAGTGTAAAGTACCTATAGGTAGTAATAATTTCCGACTTTCTTTTTCGGTTCGTGAAAAAGACGGAAAAGTATAAAAAACATGAATATTTTATTTTCACCTCACACGCTCTGAAAAGGATGTTTTGTCAATCAGTTTAGGCGTAGAAAATCGCTTTTTGCGGCCTAGCGCCGTAAAGTACTTTTTTAATTAAATATCTAAAAATATGTCATAATCATAATGCTTTCCGAATCGCACTATTGACTTTTTTGTTACATTTTATTCTTATTTTAATAACTTTAAATTAATTATAATACTTCGCCTTTTTTATTATTTTAGTTTTTTATATCATTAAAACAACGAGAATAAGGTATATTTAGATTAAACTTTATGTTTAAAGAATTTTTTACCGGAAGTTGACCGCGGTAACAACCATAAAAATATGTTCCTCGATGTTGTGAGGTGAAAAATTGTGTGTTGCGCTCGGCAGAAAAGTTTTTAGCGTCTTGTCTTGGCTTCGCTCAGGATTCAATCTTTGAACCACTCGCTACGCTCGTGGTTCAATCCTAGAATCCTTCACTTGCTCAGACTTCAATAGAGGTAACTCGCCGCTAAATAACCAACTTTCCAGCCTTCCATAACAAATAACTATTGTTACTGAAATTAAACATATGTAGTCACAACCCTACGGTACGAGTATACTAAAAGCCACAACCCTTTATCTTATCTACAAAATATTCATGGCTTATGTTAACCATAATAGTGATCATAATGATCCTAACTTTCAATATTATTCATATGAAAATGTGTTTGTTCGCCCTTTCTTCACGCCCTAGAAGCAACCAATGGACTTGATTTTTTTGCATAGAGTTAGTAGCAAAGACGGAAAGTAACATAGGCTTTTTTATCCCGATATTCCCACGGGAACGGGGACCACGCGGGTGAAACCGCGGTTGGAAGCTAGTATGAAATGTTTGTCATACATATTCACCAACTTTAATAACAAATTGCTATATTTTTTACGTCTTTAAATTCGTGCTTTTTGCCTGATACAATATCAGAACATTCAGGGCTAAAAAACATGTCACAAAACTTTTTATAAGTTGCCAATGTCCAACAGACATTAAGAAAAGAAATTATGAATAGAGACCTCTTCAAAACTTAAATAATAATTTTTAGGAGACACAGAGTGGATTGCATCGTTTAACTTGGAAGTTAACCGTGACTTTAATGGTGACATAATGTATTCGATTTGACAATTTTTTGACAACCAAAAATCGATCGACGCGTGGGTGTAGTCTACTTTGGTTGTTTGGTGGTACTATCTGGCACTGGTAAACCAAAAATCATTTTTGTCACAACTAGAAATGTCACATCTGGCTTATATGATGACCTGTTTGGCCCGGCGGAGGTGCGAATGCTCGCCTTCTGCTCCAAAGGTTCCGGGTTCGATCCCCGGACAAGACAAACATTTGTGTGCATGAACATGTCTATTTGTCTTGGTCTGGGTGGTTATGTATTGTGTATGTATTTACAAAAAATATATTAAGTATGTTCATCCGTTATCTAGTATCCATAACACCAGTTCTTCATGAACTTACCATGGGCTAGATAATTGGTGTGATTGTATGAAATATTTTTTTATTATTTATAACTTCTTTTCTTATATTTACTTTAAGTAAAATAGCAAACATGAAGCAACTCTCCTTCAGCTGTTAAACGAGGCAGAGATTATTAAACTAAAAAAAGCAATGTGAATGCAGAATTTATTAAAATGAATGAATCACAATAAGGATAATAAATATTGGCACAGGCTTTTCACGGAAGTGCGCTTTTATAGAAGGTCGACCATTTAGGTACCTACACATTTCATGATGTGCAAGGCAAGCCTTTTTCCTATGGAAATAAGGACACAATTTATTCACTAACATATTTTAAAGATGACAGGAAGTAAGTATTTATTGTAATTTGTGTTTACTTCTTGATTTTATCGTCTCTCACCGAAATACCTTTAAAAATAATACTATAAATATAAAAATATAAATCAAGAGTATGTAGTACCTACATTATTATGTACTTACAGCTTGACGTTTCGGCTGTGTTGTTACAGCCGTGGTACATACATAATAAGTGTCGCGTTGAGTCTACATGAAAAACCATATTATACTAAAATACTAAAATTGTCGATGAAAAATATTAATACTTATCACACAAACTATAATAGTACATTACTGCAGCGGCCAGCAAAAGAGGCATTGATGGACGAACGTGTAAATGTAAGTCCATCAATGCCTAGTTGTGGCCAAGGCTTGTATAGTACTTTCCTCAAATAATGCACGGAAATTTAAACTACCTACTTTTTGACAACGAACAACAATATTTTTCCCGCGTAAAGTGTTCATTTGTTGTTTCTTTTTATGCAAAACAGCTTTCTATTTGCAAGCCAGTTCGAAATTTAAATAAAACCTTTGATAAGTTGCCTTCTTGGTTGCCGTAATTCGGAGTAAAAGATCGTTCCATTTTTAAATTACACGAGAGATATGAGTTTACTACGTAATTTATTTGGCCGCTAAACACGACAGATATGGATTTTCATACAACTTTTGCCGGGCGCTGCTCGCATGAATGTGGCCAGTACAGCAATATCGATTTATCTCAAAGAAGGTTGTCATAATAATGCTCATATTTCCAAGCATATTTGAGAAAATATATTAAAACAATGACCAGTCTAAATAATAAACGCGAAAGTGTAATACCTTCAGTTATCGGTTAATAAATGAAATTATATTGTGTTTACTATCTTTATGGGCGCTATGAAAGCAGTATATTTACGACCTTGCATAAATGCTGCCACATCAGTTTGCAAGTAGTGTTATCGAACTTTCTTTGTAACACCACCGGTATAATAAATAAATAATTGCATACAATTACAGTAATTATCTAGCCCACGTTAAGTTTCATGAAGAACTTGTGTTATGGACTCTAGATAATAAACATATACTTTTTTTGTAAATACATACGTAATGTACATTACATTGAACACCCATACCAAGACAAACGGACATGTTTATGCACACAAGTATTTGTCTTGTCCGGGGATTGAACACGGGTACTCTAACGCAGACGGATGTAGTACCCCTGCGCCAAACAGGTCGTCAAATCGTCTATAGACTTTCAGTGTATGTACTCATATCTCAAAAGCAAAGAGTTAACAATTCTTTTTATAACAAAAAGTCAACTTGTAAAGCTTGACGTGATGTTCACAGTACATAATAACGTGAGAGGTGAATGAACTACACGGCAATGAAAATACAGTTTTTCCTTAATTAAAAGAACATTATGCCATTAATTCATAAGAGTAGAGAATAATAATCAAGAATCTGAGAAAACAGTGAAAAATGGTTTTGGTTTTTATATGTTTCATGTCTTTATTGTTAAAAAACATATTTTTATCTAAATAAAACCTAATACTGCAAATATGTAAATAAACGCAACTACATGTATTAAATTAACCTTATCGAGTTTGTAATGTAACACAGAGCGCATATTTTATTATCAGTGGGTATAATAAATGTTTTTGCAAACGTATTGGCTTTAAATACAACAAAACCGAAATAATGTGTTAAGTTACTATTTTTTTTATAACTTTTTAATTTTGCATTTTACAATGCTATTTTTATGTGATAAATATTAAACAAGAAAATATACTAGAAAAAAGCAACTTGTCTCATGTCGCCCTGACGGGACTCGAACCCGCATCCTTGGGAGTCCGGCCCAATGCACTAACCAATTATGCTACAGAGACCTATGAGCACACGTCGAATTTTTCTAGTATATTCACCGTTCTACGGTGTTGGCCACCGTCGCTTCATCAATGAGAGAAATATCCTCGCATTCGAAAGAAACATCTTTACAGATGTTTGACTATCGATTAAGATGAAGCAGCCATCTAATTATAACTTTTTAATTTTGCATTTTACAATGCTATTTTTATGTGATAAATATTAAACAAGAAAATATACTAGAAAAAAGCAACTTGGCCTCTCAAGGCCTCTCAGAGAAATATCCTCTCATTGATGAAGCGACGGTGGCCAACACCGTAGAACGGTGAATATACTAGAAAAATTCGACGTGTCCTCATAGGTCTCTGTAGCATAATTGGTTAGTGCATTGGGCCGGACTCCCAAGGATGCGGGTTCGAGTCCCGTCAGGGCGACATGAGACAAGTTGCTTTTTTCTAGTATATTTTCTTGTTTAATATTTATAACTATTTTTTTCTCGAGTTAGATAGATATTATGCTTAGTAGAGCTGTCTTGTACAAACACAAATCCTCTGCTTGTTATCATTGATTTCTCAAAATTGCATTACATCTCAAACCTGTCAACATCTGATATTCATTGACAGTCGATAATGCAAGCTAAAATGTTTTATTTCGTAGACTATCTCCAAAAGATTACTCGTTTATCTTTTTTTTATCTCAAACATATCTTTCTAAACAAGATCTCTTCGTTCAAGAGCGTTTGATTTCGCAACTCAAAGTGCCAGTGCCATAAATACAGATAAAAATTAAAGGTATTTTTTCTTAAAATGTTGGGTTCAGGCTATGGGTCGAATCTTTTGACACCACTGGGGGTGGCTGTGTTTGGGCCAGCTCCTTTGCTGGCTGGGGCGGTCGTTTCTGGTTTCACTCAAAGCACGAGTGGTATGAATAGTGCTGTGCTAGGGCCTAGGCCTGCGCGTAATGTCGGCCCACCTGTGCCACCCAAGAAAAAAGCCCAGAAGGTACGTTGCATCGAAAATTATTATGAAAAGTTGACGTTTTGCGGATTCTGTTGTTGAGTGCCAGATATTTCGGCGCAGTTACGCCCCTGTGCGTCATTACATGAGCACGAAGTAGTAATGCAACTGCGCCGAAATGTGAACTTAATAACAAAACAAAAAACGGGAACTTAATAACAAAATGAACTATGGAAAAAACCAGTTTAAAGTTATCAAGTCCCGTACTTATCTACACTAAAAATCGGGCTATTATATATTATGTTATGTCATCTAAAAGTTATGAAAACAGCAGAATTTTCAGGATACCGTGAAACTTATTGAACCGATTTAAAAGTTAAAAAAAAATATGACCAACTTGGGAACATACCTAATTTTAACGTTTGAATCATTTCAATCGGTTCAGCCGACTTCGAGTAATCATAGCACATACATAAAAAAAACATAATTATATACGCAACGAATTGATGATAACCTCCTTCTTTTTTGAACTCTGTTAAAATACCTTGCAAGAAATAAAAAAAAGGCGAAAAATACATTATTTTCTCTGCTAGTTGATAGAAGAGCGTTAGTGCAATTAATATTTATTCTGTGGTAGTATTTTCTCTACGAAAGTAGTAGATTTATACTAAACTTTGTATTACTATCCTACTAATTACTATTTATAAATGTTTGATGTTTGTTACTTAGGTAATCACGCAAAAATCAGATTTGGATGAAACGAAAGGGTATCTGATAGTTTATAGCCTGGTTAATAAAACATGAAACCTTTAATCCCGATATTCCCAAGGGAGCGGGTAAGTGAAAGAAAACGGCGGGCGGCCACGATTCGTTCTGAGTTCACTTTGACGCTCTTTCTCGACAATACTCGACGTTCATAATAACTTCTTATTTAATCTTTAGGTAATTACTTATTATTTGAACAAACATAACACCTGCCTCGCGAGATATTAATGTAAAATGTTTACACAAATGAAATTACCGAGACTACAAGACGTCACCTCTACATACTTCAAAGTTTATTCGTACATATCTTTAAGTATTCTTCTATCTATAATTTTCTTGCATATTAACTAGTATAATACTGCTAAAAATGTTATTATTTTGATACTTAAGCTTATATATTTTACAGGTTGGTAGATTGTTACACAAGTAGGTTTTTTTTTAATTAAATATTTAAATTGCTATCTGGAATAGATGCTACCTAGCAATATGGCTAATGGCTACCTTATGATTATGAGTTATGGTATTTCTTTCGAGTCTCTTTTGTGTTTTCCTATAGTTTGATAAATATTAAAGCAAATTGTCCCATGTTGCCCTGACGGGATTTTTCTAGTATATTTTCTTATTTATCACATAAAAATAGCATTGTAAAATGCAAAATTCCATCAACCATCATCAGCCTGTGGACGTCCATTGCTGGACATAGGCCTCTCCTAGCTGACGCCTATTGTGGCGTTCATAGGAGGCTATTAGCCTACTGCTACCACGCTGGCGAGACGGGTTAGTAGAGGGTTTGTTTCAAGTTTTCCTTCTCTCGCATAGCTTTTCAATGCGTCGAGCCTCTTAGTCGACTCTGACGACATCCCAGGCATGTAAGGGAGTGGTGACACTTGTATTCTTAGGCCGTCATCACACGGCAAAATTAAAAAGTTATAATTCCTATAGTTTATTTATTTATTGTTAGGGAAACACAGTATACTTAAAATAAAAAAAGCTAATACATAAACATTATACATAAACCAATAAAGTCTCCACTTATTGACTAAAAATATAAATCTGTTGCAGTGCTAAATACTATTATCTAAGCTCATGAAGTTAAATTAGAATAAGAATGAATTAATTTGAAATTAGTTCCTTGTTTTAGGTACATATTGTACAATAAAGAATTTATTACAATTACTAATTATCGTTATTTTTCAATTTCAAACAATTAATTGGTAATTTCAAAGTATCGGTATAAAAAAGTTTTGTAGTTTACCCTACAAAACTTTTTTATACCTTTGGTTTGAGCTGAGACATAGGATACATGTTATCCCGATATTACTACAGGAACGAAAACCACGTGGGCAAAACCGGTGGCGGCCGCTAGTATTAAATATCTCGAGTTGCCCAAAGATGACAGAATGTCATCATCCATTTTCTTGAAGCTTAACATATCCTTGCAAATATTCGGAATGTTCGGAAGTGAGGAGCCCGTGGCGCAGTGGTTCACGCGCTTAGCCTGCGATTGTTGAGGTTAAGCAACTTTCTCAATGGTCGGTCACGGGATGGGTGACCAGAAATTACTATCTCGTGCTTCTCCGTGCTTCCGCAGGCACGTTAAGACGTTGCTCCCGGCTGCATTTGCAGTCGTTAAAACCTACCAATGCGCATTGGGCCCGCGTGGGGGTCATGGCCCAGTCTCCTTATCCATCTATAAGGAAGGCCAGTGCCAGCAGTGGGGATATTAAAAATGGCTGATGACGACGATGACGATTCGGAAGTAAAAAATTCAACCTTTTTGGGTTTTGACGAAATAAGTACAGTAGGTATCTAGATTGACTACCTATGTTATTAAAATATGCTTTCATGGTACTATGGAACTAGCGAACAATATTCAATAATATCGTTTATGTAGCTAGCTAGGTAGTAAGTACGTGATGTGGGGCCTTAATGTTGCTTTGATATGTTTGCGTGCTTACGCTAATAGGTTTTATTAGATACTTAACTACCTTATTCGTTATATTGAACTCTGTATACTACTAAATAAAATATAATGAATAAAGTCAGTTTTTTGCTCATTTGCACTAAAAATGAGATTTTTTTTAAAGAAAATATCGTCTCATGTTAAAATTAATCCCCTTATATTAGTTTGAAAAGACATTAAAATCCTGGTTTACTAAAACGACAAAGTAGGTAGGTAATCTGAATGAAAACTTGAACTTTAAAAAGACGAAAATTATACTTATGAAGATCGATATTGTAGTGTTTGTATCTATGGAAAAGGATACAATCTACCCTGTCTCACACACACAGGAGGGCAACACTGGTAGCTGTCATTGTCAACGATGGATTGACAGATGACATATAGCTAGGCGGGAGTTCTGGTGGAGTGCGGAGAGGATTTCGGCTCCAGGATCCCCGAGGTGATGATACCTGAGTATTATGTCTGCTTGTCTTGGTGTGACGGTGAGCCAGGGAAACGGTTCGGTAGGATTGCAAATCCTACAGATATGTTCATAAAACAGTTTCATAACGATTTGTTCTTCGTTCGCCCAAACACTGAGTTGCCCCACATGAAAACTAACTGATATTGTGATAATTTTCAATCTTTATTACTTATTACAAATTGATATCCATGTAAATATCAAATTCTTTCGCCGTAAACGATTATTTTATGTATCATTATGTAGTAATATTAGGTGCCATTCGCTCGCTTATCTAATAAATTTTATTTGCTGATATCAAAAGATAGGCTTAATCTCTCAATTGTTTAAAACACTTGGTTTTATAAACAGCTAACAAAAATCTGATAACAGGAAAAGTTATATTATTTTCTTATGATAACGTAAGACAATAAGAAACTTATGTACCTACCTACCTGCTTATACGTCACATATTATGCACTTAGATATGAACCACAGAACATTAAAAGAGGTAGATATAACCTCTTTTCCTTGTTCTGTGATATGAACCTTACCTACGTTTTACCACAGAATACTTAATAGTACGTTTTACAGCAGCACGGTAGGTAAAAATAAGTTTCCGGATATTTTTATAGTTAAATCGTATTGTATTAAGTAGCGACCATTTATTTTGTTACATTAGGACAACATTTGGGCCAGCTACCCGTGTACATACAAAAGATGACTGTGGTTTTTTTTTTCTCTCTTTATTTGGGTCAACAAACAACTACATATTACATATAAGGGTTTAAATCATATTTTCTTAGGTAACTTAAACAAATATGCAGTCAAAGACGTTAACCACAAGTTACTTAAAAAAAATAAAAAGTTTATAAGACAGTGTGATGCTAAGCAACAACAAAATATAAAAATACAAAGCATACCTAATTTTATACTAAAATAATAATATTAATAATAATAAGAAAAAGACAGAATTACTGCTGAGCCAAACAGAATAAGTTCCTACATATTTCACTTAATTAAAATTTAATAAACCAGATGAAACAAGTCGGTCAAAATATGGTTTGGCTATACAAAAAAAAACAAATATATAATATATATATATATATATATATATATATATATATATATATATATATATATATACATATATATTATGGAATTATGGAAGAATATAAATTCATACAGTGCAAAAACATACGAATTTAGATAGACATAACGAAATAAATGGTCATTACTTTATTGCAATACGATCTATCAAGCGAGCTAAGATTTTCTCAATACAAATAATACAATATTATTAAAGAAGCTGCAAGAAAGTATTGCAATTAAGAGATATTTTAAGAAGATAGGTAGGTAAGTAGTTAAAGGCCCGCATCATCTCAATAGCGAAATGTTTTTTTTTGTAGGACCAAGCCACCCAAAATAGGCTATTTGACAATGCGAAAAATAAAGTGTCAATCAGTGTTAATTATGAGTTTAAAAATGGTTTTTTATTAACGAAAGTTGAAAATAATTATAAATTTATTTAAAAATCCGTAAATACAAATGCATTTTTTAAACCTTTTTTCACGTGACACAAAACGCTCCTGATTCGTCGAGTTTATAATGACGTCACCTGCTTGTAAACCTCGTTTGCCTACGTATGTGGATGATATGCAGAATACAGGCGAGTGACGTCACCGAACCCATTGGAGCGCCATATTGTCAAAGTAGAGTTTTGGCGCGCTATTTAAATATTACATTTTTAATTTGATATTTTTCAGCAAATATGTACCAGAATTAAAAAAAACAACTTTTACTGGGTTCCTTAAAATCCACTACATAATATAAAATGGATTTTCAAAACCTGTCAAATAGCCTATTGAGCATGTCAGACTTGTATGTGTAGAGAAATGCTATGATAGTGGAGTAAAAAAGAAATATGGATAGTGGCAAGTGGAGAATTATCTTTACCATGAATTAATAAATTTATTCCTATCAGAACTGGCGTGCGAGGGCTTGAAAGATGGCAAAGGCCAGTTGGAAACCTTTATCGAGATAGACGGTAAAAGTTTACCTACCTTGCGTGTTTGAGCCACGGTCAAAGTTTTAAGACCTAAGTGAGTCCGTTTGAGTCCTACATGAAAACTTGCGTCACTCAGAAACGAAAATGATTAATTGTGCAGTGCTTTCTTGCAAGAGTTCGTCAGTAACATTTACAGGACAATAAATCACGCTAGTGACGTCATCGTAGGTACGAAAAATTCGACACGCAAGGTTCTCCATACAGTTTGAAGCGCTCTTTACGTCTATCTCGATATAGGCCTGTAGGCAAAAGTAAGCCGGACCAATAATTTAGCCAAAAATTATCATTTAGTCAGTAATTGCTTCCAGCATAGTCAACAGCACGTCAGGCTTTTGTACTTGAACTAGAAAAACTGCAAAAAATTATAAAAAATGGGTTATAGACCCAATGGCGAAGGGTCATACATTACATGCCGATTCCCATAAGCTCAAGGAATTTAATTTAATGTTCTGTGGTCATCACACCATACAGTTCACCTCTCAGTCAAGCCCCGAGTTATGAAACATCGATATTCCATTGTTCTCTGGACACCGGACTCTAGCAAATGACGAATTTAACCTAGTATTTAAAATATAACTCGAAAATCTAGTTTTAAAATTCTGCATTGATTAGTTGTTTGCATGTGAGTCATGTGGCTCATACATACGCGAATAATAACTCTGATTGAGTAGAGTCAAGGGCGCTATAGTGGTCATTGTCAAGTACAGTAGTGTGTTGGTCAGCAGGACAAAGTTTAATCTATTATGTAAGTACATAAAAGTACTTTATAGCTGTAGTTTGTTTTAAGTTACTTACTCAAGTAAAAAAAACTGTCTCTGTGGTGTAAAAAAAACTATTAAGTACCTGCAAACTACTTATGAGATAGATCTAATATTAAGAAACGGAAAAATCTCTACATGGAAAATGTTTCACGCGTACCTCCCAGTTTTTAGGGTTTCGTAGCCTAAAGGCAAAAAACGAAAACCTTATAGATTCGGCCAAACCGATGTATGTCACACCCTTTTTATTCCAAAACTATGAGGATTACACAGTTGAAACTTGGTCGGTAGATGTATTCTGTAAACCGCTTTACGGTTTTTACACAAAAATAAAAAAAAAATGAATCAAAGGGGGCCCCATACATGGAACTGTTACTGAACATATTTTTTTTTTATCAATCCTATACGTGTGGGATATCATTAGATAGATCTTTAAAAATTACATTGAGGCTTCTAAAACTGTTTTTTCTCAAAGTCAACTATTTGAAAAGTTATACACTTCCAAAGTGGAAAAATGTGTGTGTCCCCCCCCCCTCTAACTTTTAAAATAAGAAAGTGAAAAATAAAAAAAATATATATGATATAGATCTTTATAAAAACTATTAACGAAATTTGGTTTGACCGAAATTTATTTAGTAGTTTCAGGGGTATATAACTTTGTCATTCATACAAACACTATGAAAAACAAACTTATTTTTGCAGATGAAAATTTATAATGGCATTTTGGCAAAAATAATAATAGAAACTTTATTGCACACGATACAAAAACAAACACATACAGAGAAAATGTCAAAAAAGAGGAACACACAATAGGCGGCCTTATCGCCTCTAGCAGTCTCTTCCAGGCAACCTTGGGTGAGAGGCGAAACGGTTTTTTTTTTATATTTTTTTTTTTTTAATATAAAAAAACTTTTTTTTATATTTTAATTTTTTTACCGACAATTAAAAGAGCGTTTTAATTGTGAAAATTGTAGATTATTAATTAACGGTTGTCGGTTATAAACGGAGTAATAAGTAAGTACCATTAGTATTTATTGTACCCACAATTATACAGGGTGGAAAAATGTATGGGCCCTGGTGGGCCACTACCTTAAATCTTTTGGTTAGCTCATTTTACTGAAAGGAAACATTCCTTTATTATTTAAAAGAAACAAAACTGCATTGAAAGCTTTTCATAAATACGCTTCCCACATCCACTAATCGAACCAGTTCAAAACTGTAAAAAATAACATTCAGTAATTTTATGAAATCAATCGATCGGATCAATCAAAATAATCAACTCTCTCTAACAAACATAGTAAACAACTTATAAAGTCAATGGGATCTTTTCTTATAAAAAATAAATCAATAAACACCCATTTGCACTAAACTTAAGAATCGCCTAAGACTATTCTTAACTATCTTAATCTTAATAAAAATTGCTTTGCACTATCCTTTTAAGACGTTCTTAAATCCACTTATATTCATAACTTCGAGCGCAGGAGGCGGTACCCTGACCGAAAGTGGCGCCGCGTTGAATTTTATTTAATATCGTAATTCTAATTCACAATTTTAATAAAACTTTACGTGGAATTTTTAGAGCCCATTGTCTTGTATTTTTAGAAGGTATCGCTACATCTCGTCATAGTCATTCGTAGAAGAAGATAGCAAATGTGTAAAAAACGGCCACTTTTAGCAGTTTTGCTATCTACTTCTAAAATTCCACGTAAAGTTTTATTAAAATTGTGAATTAGAATTACGATATTAAATAAAATTCAACGCGGCGCCACTTTCGGTCAGGGTACCGCCTTACGGCACTCCTTTGACAGCGTTTGAAAAAAGAAAATTAAAAATTAGTTTTAAGGTATTTACAAAAATATATTCTATAATACTTTGTGGTATTTATCTTATTTTTCGATTTCATAGGTGACCGCGAAATTTATTCTATAGTTTTGAGATTTTTGAGAAAAACAGGTCTGTTTTCCGAAAAACCCAAACCAAATGTTTCACCTGCGTTACCTATTTCAAGACAATGATTTATTAAATAAAATAAATTTTGAAAACATATGTTATACAATTCTATGATACAACAAAAAGACAAACATTTTAAATAATTTTAGTTTTACTATTGTAATTATCTCATGAGATAGATAATACTTTATTTCCACTGTGTAGTGTGTGTACTGTGTGTTACATGTAGATCATGTATGTAGCAAGATACTTTTAATAACTACTTTGTTTTTACGATGGAGGTTGGTCATCAATAACAAACGGTCAACAAAACGTTCTACCGAAACGAAAGAAGAAAAACGTCTACCAGCCATTATTATTAAAATATGAATAAACCAAGAATAATTGGAAAATCACGGCTATCAGTTATGCTGTCCACCACCTACACATGGTTAGAGCAGATTTCGAATAATTTTGAACGCATAAATTTGCAATTTTTTTGCCTGTTATTTTAAAAATCGTACCTATTGTAGGTACAGTTCGTTTTTCTAACTGAAACGATAACCAACTTGTATTGTGTTGTGACGAAGGTTGTTTTAAATATTATTGCTTATTAATTATTATAAGGAATCTCGTTTAGATTTAAAGTGTAATCTGTAATAATAAATAGAAATTGCAGCGAAAAATAAGAACTTGATCAGCACATAACATTATTTAAATAATTTATTTGTATTATTATCATTTAAAGTCGGTATAGAGGGGCAATGATGAAATATTTAAAAATCATCATAATGATGAAATACTAAGAAATAATAAGATCGAAGCTATTCTCCTCCAGTTAAAGTGATCTCTATACCTATCCCAATAGGAGGAAGGCCTTACTTTATGGGATGGGAAGTTAATAGACTGAGCTATATGTATAAATGCTATAATAAGCGGTATATCTTTGGTTGAAAACTTAAAAAAATGTTTTAACGCCTTAGTAAATAACGGCAGCAACACTATAAAATATGCCATTGAAAAAGAGCAAGAAGTCTAGGCGTTATTGGAATAAACTCTCTGAAGTCGGCTTCTATCCCAGATTATATTTTACATAATACTTCCTAAAATATGTGGGCATGACAAAGAAAAAAATATTATCTTATTGAAATTCAATATAGGACGTTAATATCGATAAATCATTATCGCCTTGTTTTGTCTTGTTGACATCACTTTATTTTAACATGGCAGCACCAAACTGACGTTCACACCAGGAATATTGATTCTGGACTTTATTTTTAAAGCTATAAATCTTATTTTTGCATGAACAAAACATTGTTGACGTCAATGTCAAAAGCAGCTGTATTTGCGATTTTGCGCCGCAATCAACCTCGCACATACGCAAAATACATAAACAGTATTTGCCAGATTTCGCTGTGATAAGACGTGGTTATTAAGATATGTGTGTGTAATCCGTCCAAACAATAAAATGAGATCGTCTTTATATCGAAATCGAGCGGGAAGCGATGAAGAGAGAGAGCCATTACTTCCCGCTATTCCAATAAACAATCATGGATCTGCTAACAACGAAAATGTGGTAAAAACTTGCGCTTCATAATCTAACTTATGCAAAAATCTCCTTAACAACTGACTCGGAACTATGCCGTGCTAAATGGCCAGTAATTTTCTTTGTAGACTTGACCGACTTGGTAATGGCAAAACTTCGATTCATCTACATCTACTTTTCTTTCCAACAACCAAATTTTTGTCGTATTACTATGCAAATGCCTATTACAAAAAGAATACAACACTGTATGCAATGACATTGACTTTAAAAACAATCACAATCACTCAAAAGCTATGAAATTGTTTTATGAATAAAAGGGTTAGTAAAACTGTTCAAAACAATTCAAAAGACATTGTATTTGCCCAAATACAATGTTCTAGAGTCAGTAAAACGTAATAATGATTAATATGCATGTTATTTTTTTTATCAAATGGTTTGTTGTCAACCACTAGAATGATCAATTCTTTTGTAGCATCGGCTTGAACTTTGCATGAATTAAATGAAATGTTATTTATCATGTTTATCTGTCTGACACTTTACCACTGTGTTTTGGATATACTTTTTTATCATACTTATGTCTGTCAACATTTAGGTAGGTATTTCACAACTAGTCATTTTTAATTGCCTTATCAACATATTATATTGAAGTGTGTTTAATTTTAAGTAACATACAAACATAAAAAAATATAAGTAATTACTTGTCTATAAGCAAAATTCAATAATATATCATTTATTTAGTCTAGGCTGATACAAGCCATCCAAGCAGGACAAAGACGTACAGCAAGAGACCTAGAAACGGCAAGAAACTCATCCAGGGCTTTTTTCTCTGTCTTATTTCATACAGAGTTGTCAAATAGAATATGACCTTACCAAACTATAAGTAAGGTCACTTTCCCTCACATAATGTTTGTGTATTTGTCCGTTTTTATTTCCCTTACGACTCAATCCTAATGTGTTCGTGTTGTTTGTTTACAGCGGGCAGAAGCCAACAACGGCACAATGGCTGAAGTGGGAGTCTCGCAGACGGTGCTCGTGGGGTCCCGGGAGGAGGGCCGCAAGCTTCCGCAGTACATCGCAGCTCTAGCTGGTAATTAATTAAGAAATGACGATCACTTACTCATCCTATATTATAATACTAGCGGATCCTCGCGGTTTTACCTACGTGGTGCCCGTTCCCGTGGGAATATCGGGATAAAATATAGCCTATGTCACTCGGGAGAAATGTAGCTTTCTAATGGTCTAAGAATTTTCTAAATCGGTCCAGTAGTTCCTGAGATTAGCGCCTTCAAACAAACAAACTCTTCAGCTTTATAATATTATAGTATAGATTATAAATTCGAATGTGTTTGTTTGTTTTTCTTTCACGCCCTTACTAAGCAACCAATCGACTTGATTTTCGGTATAGAGTTAGTTGATTAAATGGACGGAGAGTAACAAAGGCTACTTTTTATCCCGATATTCCAACGGGAACGAACGGGAACCACGCGAGTGAAACCACGGGCGGAATCTATAGTCTGTATTAGTATTATATAGAGTAAAGATTTAATTGTTTGTTTGTTTGCATTGAATAGGCTCCAAAACTACTGAACGGATATGGATGAATTTTGGTACACAGATTATTATTTATTATTATTTTTGGAGAGGGGACGCCAGCAAGGCCGGATGGGTGATCAGTCTCCCTAGTTGGAACCATTTCACCCAATTCCCCGACAGTACACAGATAGTAGATAGCCTGTTTATGAACATAGGATTATTATCATTTTTTGGAGAGGAGACACCAGCAAGGCCCTAGTCGGAACCATTTCACCCAGTGAAATGAACATAGGATACTTTTTATCCCGATATTCCCACGGGAACGGGAACCACGTGGGTGAAACCGTGTGCGGCCGCTATAATTAATATAAAAATTTGCGATAAGATAACAATGACCTCAAAAAATAACAATACACATTTCTACTGTGTTAATTTAGTGAATAATTTCTTCGTTTTCTTTTAATAAAGCCTGAAATTGTTTTCTAACATCTTTATGGCCATAATTAGGATAGGTACATAATCTGGTATATTAATAACTACATCCTTCCTTTCTCATTTTTAGTAAAGAAACCCAAATAGACTGCAATAAATACCATTAATTCTTTTATAGTTTGATTTTATGGTTTGTTGGAGACTCCAGAAAAGATTCTCTAAAAAACCATCTCAAACAAACCGAGAACTTGAAATTAGAGTTCTCGAAACAACCTAAAAAGACCTAACAAGAGTCTGAAATTTCGAAACGAGTGCATTTAACGATCGTTTCTTAAATTTAATTTGAGGAGTCAGTCAGTTATCTATCTCTTGACCACAGAAAACTTATAAGGACAAGTCTTTGAAAACAAATTAATAATGTTGTATTTTTTTTATTTTCAGCGACGCTCGGCGCTTTAGCCGCTGGTTCAATGTTGGGTTGGTCTTCCCCAGTAATATTCAAGATAACCCAACAGAACAGCACCGACTACGACTTCGACGTGAGCAAGTCTCAAGGAGACTGGGTCTCCTCGGTCATCAACCTCGGCGCCGCCGCCGTCTGCTTTCCTATCGGCCTCATCATGGACATGATAGGGAGGAAGAAGACCATGTTATGCCTCGTCCTGCCTTTCACCTTGGGCTGGCTGTTGATAACATTCGCGAGCAACCTCGCTATGCTTATCGCGGGAAGGTTCATAACCGGCATCGCAGGGGGAGCTTTCTGCGTCACAGCTCCTGCTTACACCAGTGAGATCGCCCAAGACTCCATCCGAGGCACCCTCGGCAGCTACTTCCAGCTGATGATAACAGTCGGTATCCTATTCGCTTACGCCGTCGGAAGTTACACCTCCGTCTTCGTCTTTAACATCCTGTGTACTATAATCCCCATTATTTTTGGCGTAATATTCTTCTTCATGCCGGAGAGCCCGAACTATCTGGTAGTTAAAGGAAAGAACGAGGACGCGCGCGAAGCCCTAATAAAGCTCCGCGGTCGTGCATACGACGTTGATTCGGAACTGGATGTCTTAAAAGCGAAAGCAGAAGACGCGAAGAACAACCCAGTGGCTTTCACGTCAGCGATCTCGAAGAAAACTGCCATCAAAGCGCTCATCATCTGCTACGCTCTCATGTTGTTCCAGCAGTTGTCTGGTATCAACGCGGTGATCTTCAATACTTCGGCCATTTTCGAATCTGCTGGAGCTGCCATTCCATCGGCGATCGCGACTATCATCATCGGTGTGATCCAAGTGGTGGCTACCTTCGTGTCCAGTTTGGTGGTGGACAAGCTCGGCAGGCGGATTCTCCTGCTCCTGTCGGCGCTAGTGATGTGCCTCTGCTCGACTGCGCTGGGAGTGTTCTTCTTCCTGCAGGACCAGCACGGGGCCGACGCGGATTTAGTACAAGCGATTTCCTGGTTGCCGTTGGTTTCGCTGTCGCTGTTCATCATCGCGTTCTCGCTCGGCTTCGGGCCGATCCCGTGGATGATGGCCGGAGAGCTGTGCCTCATCGACATCAAGGCGTTCGTGGGCTCGACGGCGGGCACGCTCAACTGGCTGCTCAGCTTCACGGTCACGAGCACATTCAACTCTTTGAATACAGCCATCGGCTCCGGGCAGGTGTTCTGGCTTTTCGCCGGAATCATGGTTCTCGGTTTCGTGTTCATCTTCTTCGTCGTCCCCGAAACGAAGGGCAAAAGTGTGGACGAAATCCAACTGCTCCTCGGCGCCGAACCCACGGACAGAACCGACAGGAAATAAACGTAGAAATGAAGATCTAGTGTATCTGAAAACTCCGACGACGCTTTCGGTGTCCTAATGTGCTTCAGTGGCAGTGAATGTGAGCGAGAACCGAACCCTCGAGTATCGTGTCGAATTAGTATTAAGAAGTTCTGCTCTGTGACATTTAGGTTAACGATAATTTATTAAAGAATTATAATTAATATACGATTGTTGAATTATTATAGACTGCGTAAATGTATGGCAGCTTTCGTAGGTTTTATATGTGATTCGATTTAAGTGTATTAAAACTTTAGTCTGAAGTCACGAGATGTAAATGTTAAGTAAGTTTAATGTAGACGTCATATCACAATGCCATAATGAAATATTTATGATACCTATAGACTGCTGGCGGTAGCTTGCATAATAATATATTCCATTCCATAATGCTGTTGTAGTTTTTATAGACATATTTATGACATATAGCGTTTTAGATGTCTATTTACTGTTCTTGGCGGCGAATTGAATAGGTGTAATGTATTATTTTTATTGTAAACAAGTCCTAATTTAGATACAACGGACTTAGGAAAATGGCGCGGGTGTGCCCATTTTTATTTTCGTGGTAAAAACAAAGTAACTTTGGGTTACTATGCACTAGTGTGTTTTGTCATACGATATGATAATCTATGAAACATATTGAAAGATTAAACTGTTAAATAATTTCAACGCACTGATAATCATTTATAGTTTATAGATAAAAAAAAAACCGGCCAAGTGCGAGTCGGACTCGCGCACCGAGGGTTCCGTACAAACCTGTAGGTATATAAGTAAAAGTTCACCCATCACGACAATCGAGTCATAGTTATGGTATTTTTATTGCAAAATAAAATTTAAAATTTTCAAAAATATTTTTTATTAGCTCCAATTGAAAGTAGACCTGAGTATTAGATATAAATTTCAGTTTGATACCTCCACGCGTTCCTGAGAAAAACGGTCTTGACAGACGGACGAACGGACGGACAACGAAGTGATCCTATAAGGGTTCCGTTTTTTCCTTTTGAGGTACGGAACCCTTAAAAGTATTTAAGTACTTGTTTCACTGTCAGCTAATAAGTTCAAACCTGTGCGATAATATTTAAAAAAACGGATACTTGAGATTGCATCCTGCTCGTAGGACCAATTCGAAGAAAAGTATTCTATATTATTGAATTAAATAATAAAATCCTTTTTATAACTTTTTAATTTTGCATTTTACAATGCTATTTTTATGTGATAAATATTAAACAAGAAAATATACTAGAAAAAAGCAACTAGTCTCATGTCGCCCTGACGGGATGAGACTAGTTGCTTTTTTCTATGAGACTAGTTGCTTTTTTCTTGTATATTTTCTTGTTTAATATTTATCACATAATAAAATCCTGCTGTGTTGCTAGATTTAAAGTATACAGAACATTTTGTACTGTTTGCTTGCCGAATACGAAGTCACAATAATGATAAACAGCACAGTCAACGAGCCTCCTAATATTTATTTAACTTAATATCAGTCTAAGAACTTCTTATTTACCACAGAATACTTAAGGAATTACTAAATAATCTGTAGTAACTGAAATCAGTTGGAAGTTGAACAGGCCCCTTATTGATTATGGTGTCAAAGAAGCTTGCCAATACATAATGCATTGGTTAATATGATGTATATAATGATGATGTACATATTTTATACAGCTTTACACGTTTTCAATAAAAAAAGACCACAAAATTATCTGTCATTTTTTTCGTTATATTGTTCCTAATTTAGTGTAGGTACATTTTATTAAGTATGTTTTATTGAAATATGTGAATTCATTCACAATAAAATCGTAACAGATTGATACAATTACTGTTATTATGTATTAATGTTATATTTTGTATATACGTCGTTTCCTGGCAGTTAATAGGTATGTTTTACTAGTAATTAAATGTAATAACAGAATTATGTGTTTTCAATAAACCCACCGTAAAATGTGAAGCATCTGTTTGAAATTCCAATTTATCCCACAGATTTTTATTGCATAAAGAATAAAAATGTTCAAAAACCCTGGGGGGCGCAGAAATGTCCGACCGATCGAAGAACAACAGTACTTTCGGATTTTGACGACCTGTTTGGCGCAGGGGTACTAAGCCCGCCTTCTGCGCCAGAGGTCCCGGGTTCGATCCCCGGACAAGACAAATATTTGTGTGCATGAACATATATATATATAATTATGTTTATCCGTTATCTAGTATCCATAACACAAGTTCTTCATGAAACTTAACGTGGGCTAGATAATTGGTGTGTTGTATGCAATTATTTATTTATTTTATTATATTTTCGTTTGAATGAACGGCGATATAACGGGGCGCCCATTGATATCTTTTAAATAAGTATATCATAAATTTTTTATTTTGCATTTTACAATGCTATTTTTATGTGATAAGTATTAAACAAGAAAATATATACTAGAACCCTCAGGGCCCGTCATCCCGTCAGGGCGACATGAGACAAGTTGCTTTTTTCTAGTATATTTTCTTGTTTAATATATATCTTTTAAATAGCTTGCAGCTACAGCAGGCAGAATTCCGCACCGGGTGCATGTAAGCCTAGTTACGGCACTGTTCATAATACAATACCTGATGTTAAATAATGATATGGCTGGAGATGGAAGCGCGCCTCACCCGGATAGGTGCCTTTACCTTGGACGAATTAACCACTCCAAGGCCTTTACCCTCAACAACTAAGTAAGGAGATCAGTTTGCGCCTTATGAAACCAAGATAGCTCCGCAGAAAATAAGCGGATAAAGACAGATATTTTGGTTTAATTTCATAGTTTGCCTATTGTGTTGGTAATTGTTTTATGAAATTGCTATTGGCAAAATCGTAGGCGCAATAACATAAATAAACAGTAGAGTACGCACCACGAACCAAGTCTCGCGCAATATTAAGGAACTAAAATTATCGCCATAGTAATAGAGCTTATTTTCGAATGTAGACTACAGCGCCACTCTCAAGAGACTTCCTTCGTGACGCGGACTGTAGTTACAATACTCGTAATACCTACCTATTTTCTTTAATTTGCAAAGACACGATTGATTAAGTGCAGTCTACAGCCACAACACCTTTTATGTAAGTAGGTATTCAATTTTCCTCAATCTATTTCGAACTACAGGTGGGGGAACTTCGCGGTTGACCAGTATGTACTTACAGTCTTTTTAGGAAGCTTTATTTTAAAAAGTAAGATATATAGAAAACGTTTACATCACAAATCATAGAACATTAACAGGTATTTCATTTGAATAATAAATTATTTCTGTAACATTAGCACTTTCCGAGAAAACGTTTCTCAAAAACTCTACTGATCAACCGGGAAGTTCCCCGATTGTACCTTGTTCACGTCACAAGTAGGTACTTGTGACGTGAACGTGAGCAAGGTACGTAGGTACGTACAAACACCTACTGGATATAAATTGGTAGCGGGGAAATCTGACAGCCATGAGAATGTTTTCAAGTTATATTTCATAATTTCTCGCAAGAACTCGGTGAAGTGCGAGTTAACGTCTCTGCTTCACAGACTTTCATTAAATACCTACTTACTTAGTTTTTCTTCAATTAAAAAAAGCACAAAATGCATTAATTTTTTCGGAATAAGTACCTATTCATGAATTTAAATTCAGCTTCATGGCTTCATTCATTCGGCTCATTTGAGTGCGATCTTAAGATAATGATGAATCTAATATGTTGAAAGGTAATACCTACCTAGTAGATGGCACAGATTATATAAGTATTTAATTATTTAGTAGAGCAACTCTGTTAAGGGTCATGTTTTGTCGACTGTACAATTTGCGTTTATTTACAGTCACAAAAACAATGTTCATTTGGACTAAAAATACCTCCCATTTTCTGATAATACGGTGTCAAGTAGCATACCTAATTACTACAAATATATCATACGCAAATGTATTGAGTGCGTCCTTATCGCCTTCGTAATAAAAAGCCATGTTACTGTCAAAGTTGTTGTGCTGTTAACTGTACTTATATGCATATTTGTTGTGTGTGTAGGATGACCTAGTGTCAGATATCATTTCACAACCTCGGGTCACACTGCACACACCTTATTTATAGTAAATGAGGCTGAAATATGAAACTACTTACTTAGGTACCTACGATGAAAATTTCCCTTAAGACTATATTTTAGTATTCTGTGCCATGAGTACATCGTTTGTATTGCATAAACTTTTGATAGTACAGGGGTTATTATGGACAGACATTATTAACACTTCGCTCGCCATTCCTACCCCCAAAATAAGAGCTTGTACTATGGGACCGTCCCATAGTCTAGGTAGACAATCCCAAGACTAGACATCCACGGGTCTAGACGGTTGCGGGTTTGAATCCCGGTATAGGTGGATTCCTGATAATTTAATTGAGTGACCTTCATAGCACTGCTTACAGGGAATCCCTGGGCGGGGATTGAAAATAGCATGAATGAGTGAAACCCGGGATACTTATTCAGAAAAATCCCCGAGCCTCCGGCCGGCTTCGCCCCACAGCGAACGCGATAACTAGTTGCCGCGGCACTGATGGTTTTCAAGGTAGTCTGGGGAAAGAACCCTTATCTATCACCCAATCCACTTTTTTTAGTTCTTGGCCACAGCTTATTACTTACTTTCATACTTAGGCCCGTATTCTAGAACGACACAAGTGGAGATCTCTTCTCAAGTATAGTAAGCAAGGGGATTAATGTATTTGTTGCATGTATTTGCATCCCTAACAGTACTTGAGAAAAGATCTCCACTTGAGTGTCGTTCTAGAATACGAGCCTTAGCTCACACCTAAATATGTCCCCAGCAGAGTTTATAACAATATTAAGATGGGGGGGCCGTCGTGCGTAGACATATACGATCTCCACAGTACCTACCTACAAGTGACAAGTGCCTACCGGAGTGGTTCAAAAAGAACAACTCGCCTAGAAGAGGAGTTATTATAGTGTTTATTCAGATATTGAAGCCGTGTTTTATGAGAACATTTGAAATATGACGATTTATTAGGTCAAGCCTACTTTCCAGTTAGTTCGTCAACTATAAAACTATGGACAAGACCAAAAACAATTTCTGATACAAAAGGTAATTTATTTTTCTCTTAGTACTAATTCATTAAAACAACAAAAATATACACAAACCCATCTATCCTCATTATTTTGATGATTACAAAGATTTGTTTTCTAAAAATAAGATGGGTTTAATAAAAGAATGCAGGTACTAGGGCAAGTTCATATTTGGTTAAAATCCATTCATCATCCAACCATCCATATTTCATATTGTATTCTTGTCTGGGCAGGATCTTTGTCTGAATTAATGTCGGCCTTATCAATTTACTGCTTTTCTCGTAATAATTGCAAATTGAAAATAAGTAAATGGCCTAAAAATAAGTAATGAGCCGTGTGGTGACGGCCCAAGAATACAAGTGTCACCACTCCCTTACATGCCTGGGATGTCGTAAGAGTCGACTAAGAGGCTTGACGCATTGAAAACCTGTGCGAGAGAAGGAAAACTTGAAACAAACCCTCTACCAACCCGTCTGGACAGCGTGGCAGCAGTAGGCTAATAGCCACCTATGAACGCCCCAACAGGCGTGAGCTAGGAGAGGCCTATGTCCAGCAGTGGATGTCCACAGGCTGATGATGGAAATGGCCTAAAAGTATGGATTATGATGAGAGAGAATTTTTTACAAACTTAATTATTTTTTCTAAAAACTACACTCGGCTGTTTATTATAAAATACTTACTTAGGTACTTGATTTTTTTTCATCATTTGTTGTTAAACAACTTCAGAATACACACCGTGTTTTATGAGAACATTTGAAATATGACGATTTATTAGGTCAAGCCTACTTTCCAGTTACGATAAGCATTGCAAGTTCGTCAACTATAAAACTATGGACAACACCAAAAACAATTTCTGATACAAAAGGTAATTAATTTTTCCCTTAGTACTAATTCATTAAAACAACAAAAATATACACAAAACCATCTATCCTCATTATTATGACGATTAAAAATATTTGTTTTCTAAAAATAAGATGGGTTTAATAAAAGAATGCAGGTACTAGGGCAAGTTCATATTTGGTTAAAATCCATTTTTTATATTTCTTTCTATGAAACTTTAATTATTATAAAATGGTAACTTTGCCTAACATCATCAGTACTGTCAGTACCTATTTGCCAACATTGAAAGCAGCAAGATCATAAAATAATTTAAGGTCAAGTTTAACATATTTGTAAAAGATTAGACTATGACGAAGTTTAATTAATATACAACACTACATTTTATTATGTACTAATGGTTTTCAATGTAGTTAACGATAAAACTAAAATAAATAAACTTTCACTAGGCACTTGTAAAATATTTGATACAAAATATGCAATGAATGAATAAATGATTTATTAACAAAAAAAAATACAAAAGTATTTAAGTACCTATCTTCTCATAGATTTCCAAAGGGATGCATAATAATATTTTATCTTTGGTGGTTTAAAAAATGATAATAAAATAAAATATTCAGTATATATGCATACCTACAGTTTCTCTATAACAGAAAAATTGTACTGAAGGAACAATTATTGCATAACCTGGCAAGACCATCCACAAGGACTAATTTTTTTGTCATCTGAGACAATATTTGAGACTGATTTTGAGTATTTTTCCAGCAAATATAAACAAAGAGATATAAATTAATTATCTAGTATGCCAAAACAGCTGCCTCTAAACAATAGGGGTTAAGACATCCTTGAGTATAGATAATGATTATATAAATAATGATAAGTAATTGATAAAGTACAGATAACATAATAAGTTATTCGATTACATTAATTTAAAAAAATATAGTGAGGACATTCATTTGGATTTGTTCAGTTTGAAGTTCCTTCACCTATTTTTGAGTATGCTCTTCTGAATAAATTACAACAAAACAATGAATTCATTATGGCATTGAGGGAAGTTGAACTTTCTGACCGATACAAGCCAGATGATACTTCCTCGTAACTGGTTTCACCAATAAATTGTTGTAAATCGCTCTTTGGGAAGCCATCTTTATAATACTGCTTAATGGTATCATAAGCATCCATTATGACTGAAATGAACAAACTGAGAACTACATAAATGTACAAGCTTATGAAAGAATACAAATATATTCTGCTAAACCACCATAGCATTGGGGACTTTTTGGACATAATCGAAAATGTGGCAAACATGTCATCACCATTAATAAGTGAGAAAAGACACTCTGATGTCATTGACAGTGAACGGAACTTCATGTGATAAGGACCTAATATCAACCAACCACAGAATGTGAAACCTGCATACAACAGTAAAGCACATACAGAAAATCTAAATATTTTAGGGGCAGCCTTCTTCAGTGTGAGGATGACTACATTGTATGTCTTGAAAAATCCTAAGTACCGTAGTACTCCGAACCAAACCAGCAAATTCCCAGTACCAAGAAACAAAGAGCAAACATTCCACTGGTCATTTGTGAATTGGTTGCGTTCAATTTGCTCTTTTATAGCAGATCCCATTATTATTAGAATATCATTGGCTATTATCATAATATACCATATATTCAAGAACTCCAAACGACTAGTCATGCTCAACTCTTTGTTATAAGCCCTATGGAAGAAATGTACAGTCAATTCTTTAAGAAGTTGTGCCCTGTATATAGCTCTACTGCATAAACCTAAGGAAGCACAACAAATTAATATCACCAAGATGTTCAATATACTTCTGAGAACTTGGTCAATTTTGTTATCTGTGACATACTCTTGATCACCTTTACAAACCAGCTTGAATGGGTCAGCTTCCAGAGCTAGTGACATTTGGCCATCGTGATCTTCATTATCAAATATGATGGCTATATCAAATCTATAACAATCTGGCGGAGTGATCGGGCCTGCAGCTCTAAAGTTGATAGTTTTTAAAGAAAACTTGAGTGTGGCCCGCACTAAAGCTGCAAAGTTTATATCCAAACCGGAAGTCTTTAACAGGTCTTTAGAACTGAATAAACTGCTGTCACCTCCTGTAAAAGTTGTACATGTCTCAACTATTTCAGAGTTGAATTCATAGCTTTCATTGAACCCATTAATGATGCCTTCTTTATAGTTGTACTGGCAAAATATAGGATCTACTCTTACATTGCTTTCATTATTGTAGGAGTAAGGACCTATAGCATTGCTCAGATTCACATAGCCAGCGTATGCATAATCTAAAGTGTTGTAGAATTCATCAACTTTATACACGGCTAGAGGGCCCGCACCAGGCGGGTAGGCGTTGATCTCGCGCGTGGAATCCCAGCCGAGGAGGAACAGGTGCGAGAAACTGATGCGGTTGTCCCACGTGTAATTCACGTGATTGTAGCGATTGTGTGCAAACAGACACAACTGGAACGTTACTAAAACTATCTTGATTACTTGCACAACAAACTTGTATGGAAACTTTCGCTTCGCCTTCCATTTTTCAATTGGATTCATGAAGAAGAATTGCAGCTTGCGACGCATTTTCTCTTCCATCTCATTTATCATGTTTGGGGTAACGGAGGAAAAGCCTTGATCGTCGTCATGGTTCATAGAGTTACCAGCGTTTTCATGATCTTCATCTGAACAAACGTCGTGAAATGAAATCATATTCTACTCGCTGTGCAATGACTTTGGTATTCACTTTTCACTTCACATTCACAGATAACGCAGAATCCCTTTTGATTGAGTAATTTTCCTTTGTTGTTTTCCCACAAATTGTAGGCAATTATTATTCAACGCAACGCACTGCAACTTCAATCAAATCAAAATGACAATTGAGTGAGACATTGACAGTGACAGTTGATAATAGTGATTACAGAAAGTAAATAATAGTGGCGTACCACAAGGGAGTGTACTAGGACCTCTACTTTTTTTACTATATATAAACGACTTGCCAGAAGCGCTAGACAATGACTGTATCTTGTTCGCTGATGATACTACACTAATAATAAAATGTACAAATAAAAACACATTAGAAGATGTTTGCAATAAGGAACTGAAGTCAGTGGTTGAGTGGTTAGGAGACAATCAGTTACAAGTAAACATAGACAAAAGTAGTGTCGTACATTTTCATACCTATAACAGCGCCACAAAGACACTCAATATAAGCTATGAAAATTCACGGGTGCTTCAAAAAGATCTTACCAATTTCTTAGGGATTACGATAGACAAGAATCTCAACTGGAAAGAGCATATTAATAAAGTCTGTAGTAAGCTGGACAAATTCGTGTTTGTACTTAGGCGGCTAAGGGCAGTTGCAAACCGAGAAACCACTTTGACAGCATATCACGGATATGTCTCGTCTGTTTTGCGTTACGGTCTTATTCTCTGGGGAAACTCAGTAGACGCTCATAGAGCATTCAAAACACAAAAAAAATGTATTAGGGCAATCTGCGGAGCTGACTTCCTTGACCATTGCAAGCCACTATTTAAGGAACTAAGGATTCTACCGCTACCCTGTCTTTATATATTTGAAATTTGTATGTTTGTCAAAAATAATTCACGTCTTTTTCCCTTACATGACACGGTATATAAAAAAAATAACACTAGACATAAGTATAAACATAAATTACAGATTCCACCACAGAAATTAAAAATCTACTCAAATAGTACGTTTTGTAATGCGATCAGGATTTATAATATGTTGCCAGTTCAAATAAAAGAATTGCCTACCAACAAATTCAAATGTCAATTGTTTAACATTCTTTTAGATCAATGTTATTATTCAATTGAGGAATTCCTAGGTCATAAACTGTAATTTATTGTATATTTAATTTTATTAAATTAAATTGACATTTTATTGGCAGGCAATTATTGACATTTAAGATTTGACATTATATTCATTTGACATTATTAAGTTATGACATTGTATTATTAAATTTTATTTAGACATAAATATTTATAAAATGGTCAATGTATGAATGAATGGTTATAATTAATGTTTAATTTTGTGGTTGGTTTATAATATTTAATTTTATAATGTTTAATTTTATTTTAATGTTAAATATTTACTGATTTCCACGCCGAACTAAGGCAGAATATGCCGAACTTATATTATTTATCAGCTTAAATTGTATACCATATTCTGGGAAATAAAGATTATGATTATGATTATGATTATTACAGTTGTTCGAAACGACTATAAATGATAAATGTATAATCCGCATACGCTATCTGCTATAAATTTCTAGCGCGCTATAAAATACGCTATAATATAGCGTTTAAGACAAAAAGCGTATGGGGCCGTCGAATAGCGCGTTAAGTCGTGCAGTACGCTAGATTAATTTGTGCGCTAGATCTCGCGTAGTAGATCTAGCGTAGCGTCGCGTAGTCTTAAATAAAATAAAGCAGTAAAGGAAAACCAATGAAATTTTCTTCATAATCGTTCTTCGTCTAATGTCTAACGAAACGAATGTTAAGTATTTACACTACAATGTCTACAATCACTTATTTAAATATTTATTTACACATATTCTCATTCTCAGAAGAACAGAATCATCGCAATAATAATAACACAAATAACCGCAAAACACACTAAAGCGCGCGCGATAATATAACGGGTAGCGATCGAGACAAGCCTGCTGCGTACGTAACGTAGAGCGCGTTCGATCGCAAACGCGGCGCGCGATGACTGGCAGCGCGCTGTGGCCGCTGTGTTACATCGGGATCTTCCACTCTAGGCGGGTACGGGTTCGAGCTCCTGCTCCTTCCCCGGGCTTCTTCTCATGGGGCCACAGCCCCACGGTGGTTTGGTGCCGCTTAGCGGCCGTCAATGACTATATGAGTGCCCCCGCCGGAGTTTGCTGCGAGGCCCTCTGCGCGGTCTGCCGCACCGGGTGAGACCCCCATAATGGGGGAGGCCCAGCGAGCGCTTTTTTTTTTTTTTTTTTTATACTAGGAGAAATGCTTTTACGCATCCCTCGCCCCCAGGTGCAGGGGCGATTCGAAATGTTGGACTCACCTGGAGTACACGGCCTATACAAACATATAGGCCACGCACTCCATCCCACGCCCCTCCCGTACCCCCACCTAGCGTGTGAGCTCGGTGGAGGTTCGGAAGGGGTATATATCCCCTTGTATCCCCACCTTCCCATCCTAATGATGGGAAAGTGGGGGGGGGCCGGGGACACCCGCCTCCCGACCCCCCATCGAGTCCTAAGGCTCGATGGGGGGACGGGAGGCAGGCGGGTACTACCAACTAAAACTCCTAGTACTTGCCCTCCAGGCCGCCATTGGTCACGGGGGGTAGGGTTCGCAAACACCCCTACAGACCAGGCGGCCGTGGCCCGGTTACCCGGGCGCCCTCACGGCTGGAAGATGGCCGAGCAAGTTTGGCCATCTTCCCAAACGGTGGAAACCGTGCAAGACCGGCGATGGCACACCCACCATCGCTAGCTTGGTTTACCTAGAGAGGAATTAGAAGGGCCGCCCGAGCATCCTCTTCGCGAGCCCTTTCCGCTGTCTCCTTCTGGAGGATTACATCCTCGCAAAAGGAAACTGCCGCTTCCCATGATCTGTCACTACCCAGCATCTTACTGACGATGCTGGGTAGGGAGAGATCCCCTCCCATCACTGCCACGAGATCCCGACGCTGCGCTGACCACGCAGGACACACTTCTAGTGTGTGCTGAGCAGTGTCCAGCGCCGCGTCGCACCCGTGGCATTTTGGCAGCTCCTCCCGGCGGATACGGTGCAGGAACTTACCGAAGCATCCATGGTCGGTAAGTACCTGCACTAGACGGAAGGTGAGTACCCCGTGCTTCCTGTCCCGCCATTCATGGAGCAGCGGGCGTATAACCTCCACTGTCCTGGCCCCCGCCACAGGAGTCAGCAGCTGATTTTCCCAGTCAGCCATAATGTCCTCCGCCGCCCTCCTTCTTACGTCAGCAAGCTCCTCAGGGGCCAACCGGTCGCCCGTTTGCCTGGCCTCCCTCCTGGCAATGTACACTCTCCTGAGAACCTGAGCCTCAAGTTCCCAAGGGGGTGTACCCGCCAACACGCATGCCGCTGTCCATGACACGGTCCTGTATGCACGGATCATGCGCGTCGCAATCACGCGCTGTGGCCTCCTGAGTAGGCGGCAATTCTCCCCATTAAGGGAGGCCGCCCAGACCGGAGCCCCATAGAGGGCCATACTTCGTATGACCCCCCCGAACAGCCGTCGACAGTTGGAGTCGGGGCCGCCAATGTTTGGGAGGAGTCGTCCCAAGGCCGCGGCCGCCTTCTCCAGTCTAGGGCCCAGCTGGCGAAAATGTTCCGAGAACTGCCAGCGGCTATCCAGTATGAGCCCTAAATATTTAATGTGAGGTTTGATGGGAATGGTGACACCATCAACCCTCACATTTGCTCCCGCCGGTGGCCGGCGTCTAGGGCCATGAAATAAGACGACCTCGGTCTTTCGCACTGCCACCTCTAACCCGATGAGAGCAATGCGCTCCATCACCAATTGAGCCCCAATCCCCGCCAGAGCCCTTGCCGCCCAATAGTCTTCGCCCGAGGCGGTGATGAGAGTGTCATCTGCATAGCATATGACACTCATTTTGGGCAATAGGGCTCCGCGGAGGACCCAGTTATACCCAAGGTTCCACAAGAGCGGGCCCAGCACCGAACCCTGTGGAACCCCGCACGCCATACTTCGTGACAGAAGCCGCCCTTCCGAGTCTAGATACAGGACCTCCCGATCCTCTAAGAAGGACTCGATAATGCGTCTCAGATACACTGGGACTCGATGGTACCTGAGGGCATCCTTAATTACGGAGTAGGGGAGGGTGTTAAAGGCATTGCGTATGTCCAGTGACACTGCCATTACCTGCTCCCCTCTCCTAGTCGCTCTCTCCGATAGCTCCTTCAGGGCTATAATAGCGTCCATGGTGGACCTTTGTCGCCGGAAACCAAATTGGTTTTCTGAAAGGTTGGGACCCTCTCCCTCTAGATGCTGGACAACCCGCTCCGCTATTATGCGCTCCAGCATCTTAGCGGGCTCGTCCATCAAGACCACTGGTCTGTAGGCCTCTGGGGAGTCCACGGGTCTCCCTTCCTTTCTTAGAAGACAAAGACGCCCCTTTTTCCAGTCCCTTGGAAACTCGCCTGTCTCCAGGCACCGGTCAAATATTGTCCGGAGTTGCCCACCCAGATGTTTAAGGGCAATAGGCAGCACTTTTCCCGGGATGCCGTCTGGTCCTGGAGCCTTCCTCCTCGACCTAAGACGATCCGTTACTAGGTTCATTTCGGCCTCCAACACAGGGACAAAACCTGTTTGTGAGTCACTTGTGACATCCAGCTCCGGGGCCACCAGAGGAGGTACGTCTGGAACATCTGCAGGGAACAACCCATCCACAACCCGGGCTAGGAGCGCCGGATCCATCATTTCCGTGGACGGCGCCTGATTCTGCATTTTACTGCGTATCATCTTATAAGGACGTCCCCACGGGTCCCTATTAAGGTCCTCCAGGAATTCTGCCCAGGAACTCTCCTTGGATCTACAGATCGCCACTACGAGGGCCGTTTTTGCTGCCCGGTATTCCTCTTGGAGGCCTTGCTCCTCTCCTGGTTGCTGGACCTTGCGACGGTGACACCTTTGCAGAGCACGTTTGTGTCTCTGACAGTCTTCTCGGAGGGAGGAGATTTCCTCCGACCTCCAGTAGACTTGGTCTCTACGAGGAGGACCCCTTTTTTTTGTTTTTTTTTTTGTTTTGAGTGAGGGGAATCCAGTCTTTACAGATTCCTGCCTCGAGGATATGCTGGGTTCACCTAGCATACCCGTCCTGGTAAAGACCTAGGAGCAAGCACACTATCTCTCGCCACCCCCGTTACCCCGTCGAGCCTAATAGGCTCGGCGGGGTTACGGGGTAGGAACGAGGAGGACCCCTGACACACGGCATAGAGGCGTTGCAAACGGCAGTGAGAGACGCCGTCAACCGCCTGACATCCTCGTCGATTGTGCCGGCCGGTCTATCTCCGTCCATACACCAGGCCTGGACTATGGCCGCCTCCTCGGCACACTCCTTGTCAAGCCGTGCTACCGACCACCGCGGGAAAACGTCTAAGGAAGTTCTTTGGGGCAGATGCGGACCTCGATGAGCTCCAGAGTGGGAGAACTGAAATCGGATGTACCGATGGTCCGATAGGCTCTCCGGATCGACCAGTACTCTCCAGTCCCCCACTCTTGGCGCTAAGGCCAGGGTAGAAAAGGTTAGGTCAACTATGGACCCCCCCGACCCCCGTACGCATGTGAAAGTGGTACGGCCCAGCGAGCGCCTGCGAACGGGCCACGGCTTACGCAAACGGGGTGTGGGCTATAATTAGGTGGTGGTAGGGGGGGGGACGACGACAGGATTGGGTAGGGTGGGCTGGGGAGATGGCGGGGGCACAATGTGACGGGGCAGCGCCTTCGTCTTCCTCTTGGCCCTTGTGGTGGTGGGGGAAGGAGCTCTTCCCGCTGTTGATGGTGATGAAGATAATGGTGTTGGCGGTGGTGGTGGCATGGGAGCGATGCCCTGCAGGTGCTGGTGGGGGCCCTGGTCGGCGCTGTCGAATAGTCGACTCGCCAGACGACCCACGAAGTCCTGCACGGGCTCGACGTTGAGGTCCCGTGCGATCACCTCGTTGCGAACGTAGCGCCCCGCCTGGGTGATAATACGGAGCGCTACATTTTGTTGTTGTTGCAGCCTCTGCCTCTGGGTCTGCGAACACAAGAAATATCACGCCGGTGCGGCGTAGGTGAGCCGCGACCGAACGTGGGTTTTGTAGATGGCGGTTTTGGTTCGCAGAGGAAGCCGTGAAGATAGTACAGGACGGAGAATGGCCCGCGCAGCGCGGGCAGAGGTTGAGACGTGGTCTACCTGTGCGACCATGCTGAGGTTTCTATCGATGTGGCAGCCCAGGTACCGTACGGACGGCTGCCACTGGATGGCCTCGCCCTTCAGTTCCAGCTTGGTGGGCACCTTCTTTTGCGTCCCAACGAGGATTGCGGTGGTCTTGCCCACGTTCACCGCAATCCTCCAGTTGTCGAGCCAGGGCGGGAGTAGTTTCAGCTGCTTCTGGAGTCTCATAGCAGCGGCCTTGGGCCACGGGGAGGAAGTGTAGAAGGCGCTGTCGTCCGCAAACAGCGACAGCTCGATCCTTGGCTCCCATTCCTTTAGTTGGTTGTTGAGGCTAGGAATGTCGTTGGTATACACGGCGTACAGGGTGGGCGACAAGCAGCTGCCCTGGGGGACTCCTGCCCTAATGGGACGCAGCTCCGACTAAGGAGCGTGGAGGGTAAGGACCCTCCACGCTGAATAGCCGGCCCTCCAAGAATGAGGCCAGCAAGTGTACGAGGGCCGGGTGCACATCTGTGTTTTGGTGCATTTTGAAGATTAGACCAGGGTGCCAAACCCGGTCAAATGCCTTCTCTACGTCGAGGAAGGCGGCCACTGTACAGTTACCCTTGTTGGTGTTTTTCGCCATATGGTGCAGAACCCGCGCCAGCTGGAGCGTCGTCGAGTGTCCGCTGCGGAATCCATACTGTTCGTCCCTCAGAGCAATGGAGGGACGGAAGTAGCGGGAGACGCTCAAAGAGCTTGGCTACGTGGTCGAGGAGCGTGATGGGGCGCTGATTGGCGGCTTGTCGGCGGTCCTTACCCGGTTTGGGGATGGTTATAACCCGGCCTTGCTTCCAGGCGGCCGGGAAGTAGTTGGCCCGTAGTGCTGCGTTGAATATGCGGGCCAGCGCTGCCCACCCCTGTCTGGGGAGAGCTGTAAGGGCTGTGGGTGGCAGGTTGTCGGGTCCTGGGGCCTTCCTGGGATTTAGGTAGAGGGCCGCCTTCCTTACCTCCGCGGGCGAAATGAACGCGCTTCCTGGTAGTGGCGGTGGGGTGGAGGCCAGGTATTCCGCCACTTCTGAGCTGCTGAGCTCTGAGCCACAGCGGCTGAGCACCACCGCAAGGTAGCCCATACCTTGCGGTGGTGCTCAGCCGCTGCTGGGGCTGCTGGGTGCGGCGAGAACTGGACGGCCAGGTGATCGGCAATGATACGGGCCCGGTCAAGGGCGGCGTATCTCCTCTGGCCGTCGGCGTCCAGGAGTGGATAAGTGGGCTGCGGGGTCTTCGTGAGGCATCTGTTGAGCGCATGGAGACTCGGCAGGTGGTCGGCTGCACGGTCGATGGTGGCCTTCCAGGTCGACCCGCGCCAGGTACTCACCGCTTCGCGGAGCTTCGCCGTGGCCCTGTTGAGGCTCTTTCTAACGCTCAGACATCTGGACTGAGTCCATAGCTGCTTGAGTCTCTTTTTCTACCCTAGCTGGTTCTGTAAGTGGCGGGGGAGGTCGTCGCGGCGTTGGGTTGGAGGTGCTTGTTTTGTGTGGGAGGCCTTTGCCTCTTGCATCTTCTTGATATAGAATTCGATGGCGGCGTCTATCTCCTCTTTGGTACTGAGTGGTCCGGGTAAGGTAACGTCCGCCATCGAGGCTCTGTAGCCCTCCCAGTCGGTTTTGTATTGAGGGCGAGCGGGGGCCACGGCGTCGGGTGCTGTGGCCAGCGTGATTAATAGTGGCAGGTGGGGCGTGTCGGCTTCATACAGTACCTCCACACTGATGGGGCTGGTGATGCCCTTGGTGAGCACCACGTCGATGGTGCTGGGCTGTTGGCGTCGTTAGGTGGGTAGTGGGTGGGTGCATCTGGCCCCAGCACCTCTATGTCCCTGTCTGCGGTTACCTCTAGCAGTCGGCGGCCGTCTGTCGACGTGGTGCGGGACCCCCACGCATGGTGCTTCGCGTTCAGGTCCCCTGCCAGCACGGTGGGGGTCTGGCATAGTCGGGCGGGTGGATACCCGTCTGTGGAGGTCTGTAGGCGGCGAATACCTTGAGTTCTTGTCCCCCGGCGTGCACCCTCACGCCGATGGATCTCAGGCTGTGGAACTCCGGCCACGGGAGCTCGTCATGTATTATGTCCCTCCGGACCAGGTCCGCCGTGCCCCTGTATGGGCAGCCCTGGGGGGACATCTCGTCGCGCCTGTAGGTATGGTAGTTGGGGATCCGGAGGGTAGCCTTCTTGGTAAGGAGTGTCTCACCCAGGAGGACGATGTGGATGTCCTGCGACTGGGTGAGAAGGCGGAGCTGGTCTAACTTCTGGCGAACGCCTCCTGGGTTCCAGTACATCACCCGTAATGTACTGGGTGTGAGGCGGGGATCAGCCTGGGGGCCTACCACCATCTCCTAACGCAATATTGTTTAATGTCAGTTTGTATCGGCGCAATGTTGTTATATGTCATATCGTACCGCGAACCTCTTAAAACAAGCTTGTCTTTTGACGGAAGTTTTGTGGCGTCATCGCTCAATCATTCACTCAAACAAGATTTTTATCAATCAAACCTACTACGACGTCTTAGGTCAAATAAAGTCAAGTTTGCAATTTAAACAGTATTGAAACAAAAGGAAAACAAAACGTTCTTACGACATTGCCGGGCCCGTATCATTGCTTTCTAAAAGATGGCGGTAGGCCTGCTGGTCATCTCGTGGAGAATGGCTTGGAGGGGGTCCGTTCCCTGCTGGATGCTCTGCAGCAGGGACCCCAGGATGCTGATGAGCAGTTGGGTTGTTTGTGGGTGTATGTGGTGGCCCTGAGGGGCCTGGTGTGGGCGCGGTGGGCCTTGCGGTGGGCCCCACCGCTGCTGGGTGGAGGCTTGCGGTGCATGCCCCTGGTGCTGGGGGGCCGGGCACTGGGATGGAGGTGGGGGCGGGGGTTGAGTGGGCCCCCTGAAGGAAGGTGGGGGTTGTTGGTACCCCCGGAAGGGAGTTGGGGGCTGTTGATGCCCCCTGACGGGAGGTGGGGGCTGTTGATGCCCCCTGTAGGGCGGAGGGGGCTGCGGCTGTGGGGCTACTGGTGGCCTCGCGGCTTCCAGGGGAGGGGCAGGTTGTGGGGCTCTGGGAGCGGTCGGGGGTACTTTTTCTCTTTTTTTTCTCTTTATTAAGGAACAAACAGTCACATATACAAACAATTTGCAAAACAATGTGATGTACTTAAAAACCTACAGTTCCATAAATGGTTACATAAAAAAGATATAAAGTTATAGATATTGTTTTTTTTTTAACTTAATTTAAATTATGCATGCCAAATAACATTTCTTAACTTAGTTTACAATTTATAATATTATTTTAATTAAGAAAATGGGGTGAGAAAAGCACATCTTATGAATCTGTCGATAATTATTTTTAATAGATTCTTTTTTTAAATTTTTGAGGGTCAAGCCAAAGATGTCAACCTCATGCAGCTTATCGTCATAGGTTTTACAGGAACGTCTAGTGAAAGTATTACTTCCATAACAATTTTTCGGAGCCGGATATGAAAAAAGATGTTTCTTCCGGCAGGATCTTTCATGCAATCGGGGGATACGAAAGGTAATGTTTTGTAGGAGCTTGGGTGCATCGATTAAATTATTAATTAATTTAAACAAAAATGTTACATCGAAAAGATCACGGCGATGTCTAAGCAACGATATGTTGTGATGTTTTGCAGATGTGTCATAGTCAACGTATATCCGACCTGTGCGAAAGTCTAAAGCCTTGACAAACTTGTGCTGGACTCTTTCGATTCTATCTGCAAGAGTTTTAAATATAGGTTGCCAGACAACTGAAGCAAACTCCTAGTGACTACGGACATAGGCATTGTACAATAGTTTGTAAGTAAGTGGGTGTTTAAAAGGTTTACTAACGCGAAGGATGAAACGCTTTGAAGGCTTTGTTAAGTATTTTGTCAATGTTTGGTATGAATGTCAGTTTAGAATCGAGTATCACACCCAGATCACGAATCTCATTAATTCTTTTAAGAACCCTATCATTTAAAGTATAATCAAAAGTAAAGGGGTTTAATTTCCTGAAAAAAGGAAAAATAAAGCACTTATCGGTGTTCAGATATAAACTATTTTCTTTACAAAAAGCTTCAAATTTCATGAGATCCTGTTGCATCAACACACAATCATCTTTATTGCGAATAACTTTAAATATTTTGGTGTCATCGGCGTATAGTAAGGAATTAATATTACGCAAGTTGTCAGTGATCTTTTGTATACAAAATAAATAGAAGGGGACCCAGATGGGAGCCCTGAGGCACCCCGGAAGTTATAGGCTGAAAAGAGGAAGTGTATCCAGCGTAAACTACGGCCTGACTTCTTTTTTCCATATAAGATTTTATCTACCTAAACAGATCGCCGTGGATCCCAAGTTTTGATATCTTTGAGAGGAGTGTTTGGTGGCAGATTTTGTCAAAACATTTTGAAAAATCTGTATATACAGCATCCACCTGCAACTTGTCATCCATGGCGCTCAAGATAGTATCGGTGAATGACACCAGGTTAGTATCGACGCTACGGCCCTTAAAAAATCCATGTTGGTTAGGGGTAATTAATCGATGAACTGCTGGAAATAACATAGATGTAGTAATTTTCTCTTGAATTTTCCCAAATTGGCAAAGTTTCGAAATAGGACGGTATGTTTCAATATCAGTACTAATGGGACCTTTTTGAATTGGAGTTATTAGAGCCTGCTTCCAGAGTTGTGGTACGCTGCCGGAGCTGAGTGATTTATTGAAAAGCAATGTTAGCGGTAGTGATACGGACTGACGACAGTATTTTATTAATAAGGGCGGTATTCCGTCCGGTCCTGCACCTTTGTTAATATCTAGCGAACTCAAATGCTTTAAAACTAAATCTTGTGTACCTCTATGGTGCTTAGGTCGAGCGGAGAATCCGCTGGTGTGCTTAAATTATCTGATGTAAAGTTGTGATTACTAGGTGGATTAAAAACAGACTGAAAATAATCATTAAAAGCGTTGCAAATGCAGTCACCCCCTGATACACTACGACCCTTAAATGTCATTGTTTGGGGCAATCCAGTATTTGAGAAAAAAACTTTTATATAGGACCAGAAATACCTAGGGTTTGATTTAATTCGGTCTTCGCACAATTCAATATGATTGTTGTAACACTCGGCATTGGCCGAGTTTGGCCCTTTTTCTCAGTTTCTTAAAAGTAATATAGTCCAATGGATTTCCATACAGCTTCCACAATTTGTGATACTTACGTTTCTCATTTAGCAATTTAATTAATGGTTTAGTATGCCAAACAGGCCTAGAAGAAGTTTTTACACGGCGCATAGGAATGTACTTATCTATTAAACATTTAAGCAGAATGAAACACATTCTTCCATATCCAATGATTCAAAAAATGTGTACCAATTAATTTTTCATTACATTATAAAATTAGAAATTTCGCGAAAACAAATAACTGAAACGAGTTAGTTACACATGTATTTCTGAATTATTAATGTATGATGAACCAATTAATGTGCAATGTTTGTTTGTATGGAAGTCGTACCACCGTAAAGGACTTTATTACGCCAACCTCTTCACGTAAGGCCTTTAGCTCTTGTAGTATTTCTGACAAATCAACGTCGGTCTTGACTTGAGGATTTCGACATTGCATACAACGCCAGGATGCTTTTTTCTCGGCGCCCATCTTGCGATAGCTAGTCCGCAATTCCCGCACAACCAAAATGGTAAACACTTTGGCATCGAGTGCATTCCACAGCATCGGTAGCAATCTCACCACACTTAGCAGTGTGCTAAGTGCTCATTTCGTGGGTATAGAAATACAGGTGTATAGGCACAAATGAAAATTTTATAACTTCAATCTCGTTAACGCATACTGTTTACAAGATCGGCTAGCGAGCGTAAACGCGCGGTCGGTACGACGTTCGGACAGACACTCTCGGCACTTGCGACCCCCCTGTCGGAATAACCGACTCGGCCGTTGGCGTTGATGCCGCGGCGGGGGCCTGAGATGAGGTGCGCTGGCGGCTGCGGCGGCCAGCGCGGTTGCGCCTGCGGCGCACGTGCGGGGGGGGCCCGCGCTCCGTGGGTGGGTTCGCGGGCGGCGCTAGGGTAGCACCCGCCTGCGTGTCGCGCATGTCTGCGCTTGGCGGAGCGGTAGGGGGTGCCTGCGGGCGGGGGTGGCTGGGGTCGCGCTCAACCCCTCTCGATATGGGAGGGGGAACGCTGGCCCCGATGTGCCTCGCCTTGCGCAGGAACACACTGCACCGCCGGTCGTTGTCGCCCGCGCATCGCACGCATTTCTGCGGGCGGTGACAATTGGCCGACGAATGGCCGAATGCCTGGCACCGGTGGCACTGGGCGGGTCCCTTACGAGGACGCCAGGCCTCCACGATCACCCCGGGCATGCATAATAGCTCGGTGATTGCGTAGAGGCGGGTCGACTCGTAAGACTCAAGGTGTTCAAGTTGTACGTGGAACAGGCATCCGGGTCGGCCTTGGCTGCCGGCGATAGCCCGGCAGTGGACTACTGGGAAGCCGCGCTCCTCAAGCGCGGTCTTGATTTGCTCGGGGGGAGTGATGGACAGTTCTGTATTCCTCCGGCGTTTTGGTGAGGAAGCGAATACCCTTCCCGTAGAGGCGCGCGTTGGGTGAGTGGCCGAGCTTACCGGTCAGAATCCTGAAGTGCTCGGTCCAGTTGGGTAGTGTCTCTACCACTATAGGCGGGTAGCCCCTGGGGCGTGGCTCAGGCTGCTGCGGCTCAGTTGGCTGCTGGGAACTGGTTGAGGGGGTGGGGGGTGGGGGCAGCGCCGGGGTCTCTAGTGCCTAGGCATAGGACCGCTCTCGCTCACCTCCAAACCCGCATATGAGGTGGAATCGGTGTTCGAGAGAGGGAGAGGGCTGGACAGCTCCTCGATCCCTCCCTCCATACCTCCGTCCGACTCGTATTCCGACGAGCTGGTAGAGGTGTCGGTGGTGGCTGGCTTGGGGGGCGATGGCCCCATGCGGGGGCGCTTCTCGTCCCCTCCGATATCGTCTTCGTCTCGGGGGTGCAGGCGGGGGTCGCGGGGAACCACCGCGGGGGCGTGCGGGAGGGTGGGTTGCTCAGCAACCCAACGCCCGGACGGTCCCGCGGAAGAGGACCGCGAACGTGTCGATGCACTTGGTGCGTTCGGGCGACTGGCCGTGGGCGCGGAAGGATCGCCTCCACCGCGGTCGGGCGGTCGCGAACGTTGCGACATTCTGTCCAAAAGTCACTATGTCCCAAACCACTAAGTCACAATCTACAACAATGTTATGTTTATAAGTTTATCGGGAAGGGTGTGGGTATTTGGAAATTTGTAAAGTTGGTGTGAGTAGTGAGGGATAGTGCGAAAGGGAAGAGTGATGTGAATAGGGCATCGAAACTCGGTTCAATTTTGAAAACCCGGGTTTTCGGGTCTACGAGTTATCAAAACCCGGAGAGACAGGTTTTTCTAGCTTTTCGATCTTTTTGAGAACTTTTTTATAAATACAAGAAACTGTGTCGATTTTCTACAATGAATTCAAAATGTAAAGAATGAGGGAGGATTAGAATTATTGAAACAGTACTTTCCAAATTTAAAAAACAATTTTAATATTCAAAATGTCATATAGATTGTTTGTCTATAGAGTCTATAGAATATATTTAAAACTAGTCTTAAGTAATCTAGTCTTTTTTTAATCACAGACTTGCAGAGATTAGTTTTAATATTAATTGTATTATTTTGGTGACAATCACTTGGTTAACAATTACTTATTGTACTTAAAAGGTAATAATAATATCTTCAAAAGTCGTTTTTTAGTATCACAAACTATTTTAACCATACTAAACCTCTTCTCTAATCAAAATAATTTTTTCGCATTAAAATTAAGTAATAAATAGAACTAGTCTCCTATTCTACTAATTGAATTCATAAATATAATTTAAATTGCAGTCGGTTGGTAAGGGGCCGTTTAAGTATTACGTAAGCACTACAGAGGGGCGGGGGGTCTTTGCTTTGCTTATTTTTGATGACATGGGGGGGGGGGGGGCATTTTTGGGGATTACAGTCCTGATCATAAATCAATCAATTGTACCAATGTTTACGTAAGCATGGGGGAGGGGTTAGAGCTTTGCTTACTTTTGCTGACGAGGGGGAGGGGTGGGTTAATAATTGCAAAAAATCTGCTTACGTAATACTTGAACGGCCCCTAATAAAAGTTTCTTTATCTTAATAACTAAAATACTTTGTAAAAAGTAAGAAGTTATAATATTTGACATGTTATTCAAAGACAAGAGACAAATTAGTTAACAACCACCCTCTAACCTCTGACCACTTTCAAAAAAGAGATATTAGATAGATACACGAGAAGCAACTTTTCTCAATGGCCGCTGTGTCTTGCCGCGCGCGATATTTTATAGCGTATAGCGGATTCTAAGCTACATACATAACACGCTATAAACGCGATGTACAGACAGCGCGTTAGAATATAGCGCTATGCGTTATATTAACCAACTATAATAGTGATGTTGGAATAGGCGGAGCAAGGCAAGCGCTCCTACCTAATAAATAATTCCTAGCCTACTTCGCCTACTACTTGAAGCCAAAAAAAATATGTATCGCTACCTCTGTCTGTCGACGATACGACGATCGATCTCTCTGACGTAAAATTTAACAATGTAAATGAAAGGATAAGTAGGATCCTGGGTACCCCCTTATTTCTGCAATGCAACCACGTAGAACACATTTATGCAACAAATATTGATTCCACAATACAAATTTCTTATTAACACGTACAAAATCGCGAGTCAACAGGGTCCGCCATGTATACTCGACTCGCGATTTTTTAAATGTTTTTAAGAATTGATAGTATTAATGTGATGAATAGGTGTATTTATCTCGGACAACAAGTTTAGAAAAGTGCTGTTTCAATTTCAATCGTTCAATAACTATTGTTCTTACATATATGTATACATAAGTATATATGTAAGAACGTAAGTTGTATCTATCACTACTAATGAATGAACCTATTGATCAATCAATACAAGTTTCAGCTCTAGATAGCTTATTTTATAGCAACAACACGAGACGACCTTATCGAAGTTCACTGAGTGACATAGAGTAACTTATATAATATGAGTCACTCATATATATAAGTTACTCTATGTCACTCAGTGAACTTCGATAAGGTCGTCTCGTCACAATTATGAGACATATTTTACTACCCATTTTTTCATGTATGGGTGCGTAATAAAATATGTCTCATAATTGTGATCTAAATCGAAACTCATAGACAGGTTTGAAAACGAAGTTGATTTTTCGAAATCCTATTTCTATGAGAGCCGGCTTTTTCCCACAGTGCGCCAGCGGCGGTGCCGCCCCGTATCGTGTGGACCCTTCTTAACTGAAGAGTGTAGGTAATCTGTTTTCCGTACTTTGTGTTATTCCTCATTCTTTTTCTTTTGTCTATCTATTCTGTGTCTAATGTCAATCATGTCATACGTATACACATAAAATTGAAAGCATAATTTTTGATTGAAAGGGATTTTGCAACAAAATAGCACCTAATTGTTTAAAACACGGTGTTTTTAATGTTAGAACAGAAATGGCTATAACAGTTGATAAACTGGTCAACGACGACAGGTAATTAGCTGAAAATTGTTTTATATTATTGTGGGAAGTGCTTTAGAAATCCAGTTCAAATCATATGATTCCAGTTAACTTAGCTCACATTTTTATTTTTTAGATTTTCTGGTGAAAATGTTCTACAGTTCATCCTATATTTGCCCTTTGGACTGGTACTTTTAGCTACGCGAACCATTTTAGCTTTGATTCTTTGGATCGCATCGATATTATTGCCTAACAATCAAGCTGTGAGACAATTATTATCAACCTTTGCTTGTTGGACCTTTGGTAAGTGTATATAGATGATGAAGTTCTTCATTTTGATTGTTAGTTTACCAAGTCTTTGAGTCTTTAACAAGCAATGTTGTAAAACAGCAGTTTTATGTTTAGTTTTGATATTTTTATATATATGACCTAATTTGTTTGTAGGAGTGTATGTCAAACTGAAGGGCAGTAGAGATCCTCGCTGTAGTGTTATGGTAGCCAACTGCGTGTCATGTCTAGATCCCTTGGCAGCCTCACATGTCCTTGGCACTATTAGTGTAAGTATCAACAGAAACTGAAATAAATAAACAAATTTATGTTTCTTTGATATACATTGTATTGTACAAAAAAATAAGTAAATTATATTTCTTTTTCGATATAAATTTGTCAATATAGTAAACAAACCTTTTTGGAACTGTATAGGAAATGAACAAACATTTTTATTACCTATATCATCTCAGTATCATCAAGTTCTTAATAACTGCAACATATTTTTCATTACAGTTAAAAAAATGGAAAGTGCCTCCATTTTTTGCATCAACTCTTGGCATAAGGAATGCTGCTCAATTTGTAAGGAAGTAAGTATATTGTTGATGTCTCTGTTTCTATTTGTCAAACTGTTGGTGTAATAGTTTTATTTACTTATATTTTTGTATATATTACTTATTTTGCTATACTCCTCATATAGTATGGATGTTTTCCTTTACAAATAATTAGGTCATATGACCTGATATGATATTAAAAATATATAAAACATATGTATTGCCTATCTTGGAATACGGTTTTCAAATATGGAGCCCTTATTTTAAGAAAGATGTAGAGGCACTTGAAAAGGTACAGCAAAGGTTTTCCAAGGTCCTTGTGAAGAGAGGCTCGCTATGCTGAGACTGACTAACTTGAAAGAATGCAGAGAATGAGGGAACTTCTTTGAAACATATAAAATATTATGCAGCCATTACAACCTCAAAAATTTCGATCAAGAATTGTTTCAGTACTCCTAAAATACACACTTAAGAGAACATCATCTTAAATTGTTAAAAGCCCTCTCTAATAATCTGCACAAGCACTTCTTCAGCAATAGAGTAGTCGAGGCATGGAACAAGTTCCCAGCAGATGTGGTGTCAGCAACTAACCAATTTAAAAACAGATTGGGCAAATACCTCTACAAGAAAGGAAAATTTAAACATTGGCTAACAGGATGCAGGCTATCATCAGTTGTTTCAACTGCCTGCCTATCTAATAATAATAATAATCTGAAGTTTAGTTATTTAAGAAGCACACAATGCACTTTTTTTAGCAGTCTTATAAAAGAAAACATTTAAAAAGTTTACAGAATTATTATTCAGATGTTATTCATAGATAATAATTTAAAATCTATCCTTTTTTTAACAGGCAACACTTTGCTGATGGTTCAGGTAAATCAGTTCTCTTGCAACCTGAAGGAGGAGCCACCAACGGCAAAGGCCTGTTGAAATTCACTGAATGGCCGTTCCAAATTGGAAACAGAGTACAGCCTGTAACAATCAGTAAGTTCACTATTTATTACCTCTTTTCATAGCCTCTCTCTCTTATCATATATGGATTAGTGGTCACCTCTGGTGTCAGAGTTTATCAAGCCGCCTATAAGGCATCTGATTTGGCTTAACCACTGTTTATCAGACGACAGCAGCTGGGTCTGACTGTTTGACATGCTCTGCAAAATACGTAAGCGCTCAGTTGTAATGCTTGTTGCTTAACAAAAATTATTGATACAATACGATCAGTCTGTCAAGCGCCGTCACAAGCACTTCTATTTTTATAGTACCATATCTTTCAAGTATATAGATCAAGAGGCAAATATTTATACAGTGGAATATTTATACAGTGGATTTCGGTTATAACGTCGCTGAAGGGACCACTCTAATTTCTTCCTTCATATTTGAATAATTTCTGCCTTTTCTTTAACTGTAAATGTGCGTCTATGAGCCATATTTATTCAAAAGTTCACTAAAGGCAGTTGCTACTCTACTCTACTTTGTAACTGAACCATACATTAAGCTCTGAAAAGTACACTCTTAACTAAAAAAAAAGGTAATATTTATAAACAAAAGTTAAAGGTCTCCACAGTTGCTGAACATTTGTGTGGATGTAAACAAAATATTAGAAAGCTATTGTGTCTTTGGCGGCGGACACCGGTCTTAATATCTGCATGAGATTTCTAGAAATTTATTACAAATGATTCATTAAAAACAGTCGCTAAACCCGAACTCGGCGTTACATACAAAGCCACTAGCCACATGAATTTCGTACCAAAGTATGCTGTAAATTCAAGGGACTTAGATTTAACGTCGCTTGTAGATGAATGGTCGCTTCAACCAAGGTCATAATAAATGAAATCCACTGTTTAAAAATAATGATGAATCAAATGTAGAACATTTTTTGATAAAAATAGCAATGGAGAAGTCTACCTTGAACTTTGAACCAATTATTTAGTTGAAAAAAAAAACAGCTGACCTTAAGTTCATCTCATCCATCCCTTGTGCCATCACCTTGATTGTCCTTGAGTGAATAGCAAGTCCATCCATGATAGCCATGGACTTGCCTGTTAAATAATTTAAAAATACATTTGGTGTTCTCGAAATGACTATTAGTGAAAAATAAGTAATCCTACTTATCTAATAAATGCAAAAGTACGTCACTTTATTTGTTTGTATTAAATCAAGATTAAACAAATGATAACAACCTCTGTCATATATTGACATTTGGTTGATCTTAGTGTAGGTACTTATTACTTTATTGATTAAAGTCAAAGTCAAAGTCAAAGATTTTTATTCAAATAGACTTATAGATAAGTGCTTTCAATTCGTCAAATTTTTTTTTCCTACCAGCCATTCAGGACATCTTTTAACTGATAAGAAGAACGGCTGCAAGAAACTTATCAGCTTTAACAGAAGCAACAACATTTACAAAGGAACATGTCGTTGCCAAACAAAAATCTACAATCTTGAAACATATTATTTAATATAAGAGGAAAACTTTCTTAAACTCAGTTATTAGAATATTTTCCTTTTATACAATTACAATAGTCATGTTTTATGTTAGTATCACTTCCATGCATTTTGGTCTTTCAAATAATCATCTACCTTGTAAATAACCTTTGCTTAAGAGTGTTTTTTTACCATATATATTAAATTTATGCAAAGGCAGCTCAATCACTTCTTGTGCAACTTTATTAAAAAAGGCTATGCCTTTCCCCAAAAAAAATTTGTATAATTAATAATAATGTAAGTAAGTCGAGGGTATGCAGACACTGTTGTGACACTTCTATTCTGGCTACCTAGCTGAATAAACATCATACGATTCTAATTAGTGTTTTAAGTATCCTCAGATACAATAACCTCTAAATCTTACAGCGGTCGAGCGTCCTTTCACAAACGTGACCGTCCACCGTGCATCCGACACTCGCGACCAGTTCCCCTGGTCAGACGCTCTGTGGTTCCTGTGGACTCCCGTGACGGTGTTCAACGTGACCGCTTTGCCAACGCTGGAGAGGCACGATGATGATGACCTAGCCTTCTCGCAGAGGATTAGGGAGACCATTGCTGAGAGTCTTGGGGTGAGGATAATATGTTACTTTTGGTGTGGCAGAGAAAAAATCAACTCGTCACATATCGTTCAGACAGGACTCGAACCCGTAACTATTGGGTATCCGGCCCACTGCGTATTGTTTCTTTGAAACCATAAATTATACTAGCGGATTCTCGCGGTTTTACCCGCGTGGTGCCCGTTCCCGTGGCAATATCGGGATAAAATATAGCCTATGTCACTCGGGAGAAATGTAGCTTTCTAATGGTCTAAGAATTTTCTAAATCGGTCCAGTAGTTCCTGAGATTAGCGCGTTCAAACAAACAAACTCTTCAGCTTTATAGTATAGATGACTTACAAAATGGGGGTTGAGGAATTAACCTCAAAATTAACATCAACATGACAAATGTACACTACTAAAATGAAATGATTGTGGGCACTCAGTATCATTTATTTATTGTACACACATATTACATTTAATACATAAAAATCAAACTTAATATAAATATCTATAACTTAAAGTATTAAAAGTTAAATATTAAGAAATTTACATCTAATAAATAATTAAAATAAACTTTAACTATATTTACATACTTATTATATAACATTTCTTTAATATATATTTATTACATTTAATTTCATTTACACAATACAAGTATTCACACTGCACACAAAACTCATCCGGCATTCCGTGCTACCTGATTGCCGTCCGTAGCAACGGACTCGCGCTCTCGTCGATCGGCCTATTGTTCTAACATTCTTTCGAGAACCGGTCGGCGCACGCGCAGCCTGCGTGTCGCCCCGCGCGCCAGTCAGGATCATAACCCGACGCAAACCGCACGCCGCTTTTGCCTCCGTCGCGACTTTGTCGAGTGTCACCGCCATCCGGACGTTTATGCTTGCTGTATTGTTGTAATATAAACTTTTCACTCTCTCCGCTGTCTCTTCTACTTTTCTATAAACTGTGCTTTGTGCTTGTCAACTGTTTCTCCTTCTGTGTTTTGTGCTTTGTGCTATTTGTGTGCTTGTGCTTGGAACATTATACCATCACACGTAAGTCGGACTTTAATTTCATAACCGAACTTAAAACCCCAAACTGGTGACCCCTATCGAACACTATAAGCTCAGAACAAGTGCAAAAATGAGTGACAGCAGTGACTCTGCAAAAACTACTACCTCGACAGCCGCCCAACGTCCCGGTCGCCGTCATCGCGAAGAGCGCGTGTCCACTCCACCATCCGACATTTGCCGCGTCGGAATACGAGTCCCGCCGTTTTGGCCTGAAGAACCTGAGATATGGTTTGCGCAGGTTGAAGGTCAATTCGCCATATCCGGTATCACATCAGACGCCACGAAGTTCAACTACGTGATCGGCCATTTGGATCCGCAGTTTTCTAAGGAGGTCAAAGACATCATTGTGGCCCCACCGCTCGAAAACAAATATGAAAAGCTTAAGTTCGAGCTCATTAAGCGATTGACTGCTTCGAGGGAGAAGAAGGTGCAGCAACTTCTCATGCATGAGGAGTTAGGTGACAGGAAGCCATCACAGTTCCTGAGGCATCTGCAAAGTTTGGCTGGCTCAGAAGTGCCGGAGGATTTTATACGCACTATATGGTGTAGCCGCCTTCCTAGCAACATTCAGGCACTCATAGCGTCACAGCCCACTACGTCCTTAGAAGCGCTAGCGGACTTAGCCGACAGAGTACAAGACATCGTGTCACCTATGCGTCAAGTAGCTGCCGCAACCGCACCAGCAGCAACATCGTCGAGCACTATGGAGACCATGGCACTAGAGATAGCCGAGCTGAAACAAGCTGTCAAAAACTTGACACTCCAGCTTGATCGCCGTGACAGAGAGTCCAGACCACGGCACCGCTCGAGGGACCACCAGCGAAGCCGTTCATCTTCACGATCCAGTTCCAACTACCGCAGATTCCCGATATGCTGGTACCACTACAAATTTGGCTCAAAAGCAATGAAGTGCATCCAGCCCTGTGACCATGCGAAGTCGGGAAATGCTCAAGGCAGTCGATAATGGCGACAAACGACTGCCCGTCTTCCAGTGGTCGCCTTTTCGTCACTGACCGCAAAACCAAAACACAGTTTTTGGTGGACACCGGAAGCGACCTCTGCGTATACCCGCGATCTGCGCTACACGAACGACGCCAGAAGACTACGTACCAATTGTCGGCAGCCAACGGTAGTATCATCGACACATATGGTTTTCTCCAATTAAACTTAGATTTAGGCCTTAGACGTAGCTTTACTTGGAATTTTGTCGTTGCTAACGTAACCAAAGCCATTATTGGAGTTGATTTCCTTAGGCATTATAATTTAATTGTTGATGTTAGTAACCACCGCTTGATCGATAATTTGACCTCACTTTGTACCGTAGCTAATGTTAATAATGCTTTAAATTCGGTGTTGTCGGTCAAGGTCCTGACAGGCGATACACGATACCACGCGATCCTTAACGAATTTCCCGAGATCACGCGTCCGTCTGGTACACCACGTGTTACACCGCCACACAATACAGTGCACCACATTCGCACCACTCCAGGCCCACCTGTCTTTTGTGCCCCCCGCAGGTTAGCTCCCGATAAGCTGAGGATTGCTCGTAACGAGTTTCAGCTGATGTTGGAGAGCGGCACCGCGCGTCCTTCAGAAAGCCCTTGGGCATCAGCGCTGCACCTAGCACCCAAAAAAGACAACACCTGGCGACCCTGCGGCGATTATCGTGCTTTAAACGCGCGCACCATACCCGACAGGTACCCAATCCGACATATACACGACTTCGCTCACAGCATCTCAGGCTGCAAGGTGTTCTCCACGATAGACTTAGTGAAGGCCTATAATCAGATCCCGGTCTTCGAGGAAGATATCCAGAAGACTGCCATCACGACACCCTTTGGCCTGTTCGAGTTCCCTTACATGACCTTTGGTCTAAGGAACGCAGGCCAAACTTTCCAAAGGTTTGTCGACGAGATGACGAGAGGGCTAGACTTCTGCTACTCTTATCTTGATGACTTCCTCGTCTTTTCCCGGAATCAGGCCCAGCATGAGGATCACCTTCGTCAACTGTTTGAGCGGATGAAAGAGTACGGCATTTTGGTCAACACCTCTAAGTGCGTATTCGGAGCATCTGAAGTCTCTTTTCTGGGATATCAAATCTCACCGGAAGGTACCAAACCTCAGGAGACGAAAGTCCAGGCCATTAAAGAATGTCCACCCCCCAAAAACATACGGGAACTTAGGAGATTTTTGGGGATGGTAAATTTTTATCGGCGATTTTTACCTAACGCCGCGCAGAGTCAAGCACCCCTCAACGCTCTCCTCACCGGTTCAGTCAAGGCTTCGCACCCGGTAAGTATCACGGGTCCAGCACGGGCAGCATTCGAGCAATGCAAGAAGGAGCTCTGCAACGCAGCAATGTTGTCACACCCTGACTGCGACGCCCAACTTGCTCTCGTCACAGATGCTTCTGACATCGCATTAGGAGCAGTTTTGCAGCAAATGAAGGAAGACGTCTGGCAACCCTTGGCATTTTTCTCACGCAAGCTAAGCCCAGCACAGCGGAAGTATTCACCTTACGATCGAGAACTTCTCGCCATTTATGAAGGCATAAAATACTTCCGCCATATGCTGGAGGCCAGACACTTCACAGTGTACACTGACCACAAACCGCTTAGCTTCGCGTTCAGTGACCGGAAGCGAACTTGCTCACCCCGTCAGTACCGCCATCTCGATTATATATCGCAATTCTCCACAGACATCAGACACATATCCGGTCGCGACAACGTGGTTGCTGATACTCTTTCTCGCATCGAGGAGATCCAACCAGCCATCGACTATGAAGAGTTGGCAAAGTCTCAATCATCGGACTCTGAGCTTGTCAATCTTCTCACCGAACAGACATCACTTCGTCTGAAAAAGATCCCGCTAGAAGGCAACTGCCACATATACTGTGACGTGAGCAAGTCACCCCCCAGACCGTTCGTGACCAAACCATTGCGAAAGCAAGTTTTCGACTGCCTTCATAGCTTAAGTCACCCCGGCCCGAACGCAACTGCTAAATTGGTTGCGGAGCGTTACGTGTGGCCGGGTATTCGCAAAGACTGCCGTGAGTGGGCGCAATGCTGCGTAGATTGCCAGCGCGCCAAGGTGAGTCGCCATGTGTCTGCTCCATTGGGCACATTCGATTTGCCTCGTGCTAGGTTCTCGGTGATCCACATTGACCTAATCGGACCTTTACCACCTTCACAAGGCTACCGCTACTGCCTCACTTGCGTGGATCGCTTCACACGATGGCCAGAGGTTGTCCCAATAGTCGACATGACAGCGGAAACGGTAGGTCGCGCTCTATTGTCCGGTTGGATTGCGCGTTTCGGATCTCCAACCGACATAGTTACTGACCGCGGTCGACAATTTGAATCCAACCTGTTTGCATTCTTGGGAAAAATAGCTGGATTCAAACATCGTCGAACCACGGCCTACCATCCAGCATGTAACGGTTTAGTCGAGCGGTTCCACCGACAGCTAAAGACCGCCATAGTATGCCATGCCGACAACAACTGGACCGAGTCTTTGCCATTGGTCCTACTCGGCATCCGCTCAGCGTTCAAAAAAGACTTGCAAACCTCTTCAGCGGAGCTACTTTATGGCGAGCCCTTACGCCTACCGGGAGAATTTTTCCAAAGTATGGTGCAAACAACTACCGACGTAACAGATTTCACCGCCCGTATCCGTTCTTTTGCAGAGAAAGTACAGCCATCTCCAGCTTCACGTCACTGCAGTGATAAAATTTTCATGTTTAAGGACCTTAAGACTTCTAGTCATGTATTTCTTAGGGAAGACTTACTAAGACCCGCATTAAGTCCTGCGTATTCTGGTCCCTTCCAGGTTTTAAAAAGAGGGGACAAAGTTTTCAAAATTTTAGTAAGGGGTAAATCTGTTTCGGTATCGATTGACCGCCTTAAGCCGGCATACATTTTCACCGAAGCCGTCCCCAACAGTAATAGCAATAGTCCAGCAAGTGCCAACGAAAACCCTGAACCCGAACCAGAAATCATTAAAACCACCCGTTCGGGCAGGCGTGTCAGATTCCCCGACTATTATCGCCCGTAGTGACGGTCTCTGGAGGGGAGTGATGTGGGCACTCAGTATCATTTATTTATTGTACACACATATTACATTTAATACATAAAAATCAAACTTAATATAAATATCTATAACTTAAAGTATTAAAAGTTAAATATTAAGAAATTTACATCTAATAAATAATTAAAATAAACTTTAACTATATTTACATACTTATTATATAACATTTCTTTAATATATATTTATTACATTTAATTTCATTTACACAATACAAGTATTCACACTGCACACAAAACTCATCCGGCATTCCGTGCTACCTGATTGCCGTCCGTAGCAACGGACTCGCGCTCTCGTCGATCGGCCTATTGTTCTAACATTCTTTCGAGAACCGGTCGGCGCACGCGCAGCCTGCGTGTCGCCCCGCGCGCCAGTCAGGATCATAACCCGACGCAAACCGCACGCCGCTTTTGCCTCCGTCGCGACTTTGTCGAGTGTCACCGCCATCCGGACGTTTATGCTTGCTGTATTGTTGTAATATAAACTTTTCACTCTCTCCGCTGTCTCTTCTACTTTTCTATAAACTGTGCTTTGTGCTTGTCAACTGTTTCTCCTTCTGTGTTTTGTGCTTTGTGCTATTTGTGTGCTTGTGCTTGGAACATTATACCATCACACGTAAGTCGGACTTTAATTTCATAACCGAACTTAAAACCCCAAATGATGAATAAAAAGAATAATAACTAAAATCATACCAATTATCTAGATAGTTTCATAGTTATCCTACCTATCAGTTGATAAATATACCTTAATTCATATTTTTTGTGATTATGTTTACATGTCTTGTGTGGAATTCAAACCTGCATTAAACAGGTTGTTTAAATGTATCTCTCTTTCTCTTATCGTATAAAGATTAGTGGCCTCTAACTCTGGTGTCGGAGTTTTTCAAACCATCTTTAAGGCCTTTTATTTCGCTACAGTCGGGACCGACGGTTTAACATGCTCTCAAAGCACGGAAGCTCTCAAAGCACCAAAGCACGGAAGTGCTCAGTTGTGATGCCACTTTACGGTCACCCATCCGACATCTGGCCGGACCGAACGTTGCTTAACGAACGTGATCGAATGATCGATGTCAAGCGCCGCCATGAGCGCTTCATCAAATGTACTGAAATTACTTAAAAAAGTTAAATAAATTAATCACAAAACTTGTCCTTGTTTGTCTTGTGGTCTCTAAATTTATACCACACACTTCTACCGTCTATCTCGATATAGGTCTGTGGTTTTTAAACTTGTGACGGGGCTCCTAGTCCGGCAGCACTAGAGTCGCCGGAGCGTCGGAACCGCCGCACTCGTTTAATAAATAAAAGAATGGTTCACAGGAGACTTGACTTTAATTTTGAATTAATGGAAATAAGGAACCCGTGTATCGGGTTCCTGATGTATTAGAGAAATAAATTATTTACACAAATTTTAAAATCGTACCGTTCAGGTAGCTGGTTTCCGTATGATTACGTCAAAATGAGCCGAAAAGGAATCGTGGAACGGAGAAAATTTTAATTTAGACAGAACAGATAAAAATACAATTTGATTACCATTGAGTGAGACTACGGAGTTTCTAGCCATTATAGAGGTTTCATCCATCTATAAGGCTAGAACGAAATGGCATCGTTACAAACTTATGCATTATCCATCATCAGCCTCTGGACGTCCACTGCTGGACATAGGCGTCTCCTAGCTCACGCCTGTTGTGGCATTCATAGGAGGCTATTAGCCTACCGCTACCACGCTGGCCAGACGGGTTGGTAGAGGGTTCGTTTCAAGTTTTCCTTCTCTCGCACAGGTTTTCAATGCGTGGAGCCTCTTGTTGGGGCATTCATAGGAGGCTATTAGCCTACCGCTACCACGCTGGACAGACGGGTTGGTAGAGGGTTTGTTTCAAGTTTTCCTTCTCTCGCACAGGTTTTCAATGCGTCGAGCCTCTTAGTCGACTCCTACGACATCCCAGGCATGTGAAGGAGTGGTGACACTTGTATTCTTAGGCCGTCACCACACCTTTAAACTTAAACTTCTACCACTGATGAATATATATATATATTTTTTTTTCATTTATTCTGGCAACAAACAGTCGTATATACATTACATATAGTTTACAATGTAGATATAAGTTAGAAAAGACCTTAAAGTGCCAATAAAGAACAGAAGTATTATGCACATAACATAATACAAAAAGAATAGACTATATTGTTGTTAATTTTGGAACAAACGTTATCATTAAAAGTAAAACTGATGTGTAGACGTTACAATTCTACGACAAAAAAATAAACATAGAGAGATCTAATAATAGAGTAAACATTCGCCCAGGTGGAGGTAACAGATTTCCGTTGGGAGGAGTTAGGGCGGGCGGGCTCGTCGGCTGCGGCGCCGCGAAGGCCGCGAGCCGGCGCCGGCGCGGGGGCGGGCGCGGGCGCGGGCGCGGGCTCGCTGGCGCGGCTGGCCGACCAGGTCAAGGAGGTGCTGCCTGCCGTGCCGCTAGCCGATATTATGAGGGATTTGAGTACGTATTTATTTATTTTATTTATTTATTTGTCATCAGGCTACAATGGCCCATAGATATATACCTTAAAACTAGACTTACATAATATATAAAATAACAACATTATGTAACTTAATTATTTTACACGTAAAGACGGCGGCGACGTGTTGCGCATTGCGGTGTCCGATAACCGACCCCGAAACCGCCGGAACAGGACACCCTTCGGCCAAAAATCTTCCTTCATGAAGGTCGACAGATGTTCAGTCGGTACCCTCACCACAAATGAGTTAAAGTTCACACTGTGGCGGGACTCCAACCGCTCGACCCTCAGGATGAAATTGGTCTCCGTTCTGATGTACTCCACAACAGTATAACAGAGGCCCTACGGCGCAAGTGTCTACGGCATCGACATCGACTTTATTTGACAGATGGATGTGAGATATTGCTCTAAGGCTGACATCAGACGGACTGCATCGTAGCGACCGCGCGCTGTCGTTATAGTTAATTGTATGCAGTTGTACGTTCGACTTCGTGCAGTCATGATATCAACTTCACGCGGTCGGCTGCAGTCATGTGAAGTCAATATCGACTGCATGCAGTCGTGCCTTCAACTTCGCGCGTCGGCTACAGTCGTATAGTGTCGCCGCATGCTGTCCACCGCCAACCGCATACAGTTAGTGTGCAGTTAGTCAAGGAGCAGAACGCGCGTCAGTTGCGTCGAACGGTTTAAAAAATGGATTTCAACACTGACTTATTTATTTCTTTGATAAAAAGTAAAGTCAGCATTTGGAATTATAAAACTCCAGAATATAGTGTCAAAATAAAGCGCTATGATTGGGCGTTTTGTATGTGAATCAATGATACCAAATTTTGCAGAATAAAATAATAAGGCAAACTTGGCGTCAACTGCATGTTCAGATTCGACTGCAGACAACTGCATGCAGTTGAATATAGCGACTGCGTGGGGTTGCTGATGCGACTTTGTGCGGTTGATGTGGTGCAGTCTGTCTGATGTCAGCCTTTAGTCTTTGCTAAGTTTTCATTTGTGTCAATAAGAAGCAGCAATGTGTCACATCCATCTGTCAAATGAAGCCGATATCGATGCCGACGCCACTTGCGCGGTATGGCTACAGATATAAAAATGCGATTTGCGACAGCTGTGCTTCTGTGAGAAGTGAGTCGATGCGCACAGCCGATGCGACACCAAGCCGCCAGAGTGCAGACTCTGTAAGGGAGTGGACGCGCACAGCTGTCGCAAATCGCTCAACTTACAACGCGAGTTTTCAACAGCAAAAGGGTTAAATATTGCATTTGAATTTAATGGTTTTAGTATGCGGCTTAATAAATGACGTAGGAAAAAATACATGAAAAATTATTTTCCTACTGGAAATTTGGAAAATATGTGTTGTTTTTAAGCAACGCTAGTAAAATCTAAAATATCCACATTTTCTTCAATATTTTTATAAATTATGTGTTGTTCTTATGCGTTGTTTTAAAACGACGGAAGTAATAAGTGGCTAGGTAATAGTAGTGCCGTCGCGAAGCGAAACTACTAATACCGGGGCACGACCGGAGTCCTAAATGGCTAGACTGGCCTCGCAGGTCAAGGAGGTGCTGGGCCTGGGGCTGAGATCGCTCGACTAGCCTCGCAGGTCAAGGAGGTGCTACCTGCTGTCGAATAAATAAATAGAAAACACCGTGATGAAAAAAATATATGGCTTTTCACAGCAAAGCAAAAACTCGAAGCGTAGATGTTGCAATAACCAAGCTTCTGGATAGCATGATACCGAACCCTATTTCACAGCTCACAAAACTGACGTAAAAAAATAATTCCCCTTTTTGTCCACAGCGAAAACCCGAAGCGTAGACGTCACGATAACCAACTTTCTGGAAGGAGTCACTCCATATCGGCCCGAGTCGGTCGAACCTCGCCCTGGGCCATCTCAGCTCATACATCCCCCCGCATTCCCCACTTCAGCTAAGGAACGCCAACTCGGCTTCCAAGAGCGAAAAGCCCAGATGATAGCGGAAGCGAGGCAAAGATACATCAAAAAACACGGCTTGAACATTTGTTAAAACTTATTAATGGAACCGGAATCTATGGTGCTTTCGACACGGTAAGTTGAGTGTTGCTATTAAAATTATTGATTGATAATTGAATAAATAAATTTTGATGGGGAGAATCACTAACAGCTAATGGCGCCATTGCGATATGATGGATTAAAAAATACTTACGTTTTTTTTTTTACTTTGATCATTGGTAAAATCTGTTGATTGGTTTAAGTCGAGTCAAAACTTGACATAATTGTTATTTTGTCAAGTAATAGATTTACAGGTTAGACGCCAACATCAATGCGATTAAAAACAGCGTAAAAGTACTACAGTTACATACAGTGACACAATATGTCAAGAATGGGACAAAAAATAACGTCACCATGCGGAACACTTGTTGTTAGAAAGAGATAAACAGACATCGTAGGTTATCTAAGCGTATCCGCGATACGACTGTCAAGTAAGTCAAATTACCTTCTTTTCGTCTTGCAATTTTGAAGCAACGCATCTAAACTTGATTTATGGCGGGTTTCTTTATTTCACAATAATAACACTTTTTGTACCAGTACGCGCGGAAAAACGCGCGAACTCAACTTTGACTATGAATTACAACTCAATTATTAATTAAATATCGAAAAATGAAACATAGAAAAATCGCAAAGGGTCTAAGGATTCCAAAAATGTATAATACATAGTATAGTTTCCATACAAGTTTCTAGAGAAATCGCAGTTATAAGGCTGCGCGGCGGAAAATTGCTGACAAGCGGAAAATGCTGCGGCACGCGCGCACATTTTGCAAAAAAGAGTGCGGCACGCGACTGGTTATCATACTAACGGATTGTTTGGGCTCATCATCATCATCATCATCAGCCTGTCGCAGTCCACTGCTGGACATAGGCCTCTCCAAGTGCACGCCACTGAGATCTGTTTTCGGCTTCTCTCATCCAGCTACCAGCCGTCTTCAAATCATCACTCCACCGTGCCTGAGGACGTCCTATACTACGTTTGCCGAGACGCGGTCTCCACTCTAGAACTCGTTTACCCCAACGGTTATCGGTTCTACAGCTAATATGGCCAGCCCACTGCCACTTCAGCTTGCTAATCCGGTGGGCTATGTCCATAACTTTGGTTCTTTGACGGATCACCTCATTTCTGATGGCTTGTTTTGGCTACGGACAGTTAAATTGTGACATTTATTCTATGGAGAATTTAATTTACATTACCTATGCCTATCAACAGATTTTGATTCCAGCGATGGTGGCGCCATTAGTTCTCTCTTACTCTCTATTCTACAAAATGATGCGAAGTGTTGAAACGCACCACAGATGTCGCTTCCCAAATGTGGACCTTTTAATGCAATGAAAGTTCACGAGTTGTAAATTAGTGCCTATTTAGAGTGTTGTACTGGCGTAAACAGAATAGAAAGATTACGTGAAAATTGTTTAAAGAGATTCTTTTAACTTCATAATTATTATTGTTGTAACACTCTATTTTTGAATTGGACTTCGGACTGTAACAAGAATATTGTAATGGCCGGTACACACGAAAAGGATTTAACTGCGCGATTCTTTTATGCAGTTATTTAACTGTGTATGTCGGCCTTAGTGTGTGCACCAACCAACCAAAAAATTGCGCCAATTTTCGTAGATACGTTCAATAAAACTGCACAAACGGACTGCGCAGTCAAATCGGAAATCACTACGATAAATCGTTGTTGTGTGTACCGCGGGGCTATAACCTATCTTTGCAACAGCGACGCGACAGCAGGAATTGCGCGATAATTGCTTTACGTTACGTATCAAAAGTGCGGCCTCCATCGAACAACAATGAACTACAATGTATTCATTTAGTTCCTGTTATTGCTACCAAATTGTTTTTGGCGCTAGTGTTATAGCAACACGCGGCGTCTCACTCTCGCACCTAGGCAGGAGCGCGAGAGAGTGAGACGACGCTATACGAACCATCAGCGAGCGATAAGCCAGCAATCACAAACGGTCCGCAGCGATCGCGCGATATCTTCATTGCTAATTTTTAAGTAGCCCCGTCGGCCTCAATGGGAAGTAACCTAGTAAGCAGTAGTGTTTTAAAAGCCCTGGATATTACCATTTTCGGCATATTTTTATTCTAGCAATTTGTTTAACAACTTAATGGTGCATTGCATGAAACAGTGTCAAGTATAAGTAAGTATGCTCAAATTATTTTCTTTGAAATAAAAGTTGCACTTCATTATGCACTGTAAGAATATTATTTGTCTTATTGTTTTGTTCAGTTCTAATTATTAATTTAATTGTCTTATGATAATTACATTGAAACGTTACTAATTCAAGACACGTAAAGAATGGTTGTAAAGATTTATTTCAGTCAGGCTCAAGAAAGTAGCTAGTTATGAAGATAATGGTGTCAATGAAATGACGCCAATTTCTTAATGGCCAAATCTCTATTTCAGCTTATTTTTTATTTCAAAAATCTTGCCGCTTTATAGAATGCAAAATGAGTTCTAAGTTTTATTAAATTCACCTACGTATATTTCATTTAAGTACAGTACTTTATATTATTTTTGTCAGCGAAAACGTGGAGATCTAAATTTAACTAATATAATTATACGAGTCGTAAATGTTTCTTCGACCCGATAGTGAAACAAAAAAAAAAGAAGTATATTTAATAAAGTTTTGAATAATGCTAATGAATGAAATTAAATCTAATGACGCAAAGAATACGTGTCAAAATTGTTCAAAAGAAATCCAAGTCTGGTCGAAGTCTATTAAATACAGTTTTGAATAGCAGTCTAGTGCTGATAAATTATTTTCAACCTAATAACGCTAAGAATTTACGAGTTACAATTGTTCAAAACTCATAAATGCTCGTACCATTACTTAAAATAAAAAACTAAGATTTCCATCGATTGCAAAAAGACTTCCTTCTAAACATCGATTTCTTCCTTGAGATAAGTTGATGATTAGTTGTAAATGTTTATATTTTTTGGTAGTAATTGTATTTTTGTTTTTGATGTAGTCATTTAGCATGTTCATTTATAGTTAATTTAGTTTTAGTTTTGAATTTATTACTACTGTCATGTCTGGTTCCCCTCTCTCTCTAGCGGAACAGTAACACGTTATCGTGTGAGTTTCGATAAAAACAGCTTATCTCAGGCTACTGTAGGCTTTATTTTTTATACTAGGAGAAATGCTTTTACTCATCTCTCGCCCACAGGAGCAGGAGCGATTCGAAATGTTGGACACGGCCTATACAAACATATAGGCCACGCACTCCATCCCACGCCCCTACCCAGCGTGTAAGCTTGGTGGAGGCTCGGAAGGGGTATCTATCCCCTTGTATCCCCACCTTAATGATGAGAAAGTGGGGGGGGGGGGGGGGACACCCGCATCCCATCGAGCCAACTAAAACTCAAGGGACTTTTGTCCGCCGACATAACCTAAAAGTCGCAGCGAATTCAACGATAACTAAGGTTATTCTGCCCATGAAGCTATCTAGCAATTCCTGATTCCTCGCGAGACCTTCACGAATGACCGTCGATATACGTGGTATTCGTGGCGAAAGTTGCCACATTTAGCTTATGTCGGCGGACAAAAGTCCCTCGTCTGCGCAGGCCTTTAGCACTTGCCCTCCAGGCCGCCATTGGTCACGGGGGGTAGAGTTACCATAAGCTGCTTTTATCGACTCGATAACGTGTCACTGACCCGCTCGCATCGTAGGTGAGTAAGCAAGACAGCATGACGTGCTATATCATATCGCGGGATATAGGGCGGCTGGTTTAAAAGCTCCGCCCACCAATAGTTACTGAGAATAAAAAAAAAACTGGCAAAGGGAACAGTGATGCCAGATGAGAGACAATTAAAAATTACTGACAGACAGTTTGGTTTTCATATTCGATTAAAAATTAATGTCTTTACATAAGAATAATTTGGCTAGCTATTTTATCTTTAATTTACCGAAATGAAATAAAGTTGATATTCCTGTTAAATTGCGACGGAAAAAAATTATACTTTCACAGCTCAATTCAATTGAGTTAAATTTCTTCAATTATTTTTGATAAATTGTCAGTTGTCAGTCAAGATTATATTCGATATTTCTCCAAGAGGTTTTTTAACTTAACTACAAAAGTGTGCCAAAGCCAAAATACACCTTACGCTCGTAACTTTGAAGCACATATTTGCGCATATCACCAGCGCATTTTATCAATGAAAAATAGTTGTAAGTGCCAACCAAATTGGGTCAATTTTTATCATATTTTTTTAAAACACCGTTTAATTATTTGATTCTGGTTTATATTTGTTTTTATTAGTGTTTTTGTATCCATTTTTGCTATTCTAATATTACATAGTTTTAGATAATGTTTTGACTGACATCTTGTATTGCAATAAAATGAGAGATTAAAACTACTGTACCTACACACAACATAACTTTTAGTAAACAGTATGTCTGATAACCGATATTGAACTTTAATTCTAATAATAATTAAGACCATTTTAACCTGTAAAAAAGATGAGACGCCATATTTCATTGTTGTGTGACTGCCGGCGGTCTTGTGATGCTTTATGAATTAAATGGAAACGCAGTTTCTATTCAATCTGTGAACAATCCTAGTGTAATATATCGATATGTTTTGATTATTATTAATTTTGAGAAATGTAATTACTGTAAAATTATGAAACGCTACGAAAATGATTCGACAATATCACAAAATGATTTGAAATTTATTTTAATAAGATATTTGATCTCATTGTAAAGCTACAATCATTGATCGAGATCCATACTGTAAAAGTGGTTAAAGCTAATTCACACTATCCCAATGACAATACAGTCCCACGATTCGATCCAGCTCATAATAGTCAATGCACTGCAAATAGTTAAAAGATGCCAGAGTTATGAGACACAACTGATATTCCATTGTTCTCGGGACACCGGTGTCCTGCTAGCAAATGACGAATTATTTTAGCGGTTTAAGATTGCATTTTTTGCACTTGATTAGACCGCTTGACTGGAACAAACTGGGGTCAACTCTGCTATATTAATTTAGTCGTATTTCAATTAATTATAGTGCCCTTGCATACTTGTTACTACTGTGTAAAAAAACAATTCAGTTGAAATACTATTATGACTAAACGTTAGTAGAAAAACTGACCCCCAGCGGGGATAAGATGAGCGCCTCGACTATTTGTAACCTTTTTGGCATAAGTACCCGCCATTTTTATTAAAAAAGTGTTTTGGCGGCAAGTAATAAAACGTATGTCAATCGACAAAGTAAGTTATTATAATCAAAAAGTTTTCAGGGATTAAATCTCTAACGGCCGGTTTCAATAATTTATCCCTTACAAGAGTTAGGCCTATCTTGGTTACGTTACTTAGCAACCGCTGTTATTTTGGTTGTTTTTGGGCTGATTAACAAAAATATCTAGGTAACAAAGCTCTAGTAAGCATATCTCTTACTGTGGATAGGTTATTGAAACCGACCGTAAGTAATACGGTTTGTGAGATAATCGAGTTCGAAAACTACAAAAAAATAAAAACCAGTCTCCGAGCTATGTACGTTGCATACTTGATGTTTATTCTACAATTTTTATTTTTTTTTTTCTAAAGAGAGACATGCCATTCACTCACAGCCCAAACATGGCCAGCATGTTGTTTCCATCTGTAGGCTTTTGGGCTGGTGTGCGAGTTGATGTCGAGGGTTGATTCACAAAGTGAGGAACTTCTGGTAGAGGTTCGGGCTGATTGGTATCTAGCGTCATAGAATGAAGAAACCCATCTCTTCGAGCCGTCTGCAATGACTCGATCCTGTCCTGCTGTACACCAAGCTTTGTCTCCATGAGGGTCATCTTATTGGTGACAGTTGTTTTTAGGTCATCTATTGTAGACGAGAGATTACGAATTTCCTTTAGGATGTCCTGCAATACCGTTTCTTGTTTGTCCAGTCTTGCTGTTATCCGTGTGAATTCATCTGAGTGATATTTGTGTTTCTTGGCTGGAACGTTGGGTGGAGTTGTTTTGGGATCCAGTGTTCGTTTTGTTAATCTGGTGTTCATCCTCTCTGTAATGCCCGTCTTTAACCCTGTGTCTGGGACAGGCAAGAATGATTCGGTACTTGTGCCGGGTTCTGGAGTGGTCTCCTCATCTGTTTCTGACAGAGCTCCTCTATCAGTGAAGGTCAGTGTTTTCCCTAGCATCTTCTTATCCGACATATTGTTGGTTAGTTTTTATACAGAGATAGGAACTTCATATATTAAAACTAGTTCATTAACACTAAAGGCTTAATAATTAACAATGTAAAACTAGCTAATCAGAACAATAAATGCTAACAGATCTTTGGATGAGGTGTAAGGTTACAAGAGAGAGGATAAATTCATCGGCGCTTCTTTGTCTTATGAGACCTGTCAGGGTACTCATCCTCGCTGTCAGACTCTGTCTCTTCATCCGACAGGGCTCTTGTCCTCTTTCTGCATATGTCGTGAGTCTGGTGAGAATGGTTCAAGTCCGGGTATTTGTTGTTGTCCAACAACCTACATACCATGTAGTTCTCACCCTCTATTGTCTTTACTGCTGTTAATGCCCTGTCTAATTTTATAGCCTCATTTAGTACAGTAGGAATTTCCACGGCTCTGTTCCCTGATGTTGAAAACATCATTATTAGGTTGACAGACTTAAGATAGGCCTCTGGATATATTAGGTCCAACTGACTTAGAACAGCTCTTACTATTGCTGGCTCACCATCTCGAGACATTCTACCTTGTAGATATGCTCGTATGAGGTCAGAGCCGATCTCTGACCTGCTATAGAGCTGGGCCCTGTCGTCGACGATGTATTTCCAAACATGCTGGGTGAAGGTATCAGGTAGGCAATTAGTTTTGGAAACCCCTGCCAGTCCCGCGGCCCATCTCTTTGTGCCGGCTGGCTGATTCAGAAGGGTTGGCTCCTTCACGAATCCCATCATGTATGCCAGACCTATGAAGCCTACAGCCTGCTGCCCTACTTGAGTCCTTACCGAGTGTTCCGGAAGTGTATCCGTATATATGACGTTTGTTGAATCGGTTGTGTTCATGATCCAGTAGGCGCATGAGGCAACTAAACTTGGATTAAGAGGTATTGATCCATTGGGGGATGCTTGGATTATAGTTGACAGTATACTGACTGGTGCTAGGTTTATCCGTAGCTTTTCGGTTGTCTGGATGTCGTCTCTATCTTGGAATCTACGCACTGACATGGTTGATGTTGGGGATGTGAGTCGGGGTTTTCTAACAACAGTTGGTCGTTGTCAATTGAGTAAAAAAAACTTTTTTGCTTTATTTTTCTGTTTTTGGACTCAGAAATCTTAGAAACCGTATAGTTTCAATAACCTATCTACAGTAGGAGATAGGCTGACTAGAGCTTTGTTGCCTAGATATGCCCAAAATAAACCAAAATAACAGATGTTGCTAAGTAACGTAACCAAGATAACCAATATATCTCTTGTTAGGGATAGATTATTGAAACCGGCCGTTAGAGAGTTGATCACTGAAATCTTATTGATTGTAATCACTTACTCTATCGATTGGCATGCGCTTATTCTAAAATGGCGGAATGTATAGGTACTCGTATGTCAGATTTTATACAAAAATGTTCGAACCCCTTTATCTGCTGTCGTTAGCTAGTTAGTTGCTAGCTGTCGTTCTCATATCGCGGTGCTCATCTCAGGTCTACTGGTCTAGTGTAGACTGGCCGTTATTGTGAATAAATTGTAAATATATAAACTTTGGAGAAGCCACAGTTTAAATAAACTTAGATGTTGGTAAAAAAGGTACGCGTGTATATAGTGTTTGGAATCTATGTTTCAAGTTTAAAAAAAAGTACTCTCAACACGCGCGTCTTTGCTATTAAAATGATATATCACGAAATTAGATGATCTATTTTATATAAATAAATAAAGAGACAATTGTATTAGATAACTCCTAGTTGCTGTATAAAATACTAGTCTATGGTTATAGAGGACTAGCGACCCGCCCTCGCTTCGCTTCGGTGTAATGTGGTATTCGACATGTATTATACATATAAACCTCCTTAAATAATAAATAATAGGTGTTAAAGTATGAAATTGCCGATTTTTTTCTTACACTTCTAGAGAACCTCACTACTTATGTGATTAAAAGGTACATCTATTGCTTGATTTTATATTAAATTAAGATCATAATGATCAAGAATAATTAATCTCATGGTTATTATTTTCGTTTCTTATACGATAAAAAATACCTCGAAAGGTTCTCCTTTTTTTGGTAGCAAAATTTACTACTTTATTTAATATAATTTATAAATTATTGTAAATTTTTAAAATAAAAAACAGCATTAGGTTACTTAGTCTTAAAACAATGATTGTACATTAAAACATTGTAGCATTAGCACTTGCGGTAGTAACTATAACAAATATTGTTAGCATGGAAAACGAACTTTCTTTGAAAATCTTCATACAAATCGGCAATTTCATAGTTAAAAACCTAATATATTCTTTGACCTTTAAAAATCAATGAGCAATGAGCAACAAGAGGTTATCTTCTACATGTTTTCGTCGCCTCACTGAACACCAGTTACATTGTAGCGTATCGGGCGACTCCAATAGTTGTTCGATATAATGTAAAGTTTATTTGACGATTGATTATATGGAATAAAAGTTTTGTTTCAAAAATGTTGGTCTTTTATTTTGCCAAATCATGAAGTAGTTTGATTAGAGCCGAGTTCATCTCTGTCGAATGAGATAACCGCGGTTGAATGGCTTTTACACACAGAGCACGCAACCTGAACGCATGCGTTCCCTGTCAGCAATGGCTATCCAAGTATGCTTTCACACTGTTCTGTTCGCGTTGGACAATACTTTAATATTCGAAAAAAAAAAAACCTTTCTTATAGCAAAGATATGAAAGACGCTTATGTAGACTATCTATCACTTTGCTTGTACAACCGATAGCATATCGAGTTTAATAGTTGAACTACGAAGAGCGCTCTTATTAAGATACGATAAGGCTAATATGTAAAGAATTACATTAAAACCTATGGATAATAAATGCAATTTTCTCAAACATGCATAGAAATGTTGTCATTATTTTCGAAAAAAGAACACGCGAAGTATCGAATTTACGGACAAAGAAAATTTAAAAAGACGCTTCTGCAATGAATTTGATTTTCTTTTAGTAATGATTAAATGTATAATATAAAAAGTATGTTATATTTCCCTGCATTCTTTTGAGAAAAGCACTATATATGCCTTGGCGGAAATGGCAATTGCCTGTCTCGTATTAGTGAAGTCCTCGCCTACGGCTCGGCCTTCAAATTCATACTCGCCCTGCAATTGCCTATTTCACGGCCTTTGCAATGATGTACTATTATACTATACTCGACACAGACTCGCGGCAGACGGTGCAATAAAAAGTGGAAATGAGCCAGCGCACGTGATGTTCGTCTCTCGCACTTAAACTGTTTATGGGTGACGTCACAAAGACGTAATGTTGCGCTTTGTTTGAATACGTATGTTTATCGATGCCGATGAGCTTTAAAAGGGATATTGTAGACATTTTGCAGCGATGACAGTCCACGTGCGCGTGCGCATCTCTATTACAAAATTCATTCATGGCACCGTCTGCCGCGAGTCTTTGTGTCTAGTTTAGTAGAAATTACCGAACTTTCAATTCCGTTTGCAGTTGATTGCGTAAGTAAATAAAACTTACCCACATAATTATGATTACAAAATCTTTATTTCAATGCTCACATTCTCTTTCTTTCTAAGCTCATATGCCTAACCGATTCGGAGTTCTTCGTGGAGTGCTGAGTCCGGGTGTCGCGATTTCTTGCTTTACAGGAACGTCTTCATCTCTTTTCTTCCTTTCCTCTGCCATCTTCTCTTCTGCTTGCTTCATCTCTTCTTCCATCCGCTGCAGGTGGACAGCTGCTTCCTTGCGTTTGTCACGATTCGATCTGGAGAAATAGTTGAAGATAGATAAGTCTCTTGTAGAAGAGACTTTTATCGCTTTCTTATACAGGGTTATTTTTTTAAGTTCACGCAGAATTTGTAAGTCAAGAACTTTCTCCTAGCTAGAACATGGGTCGAATACGACAAAAAATTTTTGACTCTGTATACGAGTCAGTCATCACGCGATCAGTTTAGTATGGGAAGTCCATAATTGTTTGTCGTATTGCGGCCCATATTTTTATGAGAATGTTATTTACTTACCGAGTCAAACTTAAAATTTCTAATAGTGTTTAGAAAATGACCCTGTATACCTATCCAGTATGATAGTGCAAGCTTAACTATCACATAGTCGAGAATAGTTTTAATGAAAAATAAATATATCGTAGTGCGAGGTATGATCGGTACATTAATTTATACTTGCGCACCTTATGTATAAACCAAATAATACAGAACTACGTTGTAAAAGTATCATCTTTTTAACGAATCATTAAATGAAAGTAAAGTTGAATTCGAAATTATCTGTAGTTTCATATTTGCACTTTGATAGTTTTTACGTAAAACGAAACACTTAATAGTGACAGTTCTAGTAGGTAGTTGTTCGCGAATTATTGTTGAAATTGTTAATCCAGTGAGGGTACTTTTGTATTTTTCGTCGATGCCTCTCACTGACATTGCCGTCATTCGTCCCACTTGTCGAGACGGAGCTGCGCGGACAACATCTACTATCAGTTGTACCGCTGCCGTAGTGCGAACCCAAATATAATTAAACTTTTCGTTGTGATTTGTGATTGTGAACACCAGGAACATTGCCAAAAGTCGGCGCCGACAGGCATACTAGCAGCAGAAGACCGGTGAGTAGGCTTTCGACCTTTTACTGAAGACCGTCACTGGATCGTTTTACCAATCGTTATATTTTCGTGTCGTTGTTAAATCCTATACGCCCATTCACTCGCGAAGGCGCGTACACGTCCTATTCATTTAAATTAAAAATAAAAAGTTTTTTTGCGAAAGGAAGTGCGGGGCTTGCTGGCACAGATATTTTTATTTCTCAAAGAAAGCTCCAAAAACTCTGTTTTAACTGTATTCTGGTAATGAAATAAATATAATTATATTTTATATTTTTGCTACTTATGAATCTTAATTTTCTTATACAGTAGTTTAGTTTTTATTTATTTATTACTTACTTGCCAGTCTCCTTTAGTGAGAAGAACATGGGTCCAAGTTCAGCTAGCCACCTCCCGTCCACAGCTGTGACGCAGTGCATGTATTCCTAAAAGTAAAAAAAAATGCTGGTTATTATTATGTCTTATTTGACAACAAGACTTTTTTAACTGACAAGAAGAATAGTAGCGAGAATCTTGTCAGCTTTAACTGAAGTAACGACTGCCGTTGTACGTTGTCGCTATTACTATTTTATACTTATGGTAAATTTTAAATAAAATAATATTGGAAAAATTCAACTCGGGCACAAGTGAATTCTCAGACGGGAAGGAATTCACTTGTGGCGAGTTGATTCTTTCCAATAGTTTTCTATTTAAAACTTACTTATGCATTTATAATAATAAATTAATTGGTGTGTTTGAATGAAATATTTTTTTATTTATATTTGAAAGATATTTAACATACTTCAGGCTGTCACTATTTGATAGGGATTGTGATCGGGACGCGTTTTGAAAGGTATTGAATGAACGAAATTTAACTGTCATAGCAAAGTGAAACACGAAAATATCTTTCAAATGTATGGAGAAGTGTCTAATGAAGTGTCATTTGAAACATCATTCGTTCCGAAAGGGATTGCGACTATAAGTTACACAAATCGAAATATCACTACCATAAACACAATACCTTTAATACCCACAATACCGAATAGATTGTGATAGATCAAGTGTGATGATGACTAAGCATTCCCTATCCATGTTGAAAAAAAAACATACTTTGCTATGACCGACGGGAAAACAGGCCTCAAAGGGGCCTCAGGCCTTATTACTTCACATCAGGTATGATGAATCATACCTGATGTTAAGTAATTATAAGGCTGGAGGTGGAAGCACGATTCCCCCATAATTCTCAACCACTGAGGAACTGGCTATCTTATCTCTAACTGCCGGAACACAACAATGAAAGAAAGAATGAAAGAAGATTATATTTATTTCGGACAAACACGACAATAAGACACATCGAAGTAGCACAGAAAAAAAGCACAGTTTGTCCCAAAACGGTACCGACTCAGGATAATGCTTGGTTTTGGCCAGCGCTGGTCTTCCGTCGGTACCGTTTTAGTGGGGCTGAGAGCCATGGTAACCGGAACATCAAATAATAATTATTATTACTACAACTAACTACAAATATAAACATACACAATTTACTATCTGCATTAAAAACCAACATTAAAGACTTAGCCTTTATGACTGATCACAGTCAGATCACAGTCTATGGTAATGGACCAGTCAATGCTAAAAACATACCCTTTACAGATAAAATAGATATATATCCGCATCTGTGGTCTAGTGGTAAAAACCACCGGTATCAGACCTAGGGATCCCGGGTTCGATTACCAGCGGTTTCGATACACATTGTATTCGATTTGGTTGGTGGTTGTACTTGTTGCAAGTCGGGTTAGCTACCATCATCTTATCTAAACCTGACGCCATAATAACAATGTATTCAGCATTGTTGTGTTCCGGCAGTTAGAGATAAGATAGCCAGTTCCTCAGTGATGAGGATTCCGGTAGAGGCTCGCTTCCATCTTCGACCTTATCAACACTTAACATCAGGTATGATGAAGACTAAAAGTCTCCCCGTTGTTCATAAAAAAAATAGGTACCTTGCTGGTCATCATGAGCTCGTGGTAGACCACGTAGTCGGGGCTGGAGCCCAACCCGAACAGAGCCGACGTAGGATGAAGGTGGCACGGCATCCCGGTGCGGCAGTTCACGTACTCGCCGATGCCTTTGAGCCGGGCCGCTTGTTGGAAGTACGCTGTGCAAAGTATAAATCAATTTTCACTCACGACGGACGGAACGGAACGGAGGCGATATATGCGTTTGGGGTTAGAGGTTTTTGTGTGTTTGTGTGTGTTTGTCTGTGTCTGTGTCTGTTGCCATTTTCTCGAAAACTACCGGGCCGATTTCGATGCGGTTTGTTGCATTCGAAAGGTGTTATTTCAGAGCAGGTTCTTAGACATGTTTCATGGTAGTAGACCACCAGGGGGCGCTGCAGCAACCAGAAAACAGATGGAATTACGGAACCTATTTCAATGCGGTTTTTGCATTGAACAGGTATCATTTAACTACAGATCACCAGTGCAGCAGCCAGGATGCTTGGCGTTTGAGGGCTTCCCAGAAATTATTATACCGATTTCGATGCGGTTTTTTGCATTAAATAGGAGACATTTCAGAGCATGTAATATAATCATGTTTTATAGCCGTAAACCACCAGAGGGCGCTGCAGTAATCTGCTGCGAATTCTCCAAAAAGATTAAAATAATATACAAATTTAAAAAAAAAACGTCAAAAATAAGAGGTTAATATTTTTTACAAAAATCCCCTGACTAAAAGTGACATAAATTTCGAACCCAAGAAAAGTCTGTCGGGTGCAATCTTTGCCATATCTCTGATCACATCTGCAAATTATTAGTTCACGGTACGACAGGTAATGGCAGCCCCTGGGGATTTTTCTTGCGTTTGCTATTTATATCACTTTCGGCCGGGGGATTTTTGTAAAAAAAAAAATAATCTTTTTTTATTGATAAATACATTGTCTTTAATTTTCAGTAAACAAATCCCGTTTAAGCAACTAGAACCTAATCCAATATTTTCAAGAATAAAGTTTAAAAATAATATTTTAATCGTGGCCTTATTTATTTAATGTGCGGATATTTAAGATACTGTAGAAAAACAATGGGGAAAATATTGTTTCTTGCGAATATTGACGACCTGTTTGGCAAAGGGGTACTAAGCCCGCCTTCTGCGCTAGAGGTCCCCGGGTACGATCCCTGGACAAGTAAGTAAGTTTAAAAAAGTATATAAGTTAATTTGTCCGTCGCACTTAGCACGAAAACCATCCTGTATACAGGGTGGAAAAAATCAATCTATTCCCACCCTGTATATGTCGCAGCCAAGTGGTTAAATCAGCCGTTCAATTTGACGGCTAGCCCGTTAATTAAACGCCGGTATTCAATAAAATGACTAAGTTACAACTAGCCAAGTCGTTGATTGAAACGTTTAACGACTTGGCTTGAACGTCATATTTAACCGGCTCATTAAATGAGATGTCATTTTAGATTCAAACTATTCGAGAAAACTTGTAGCCGGCTAAAATCAGGCACATTTTTATCAGTCATTTTTATTATATTTATTATTGATATTAATATATCAGTTTATGTTAAGTTGAAACGAAAAAAACAAATAAGATTGCCATGCGAGCTATCTGACGCCATATTTGTTTTAGTGACACCAGCGCCGCAGTGGAAAAAATAAAACTAAACTTTAAATTACCTGGCTGATTTCATGTTAGCCGTCTTCAAAGGGCTAACTTATATTAAGCCAACTAGTTAAACGTTAAGTGATGCTCGTTCAATCAACGATCGGCCTAAGCATTCAATTGAATGCCAGCGTTTAATTAACAGGCTAGCCCTCCAATTCAACGGCTGATTTAACCAGTTGGCTGCGACATATACATTTCACTCTAAAGGTGCAACATTGATGCTCTACCAACCGCAGGGGACCTTTGGTGGAGGTTGTGTATGTATCAGTCGCGAGGGGTCGTAAAATAGAGAAGGTCAGCCGGAGAAAAACCCAAGAAAAATCCATAAATCAAACAATATTAAATAAATATTGAAACTAAAACATTTGTTCATTTTGCAACTTCCTTGCATCTACGTATATTAAACTAATTGGTGATAATAATAAATAATATAATAGGCTATTTGACAATGCGAAAAATAAAGTGTCAATTACTGTTATCAGTATAAATTATGAGTTTAAGAATGGTTTTTTATTAACGTAAGTTGAAAATAATTATAAATTTATTTAAAAATCCGTAAATAAAACTGCATTTTTTAAACGTTTTGTCACGTGACACAAAACGCTCCTGATTCGTCGAGTTTATAATGACGTCACCTGCTTGTAAACCTCGTTTGCCTACGTATGTAGATGATATGCAGAATACAGGCAAGTGACTTTACCGAACCCATTGCAGCGCCATATTGTCAATGTAGCGTTTTGGCGCGCTATTTAAATATTGAATTTTTAATTTGATATTTTTAGCAAATATGTACCAGAATTTAAAAAAAACAACTTTTACTGGGTTCCTTAAACTCCACTACATAATATAAAATGGATTTTCAAAACCTGTCAAATAGCCTATTATTATGATCTGCTTAAGGGAGGAGGGATGGATTTCTAGAAGGGAAGCCGGTGGGGATCGGTATATATGGACCCTTCCCACTGGTCTATATGTATTCTAGCCTACCTGAGCAAATGCACTTTCGCACGGTGTCCCAATCAGTGCCAGCTGACCGCAGCGGCAGTCGTTGCTGCTGCAGAATGTCTTTGAGTTGTTGCCGCACTTCGCGAACTTTGCGCATCGCCTTAGAGTGCACGAAGTGTTCTGTACACCATTGACTTGAATACCTGATTGTGACAAATAAAAATGTAAGACTTAGTGATCAACAAGCTTTAAAATTTCTACCGTACTTAAAAAAATATGAATGACTGATAGTAGCTCAAAACTGCGGAAAATGCTGGGAACATGATCCTTTATTACGCAATTTAGAGCCATTATAATAATAATAAGAACAACAGCTTATGCATACGTTTAACTACTTGTGCCAAATCTCAGCAATCAGCATTTAAAGATGACTACAAATAAGGAAATTTTCGTTCAATCAAATCTACAACTGAATTGTTGGCCTTCCACTGGTTGTACAGATGCAGCAGCGTGAGGTGGTCAGACTCTGAACCTTCTCTTTGCCGACTTCCGCTTCTCTTCGAGCATTGTGTTCAGGCTCCAAAGTATTAGCCAAGAACTATAACCATCATCAGTAGATTATACTCCTCGGATTTCTGTATAACCTGCCGCAGTATATGGATGTGGTCTGCTAAAAACCTATCTACAAAATAAATCGACTGACTTGTTGGACTTCCACTGGTTGTAAAAGTGCAGTAGCATGAGGTGGTCGGACTCCGGGACCTGGAACTTCTCTTTGATGGGGCGTCTGCTTCTTCCTCACGGTCCTGAGTCCGTTAGAACATTGACGGGACTGACAACATCGACATCGAATGTCGTTTTCTTTCCTTTTTGATCCTATCCTATCCTTATGGTAAATTTTTTAAATAGAAAAATATTGGACAAAATTAACTCGGCCACAAGTGAATTCTCAGACGGGAATCGAACCCGCGACCTTTGGAAATCCGGTCCAATGCTCTATTAATCCTTCCCTATCCTATCCTATCCTATTAATCCTTCTAATATTATAAATGCAAAAGTTTGTGAGGATTGATGGATGTCTGTTACTCTTTCACGCAAAACTACTGAACGGATTTGGATGAAATTTCGCATAGCCTGGTTTTTTTTTTTTTTATGAAGTACGGAGAGACTCTTAGCCTTCATCATACCTGATGTTAAGTATTGATAAGGCTGAAGATGGAAGCGAGCCTCTCCCGGAATCCCCAATCACTGAGGAACTGGCTATTTTATCTTTAACTGCCGGAACACAACAATGCTGAAAACATTGTTGTTATGGCGTCAGACTTAGATAAGATGGTGGTAGCTAGCCAGGCGGACTTACAACAAGTCCTACCACCAACCAAACCGAATACAATTTGTACCCCCGCTGGGAATCGAACCCCGGACCCCTGGGTCTGATACCGGTGGTTGTACCACTAGACCACGGAGGCGGTTAAAAATTTAAAAATTGAAAACGTAGGATTGGAACATATCCCGATATTGAAAAAGGGGGAAGCCGCAAGCCTACATTAAATAAACCGACTGACTTGTTGGACTTCCACTGGTTGTACAGGTGCAGTAGCGTGAGGTGGTCGGACTCTGGGACCTGGAACTTCTCCTTGACAGCGTCGGCTTCTTCCTCACGGCCTTGAGGTCGGTAGAACACCGACGGGACTGACAGCATGGAAACTGGAATCGAACGACCATTTTTAACTGGATATATTATACAGAAGTATCAGTAGATGAGCTCAATCACGTAGTGGGTTGGCGTGATTGACGATTGAAACTTTCTCTAACATCGATCATAAAAGAAGAAAAGTACGGCCTTCGACCAATTTGAATTTGTCAACACCCACAAATTAGTCGTCGTGTGGGCGATATGATTTTGTCGACCATAGATTTTCAAAATATCCCGTCAGAGCGACATGAGACAAGTTGCTTTTTTCTAGTATACTTTTTTGTTTAATATTTATCATATCTAAAGATGTTAAAAAAACATATATAACTTATAATTTATTTCTTCAAATAAACTATAAATAAATACTCTTGGATCCTCAAAACTATTAACTATTAGAGTTAGATGAAACTGGTAGATAGGTAAAGAGAAAAGGGAGTTAGGGACCTATTTCAATAGGACACCAGCCCCCTAATTGTTTAATATCAAAATCTATCACAATCCCTTTCAAAGGTATTGTGATTGTGATAGTGATTTATGGAATTGTGTAACCTCTAGTCGCAATCCCTTTCGGAACGAATGATGTTTTAAATGACACTTCATTTGACACTTCTCCATACATTTGAAATATATTTTCGTCTGTCATTTTGCATAAACAGTTCAATTTCGTTCATTCAATACATTTCAAAACGAGTCCCGATCACAATCCCTTTCAAATGTCAAATAGTGACGGTCTGAAGTATGTAAATATCTTTCAAATTACGAATTGAAAGGGATTGCCATAGATTTTAAAATTAGACATTTAGCCCCCTGGTTGCTCCATCACGATCGCTCCACCAACAAGATGTGGTCTTAATTGCCCAACCAATTTTTTAGCGGTATCTGAATAACCCGCTGGTGGCGCAACCATTAACTCTTCGACGTCCTTTTGAAACTGACAATCCTAGTATGTGTTCTGGTGTTTCTCAGTGTCCTAATGAAATAGAGCCCTAAAAAATATATAACTGAGGTTGTATTGACCTCAAATAAAAGCAATAATCGTAATACTCACCAATAATAAGCACCTCCGCGCTGCACCCCATCTCAGCAGAGACGATCAGCATGTGGCATTGAGGTGGATCCAGCGGGAACTCTGCCATTTGACGACCCAGTGATGTCAGCGCGCCCGTGCCGTCCAGCGCGCCCAGGATCCACAGCTGGTACATCGAGTTGAGGATCGTGTCCTATGAGAAGAGCGTGATGTTACTATATCTTGCGTGTGAGATTGAAAGATAAAGAGGTATCTCTGGCGGGGAGCTCGCCGCTTAGGCGTATGCGTGAGGTAGATAGCCTATTATGATGTCTCTTTATGTCTTTCTAACGATAAGCATCGTATATCGATAAGAAAAGGACAAAATGAACGTCACCATGACGTTCATTTTGTCCTTTTCTTGACGTATTTTGTCATTGTATGTAGCTGTAGACTGTTTAAAATCGGCAAAATCAGTTTCTCTAACCACTGGTAGACTGTTACGCTGTTTTAAATCGCAATGATATTGACCATCACATATGACCCATATCACATAGGATCGCATATGACTTGTCTATTAGTAATGTTCACTAACCGATTCGAATTGATTAACTGTTGTATAACAGATAATTTACAGCGAAACGTCGTTTTGAAAACTATTTTGAAACTTTTTTCCTTGACTTTTTATACTCCAAATTCTCTGCCGAAAATACTAATTCACCCTTCGTCTCTGATAGATACCCAAAAACCTGCTTAAGAGAGTATTATAGAGATACGCTTCTTTCTATAATAACAGTCTAAAAATAGTAATAATCTGTGGCAGTGTTTTCCCAAACTATGGGTCTTGCTAAGGTGGGATTGCTTAAGCTTTGAAGTAGACAAGCTAATTTAAGACTAATAAGTTTCTCGTATCTTACCTGTGGGGGTTCATAAAATAAAAAGCGAGCAGATCTTCCACTCTTCCAGTCCCAAAGATTTGAGTAGCAGTACAGCATCAGCTGGATTCGTTCTCTATACTGGCCTCCACTGTTCCACAGAAGGTACAGTGGAGGCCAGTAACTTATATTGCTATTACCATTGCCTCGGCTTTGAGATAGACAAGTTTATTATACATAGGTAGTTTACTTGAGGGGGCGGCTCCATGAAGTGGAACGCAAGCACATCTTACACTCCCAAAGACTTGAGTAGCAGTACAGTATTAGCGAGATTCGTCCTCTGTATCTCAGGTACAGTGGCCAGTAACTTTAGAATTGCTTAACCTAAGACAATAAAGAAAACCGCCAATAAAAATATAGGTAATTGACTTGTGGGGGCGGGTCCATGAAATGTAAAGCAAATAGATCTTCCACTACCAAAGACTTTAGCAGCAGCTAAGTATTAGCGATATTCTCTGTATCTCAGGCACTGTAGAGGCTAGTAACTCATGTTGCTATAACCATTGCCTCAGCTTTGTAGTAGTCTGGTAACAATAATATAAATTATTGGCTGTTGCATCTTAATAGATGATAAACATCTGAAAAGAGGTTTCTTTCGAATGCAATGATATTCCTAATATTGATGTGACAGCGCTGGCCTACAGCTTATTAAAAATATAAAAGTTGGAGAATTTCGGCAAGTCTCGGTAGCTCAGTGGTTAGAGCATTGGACCGGATTACCAACGGTCGTGGGTTCGAGTCCCATCTGAGAATTCACTTGTGGCCGAGTTGATTTTTTCAATATTTTTCTATTAAAAATTTATCATAAGTAAAAATAGCATTGAAAAATGCAAAAATTATAAAATTAACTAAATAGGTACCTTACCTGTGGAAGCGGGTCCAAACGCAAGCAAATCTTCCACTCCTGAAGATTTTAGTAGCAGTACAGTATTAGCGAGATTCGTCCTCTGTATCTCAGGCACGGTAGAAGGCAATACTTAACTCATATTGGTATTAGTACCAAAATCTGAAGTATTAGTGCTTCAGATTTAAGAAGACAAGCGGATCACTTATAAGTAGGTAAGTATATAAGTAGCTTACCTGTGGAGGCGGATCCATGAAGTGGAAAGCAAGTAGATCTTCCACACCCAAATACTTGAGTCGTAAGATTCTTCCTCTATGCTAGTGAGTCATGTTGCTAATGACATTGATTCAGTTCGTAGTAGACAAAGTGTATAGGTTACCTGTGGAGGCGGGTCCATAAAGTGAAAAGCCAGCAGATCTTCCACTCCCAAAGACTTAAGTAGCAGCACGGTATTAGCGAGATTCGTCCTCTGTATCTCCGGCACGGTGGCGGCCAGTAACTCATGTTGGTATTGCCTCTGGGTGTATAGACAGAATGCTTTGCCTGGACCAGTTCGTCCCGCACGACCGGCTCTTTGACGGGCGTTGGCTTGACTTACTGGGTAAATCTGTAAACGACGAAAGGTTATAGTAACTTGGCTTTTGGTGGCTAACATTGTAGAATGACCGATGAATACAATAACTAGTGTGATTAGGTATTGATCATTTACGCTGTCGAAGAACCTTTTTGTAACCACCACCAATTATTGTAAAACCTGTATTCGGCAAATAAATCAATTTGAATTTGAATCGTGATTTGAGGGTTGTATAAAGTTGAGCACAAGCTGTTTCTGAGGCAAATTTACCAAACTCACCAGATAAAATTAAACATGTACCGAGTACCCGGTTTGGACCTGGTACCCGAGCTACACGGCGGATTCGGCACTTTTCAAGGAACTGGACTTAAAATAAGTAAATGTTTTATCGTATTATTTTATTAAACTACTAGCGGCCCCCGCGCCCGTTCCCGTGGGAATATCGGGATTAAAGTAACCTATGGGTTGTCCACTACTTGAAGTTCCTACATACCAAATTTCATCCAAATCCGTTAAGTAGTTTTGCGTGAAAGAGTAACAAACAAACAAACAAGCTGTCATACTTTCACATTTCGCACATTGAAAATCAAACCGTCACTAAACGAAAAACACGATTTTTCAGAAAAGGAGGTTGTAGTTACTAAATAAAGAAACAGTTGCAAATTGTGCAAAATGGAAAAAAAAAAACGATTTTTTTGACATAATGATGTTTGTGTCTAGCCTAGCTTTCCATGTAATTAATTATAGCTATTATTTTTATTTATTTTATGAAATATTTTAATTTTTCACCAGAAATAGTGTCACTTTTCCACAATTTTTTTGAAAGTGTCAGTTTTTCATTAGGGTCATTCATGTGTTATCCGAAAGGTTAGGTTAAAATGACTCTATATTCTTAGTATTTTAAGTAACAAAAATTAAAATAAGGTTTTTTTTAAATAAAACTACCACTGAAGAAATCAACCATCTTTGTTTACTATAATTATTTACTAACTAAACATCCTCGCCTCACACATAATGATGAAAATGTACTTATTTCAATATCACATTGACAAAAAATCTTTCTTAAATTCTCATAGAACTAATAACATTACTTAATAATTGGCCTAAATTTTATGACACTGTTAATATTACTTAAATCAACCAGTCTTCAGTGAGTTCTAATTAAATTAATCATCTATCTCTATTGAGATATTGCTTATTTCTTAAAGTTACAAAACATAACGAAAATAAATTGACAAAAAATCTTTCTTCTTTCTTCTTGAATTCTCATTCACACCTTTTTGCCCTTTTACTTCAGTCCAGAAATAGCAATGAGTACAATTGGCTTAACTCTTTTTCCGTTATATGTAGTGTATATTTTTCTTTAATTTTTTTTTTCTCTTCAAGGTTCGCATTTTGATAAGCCACACAGTCTTCACACTGATCTTTTTTAGGTATAAAAGAACTTATATTAAAATCTTCTTTAAAAACTTTACGGTATTTATGTAGCTTCACGTAGTCAAGTCCTTCAATTTCGCAGTCTTTTTTGTAATCTCTATATAAGTCGGTTACTGTTTTCCCATCTTCTATAAATTCCCTTGTCGTCTGTTTGCGTAGATAATGACTTTCAATTCGAGGTATGCTCGCAATATGTTTTCTAGCCCTGTCCAATAATTCGCTTGATGTTTTGGTCCCAAGGTTGTCATGTTTACCTCGCAGGTCTGGTTCAACAATACCACACAAATTTAATTTTGTAATGACTGTTCGAATTGGGCGATCGTTAATTAAAGTTTTTTTGAAAAATGTTTTGCATACTATTTTTTTTCATTACTTGCTGTATAATAAAATGCGTGCTTAGCTTTTCTATTATTGAATATTGTTTTGTATTGATATTTCTGTCATGTGTTTACAAATGAAATCTCTTTGTTTTGCTAGGGAACTCATTGCCCAGTAATTATTGAATATGTAGCGACTGTTCTCTTCGGTAAATTTGTCCGAACATTTTAATCTACAACTCTTACCACAAGGAATACCTATTTTTCTTTCAGGAATGACTTTTTTTTGCTTTGAGGACGACGAGTATTGTAATCCCTTATTTCGTAGTAATTTTGCCAGTTTTTTTTTGTTTACACGCTTTCTTTTTAGTATCAGGAATAATTTCAGGTGTGATGTTTTTTAAATGTGTTGTTTTGTTTATTTGTTCTATTGCTAAACTTTTTAAAGAGGATGGGTTATAAATGCGTATATTATTAATTATTTTGCAATCACCATCAGAAAAAGATTCATTCCCATATTCAATATCTAGTATTTGTAAAGCAGAGGCAGATTTATTCAATGTACAAGAAGTTATTTCATTCGACAAGACTTTTGGAGAAATACAGTTTCGTTTCGATGGCGTGGCAGAGTTAGAGCTCACACTCATGGAATCATTTCGTGAAGAAGTTGAAGTTGATCTGGATGACGATGACGATGAAGTGGATGATCCTGATGAACTAGAAGACGATGAACTGGATGATTTTTCAGAAGAAGACCTTGATTTTCTCGATAATGAAGGAGAAGTGTTAAGTGTATTATGTACTTCTGCGATTGTTCTTTGTTTTTGTGTTTGCTTAATCTTAGGAAGGTGTGTTTTAGTTGTGTCTGATTCAGAAGATCTAGAATCTTTATAAGGGCTGAGCTTATATTCTGGATCATCATCTGATGCAGGCGAAAAATCTCTACCTAATCTGTAGAATTATTCCTATTTCGACTATGTTGTTCAATCTGCGTGACGACAGAGCTGAATTTAAAGAATCTACACTTGACTGGTCCGCAGCATTTAACTTTGTTTTGTTAGCAGAAACCTCGGTTATTACTTTACTGTCAGAATCATTGTCCATTGGTGTATCGCTAGTAGTACCTGTAATAATTTTCTTTATTATTTCTTTGGATTTAAAAGTTCTTGGATTGAGACGTGGCATATTGATAACTGTAAAAAAGTAAAAGATATTATTGTAAACAACGTCCAATGTATACTGTCCTAGGGCCTTACCATCAACTGTAATGCAATTCATTGTAGGTTGTGAGAGTGGGATGCTGCCATATGGCGCGTCTAGCGGCGTCCCGCACTTACTACCTGATAGTAACCTAAAATGAGTCGCATTACAGTTGATGGTAGGCCCCCTGTTCATTGTATTAACGATTGTTGTCAAAAGCAATTTAAATCAGATAGGTCATCTTAATATAAAAATTCACGTTTAAAATTATTTTTATTTAATTTATTTGTATAATTATATACGAATCACTAAATTATAACTATCTCTCTTTAAAACGCAAAGTTACATGTATAGAAGGATGAATAAAATTAATGAAATGTATTTAATTGAATTTAATAATCTTATAATAATTTTCTTAGTCACGGAATTTTAAATTTTCAACCTTTTTGTATAACAAATACTTAATAACATTTTCACGAAATGGTTAGGAAATCGAATTTCTTAACTCTACTTAGTACACTTCATTTAAGTTAAAAAACTTCTATTAAAATACAAACAAAAATAAGGAACATTATTATTACGATAGAATCAAAACGCACGTTTTATTTAAAATTATAATGCTTGTTTGAATACAAAAGTACAAAAAACCGACACTTTGTATTTAGAGTCACTTTTCGTAAAAACAATAATTATTAAGTTCAATTTGCAAATAATGGAATCCTGACATGTTTAGTTTAAGGTCAGTATTCAGGTGAGTGATTGACTGTTTTAAACACAAATATAACAGAAAAACTGACTCTTTTTGTTTAGAGACACTATGCCGGTAAAAATTATAGCAAATTATGCATAAAAATATTGACAAAGTGTCGCTTTTTTTGTAAAGACGTTATTCTTGTGATTGTTAGTTCAACTTACCTTATAATTTTGAAGAAAGGTGTCCTTAAGCAAAAAATGACCGTTTTCCGCACAGAGTTCACGTGAACATTACGCCGTCTGCGTCACTAATGGAAATATGTCAGTGTTGCCGTAAGCTACCCGGCCTCCCCGCGCCAGGCGGCAAAGCGACACTAACGACATCTACTAATCTATTTAACCTTTTAATGCCAGTGTTTCTGCAAACTAAAGTTTTTGCGGAGCGTTTATAGATGGCACTTTTAACAAATTTTTGCCGAATTTTGTTTAGTGACGGTTTGATTATCAGTGTGCGATTTATAATATTAGTAGGATCTACACCAGCGGTTAGGATTCTGGGAGAAGCGTGATTCTACTTTCAGCTTTATGATTACTTACAATCGGGTGAAGTAACCATGTGGTAATAAAAACTTATAGAGATTAAACAAAATAAGGCAAGGTTCCTTTTTAAATGCAGGGATAATGAGTCTTCATACGCAGACTTAAAAGAACAAAATTCTTATGAAGAAAAATATTGGAAAAAATCAACTCGACCACAAGTGAATTCTCAGATGGGACTCGAACCCACAATTTTTCCAATATTTTTTTTCTATCTAAAATTTTTCATAAGTATAAAAATAGCATTGAAAAATGCAAAAAATTAAAAAACATAGAACAAAATCCTTTTAGAATCATACCTGCAATGCATCCATACCGATCCGAGGGTTGTACACTTTTAGCTTGCAGTAGCCTGAATCTATGACGTACATTATGCCGTCCACCGTTAAAGATGTTTCTGGAAAACACATTTAATTGTTATTCTTCTTCTTATCGTATGATGAGGATTAGTGGTGACCAGGGATTACCATACCGCGTAAGTGTCGTCGGCATCGACATCGAGTTCATTTGACAGATGGATGTGACACATTGCTGCTTCTTTTTGACACAAATGAAAACTTACCAAAGACTAAGAGCAATATGTCACCCCTGGTTTCAGAGTTAATCAAACTGCCTATAAAGTCTCTGACTTGGGTTAACGACAGATATCAGGTGACAACAGCCGGTACTGACGGTTTAACGCTCAGTTGTAATGCCACTTTACGGTCACCCATCCGACACCTGACTGGACCGAATGTTGCTTAACTATTGTTGTTTGTCAAGCGCTGCCACGAGAGCTTCCCCACTTCTTTTTAGGTAGTTTTCTGAATTACTATCAGTGTATTTTTTACTCATCATCATACACAGAAAAGTGATAGCACGGAATTCAGAGGTCTTAATAGGACCCTAGGAGTGATACAAAAAACCTGCTTACCAGCGATGTTGGTAGCCACGATGCACTTCCTCTGCCCCGGTGGAGCTCTTTGGAAGATCTTGGCCTGAAGATCAGCTGGCAGCTGGGAGTATATCGGTAGCACTGTCAGGGGAGGTGCACTATCCAGGTCTGTCAAACGTTCTGTCAGCACCTGTTAATGGAACAAAGTTATCCTATACCATAAGGAAGTCTTATGTTGCAGTAGTGGAGACATAGATAAGGCTGATGATGCCAGTTTTTTTTATTGTTATTTCTTTTTTATTTCATTATCATGAGGAATTTTCCCTCACTTCTCTGTTCTCTTCTCTCCGCTCTTGTTCTGATCTTCCTCATGGACAGCTAAGGAGAATGGGCCTCGCACAAATCACCACGTAGGCCCAATGTAGATTGGCGGGTTTTATGAAACTGCAAATGCAGCCGGGACCAACGGCCTAAAGATCCTGGAAGTAGAGTTTGGTCACCCATCCCGACCGACCGACCATTGGGACAGCGCATTTTAGCACTGCGCCACTGAGCAACTAATTTTATTTGATTTAGCGCCATTGCTATTGTAATATTTAAGGCGTTAAGATACGGAAGATACTTAAATACTAACGGAATAAGCATTATGTTCCGATAAAGTTATTTTAGGTCTGTTACGTGCTTATTACCTCACACGTGACTTCAATGTCCTCTTGACCCGGCATGAATATAAGGATGTCACCTTCCTCAGGTTGCAAATGGATCTGTAAAGCCTGAAACAAAGAGAAAACAATACATTAATATTTTATATAGAAATAACACTTTAAACTTTGGTACAGTAAAAAAAAAACATTTGACAAACTAGGTACCATAATTCGGTAGATAAGTATAGTTCTTGTCGTCATTTATATCGACCATCCACAAAGCTGTACATTACCCTTACTTCATTATTATAGTCATGACATAAGGTTTAAAATCCACTAATTATGTAGGTTGTTAATATGTTATACTGAAGAGCGAAGAAAAGCTGAAGATTTAAGCCTTAAAAGCCCTTTTCTTTTCTTTACTTTCTTTGATACTACATAAGGCCTTAACAGCATGTTTCATACCTTGTTAATTATAGATGCTATTTTTATTTTTTTCATAGTTATAGGTACTTATCTGTGTAAAGTTACCTATGGTTGGCTATGAGGCAATTAAGTAATTTGCGATATGATTTTTTACTACGTTTTTTAATTGCGACTAATGCATGTCAAACCAACATTCAAGTGTCATGAAGACTATAAAATATTTCTGTTATAAAGTAATTGTCGCAAGTTGAAGGTCTTAGAACAATCGTTTTGTTTCACAACATCGTGTAACTAACAACTATCTATTAAGTCTGAAGAGCGAAGAAAAAGCTGAAGATTTAGGCCCTAAAAGATCACCATTTTCTTTACTTTCTTTGATACTACAAGGCCTTAACAGCATGTTTCATATCGTGTTATTTATAGGTGCTTTTTTTATAGTTATAGGTCCATTTTTGTAGGTTGTTAATATGTTATACCGAAGAGCGAAGAAAAAGCTGAAGATTTAGGCCCTAAAAGATCACCATTTTCTTTACTTTCTTTGATACTACGTGGCCTTAACAGCATGTTTCATATCGTGCTATTTATAGGTGCTATTTTAATTTTTTTCATAGTTATAGGTACTTATCTGTGTAACGTTACCTATGGCTGGCTATGAGGCAATTAAGTAATTTGCGATATGATTTTTTACTATGTTTTTTTAATTGCGACTAATGCATGTCAAACCAACATTCACGTGTCATGAAGACTATAAAATATTTCTGTTATAAAGTAATTGTCGCAAGTTGAAGGTCTTACAACAATCGTTTTGTTTCACAACATCGTGTAACTAACAACTATTTATTAAATCATTGAACCATTGATCCAGAAGACAAATCAATGGTTATAGACGACCGATCATCTGTTCGTAAACAGTTAAGCCGCTGTACGACTGAAACGAGCTAGCAATGAGAATACGACGCGCGCAGGAGCGAGACCGATTTTTTGTAAATATAATGTATAGGTTAGCGCTTGACCGCTATCTCGCCTGATGGTAAGCGATGATGCGATCTAGGATGACACGCGCTTGTCAAAGTCAAAGTCAAAGATTTTTATTCAAATAGACTTATAGATAAGTGCTTTCGAATCGTCCAATTTTTTTTTTCCTACCAGCCATTCAGGACTACTTTTTTTTCCTACCAGCTATTCTTGCCTAGAAGATACATATTCATACGCGACTTGAAGGCTAAAATTTTGCAGATTAGGCGAATAACCACGCAAGCACTTCGTAGTAAATAACTATAGCCCTTACATAGAAATGAAACTAAACGATGCTAAATCTTATCGGTATCCACTAATTAATTTAAATAGTATATAAATTTCCAATAGTATACGTAACTCCATTTGAGAATACTTACACCCATATTCTAAGTCGTTCCTCCAAAACTTACTCGTCCTCGACTTAACGAAACCTCATTGAAAACCTCTTCAAAATACTCCTCGAAATCGGTATTGTAAGTCAAAACTCCGTAAGGACTTGGAGGAGCCAAAGAGTACGTAGCCACTCCGTGTTAGGCCTATCGCACACTACCATTTTTACCCACGACGAGATTGAGTGGAGTGTAAAAATTTTTGGAGGAACGACTTAGAATATGGAATATTTCGAAAGAAAAAGTGTCGAGGCAAAATCATAAAATCGTGTTTCTCGTTCACCAGATAAAAATATGAAGAACTGTATATCTTATTACTTTTTTGTAAAATCTCTTAATGTCCTATAGTATTTTTTTTTATCAAAAAGAACATACTTTTTCTGTATAGCGTCTTAATTTACTATGCGCCTCAATCATGATGCACGCAACTGCGCTGAAATATTGGGGACTCAATAGAAAAAACAAACACGGTAACGATCCCGTTTTTCGCAATAATTAATAGTGATAGTGACCATGAAAGTATATTAACCATATTAACGAATTTTTGCTTCAATCGTTTTCGACCTTTTTTCGACAGAAGTAAAAAATAATATAATAAAATAGTCAAGAAGTCAACCTATTTTACCTGCTGTCGGCAGTATGTAGACGCAATTCAAAGTATTGGTGTGTTCGTTTTTTACGGAATAACAGAACTATTGAACTCAAGAAATAATATCCTGTACCAAAACACTTTTTTTATTTCTTTTAAAGGTTCGAATTGCGTCTCGCTTTTGTGAAGGTCATTTGAGAGTCCTTCAGACATATTGAAGGTTGAATTAGTATTTCGTAAATGCAAATTGATCATCAAGATGGACTCTAGACTTTAGTAGCACTACACATTTAATTCCAAGGATTAGCAAAGTAGCACAAGGTTTTTTTTAAGCTTTTCGCATATTGATGCTGATTGAAGAGACTTTTTCACAACTTTTTTGCTCTATTACCAAACTTCATATATAAATGACAAGTAATAGTAAATATTTCAAAATAGGTCGTGTATTTAGCAACTTTGCTATCGATTAGGTTTTGCGGTGATTCGAATAGATTGGAAGCGGGTTCGATTCTTAGAGAATTACCTTAGGAATAACTTTTAGTAATGATATCTTACAGAGTTATGCTTTAATTATATCGATATATTTAATAGATTTGGTTAAGACAGAATCTCGTATTGCATAAGCTACAATCGCCTTGGTATAATTTTATGAAGCATTGACAGGACTGGTTTTAGTCTAGACATTTTACTGTATTTTTGAATTCGATACGATATTTTAGTTACCTGTACAAATTTAATTAAAAAATTATAACTTTTTAATTTTGCATTTTACAATGCTATTTTTATGTGATAAATATTAAACAAGAAAATATATATTTTCTTGTTTATTTTTTTTTATTTTTTTATTCAAATGTGTGTAAGTAATATGTAGAGGATCATTACTTTTAAATATTGTGCTTACCACAAAGGAGTGTTTATGTTGTTGTCTATAGTCCACTAGACTTAAGCGCGTGCTACGCACGTGTACCTACTCACTGGAGTCACTTGAGAAAAAAGTTTTTCGCCCTTTGACCTTAAAAAAAATAATTATATTTTTTCGGCTGTCTATATTTTTTTTGTGATTTTTGAAGCTATTAGTGACGGCTGTAGGTGTTATACTCAAGGCGCTGGAGGGAACATTAGAATGGATAACACGGGCCTTACCACACAAGCAAACAGGTTTATTTATTCTATTTTAGAAGATATTATTACTGAAATGAAAATATGTAGCAATCGTAGTCATTAATAGAAGCTCCTACAAATGAGAATAATGTCATCATGCTAGTATAAATTGACATTTTACCATCAACCAATACAAGACGCGGGCGCAAGTTAGTCTAGACATCTAGCCAGACATATTATGAAAAACCTAATCAATTTAATGACTTAGGTCATGCGACTTTCATTTTATAGGTCATCACTCCCGACGACCTATCACTATTTGCTAATTAGTTAGTATCATAGATGTACTAACAGACTACGTAGTCTGTTAGTGTATGGTATGTTTGCCATTTAATTAATTAATGAAAGTGTCACTTATGGCGATTGCTATATTTCATAATTCTTCTACAATGTTTTATTTATTTATTTAAATCTTTATTGTACAATAAACACAAAGTTAGGTACAAAAGGCGGACTTAATACTAAACGTATTCTCTACCAGTTAATGTTCAGTGTTAGTTGTCAAGCTAGGAACGGCACTAAATAAATTTAAGTATTGAATCAAAAGCATGGATTGCATTGTATTCTTTTCTTTCGTATTCGTACTACCTAATATCCCATCTTTAAATGAAATCAGAAACCTTATAACTCTACGTACATCTTATGTTTTGGCGCGCACTGTTCATTGAAATAAAACAACTTTTACGGATATCAAACGCGCTATATTTCCACGAACTAAGTTGTAATTGTCCGTATTAAAAAAAAAAAAAAAATGACATACGAGGGAGCGCCAAGATCTTACAACAGGCAAGCAAAAAGCTACTTATAAGTCTAATCAGAACCTAAAAATACGGACAATTACAACTTAGTTCGTGGAAATATAGCGCGTTTGATATCCGTAAAAGTTGTTTTATTCCTTATTATAACTCTAGTTAATTAAAACGTAAAAAAAGAACATGGGTTCTTGTTGTCGGTGTGCGAATTAAGTAAATATGTTTATTTTTCCGGTTTGAAGAAAATAAGGACATAAAATAAGGAACGACATAACATATTTTAAGGCACATTCCAAATTTTAGACACCTCTCAGTGCCGATACCGGTCGTTGCTCCGAAGTGGGCGTGAATTTGTCAACATGACACCAATATTGCTGATCCCAGTGGCCCAGTCATTAGGGACCGGTTACACCGCGAGCGGGCGTCACCGTCCGTCACCGTGAGACGGCATAGCACGACGCCGTATGTAGTTGTATAATGTTAAGCAAATCGCTCTCCCATCGTATAAGTAGGTATCACTCATAAAACCACACCTGTCCCCCTAGCATGAACACCGCTATATCACGCGATATGATTTTAGCGCATCATGTTGTCTTGCTTACTCCGCTACGATGTGAGTGGGACAGCGACACGTTATCGAATTATCGAGTCGATAAAAGCCGTTCATGCTAGCTAGGCAGGGCCCTTATTCACTATAACTACTTAGCGATTCCTTGCTCAAACCACGCCAATGTCGTACTTGGTTTTGACATTTTCAAAATTCGTTTTTTCCATGATGTTCACAAATTATAGAGTTATTGTACAAGTGTCCGTGCCGCGTGGTGACGGCCTAAGAATAAAAGTGTAATTTGTCAACATGACACCAATATTGTTGATCCCAGAGGCCCAGTCATTAGGGATCGGTTACACCGCGACCGGGCGTTACCGTCCGTCACCGTGAGACGGCATAGCACGACGCCGTATGTAGCTGTATAATTTTAAGCAAATCGCTCTCCCATCGTATAAGTAGGTATCACTCATAAAGCCACTAGGTATATATACCACATCTTGGACGAATTCGTCCAAGTACCACATAGGTAGATCTAGGCGTCATCGTGTCGTAAATTTCACGGTATACGGCACGAATACGTCTCGTTTTACGGTGACAGCGCCGTGTCGGATGTTGTAGCTGGGCCAGCGACAACCGTCAATATTAATGTCGATGGTAAAACGATATTTATGTGAACTGGCGACCTTGTTTCGAGGTGCCTATGGGTGTGACTTACTTCCTGATTCCTGAGTGATAGTCATTGTGTAGGTATTTCCATGCAAATAGGAGCGTTCTGTTTTCAGTTGAAGTTTAGCGAGGCGTCTGGGTTCAGGCTGCAGATTCAGGTCGATTATAAATTAGTGATGGTCAGTATATGAAACTGATATAGGTATGTATGATAATGTCCAATCACTACCGGTTTGTTTCGTATCCAAGCCAGCTCTCCAATATATACTAAGTACCTATATGTAGCTGTGTAGTATCAGATGAGTATCCCTCTCATCCCGTGGGTGTCGTAAAAGGCGAATAAGGGACGCATCCGTTTATTTTAATTTTCTTTGTCTTTTTATTTTTTTTCTATTTGTGTAATAATGTTATGAATGTATGTGTGTGTCTTAGCAAAAATAAAACTTTTTATCTATCTATCTATTCTTCAGGAGACGGGCAGCAGCGTCTCCTACAAACTTGGCCATACTGCGATCGCCAACCCGCCTGCCAAGCGTGGCGATTATGACAAACCCCCTTTTGGGGGAGGCCTATACCGAGCAGTGGGTGTTATGTGGCTGAGACGACGACCTATATGTACAGTATTCGTTATTGTAAACTCGCCATCAAAGTTCATTCGTCATGAGAAAAACGGCAAAAAATAATGTGTAAAATCGCCACAGGTATAGCATTTAATAATGTATTTCCATTGTGACCGGTGACGAATTTCCACATAAGTTGTAATAGTAGTGGCGAATTTACTTTCAATGTATGAAACTTTTCAAAGGATGACGAGTTTACAACAACCCGCACTAGCACTAACGACCGTTTACCTAATTCCTTTGCCTACCAACTTTCATCCCTCGCTACACTGCCTTTAAGATTTCTTTTCGTCATACATCAGTACTAAGCTTCCTATATCAATATTTAGTTCTGTAGGTTAGCATTTTATTCAAACAACCATATTTCTGTTAAAATACGTGTATTTTTCTTGGGATACATGCAAATATTGAACTAGTTTCTGTAGAGTAGATTGAATTTATTCAGGTCGACTCTTGAGAAAAGGACTTGCGAACATGAGTATGTTAGAGAGTTCTAGGAACTAACTAGTTTTCTATTTAGATAAACTAAACCAATATTGAGCCGTTGCAAAAAAAACTAGGTACAATATATACAATTTAATTGTTAGATATTTATTTTTATAAATAGCCTTGTTAACAAGATCTGTGCTTAAAAGCGTCAAGCGTGAACCGGCTCAGCGAGGTGCAATGACCTCGAGTGCATGCCAGTGCAACGATCTGACACACCTTTGTATTAATTATGAAACAACATTTACGGAATCTGAGATTTACCATTTTGCTCACGAAATTGTAATGTAGGTACTCGAAATTTAGTTAGCAAAGCTATTAAAGCTATTTTTTGTCAAAAAAAATTGTTGATAAAGAAATAATAAAGAGAATAGGATTTGCGCGAATTTGCGGAAAGTCGCGGACTATTCAGATACTGCGACGTCTGAGATTTAACATTTTGTTCACGAAATTGTAATGTAGGTACTCGAAATTTAGTTAGCAAAGCTAATAAAGCCATTTTTTGTAAAAAAAAAAAATAGTTGATAAATATGAAGATAATAAAGAGAATAGGATTTGCGCGAATTTGCGGAAAGTCGCGGACTATCCAGATACTTAAAAAGCCCGAAAAAGAGCAACACATAATTTATAAAAATATTAAGAATATGTGGGTATTTTAGATTTTACTAGCGTTGTTTATAAACAACACAAACTTTCCGAATTACCACTAGGAAAATATTTATTTATATTTTTTTTTCCCAGTTCATTTAAGTAATATTTATTATCCGTTAGCCACGTACAAAAATCGTTAAAGTCAGATGCAATATTTTAAGTCCATAACATCGTAACAACCTACATCAAATTTTGTTGCCCGTCAATATTTCGGGAATAATATTAATTGTGGGTATGTATGCTTCAGAAAGTCAATCAGTTATTTCATTTATCTTTTTTGGACCGATAAAAACAATAAACGACTTTAGTGCAGTTATCCATAAACACATAGAGAAATATATACAGCTTAGAAGGAAACACAAAAGGCGGGCAGGCTCTTCCGAAATGTGCTCTTTTAAAAAAAAAGCATGAAGTGCCAAATGAAAAAGTTAGACATTTCTAACTGACGATGACGTCGCCTTTTCTTTAGGTTTCTTTCTATAAGTAATCAGAACCGGCTGCGAAATCTTTCAGAAGTTATTATTAAAGGAAATCTTAATACAACTGTTGTGAAAATTCCGAATTTAGCTGTTACACAAACGAAGGGAAGCAGGCTATTACAAAAGAATAAACAACAGTTAATTATAGACATTAAATTGATTGTTCAAAACACGCATTAACTGAAATACTGTAGCCGTCCATTATTAAAAGTTAGGGTTTACGGAAATGCATTTTAGTTAAATATCTTTTTAATTACCTATTTAGAATTACGATTTAATTTTTTGCAATCACAACGATATTCTTTATGCTTTATTCTACGATGAATTTCCGATATTTACATTTAGCTCGGCAATACGGTAGGTATTTTACAGGAAAAAATATACAAATGCATGTCTATAATAGATTTCGTAAAATGTAAACGAAAAACGTTGATATTTATTCTTTAAAATGCATTAAAATTATTATAATTAAATTTTAATAATAGTATTTTTAAATCTGTTCTTCAAATGTCTAAAACGCCATCCGCCATATTGGGTTACGACGTGACGTCACTCCGTTAGTAAACAAACTTGAATTTTTGTTGTGCTCTGTAACGATTTGAAATTTTATATGTTATTATTACGTTTATGGACGTTTAATCTTGTATTTATGATATGGATCAGTGGGCTTACCATGAGTTTTTCTTTCCGTTTGCTGTACAGTACGGGAGACATTTAGTATGAGAATCTGTAGTTCTGCCACTGCCCACTAGAGGCGCTGTGCCGATTCGCATACAAAGTGTCTACCGTTTACTGTACAGTAAACGGAACGGAAAACTCATGGTACGCCCACAGAACTCAAATTTCAAAAATATTTTACTTGCTATTTCATAGCCGTAATATTGTTTACTAACGGAGTGAAATCACGAACGAAACAGCATGGCGGCTAGTGTTTTCGCACGTAAATTCAAAATCGTTAATAAAAAGTGGGATTTAAGGCATTTTTCGGCTATTCAAAATTGAAATAAAAAATTTAATGGTTCATTACAACCTCAGGATTGATTAAAACCAGTTTTCAAAAAAGGTGTAACAGCTTATTATCAAAGCCAGGGTGAATAGGTACCTTCTGGGTTAGCTTGCTTCACCTGAAGGCTGATTTATCGAAAACTTGATTTCAGTTTCGTCGCTCTTTTGGCTGTCATCATCATTATCATCATCATCAGCCTGTGGACGTCCACTGCTGGACATAGGCCTCTCCTAGCTCACGCCTATTGTGGCGTTCATAGGAGGCTATTAGATTAGCCTACTGTTACCACGCTGGCCAGACTTATTATTATTTTTTATTTTTTTTATGTAGTACGGGGAGCCTCTTAGCCTTCATCATACCTGATGTTAAGTATTGATAAAGCTGAAGATGGATATGCGAGCCTCTCCCGGAATCCCCAATCACTGAGGAACTGGCTATCTTATCTTTAACTACCGGAACACAACAATGCTGAAAACATTGTTGTTATGGCGTCAGACTTAGATAAGATGGTGGTAGCTAGCCAGGCGGACTTACAACAAGTCCTACCACCAACCAAACCGAATACAATATGTACCCCCGCTGGGAATCGAACCCGGGACCCCTGGTTCTGATACCGGTGGTTGTACCACTAGACCACGGAGGCGGTTAAACCGATTTAGGGTTGGTAGAGGGTTTAGTTTCAAGTTTTCCTTCTCTCGCAACAGGTTTTCAATGCGTCAAGCCTCTAAGTCGACTCTTACGACACCCCAGGTATGTAAGGGAATGGTGACACTCGGCACAGACATACAGAATTTGGCTATCATACAAAATGAAAATGTGTCAGTAATGGCGGCGAAGAAACTGAGCTACGTGAATTTTTGATAGATAAATCTGCTGGAGTAAATTTTGGAAACTTTTAGTCATAATCATATGTCAATCGTGTTTCAATTTTAATGCTTGTTTTATTGCGTTATAGAGCTTTACAATTGAAATAGAATGAAAAACGATTGAAACGTAAGCAAAATTATGCCCCAGGTCTTGGTTTTCGGCCTACTAACGACTTTCGGCATTTCGACTTTCGGCGACTGGAATCCAGAGCAAACTTTTTCTGCTGCGATTTGAGATAAAAATGAAAAAAAAAAACGTGTGGAGACAGCCCTAACACCAATAAGCAATCACATGATAATTTATGATAATCACAACATGACTGATGAGCAGCAATGTTAATCTGATGAAAGCTGATAATTGATTAGTATGACAGTTTTTTTCTCAAATATATAAAGGCAATTTTGAATGAAAGAATTTAAAGATTTTTTAAATATTCTATACCTTCTTTTATGTTTAAGCATTCACTTTTATAAAATGATATTCGACGCTAAAATTTATTAAAAAAAGTACACTTCTTTAATAAAAATTTAACAGACTTCATAAAAAAAGAGCTTTTATGTTTGACCCGTATATATGTCTGTTCGATGGGAGATACTTGCCATTTGTTCCCATAAAAATGTAATTAAGTTTGACTCAGCAGTTTTCAATTTATGAGCATTTTTGTTTGCTTGGGCGATTTATGATTATAAACAAAAACGAAACCTACTACATACCTATAATATATTAATTGATCTAATCTATAAAAATCCTACTGTAGTTTACAAAACCGTCTATTACAGTCACTAAACAGTAAAAAAGTCGATATTTATTGTTTCTTGTCGTGTGCAATAAATATTATTTTACGAATAAAACAGCAAAACGCGCTGTATTAAATTGTTTCATGATTAACAGAACGCATAAAAAAAGAACAAGTATAATCATGACAATTTCTATTATATTAAACCTGTGCCGTCAGAGTAATTAGAAACGTGTAAGTAGTTAACTGTAGAAAACAGTTAAGTACTTATAAACTAAACTTAGTAAACTTTATAATAGAAAACTATTAAAGTTTAGGTACTTGATAGGTCATTAAAAATTTTGGCCAATCTTTTGGTTGGTGGTAGGACTACTGTAAGTCCGTTCGTTAGCTACCACCACCTTAACTAAGTCTATCGCCATTTCAATATCAACAATCTTTGCAGCGTTGTTGGTTATGTCCCGGGAGTTAAGATATAAGATAGCCAGTTCCTATGGTTAAGGATTCCGGGAGAAGCGTGTATGATTGACTATAGGTTTGACTATATATATGACTATAGATTTTAATAAGGGCCTGCGCAGACGACGGACATTGGAGTACTTTTTGTCCGCGACACGACCTTATAACTAAGAACATAAAGTTGAATATATAACGAGGACTATCGCGTACTTTTCATGGATATACGCGGTCTAAGTTCAATCTTATTTGGTTAACAATAAAGACGTGTCGCGGACAAAAAGTCCTCCCTTATCCGTCGTCTGCGCTAGCTATAACACACATCCTTAGGAAAGAAACTATTTAATATTTACTCTGCACTAATATCAGAATGACCAAACATTTAAATCCAAGTTACATAACCAAATGCGAACGCAAAATCATAGCGAGATACATAGGAACAGCGACATATAGTAGTAAAACTTAGAAGTAATTAATTCCTACACATTAGTTTGGACAAGAGTGAATCCATATTTGGCCTTAACATTACTTAATATTAGGTTTGATGAAGGCTAACCGTTTCCCCGTGGGAAACAATAAAAAAAAAACTTTGGAACTGCCGACTAAGGTGACTTAAAAAAAGTATGATTGATGTACCAGTATCTCATAATTAGCTTCTTCATGCGAGACTAAACACAGTTCAGTGGGATGTCATAACAGGTGACCAGAAGTTATCCAACCAAATGGATTATCTAACACATTGGTTACATTGCACTGAAATGTGAAGCACAGACTAAAGTGACGAAATTATCTTAAGCGATTGCCATTTGTTACTGCAGCGTATAGCATAATCAATCATACAGCCAGCAATAAGTAGTTGTTGCATTATTTATGTGTTAAAGAATAATCTCTTTTTTTAACCGACTTAAAAAAAGGACGTTCTCAGTTTGACCTGTATGTTTGTATGAATGTTTGTCCGCGATTGTTTCGCGTTTGGCTGAACTGATTTTGATGCGGTTTTCAGAAAAAGTATTTGTTACATTTAGGAGAAGGTTTTGGTATTTTAACATTAATATTATTGGTTCTACGTTGCCATTTTTAGCTCTAAATTGGGGATGCATGGAGGGTTATGATGATGAGAACTAAATCTCCAAAAAGGAAGGCCAGTGCTTCAGAATTGGGAACATAAAATGAATGGCTGATCTTTAAAATGCTGGTTCCTCATTTTCCATTGCTACAGATAATGACAACATAGTTGCATTAAGCAGGAAGATAAAACGTCTTCAAATACTCCGGCTCTATCCAACAGCGTCATCTACGTAGTACTCCCAGACATTCTTACCGAATAACGTTCCAACTGGGTACGTTCTCCCAGGGATGTTGGAGATTAAGACATCACAAAAATATTAGTGTTGTTGTGGACCGAACCCACACCCTCTTGTATCCTAAGCTGGGTTACAATCATTGCCTCGTCCAGGATAATCCATCATACCTGTTTAACAGCGCCATCTACGTAATCCTCGCAGACGTTCTTGCCGAAGAACGTTTCAACTGGAAAGGTTCTCCCAGGGTTGGTGAAGGTTAGGTTGGTTGGGACATCACACAAATATTGGTCTTGTTAAGGAGTGAACCCAACCCACAACCCCTTGTGTCCTAAGCTGGGTTAGTATCATTGCCCCGTCGTCCAGGATAATATATGATACCTGTTTAACAGCGCCATCTACGTAATCCTCGCAGACGTTCTTGCCGAAGAACGTTTCAACTGGGAAGGTTCTCCCAGGGTTGGTGAAGGTTGGGTTGGTTGGGACATCACACAAATATTGGTCTTGTTAAGGACTGAACCCAACCCACAACCCCTTGTGTCCTAAGCTGGGTTAGTATCATTGCCCCGTCGTCCAGGATAATCTATGATACCTGTTTAACAGCGCCATCTACGTAATCCTCGCAGACGTTCTTGCCGAAGAACGTTTCAACTGGAAAGGTTCTCCCAGGGTTGGTGAAGGTTGGGTTGGTTGGGACATCACACAAATATTGGTCTTGTTAAGGACTGAACCCAATCAACAACCCCTTGTGTTCTGAGCGGGGTTCGTATCATTGCCCCGTTCGTCCAGGATAATCTATCATACCTGTTTAACAGCGCCATCTACGTAGTCTTCGCAGACGTTCTTGCCGAAGAACGTTTCAACTGGGAAGGTTCTCCCAGGGATGGTGAAGGTGGGCACGTTGCCGAAGAACGCGGAGAACTTGCTGGAGTCCATGGTGGCGGACGTCACGATCAGCTTCAGGTCGGAGCGGCGGGCCACCACCTGGGACAAGGGAACAATAAAGGAGGTCAGTCAATGTAAAATTAGTGTTGAAGCATTAAGTACTAGATGAAAATTGTAAATAATTATGGTATTACAACAAAACGTTGTCTAAAGTTGGACTTGGATTAAAATTGAAGCTGTCACTTTTATTCGCTGATAGTAAAACAGAGACAGCATTAACTGTAGACTCAACTGTTAGCTTTTTAAATTTAACCACTTGAATTAATTCTGTTTTCCTAAACATGCTTGGAAATTTGAGCATAATTTTGACAAAATCGAAATTGCTGTACTGGTCAAATACAATATTTTTTCCCGCGTTAAAGTTTATTTGTCTTTTTTTCAAGAAACAACTTTCTATTTGCAAGCCAGTTCGAAATTTAATTAAAACCTTTGATAAGTTGTATTGTCAAAATAATGCTCAAATTTCCAAGCATGTTTGATAAAAGTACTATATAAGCTTTGGCCACAACTAGGCATTGATGGACTTATATATGTATGCCTCAGCTTCGCCTGGGCCCACATTTACAAGTTCGTCTATCAATGCTTCTTTTGCTGGCCGCTGTAATAATGTACTATTTTTTCGTCATGAAGATAGATTATAGACCTTACAGAAAGACATCCTACCTAAAACAATTTTTGTCGTGATATTTTGAAGTGCGCTAAGGAGCGCGATATTCTATGGTAATCAGTTGCAACTACTGTAATAACGAATAATTAGCCACACATGAGAGAAAAATGTTAATTAATTTGTAAAATATTCAGAAATGTGTAGCGTGATAAAGAAGAGTAATATTTTGGTCGATATTTTCTTTGCTATTGGTGTCAAAGGAGGCATCTTGACAGAAATGTATTTATTGATGTATTTACAGCTAAGTCTCTATTAACTTGAGGAAAATGTAAAATAACTACTAGGATAGTTTACGATTGGTGGTTCTAAGTGCTTTCCCTAAGAAAGTGTTATTTATGACTGACATCCCTACTTAATTTAAGACTATTACTCGGCGGCGTAGTTTGACATTTAGTGTCTCCACTTAATAGCAGTAAGATTTTTAAATTATGTTACTGGTTGTCAGAAAGGTATTTACTATTAACAACAAATAAACGGCTAGATTGTCACAAACATTTATATAACTTACGATAACCGATTCTGTCTAAACGAGATTTCCATTATCGTCATAAAATCTAAATTTAGTGCCAATAAGCAATTTAAATTTAAAACAACTTAATTATAGTCGACAAGAACAATTTTACGCTCCACCGCCGGCGCCTGCGCACCCTACCAGTTTGTGCAACGAAACAGATACAAAAACTTCAATTCTCTAACGATTTATGATCACTTGGGTAAAGGCCGACAAAAACATAATTTAATTTAACAAAAGGGTTTTTGAGCGAACGGTGCATATTTTAAAACTTTTATTTAAAACACTTTGTGATAAAAACTGTTTGTCTGAATCGGAAAATAACCCAACCCATTTTAAATAATTATGTCCGTAACGAAACTTAAAAGTAAAATTATTTAAATCAGTCTTGAAATAGAAATATCAATAGTAAAGGATTGCCAAGCTCCAGAATTAATACATTCAAATCATACAATGATCTGGGAGTTGGGAGCGTAAGTTAGTAAATAGTGTATAATAATATGTTTTAATGTAAATACTCTCCAGACTTCATTTAAAAGCGCTACTGTCTAGTCCCTAGTCCCATCAAAAGACTTTTAAACTGTGCTAATGAAAAGTTAAACTAAATATGCAATCTAGAGATCTTGTCTCGTCGTGTTGGAAGGAGTTGCTTTGAAGACAAATTTTCTGAACAAGTTCCTTTATAATTTAATAAAACTTATAGAAAAGCCAACTTTACTGTGCCTTAAAAGAAACTTACGGCTGCATTGTTCTGAAATTACGTTTTAGTTTTAACCAACTTCAAAAAAGTTTTTTTTATGAACTACGGTGAGACTCTTAGCATTCATTATACCTGATGTTAAGTATTGATAAGGCTGAAGATGGAAGCGAGCCTCTCCCGCAATCCTCAGTCACTGAGGAACTGGCAATCTTATCTAACTGCCGGAACACAACAATGCTGAAAACATTGTTGTTATGGCGTCAGACTTAGATAAGATGGTGGTAGCTAGCTAGGCGGACTTACAACAAGCCCTCCCACCAACCAAACCGAATACAATATGTACCACCGCTGGGAATCGAACCCGGGACCCCTGGGTCTTATACCGGTGGTTGTACCACTAGACCATAGAGGCGGTTAAAATTACTGAATGAGATAAAGACAATACAACTGGACTATAATAAAATCTCATTAAATTATTCATTACGACATTCTTAAGATTTGATAAACAAAAGTATTTCGCCTCTGGCTCAATAGCAACTACAACATGACGAACACTTACGTCGCGTAAACGCGTAAGTGGGAAATTATTCGCGTGAGAATATACAACGTGTATGGCATTCTTGCCTATTAACCTAACAACATTACCCGCAAAGGTGTTACAGATTGAATTGCTAGAAAACAAGGTCATCTGAGAATCCCATCATCGCAGCGGTACTAAAACGATTGGTGATGATAATGCGACCGACATACTTCTGAAAGATTATTTAATAGCCGAGCCTAATCTAATGGGAAGTGGAGAAATTGAACTTAACTCTGATGACATTACTTTGCTTTTCAATAACAATGCTTTCGAATTGAAGCTGATTTAATTGAAGTTGGAAGACATTATTACGAAAAATACATATAAGGATGATTTGACAAAACAATTGGCAAGAAATGTTTGTGTTTTTTCTTTTATCCATAACTTAGAAAACAGTAATAACCCTGTGAAACTTTCAAATGTAGATAGATTCTAAAATTTTGCTGATAGTTGTGTGAAATTTGGCTGCAGGTCTGAGAATCCCACTGCAAGCGTACATTACAAGACACAACTTATTTTTAATAAAACAATTATAGCTTAAGAAATCATCCTTCTTGAATATGGTCGATTCAGTAAAATAGCAATAGATATTCAAAATTCGAAAATCAAAGCTAACAACATTGAATAACCAAATCTGTAATCTTCCAAGGATTAGATCCGACTTCCCCTGAAAATCCGAGACGCTTTACGATATCTATTAAACTCAACGTCAAGTGGGCGTACACTTTCAAAATAGATGGAGCCGATTATAAGTCTAGACAGGCGGAATCGATGGGGCTGCCCTTGTTTCCATATTCCGGTCCGTTTTGGATAACAAAACAATCTTGCTTGATCTAGGTCTGTGATAACAAGAGATTTTGATATTACGTTCGTCGTTCATACATTTAGACCCCAATGTTCTTTTTCTATAATGATAGTTTTACGTAATATGAATGTGAAAAGAATTAATATGACGGAAGACATTAGTGAATTAGAGGAGAGGGAAGTACTGAAACTAAAATGGACTGACGTTTGGGATAATGACATAATGAAGATAACACTTAATAACTTACGATTTATGATTTCTTTTTATTATATTTATAATAAATTTTAAATAGAAAAATATTGGAGTAAGTCAACTCGGCCACAAATAAAAACAAAGAAGCTCAAGGTAATGATAAGTCTCGGTAACTCTGGTTGGAGCATTGGACCGGATTTCCAAAGGTCGTGGGTTCGAGTCCCATCTGAGAATTCAACTGTGGGCCACAATTGAATTCAATTGAAATAAAAATATTGGAAAAAGTCAACTCGGCCACAAATTGTGGCCGAGTTGACATTTCCAATATATTTTTTTCTATTTGAAATTTATCACTTAATAACTTTAACGGATTTAACGGAGTCAGCGCGTTAAAATATTTTATTTCGTTTTTTTACTTTCCCATAACGGACGGAAGATTAAAAAAATTGGTGATGAAAAAAATTCAATACTATGAAGTTATTTATTTATTTATTTATTTATATATTTTGTACACACACAACATTACAGAAAAAACAATTATAAAGAATTATTGTACAGGGGCACGGCTTATTTCACATTGAAATTTCTTCCAGCCGGCCCGTGAAAGGAAAGGACATTGAGAAGGGCAGACAGTGTGTAATATTTATAGGTATAAATAATATAACAAAATTATCAATAAATACACAATACTTAGATATAATATATACAAAATAAACCTATAAATACATATAATACTATAAAATAATTCATATAATGCGAAGAGAAAGACAGAAAGGGATCAGTGCTAAGGACAAGAGGACAGATAAAACTCTTTCAGACGTCTTTCAGTTATGATGAATTTTCTTATTTAAAACCTCTATTTTATTTTAACAGTAACCAAGAAAACTTTCTATGACCTAACAATGATAGAAAATGTTGACAAAAGATTATAAAACTCTTATACACTTAACAACACAATAGTTACTACATTTTAACGATAGGGTGTCGTTAACCTCTTTATTAGCGATCAGTTTATTATAGAAATTGCGGCATTCCATATACCTAACACTATTTATAAATAACTCGCTTGATTTACGTTGGATATTGTGACGTCATTGAAGTCACGAGGTATTCGCTGACACGTCAACAAAGCGTAACTTTCTCGACATTGTACCTTACTGTGTACGTATAAGAGTCAAAATCGATAGGACAAAATATTTGAATTCTTACTTATATCTAAAAATAACCATGTAAGTAATACAACACCGCTTTGATAATTAATTAGTAAAATGTCATAGGTGATCCTTTGTCATATGTATGAGTTTTTTGTGCGGCTTTTGTAGATTTTTTATTTTGTTATTTTTACAAAACTCTGTGTCTTAGCAACCTCTCTAAACAATTAACTGAAAATATGGGAATCTAAATAGAAGCGACATCTGCTATACTAATAAATTTCAGCCATAACCAGAATGTAAAGATCCTTACAGCTCTAAAATAGTTGCTATTTTTATGATGGAACATATCGAAACCAATATAAAAAGAGCTTCAAGTCATATTTAAAAATAAAATAGCTCCTAGTGTCCGCCGAGCCCCCAACCACGTGATGTTTTCGATTTAAATTTAACCGTTTATTTAACGTTCGAAATACGAATCCGCGCGTTTTACTGGTTAATTTATGGCCGTGTATTCAATGCCGTTGCGGACTTTTTAATTCGGTAGGTACCACTGGTATGTAACTATGCGATGTGAAAACTTGAAAATGAAGGCTTATGACTTTTGTTTAGTTTGAGGGAATGTTAATTTTTCATTTGAACACTAATATTTAGTAATATTAAATATGCTAAATTAAATGATGTTAGCCTGAGAGATACCTGAAAGCTTTAGTGCTGTATGTAAGGCTAATATTTACAGCCAATGATATTATATACGACCCGACTTGATTTGAAACCTATTGAACAATCATAGAAATTATTATAACAAGGTGTTACGGTAAGTCTATTTTAAACTGAGATCATTACCAAATTTCAAATTATTCACTCATTCAACTTTTCCAAGGGCGATAAAAATAGTTTCTTTTCTGCAAAAAAAAAAATCGTTCGTCGTTCATATAAGCTCTTATATTATTTAATCTGTGTGAGCAAAATATCTGTGACGCAACCACAACGTAGAGTCTATTTCACGAAAGAAGTCCTCTGAGAGTAGCGCTGCAGTCGTGTTCAACATTCGAAAATAAACTCTATTTGTATGGCGATAATTTTACTTCATAATATTTCACGGGACTTGTTTCGTAAGACAGACTACAATGTATTGCAGCTGGCTCGCTATTGACATTGATAGCATTATCCCGTGGGAACTATTTATATTTAGCACGTGCGTTGGAAAAATAGCGTCCAATCAGAGCTTTACTAACAGTAGACTTGTAGCTGTCACTAGTAATAATTATTGTATGTATTTAATATTCTGTAGTAGTCAGTTTATTTCATTTTGTCGGTTTGTTGTCTTGTGTTGTATATCTTTTCTCTGATATTCTTCTACAATCTTCACCGAGCTCACAGCTGCTTTCGTTTCAAAGTTCAAATTCATTATTTATTAGGTACAATTTACAACTTACGAATTAAACGCATTTCGATAAGTATCAAAATCACACATTTGAGATTTTAGGATTTCGTTGATTGAGTTTCGCCTAAGTCCAGCAGTGGACTTCTAATGAGTGTTGATGATAATGAGTTCGTTTTAATTATGTTATCTTAAAATAGCAGACCTTGACTTGGCACTTGACCAGGCCATGAAAAACTTGACCGTACAAAATCTTGCCCGAAAAGAAGCTTTTTCATACAACAAACTAAGTACCAACACAAATTGTCAGTAGAAAGCAAATCATTGGGTTGTTTTCAACAGACCGCTCTGTCAGTTCGTGATAAACTTATGTAGATGGGCTCTGAAAGGCGTTCATTATTCGCTTACGCCCACGACAAAATTAAATCATGGAAGTGACAAGCGCAAGCGATATGGAAATGCCAAAATGACGTGGGCACGGAACGTCGTGGGTTTCCACTTGACAGCTAGTTATCTATAGCAAGCTTTATGCATATTTTATACAAATGTTGCAAATATAATATTAAACCAAGATTGATAAAAGTTCTTGGTAAACTTGCTTCGACAGCAGGTCAGGCGTACGGTAAATGGTTAATATATTAAACATTCAATGAAATTATTTAACCGTACTACACGTACAGTCACTCACGAGCAATGACATGTATACACTTTGGGTAGGTACGTATTATAATGTCAAAAATAATAATGTCGATAGTTCAAAAAGTCTAAAACGAAAATGACAGACAATTCAGTTGAATTATTTATTCAAAATATCCAAGTTCAAATGATCTAAACTTATTATGCCTAATGTTCAAATTATCTTATGTTTAGTGTGGCTTAGTTTTAATTCAAGTATATTCATTTAATAAAATAATAGAAAATAAACGGTTAAAATGTAAGATAAAATTGTTTTAATAAATAAATTCCACTTAGTATAATAATACAAATCGACACAAGGACACTTTTTTTTTCAGACAACAGCTGAAGTACTTGTGTTATACATTTTCTATTGACATTTTGAATTTAGACTATATGACTATTTATATTTTTATCATTTGGTGTTAAAACTATTCGACATTTTGAACTTAGAAATACTTAATGAATTTTGAAATTTTGAACCATTAGATATTTTAATTTTAGTTATTTTGAACTTAGTTATTTTATTTTAGACGTTATGATACGTACCCATACACTTTACAATCAATGGGATAGCATTGACGCACACGGAAATAAAGCTCTATCTGTCCACAAATGGCATTCAACCTTGTAATGTGACAAGGTTGCTTAGTGATTCTATGTCATTGCACGTTTATAGAAAGAATATAAAATATTCAATTAAAAATTACATCCTAAGGATCTAATACAAGTGTACATAAAGGTACGCTTCTATAAAAATATAGTCAATCAATAATAATTGTATAAAAAATATCCATAGTGAACAAATCACCGCCCGATTTACACAATACAGGCAAAAAACCCTTTTAAATATCTCTAATGAATTATCTTTTATCTTATGATGTGATTTATGAAAAACAAAAACTTAAAATCCAAATCCGCTAATTCCTTACACTTAACCCACAAGAACCACCATCGTAGCAGATCTAATTTGCAGGCGACAGAACGAGCTCGTTACGTCCCTATCTATCGGAGCTTGTCTAGCGAGAAACCGAGAAACTGTACATGAGACCTTGACATTTGAGGCTGAGGAGAAATTGAGAAATAGTGTGAACTTAGATTTATGTATGCTCCGATAAGAGAAGAACGAGATAATTTGGGCTTAGAATAGTAAAATATTTTTTGCCCAATATTTATTCAGGATTTTTTTTACTGGCAAGAAGAAGAGTGCAAGAACCTTATCAGTCTTATCACCTATCAAAGTCAAAAACGTTAAACAAATGTTTAATGGTACAATTTGAATCATCTAATATTTTTTCTACCATTCAGGACAACTTTAAACCGAAGCTTTAAGAGAAGCAATGGTATTTACGAATAAATATGTCGTTACTAAAAATAATTAGCTTTGGAAATTTCTCATACTGTGTTAGAAAATTTCCCTTGTACCAAGAGTCTATTGAAATAACAATGGAATGGAGTGGATGTTCTGGATGGTTAATTAAAACGTCTTTGGGTAGGTAATTCCTAAAGTACGGGTAGAGATGTTTCTGGTATCGGAAAAGGAATGAATTGCGATAAAGTTTCTGACTATAAAGAGGGTAACAAATCAATTGAAGAAAAACCGGCCAAGTGCGAGTCGGACTCGCACACCGAGGGTTCCGTAAAATATTTTTTATTATATGATGTAACTAAATATTTACGGTTTTCGCAATTTTTCCTTTATCTGTACTATAAAACGTTACTTCGTACCAAATTTCAAGATTCTAAGTTCACGGGAAGTACCCTGTAGGTTTTGATTCCCGTGCGAGTTTCGAAAATTAGCGGAAACATGCGGCGTAAACGGCTGTATCTTTTGATTGCTTTGGCTTAGAAGTTTGATTTTTTCGCAGCGCCAAGGGACAGTAGACCTGAGTATTAGATATAAATTTCAGTTTGATACCTCCACGCGTTCCCGAGAAAAACGGCCTTGACAGACGGACGGACGGACGGACGGACAACGAAGTGATCCTATAAGGGTTCCGTTTTTTGCTTTTGAGGTACGGAACCCTAAAAATTTTGATTTGTGAAAGCACGTATTTTATCTAACGTAGTGTAGTACACTCTAAAATCATTTCAAGTATTAACAGGAGCACTAAGAAACAGTACTGATAACGAAAACCATAGAGTTAATGCTGGCGACTGTACATAATAGAATTTAAATAAGTCGTAAACGTTGGCGACCCTATCCTAATGAGTTCATTGATACTTTCTAATAAAGAGGTGGAGATAAAGAAAACATCCTACATAATTAGTTTGAGTGACGCACATTTTAATTGAAGATTTAGGACGTACGTACTGCAAGAAATTTCTTGAGAGTCCTTCTGACAAACGAAGTAAGAAATCTGTTTGACGAATGTTGTATATGAATACGTAATCAAACCGTACCGTATGTTCGACTTCTGGAAATTAACAACCAGTAATTAAGACGACACGTGAGCTTTCGGTACTAACAACACGTGGTTCACACGTTATTGAAACATTTATTAGCAGTACATCCAATGGAAACTGTAGAAAAGAATAGGACCAAAGTTATGAGAACACCTTACTTACTAATAAATACCTAGCGGCCGCCCGCGGTTACACATGCGTAGTTCCCGTTCCCGTGGGAATATCGGGATAAAAAGGATCCTATGTTTTAATCCAGGCTATCTACTATCTCAGTGCCAAATTTCAACCAAATCAGTTGTTTTTTTTATTAAAGACGGGGAGACTCTTAGCCTTCATCATACCTGATGTTAAGTATTAATAAGGCTGAAGATGGAAGCGAGCCTCTCCCGGAATCCTATTCACTGAGGAACTGGCTATCTTATCTCTAACTGCCGGAACACAACAATGCTGAAAACATTGTTATTATGGCGTCAGACTTAGACAAGATGGTGGTAGCTAGCCAGGCGGACTTACAACGAGTCCTTCCACCAACCAAACCGAATACAATATATACTCCCGCTGGGAATCGAACCTGGGACCCCTGGGTCTCATACCGTAGGTTGTACCACTAGACCACAGAGGCGTAGAACAAACATCCTCACAAACTTTGGCATTTATAAATTAGGAGGAGTAGGATAGGATGTAGGATAACCAAAACATTAAATTTAAACTTGGAAGATCAGAATACACAAATCCGAAGTGACTGACTACAGTCCTATTGGATTGGAACAGCGTTATCTCAAATCTGGAAACGGGTAACTTAAATAATGCGCGGTAAGTCTAACAGCCTTTGCCTGGCCGTGTGGTGACAGCCTAAGAATACAAGTATCACCACTCCCTTACATGCCTGGGATGTCGTAAGAGTCGACTAAGAGGTTCGACGCATTGTACACCTGTGCGAAAGAAAAACCGGCCAACTTGAAACAAACCCTCTACCAACCCGTCTGGCCAGCGTGGTAGCAGTAGGCTAATAACCTCCTTTGAACGCCACAATAGGCGTGAGCTAGGAGAGGCCTATGTCCAGAAGTGGACGTCCACAGGCTGATGAGTGAGAGAGTGAGTGAAGTCTAACAGAACAAAAAATTTAAAAATAAGAAGTGAAAAGAAACAGTCATAAAAAGAGTGTGAAGAATACCTTGTGCCTTGTCACAGCATTTACGCCTACGTTATTGTGATTATGATAAGATGGCCAGAATGACCCAGAAACACGGTTAACCTGACAAAGCAAGCGTTGTAAGTAAAAGCAAACACAGTAAAAAAAGACATTCGAACAAAGTTAAAACTGGGCCTTTATTCACTACTAGAGGCCGGGCGCGGTTTCACCCGCGTGGTTCTCGTTCTCGTGGGAATTTTGGGATCATTTATAGCCTATGTTACTACTTGGGGTCTAAGGATTCTCTATACCAAATTTCGTCAAAATCGGTCCAGTAGTTTTGAGTTTATTCGTTACATACAAAAATACAAATCTTTCCTCTTTATAATATTAGTATAGATGAGCACTATTCACAGCATTGTCGTGTTCGGGCAGTTAAAGGTAACATAGCCAGTTCCTCAGTGATTGGGGATTCCGGGAGAGGCTCGCTTCCATCTTCAGCCTTATCAATACCTAACATCAGGTATGATGAAAGCTAAGAGTCTTCCCGTACATCATAAAAAAAAAATAACTTAGCGATTCCTTGCTCAAACCACGCCAATGTCGTACTTGGTTTTGACATTTTCAAAATTCGATTTCTCCATGATATTCACAAATTATAGTTATTGTACAAGTACATGACAGTCACAAATTGTATAGTTATTATTATTAAACATGTAAAATTACTTTAAATTAGAAAGTGTCATAGAGAAAACGAATTTTGAAAATGTTGAAACCAAATACGACATTTGCGTGGATTGAGCAAGAAATCAATAAGTGGTCATAGTGAATATGGGCCCAGATTGAACTTCCTTTCCTTTTTCACACAGTAGGTAGGGTACCATACAATCGGGGAACTTCGCAGTGCGCCAGCAGATTTTTTTTAGTAATCGTTAATTTAAAAATTAATAGATATGCAGAAAATATTGATATCACATAAAAGAACATTAATAGGCATATAATTTGTATAATTAATTATTTCTTTAAACTTATGAATTTTCAAAAAAACTTTTTAAAAGAAACTACTGCCCTACCGCAGAGTGTCGTCGTCATCGACATCGACTTCATTTGACAGATGGATGCGACATATTGCTCTTAGACTTTGGTAAGTTTCCATTTATGTCAAAAAGAAGCAGCAATATGTCACTTACATCTGTCAAATGAAGTCGATGTCGATGCCGACGACACTTGCACCGTAGCCCTCTCGTCTATTAGGAAGATCTCCCACTGTACAAAAACATTCATATTCCTTCTCATAACATGTACGTTCTCAGCCATGTGGTTTTCGTTCAACTGTTCTACTTTTGAATAGAAAACCTAAAATACTTTTTCTCATACATGCATGGAAATATTGTCATTATTTTCGAAAACCAACACGCGAAGTATCGAATTTACGGACAAAGAAAATCAAATCCAATGCAGGAGAGTTTTTGAATTTGGAACATTACTACGCTCCATGCCCCGAATTCTCGCGACTTCGACATTTCGTAAATTTATCGATGTAATTAAAATCTCGACTACTGTCAAAATACTTTAGTTTTAATGATCTTTGACAATCCTATAATTTCGAAGATTGTTTTCATTGAGTTTTTAATACAGATTTTTGGCTCCAAAAAATATCGAATTCGGTATGTCGAAGGCGCTAAAATTGCCCCCCAGCATTTGTATGAATTGGCGGCGTTGCGGGAGAAATTAATAGTAATAATAGATAAGGTTTACAGGTTGGATGTAGTGGTAGATCCACTACATCCAACCTGTAAACCTCACCAGAAGTTCAACAAACAAACATAAATGAAGGAATAAAGAAATTATTGATTTCTCCGGTTTTTCTTTTAGTGTTTGCCCCAATATGACTTTTAATATTGATTAAATTAAATGTATAATATAAAAAGTATGTTTTAACTCCCTGCATTCTTTTGACAAAAGCACTATATGCCTCTCGGCAATTGCCTGTCTCGTATTAGTGTAGTCCTCGCTTTCGGCTTAGCCTTCAAACTCATACTCAACCTGCAATTGCCTTTTTCACGGCCTTTGCAATAATGTACTTATGAAAAGGCCGATACTGATGTCGAATATCGCATACCTAAATACATTACAGATGTAAAACTCTTTAACGATTCGTGTCGAGCTTCCAATGTGGAGATACGTGGGTTGTTGACGCTATTGCCTACGTCAGCGGATGCGCCGGCGCACAGCGAACAATAATCCATTCCATAAAAGGGGCTGTTGATGAGGTATGTTCAGAAGTATTTCTGATTCCCATAATTATCGATTACCTTACAAGTAAAGAGGTCTTTGGAGAAAGCTTGCTTTTTGGGATGGCAAAAAATTTGTTTGACGTCAACAAGATCTCTTTGTCTCATCGGTTTTTGAAGAGTTAGTGTAATTACTGTACTTTATTCAAAAGTGCCGTGTGGTGACGGCCTAAGAATACAAGTGTCACCACTCCCTCACATGCCTGGGATGTCGTAAGAGTCGACTAAGAGGCTCGACGCATTGAACACCTGTGCGAGAGGAAAGAAAACTTGAAACAAACCCTCTACCAACCCGTCTGGCCAGCGACTACTGCTACCAGTAGGCTAACAGCCTCCTATGAACGCCACAATAGGCGTGAGCTAGGAGAGGCTTATGTCCAGCAGTGGACGTCCACAGGCTGATGATGGATGGATTCAAAAGTTGGAAGTGCTGCGTTCGAAGAATAAAATACGAGTAGTTTTTTTTGAGCAAGCAAAATGTGACTTCATAATAACAATTTTTTTCATACAAAATCTATTTTTTTATTATAGACGGCTTTTATACTGTTGTAATTATGATAGATGATCTGTAATAGAAAGCGAAATCAAGAACATGTCACAACAAAACGTCGGGTTATTACTTACGCCCACTGTAACCAACCGCTTGGGCGTATCTGACAACCAATACTTCCTGAAGAAAGCAATCAATTTACATAACAAAACCAGCCAGATTGCGGAACTGTCGCTGTCATAGATTTCAACTATTAATCTATTGTTACCTTAAGAGTCAATGATAATAGATGTAAATTGCATAATTATTAATTACATAAAATTGAAAGTAAGGTTACGTTTCCATGCCTTACTCATGAGTTTCGATAAAAGAATGGAATCTTTATTTTTGCATATATTGAAGGAGTGTTAAAGGGATAAATTTCAACAAAAATGAAGACGCATCTGTATCTAATGCAAATGCAAAATCTGATGTGTAATTTCAGCAATCACTAAGAGCTGTATTTTTGAATCGCTCGTATGACTTAAGTCACACGCATGCGACTTAAGGGCCCGCTATAGGCCAACGAAAATCAGATTGCTTTACATGATCGTCTGTAATATCAATATTAATGAAAAACTGAATTTCAAATTAAGATGCAGCAAACTACTGGACTAACACTAGTGACTATGTTACTCAAAAACATGATTGCATAAAATTTTCTCGATAGAAAAAAATTGCGAAGTTGCCTCCAAATCACTATAATTAACACGATAAACTGCTAGTATTCAAGTAATACATTAAAATAAAGCTTGGAACTTTTTAGTATAATTACATTATAGATAAGGCAGGGCTTATGTTATATATTTTTTGTAAATAAAGAATTTCCTTCATTTCTTCATTCCGGCCCAGCCGAATGGGGCCGGAGAATTATATAGTAAATGCTGCCTTATTTCTGATAGAAATAAGGCGCCCTTAAGTCTCGCGTCGCGCGCTTGTTTCGCACGACTGCAACGTGGGTGGGTGAAGGCACTCGTTGTGGTCGAGCGCTTCAAAAATACGGAAATTAGTATCTCGAACGAAAATCATTAGAAACGAAGCACTCGACGCGCGATGAATGAATCAAAAATAAAGCCCCAGGACTTTCGTAGCTAATTAAAATCACTTTACCGTCACAATTTCACGCAGAATTAATCGTGCTTGTTAGTAGGCACATTTCTATCTGAACCCCTGAACCAATAATGCAGCCAATTGTACCTTGTAGACGAACACTGCCACTTTTCTTGGCACAAATCGTATAATAATTCCGTCAGTTCTCTAGTTGTATTGTATGTACCTACTCCGGTTTTCTTAACATAAGGAATTTTGCTAACGAAAAAGAATAAAACCGTTAATTACAATGTTACAACTAACTAGTTGTAGTATAACTAACGGTTTTCGGAACTACTACAATTACCGTTGATAATTATTCTACAACTTGGGATATGAAAAATCTACAACTTGTGAAATTAATAATCATATCTGCTGCAAGTACTTTTTCAACGCCAGCATTAAGGAATGTCAATATAATCTTTTCTATGTAAAGACTGTTGTTAACACCAACTGTTGTGTAATAATCAGATAAGATTAGTTAATACTGTAATTGATAGGTTTAATTACCTTCTGTAATCTATTAAATCCAGCATGAAGTTCTCACGTGTAAGGCAGTAGCAGTTTAATCCAAGATTTGCGAAAGTTTTTATCTGCTTGGGAATTTGATAAACAAGTACAAAGCAAGTGGTAAAATGTACTGTGTCTAAAATTTGAATTGAAATTAAACTTTATATAATGGTTAGTGACTTTGGGTCAGTTGCTACCAACTGATTCAAAGTCACTAACCATTATATAATATAAAGCTCGTGGGACTCAACTGAGATATAATAGACAGATAGATAGGTCCTATTGATAGGACAATATAATTTAATTCAATTTATGATCTTAAGTATCTTAATATAGATAGTTAATTCTCTCTGGATAACGATGGAAACAAAAAGAATATGCATTTCTTTTTATTGATACTTTAGATCTTACCAAGAACAGGCTCTGACTTGTGATGCATTATTTTCAGGAACAAGATTTGTCATATCTATAGGACCTATCTATCTATCTATTATATCTCACTTGAGTCCCACAAATTTATGATACTGAAATAAAACCAATTTTCCGGATATTAAACGCGCTATATTTCACCAACAACGATCTAATTTAAAATTTCAAATCAATAATAATTGTTTCTATAGTAAATGTCTAACCGTATCCGAACGAAAAATATAAATTTACTTTTCGAGGGTAGCCTTATAAGTAGCCAGACATTCCGTAACCACGGCAACTGAAAAGGTGCTGAAACGTCGGGAAAACCACTAAAAACCTAAAAATACGGACAATTAGATCTTAGTTCGTGAAATATAACGCGTTTAATATCCGGAAAGTTGTTTTATTTCAATGAACAGTGCACGCCAAAACTTAAGACGTACGTTTATGATAATACTTAAAAAAATTTAGGTACCATGCTATTTTTATATTACAAAAAAAAAAGAATTATTCTTCGACATGCTCAGATTGGACTAGAGCTTATGCTGCTGAAAATTTGCTTTGCAAAAATATTACCAAGTGTAAACACAATACTTTGGTCAAAGTTACAGAACACAGAAAATAGTGTCAAAGGTCTTTAAATGTTGACTATTAGATAATATTTTATTTTTTCGCTTTTGTTTATTATTAATGTTTTTTTATGAACGACGGGGAGACTCTTAGCCTTCATCATACCTGATGTTAAGTATTGATAAGGCTGAAAGATGGAGGCGAGCCTCTCCCGGAATCCTCAGCCACTAGGAACTGGCTGTCTTATCTCGAACTGGCGGAACACAACAATGCTGAAAACATTGTTGTTATGGCGTCAGGCTTAGATAAGATGGTGGTAGCTAGCTAGGCAGACTTACAACAAGTCCTACCACCAACCAAACCGAATACAATATGTACCCCCGCTGGTAATCGAACCCGGGACCCCTGGGTCTGATACCGGTGGTTGTACCACTAGACCACAGAGGCGGTTGAATGTCTTTGAGGTTGTATACCAATTTGTTCAAGTTGAACTTTTCTTGATTCTTGAACTGTTTAATAATAAAATAACACTAGGGGACCCGGCAAACTTCGTAGTTTCGTACCGCCTCAGAGTTATTAAATGTTGTAGGTATAATATTGTACGGTCTTACACCGCACATTTTAACCACCACACCTTCGATTATTATACGTCAATTGAAAATACTTATCACGCTAAACAACTACATAATACCAAGGTGCTATATTCGTATTTTTTATAGTTTAGCTTGGCTGCTAGGGTTCATTACATTAGGTGTACCAGACCTTCGATATTTGTAGTAAATTTTACTTTTATTTTAGTATTTTTTAGTGATGAACGTTGTAAAATAAAATTGTAATTAAGTATATAAAAGCCATTATTATTATTATTTTTAATTTACTTTAAATACGCTTTATGATTATGACCCAGCTGATGCGTCTTCCAGTAACATTGTAAGTTGCGTCTTATATTAATGCACTTTTATCTTTCTTTTTTTTTGTTTTTGCCATTATATTTTTTATATTTATACACTTTAACATAAGTACCTGAAGTACGTCATGCTCACTCAAACGTTTCTTCGGCGGTGTCGTGTGAGTCGGGTCGTTACGTTCCCTAAAATATGGTTGAGCGAAGCGATGGCTGGTTCATGCGTCATGCTCGTGAACGGGTGCCGCCAGCGGAAATGGGTCTACTTCAGTCTGCTTGTCTTAACGTTGTGCTTAGAGATTAAATATTTTCATCTAAAATAAATTACTATCGACCTGTATGATGTACGTCACAACTTGCAGTACAGTAACCTTGTAATGCGAGAAATGTTAAATGTAAGTCCTTCCTTACGAGTTGAAAATTGTTTACGGTTAGGATAACCATAAAATGTAATATTATAATTAGTATTTTCTTTTGTGATGGAAATTGACCTTACTGATGTGTTAAGCTCACTTTTCAATTTGACGACTCTGTTTGAAATAAAACAGGGAGAAAAAAATAGCCCTTGACGAGTTTCTTGCCGGTTCTTCTCGTTACAAGGTCTCCCGCCGTAGGGTTTGTGAACCGATGGCGTAGCTTCTTTGACGTTCATAAGTGCTTGTAACAGCCTAGACTGAATAAATGATATTACAAAAATACAAAAAATACAAAAATCTTTATTTGTTCTCTCACACAGATAAATACTTAAAACTAGCAAAATCTTAAATAGGTACAGTGTTTAATTTATCTATGTAAGAGACTGGTGTCTGCGCTAGGAAAACCTGTATGACAGATAACCAGCCTCTCCATCACTGGACCTGGTGTACAAAAGTACCTTAATATTTATTTTTATGACAAATATATATTTTTTTTCTTTTTGTGAGGAACTTATGTAACCTAGTGTGTGTGTGTGTGTGTTTGTGTGTGTGTGTGTGTGTGTGTGCGTGTATGTGTGTGTGTGTGCGTGTGATGTAATTTACAATTTCCAAGTTATTCATGAAGGGACCTCTAACAATTTTTCAGTTTCTTCGTAGCTTAGACTTTTTAGAAAGGCAATAATGGCACTTTTACATTTAAACTTTGTCAAAGCGTAAATAGATAGATTATTAATTTTATTATAAAGAAATATGCCGAGAAAACCAAAAAATCTATTTGAGAAGTTTGTGGACATCGGATTTTTTAATTTACAAACTTTATGCTTTAGCCGCTTCGATGAATTTAGCGAAGAGTCATATTCTGTCAGTGAATGCTGTTTCAAAATCGTATTAAGCACAAACAGTTGCCTTACAGTAAGAACATCGGATAGGCAGTACAGCTCTTTGGTTGGAAAGCGGAAAGGAAGGAAGTTACATATTGAATTTGAATTTGAAAAATTTGAATTTGAATTTGAATTTAATTTGAATTTGAATTTGATGAAAATTTACCTTACCTATGTATTTAAGGTCACTTTTCAATTTGAAAGAAAGCTTTCAGCGACTCTGTATGAAATTCTCGTTACAAGGTCTCCCGCCGTAGGGTTTGTGAACAGATGACGTAGCTTCTTTGACGTTCATAAGTGCTTGTAATAGCCTAGACTGAATAAATTATATTAAAAGGGGTGAAAAGCTATGTTTTGTAATTTTAGAAAAATGCTATCCGATGATATTGTACTTTTTTAGTCAACCTAAATTATTCATACGTGTTAAAAAGAAAGTAGATAAAATGATAACCATAAAAAATATTTAAGAAAACTCGAAAACGAATAGAACGTTGTTGTAAATGATACCTATACGTAATAATTTAACAACAATTGATCTGAAACACGCCTGCAAAATAAATTGGAGTCTATAATTAGTGATCGCAGTTATAATTCGAATCGTTTGGCAAAATCAGTCTCATGTTACAGAGTCTACTGGCTTTCTGGGCCAAGGCCGCGTTCCGCTGGTGTTTTGTTTTATGTCGCTGCCCCACTGTCCCACTGATATGTAAGGAGAGGCTATGCACGTTGATTTAGCTTTGACCATATATGAAAATGTATGTGATTGCGTCCATTGCAGCTTACCAATACATAGTCGTTGATACCATTGCTATACGCGTATCAAGAGATGAGCAGCGCAGTTATCATGAGAAACAGGAGACAGGATAGTGTCCAAAGTCGCGAGCACGCTACGCACGCGGCACATGGGCGTCAAGCGTCTTGTGTATCGCCGAATATTGTGTTTCAGTTGAAAAAGATGAAAAGACATGTAAGTAGATTATGATAATTATAAAAAAAAACAACTAAGAAAATACCTTATGTAATAATGTAATAACAGTTGATCTGAAACACGTCTGCAGAATAAATTGAAGTCAATAACTAGTGATCGCAGTTATAATGCGAATCGTTTGGCAAAATCAGTTTCATGTTACAGAGTCTACTGGCTTTCTGGGCCAAGGCCGCGTTCCGTTGGTGTTTTGTTTTATGGCGCTGCCCCACTGTCCCACAGATATGTAAGGAGAGGCTATGCACGATGATTTAGCTTAGCCATATATGAAAATGTATGTGATTGCGTCCATTGCAACTCACGAATTCGTGACATCATCGACGTGCTGGCAACTAAATATTGGAATATCTACAGATCGATAAAACTTGTAAGTGCTATGCTCCACTAATAACATTATTTCTAACAAGTTTTAAGCAAATCAATATTTATGATTATGATAGAGACGCGTAGCAGTCCAGTATCATTAGAAATAGAAGAGGTTTTGTCAAACATTGCATTTAGGTAGCCAAACGCATTATAATTTATTAAGGGTTTGTGAACCGATGGCGTAGCTTCTTTGACGTTGTGCTTGTAACAGCCTTGACTGAATAAATGATATTGAATTTAAGGCCATCTAATAAGGCCTTTTGTATCCACGACTAATGATGTGTATCTTTTTCTACTGAAGCTGTATCTGAAACACATGTCCATACTCTAATCATAAATCTATAATACCTCTATTTGCATTTTCCCTTTTTTTATTAACTTCATATTGTAAAGTTAACCCATCTAACGTAGAAGCCTTTTAGCCTACATCAAAAGCGTAAGCTACCTTAGAAACCGCAGAAAAAAAAACTTTGCTTAAACTTGTTTTTCCTGGAAATCACGGCGAGAGATCAAAGGAGAAAAAACTTATCTCATATATCTTTAACCAGAAAAAAGAAATATTGCCGTGTATATCATGAGCGTGCGCCGCAATGTAGTAGTACCATTAAAGTACGCCCTGACTGACTCTATGTCATATGGAGTGATGTCATGTTATGTCTGCGCCGACGCACTTTACTATTTAATCATAACATGTTAATACATGAATTAATATTCTACGTTAACCTTTCGAAGGAGTAAAAATGGGAAATCTTAAACTATGGGAAATCTTATAGTGAGAACACAAATATCATAATTTTGATGGGGAATAGGGACAATGTCAAGAAACAACAGTTGATATCTTATGTTAACTCTCTATGCTCCTTAAATGTTAGGAAAGTTGTAATGTTTACATTTCCCTACAGTCAAAGTTTCACAGAGATAGAAAATAAGTTAAGATACAACTTAAACTTAACATTAAGCACAGTAGCCTTTCATAACACTGAAAAGCTACATATAATTGACATAAATCCTTTGTTAAATAATTTTAACTTGACAAAAGATAATTACTATCTGCCTCACTATTATAAGAGACAAATAGCGCTTACGCTATCTTTTTATTTTAAACATTTAGCCAATAATCTGGCTATTAAAACCTCTGCTTTTATTGAGCAGTTAAATTCTGACATTTGTAATATAACTTTGGAATCTGTTCCAAGTAATTTGATTCTATTGAATCCCAACACTGACTTGGTTAATTTAAATTACCATTAGAGACAACAGAGGTGTCCTCTAGCCCAGTGTTGACAAGAGGAAAGCCAAAATGTTTAAAAATTGTTCATCAAAATATACAAGGCTTTTCTGACAAAGACCTAGAAGTATGTTTGTTTTTAAACTGTGAAAGTGTTGATGTGTTGTGTATCACTGAGCATTGGTTGAAATGTCATGAAGTAATTTTAAATCTGGATAATTATCGAACTGTGAGTTCATTTTGTAGGCAATCTGCTATTAGAGGAGGGTCTCTTATAATTTTACATAATAATTTTCAGTACAAAGAGCGCAAAGATATAATATCCCTCTCAATTGAACGAATTATTGAATTGTCTTGTGTGGAACTAGACCAAATAATTGTAATATGTGTTTATAGACCCCCTCAGAGTAACTACCCAGAGTTTGAGTCCACTATGGAGGAAGTTTTAAGAATAACTAGTAAAAGTAATAAAAATGTTGTCATATGTGGGGATTTTAATATTGACATTTTAGACTCAAAGTTGTCGAAGCTAGCAAGTAGATTTTTAAATTTATTTAAATCGTTTAATCTATCACATACCTTTAATGAGCCTACCCGAATAACACCCACATCTGCCACCTGTTTAGACAACATTTTTTCAAACTGTGTAGTCACTGAGAAATCTATAATAAATGTTATTAAATCGGACCATAGTGGACAACAAGCCTCTATAGAGCACCATCATGTCTGTCCTAAGCGGAAAATTGTATGCAGGCCAATTACTAAAAAGGGCATAGATGAATTTAGAGACAATGTAATTAATAAAATTGAGTCTTTACCAGTTCCTATTATGGAATCTAATTATCTTTATAATGATTTATTTCATGTGGTTGAAGACGAATTTAGTAAAACGTTTAAGCAAAAAGTGGTCAATTGTAATTCGGATAAAGTAAAGTTTAGTGATTGGGCCACGCCGGGAATTTACACAAGCAGAAGGAAACTATATGACCTCTATGCGTCAAAGCATACTTCTTGTGACCCAATTTTTATTGGATATGTCAGGAAGTATTCTAAAATGTTTAGAAATGTATGTGTAGCTGCTAAGGCGATGTTCTTTTCAAATAAAATCAAATTAGCGGATAATAAAATAAAGGCTACTTGGAATATTATTAACCAATCAACTGGGAAAACTAAAAATAATGTAAAATCCTTCTGTCTTAAAGTTGGTGATAAATTAATTGAATCTGACGTTGAGGTTGCCCGTGTTTTTGAAGATTTCTTCTCTCGGGTACCCTTAGAAACTACCAGTAAGTTGAATTCCTGTCCAAACGTTGCTGCTGCCCTCTTAGAGTCTTGTGTTGATAAGTGTAATAAAGTATTCAATTTTAAGCATATTAATAGTGAAGACATTTTAAAAGCTTTCAAATCAATAAATATTAAAAAGACTGAAGATTTATGGGGCATATCAACCAACATTATTAAATCAATTATTGATACAATAGCTCCATACTTAGCTTTCATTTTTAATCAATGCATAGATGAAGGTACTTTTCCCGATTTAATGAAATGTAGTAAGCTTATTCCTCTTTTTAAATCGGGTGACAAAAGTGACCCTACAAATTTTAGGCCGATTTCAGTACTACCGACACTTAGTAAAATTTTTGAAAAAATTATATACTCTCAATTATTAGACTATTTAAAAATAAATCAAATCCTTCATAACAATCAGTTCGGCTTTTCTAAAGGTAAAAATACTACTGATGCTGGCATTGCACTCCTCAAACATATTTTTGAGGCTTGGGAGGGCAAGCAAGACGTAATTGGTATATTCTGTGACCTGTCTAAAGCTTTCGATTGCGTTGATCACGTGACACTTTTAAAGAAGCTAGAACATTATGGTGTCTCTAAGAAATCTGTTAGCCTTTTGCAGTCATACTTGCACAATAGAAACCAAAAAGTAATAGTCAATAATACTGCTTCTACTGGAGCCCCCATTATTATGGGCGTGCCACAAGGTTCAATATTGGGCCCTTTGCTGTTTTTAATTTATATTAACGATCTCCCTCATTACACGAGTAATTTATGTGAGACAGTACTATTTGCAGATGATACATCTTTAATTTTTAAAATTGATAGAGGAAACAATTGTTCTGACGAAGTAAATAGTGCTCTCTCTCAAGTCGCACACTGGTTCAACAGTAATAATATGTCTCTTAACCCTACTAAAACCAAGTTTGTTAGATTCTCATTACCTAATGTAGTGCTGGTCGATATCAATATCAATTTGAATGGGAATGTAGTAGAGTTAGTTGAGAGTACGAAATTTCTTGGCATTACATTGGATTCAAAGCTGCAATGGGATCCACATATTGAAGCCTTGTCGAGTAGACTTAGTTCTGCGGCTTTCGCAATAAAGAAAATAAGGTTCTTAACTGATATTGAAACGGCAAGACTAGTTTACTTTAGCTATTTTCATAGTGTAATGTCCTATGGCCTGTTTTTGTGGGGCTCAGCAGCTAATATAGAAAATGTTTTTATACTTCAAAAAAGAGCTGTGCGCGCCATTTACAACCTTCGACGGAGAGATTCTCTTAAGGATTTGTTTAAAGAGATTAATATACTAACTTTGGCGGGTCAATACATCTATGATAATATAGTATATGTAAGGAAACATCTTGATTTATTTATTAAGCATAGCGATGTCCATAATTTTAATACTAGAAATAAGAATAAGCTTGCCGTTCCAAAATTTCGACTTGAAAAATGTAAACGCTCGTTTTTGGGGAAAGGTATAGCTTTTTTTAATAAAGTTCCACAACAGTTGATAGAGCTACCTTTGCATAAATTTAAAATATATGTTAAAAAGTCACTCTTAAGCAAAGGTTATTACAAGGTAGATGATTATTTAAAAGACCAAAATGCATGGAAGTGATACTAACATAAAACATTACTATTATAAATTGGATAAAAGGAAAATATTCTAATAATTGAATATGGGAAAATTTTCCTCTTATATTAAATATATTTCAAAATTGTAAATTTGTGCATGGCAACAACATGTTCCATTGTAAATGTTGTTGTTTCTGTTAAAGCTGATAAGTTTCTTGCGGCCGTTCTTCTTATCAGTTAAAAGATGTCCTGAATGGCTGGTAGGGAAAAAAATTTTGTACTATTCGAAAATACTTATCTATAAGTCTATTTGAATAAAAATCTTTGACTTTGACTAACTTTCTAACCACTTACGATCTTACTATACTCCGTTTATTAACCGACTTCAAAAAAGGAGGAGGTTCTCAATTCGACGGAAGCTTTTTTTATGAATGTTATCAGTATTAGATATTGCAGTGAAAGGTTTCCGGAATTGTACTACTACAATTCTTAAACACGTTAGTTTAAATATTACAACTTAATCAATTGACAGTTTGCCATGCACTTTTCTTCTTCTTCGCGGGGTCAGATTTTTAATATTTCTAATGCTAAAAAGAAGGAACGCCTATAAAAAGTAATTGTCCACCTCATCAGATGGACTGTCTGCTTTTTTCTAATTATTCCAAAAAAGTGGTGAATAACAATCTACAAAGGTTAAAAATAAGAAAGTTCAGAAACTGAACTTATTGTAAGAAACGTACCTATTGATTTACTTTTAGAGGTGTTTAATACAAGCAGAAATAGGTAAAATCATCAGCGAGTTGGGTTGGGATGGGAACGAAGCATCAAGAAAATAAATAATAGGTTAGGGAAAAAAATCTTTGCATTTTTTTACATAGTTTATTTACATTTGACTAAAGTATGTAGGTGCCATTTTGTTCGATAACTTTTTGCCATCTTGTAGGTAGGGACATGAACCCCACTGCTATAGAAATTTTGGGGCTTCAGATCAAAATTCCACGACAAGCAGTTTTAGCAGTCCTCTCGTGATGTTAACCTGACACTGCCTAAAGAATTCTGGAGAAACAGAAACAAGTGGAAATCTGAAGGTGCAAAGTCAGGACTATACGGCGGATGCATTAACATCTCCCAGCCAAACTCTCTTTATTTTTGCTGAGTGGCTAAAGATGTGTGAGGTCTAGCGTTATCATGATGAAAAACCACACCCCTTCTGTTGATTAATTCCGGCCGCTTAATCACTACTTCTTGCTTTAATCTCATCAATTGTTCGCAGTAGAGTTTAGAATCGATGGTCCTGCCTGGTGGTAACAGCTTATAATGAATAATGCCCTTCCAACCCCACCACACACACAGCATCACCTCGTTGCGAGCTAACCCGGGTTTCGCCACAGTCTGTGAAGCCTGACCGGCCTTTGACCACGACCTTTTTCGCACATTCTTGTCGTACGTGATCCACGTTTAATTACCAGTTATCAGCTTTTTCAAAAATGGTTCGGTTTCATTACGTCGTAATAAAGAATCACAAATGAGTACACGGTTCATTAGGTGTTTTGTTTTTTTCCAAATGCGCCAATACTTGTTTGTGGTCAATTCTCAGTTCTTCAGCTACGTCGTAACAACTGATATGCCGATCTTGCTCCACTTTTAAAAAAAAATGGCATCCGGATTGAAAACGCTTAAACCAAATTTGTGCTACTCTCACATACACTGCACTAGGTCCATAAACAGCGCAAATTTTTTTCGCGGCTTGCTTTGCATTTTTACCTTTTTTGTAGTAAAATTTTAAAATGTATCGAATATCTTCATTAGATTCACTCATTTTGACAATAAGAAAAACAAATGAAAATCACACATTTTCCTAATTTGAATTTGGAATTATCTTCATTAAAATTTAAACTTTTAATGATACCAAAACCAGCCAGATACAAATAGTATAGTCAAAGAGAAAAATACTTTTTCCCCAACCTAATAAAAAATTTAAAGTCTCAAGGATTCTTCTCAATTTGTAAACAGATCAAAGTCCTCAAGTACTTATTTACTTTATTTTTCATGGATATCGATTACAAGTCTTTATATTCTTCTATACTTTCTTGTTTTTTCCATCGAAACGCCAGTTACTGCGCCGTTCAGTAGTATAGTGCGTCATTAAAGGTTTATTCAACCCAATTTGCCAAGGATGTTGCTGATTATTGTAGTTTTAAATCATTAAGATGTATGTCTTGTCTCCTTTATCATCTGTTATCACAATATTATGGTAAGGGATGGACCTATACACTGCGTAAAGCGCCATCTCGTTTACTATCATACTTTAACATTGCACTGACAGCTCCTATCCTATATCAATGCTTGCCATTGATAAAGCACTGAGTTAACTTTTAAAAACCTCATTAACCCCACTATCAACACCTTTTTTTAGATTTGAGAATAGATTTCTTATTGTGTTATGTTATGTTTCATATAAGATACGGGGCTTTACTCTTCTGAGGGATTCTCATTGTAGTTTTTAGTAAGAAATTCAATTATAATTATATTAAAGTAAATGTATTTAAAGTTCAGTACAAGAAGAATAAAAAATATTAATTAAACAGGCTAAAGGATGTTGATTCAACTTAGTTCGATTCCCAGCGGGGGTACATATTGTATTCGGTTTGGTTGGTGGAAGGACTTGTTGTAAGTCCGCCTGGCTAGCTACCACCCTATTATCTAAGCCTGACGAAATAACAACAATGTTTTCAGCATTGTTGTGTTTCGGCAGTTAGAGATAAGATAGCCAGTTCCTCAGTGATGAGGATTCCGGGAGAGGCTCGCTTCCATCTTCGGCCTTATCAATACTTAACATCAGGTATGATGAAGGCTAAGAGTCACCCCGTTGTTAAAAAAAAAAGTTCCTGAATTCCTAACGGCGTTTCTCAGTAGTAATTGTCGCATTACTACTTTCTGTGCAAATACTTGAAAATAAGAGTTAAGATTGTATAAAACGTGACGCGAAACTATACATATAGCGCAATGATGATAAGTTCTATTCCAATATTTTAACAGGCATGTAATACCATGGATAATGAACGTGACGTACTACGCCTCTGGTATTTGCTATGATTCATGCGTTGTGTGGGTGTTATTTCTCATAGTAAGAAGCGATTGGATTGGCATTGGTGATTATGATAATTTAAAGGACAGATCTTTTCATTATTCAAATAAGAATCAGTAAAATCTTTGAGAATATTAATGACATGTTCACATTTTCCATGCGTACCTATACCAGTGCATTGACTTAAGGCGGCACCCTGACCGAAAGTGGCGCCGCGTTGAATTTTATTTAATATCGTAATTCTAATTCAAATAAAAAACAAATTTTAATAAAACTTTACGTGGAATTGTTAGAGCCCATTGTCTTGTATTTTTAGAAGGTATCGCTACATCTCGTCATAGTCATTCGTAGAAGTAGATAGCAAATGTGTCAAAAACGGCCACTTTTAGCAATTTTGCTATCTACTTCTAGCAGTGACTACGAGGGAATGTAATGATACCGTCTAAAAATACTAGACTATGGGCTCTAAAAATTCCACGTAAAGTTTTTATTAAAATTGTGAATTAGAATTACGATATTAAATAAAATTCAACGCGGCGCCACTTTCGGTCAGGGTAAGGGTACGGCCTTAACTTAAAAAATAAAGTGAAGCATTTTAACGGACAGATTCCCATTATTAATTTTAGAACTTGGTGGTTTATTAACAACACATTTTTTTTTGATCGAGATTCAGAACTAAAAATATAATAATATAAAAAAAGAGTTGTTTTTGTAGTATGTCTGTCTGTATGTCAAATTGAAATCAACAAAAAATAATAATTTTCTTCTACGTTTTCGTAAACTCTGGCACGGCATGAGGAACTAACAGGGCTAAAAAGGGCTTTAAAAGTTTCAAACTCAAATCTTAAAGTACCTAGTTTAGATTGATCTATCAATAAAAGAGCATGGATCAAAACTGTCTCAAGCTTAAATCTTATAGTCCCTAGTTTAAATGTAAGTATCTACTAATCAATAGAGCATGGATCAATGTAACATTCGTCACGAATGGATCAGTCACATGAATCTATTAAGAGTTCAAAGATAAGTTGAGGCTACAAAGACCTTAAAAAGTCTCAAACTCAAATCTCATAGTCCCTAGTTTCAAATCTATTTATCAAGGATCAACGTAGCATTCGTCGCGAATCAATCAGTTACATGTATCTATCGATATCGGTCTCGAGATGTATCGGATGTGATGCGAGCGACCAACCGGCAACGGCGCCGGCGCCCACGCTCGCAGCCACGTGCTTTTTACTCACTAGTGTTGGGAAAATATCGATTAAACTCGAGGACCAGGAGGGCAGAAGTCCAAAACCACAGGATAAGAACTAGCAGTGGGACACCGCCCTTTGAAGTCTCACACAATGCTGCTTTTGACAGGACATTCGTGACAGGCGTGTGGCGTGTCCCGAGCGAGTTTAGGCAGCTCGGGCTCGCTAGTAGGTACCTCGCTAGCTCTCCCTCCCCGCAAATTCAGTAAGATTGCTCTGTCAAGACGTCTCCGTTGGCCGACTGTATGGAAGATAAGTTATATAGACAGACTGCGCCAAAACGTTGGTCTGAACTCTGACCAGGGTATGTCGCATTCGCATTACATCAAGCCGAAAACTATAACAGGTGGCAACCTTGTAAGAGTCGCAAGAGACGTCTTTGCACGGAGTCACGATCCTCAACTGTGAAAGAATGACTGAGGAGAAGGAAAGCTCGAGGATCCAACCAACCAAGCCAACACCGTAGAACGGTGAATATACTAGAAAAATTCGACGTGTCCTCATAGGTCTCTGTAGCATAATTGGTTAGTGCATTGGGCCGGACTCCCAAGGATGCGGGTTCGAATCCCGTCAGGGCGACATGAGACTAGTTGCTTTTTTCTAGTATATTTTCTTGTTTAATATTTATCAGCTCGAGGAGGGTTTTCTATCCGTGTCAAGATATCTAAAGTCTGTTACCATTGTTACCTCTATTGCTGGTGTTGTGGCGCTAGTGTAAAACTGCGTTGGTCGCAGTTTTAGAGGCGTTCGTGGCTGAATTAATATCTAAATTTGAAAAAATATATATAAAAATAAGCATACACAAGTTCAAAAAGTCGCTTTTGGAGTAGGTAGTTAAATAAAGTTTGGAAAACCTTAAGTGGACAGCTTCCCTTCACTAGTGTCCCTAGTGAGACTAGTCAATAATTATTTAGGTAGGTAAATAAACAAATTGCGATATCGTTTGATACACATAATGGTTATTACAACTATTCATTGAAATAAAAGTATCGTAATGCCATATCGACACTGTACATCACTTATGGTATCTCTAATGGAGGCCTCAGTAGGGCAAACATAGTATCTGATGTCGCCAGCTTTTAAAATGAATCATTTATTGTACGTCTGGCAAACTATGATGTGCTACTTTAATTAACCCTTTCCAATTTGTCATTCGTTATTTCAGAAGCACGGGCATAGTATTTAGCAGTTTTAAAGCAGACTATAAGCACCTGCGATAACAAAAGGAGTAAATTATGGAGACTAGTCTTTATTGAACATACACTTATTTCCAATAAAGTCGTTAAAAACGTTACGTGTAACGTTTACGGTGTAATCTAATGTTATTAAGGTAGAGCTAATTCAATTCAATATTTCCTTCTTACTCGTTGATATATACTTATTATGTTCTTGAGTGAAAAACGAAATAAATAAATAGGTGAATGGGTGCATATGAAGGAAATCTTAACACCATAGAAAATATTAGGAAAATATTTATTTTGACATAACAACAATGTTTTCAGTGTTGTTGAGTTCCGGCAATTCGAAATAAGATAGCCAGTTCTTCAGTAGATGAGGATTCCGGGAGAGGCTCGCATTCATCTTCAGCCTTATCAATACATCTCTCCGATGTACAATCGGGGAACTTCCCGGTAGACCAGTAAATATTATTCAAATGAAGTACCTGTTAATGTTCTATTATTTGTCATTTAAACATTTTCTATATATCTACTACTTTTTTAAGTAAAGTCCCTAAAAAAACTCCACTGGGTCAAAAGGGAAGGTCCCCGACTGTACATAAAAAAAATATAAAGTGGCACATAAATACTGATAGAGATGTGTGACCGACTGTGTGACCTTCTAGTCAAAAGCAACACCCAAGTTGATCCTCAGTATTGTTTGAGAGTTTTCCTTCACATAGACGGACATTGATATGGCATTGCTAATTTAGTATGTTCATATACCACGTCGATAGATTTGTTACAGAGCAATTTGCTTTATTCTTCTAACAACCGTGAAAACTTGGTATTAGCTTTTAGTTTTTCAATTGTCTCTTATTATAAAATGATCTGTAAATTTTCTTTATAAACGTAAAACACCAAATTAAATAAAGACCTTTTTCTTGCCCTTATTTTTTAACAAATTTCAAAAGAATAGCCATATTCAATCCACACAATTTTATAAAAGTTGGATGAATTCGAATTGTATCTATAGTTATAGCGTCATTATAAAACCATCTGTGTGGTCTTAGCTGGTGTATGCTTCCGAAACAATGAACATTATTGTCGTTATAGAATCATATAAAACATCCGTTAGAGAACAAACGAAGCATTGACATATTTATAATTTATTTGGAATAATCATCCATTTACGTATATATACGTTTGATGGAATTTGTGGGTATTAAAAATGAAAATAATAACATTTAACAAGTTAAAATTTTATACTTTTAATTGTTTAATGAAAGAGAGGACCTGACAAGTCAGCGTTTGAAGAAAAAAAATACTTCCATATGTTGATGAATATATGAAGGACGGTAGTGACGAATGATAAGAAAAGCAAACTTTTATAACTTTTCTATTAAACAACAATACCAACCACGTCGACAAAAAAGGAAAACTATAACCCATACAGCATTTAATGAACCTATCATAAAGCTCAACGAAATTGATAACTACATAATCGAAACGGTCAAACATGCCATTAACGCTATAATGGTTGTTATTTTCATTCGCAATCACAATAATCACACTCATAATTGTCTGGCGAGCGGTATGCACTGCGTATGAGACCGGATAATGCTAAAAATAGATCCTATGCGCAGACGCACTGTACTGACTCCGTCTGTTCTGTATAAATGCACTGTAAAGAGGTGTGGTTAAGAGGTCTGTTTATGGAATGCCTTATCTGTTTCGAAATTTGATATTTATCTAGATAATAAATTAAGCCCATAGCCATTGAAACTTGAAAACTAAATAATTGTGCGTAAATACAAGTGCCAAAAGCCATCTATAAAAATCTAAGTAGGTTTATTGAATTTGTCAAAATTTTACTGTGGAAAAGAAAACCAACCATAAAGCGATTTTACCAAAGGGCAATAAAGAAAACGCTTTTCTTCCAGACATCAAACACAAGACCTCAGAATTTGTGAGACTGGAATTTATAAAGGAGTAAAGACTATATCAAAGATTAGTTAAATGTAGATATAGTGTTTCTTATTTAGATGACGAAATTACCATAGTTTATTTTGGACCTGTTAGATTTTATAAACAGCGGACTAACAAATATTAATATATATATCAGCCGACACTAAGAAAACAACTCATTGGAAATTTTAGTGTAAGTATTTATTTACGTCAAAGAAACAATATTTCTTAGATTATACTTTGCTCTTGACCAATTTTCAAAAAGTTACACTGGCGTGTGTTCTACTTTCTTTGCTACAGAAAGCACAATTTGATTTGATAGAGGTCATTATGAGTAATTAAAATTACTGTGGATAATGCACTTAGAGTGTTAGCTGTGATTTAAGAGAAGACGTTGCCAATTTTTGGTCTGAATCAGTTGTGCCAACCAAGGATGATCAGTGTAAATCTCACGTGAGTGAAAAACAAAATAATGTGCTAAATAAAGGGGACAAATCGAATTGGTCGTGACTTCTTCTGGTTTCGATCGATCTCAGTAAATAAGAAAGCACATTCGCCAAAATGGTTAGTAAATTGTTTGATGATAAATATATCAATTGGTAAAAAACAAAACACAGACATTGATTTACTTTTGTTATTGTTTATAGAAAAAAATACTACGTCTCAGACCAGACCACGCTTCTCTTATAAATGATGTGTTGATTTTGTTCGAGGGACGAGTTCGCGGTCATACTAGTTACAGATATTACGGGAACCTTACTTTAGCCACACAAAAAGTACTTAGTTCTTGATGTTTCAACATTTATTAAATTTATCATGAACACGAGTTACCACCTAGCAGAAGCTTTTAAAAATACAAGCTGTTTTGCATGTTGATTTGACGAATTAATATAAACGTGGGCGTTTTGAATACGTGTTGTGTCTGACATAGCGTCCTTGGCATGTTTAAACATTTTAATTATTTCAAAAGTTTCTTTCTTAATCCGTTTTGGTACTAATTCTTTTACCAGATGTAGATTTATTAAAATGTTTATCCGCGATTCCAAAAAAAATTTTGTAAGATAATTTAAAGTGAAGTGGTCATATTTTTTCACGAAGATGAGAAGCGGTGCAAATTCGCTGATGAATTAAACATAAGTACAGCACAGTTTGCATTCGCCTTTCCACCACTTCCCTACATTTGAAGTTTCATAACTGACCCACAAAACGGTCGTTTGTTCGTCGCATGAATGCAATTATCATCGCGGCTCGTAACTATAAATATAGCTTCCTTCCTGAAGTCGAAACGTAGCATTTTGGAATCCATTCAATGTTTACATGTAATTTAAAGCCTGGGCCATTTGCTGTTGACAATTGTGAGTATTAGTATATAACAAGATGAGTCATAGGAAAGTTTCTTATGTTCGAATCGTTGCGACTTTTTTTGCAACTTTTATTTATTATGTTTTATTAGCAACGTCGCTTCAATTTCACTACAGTGAAGATATTATCCATCATTTTTTCTATCTTGTTTCATTGACATTTTAGTCTCTGACATAAAAAGTAAAAGCAATGCTTTAGAGCCAAAATCACTGCAATAACCAGTCAAGGAAATTTCTTTATCGCTTTAAAATATCGCTGAAACTTTAAAAACATCGCAGTCAGGAAGTTCACAAAGTGCGTCGTGAGTAAACTGTACGACAGTGTAGACACGCTTCACTTCCTGTGGATCATAAATAAATGCTTCCTCATTGTTGTCATTCATGGCGTTTATATTGAATGTTACTCATGGTGGTGCACCTTCTGTGACACAGTGACAGTGGAGGAAGAATTATTTACTGGCACGTTGCTTTTACGTCTCGGCTACACGCTCCGTTTTGCCTGCACAAATCGGTTACTTTCAGGTAAGTACTGTAATGCATTGGCATCGCAATGCAAACTCATCGCTACATCTGACTCTTTCGTTGGAAAAGAAGTAGATCAGCGTTTGAATAAAGAATTCTAGGCTCTCGCTCTCGTAAAAAAAGGTATGATACTACTAACATGGAGCGTGTAGCCGGGATATTAGGGTGTTAGGTCTAAACAACATCATTCGTGTACTTATGTTATAACTGATCATGATATGACTAAATGAGGGATTTCCTATGGATGAAACTTACATTATTGATTTCTGGGTGCTCTAGATTTTTCAGTCCATTTTGCATAAAGAATTACTTCGTAATATTTGTAAAATCAGACATCTCTTTGATTTCTGTAAAATTTTACTCCTTATTATAACTTCTCTAAATCAAGTTATATATTAAATACTCAACCAATGCATTGTTCACATATAGAAAAACAGTGCATACGGCTTCCTCTTTTGTAAGATAATATTGTTACCCACTGCTGGTTTTTGCACTTTTTCGTCGAAATTAGAAATTTGATTGAATTCACTTTCGATTCAATATTTTTTAGGAATGGAGTATAAATCAAGTGTAATAGCAGAGCTGTTTGCCTCTGATAAGGCTGGGGAGGGTACGCTCCAGTGGTTTGGAAAAGCAGCACGCAATGTGTGTGAATTGGCGAAATATCTCGAAAATACACCCAGAAACATCGAACAGTAATGACGTCCTGTTACATTTACGGGTTGCTTCATTTTTATTAGTTCCTATAATTGTGAGGTCAAGAAATGTTTTTTCTTCTTTCTTTAAAAGCCGTTTTATTAGGCTTTTTGGTATACCTATTAGAGTGCGTGTTTATATAAAAGTATCCTCTGTAAATATGACGTCAGATCAAAGAGAATTGATTGAAAACAAACCCAGGGTGCGATTGCGTAAGGAAATCGTATTCATTTGACAGTTCATATCGTATTCGATCGGCTGCAATTTGTATGGAATGACATATCTATACTATAATATTATAAAGCTGAAGAGTTTGTTTGTTTGAACGCGCTAATCTCAGGAACTACTGAACCGATTTAGAAAATTCTTAAACCATTAGAAAGCTACATTTCTCCCGAGTGACATAGGCTATATTTTATCCCGATATTTCCACGGGAACGGGCACCACGCGGGTAAAGCCGCGAGGATCTGCTAGTCATATGATACAATATGAACTGTCAAATTAATACGATTGACTTTACGCAATCGCCTAGCCAGTCTTGAAAATGCAAGTTTCTCGTTGCCTACGCTTTCTATTTTTTTTTTATTTGATAAAATTGTGATAACATATTGAAAGTTATAACTTATTCGTTATTGAAAGCGTGAGCGTGAAATGTTATTGATGTCTAATTAACACTTAAATCCATTGCATTTATCTTATGAAAAGCAATAAAACAAATGATTGAAAAGGACGTATATAGCTGACTCAAATATCATTAGGAGTAAGTGTATTTTCAAACTGATGATTGTGGTCCTTATTACAAATGCATAAGGTTCATTTTTCGTTTTGCAAGTACGTGGTGGTGCGTGAGAATATTGTCTACGTGCACGGGTGTGCGCGCTCAATTTTGTGACGGTGCCAGATATTCTTTTGTTTTTATTTTTTTTAAGTTGAGACGACATTTTCTTTTTAATTCTTTGGCTTGTATTTTTTTGGGATTGAAAACTTATAACAAAAACATCTCACAAAATCGTATGGTTAAGCTTTTGACTTTTGTTATGGTAAGGTACGGTACAGAAATAGCATATTAACTCTAAAACCACGTCGCTCCTCATGTTGCGGTTCTACAATTGGGTGGCATGGCAACTCCTTCAACATCAGTGTGATTGATGTGACAAGTGGCGAGAATTTTATTTACTCTAATCTAGAGAAATAACTGTAAACTTAACTGTGCCTTAACTTGCAGGAATGTGAAAGAAAAATATGGATTCCTGAAATATGTACTAACACAATTAAATGCAATTGCTGTTGGAGTGAGTGTAAAACCTATTAATTATCATGCAAAAAAGAAACATTAATATAGTATTCATCCTGGCAGTACGCCACTAATCCGCGTGGCCAGCGGCGCCTGAATACAGCTGGGAACAAAAATACCCCAAAACACTAGAAACCTTTGAACAATAATACTTTGGGACACTCCAACTCATGTCCATAATGACGCGTGAAAACGCTGGTATATATGTCCACGTGTCTATACGTTCAGATGCTTACGTTAGAAAGGACATTTATAAATATGTAATTCTTACATCAAAGAAACTCAGAGCTATTTTCGGATACGAGAAGAAAGAATATCGAGTGAAAACAGGTAAATATACCTTTGGAAATATTTGGTTCTTTTTATAACTTTTTATCCCGTCAGGGCGACATGAGACTAGTTGTTATTTTTTTCTAGTATATTTCCTTGTTTAATATTTATTTGGTTCTTTTCGGAATCTCTTAGAATAGCGATTAATTATTGGTATCATTTAATTTATAATTAAATTAGTTAGGTTACTTTTACGAATAAGTGTCTGTGCCGATTGTATTGAAAAAGGTAATGAAACAATATTTTTAGAAGGATTTTTCTGACGGTGGATGTCATTTCCAAAGAAAGATATTGCATATTTTGTAAAAAAAAGTATATAATAATCACAAAATAAATTCATAATAGCCATAAAACTGGTTATATGAGTGATTTAATACCTTGCATCTTGAATACTAAAAAGATAAAAAAAAACAACTTGGAGTGTTGGCGTCGTTAGCTTCGCACACAGTAATACAATAATGAGCCAACTGAGATTGTTTTACGGCTGTTTTACAATCGTCTCGGATTAACCTTGAGCTTTTTTAGGATAAGAATATTTCTACTTTGCCAAATGTATATATTTAATCCTTAGATTTGGAAACTGAAATTCTATCTGTCTATACGAGCTGCATTCTCCTCAAATTTATTTCTGGTATTCTTTCTAAAGTTAATTTAAATCTGGAGAGTCATTATATTTTAGACAATGATATTTAACATGGTTACTAGAAAGAGAATTACTAGAAAAGACTATCTGGATATTGAGATTTTTTTTACCTACCATCAATTCACAATTCCTCTATAATTTTATCTCAAGAATTGCTATTTTCTAAGAATAAGCATCAAAAGCAGACGGATAAAGTTATTTTGATCATACAAGGAGTCCTTACAAGGCGAGTAGACAAGCCTGGGTCTAAATGCTAATCATGGTCTATAAATGGTGACCGACTCATTCGAGTAATGTCATATGTCATGCAATACACAGTCGTGGCTAGTCTGGTGTGTGTAGAGCATTCTTAATGCCTTTGGATTGGAGTGCTTAAGTCATTTACATTGAGTTTAAAGATGAATACACTTTGATGAAATGGGTTTAGAACACGAATTAGGTGGCCTCTGTGTCGAGGTATTTTTACGTTATACATCTATAACAGATGTTGAAAGCTCATTCAATGCAAACAACACTTTCAAATTGGGGCACATACCTTCCTTATGGATAAGAATGTGTATATCACTGTACACATAATCCCAATGCGGATTGCAGGTGTTACCAGATGCAAATTCAGCCGAACAACGACTTAAAAAAAGAAACAAATCACGGACGAGCTTGAGATTGTAAATTCATCATCATCATCATCAGCCTGTGGACGTCCACTGCTGGACATAGACCTCTCCTAGCTCACGCCTATTGTGGCGTTTATAGGAGGCTATTAGCCTACTGCTACCACGCTGGCCATACGGGTTGGTAGAGGGTTTGTTTCAAGTTTTCCTTCTCTCGCACAGGTGTTCAATGCGTCGAGCCTCTTAGTCGACTCTTACGACATCCCAGGCATGTAAGGGAGTGGTGACACTTGTATTCTTAGGCCGTCACCACACGGCACGATTGTAAATTATTGATCACCTATTTCGTTATCACTAGTCTTTAAGTTAAAGCAGCATAGAATATTATCAAGATCCTTACGAAAAATAAATGTTACAAAAATGGCGTCGTTCGATGGCTTGGGCGCTGTTTAGGACGTGACCCCATGACATCCAACTTATCGCTTATCTGTCGAAACCGAAGAAGCGTGACATCAAAAAGAGATTTCTTATCATAAGATATACTCTATCGAACTGTTGCATAGCGTTGCAGTATCGCGTGTACTTGAGTGCACGTACTTTCTGATAACCTAGTTTCATTTCTGTTATTTTATGGCTGCGTCACATAACTTGATTGTTTATGAAAATCAATTTCACTTTGAGTTCCACTTCATACTTCGCATTTCACATTTTTATGTATCAGTTTTCATTTGGAATGTACGTATCGGTAAATATAATATCGTATAAGTTTCATATCGCATCACATCATCAGCCTGTGGACGTCCATTGCTGGACATAGGCCTATCCTAGCTCACGCCTATTGTGGCGTTTGTAGGGGGTTATTAGCCTACTGCTTCCACGCAGGCCAGACGGGTTGGTAAAGGGTTTCTTTCAAGTTTTCCTTCTCTCGCACAGATGTTCAATGCGTCGAACCTCTTAGTCGACTCTTACATCCGAGGCATGTAAGGGAGTGCTGACACTTGTATTCTTAGGCCGTCACCACACGGCACAGTATAACGTATAAGTTTACAAACTGTAAAATTATCGGAAAAAGTCTGTCGGAATCGGTATATATCCTGTTACCCATCGTACAAATCGTGAAAAGGTAGGAAAATCTTACTCATTGATTTTTTATTTGATAAAGTTCGTTATTGAAGTTTTAATTTAGTAAATTCACGGAAGTTTAATACTGAATTATGAAGGCTACCCTACCTCGTTTGGTAATAGATGGTGTCTTCTTGTGAACACATTAATTTATGTTCGAGATAATGTCGAAGTTCAAAGATCATTAGCTGGATAACAAACTTCGTGTCTTTAAGTTTACAACCAATTTCATATTGTATGGTTCTTACATAGCATTGAATATACTTTATTCAAGACATTGCAAAAGGCTACATATCTAGGAAGTTAATAGAAAAAGGTAAGTAGTCTATTTATAGAACCGTTACAAAACACTCAAGAATTCTCCACATCATTCAATGCATTATTACGCATCAACAGGGCACCGTAAACATCTCTTTTATTAACTGGAAGCGTGCAAACTTCAATACTATCGTAAAAAAGACCATAATCCGTCTAGTTAAGGTACAAAATGTTATTTGAATCTATTATTCAGTAGATATCAATTACAAAAACCTTGTTGTTATCAAAGTTCCTGACCCCGCCGTTATTTATTGTTTGTTGTTATAAATAGAATTTTAATGATGATACTTGTAATATTATTATTTAGAATTGGTAGGAATTTCCCCGACTGAGAGAAACATGTAGTTTGGACGTCGTGTTGTTAAGATAATAGAATATAATTATTCTCATTTATAGGTACGTTATCATATATTGCGCGTAAAATTTAACCTACTTAATTTAGTCGGCTTTGTTGTTCTTGTACTTACTTATGTCCGATTTATTTACGTATACCTAAAATAATATTAATATATTTAATTTCTTATATTAAGCATACATGAGTGGTAGGTATGAGTTATTGATAACACTCTCTGTAATCTGTCTCTCTCTTGATATTTTATTGTTATAATATATTTCACCGATACAATATTTATAAGTATTTTTTGTATCCACGTAATGTAACATCATTATCTAACTAAGGGTTATTTCATAGAAAGGTAGATATATAATTGTTGAAATTATAATGAATACATTAGCTTGCAGGTATTTGGCCACAGAGATAGAAACATCATAATACGCGTCAGCACTGACAGGTTTAATTAATTACTGTAATAAACCATTTAGAGAGAGAATAAATAATAATAAAATAGGAGGAAAAAATATGGCACATCCAGAATTCCAGATTGACTCCTTGCATGATTGGGATGGCAACTTGATTTTTGGGCTAGAGTTAGATGAAAGCACATAGGAGAGTAACATAAGACTGTTTTTTTATCCCGATATTACCAAGGGAACGGGAACCACGCGGGTGAAACCATAGGCATAAGCTAGTTAGTTATAAATAAAAAGCTGCTCAACCAGACGGTAATAATTACAGATCACTTGGACCACTGCGTTGTCACCTTTAGTTGACCTTTGTAAAAGGTTTGCTTTCAGCTCGCTATTACCTACTTACCTACCTTGACACGAATAAAATACAGAAGTTCATTATTTTTGCTGATTGAGCCTAATTAACGACCTGTTTGGCGCATTAACGGACCTAACCTAACCTAACCCCACCTTCTGCGCCAGAGGTCCCGGGTTCGATCCCCGGACAAGACAAATATTTGTGTGCATGAACATGTCTATTTGTCTTGGTCTGGATGTTGGTATGTATATTATGTATGTATTTACAAAAAAAAAGTATATAAGTATGTTTATCCGTTATCTAGTATCCATAACACAAGTTCTTCATGATACTTAACGTGGGCTAGATAATTGGTGTGATTGTATGGAAATATTTATTTATTTATTTATAATTAAGAAATAATTTATTGGAAGACTTATAAAAGAAGAAAATGCATGTTCACAATTCCGTGTGGGGCCTAGAACCGAAGATAATATAAAAAGTCGGCCAAGTGCGAGTCGAACTCGCACATGAAGGGTTCCGTCTCTCACCCAGGGTTGCCTAGAAGAGATTGCTATGTAGCAATAAGGCCGCCTATTGTGTGTTCCTCTTTTTTGCCATTTTCTCTGTATGTGTTTGTTTTTGTATCGTGTGCAATAAAGTTTATATTATAATTATATTAAATACACCTACCCAAAATGCCACTATAATTTTTCGTCTGCAAAAATAATTTGTTTTTATAGTGTTTGTATGAATGACAAAGTTATATTTGCGGTTTTGGAAAATGTGCTATAGCTCTGAAACTACTAAATATATTTCGTTCAAACCAATTTTTGTTGAAAGTTTTTATAAAGATCTACACTATTGCATTTTTTTTTTTTACTCTATTATTTAAAAAGTTAGAGGGGAGGGGGTGACACATTTTACCAGTGAACTACAAATCTTTACTTTTTGTTTTTTTTCTACAAACAACAGTACGGCTCAACTTTTTCGGAGCTACTCGGAACGTCTTTTTGACAATTTATGTGACTGCTGATAGAAAAATAATACTGTCCACTGTGTTATGAATCCAAGTACGTATTGTTTTTTTCTGGAGTGTTTTTTTTGCACTCAAAGCCATTTTCACATTTAATTACAAATTGTGTAAATAAATCCAATTCAATGGATAACTGAAACCAAAGAAATTCCCATGACAATGTTCTGACTTTACTGATCAAAATTAATGTTTTATATTTATACTCTTTTTAAACTATGATCTTCTTTAAAAAAATATAATATTGTAAAAAGCGTTGTATCCATGGAATTAATAGGTACTAAGTATTAGTACTTAATAATTCCATGGCTAAATCTACTTGGTACAAAGAGTATACTTGGTATTGATTGAAATGACATGTCGTGCAGTGCATGATCGATAAAATTGTAAACAGATAACTGTCATTGCGATATTTAATATTATACTACAGATTTTAATTAATTTGAAACAGCGATTTTTAGCTGTGGGAAGTAGCGGGGCTGTTGCTATTCAAGGAGTTAAAGGTAAATTTTCTAATGGCACTATCCATTAGAAAATTTACCTTTAACACCTTGAATATCATGATGTTTTGCGGTAAGTTTTTTTATTGTCCCCTGTACATAGATAAGTTCGCAACGTTAGCGATAATATCGTTTTGCAATTATACACTGATTATGAATCGTAACTTTAAATTCTTATTGTGAGTAATGCATGGGTTTTGATTAACTGGAATATTTTCAGAATAAATACTAATAAAATTTTCTATAGCACTATCCATTAGAAGATTTACCTTTAACTCCTTCAATATCATGATGTTTTGCGGTAAGTTTTTTTATTGTCCCCTGTACATAGATAAGTTCGCAACGTTAGCGATAATATCGTTTTGCAATTATACACTGATTATGAATCGTAACTTTAAATTCTTATTGTGAGTAATGCATGGGTTTTGATTAACTGGAATATTTTCAGAATAAATACTAATACTCTAGAGAGTCTGTATTTTTAATATTTTCCCCGGTTCTAGGCCCCACACAGTATAATTGAAAGCTAATAAATCATAAAAGAAGAGAAACTTACTGACATACTGAAAAATCAACGCATTCCATAACTTATAATTAAATTCTACTCTACTGTATGTATATGATGCGTGTGTTATAATAATATACTGTCCTTATGTTTTTTTCTCTGTCTATGAGCTTTTAATCAATGAACGAATTTTGTAAGTGAACGAGTACGTGATTCAATTTCCTAATGGGCTCGACATAACTGAGAGCATGATAGAGGTGGGCGATGTAACTGAATTTAATTTAGATGTAGTCGCAAACGGAAAGCTCGTTATAGCATAAAGGACAATTATTTCCTGTACTTTAACCGGACCGTTTATAGAGAAAGCGGAAGTTATTCGCTGCGTAGGAGTATCACATTGTTAGAACTGAAAGTGAGCACTGCACCCATTCAAACGAACAGCAAAGTTTGTACCAAAATCAGATTAGCAGAGAATCTGCTCAAAAGATTCTGAAAGTCCTTATTAAATTAAGCATCATCTTTCAATATGGTGCAGCAGTTGATATGGACGGTTTTATAACAAAGACTATTGTATAACGGATGCAAAAGATCCCTCCCATTGAACATTTTTGACGCGTCATGGAAAATAATTGAAGTAAGCAAAATAATTTTTAGAGCCGACTCAGCATGAACCCAACAAGAAATTAACATATTTCTGGCTTATGGAACCTGATCCTGAATTTATTATAATAATTTTGTGAAGCGTGTATGAGTGTAGTAAGAGTATTGAGGCTTGAGAGTATAAAACAACATTGAATCAATATAGAATATTCAATAAACAATAAGAAGAAACTTATTTCAGTATCCTAATTAATCAATCTTCAGACAACAATCACGGCCTTGAAGGTATCAAGGTCAGTATCACACTTTTCAACAGAACTGTTGATACCACAGTAGGAGCAATTCTGCCAACTGCGCCAGACAATAAAACGGTGATAAAGGATTTGACAAGCGATCACCCGACCATGTACAATGTAGTCTTTAGATATGCTCGTGTTGATGCCAAAATTTATCTGTGAGACTGGACTTTGTACGTATCGTAATGGTTTGTAATATGGTCTAAATTCCTGATAGTGTAGTGTTAACTACGAGACGATATAAGTTTACAGCTTACGGTCAATTCTTAGTTTGTTGGGTGTGGTTCTATTTTATTTACGAGACAACAATGCAACTACATCCTCTTGGCAAAATTTTAGAGAGTAGAATTCGGGAGAAGTGGAAACGTAAAATCAGGCAAATAAATTGTTGTCCAAATTCTATCACTTACTAATAAAGCCAGAAATCGAATGAATTCATAATATTGTTGCAGCAATCAATAAATGTATTCAAAACTGAAAGCTATTGCGATGATGAAAGATTTCGTAGTTACGAAACTAGAAAACCTGGCTGAATATATGGAATCAAGGACATTAAATGTAAAGTACTGAAAGCAAAGTCGAATTTTTTCAGGTATAAATTAAGAAAATAATTATCGAGGGTCTCGTGCACTACAACACGTAACAATCCGACAAATCGGAAGAAGACGGGCCGGGTGCTTGCTTGCTTGCTTGATCTAGAAAATAAATAAGGTGCCATATTTAGTTAATTATTACTCAAATCCTATAAGATATCATGAAATATGAAATAATTTCATAATCACATTGTTCTAAATGTTATTAGTAGTTTGTATTGATGTTTATAGTCAACGATAAATCAACTGTGTTTACTTTCAAAACTTTCAATATCGAAATTAATTGACCGCTGGTGGCAAATACATCGTAATTTAAAAACGACAACATCTTTGTTTTCAAACTGGGTTAGTTGGATGGAACCATATACCTTATCTTAAAAACTAGTATCATCCACAAACAACGCTTATAAGTAGGCATAATATATTTAATTGCATAATAATACGTCATCGTGACGCAATATAATATGTGTAACAGTGTGATTGTAAACAAATAAAAGGCGTGGTTTATTTCGTCACAATAACATTGCCAATTCTATTTTAAAATAATGTAGTAATAAAAAATACAATACAAGAAATTGATAACGATACCTTCAATTGGTAATGCTTGGTTATTTAGTAGAATTTGGTTCAAACAGTTCGTTCGCGTAGACATTTTTCCGATCCTCGTAAAAATTTCACTCCCTTTAATTTTATTGCGAAAAACGGTGGGTGGGTTTTGTCTTTGCCGGTGGTTATAAAAATCCGGTAGTATCAGAGCATAATATGTTCTAAAAAACTCTTTAGCATTATAATAATAAAATCCATGCCAATATAACGTAGGTAAGAGTTTAAAATGTAAAAGTAATTTTGTCTGTCACTAAAACAATTTTGATGAAGTTTGTTTTAGCGAAGCGAAGCGAAATTTTTGATGCGATTTGAAGTGATCCTTTAAAAGTTTTACTTTAAACCTTATGTTTATAATAACTTGTTTTTTTAAACCAATAGGCGTATACAGTAACAGAATCCTCAACATCAAGGCATGATGATTCGCAGTTAATAACCCAGTGTACGGAAGTATGGGCCAAAAATATCCCTTGCACATTACTCGAGCGTATCCATTGTTTGTGCCAAATAGATCCTGAGATTCCTGAGTGGCGTACACGCACAGAATACCAAATCAGACTAAACATAATAACACAGTAATTAATTTAGATAAAGTACCCGTAACCGCAATTAGATACAAAATTTCTGGCAACAGCACATCTAACTTTGTAGTTCCATTACGCACATAACTTTAATTACGTACGCGATAAGTTCAACATGTAAAAACTGGATAATGTTTTGGGCTGTACTTCAAATACTTATGGTAAATTTTAAATAGAAAAATATTGGAAAAAATTAACTCGACGGTGGTTCGCAAGTCTCGGTAGCTCAGCGGTTAGAGCATTGGACCGGATTTCCAAAGGTCGCTGGTTCGATTCCAGCCTGAGAATTCACTTGTGGCCGAGTTAATTTTTTCCAATATTTTTCTATTTAAAATTTACCATAAGTATAAAAATAGCATTGAAAAATGCAAAAATTACAAAAATCATAAAATGTACTTCAAATAGTTGTGATATTAGTATGCTTTAGTTATATAGTAAAGCTAAGAACACAAAAGCTAAGATTAAGATAATTTTAACGTTAATTTAATTAAGATTAGTTATGAGACACAAAAGATATTTATTTTTCTCTGGATACCGGTGTCCTGCTAGCAAGTGACGAATTAAAACATCTACATCTGTGCATGCATTACTTAATGTATAGAGTTAGAGAGACAAAAACGTTAAAAATTTTGATGACGCTGATAAAAACGATAAATTTATACTCTACTTATAAATGGTGCCAAAGCAATAAATTAGCATGAATAAGCTTTTGAATACATGAATCCCCAAATAAATAAACCAATTAGTACAAGGCTACGACCACACAGTCCACACAATAGTACTAAATGGCAACATCGACATAGCAAATGCGTTTGCGGCGGACGTAGTACGTTGCATTCTAGAATGTTTACGTGCACATAACAACGCTGATTGAACTTTGATTATTAGCTCGTTTGCAGTTGTACTAGTAATTTAAGTGCGGGAGTAAAAGATAAATAGAAAATTGATTACTCACTGCTCAAAACTCTCACAAAATCACGTGTCGTAAGAATTCATGTAAACATATTTTTGGAACATTTTTAGACGATACTCATCCAACCCCAAACAAGCAAAGTTTATATTATGGGTAATACTAAACTTGACAATGGACATGATATCAAAATATTTTTATTTTGTAAATACGCATTTACATCACATACATAAGTTTTATCATGTAGGTATTGAACCATGGTCATGATCAGCACTATCAGCAGTCTAACATTTAAACTATATACTAAAGTCGTCGTCATAATAATAATGTTTAAAATTATTGGTGTTCTATTTTGATTTGAGTGGCAATTGTAAATGTACTTAATGGAAATTAATGTTGATATTGATACAATACTTAGTAGTAAAAGTAATGATGCACAAGTTGGCGAACAACAATCACTTAACCCAGATAACGTAATCACACCACAAGGAAAGCAATTAGAAGATTATGCTATAGAATGACTAACTGCAGCTATGTAAACAGGAATATAAGGGCACGGAAAGTTACAATTGAAGGAAATAAGATAAGGAACTTAGTCAATTTTATTGGGGTTTGTTGACATATCACATAATTAAGCAAACTTAAAAGAAAGGACGTTAATGAGGTATTTGAAGGAGACAAAACAATTATCGTTGAAAGTGTTTCAAAAGCTTATGAAGTTGTGAGACTTGATAAACCTGATAGTGTGTCGGATAAGTTGCTTAAGGTTTCAATAAAATGCGATCAGTAATACCAAACAAGTTTTAAGACGTGTATTGAAAGTTTTTTTTACGACGTGATTCTGATTATTATTCAACGACCTCTCGTAGTAAAATTACCAGTGATCGGCACATGTCTATTTTATTCATAGAACGCATAACACAAGAAGCGGTTTTAATAAGTTGACAGTCACGCTTTGCTACACTTTGACGTGAAACACAGAAGCAGACGATTTTGAATTATTGTTGTGTGTGATGGCAACGTGCCTGAAGCGTCAATTCTTTTAGTAGGTTGTAAATGCGTGAAATGATAACCTTCCTTTTAACACTTATATCTTGGGTTTTGAGCTTGTACCAGTAACATACTTTGTATTGTATTCAAATTATATCAAACCTTGGAAAGGGAATAGGCTTCTCGTATCTACAAAAATTTTGTAATCCTAGGAGCGAGATAAAGTTGAATTCCATGCGGATGAAGTCGCGGGCTCCATTAGTGATTTTGTAATCGGCTTGATTCGTTAATTATCTCAATGTGCTCCTTGCATAAGTAATGATGGGTATGGATGATCATTAAGATCAGATACATAAGATTAATGTCAACGAGGCGTCTAGAAAGTCTGGTCGGTTGTTATAAAACATGTCTTTAGAGCTTCCGTTACGAGTGCATAAATTAATAATGACACCACAACGAGAGAACATCTCTTGCCTGCCTTACATACAGACCAAGATAAATAGGGGTTCATACACACAAATATTTACCTTTGCACAGAATCCAATACCACTGCTCCAAAAAGGTCGTTTTTATCACGTAATTAACAATGTTTATTTTACACAGAATTGAGATAACGATATTCTGACTGAGTGTACTATCTGTAACATAAACAGCAAATTCAAATTGATGGCTTAATCCATGTAAATAAGGTATTGATTAGCTTGGCTTGTGATTTCAGCCATTATCGCTTTAGTGCCAGTAACACCACGTGGGGTCGAGAATGTGGCTATGGTATTCCGACTGAAGAGCAGTTGCATTGCATACATTATGCAACTCGATTACATGCTCAAACATATATACATACTCAGATAGATTTTGATTTGTTATTCAATCATATTGAATCAATCTTATGGGACTTTAGTGATTTTTTTTTACTTATTACATTACATACCACTTTGCTATTGCATTCATCTTTTGATGCTGAAATTAGATAAATAGAAGATCCTTGTGCAAGTTAAGTTTAAACAGAAAAATCATGAGGAAATCTTATTTTTAACACAAACGCTGAAGTTACCTAGGTCATTATTAAATTAATGTTTCTCTGTTTGCTACGGTTTGCTATTCGTTAGACTCATAATTATAATAAAATTCATATGAGAAAAGCAGCGACAGCTTAAAATTCTTATAAAAAATTGGACAATCATTTGGAAAAGTACAGGAGGATAAATTCAATATCAGTCATTTGCACCCGCTATCATTCCTTTTCTGATAAGACGTAAGTGATCCATTAAAAGTGCTTTACTTGTCAATTGATAGAACATAGCTGCATACTAGTACCTAATTAAAATTCATACAACATACAAAATGATGTAACGTATATCACTGTGACTGTGACATAATAATTGCTTCTTAACGATCATTTAAAGCAACAAGTTAACATACTTAATAAGCTACTTTGAATTTCAAATGCGGATATTGTCTAGTTGTTAGCAGTAATATTTTACAAGAAGACATACTTCTGTTTTAAAGTCCAGTGTAGTATTTTTTAGGATTCTAGCGGTCGGCCGTTACCTTTTCTAGTTTTACAAATTTTCATCACCTTCTTCACCCTCTTTGTGTTTTTTTTCAAGCGCAAAAGTTAAATCCCTCGTCGTCTTTACTGTCAGAATAATTTTATTTTAGTAGTTTTATAGTTTTTATAAGTCCTGTTTTTTTTTTTAAACTGACTTCAATGACTTTTGTATAACCTCAAAAAACTTCTTACGTTTCAAAGTCAAAGTCAAGTCAGTCTAGGCTGTTACAAGCACTTATGAACGTCAAAGAAGCTCCGTCGTCGGTTGACAAACCTTACGGCGGGAGACCTTGTTACAAGAAGAATCGGCAAGAAACTCGTCAAAAGCTGTTTTTTGTCCCTGTTTTATTTCATGCAGAGTCGTCAAATTAAAAAGTGACCTTAACATATCAGTGAGGTCAATTTCCATCACAAAAACAAAATACTAATTATAATACTACATTTTATGGTTATTGTAACCGTATTATCTATCATACATTTCTCGCATTACAAGAGTACCTAATATAATTTCTCACATTATAATAGTACGGTAAGTACTGAATTACTGTTTCGATTAGTTCTCATTGTATTCTGTGCTTGTAGTGATTGTGTGTCATTTATTTCACGTCATTAAACGTGTCACTTGGGTTTTTGTTCTATCGGTTATAAACCCATAAATGCATCATTATGATGATCTATAAAAGTTGTTATTTTTATGAGTCATTTAATACATATCCAACAAGTAGTGTAGTTAATTGGGCTATAGATAAGAAATGCAGGTTATCGTATTCATGAAAAAACATAATCAGCAATGAAATGTAAATAAGTAGACAGGTTTGCATAACATTGCGGAAGGTCATGTTACTATGATTGAAAGTCAGCGAAAATATTGATTGCTGTAGTTGTTAGGTGCAGGTGTGAATGTTGCAAATTAAAGCATAAGCGTACATTTCTGTGAAGGGTATACGCCTTATAAAAAATTTGGATTTACGCCTTGGAAAATTTTCCTCTTATATTAAATATATTTCAAAATTGTAAAATTGTGCTTGGCAACAACATGTTCCATTGTAAATGTTGTTGTTTCTGTTAAAGCTGATAAGTTTCTTGCGGCCGTTCTTCTTATCAGTTAAAAGATGTCCTGAATAGCTGGTAGGGAAAAAAAAAATTTTGGACTATTCGAAAGTACTTATCTATAAGTCTATTTGAATAAAAATCTTTGACTTTGACTTTGACTTTGATAAAAAGCAAATAGAAATAAAACGTTTATTACTAGTATTTGTACTAGCTATGTGCCGTGTGGTGACGGCCTAAGAATACATGTGTCACCACTCCCTTACATGCCTGGGATGTCGTAAGAGTCGAGTAAGAGGCTCGACGCATTGAACAGCTGTGCGAGTGAAACAAACCCTCTACCAACCCGTCTGGCCAGCGTGGTAGCAGTAGGCTAATAACCTCCTATAAACGCCACAAAAGACGTGAGCTAGGAGAGGCCTATGTCCAGCAGTGGACGTCCACAGGCTGATGATGATGATGATGTAGCTACAAACAAAAGTTCTACATATTTGTTTATAGGTTGTTACTTGGCGCATTTTCCGAGCAAAATCAAAATTGATGTTGTGAAATTTTATGTTAAGTATAAAATAGAAAAATATTTGCTTTTCCTTTGAACATATAATTGAAGCCTAAGTATATCTATGGAATCAAGGAAACTCACCGCATAGGTACCTAAATGATAATGGCAAAGGCCCGTAGACAAAGTAACATGGTTATGTAGCGAAACGATAATTCGATTCGTTATTGTCTATATGTGCCAATTAACTTGCGGTAAGACTACGCGATTTAGCGCGGCTTATGAAAAACCGCCAATCCCATACATGTAATTCTTTTTGAACTTCGTTATCGTTTACATTGGCTGGAGGCCTAGAATCAATTCATATAAAACTTCAATGAAAATGTTTCAGCTTTAGCTTTAACCACTAACGTATCGTTCCAAATTAGTTCGACGATCGACAGGTGCCACATTACTTATTCTGTACCTGTAACCTTAATCCATTTTCACGTACAGACAATGTAATCATCGTGCACAATTATTATTTCTGTAATATAAGTAGGTCACTATACAACACCTGCGTGGCTAGTGAAAATTGGGTCGATCGATTTCATTCATAATATACTAAGCGCTTTCAGTAGTCTTATTGTGTAACCTGTAGGTTGTATCTAAGATCCCAAAATTCGTAAATTGCTTTTGGCTGCTATCAAACGATTAAAACAACGGAAACTATAACAACTGGCTTTTTAAATAACTGTTATCTCGGAACAGGTGACGTCGACAAACTACTGATTAAGTCATGAGCTATTAGGACTGGGATTATACGTAGGGCTTATAGATAGATAAGGAGGCTGGCCCATGATGACTAACCAGACCACACTGCCTGAATGCGGATTGGTGTGTGATGTTAACTACTGCAAATTCATCCGGGATCAACGGCTTAACGTGCCTCCTAAAGGACGGAGGAGCTCGAGTCAGTGACTGCCTCTGTGGTCTAGTGGTACAACCACTGGTATCAGAACCCAGGAGGTTCGATTCTCAGCGAGGGTACATATTGTATTCGGTTTGTTTGGTGGTAGGACTTGTTGAAAGTCTTAACCACCATCTTATCTAAGCCTGACGCCTTAACAACAATGTTTTCAGCATTGATGTGTTCCGGCAGTTCAAGATAAGATAGCTGTTCCTCAGTGGCTGAGGATTCCGGGAGAGGCTCGCTTCCATCTTTCAGCCTTATCAATACTTAACATCAGGTATGATGAAGGCTAAGAGTCTCCCCGTCGTTCATAAAAAAAATGTCAATAATTTTTGGTCACCTACCCCGTGTCCAACCATTGCGAAAGTTTTGAAACTGCCACTTTAGCAGGCCAAGCGCTAACCAAGCTCATTAACATAAGGTTAAAAAACGCGGACACGACATTCCACGTTCTAGTGAAACTCTCTAAATAGCACAATTTGTCAAACCCGTGTAAATGACAAAAAACAGATAGCTTTAAGAATTTAAAGATTTTTTGTGGTCGCAGATTACATTTCTAAGAGTATTACAAAAAATACTCCCAGTTTAACCTTGCTATTTACTAGATTTTTAATTTCATTTTTTGCCGTTTTGATATAGAATCTTAGCAAAAAGTAGGCACTGTCACAGCCGCATACTTTGACGGCAAAAAGTATACGACCTTAAAAATTAAGTAACGACGTAAATTTTTCGATTGAGATTATTTAAAACGAATCCCATACATCCTACTAATATTATAAATAAGAAAGTTTGGACGTTTAGATGTTTTTCATATTTAAAGACTTGATTAAAATTAGAAACAAAAGAAAATACGTTATTTTATAAAACACAGACATGAGAAAAAAATTGCCATGACTTTTAGAAACCGTGAAATAAAAGCATTTGTTGATAAGATGGAAAATAAAGATTTTAAAAAGAGTTTCAAGACTTTTTTCAAACTTTAGCGCCACGAAATTGCTATAGGGCGAATGATAATAGTTTCATAGGCACAATAATGTCATTATAATTGATCAAAATGTTTATCAATGGAATATATACCATAATAAGTTGAATTATACAATAATTTCAAAACCCACGACTTAATTTATCCGTCGGGGGCTATAGTGAACTATAGTTTTGCAGTTTTATAGTAGCGTAAATAATTGATTTCTTTCTATTATGCTAAAATTAATAATAGTGATGGCAGTTACCAGTACCAATAGTCGGGGGGTTTTCAAATTATTTAATACTTTTTCAATTACGTATTTAATTTTTTTATTTCGAACTCTTTTAAAGAGCAAAGATATTATGTACATTTCACTAAATAAAACCAAATGGTTTTGCTCAAACAAATGTTTACTGCAGCGCCACCTGGTGAGTAGTCACCGTTACACTTATCTAAGAACATTCACCAATCAAACCCAAACCCATTACTGAAAACCGCATCAAAATTGGACTAGTAGTTTTGGTATTGCTCAAACAAATGTTTACTGCAGCGACCCCTGGTGAGTTGTCACCGTAACACTTATCTAAGACCATTCACCAATCAAACCCAAACCTATTACTGAAAACCGCATTAAAATCGGCCTAGTAGTTTTGGAGATAAATGATAACATGGGTTTGCAAAACAAATGTTTACTGCAGCGCCGCCTGGCGAGTTGCCACCGTAACACTTATCTAAGAACATGCACAAATCAAACCCGAACCCATCACTGAAAAGCGCATCAAGTAGTAGTTTTGGAGATAATTGGCAACATTGGTTTCCACAAACAAACATCCTCTCACCCCAAACGCATACCGTCTCCTTACCGTCGTGGGTAAAAAACGCATATACCGTCTCCTTATCGTTGCTTGTGGGTACAAATAACTTGACGCGTCGATTTTCTGATGAGAAAATAACGAAATTGTAGTCCTATAATCTCACTATCGCATTCCAGGAAATCTCTCCCAACGGGAACATTGTGTCATTTACTTGCTCTGGAACAGACCTTGACACGGCAGGCATCGTGGCCAAGGACGGAACATTAAGGTTAGACCAGCCGGACGGACATTTTAGAACTTGGTTCATTTCCTTAGCAACGATTGTAGGTAGTCACGACACGACATGGTTCATTCTCGTTTTGTGATACTCGTATTTCAAAATCGTTATTTATATAGCCATAATATTTATTTATAAGAATGTATATGAAATCTCAACTTAGTCAATATTTTATTTTTATTCAAGACGGGGTGATTCTTAGCCTTCATCATAAGCCTCACCTGGAATCTTCAACCACTGAGGAACTGGATATCTTATCAAACAAGAAAATATACTAGAAAAAGCAACCTGTCTCATGTCGCTCTGACGGGATTCGAATACTTTCTAGTATACTTTTCACCTTTCTACCGTGTTGGCCACCGTCATTTCATCAATGGGAGTGTTAATATTCTCGCATTCGAAAGAATCATATTTACAAATGTTTGACTATGATAAAGCTGAATCTAATTGTAAGGCTTGTACTATTAAGTATTCTGTGTTATAAGTATTTAATTTTGCATGTTACAATGCTATTTGTATGTTATAAATATTAAACAAGAAAATATACTAGAAAACAGCAAACTGTCTCATGTCACTCTGAAAATGCAAAATTAAAAATATATGTTATTTAATGGCTATTTTATCTTTAACTGCCGGAACTCAATAAATTTGTAAATACCTTAAATTGTTTTATTTCAATGTCAACGAGCTTCAACGATTCTATCATGTTTAAGATTGTTTAAATATTTTTATATAGATTTGTGGCTCCGGAAAATGTGAAATTCAAAATGTCGCAAGGCGAGAAAAGGACTCCAGGGGGCATACCAGCAATTGCAATGCGATTCATTTTAGATTATTTTCAGGTAGCAAGAATGAAACGCCGCTATAATAATGACATGACATGATAATAGTAATAACGTGATAAGAAAATGCTAATATAGTAATAATGACATGATATGATAATGATGAAAGTATATGATATGATATAAATATAAAATAACTGTAATAAGTTAACTGAATAGAGAACTGTAATGTATCCCATTTAACACCATGTGTGCCTATTCTTAGCAAATAAAATGATTTGACTTGATTTGATTTGATATACGCGCCGTATTGCAGCATCACACTTTCACAACCTAAAAAAATCTAAAAAAAAATCGCAGAGTTGATGGTAAGGCCCCAGGTCCATCTTCAGTTACAAAGAAATCAGAGACTTCATGATATGATTGTAACCACTTTTTATGTCAATAAAGTTATTATTATGTTTCTTTTTCTCAGCATACGCTGGTATTTTATGTCATTTACGGGACAATGCCAAGTAATATTATTATTATTATAGTTACACTTTGGGAGCGATCAATGAATAAATGCTATTCTGCCACTCTGGCCTGGGCAAACAAACATTACTGTAATTATCGAATTTAGCTCTCTAGCGTGTGGACAAGCGCTCAAAATTATATGTATTATATTATATTATATGCAGATATCTCATACGAGCACGCATTGTGAAACATTGGGAAGACTCTATATGGGATCCGATCCAATTTACTATCTCCTTTATTTCAGAGCTTTTTCTTGTCTTTTGTGCTAATTGTCAATTGTCAATGTGGTGCAGTCTTCGTCACAGGTTTCAACGCAAATGAACGTAACATATCTAGTACCCACATGTATTATAATTGGCGATAAACATATCTATAATGACATTGCCTTTCAGTCATCCGTTTGAAGTCAAACGTGACAAGAGCAATGTTTTAAATATGTTTGACGCTAAACTAATTTAAAGTCAGTTGGTAAAAGTCCGCTTTAATGTTTGTAATGGAATTTTACGCAACGGAAGATCGTCGAAGTAAATTAGGTTAGATGTAGCTTGGTCCTAAACTGGTAAAAAAAAATCTAATGTTATTCTCACAAGTGTATTGGCTAGACTCACTAATTAGTCACGCACGCACGACCATGATTTCATACTGCAGTAAGTACAGTATCCTTGAAGCGATAAATAATAGTGACATACAGGTTTTAATTTATGTCTTTTTCTTAAGAAACACTGGTTTATATGTTATCTATTAGGTGATGCTATTTCCCAGTGGGGGAATTACTCCGAGAAGTCCTAATTATTAATGCAAGCTTAATCATCATGCATTATCTTATTACGGGAAATCGAAAACAAATTCATAAATATTTTGTTTGTTTGTCATATTAGTTAGGTATCTCGGAAGAAAAAAAAATACCTAAGGATAATACTTTATGATTTATTAAATTACTAGCGGCCGCCCGCGGTTTCACCCGCGTGGTTCCCGTTCCCGTGGGAATATCGGGATAAAAAGTAGCCCATGTGTTAGTCCACTACTTAAAGTCCCTACATACCAAATTTCGTTCAGTAGTTTTTGCGTGAAAGAGTAACAAACAAACAAACTAACATGACCTACTTTCATATTTATAATATTAGTAGGATTTATCACTATCAACAATGAGGTCACTTTTAGGGCGACGAGCTTTAAAGCTTTCACGGTTGACTTAGAGATTTTTTAGGAATTGTTATTTAAAAAGGTAATAGAGTTATAGTATTTTTTTTTAACCGACTTCAAAAAAGGAGGAGGTTCTCAATTCGACGGTTTTTTTTTATTTTTTTTTTATTATGTATGTTTTACCATAACTTCGCCAGTTGTTAACAGATTTGTATAATTCTTTTTTTATCTGAAAGTAAATGGTTTATTTGTGGTCCCATATAATTTTTACGAAGATCTGGCTAGTAGTTTTTTCATAATCTTGAAAAATATCAATCACCTTTTGGTAAGTAGTCGTTTACAGTAGATGACATTGTTGTGTATGGGCTGATTTTTTAGTGTAAGTAACGGCACATGATGTAACTAAAAAAATCTTGCTAGTTGGTTGCTAGCTAGTTAAGGCCAAAAAAATATATAGTTAATAGAAGTGCAATGTAGAATGCCCTGGCTGGCACCGACTTCAAAAGTTTTATTTTTTACTTTTTGAAGTCGGTTTGAATTTTTTTATAAAATGTTTTTATATCACAAATAATAGACCATTAATAGATTTTTAATTTGAATAATTAATTATTACTAATAACTTATTCTTTTACGTATAAAAGTTTCCGAAAAAATCTCCACTGGTCAACCGGGAAGTTCCCCGATTGTTCCTACTAGCTTCCGCCCGCGGTTTCACCAGCATGGTTCTCGTTCCCGTGGGAATATCGAGATAAAAAGAAGCATATTTAACTCTCCGTCCTTTCAACTACTAACCTATGCCAAAAATCAAGTCGATTGGTTGTTTATTCAGGGCGTGAAGGAAGGGCAAACAAACACATTTTCGCATTTATAATATTATAAAATCATCTAAAATAAATTGCTATCCACCTGTATGTACGTCACAACTTGCAGTACAGTAACCTTGTAATGCGAGAAATGTTAAATGTAAGTCCTTCCTACGAGTTGAAAATTGTTTACGGTTAGGATAACCATAAAATGTAATATTATAATTAGTATTTTCTTTTGTGATGGAAATTGACCTTACTGATATGTTAAGCTCACTTTTCAATTTGACGACTCTGTATGAAATAAAACAGGGAGAAAAAAATAGCCCTTGACGAGTTTCTTGCCGGTTCTTCTCGTTACGCGGTCTCCCGCCGTAGGGTTTGTGAACCGATGGCGTAGCTTCTTTGACGTTCATAAGTGCTTGTAACAGTCTAGACTGAATAAATGATATTGATTTGATTTATAGTTAGGATTAGGTTCAATCTTCTTATAAATTTATCATCACCAAGAAATAGAAAAGTAAAAAAAAAGCGTTATCTTCTCTATCTGTCTGAAAACTAGCATGTTGTGAGTCCGCCTAGCTAGCTACCACCATCTTATCTAAGTCTGACGCCGTATAACAATGTGTTCAGCATTGTTGTGTTCCGGCAGTTAGAGATAAGATAGCCAGTTCCTCAGTGGTTGAGGATTCCGGGAGAGGCTCGCTTCCATCTTTAGCCTTATCAATACTCAACAGGTATGATGAAAGATAAGAGTCTGCCCGTCGTTAATTAAAAAAAATGTAGATTAGTAGATCGTTGATCATTACGGTCTGCGAATAATAGAGTCAATTGATGTCCAGAATAGAACAGCTAATAATACCAGTAGTTTTGTCAAAAGTAATTTAATGTAATGCCAAAGCTACTAAAAGATCAGCGAAAAATATAAATATTTTATTTATGTATTTATTTATTTCCACATTTACATCTATCACTAGAGTAACTATTAACGTCTATTGGTTTTGATATTCGTAACCATAACACAAGTGATTTATCTATGATGTAAAAAAACATTTATACTTACCTACCTAGATTGATTTTATTTAAATAACTCTTTTCAACTACCCTCATACACTTGGCCATCTAAATTTATAAATATTGCGTTACGACTACCGCAAACTTTGTATTACATATAAAAATCATGAATGACGTTTGATTTCATTGCTCGATAATAAAAAATTCAAGGTATTGTTTTCAAATCGTAACATAGAGGTACTTAGTGATTCATATAATATTGACGTAGGTACGGGTAGCTGACAATGTGCAAGTAATTATGTGCACGCGCAGTTTTGATGACTCTTTTAAACAGGCAAACTTTAACGTAAAATAGGTTTACAAAAACAATTGTCCATTCACAAAAGGTTTTATTTCATTTGTTAGGTTTTTAATAAGTTATGATAAACAGTATAAATCATTGTTCTGGCAACACTAAAATTATGGATTTTACTCTGGCAACATTATTGATCTGGCAACACTGATGGGGAGGGGAGTCCGAGTTTCGGGCGGTTGTGTGAGGTGATGTGGCGGGGATTCTTGTTCGAGCCTTCGTCGTGAGCGGTTGTCTCTAAGCTTCGTATGTAAAGTGTAAGCGGGAATCCTTGTAAAGTGGTAGCAATATTGTAATAAGGTGTGGAAGCAATAAAAGGGTATTACAAGTACAGCGTTTCATTTACACATTCATAACAAAATTTTGCGGTCATAACAAAATAATCTTTTCTATTATTGGTGGATCGTTTGAAAAGAGCAAGGAATTTGAGGGGGCTAACCTGGTTCGACGTTGCTCCCGCGTGCTGGTTGTAAATGGACGCGCGTCTCACTTCTTCTTTAACTCTCCTCCAAGCTAATATTTGTGATCACAATAGTGTCTATATATAAACTCGCGGCGATCACTTTGAAGATGACGAACGATGAATAGAACTTGACCGAAAATATGAGGAACACGGAGGTCGACTCAAAACGCCCTGTCGCGAAGGCAGCTGGATCGGACGTTATTGAATATGGCCGACACGACGAGATATTGGTTTACCCCCATGGATCAAAAAATAACATAAAAATTATATGAGGGTAGAAATTTGGATTAGGGATGTAGCATCAGTACAAGTCTAAATCGATTGATTAGTGATGTGAAAAATATAGTTGAATACATTAAATCTAAATCTACCAATTATAATGTTATCGAAAGTTAGTACTGTTCGTTTATTAGTTCCCTTTTTAAAGCTGAGGCGACTAAATCGTTTTTTTTTATCTTATTTTGGAATACCTACTCAGAAAATAAGGCCATGAACCAATTGACGAAGAAATTGTCGTTAAAAATTCGTGGAAATTGGAAAGAACATGTATGTTACACATTAAAAGCAACATAATTATATCGAAAATATACTAGAAAAAAGCAACTAGTCTCATGTCGCCCTGACGGGATTCGAACCCGCATCCTTGGGAGTCCGGCCCAATGCACTAACCAATTATGCTACATGCAATTATGCTGCAATTATGCTTAGTGCATTGGGTCGGACTCCCAATGATGCGGGTTCGAATCCCGTCAGGGCGACATGAGACTAGTTGCTTTTTTCTAGTATATTTTCTTGTTTAATATTTATCACACAAAAATAGCATTGCAAAATGCAAAATTAAAAATTTATAATAATTATATCGATACGATTAACTTACATTCATTAATTAACGCATTTATTAAAAAGAAAATAGCCTAACATTTTTTTTAATGCAAATTAAAAAAGCTTGTAAACAATCGTTTTGTTATTCGAGCCACTATAATAATACAATAGTAATTTATTTGTGTTTTTGTCACTCTACAAAAAAGTTAGGTATGTTTATTAGCGGGCACTGTAACGGAAATGTAGTAACAGTTTTAAAATTTCCCCTTATTTGTTAAAAAAACCTTTGATTCCCCGAAGAAATAAATTAATAGAACTATATTACAGAACAATAAGCAATTTTCCCGCAACCTACATCAAATTCTTAACTTGGTTTCCCCTAAAATGACGTCAAACATAAACTCACTCTCGTATCTATTGCGACTTGGACAAACATTTCAAAACGTTGAATAAGTTTTTCTTCCCCCGAATATAACAAACAATGTTAACCAAAAACATACATTGTTACAAGCTATTAAAGTTCAAACTTATTTAGCAAAACTAACGGCTGGTTTGACGTAGCTTACGTGACTGCGAGCACGGGTGGCCTAAAAATGAAGTCTGGTACTTCCGAAAGGTCTCTCGGTGATTTTATGATGCGTAGTACGGTTAGGTACAGTCGACGGCAAGTTGGGATTCACAGGTGAAGGGTATAGGGGGAAACAGCTTTTGTCACTCATGAATAAATTGAGATATTTATAACATTTTAATTTTGCATTTTACAATGCTATTTTTTGTTAAATAAGTAAATATACTAGAAAAAAGCAACTTGTCTCATGTCGCCCTCACCCGACTCGAACCCGCATACTTGGGTATGCGGCCCAATGCAAAATTAAAAAGTTATAATTATACTCCAGCCTAATCCTATGACGAATAAATGTAAACAAACCAATTTAGGGTCATCACAACTAAGGTTACATTTTTTTTTCTAAACGCCGTATTTGACTAGATAACTGCACATTATTGATTAATTCTTTAAGTAATATATTTTTTCTGCAATATATCACTAGAAACACTTGCAAAACGTTAATATTTTAGTAATAAAACGAAAAAAATAAATAAAGCTAAAAATTATTTTTAGTATACAGCCCTATAACCAAAAAGGACTCAGGTATTATGAACATTTTCGCACTGATATACTAACCTTCCAACTGAAGTTGGCAATCACTTTCTTTCGTGTTCCTTTACCCTGATTAATGTTGAAATTGTTCGCGTAATCATTGCACTATAACCCGAACGCGGTTGGAAGTCCTACGTTCCGTTTCATTCACTATTTAACGCGACATACACTTATGTTTTATTTACCCTACTTATGTTTCCGAAGCAATATAGCATTTTGAATTTATTGCAATATTTTTCTTTTTAAAATTTATCATAAATGATGAGTAACTCATATAATTATTAATAGTTTATAATATTGGGTATTTTTTTGTTTCCACGATTGTAATATTCAATATATTCATTATGTAATTTTAAATTTGTGATTGCTTACTAATAGTTATTACCCAAATAAAGATTGCTTACAATCTTCATCAGAAATCTGGATTTAAGGATTATTTAAAAAAAAAAGTTGCTGTCTTTGTGTAAATGTTTCTTTTTGTATCTTTATATTATAGGTTTCATAAAATACTAAACGCAATAGTATTAACCAAGTACAATTGTTAAATTAGCCTTTTGTAATAAATAAATGATTGAATCCTGAAATAAATATATTTTTTATTATTTCAAAGCAATGAGTATTACCCTTGACTTAAATTAACCAATAAACGCATTGCTAAAATTTTTATAATAATTGTATACTGTTGTCTGATAGAAAAAGGTTGTTATTATATGCCTGCCAGTGGTTGCTAGGCAACTTTTGTTAGTAAACATTCTTCATCGGATTTGGCTAGAGTATAGATGGCTGTTTCATCTTAATCGATAGTCAAACATATGCAAAGATGTTTCTTTCGAATGCGAGGATATTTCTCTCATTGATTAAGGCGGTACCCCCACCGAAAGTGGCGCCGCGTTGAATTTTATTTAATATCGTAATTCTAATTCACAATTTTAATAAAACTAAACGTGGAATTTTTAGAGCCCATAGTCTAGTATTTTTAGACGGTATCATTACATTCCCTCGTAGTCACTGCTAGAAGTAGAAAGCAAAACTGCTAAAAGAAGCCGTTTTTGACACATTTGCTATCTACTTCTACGAATGACTATGACGAGATGTAGCGATACCTTCTAAAAATACAAGACAATGGGCTCTAAAAATTCCACGTTTAGTTTTATTAAAATTGTGAATTAGAATTACGATATTAAATAAAATTCAACGCGGCGCCACTTTCGGTGGGGGTACCGCCTTAAACGACGCGGACGGTGGCCAATAGAAAAAGTGAAGATAGTAGAGAATTTCAACGTGGTCTCATAGGTCTCTATAGCATAATTGGTCAGTGCAGTGGGTGAATTGGAGAGAATTGGACCGGATTTCCAAATTTCGTGGGTTCGTGTCCCATCTTCACTTGTGGCCGAGTTGACTTTTCCCAATATTTTTCTATTTAAAATTTATCATAAATATTGTATGCTGTTTTTATACCAAACATAAATAAATAAAAATAAATATCTATTGTGTCTATAATCATAACTTATAACCCCCGGCCTGAAAGGTTAATATTAAAAATAGACCCACTACTAAAAAGAGTTATTTCACAATTACAAGCACTTTTTCTTTTTCTTCGTGGTAAAATTAATGTAAAATAATAATAGTACCTATACTAGTATCTAATAATCATAGATAATTGGGTTTTCCTAAAAAAAAATCTTATCATTATTAGTTTATAATCTTTATTGAGCATGATTTATTGGAAAATGAGTATAGATATAAGAAACGCGTGCCAGACTGGCGCTATCGTGATAGATTATAATAATAAGGTATGTGTAGTGTCGGCTTAGAATAGCACTACCACCCCGTTAGAATGGCATCCCGTGGGTGCCGACTAAGGGTCTCAGCCTTCAGGAGACGGGCAGCAGCGTCTCCTACAAATTTGGCCATACTGCGTTCGCCAACCCGCCTGCCGAGCGTGGCGATTATGGCAAACCCTCCCTTTGGGGGAAGTCTATACCCAGCAGTGAGTGTTATGTTATGTGCCGTGTGGTGACTGCCAAAGAATACAAGTGTCACCACTCCCTTACATGCCTGGGATGTTGTAAGAGTCGACTAAGAGGCTCGACGCATTGAACACCTGTGCGAGAGAAGGAAAACTTGAAACAAACGCTCTCTACCAACCCGTCTGGCCAGCGAGGTAGCAGTAGGCTAATATCCTCCTATGAACGCAACAATAGGCGTGAGTTAGGAGAGGCCTATGTCCAGCAGTGGACGTCCACAGGCTGATGATGGATGGATAGGTGTTATGTGGCTGAGGTGACGACGACGATAGTAGGTATGCAAACTTCCATACGATAAATTGCAATCAATGTCTTCTACAATACGAATATAATCAATGTATAATAAAAATAAATCGCCGAAACTTTACTACCTACGGAAAACTTCAAAACAGATTGGTACGTTTAGTTAATTTTTGTTGTGTCTGTCAACATTTTCTTTTTATTTCCTTGGAATGAGAAAATTAAAAAACTGAGACACAAAAAGGATATCTCACCACGTCATCTACTCGGTCACGAGCGGCCGCAATATTTTATTAAATCGTCAAGAAATAGCTTTTTTTTATTTTTATTAACGACGGGGAGACTCTTAGCCTTCATCATACCTGATGTTAAGTATTGATAAGGCTGAAGATGGAAGCGAGCCTCTCCCGGAATCCTCAATCACTGAGGAACTGGCTATCTTATCTCTAACTGCCGGAACACAACAATGCTGAAAACATTGTTGTTATGGCGGCAGACTTAGATAAGATGGTGGTAGCTAGCCAGGCGGACTTACTACAAGTCCTACCACCAACCAAACCGAATACAATATGTACCCCCGCTGGGAATCAAACCCGGGACCCCTGGGTCTGATACCGGTGGTTGTACCACTAGACCACAGAGGCGGTCGAGCGGAGCGGAGCTGATTAGATTATTGATTAAATCAAAGAAAAAATTATTTAATCAATTTACAGGTTCGAACTTGTTTATATACGTTACTTTATCTTTACAAAAAAAAAACAAAAAAAAATATTGTAGAACTTATCATTACGAACAGCTTTGTGTATGAAACTAACCTTGTAATCACTGTAAAAACATCATAGATTTAATAAAAAATAAATATTTGAACTATTCTAAATTGTATGAAACTATGGACTTTTCGCTTATCGCTATTTTAGAGTTTCCACCATACATTGTTTTTCAATCGCAATGTAGATATAGAATGTCATTCATATTTTAGTGTTTATTATGATTTCAAGATTATGCACTTTACTGATATCGTAATCAGTAAGTTGATCAAAAGGAAAACCGGTGACGCAAGTTACTTCATGGAAATGAAAATTGAATCAGAAAAGATGACAAGTGTGACTGGTTCATACATTTTTATTGAAAATAATTATCCTATCGTCTACGACTACGAAGTTAAACAAAATAGTGATAAAGATTCAATGTACCAAGTTAAAATCGAATAACTTACCATTTAGAGAACGAGCATTAGGACAACGTCAAGTCTTTGCAAACTTATTAGTTAAAAAAAATCGAAAATCAAAAAATTTAAGCTCTTTAGTTTCTAACAATAGCAACGACGAACCACCGTCTCCTCTTTAAACTACTTAACAAAAAGCCTTTGTTTGAACTCCAGACAGGTTCCACCAAAAACAATAATTATGGAAAAGCCTTGGAAAAGCTAAAAAGATTTTAAATATACAATTAGCACCTGTATTTTTCTCCGGATTCAAGTCCTTGTAATTTTCCATCGTGTAGGATTTTTCGAGGTTATCTCTTCGATCTTGACAGGTCTGAAAGCTGATAACGTCAAGAAGAATACGTACGCTTCATTGATATTATTAAACAATTTATGAATCGTTATCATCATGGCAAAGTCTCGAAAGACAAAACAAGAAATATGTACTAGGAGTAGAGTCAGAATGGATTCTTTTAAATATATGAGGTAAATGACATTTACTATGTCTAACCGTATCCGAACGAAAAAATAAATTAACTTTTCGAGAGTAGACTTATAAGTAGCCAGTCATCCCGTGACCACGGCAGTTGAAAAGGTCGAAACGTCGGGAAATCAATAAACCTAAAAATACAGATAATTACAACTTAGTTCGTGGAATATAGAGCGTTTAATTAAACTTCCACTCAAACCCGGAGCGGACACCGGTGTCCTCTCCGAATTTCAGCCGAAAACCATAATGTTCTAATAGTTAGAGTTTAATCTTGTATGAACATCCTGATTTCAGAACAAAGCCTGATAAATATACTCCAATCTGAAAAAAAAATCTACTCTTTGGTTAGAAGTGACATTAGACACTTTTGAAAATCTGATTTTTTGGGGTTATTTATTTTATTTATGTATTTTTTACCATTATTAACCACATAAAACTAAACACAAGTCCTACCACCAACTAGTACCAACCAATTCATAATCATAAGCCATAACCACATACACTTTAACTTGGATATCAACAAATATAACGTAATCTATGAACGTTGGTATAATTTCTGGTCATCTTGTGGCTTACTTCGCAAATAAGCTGAGGGAAACGATTGCAGATAAGGGAAATGGAACACAACGAAATTTTCCTTTCGTCTGAAGAAAAATAATGCCATTGAAGGACGTTATTTGTCCAATCATATCTATTTGGCTTTTTGGGGCAGTACTTGTAGTATTATAGGATATTACAAACTCGTTTCAATAAGATCATAATTTCACTTTAGATCAATATTTTTTTAGAAAAAAAAACCGACTTCAAAAACTAAAAACCAAAAAATAAGCCTTATGGAGTCGGTGCCAGCTAAGGCAAGAAAAATAAAACAATTGGAGCTCAAAGTAGAATGTCTTTACTTTTTTGTGTCTTTAATAGGCTGTTTTGTAAACTACAGCAGGGTTTTTCTAGATTAGATAAGGTTTAATAAAAAAATAAAATAAATATGTCCATACAATCACACCAAAGAAAGAAAGAAAGAAAGTTTTTTTGTAAATACATACATAATATACATTGTATATTAAACACCCAGACCAAGACAAATAGACATGTTCATGCACACAAATATTTGTCTTGTCCGGGGATCGAACCCGGGACCCCTGGCGCAGAAGGCGGCGTTAGTACCTCTGCGCCAAACAGGTCGTCAAAAATGTACATTATAAACAAAATTATCGTAAAAACTACATCGTCCAAGTTAACAATGAAATGAAATATATAAAAATGCTCATAACATAAAAAGTACTGGGTCAAACGAAACCAAATTTTTATGGGACCAATTGGCAACTATTCTGTATCGAACAAAAAAAGAATCACGGAAATCGGTTCAGAAATCTCGGCGTAATCGGTGTACATACATAAATAAAAATAAAAACAACCGAATTGAGAACCTCCTCCTTTTTTGAAGTCGGTTAAAACTGTTGTGCTTATCGCATCTGTTGGCAACGAGAGCGACGAACGACGAGCTGTGTCCTGTGCCGGGCCCCTGGAATGTGTTTACATAGAACTTTTGATACCGCTCCGTACATTTTGTTTATATTAACGTAATTACGTCCCGTGTGTTGTTTCTGATATTATTTCGTTGAATTTAGCTAAGTTGTAACTTAAGTCCGTTTTGTGGGAATTGACGGGGAGTTGGATGAGAACCGTCTTGTAGCGTACACGCTCCGGTGCCCAATTCAATATGTTATTGTTATGAGTACATTAGTTAGTATATTGTGTTGGAGTAAATAGTTTGTGATCATCCAAGACTTTTATTAACTAAGTACTTTAAAATAAATCTTACACATCTTAATTTTTTATCAATACGCGCTATGTATTTTAAGCAATATTCAATTAAGACGTGTTGTGTTAAGTTACTTCGTTCTCTAGCGAAATAAACATAAGTAGTTGCTTAGAAACTAATCAATATTAGACTCATCTGTAAGCGACCGGCGACTGTTTGTGACGACGACAGCTTGAAAAGTGACCCTGTTTTGAAGAAATTTGAGGCCGTATACGTATATCCTACCAGTAGGTATTTGGCGAAAAAAAAAATACTGTTTGCATTTTTTGTTAAGAATATGATATGATATTTTTTTTGTTTTTTTACATTAAATACGCTTATTCTTGGCCAAATTCGTTGAATCGTTAGTTTGAGAAGAGGCCTAAGATGGAGTGAGCTTGCCTAGAAAAAGCCTAATCACTCGAGCTTTAAATATACCAGGTTTGTAGGCACCCGGGACAAATAAGATTTTTAGGAAATTTACGAACAAGTACGCTAGCCTAAGCAAAAAAGCGCAAATTATCAACGTAAGTGTGAAAACTCAAAGCATGTTAGGCACTAAATACTGTAGTGCTAATTCACTTGACATGAGCTCGAACAGCATGGGTGAGGCTGAATCAATTGACACAAGAGCAGCTGCAGAATTTCTAAATGAATGAAATAAGAATCAATAGAGCTCCAGTTACACGTATGTTACATTTCTCAAGAATTCACTATAGAAATATAGGTTAAATAGTTGAAACAAGCATTAGAACAGTTTTAGGAGTAAAAAAAGTTGCATTTCAGATTTTTCACTTCGCCTTGAAAAGTTGAAACATCATTCTGCATTTGCCATACCTATCTACATAATAAGCAGATAAGAAGCGTGAAAGTTTCTTTTTCTCAAACATGCTTGGAAATATGAGCATTATTTTGACAAACCTTCTTCGAGATAAATCGATATTGCGTACGCTACATATATGTGAGCAGCGGCCGGCAAAAGTTGTATGAAATTCGTGTTTAGCAGCCAAATAAATTACATAGGAAACTCATATCTGTCGTGTAATTTAAAAATGTAACGATCTTTTACTCCGAAATATGTCAACCAAGGAGGTATGTTATCTAAGGTTTTATTTAAATTTCGAACTGGCTTGCAAATAGAAAGCTGTTTTAGAAAAAATACAAAATGAACACTTTAACTCGGGAAAAAATATTGTTGTATTTGTTGTTCGTTCTGATTTTGAAAAGTAGTTTTAATTTCCGCGCATTATTTGAGAAAAGTACTATACAAGCCTTGGCCACAACTAGGCATTGATGGACTTACGTATGTGTGACTCGGCTTCGCCTCGGCCCACATTTGTACGTTCGTCCATCAATGCCTCTTTTGCTGGCCGCTGCAGTAATGTACTATTGTCATCGGTTTTACGGTATCAAGGCGTTTTGTATTCATTCAAAAATAGTGTTTTATTTATATAATTGGTATACGAATACCAATTAGCCTGTTAATTGACTATAATAATCAAAACCCGTTTAGTCGTTTTCCCATTTTTAATATTAAGAGGAAAAGTAAGATAATAAGATGTGTCCTCTCTTAGTTGATACAGACACTTTTTGCTATTATTAGCACGAGACAATGCTTGAAAAAAAAAAGTTATGTCTAATATTACATCACAGAAGGCCGCGAGGCGAGGTCGACAGGTTCACTTCCGACGCGTCTCGGAAGATCAATTATTTACAGTTAATTGTCGGATTGATTTACAGCAGGTCGGATTCGGAATAACGCCCGAAATTGATAACCTAGTTGCCTAGGACGTTTTTGTGCGTCGTCTCAGCCACATGACACCCACTGCTGGGTATAGGCCTCCTTCAAGGATCTCTACGACGATCGGTCTTTCGCTGACCGCAACCAACGGGTTTCCGCGACCCCGCACCAGGAGGTCTACTCTCTAAGCACGAAACCCTTAGTTTCGGCCTAAGTTACGGACGTTTCCTACTCCGTATCACCTACGGACAGCCTATTAGTTCGAAGACCCGAACTAAGAATGAATAAGAATACGTTTTGATATTGTCCCTACTCCCAATGTGTTTGTGCCGTTTGTTCAAAACGAGTACATCCGAAATCAATAGAGAGTAGGCTCCATGCGTAGTTTCGGGAAACTTACGGACGGAGGCCCGTCTTAGTTGACGGGCTTAGAGAGTAGGCCTCCAGATGGTTGGTTCACCTTGTCGGGTGCCTACCCAAGGAGTGTCGTCGTCCTGTGCGCTGCGATATTTATGTTAATATGATAAAAAATAAAGACAGTTGCTAGGTAACAAAACTAGCGGTCGGTTTCAATAACCTATCCTCAGTAAGAGATAGGCTTATTAGAGCTTTGTTGCCTAGATATTTTTGTTAATCAGCCTAAAATAACCCAAAATAACAGCGGTTGCTAAGTAACGTAACCAAGGTAGGCCTACCTATTGTTATGGATAGATTATTGAAACCGGCCCTAGGTAGAGAACTATCTCAGATAGCCCTATCTATGTCTAGAGATAAGTTGGTAGCCATTAGTGCAGTGCTTGCAGTTTCTTCCTTATGCGTAATACTTGACACTTAATATTCATCACCATTATCATTTTTTTTAACGACGGGGAGACTCTTATCCTTCATCATACCTGATGTTAAGTATTGATAAGGCTGAAGATGGAAGCGAGCCTCTCCCGCCAGCCAGGCGGACTTACAACGAGTCCTTCCACCAACCAAACCGAATACAATATGTACCCCCGCTGGGAATCGTACCAGGGACCCCTGGGTCTGATACCGGTGGTACCACTAGACGACAGAGGCTGCAAAAAATATTTTATCGAAAATATTCTATCAATACTCATAAAACATTACCGTCACTGACTGACAGACATCGCACAGCCCAAACGGCTGAACCGATTAAGCTGAAATTTTGCATCCAGGATCATTTAACGATGTAGGCGAGCACTAAGAAAGGATTTTTTGATATTCCCACGGGATAGGGAATAAAATGGGATTGTATTGTAACCTAATTCGAAGAACGACGTCGAAATCGCGGGCGGAAGGCAGTAATACAAAGTTGTTTCTGGATTCCTTATAAACGTACTTTGCTGTTTTCACCTATCTTTAATAGCTTTTATCAAATTTGTGCAAGTTTGTAATTGGACACCGTATGAAAATTACATCTCATCATCATCTTTGCTTATTCAGAGAAGAAATGCTGGTTCATACAACATTTTATTTAAACTCTGATAAAATTTATGAAACAGCTGAGATTTTAGCGTTGCTTCCATAAAAAAAGTTACTCGAAATGTTCTTTACGTTGAAATTTTAAGTAAAAATAACGTTATGTACAAGCTTGAACTAAGCCAAATCTTAATCTCCTACGTACGCACATAAGCTTAAAAACTTGTAGTTGTAAACTAGTATATGTCAACATTTGTTTTCAAAAGGTTTTATTACTGGTCAAAAAATCCTGCACTAAATGTAATCACCGCTTCAATTGTTTATTCTCGAATACGTGCTACGTGAGCAAACGTATTTAAACATACGTTCCGTAAGTCACGTTCTGCATGTTGTTTCCTTGTATTATTGTACTCTCGCGTGCCGTACACGTGAGATTAAAGATTAGATACAATTTTGAGAATTTTGACAACAGTGATATTAATGGCATCTTTTAAATACGTGGAAAATAAGCATATTGCACCTAAGTCAATATTTCACGCACAGCTTCTTAATAGTGTCCAAATCACTACATAGTATAAAGCAAAGTCGCTTCCCGCTGTCTGTCCCTGTGTATGCTTAAATCTTTAAAACTACGCAACGGATTTTGATGCGGTTTTTTTTAATAGATAGAGTGATTCAAGAGGAAGGTTTATATGTATAATAACCTTCAATATAGAGTAGAGAAATACTATAATTTTTGAGGTTTCTAATGTGATGTCGTAAATGATTAAATTTTTGCCGCTTACATTGCTAACGCAGGCTGAACCCTACGAGATTTATCAAAATAATGTACTAAGCATTTGTAAACCTTGAAAAGGTCTACAGAAAACTCCGCGGTGGTATATGTTTATCTCTTATGGATAACCCACAATAGCATAGGTCGTGTAGTCCACGCGGGCGAAGCCGCGGGCGGGAAGCTAGTAATGTACAAAGTGCTTGTTTAGAACGGTATTTATTTTAGTATTTATGTAGTCATGAAAGATAAAAAGATTTTTATATCATATTTAAAACCTATAGGTTTCTCACTAATTATGGAGTAGATGGAATTTTGATTTTGGTCTAATATTTTCGAAATTCATAACATTCATATAGTCAGACAGATATGAATTTTCTGGTATCTTTTATTGTGTAGGTTTGAAATTAACAAAATGTAAGAAATGAGATACCTACCTACCATAGCATCTATTATCTGACTAGGCATCTGTGCTTGCATCGCTCCAGTAAACAATATTGACTCGGTTCTTTGCGTTATCGTTTTGTTTACATCTAAAACCCGTCACATCTTGAGTACACGTCCTGCATCGTACGTGGTAGACGTCAGAGAGTTAGCAACCTTATTGTTTCACAGATCCGCTAAATTATATGCTTAGCAAAACGATACTGAACAATGGTGACGAGGAAAAAGCTGAGATGTGCGTCGTCACGTGTTTATTAAAGTTTTTTGCCAATGTGTGCATTGTGCAATGTGTGCAGTTTCTGAAAACATAGTTTCAAAAATTATGGTCAGTTTCTGGATTTTAGATTTTCATAGTTGAGAACGCGTTTTTTTTAAAGCTTTTCGCCAATTACCAATGTATGCATCAATAGAGTTTCTGAAAACTAAATTTCAAAACTGTTGGTCAGTTTCTGAATTGAGAATTTCAAAGTTGAGAAAGTCTGTATTAAACTGTTTTTTTAAGCTTTCTACCAATGTGAGCATCAATAAAGTTTTAGAAAACTTCGTTTCAAAACTAATGATCGATTTTAAAACTGCGAATTTCAAAGTTGAGAACGTGTTTTTAAACTGCGTTTTTTAAGCTTTATGCAAATGTGCATAAATTTCAAAAAATTTTGCATAAATTTTCTGAAAACTTTGCTTCAAAACTTTGGTCGATATCTGAATTGAGAATTTCAAAGTTGAGAACGTCTTAAACTTCACTAATGCAAGATATTGTATGAACATTTTGATTAGAATAGGGTTTGAGTCGTTCTCAACTCAATATGTTCAATTCAGAAACCGACCTTTAAAAAGAGTAATACTTAATTCTTCTTTTTCAATTAACGACTATGCTCCAGCCATCTTGCGAAAGAATGTTTGTAAACAAATATTTGAACACTTTTCGTAATTATTCCACAAATACATTATATTTCAGACATCTAATGCCAAATATCAAACTTAAACAATATAAGTAAGCTATTAATTAAGTGCACATATTTCTAAAACATGTAATAAAAAAGTAAATTTGAGGTTAAGTATGGGCAGTTTGTTTACTAACATTCTTTCCCTAAGATGGCTGAAGTATAGTCCCAATTTTTATTACCAAATCCGCGTCAAGTCCGTTGTCACGTCACGTACCTACGCTAGAGAGAAATAGAATAGTCTTATGATCAACAGAGTTAAATGATAAAGTAGTGGGCATATTTATATCACCTTATATGTCTCTTACATCTGCCCAGCATAAAGTTAACGTTTTGTTTGTATCTACATCACAAGTTCACGCCCTACAGCGTACGTGGCAGACGTCAGAGAGGTAACGGCCTTGGCGGCACGCGGCACGCGGCACGAAGATCCGCACAACTAGTTAACGATTTGATACTAGATTTTGGTGATGTAAAGAACCCGAGTTCAAAAAATTAAACATTTTGCCTATGCCCTGTTTGTACTTAGAGTTATACTTGTTTGTCAAAAGGAACCCAGAGTACTTCATTAAAAATAAGGATCTAAAAACAAATGTACGAAACACCAGACGAAACAAAATTGTCATACCAAAATGTAATCTGACATTATTTCAGAAAAATGTATTTTACATGGCCATTAAAATATTTAATAAGTTACCAATGAGTCTCGTAGATTTGCCTATTGAGCGAAACATATTCAAAAAGTCATTACATCGGTGGCTTATAGAAAAAATCTTTTACTCTGTTCAAGAATATCTGGAACATAAAGAAAGTCTACTAGGTTTGTGTATTCATAAGAATTTCTTGTTTTTATTTTCTTAACTTTTTTTTTTTTTTTTTAACCGTCCTTATTTAGGAGCATGATGTGGCAGCCTTTAATAGAATTTTACATTTTGCATGAACTTACCAATTGTCGTTGTTAATCCTATGTATGATTCAATGTAATTTTCACTGGCAGTCCTAATAAATAAATAAACAAATAAAGTCAGTGAAAATCGAATGTCACATGTGTAATTTATTATTTAAATTAAAATTTATATTTGACTGTAATTTAATCCAATTGACATCATTTTAATTTGTAACTAGTATTATCGGACTGACATGAAATAACTAACTGATATAGAATTCAAATTTGTAAAAGTAGGTATAGAAGTGGTCATTAATTATTATGTTTGATTACGACTACTTAAACTAATATTTGCATGCCAACCTGTATACGGCAGAAAACTATTGGATCAAATTAATATTGCAGACTATCGCAATGTACATACATGGTTTTCCAGCAAATAAATTTTTTATTTTTTTTATTTCTATAAAACATAGACCTCGTTTTGGAAGTGGTGCAGTCTCTGTTTTCTTATTAGCGAATGAAAGAGATGAAAAGAAAGAAAATTTATTTATTTGATACAATATAAATAGAAGGACAAGGATATACAAACAGAAACATGAAGGAGACCGTTTCAGTTTAGATCCAAGTCTAACTTTAAGCCATGGCGGTATTTAAGGGCCCGCTATAGGCCAACGAAAATCCGATTGCTTTACATGATCGTCTGTAATATCAATAATAATGAAAAACTGAATTTCAAATTAAGATGCAGCAAACTACAGGACTAACACTAGTGACTATGTTACTCAAAAACACGATTGCATAAAATTTACTCGATAGAAAAAAATGCGAAGTTGCCTCCAAAGTCCAAATCACTATAATTAACACTATAAACTGCTAGTATTCAAGTAATACATTAAAATAAAGCTTGGAACTTTTTAGTATAAGTACACTATAGATAAGGCAGGGCTTATGTTATATATTTTTTGTAAATAACCTTTAAAAAAAGAATTTCCTTCATTTCTTCATTCCGGACCGGCCGAATGGGGCCGGAGAATTATATAGTAAATGCTGCCTTATTTACTTTGCAGTTCGCCGTTGCAGTTATTACTTTTGCTTTTGGCCTAGAGCGCCACCTGTCACTTTTTGTCATAAATGATAATATTTTTTTCAATGTCACCCTAAGTAATAGTTTTCAAAGTAATTCTTTACTTGATTTATAAATAAAGCTTTTGAAAAACTTGTTTTCAGGACATTGCGGGATTAAGAGATCATTATCTGAGTTTTGAAAGAGAAATTCTGCTTAATTTTCTTTACTCGAAGACGTATTATTAATATTAAAAAGTAAAAAATGCAATCAATCTTTTAACAGAAAGTATGATAATGTAGGCGCCAAGGAATTCAAAACACCTATTCGAAATCAAAACACACTGTCGCGGGAAGAAGTAAAATATAAACTAAACAAAACGATAGATACTTTCACTATTCTACTTTGTTATTAATCAAACAGGTACTGGCTGTTATATTAACTAAGCAAAATTAATCCACCAAGATTGATAAGGTTGAAAAGTTTCAGTAATGCTAATGACGTAGATCGTAGACTAATTTCTTGAAATAATGAATGACAATGACAGCTGCGATAAGATTAGAGAGTCGATAAAACAAAGTGTATCCCGTCCCGACAAAGCAAAAACGATAAAAACAACTTTTTATTCATACATCACAATCACAACGTGGCTGTATAATCCGGATTCCTTTGCACAAATTGATTATTGTTACGGTGCAAATTGCGGTTTGAATTAAAAAGAAAAAATGTACCTGAGCCGATTGGCGCCGACAAGGTGTCGCGAACGCGGGAGAGGCGGGGAGAGAGGAGGGCCGCGGGAGGGGCAAGCGGCAGGGGGGTCTGACAGCTCGAGTGAGGTCAAGCTCGATGCAACACTAGTGATGGGGTTATGGAAAATATATCGATGCGATGACAGCTTTTTGGGAGTCTGTCGCTTCCCTAAAGCCCAAGTAAAAATCTTGGATTTTTACATTTATTAAGTTAGAGAAGAGAAGAATGTTTAAATATTAAATATATGTTAGTTTAATACCTAAATAATACAAAATAAACATCGACTACTTATATACTTCTCTTTGGTATAAATACCTCATATTCATTATCATTATCACTGTTTATGTTATCACATCTTAAATTTCTTCGCGCACTCATATTTGAAATAAAACAACTTTTGCGCAAAAGTTGTTTTATTGCTGTTTATGTTAAAATTAAATCGGGATGCGGGTGTTAGTGAAGCATTTGTTAATCAATATTTATAAATGAATAATTTTTAAGAGCATTACGACTTTCAACAATTATCAATCACTTATTTTAAAGATGATGATGATGCTTGTTTTTGTAATTTTTGTGCTAATTACTAGTTAATGATTCCACAATTTGGCAATATACAAATATCATAATAAAAAGAGAAACATATCATTAAACGCCGGAGATTGAAACTCTTAATTTTTTTCCAGTAGGTATAATATTAATGATTTTCAAGTAGGAATTTTTCAATTACCTAAATTATCAGTATAAATACAAATAGAGGGAACAGTTCGTGATACCTGTGATGAACCTATTGTAAAAATCATCCAATGCACAATTTCTATAATAATATATTTCAAATAATATCAGTCATGAAACATTAGTGATCGAATAGAAACAAAAGGAAACGAGACGATGATATAAAAATGATAAAAATCAGAGATGTCATGATAAAATTCAAAACTATGTTGTATTTTAATCAATGTTTATCAAAAGACGTCATAAAACGAACGTGCCCAACACTAGTGGGGTCATGCAAGTGTTGCGGGGCCCCCCGGCCCTTCCGCTCCCCCCTAATCGGTATAAAACCGAGCCGCGACACGCGCGCCGCGTCTATCTTTACCGCGCCACCGTGTAACTCAGTGCTCCGTGATACGAAAACCACGCGCACCAAATTGTGAAAGTGTCCACCGCGATTTCTCGAAGTGAGAGTACCCAGCCGTAAATACCACCTTAGTAGTTGAGTCGGACGGATTGTTTTGAGAATTTTAGAGAGAGAGGTTCAATGGAAGCGAGGTTCGTGACCTGCCGGAGTTTCCAGCAAATCAAGCCGCCCGAGAAGAGCCTCGCGCCGCAACCGACGGTGAAGGGGCTCCTCTCTCGCTTCGGGAGCCAGGCCCAGGCGTTGTTCGCGCCAAAGAAGCCGCGATTTGGTTCCTCTGTGGCTATCCATAAGCTCCGTGAGACCAAGTGGTTTAAACATGAAGAGCAAAACATCTTGTGTGCAGTTCTCGAGTCGGGTTTCGTGTTGGAGGTTAGAGCCGAGGACCCGTTACCCCCAGACTCCACTCTGTCTGCCGATTACCATATGTACGCCATTGCCATGTGGAAGAAGGGTAAAGGTATGTATTTTTATTTTTTTTGGATTTAGTGTAGTCGTGTAGTCATACATAGTTTTGCGGGATCGGAGAGTAATAATTTAAATGTAAGGCATCGTCGTAGCGTGCGCGTCGGGCGGCGCCAGTGGGCGCACTGAATAGATTGGCACCGTTGGCTCACGGTCGCACGTACAAGCAAGCGTTCACAATAGGATTTGTAAATAAATTCATGCGATACACGCCGCCCGCCGCGCGCCGGGCTGCGTTCATTTTAATTACGTTAGCAGACGAATCGCCGATTAACCGTGCATTCTTTTGTAGCGTCAACTATAAGATGTTGGCCTTCTCATTTAAGAAGAAATCAAGTTATGATGATGTTAGCAGTAGAGGAATAAAACAAAAAATAACTTGTAATTTTAAAAACTGCTTATTGATAGATAGAATCAACATAAATAATATCAATAACAAAATATCTTCCATTGTCAACAGAAAAAACAAAGAACCCGGAACAGATAGAAATCTACACAGTCCAACAGAAAGGAGTGCGCAAACGTGTTATCAAGACAACATTGAGTGCCTTCTGGAAGAAAGACTCCGTGATCCGCATCAACAACATTGATGACAAACAGGAGACCCCCAACAGCGAGAAAGACATTAGAGCGAAGGTAAACAATCAAGGAAAACATCGACTAGCGTTGAAGTTTCCAATTCACATAAATAGTAGGTTTCAGTTCACAAAAGTCATAAAATAGCAATTAAATTCCATTCAAGACTTGTTAGCACACATATCCTTGAATTAATGACGATACGGTGTCAACGTTCGCACCTAAAGGTCTCTGGATTGCATTCGTAAATTATTCACTGTAACGTCATTGATCATTTATCAACTCCCAAACAAGTTTCACCTTTGAATGCCGAGTGACATAACTCCATAACGGCCGCCTCCGTATACACAACTCTAGTCACGAATACACTTTAGTTTTGTAACGAAACTTTGCCAAGAGCAATATAGTAAATGAATCGTTTCAACAGCTAACAGCTTAACCCCGATTATTAGTAAACAAACAAATGTAAATAGTAAAGCAAAATATGAGGTTGGCTAGAAGAGTCTTTGCAGACGACCTACATTTTCATGCAAATAAGCGTTGTCCCCATTAGCTAATGAAAACTACTCTAGATAATTGACTGACTTCTTTCTGTTTCTCCCTTTTATTCCATTATCAATCTCACCAACATCTAATATAGGTTAGACTTCTAGAACTAATGCATGATATTTCGTACCGTCTAAGGTATTTTCTTCTATCCCAAAAAAGTTCTTCCCTCGTTCCGTAGGCTTGCGTCAGAATTGGAAACCTCTCATTTCAGATAGCGAAAGCATCGTGCTTTCGGTCTTTGGAAACTGTGGACACGTGACACAGTGAACAGAGGAACGGAACTACTAAGGAGCTTCTCCTGATTGCAGCTTGATATGGCTACCAAGTCAAGGTTCGAGAGGAACTGGCACAATACCCTGCATTTCGTCCACTGGTGTCGCTATGGGGAGACTCCGCAAGAAGCTCGCATGAGACAGGTAAGAAATCACAACTAGCATAACTTAAAAACCTTCTCCAGGTTTCTATTCAATCTCTCGATAATTTACTTTTAAAAGTATAAATATATTTTGATTCCGAGGACGATTTCTATGATGTATGAAAATCTCTAGTTGACTCATCGTTCTTGAAGAATGACTTTATTAATTACGTCAATCAATTAAAGTGAAGTTATCGTTAATGGCATGAAAATTATCCAGAGGCTATAAATAGACATCTGAGACAGAACCCGTAATCGGAATACCTGTGGAGAAAATTCTAGAACCGATAATAACGGCATCAAAGCGCGACTTGTCTGACTGGTTCATATACTCCTGTTGCAGACAGGTTTATTATTATCTTTTGCGATGTCCGTCTTATGATTCCGTTGATATGTCTGTTCTTGAATTATGTCGCAAACTGCATGCCCTTTCACTACGTCATTTATATGCAAAGCTGTCATTACTGCGTATTCGCATCTGTTAGGATGTACGATGTGTTCGTAACGACAGTTTTAGTTTGAACATCAAAATCATTTTTTCGAGTTAATACATTAAGCTTAATGTGAATGTCTCTGCGAAACGCTTTTGATTCATGGTTAGAAAATGCAACTGCTGCGGTTACATCAAGATGTGGGTACACCTGGGTGCGACGCGATCATCAACATAGTTTGCATGGACGGGCGTTTGGGGTCGACGAAAAAGAAATTACCAAGAGATCGCAACGTAGCAATTTTGTTACAGATCAGCTTAACGACGTCGAAAACACCCATGATTATCATCTTTTGATGGTAGTCGATGAGGCGCTATGGACTCAAAGGCTGGCAACAATTACAATTACCGGTGAGGTTTTGAATTATAAATGCCCATTTTGTGTACCGGAATTCGAAGTGCCATTATTGTCATTATAACATGTTTATGTATTTAGAACGATTACACTTGCACTATATACATATTATATTGCGATGAAACGGCAAAAGTAAATCTAAATTGTTCTACCTTCATTGTATGAAAATCGTGATGATAGTAATATGAGATATAAGAAAAAGTCACGTACAGAAAGTACGTTAGTAATATTTTATCCGGTAACTTCACAGAGACGCCAACGCTGTTACTATTACAGCGTAGAAATTAATAAAATTGCAAATAATAGTTTGTAAAGAAACACTTGTTACTACAATGATATCATTTGAAACATTGCATTGCCTTGGAATGTTGTTTACCATACTCAAAGGCAAAGTTATTTTTTTGCTACAATTTTCAGTATAAACTTCTTGCTTTATAGAAAAGAAAATGAGCATGGCGAAATGAAAGTCTGTTTCGATGCACGAGCTAAGATTCTAAATAATTATTTGACGATATGATAATAAAATATTAAACAAGAAAATATACTTGAAAAAAGACACTTGTCTCATGTCGCCCTGACGGGTTTCGAACGAAGGATGCGGGTTCGATATACATCACATAAAAATAGCAAAATTAAAAAGTTAAGATTTATTTATTTTCGTCAGTAATTTGACTAATGACATAAATGCGACACGTAGCTAATCTGATTTCTGACCTTTCACTTTGAAAGAAAAACTTATAAAATTATTACATAATTATTTTATAGCTCTCTGGTTACAGTAGAAGTAGAGAATATTTTGAAAGAGTAGATTTTGAAGAACGCATTAACTTTTAACATTTAACATACAAGAAAGTTTCAATAAATAAATTATTCGTCATTGATTTAGCAACATATACATTTTTTAAGTTTAGTCAATCAATTCTAAAACATACGTAAGATTTACTTTAAAAATAGCTATGTTTATTAATTTAACCTTATTTTAACGTATTTTATTACAAGTGGCAAGTGTTTATTTATATGTATGTATAAATTTACATTAATTATGATACAATTAATTAATAATTGGGTGTGGAATATAATTGAAAATACTTAATGGCTTTCTAATGTAGGAGGTGGTTTTACACAAACTTCTTACTAATTATTATTTATTTCTTTTTAATTTTGCTGCTTCAGTGGCAATAGATGTTTAGCTGTTCTGTTTATGTTTTCATTCCATAAGTTTCGAGTAATCGATTTAGGTACCAACACTATATTTTTATAAATTTGTTGTACGAAATAGCAGACATGCAGAGATTAACCGTGCAATATCAACAGTAAAGCGATAAATGCTACCTTGAGATTATCATTGTTTTTGGATAATAGCAGAGTCTCAGACAAAGATAATGTACCCGCAGTAACGTTTTACGGACTTTTTATGATACGATAAATTAATAACGGAATTTATACGCTTTTAACTATATTTATATGTATTATTGAGCAATTTTAACGCATATTACTAAAATGCCGACATTTGTGTGTATTACTAATACAACTTATAAATTTGTATTATTGTGTTATTTAGAAATAAGTATTGTTTAAGACTTGATAACATCAATAACCTATTGGTTTTATTGTGCAAATAATTATATTGCTAAATAGTTACAAATTATTGCGTACTATATTTATCCAGAAATGACTTGGTTTCTTATCAGACTGTCCTCAAATATTGAGGCGGAAATACATTGCGAATAACCCAATAAGAGGATTAATTAGATTTTCCGTAAATATAAGTAATTGAGATCCTAACAGCAAGTTTACATACGGATCAATTCAATATTTTGATGCAAGAATTGGAGATATACAGAAAACGCAACATCGCGTTTAACTACAAGCAATACTTTTCTATATTAATCTTAATATTTTAATCTTGGATTCAAAATTGAGTAAGAGAAGCTAGTTTCCCAGTTTATTTTGTTACACATCAATGAAGGTTTAGGTTTTAGGGCTATTATAGTGTGTGTAACAGAATATTTTATTTATTTCCAATTATTTGTTACAGATAAGCGAGTCGCTCAAATGGGGTAACATCGGCATGAACATGGGAGTGATGCTGGTCAGCCAGACCCACTGCAGGGAGAAGGCCAAGTCCGTCTGAGGAATGCCTTCCAGCGGATCCACCGCTGGAAACACCTGCTACGCCTGCTTCTGGCTGCCCAAAGCTAACATAGACTACGTCTAAAACAACCGTGTTCCACGCGTTGAATTCGATTTCGAAATTCGAGACGGCAGCTGAACAGAGTTCCTTATTTGAAAACTCTTTTTTTTATCTACTTTCAGTATTTTTTTTTGCAAAGAGTTTGTATTCGGAAAGATGCGATTGGTATATAATCGAGTTGGATTAAAAATAAACATTCCTGAATGATAAAGACGCCTTCGCTAGTAAATTATCTTTGTAATGCTCTAATCTATTATTATGACAATGTTAAAGTAATTTAACGCAACTTAAACGATAATCATTATGTGGAAATCTTGTTTATGGTCTGAGAGTGACACCCTAGTCTTACGTGTATTACTTTTCATTATAGCATAAGACTGTTTTATTATAAAGTTATTTACAAGATGAAAGAAGTGATATTAATTGCTGATAAGATCGCTTATCACAACAAATGTTTTGGATCTGTTTAAATACATATTTAAAGTTTATGGAGATATGATTAAATATTGATAGATTTACAAACTTAAAAGTTTAAAAATGTTTAAAATATTTCGGCAAATATTTAAAATACAACATTATAATTACGACCTAATATAATGACAATGTTACTGTGAGAAACTGAAGTTGACTTTTTGAGTATTGTAAGTTAAATGTTCGATTTAAAGATGCATTTTTTTTTATAAATAAACGATTATTTAATAAAGTGTTATTTTTATTCCGTTATCAGCTATGACTGCTACTGCTGTGATTAATTTAACGTGAACAACTACATTCATACGACGTTAAAAAAAGAGTACAGAAGAATAACAGATTGTGTATGTATATACTTGAGCAATAATTTGTTTGAATCAATCTGAAATAATGATTATAATGGATGTGTCAATTCCCAGCTCTAAAATCATTACAGATGGAATGGGGCTGCTGAAAATTGTAAATAGTTACTTTATCTAAGATGTAGGCCACTGCTAATTTTTAAACTCACTCTTAAAACAAAAAGCTTTTAATGAAGAATTTAGACCGATTTCACGTTTGCATTGCTAGAATAAAAAAAGGGAAATATCAAGAGATATCAGCAATTTTACAGCAACTTCTAGAATTAGTGCTAGCGTTGCTTTGTAGGTGGCGTTGTTTCGTGGCAATACATACGGCATCTATTTCCCTAGCTCTTTGCTCGTGAAATAGATGGCGTTTGTATTGCCACGAATTGCCACGTCGTACGCAACTTCCCAGGCTTAATTGTGACTAAAATTAGGACATGAAAAGTCAAAGAATGTAAACAAGCTTTTAGTGACTCAAAGCATTTTTATTTAAAGAACAATTTCGAATCCGCCGTATTCATGACAAAACTATTTATAATATTATAAAATCAAGGAAAAGTTTTGTAAATACAACCCTAGTGGGTTAAAAAAGGGGGAGGTAGGCACGTTAAAATTATGGAACGTCATAATACAAAGAATATTAGTCCCTATTCCGCTGTAATAGAGTCCACTTACCTCTCGCAGCAATCCAAACAGCATGTCAGTGAAAATCAACCACTAGTGAGCTTCGTCCATGATGACAGCGCAGTAGTGATCGAGATCGGGTTCCCGCAATCCCTCTCGTAGTAGAATACCATCATTTGTATTCTTGTAAGTTAGTTGTCAAACAATATCAGTCTCTATTCCCATGTAATAGAGTCCACTTACCTCTCGCAGCAATCCGAACAGCATATCAGTGGAAAGAGACCGCTCGTGAGCTTCGTCCATGATGTCAGCGCAGTAGTGGTCGAGATAAGTTGTCACACTATATTATTTCCTATTCCAAGGTAATAGAGTACACCCTTTAATCGCCTCTGTGATTAGTGCTAACAACCACCGGTATCAGACCTAGAGGTCCCGGGTTCGATACCCAGCGGGGGGTACATATTGTATTCGGTTTGGTTGGCGGTAGGACTTATTGTAAGTCCGCCTAGCTAGCTACCACCATCTTAAGTAAGTTTAACGCCATAACAAAAAAAATATAGCCAGTTTCTCAGTGGTTGAAGATTCTGGGAGCGGCGCGCTTCCATCTTCAGCGTTATCAATACCATAGAATATTAAATAGTACAAGTACAGAAAGTTCACTCTGCAAACCCAATCAAAGAAATAGCTAGTTTTGCTGCAACGCAATAAAGTGCAATTCACGTCGTACTGCGCTAAATACTTAGAATTTTATTCACCTACAATTTGCGTCTCTTTCTATCGCATAGCTCGTATTCCTTCTGACGTCGCTAAGGTTGCCTCATTTTGATTTATTTATTATTTTAATATTTGAAGCGCTCATGGCGGCGCTTTGTATCGTATTCGATCACGTTTCTTAAACAATGTTCGGTCCGGTCAGGTATCGGATGGGTGGCCGTAAAGTGGTATTACAAAATGTGTGCTTCACTGAAGAGAAGAGGGAAAATTTTGAGATTATTATTAATACATTTATAGACAGATTTTGTGTAGATATTTGCAAAGTAAATAATATACATGGGTAGGTAAATAAGTAAGGGTTAATTAATAGCTATCAAAAGTATAATAAATTGACATACATACCTAAAGTACCTACACTTCTTTAACCTAATAAGAAGATACGGCATACGTTTGTTTATAAACTCAATATTATATGTGTTTATGTGGGTAGGTTTCGTATCAAATCGGAGTGACATAATATAGGCATGAATCGATGTTAGGTATGTAGTAGCGATTGATTAAATTATTATATTATTAAGACATACTTTTTAACATTAACTAGCTGTTTTTGATATGTAATTAATTTGGAAATCAATATTAATAATTATTGTATCTTAAATTTATATTAACATAATATTGACATGTTCCACCAAGGGCGGGACATATTGATCAAACTATCCTATAATACGAACCTTAACAAACTACGTTCCAAGTAAATAAAACATTTTCATTTTTCATTTAAAATTTTTTACGACGCGAACAAGATAAGTAAAAAAGTTAAATTTGAATCGCGACGTGTGTTTAAAAAATTAAGTTTACTTCTTTTTTAATGATTCTCCATTTTAAAATCGGTGAAGTAAGTGACGAACAAAACTGTCGCGTCGTGCTCGCTCGATGTCAATGTTTTGAAACGCAGCGTATGTTTTCGAACTTACACGGAACGTGAAACAGGCCTGTCACTGTCAATACTTAACATCAAGTATAATGAAGGCGAAGCGTCACCTATTGTTCATAAAACAAAAAACACTTACCTCTCGCAGCAACCCAAACAGCATATCGGTGGAAAGGGACCGCTCGTGAGCTTCGTCCATGATGACAGCGCAGTAGTGATCCAGATCGGGCTCCCTCAATCCCTCTCGTAGTAGGATACCATCAGTCATGTACTTGATCACGGTGTTTGGAGAAGTGCAGTCTTCGAAACGGATCGCGTAGCCAACTTCGTCACCTGTATGAAGATTATGCTGTTAATTTCAAAAGCTATTAGGTAGTATTTTAAGAAATATCAGGATATTTAATAACAGCTAACACTAATTAATATCTTGCATTACTTATATCTTATATATAACAATATGTTAATTAAATTATATATGTATTACTTTTATAAATATAGCTTCCTAAAAGAAACTCTACTGATCTGCCGGCTATTATCTATCTTTGCAACAGCAACGCGATAGCAGAAATTGCGCGATAATTGCTTTACGTCACGTATCAACAGTGTGGCCTCTGCCGAACAAACGATGAACTACATACAATGTGCATTCATTTAGTTCCTGTTATTGCTACCAAATTATTTTTGGCGCTAGCGTCATAGCGACACGCGGCGTCTCACTCTCGCACCTAGGTAGGAACGTGAGATAGTGAGACGCCGCTATACGAACCATCAGCAAGCGATTAGCCAGCAATCACATATGTAATACCATTTTTATTTTTACGTTCCGAAGCGATCGCGCGATATCTGCGTGCTAATTGCTAATTTTTAAGTAATAGCACCGCGGGAAGTTTCCCGACTGTACAGTGTGGGTGTGGTATAAGTTGCAGACCTAGTTTAGTGTCCATCTCGTCCGAGACGCGCTTGACGACGGACATGGACAGGTTGAGTGCACTCGATAATGCCGAGGTAACTGTATCCCTCTCTCAAAAATATAATTGCATAAGGCAGACTGACTTATCAGAGGCATTTGGTGTTCAGCGCAATCGAACGCTTTTGAAAGGTCGACAGAAATTGCCAACTACACCGCGCTTGCCCTGCCAACTTATAAAGATAGAAGTAATTAAGTAGCCTAACAAAAACCAATACTGTATTGTTACTTGTTAAATTGATTTTTTATACATCTAAATGAACTTTTGGTTAGTGGTAGGACTTGTTGTAAGTCCGCCTGGCTAGCTACCACCATTTTATCTTAAGCCTGACGCCATAACAACAATGTTTTCAGCATTGTTGTGTTCCGGCAGTTCGAGATAAGATAGAAAGTTCCTCAGTGGCTGAGGATTCCGGGAGAGGCTCGCTTTCATCTTCAGCCTTATCAATACTTAACATCAGGTATGATGATGGCTAAGAGCCTACCCGTCATTCATAAATAAAATAAAAAAAAAACGGGATTTGATATTTTAGGAACGGTTCTTTTTGTGTCCCCTCAGAACCGGTATTCCCCGGATACAGGAGAACCGGGGATCGGGTTTCGGTGCCTTATTCAATATAATTAATTTATTTACTAGTATAGTCCCTAGTCCACACGAAAAGAAGACTACTAATGAACAATGACTGACCTAGCTTGGTGTTCATCTCGTCAGAGACGCGCTTGGCGACGGACATGGCGGCGACACGTCGAGGTTGCGTGCACCCGATCATGCCGAGACGACTGTAGCCTTCCTCGTGGAGGTACTGGGTTAGCTGGGTCGTTTTACCGCTGCCTGTCTCACCTGGAGAGAAGAAGTAGTACATAGTCATAAGGGCCCAGCCATAAGCCCAAGATTATCGATTATTTAACAACAACAACGGCCATAATTACCCACGAACCACTTTTCTTTCCGTATTTTTTTCTGAATTGGTTTTTATTTCGATGAAACATGCTCGGAAATCTAAATCCTCAATCAACTTACCAACAATAATGATGACGTTATTTTCCCTGATGACCTGCATCAGTTCTTCGCGAACTGCAAACACGGGCAGGTAGCGGCGCTGCTCCGATATCGTCTTCTTCTTCACGAAGTCGGACTTGGATTCCGGTTCCTCGGCTTCTGTACCGGAAATGTTAGAAGAGAAATGACAAAACAGCCCTTGACGAGTTTCTTGCTGGTTCTTATCGTTACAAGGACTTCCGCCGTAGGGTTTGTGCAATTTTCTACTGCTCAAAAAAAACTTCTGATATCGTATTATACAAACAAATAGAAAATTGCCTTTTTCATCTCTTTAAGTTTAGAATAGTCATTTATTTTAGTTGGTTATGAATTAAAATGATTGTTGACTATTATGAGAGTAAAAAATTATTCGGCATGCAAATAATAAGTTTAGTTCAGGCTCACACAAATTGACAAGATTCCGAAATATGTAACTTGAGCAATTGCATAATTTTAAGTCAGCTACTAATGAGAACTTATTATTAAAATTCTGCTGTCAATCCTGTACTCTATTCTGTCTGATTAGCTGTTGGTCTTCCTAACAGAATCAACGAAGATTATCACAAACGTAGGTAAGTATATTTTAAGAAACACCCAACAAAGAAATATCACAAAGTTCTACACATGAATGTTTGTACCAGGTAAGAATCTAATCCACGACTTCAGTATGTATCAGGAATGACATGAAAAGCTTTCCAAATAGTATCGAGAAAATATTCGAATCGTCACGTAAAAATAGTATAGGGAAATGTAGTTCCGTTTACGTCCGGTAGGAACGCTGCTCAATACATCATCCATTTGTTGATGATATTTTTTCGACACTTACTCGAAAGCAAGGACCTATATCGAGATAGACGAAAAGAGCGCTTCAAACTGTATGAGATGAGAACCTAGCGTGTCGAATTTTTCGTACCTACGATGACGTCACGAGCGAGATTTAGTGATGTAGAAATGTTATTGATTTTCGTTTCTGAGTGACGCGTGTTTTCAATGGTCTCAAGCGGACTGACAGGTCGGAAAACTTGACCGTGGATCAAACTTTTGACAAGCAAGGTAGGTACAGTCGTGGAACTTCCCGGTTGAGCAGTAGAGTTTTTTAGGGAGCTTTGTTAATAAAAGGAATAGATATATAGAAAACGTTGATATCACAACTAATAGGACATTAATAGGTATTTCATTTGAATACTAAATTATTTATATAACTTTTATCGTCTATCTCGATATAGGTCTGTGCTCGAAAGTTTTCGTGTTTACTACCGCTCGTCCTGCGATTGTTGAGGTTAAGCAACTTTCGCAATGGTCGGTTACGGGATGGGTGACCAAAAAAATTCTATCTCAAACGCCTCCGTGCTTGGAAGGCACGTCAAGTTTCTCAGCTGCATTTGCAGTCGTTAAAACCCACCAATACGCATTGGGCTCGTGTGGTGGGTAATGGCTCGATCTCCTTATCCATCCATAAGGAAGGCCACTGCCCCAGCAATGTGGACATTAAAATGGCAGATGACGATTGTACGCTGGTTGCCATAAGTCAAACTTACCTTTATCCATATGCTCAGCGTACTTGTAAGCATGTTTGGTCGGCCCATCATCTTCTTCATCTTTCTCTTTCTGTATTCCCATGATGTTTCCTGTTGAAATAAAAGACATTTAAAAATCGTTATTATTTACAATATTTTGGATAGACATTTCATTAGTCATAAGCAGACACCAATATAAGCAGACAGATAAATAATGGTTGAGGTTTCCAAAAGAAATAATACTTGAAATTAGTAAATAAAGTAATTTTGTAGTCTAGTAATCGATTTTAATGGCAATTAAAATCGAAAGAACGTCAAAATTAGTAATAAATATTGACATTCCATTTCAACTTCAACATTCGATCTCAACGCCATCCCGTAAAATGTTGAAAATTTTAAAACCCTGTTGTTAAAAATGTTGATTGTTGTAATATTGTGTCTAAGTCCCCGCTTAAGAAAACACATCGACGAAGAATTGCTTCATTGTCGGTATTCTACAAATTGTACTTCGGAGAGTGTGCTATTGAGTTGCATGAGCTCATCCCACCAGCTCCTTTTTACCACCGAGAATCCAGATCAAGTATCCAGAAGTAGGCTATCACCTCTACCGGGTTGATATTCCACGCTCCGTACAAAGCGCTATTCCTCATCTTATTATGCGCACAGCCAGGATGTGGAATTCCCTGCCTGCGTCTGTGTTCCCGGGTGCCTACAATCCTGGTATATTTAAAGCTCGAGTAAATAGGCTTTATCTAGGCAAGCTCGCTCCATATTCAGCCTCTTTCAGAATAAAGACAAGAGTAATCCTATTAAATGTAAAAAAAAAGTTCTAAAATATAATGCGGCCACGTAGAGGATGACCAGTGGATCTCGATAGGAACTGTCAAATAATGCATTCTCTCAGTGGCCGCATTATACGTTTACAATATGTTTCTTGTAATGTTTCGCCAGTGAAACGAAGGTACCACGAACCGAAATATTGTTATAAATATAAATAAGAAAATATACTAGAAAAAACCACTGGCCTCATGTCGCTCAGACGGGACTCAAACCCGCACCCTTAGGAAACCGGCCTAATGCACTACCAATTATGCTGGCGAGACTTATGAGGACCCGTCGAAATTTTCTAGTATACGCCTCTTTCCACGCTGTTCGCCAGCGTAGTTTCTTCAATGAGAGAATTAGTACCCTCGCATTCGAAAGAAACATTTTCACAAATGTTTGACTATCAATTAAGAGAGAGAAGAACAGCCATCTTATTAGAACTTTTTATTTTTTGCATTTTTCAATGCTATTTTTATGTAACTAAAATAAATAAGAAAATATACTACAAAAAAAACCGACTGGTCTCATGTCGCTCAGACGGGACTTGAACCCGCACCCTTAGGAATCCGACAAAATGCACTACCAATTATGCAATATTTATATATTGTCACCTATTTTAGTGCCCTCCAGTTTCCAGTGTTTCTTCTGCGCCTTCCGTCTTTCCTTCTGTTCCCTGAACGCCTTCACTAATGCCGAGCCTTTGCGCGCATTGATTGCCATGTCTGATGTCGGATCTTTGACCTAAAAAAGTAATAAAATGTAAAGTTGACCGCATATCTTTAACATATTTTACTTAAATAAGCCCTGTATCTTATATAGAAAAATCACTGGGAAAAAATATAAGGACTCTTTATTCGCTAAAGCAGTTTTGATAGAGTAATTCTGCCAATAGAGTCGACGAAGACTGAGAGAACGCAAATAGATAAGTGCCTATTTGAAATTGAACTTTACTACCTTAGCATACGGTTGAAATGCATTGCACTGCGAGTCAATAACATGGGAGTCGATGGAGCCGTGTGAACAACAAACTAATGGAGTAGAGAAGGATTATAAACAATAAGGGTGCATTCCGATTCGGACTAAAATCAGTTTCAGCACTGACAGCGATAACAGGCGTACCGATTCAGTTTGGGGTAATGACAGTGGGGACCTGTCAACGATTCGGCGGGGCTATTACCTAAAAATTAGCAATTATCGCGCAGATATCGCGCGATCGCTGCGGAACGCCAAAATAAAAATGGTATTACATATGTGATTGCTGGCTAATCGCTCGCTGATGCTCCTACCTAGTTGCGAGAGTGAGACAATTTGGTAGCAATAACAAGAACTAAATGAATGCACATTGTAGTTCATCGTTTATTCGGTAGAGGCCGCACTGTTGATACGTGACGTACAGCAATTATGGCGCAATTTCTGCTATCGCCTTGCTGTTGCAAAGATAGGTAATAGCCCCGCGGAAAGCTTGAAATATTCATCATAAAATGGATAACATTGAAGAAATATTGTCGCTGAGGAAGAATCTTCTACTCCCGATACCGACTCGAACTTGAATACGCTGCCCCTTTTGACAAACAATGTGTCATTTTTGACAGAACGCTCACAGTGATTTCGTTCGGAGCATGGGCGGCGTAATTGCAACATGGTGGATGTTATGACATAATCAGTGACGTAACACGGGCTGTCGTTATCACGCTCATGGTGATTCGGTACGCAAATTCAGTTCCTCAGTGATACAGGATTCCGGGAAATACTTCCATTCCATCTTCAGCCTTATCAATACTTAACATCAGGTATGATGAAGGCTAAGAGTCCACCGTCGGTCATAAAAAAAGGGAAAGTAAACTCGATGACATCGCTGACAGCGCGTCTCGGAATGCACCCTAAACTTTTGGAATCCAATTAAACAAGAAAATATACTAGAAAACAGCAACTTGTCTCATGTCGCTCTGACGGGATCTATCACATAAAAATGGCATTGTAAAATGCAAAATTAAAAAGTTATCCTTGGGAATCCTACTGACACAAAACTGGCTGAACGGAAATCGACGATATGTCGTTATGCCAGTTGTACCAGTGACTAGTTCCATTGTTTGGCGCTCAGATAGTTTATAGCCAAATAATAAATAATATTGTTGTTAATAAATATTTAATACTTACAGGAATCACCGGCTCTGGCTGTTTCGTGAACACGATCCTACCGTCCAAGAACGGAGGCACTATGTTGTGGACCAGCAAATGTACTCTGTCCACGTTTTCCTGTAATGTTAAAATTATTTTTAAAACACTATTTGCTAGCTTAGTAGAACGCGCCCTAAAAATAATTTGCGAGATTAACAAAAAATATCTAATTTTAAATCAAACTTTCCTATAGCTTTTATACCTTTTATAAAAAAACCTACTCCAAAAGTTTTATTTTTTACTTTTTGAAGTCGATTTTAATTTTGTTTACAAAACTTTTTTTATTATCCAATTTATTTGAATTAAAATGTAGCTAAATGATAATATCGAATTTCTGGTATGAATACTTACTGAACTGGATCTGCGCAAATCGTTACGAAAAACAACAAATTTTTACAAAGTGACATTAGCACCTGTCAAATTACTACAAAATTGGTAACTACAGTCACATTGGTTTACGCAGCTGCGCAGTAAGTGCAAACTTTTCGAAATCCGTCTAAGGGCCTGTTTCACAATCTAAAAGTAAGTTCTGAGTAGCTTACTTGTCAGAGGACCTGACATATTTTTCATATCAAAACTGCCAAATCATCTGTCATGTAAGCTATTTAGAACTTACTTAAAGATTGTGAAACAGACCCTTATACTAATATGTAATGTTAAAAATGAACATTGAACATACCTCATCCAGATCATTGTTGACATTGATAGAGTGGACAACACCGCTGGTAAGCATTCTGTTTCGCTCCCATAGCTCGTTGTCCTTGTCTATCTGTTGTCTTTGCGCGGAAACCTTTCTGTTGGCGCGTTTCACTATCTGCTCTTCTTTCCGAGCTATGTACTCTGCGCTTGTGTCCGCGAACGGATCGGACTCGTCTGCTTCGCCTGGGGAAAGAACATGTAATATTGTTGTAATAATAATAATATACACTCATTTGCAAAAAAAACGGGCGGTTTTGATTTTCATTAATCTTTAAAAAGATACAATACCAAAAACGTTTCAATCGTTTGTACACGTTACTGGCCGGTTTTAAAAATACTGTGGTATTTAAAAAAATACGTTCTAAATTCAAATTTTCATTTGATGCTCATTTTTACAGAAAACCTATTTTTATCCTACATTTTTGGCGCGAAGTTCCAGAAGTTAATATCGACATTCATAACTTTTATTCAATTTTTATCGATTAATTTCATATCCTTGACTGTCAGGGCTTTATTTATCGCTGTTTGGCTGTATCAAAAACGGTAGATAAAGTGGTAAAAGCTACCAAAATTATCGCGCTGCTTGAAGAGGGTTGCAGCCAATGTTTCGTGGCTAGGAGGCTAAATGTTAGTCGCTCGACAGTCCAAAGGACCTGGCAGCGATATCAGGAGACTGGTTCCGTCGAGAGAAGGCCTGGTTCTGGAAGAAAACCATGTACCCAACCACGGGATGATCGTTTTCTTGTGAGTCGCGCATTGAGAAATCGCAAATCTTCGTATGTGGATCTTAAGAACAACCTCCAAGAAGTAAGAAATGTGCATATTAGTCTATGGACGGTCAGGAGGAGGCTTCTCGCTGCCAATATACGCAGTCACCGCCCGGCCTGCGGCCCCAAATTACTCCGTGAGCACAGAGTTCACAGGCTTAGGTTCGCTAGAAATTGTGAATCATGGACTCAAGAAGATTGGAATAGGGTTTTGTTCTCTGATGAAGCCAGGATATATCTGTTCGGTGAAGATCGACGTCGGCGAGTGCTAAGAAGACAAGGAGAACGCTTTGCAATATGCACTACTAGCGAACATACACTACTAGCGAGGTTTAGCATTATTTCCCATAAATTGTATCTAAATTTTATGAAATACTGATGAAAACGATTATTTTCTTATTAATTTACCAAATTGTGAGGATAAAACTACCTATAATTATCAAACAAAGCAATATTAACATTTGAAATGGTTCATTGCTTAGGTGCCCGTTTTTTTTGCAAATCAGTTTATTAGGTGTTTACCTATGAAATTGCCGATTTGTATGAAGATTTTCAAAGAATTTTCGTTTCCCATACTAACGATTTTTGTTACAGTTACTACCGCAAGTGCTAATGCCACAATTCTGTTAAGTACAAGCATTGCTTGAAGACTAAGCAATCTAATTCTATATTTTTATTAAAAAAATCAACAATAGTTACAGTACAATGTGGAGACTTAACTTCCGTAAATGCAACTACGAGGCCTGTATTAGTGAACTAAATCAAATAAACTGGGATCAGTACTGTAACTACACTTGCAACGAGTTTATGGAAATTTTTTATGTGCACCTTACATCAATAATAGAAAAAAATACTCCAAAATCTAAGGTTAACAAGTCAAGGTACCCATGTTGGTTTACAAAAGAACTGATAGGTATGTTTAAGGAAAAGGACAAATTTCATAGAAAGTTCAAAAAGTTTGGAAATCGAAGAGACGAAGATATTTTTTCTCTATTAAGAAAAAGAGTAAGAGCAACTGTAGAAAAATGTTTTAATTCTTACATAAATAATATTGAAAAAAATCTCAAAACTGACATTAAAGCATTTTGGAAATACACTAAATCAAAGAAAACTACGAATGATATTCCAAAGATAATGTGTCTTGAGGATGAATCTGCTGACAACGGTATGGATATAACAAACTTGTTTGCAAAATTTTTTTCTTCAGTGTATAGTGTGCCTAGCTCTTCTAAATACACACCGGAATTCTCAGAATCGAGTCATAGCTTATCAAAAGTCGTAATATCAGAAAAGGAAGTAAAAACCGCGTTAGAAACAGTGAATATAAATAAAGGTTCGGGCCCTGATGGCATTCCACCAGCATTTATACGAATTTGTGCTCGAGCTTTAATAACGCCTCTCACAATGATTTTTAACATGAGTCTTTCACAGGGCCGTTTCCCGGATCGTTGGAAAATAGCTAAGGTAGTACCGATTCACAAAACGGGTGATAAATCAGTCATCTCTAATTACAGGGGAGTTTCCATTCCAAGTTGTTTTGCAAAACTATTTGAAAGCTTGTTATATCCACATATTTACTCACACGTGAAACAAATTATTAGTCCTAAGCAGCACGGGTTTGTCAAAAATCGCTCGACTTCATCTAACTTGCTAACGTATGTACATTACATTAGTGTGACGCTTAATAAGGGTTATCAAGTGGATGCGCTATATACAGATTTCGCAAAAGCGTTCGATAGAGTGGATCATGGAATACTGTGTCAAAAGTTACAACATCTCGGAATACATGGCAATCTATTACGTTGGTTTGAATCCTATCTGATGAACCGAACTCAGTTGGTGACACTATATGGGTACGAGTCTACCCCTTTTCACCCACCATCCGGTGTACCGCAGGGCTCAAATTTGGGTCCACTGCTGTTTGTGCTGTTCATTAATGATTTGTTAGAGTTAATCAGTAGTGAGTGTCTCGCATACGCCGACGACATAAAGATTTTTAATAAAATCATCGAAAACACAGATTCTTTGGCACTACAGCGAGATATTGATTTGCTTGTAGATTGGTGTTTGAAAAATAACATGTCACTTAACGTATCTAAATGTCATTTACTAACATTTTCAAGGAAAAGAAATCCTGTCGAATTTCCATACAAGGTGAACATGGTTCAGTTAAAGCGAGAGACTGTGGTGAGGGACTTAGGAGTATGGATTGACAGCAAGCTCTCGTTTAGACAACATTATGACTATATAGTGTCCAAATGTAACAGAACAATGGGTTTTCTATTGAGGTCTGTACGTCCATTTAAGGACCCAAGTAGCATAATTTTACTGTTTAGTTCCTTAATTCGTAGTGTGCTGGAGTATTGCTCGGTGATTTGGTCCCCATATTATGAATGTCATAAAGATAGGATTGAGGCTATACAAAGGCGCTTCTTGAGGCATTTAAGCTGCAAAAGAGGTTTGAGGCGAAAGCTTCCAACCTATGAAGACAGGTTATGTCACTTTAAAATGCAAACCCTAGAGGACAGACGCTCTCTGCAGAGCTATGCAGTGTTATATAAGGTGGTGAATTCGGTGTGGGATACAGAACTATTAAATGAGGTTGGATTTAGGTTTGGTAGAACGCGAAATCAAAAACTTTTTTACTTACCTTTGATGACGTACAATGTATCGCACAATGATCCGCTGTATCGCATGTGTAGAAACTACAATGAGCTCAATGCTGAAGTTGATATATTCCATCAAACGTTCAAATCATTCATTTTTTATTTGAAGTCTTCCAACTAGGTCCCGTTAATTTCTTTTTTTTATTATTGTATTCATTTTTTAACTGTTTTTAAAATTAATTAGTAATTTGTTTGTTGTTTTAACCTACATAAATATATAATTAACCTGCTGTTTAATTAACTAATATTGATCAATGTTGTGCACAATTGTTATTGGTTCCAAACTAACATTTATTTTTAGTATTGGATTGTATGTGTAAATCTAAGTTTGTGAACTGTTATTGTGTCTAAATAAATAAATAAATAAATAAATAAATAAATAGTTTATAAATTATATTAAGTAAATAAAGTGGGCAATATTGCTAACAAAAAAAGGAGTACATTTCGAGGATTTTTTTATCGTATCAGAAACGAAAATAATAATCATTAGATTAATGATTTTTGATCATTATAATTCAATATAAAATCAAGCAATTGATGTACCTTTTAATCACAGAAGTAGTGAGGTTCTCTAGAAGTGTAAGAAAAAAATCGGCAATTTCAAAGACCTATTATTACGGGTGATCTGCTGATCTAGTACCCACCGGAGTACTGGACCCTCGAGATTCGACTTCCTCTACATGACAGAATCGATTCCACCCTATATCAAAAACATCTCCCATTGGACCTAAATTTAACCGATTTAAAAAATTAAGAAAGAGATTGTTACTTCATGGCGGATTCATTTTGTACGGAAATCGATACAGAAGTACCAGGACAGTATAACCAAGCAGGAGATCGAATGGGCACCTAAACTATAATATTTTTAGAAATGTCCAATGAGACCTGAAAAGTCCAGTGGGTACCTTTTTTCATTAGGATCGAATCTTGAGGGTCGAGTGGGTACTAGATCGCTGCTCTTTGCTCTACATCTGAAATGGAAGTGGGCAGGCCACATTTCGAAATACAGGGATAAAAGGTAGAGGCAGTATATATATTGTATAAAATGGTTGGATCCTGTTGGGAAAAGAAATCAAGGCAGACCTTGGAAGAGGTCGGTTAATGACATTGTGGAAATTGCTGCGGGCAACTGGACAAATTATGCCCAGGATAGAGAAAAGTGGCATGGGGTAGGGGTGTTTTGTTTTATTGGTTAAGGGACAACCACAGACCTATACCGCCCTAAATAGTGTTGCCGAACTATTTCTTTAGACTATCGATATTGTCCTATAATATCGATATTGTTGTAATATAGAGGTATACAGCGGAAGAGTTTGTTTGAATCTCAGGAACTACTGGTTCGAATTGAAATAATTTTTGTTTTTGAATTCTTGCATTTTTCAATACTATCTTTATACTTATGATAGATTTTAAATAGAAAATATCGTCCCCTTAGTGGTAAAACCGATTATCTGCACTTTTTTTTTTGCAAAATTTTGTTATAATTAGTGGTAAAACCGATTATCTGCACTTTTTTTTTTTTGCAAAATTTTGTTATAATAAATTCTCAAATTATTGTCAAGATGGCAAGGTAATATACACCTTAACACATAGTGAAGGTGTAACAAAATTTTGCAAAAAAAAAAGTGCAGATAATCGGTTTTACCACTAATTATAACAAAATTTTGCAAAAAAAAAAGTGCAGATAATAAGGGGACGATATTGGAAAAAATCAACTCAACCACAAGTGAATTAAAAATGATATTATTTTTAATTAAAATCACACGATTAAACACAATGGAAATCACAAATAACTTGTTATAATGAATACAAAATTATTGATGAAAGTACTACAAATATCTATCTTTATGTAAGTATTTCTATTCGTCACCTAAAAAACCATATCGATATAGGTCAATATCGATAGTCAATGAAGAGAGTTCGGCAGCACTATTTACACGCCACTGCGCGCACGATGTACCGTGCAGGGTAATAGGCGGCGATCTAATTATCCCACAAGTGCCACCGGACCCTTGCCACCGGGCCGGTATACCGTGTGGTGTAATAGACGCTTATAGGTCTGTGGGGACAACAACGGCCAAGACTAAGTTAAAGGTTTTACACAAATGGTAGCCATAAGTAACAAAAACAACAATATCTAGTAAGAAATAATAAAAACAAGCACCTATATAGAGCTGTCTCTGAATGGGATGCTAGATCAGCATTTTGAGTTACAAAAAACATTTTATAAAAAAATTTCAAACCGACTTCAAAAAGTAAAAAATAAAGCTTTTGGAGTCGGTGCTAGCTAGCTAAGGCCAAAAAAATATATAGTTAATAGAAGTGCAATGTAGAATGCCTTGGCTGGCACCGACTCCAAAAGTTTTATTTTTTACTTTTTGTTTTATTTCAATTTTTTTAGTTACATCATGTGCCGTTACTCACACTAAAAATCACCCATACACAACAATGATGTCATCTAGGTAAACGACTACTTGCCAAAACGTGATTGATATTTTTCAGGATTATGAAAATACTACTAGCCAGATCTTCGTAAAAATTATATGGGACCACACATAAACCATTTTCTTTCAGATAAAAAAAGAATTATAAAAATCTGTTAACAACTGGCGAAGTCATGGTAAAAAATACATAAAAAAAAACAGTCAACTTGAGAACCTCCTCCTTTTTTTGAAGTTGGTTAATAAAAACGGGAGCCATAACAAAAACAACAATATCTAGTACGAAATAATAAAAACAAGCACTTATATAGAGCTGTCTCTGTATGGGATGCTAGATCAGAATTTTGAGTTACAAAAAGTTGTATTAAAGCTCAAAAATTTCAGCAACAAGTGACATCATTAATTTTTAAATGAATACATGTAGGTATATGGTTAGTTTGTTTTCTTTATGTAGATAAACAAAAAAAGTGTATATTATTCTAAATTATAATATTGATCTTACCTTCGCCCATATTGTACCAGGCTCTATCTAATTTCTTCTCAGCTTCCTGCCACTCAGGGTCATCAATGTCTAAGCCGCGCCGAGAACTGGCAAATCTGTGAATAGATATAATTTATGAGAACGAGGAGCTCGAGTACGCAGTGTTTCGCGTGCTCAGCCTGCGGTCGTAGTGGTTAAGCAACTTTTGCAATGGTCGGTTACAGGATGGGTGAACCAAAATTTTTTATGTCAAGATCCTCGGAAGGCACGTTAAGCCTTGGTCACGACTGTATTTGCAGTCATTAAAACCCACCAATTCGCATTGGACCCGCGTGATGAGTCACAGCCCATTCTCCTTAACCCTTCGTATCAGGAATAAACAACATGAAAGTAAAATGATAGTAAACCATCGGTTTAGTATTACTACTAAATATTTACAACAGATGGCGCCCCACGCCTCGCAATCTGTTATGCCGCATCAAAGTCACGAATCTTGTCGGCTCCGATTAAGTTGTGATATAATTCAAACAAAGCGAATTGTGTAGTCGAATCTAAACAAAAGTGAACAATAAACAAGTATCCTGTGATCCAGTGTTTTCTTCTTCACAAACCTATAAATATTCAACTCATCCACAAGGAAGGCCAGTGCCCCAGTAGTGGGGATATTAAAAATGACTGAGAGAGAGAGATATGAATATAATCAAAGCAGTTGTATTCTAAAAATATCAATAAGTGAAAAGTCAAAAACAACACAAATCACTAACGAAAAAACCGCCTGCATCAAAAGACAAGTCAACTGAAAAGATGGAAATAAGATCAATTTTGTTCAACATAATAGGCATAACAATGATTAATGATTCGACTTATTAATAAAGCTATGCCTCCAACTGCATGTTAATACCATAAATTCTCTATTCAGTCCCCATTCCAAAGTGGACCTCTTATATAGAATAACAACTTATTATAGAATAACAACTGTAATGTACCTCAGTCAAATGCAAATAAAAGTATTCTATTCTATTCTATTCTATTCTATAGGATTTGATTCAATGACCATACTGATTTACTTATTACTAGCGATCGCTCGCGGTTTAACCCGCGTGGTTCCCGTTCCCGTGGGAATATCGGGATAAAAAGTATCCTATGTTCATAACCAGGCTATTTACTATCTTTGTACCGAATTCCGTCCAAAACCGTTCCGTAGTTTTTCCGCTAGAGGGCGGCCTAGAGTAAACATCAGCTCCACGAAAACACCTTTAATTATTAGATTTTTCATAGTTTTCCTTCATTAGAGTGACATTAAAATAGAAAAGTGCTATGAAAGTGTTTTAGAATATTTAAATGATAAGGATTAAATTTTTTAAGAAATATATACTTAATTGTATAAAAAATAAATCGTCCTCTATAAAAAAAAACCTATTTGCTGTGCCCTATCAGGGTTCACAATGTACCTACCCTCTTTATGTTACCATCTTGTTACCATTTGTGGATTGCAATAAAATTGAATTGAATTGAATTGAATAGTTTTGAAGCCTATTCAATGCAAACAAACAAACAATGAAATCTTTCCTCTTTATAATATTATTAGCGGCCGCACGCGGCTTCACCCGAGTGGATCCCGATCCCGTGGGAATATCGGGATAAAAAGTTTCCTATGTTCATAACCAGGCTATCTACTATTTATGTACCAAATTTCAATTAAAATCCGTCAGTAGTTTCGGAGCCTATTCAATACAAACAAACAAACAATCAAATCTTTTCTTTTTATAATATTAACTAGCGGTCGTGCGCGGTTTCACCCGCGTGGTTCCCGTTCCCGTGGGAATTTTGGGATCATTTATAGCCTATGTTACTACTTGGGGTCTAAGGATTCTCTATACCAAATTTCGTCAAAATCGGTCCAGTAGTTTTTGAGTTTATTCGTTACATACAAAAATACAAATCTTTCCTCTTTATAATATTATATAGTATAGATTTAAAGTATAAATAAGATTTTTTGTTAATACTGCCAAGCGTTGCTCTGATTAGATGATAGCTATGACATCTTAGACAATGTGCTTCCAGCGAAACTGCACACATCCACAATGCCTACGGATGTTACATTATAAATAAATAAAATAAATATTTGCATACAATGACACCAATTATCTAGCCCATGTTAAGTTTCATTAAGAACTTGTGTTATGGATACTAGATAATGGATAAACATACTTATATACTTTTTTTGTAAATATATACATAATATACATATAAACACCCAGACCAAGACAAATAGACATGTTCATGCACAGAATTATTTGTCTTATTTGGGGATCAAACCCGGGACCTCTGGCGCAGTAGGTGGGATTAGTACCCGTGCGCCATAAAGGTCGTCAATTATTGACTTAGGCACTCTATACAATGCCTAGACTAGACAATAATATTCATGTTTCAAACATTGCCTGCAAAACACCAGGAATTCTATACATTGCCCAAGGGATTGCTTCGAATGCCTGAATTATACAAATTGCCGGTAACATATAAGTCCAAATGAATGAATAAATAAACAAAACTCACTTGTGTGGAGTAGCCCTTTCAGATGGTTCATAAAGCCTCCCTTTATAGTCCCTCAGCGGTTTCATACTCCTTTCACTTCTCTGAGATCGGTCTGAAGGGCCTGCATCCCGCGGCAGCGGGGTCGGGAAGTCCCAGCTTGACTTACGAATGGGGCCTCTTTGATCATCGTCATCTTCGTCCCAAGCTGTTTTGTCAGTAGGTTTTAAGGCCTTCATGCTGAAATATTAAATAATAATAATTGCATTAAATTAACTTTACTAGCTATAACTATATCCCATATTTTAAAAACATGGAAAAGATAAAATTATTTGTAAAGTAAACTGCATTCTGAATGCAATAGAAATAGAGCATCGGGCGGACACATTAAGGAGAATGTCATCATAGTAAAATATAATTTGTGTATTCTATGTAAGATTCACAAATGCACTTCACTTTTTTAATTTATTGTATTAAGTCACCAAAAAGATGACCACATAGCAGCTTTGCAGTGATAACAAATTAACGTAGTAAATACTTATTTAATTTAAAATTATTGCCTTATACCTGGGTGTCCTAGGTTCATCTTTGAACCGTGGTTCATAGTAACTTCTTCTTGAGCTATCTCTTCTGTCACTTCTTTCACTGTCTCTACGGTCTTTCCTCTCTGAGTCTCCACCTCGTCTTTCAGAGTCTCCACTCTTTCTCTCTACATCTCGATCTCTTCTTCTTTCCCTGTCTTTTCTATAATCATCATATCTCCTGTCTCTCTCTCTCTCACGTCTGTCATAACGGTGCCGATAGAAACGATCATCTTCTTCATCCTTGGATGTTTTCTTTTCTTCCTGAGTTGAATTGTGAACACCTTTTTCTTTCAACTCTTTATCTTTTCTGTAATATAAAAACAAAATACTTAATAAGTCCATTGTATTTGATGATTTTAAGTAGTATTTCTTGTTCAATAGAGGTTGGAAAAATACCCGAAATTGAAAGACATAAAATTACAAGCAAATAGAAGGTTAATTACCTTTGAAGCCTCTCCAGCATGCGTTCACGTGCTTGATCTGATATACCACCTGTATATGTAGGAGTTTCTTCGTTGTGCTTTCTGTATTTACGTTCTTTTGTGCCACTAGAATCGCTTGATGAGGCCGCATCATGATCTTCATTTGCGTCATCTTGAAACGATATTAGCCGGTTTTGTTTCCTTTTAGCAGCAGCTAATTTATCAAGCCCTAACAATGAAGGCTTTGCAAACTGAAATTCCGCTGGTTTATCTTTATTTTTAATGATTAACCCACCTGGAGCATCAGCTGAACTGCCTTCTAATCTATGCACGTTTTTCTCATCGTCTGACATAATAACAGTTTAATGATTTTGTAACGTTTATACGCAATCACTTCTATATATCCGTACAAGTATATTTCACTTATTATATTTAATGAAACAATAAAGTTTGGACAACATTTTGTAAAGTTTACTTTGTGAATCGGCTGTCATCACATCAAGTGTCAATGTCATGGATGTCAAAAGTCAATGAAGTGTCAAATTCAGCTTTCAAAGTGACATTGTTTTTTTTTATTGGGAGTTAATATAGTAAGTATATCATGCAGCCAAAAAATATCACAAGTATAATACTAAACACTGGGGTCGTTTAACACACAGCTTTTTCTGCTAGGTATAGTAGTAGTAATAGTAATAATATGCTTCGCCGGCGGCTGCAGCCCAGGCTACCCACAGAATACTAAAGTACAAGTAGTCAAGCCATTTGCGACGACGAGCTCGCGTGTTGCATGCTTACTTGTTTTGTAATGTGCATTTTATTTAACCGCCTCTGTGGTCGACCACCTATATCAGACCCAGAGGTTCCGGGTTCGATTCCCAGCGGGGGGTAAGTACTTACATTTATTATTCGGTTTGGATGTTGGTAGGACTTGTTGTAAGTCCGCCTGGCTAGCTACCACCATCTTATCTAATTCTGACGCCATAACAACAATGTTTTCAGCATTGTTGTGTACCGGCAGTAGAGATGGGCAGGGGAAAAATCCCGATTGGAAAAAACCCAGGTTTTTTCCCATTTTAGGAAAAAATATGGGAATTTTTATATGGGAAAAAACCGAATTGCCGGGTTTTTTCACTTTTTGTTACTTTTCTCATAAAAGTTGTCTTTTAAGGTTTTTGGTCAATTCAATTAGCATCAAAGCAGTATACTCGTCCCAATTTCACTTTTGACGACAAGTGTTTTCAACATAATTTCTGTTGACGCCATCTCACGGGCGTCACGTGAACTTCTCAACCTAAAGTGCCTGCGCCACCGGCCGCGCGGCGCCACTCAGCGAGAACGCTCGCGACGGTGCGCCGTGACACAGCTCGCTCTGTATTCGCATTGAAAATCGAACATTTTCCGCCCCTTTTTTATATATGTGTACACATCGCGATAACGTCGCGACCTGCACCCCGACCGCCTAACGGTATAGCTTGTGGTATTGCTATAGTTATCGATTTTTCAAACCTCCTACAAGGGCTCTCGCTGAAGCTATTACTTTCATACAAAAAATGCAATAGTGAATCCAATAGATGAATAGAAATATGTAGGAATTAGCCAAAAATACTATCTTTGAAGGGTTTTATGATAGTTTGAAATTTGATAGCCATAGCAATACCACACGCTATACCGTTAGGCGGTCGGGCCTCTGGTGACCTACGACCCAGTGATATTGGAATACCAATTAGTGGCCCGAACCGATTCCACGCTCGTTTGGTGTCCGCGTGCACGCCGCGAATCGCGATCTACCCAAGTGTTGGTTCCGGAGAAGGGTGACCCCTTGGAAGTTCATCCCAGGATCATTGTCAGCCCATCAGCTCTTGGAAACTGGAGGCGCCATCAGCTCAAACCCAACCCGTCCGGTGAGTCCATTTTATGCTCATCCCCCTCATATTCCCAATTTGCCCACAGGGGTTCACGCCCCTCTCAGCTCACGTTGAATGCGCTTGCACCCAGCGAGCACATTTTCTGGTACTTCGTAGCCTTTGTAACCCCCCTTTTGGACAATAGTCCACAATTTTTTTTTTTCTCAAAAAAAAAAAAATTTTTGTTATTTTTTTTGTTATCCCTCTCATTTTAATCTCTTCTCAAAGCGGACAGAATTTTCTGATCCATCGTGCCTTAGAACTACCATTTTTGGAAAATATCCACTCTAAAATAGTACCTACTTAATTTTTTTATTCTCAAAAAAAAAAAAAATTTTTCCCGCCCATTTTCTCAAATTTTACACACTTTTCTCACAAGCATATTTATCTTCGCCCCCGAGTTATTTCAATTCCCCAAATTTGGATAAGTCTCATTTTCATATACTTTTAACTTTCATTTCCTACCTACCTTAAACATAAAAAATTATTGTCCGTCGGTAATTTTTTCCAGCACACTCTGGAACATTCTGTTCATATCATCCCATCCAATTCGAGTCTCAACGATTAGTAGACCGATCGCGCTGAGTTATTTTGTAGGCAAAACCTTAAAAAATTCTAAAGTTTATAAAAACTTGCCTGTGGATGTATTTGTATATAAAAAGCTTATTTTTGCGTTTTGTGTCATTTCTTGCCTATGCATCTATAGAAATTCGAATATTTGTGGTGGATATAAATAATTCAAAATAAAACTTACAAAATTGATTTCAAGTTAAAAAACGCAATGGTATTGAATTTAAGATAGCCTGCGTAGTGTACAAACCTAGTTTGTGTCACATTCGTCCAGGGGAAAGTGACTTAAAGTCAGTACATTAATAACTAAGGCAAAAAAAATTATAGTTTAAATAACTAGTACCATAATCTGCAGATTACTTAAATAAACCCATGAAATAAATTTGTGCCAGATTCAGGCATGGGATTTTAGTATTTTCAATTTTTTTGTTTGTCCGAGCTATAAGTGCTTTAAAATAATATTACAATTATTAGAATTTACTTATTTGATATTAAAAATGCATGATTGATGGACAGTGTGAATTTGTGTCATATTAATGCACGGCATTATTAATTAAGAAAAAAATACAAAATAGCGCACGAAGTTAGTAGGTACATAGCGCGCGATGCGAACGAAGCGCAGGCGGCAAGCCCGGCGCGGTCGACCTACCTATACGCGTGGACCGTGTGACATCGCGGCGTCTCGTCCGTCTCAGTCGGGTTATATTCGGTACCTACTATAATAGGTAATTAGATTATCCCGTGATTAGATCAGATTAGGTAAGGATTGAATTGATGAACGAAAGAACACACGCCGTCGTTCGGTTAGTAGAGATTATCATCACAGTCTATTTTAAGCGTTAATCTACTATGCAGATGCAGGTCACATCTAATTTTCAATACTGTTACTGTTAAGCAAGTGAAAGAATGACAGGGTGTCCCTGTCCGGGTCGTCGGTCGCATAGCAGAGCAGATATTATACCTATATGAGTTATTTAGTAGATTTTCACTTTTACTTACAGGTACCTATCGCTTTTCGGTAGTTTTTTTTAAATTATTTATCATATAAAAAAAGTATTCTGCTTTAAGTAGAGTCAGCAAAACAAAATTTATAGCTTGTACTTACTAAATACGGCATAGTCGTAAATTTACAGGAACCGGGTCCGATACTCCGTTAAGAGAACCGGGAATATCGCTACTCCCGGTACTGAGAAACCCCTAAAGCTTTTTTGTATTATTGAGCTGTTTAAAATGTGTGCATAAATGAAAATGTTAGACGCAAGATGAAAGAACCATAGAAAGTGCTGCTGCTGTGAAACTATTTTTTGGTAGTTCCCCGCGTAACACACACAAAAATCAGCTTTTATACTATAACGTACTATTGAAATACGCTCATATTACTGTCTGGCTGTATTGCTGTCTCACTCTGATAAATAGGTCACTGCCCTGTTATACCGCCTAATGATAAGATATCATACAATCAACGATGAGCCTAGAAGGAATTCATTAGGGATTTAGAATCCCCGGGCTTATAAGTATTCGGAAACACAAGAACAGGTATGAAGTTACACTCTAGCGCGGTACAGAAGATAAAATAATCAAAACGCTTAGCCGATTTCGACGCATTGAACTCCAGTCTTTGGAATATATTGTGAAGTACATATTCGTATTTATGCTTGTCTAATGGCAGGGGAAGAGTATAGCTGTCCATTTCTGACCGAAATATATCAGATAATAAAGCGTTAATCTCGCAACAACGCTACTTTCTGTCTCTGCTCAAGGGGTTTGCGTTCAAGCTTATAACAAAAATATCTTTTGTGCGGCGTCGGTACCGCCACAAAAATAGATAGATACCGACGCCGCACTGTAACTGCACCGCGCGCTTTGTATGGAAACAAACGACCGTCCGTGCGCAAAACGACAAATGCACCGCTTCGGCACCGCAGCGATCCGACAAGAAACGTCTAAACTGAAAGCGCCCTTAAAGATGTTTGGATCTTAACTTCAATCATCAAGTCGTGGTCATCGTTTAAGCCACATGACACCCACTGCTAGGTATAAGACTCCCCCAAGGATCTCCACAACGATCGGTCCTGCGCTGCCCGCATCCAGCGGCTTCCTTTGACCTTCACCAGACCGTCGGTCCACCTTGTCGGAGGCCTACCCACGTAGCGTCGTCCCGTGCGCGGTCGCCATTCCAGAACCTTTCCGCCCCAGCGGCCATCGGTTCTTCTCTATGTGCCCCGCCCACAGCCATATCAGCCGAGTAATCCTTCGAGCGATGTCAGTTGCTTTGATCAGTTTAGTTCTACTACGGATCTCCTCATATCAGATTCGATCACGTAGGGAAACCCCGAGCATACTCATTGTTAGCGACCACGATTCACTACCGTAAGTCATCACTGACAACACACACTGGTCATAGACTTTCGTCTTGAGACACTCCGGTAAGTTGGGAGCGATGATTTTACGGAGCTTCCTGAATGCTGCCCATCCGAGTTGGATTCGACGGGAGATCTCTTTCTCGAAGTTGGACTTACCTAACTGGATTGTCTGTCCAAGGTAAACGTAGTGGTCAACATTTCGAGTGTAGGGTTCCCAACGTGAACTGAAGTGGGTATAACATGGGAAATTGACATGATTTTCGCCTTTTCCATCTTAAGACCCAATGTTTGGGAAGCACTACGGAGATCTTCGAGCATTGTGTTCAGATCTTCCAAGGTCTCAGCCGCAAGGACTATATCATTGGCTAAACGAAGATGTGTCAGATACTGGCCATTAATTTTGATGCCGAATCCTTTCGAGTCCAAGAGCTTAAAGATATCCTTCGACGCAGCTGTGAACAGTTTCCGAGAAATGACGTCTCCCTGTCTCACACCTCGCTGAAGTTGGATGGGATTTGTGTTCTGGTTCTGTAATCGGTCCGACATGGTGGCATGTTCGTATAAGTACCTCAACACCTCGAAATACCTATAGTCCACTTGGCACCTCTGGAGAGAATGCAGCACCACCCAGGTCTCTATCGTATCGAAGGCTTTCTTATAGTCCGCAAACGCCAAGCAAAGTAGCAAATTATACTCCTCGGTCTTCTGTATAACCTGCCGAAGCATATGGATGTGGTCTTTGGTGCTAAAGCCTTTTCAGAACCCGGCTTGTTCGTGAGGAAGTCGTCGAACCTGCGAGCTAGACGACTCGTTATGACTCTCGAAAACAACTGAGTTTGCGTTTGGTATAGTTGGAGGAACCATTTCAACGTAAAAAACCTTTGCCAGTAAAGCAAAGCTTTTTTCATACTAATTAATTTTTTTATGAAATATTAAAAGTTGAAACTCAATGAAAATGACACGCATGATCAGCAAGCATATCCCTCAAAGTAGGATTCAGGTTGAAAGGACTGACCGTTTCTTATCCTGTTAATCTTACAGCCTCAGTGGACAACCAAATTAGGGAATTAGGGACAAGATGTAAGTTAGCATTGGCTTGGCTATTTCACTAAAGGCCAGGGCGAAAAAATTTAACTATTCTACATCTATATCAATAAAAGCTATAGACTTGCTCGGTCGTCAACTGAAGCTTTTTGAGTTACATGACAAGGGGGCAGAGTTGTATTGCGCTATTAAGAGTCTGCCTGCGGAGACAGGTTCATGAACCAGTTCAGTAGTGGCTCGTGCATCAAATTTAAATTCAATTTCGATGTCATTTATTCAGTCTATGCTGTTACAAGCACTTATGAACGTCAAAGAAGCTGCGCCATCGGCTCACAAACCCTACGGCTTGATACTGGATTTTCTTTGCTAGGAAGGCATTGAATGATGACCCGATATTCAATTTTCTCCATACTTGTGAACAACGATAAGATGCTTAATTAGTAGCTACCTGGGCAAATGAACCTGTCTCCACAATCTCCCCAAAACCGGAAAGTTTCCGATCTCAGGAGATTGCAATGCAAATATGGCTAGCCAAACGAAAGGTCAGAAGTCAGATAATGTTTATATAACATCGATAAATAATCCCAGGAACTCCTGGTTACGAATTTTCCCGAGATTCCCGATACGGTACTTACTGGGGCACATTAACTGGCACCGGTTTTAACATGGTATCGCAGAACCGGTTCTCATTAATAGTAAACTTCAATATAAATATATTCAAATGAATGAGTTCGAGATAGGAAAAAGTACCGGGAATTCAAAGTTCAATTTTTTCCCCGGGACTCCCAGTACTGACGCAAATTAACTGACACCGGTACCATCGTATAGAAGAACCAGTATTCTTGGTTCTCATTAATAATAATGAATGGGTTAGAAATGCTAAACTATAAAACAAAATGTATTAAACGAGTGATTGACAGTGGGTGCATGATTTCTAATTTCAATTTTAACAATCAGAAAGGCTGTCATTTAGAATAGTGGCACTTGAGGTGGTATAAAGTAAAAACAAATTATACTTACTTACTTGCCTAGATCAGATATATATCCAGTTTTCTTTTTTAGCTTTTTATTTAATGTTTACCTACTTCTAAAAAACTTCTTAGTCTGGTCATCAACTTACTTAAAAATAATTAAGTAGATACCTTCTTGACTAGCAATGTAGGTACCGTCAACAGCACGTACGGCTTTACATTTGCACTACGAAAACCACCGACGAGCGACGTAAGGGCGCTCTCAAGGTCACACACACCGCTCGCGTGTCGCGTCGCGTCCCATGCGCTTGCTCTTAGCGGCAAATTTCAAAATGTTCCGGATTTAAACTGAATCTAATAATATAAGATTCCATGGATAAAAACGACACAAATTTTGAATAGCGTTTCGTTATATCATAAAGATAATAAAAACATAAACTCTAATAACTTGAATTTTCTTTTGTGACTTTTACAGCGTTTTGAACAAAAAAAGGAAAGTTTCTGAAAATTCCATGGAGGAATCTGACACAAAACATTATAAACAAAAGATACCATTTGATCTAAAACTTATAACACTTATTTCACCAACTCTAATATTCTTTTGAGCTACTGAGGCGACATCTTAGGTAATGGTAAAATAACAGTATTCCCGTGGAGAGAGATGACACAAAAACCTAGTGTACATCGTTTACGACTTTCTAATCCCCATGAAAGTAAAATTATCGTCTCTAATTTTCTTTCCGGCCGATAATGTCAGAAAAGACAAAAACGTCAATATATACTTATCCCTGCACCTAAGATGACACAAAATCATATATTAGGTTAAGTAAATGGTCCTGGAACTGTATACCAAAAATCAAGAACTTTAATATTTTTGAAACCTCAAAACTTATCCCTATCGGTCTATAGTGTGAGAAGTGAAAGATTGATTATTATTGCAAAAAAAATTCGTGCGATGCGTCATCGTTTACTCGAGCGAGACGGACTGTAGGGACAATATTGTACCTGTTAGCTGCTTATCTGATCTACGCTAATTACGGTCGGCCCAATAGGAATAGAAATACACATTTTTTCTCACAAGTTAATATTAAGTTCGTAGTTTGATAATTGCCGGTTCGTACAAGCGGTGAATAGATAGATACGTACCTACTTAGTGTACCTACATAGTTCATTCGGCACATTAATTATTTTTTTTCTTTTTCTCATTTTATTACTCGATAGTATCATTAAGTAATACTAGTACCTATAGTTTGAACAGCCCATTCGTTCGGAGCGCGCGACTTATAGGTACATAAACATATGTAAGTACGACCCAGGTAGCTCCGCTCATTAGCGAATTGCGAAAAGATTGCAACACATTGTTATTTTCATTCCATTTCTTACGCCTTATCTATGCAAATAAAAAGTAATAGTTTGATTTAAGTGTTTATTGCATTTCAGTGTGTATTATTAAATTCAAATTACGTCTCGGCTCAAATATCTTATTAGGAGTAGTTTAAGGTTTGTTTACTTTAATTACAATTCGCGTAGTCTTCCGCTCAATCCTTGCTTCGCTCGGCGTTTTATTCTTTATTCGGCAAACATTGTATACTATAAATACAATACTATACTACTACTATTATTCCGCTCAAACGCTATATTGTATACAATAACACATTAATATTAAAATAAGTATTAGTGTATCTTCTCAGACTAGTTAAACAGTTTTTTTTTGTTTTGTTGTTTACTTTATTTTTTATTTTTATTACACTTGCTCACTATGCCTTCTAAGTCTCAAGCAGCCATTTTCCGAGAGGCGGTAAAGGGGATCAATCAGCTCAAAGAAATCGGGGTAGCCGTTCAGGGGAAAGATTCAACATACACTTTAACCGATTTCACCGCCCGGTATACCCGCATCGAGGAGCATAGACGTCGCCTTGAAGACGTCTATCACAACATTCTAGATACTGAGGACCTCACTCCTGACGCTGAGGCCTCCTACACAAAACATTTTAATGGGGCCATGGCCAATTATACAGACGTGTTGGTAGCATTCCAAAAGTTAAATGAAGCCGCGGCACTACCATCAACAGCTCATCCCACCACTACCATCACGCCGCCCTCCACCATTCTGCCCAAAATAGCTTTACCTCACTTCAGCTCTCGGGTTGAGGATTGGCCTTCATTTATCGCTATCTTCCGGAGCCTGACCGATGATATGACCACTATCTCGGACGCAGTGAAGTTCCATTACCTTCTCTCGTGTTTATCAGGCGAGGCGCGCACGATGGTGTCTCATCTTCAGCTCACCAATGAAAACTTCGGCGTGGCCATGGACATACTCACCAGGCGCTATGAAAACCGCCGCGTGCTCATCGACCGTTTTGTGGACATCATCCTGGGGCTCCCTGACATCACCATACGTTCGGATATCCGCAAACTCTTCCTCACTCCGCTCATTTCAGCGCAAAGCGCGCTTACAAATCTTGATCTGCCCATGAAAGAGTCCGACTACGTTTTCGTTTCCATTGTGGTGCGAAAGCTTAAAGGGGAACTCCGGACCCTCTTTGAGCGTAAGTATGGTTCGCGTCAAACTCTGCCCACCCTTAATAACCTAGTCTCATTTCTTGAGGAGCACGCTCGTTGTGTGGAGACCGAGTTCTCCAGCCCAGGTACCTCACGGTCCAATCAGCCCTCGCCTCAATCAGCTCAATACCGCAAACACTCCTCACCGCTACCTCCACGTAGCCCCCCGCGTCATCTCACTCATCACGAATTTCGTGCAGCCCCAGCCCCGGCTAGGAGCCAGCTAGGCTACAGACCCCCACCCCCCGCTCATTACAGAACCGCTTATTCGGCCCAACCATCGGCTGCCACTAAGGGTATGTCCATGCCCTGCCCATTTTGCCATGAGAGAGGGCATAAGCTAATCGCCTGCCCCAAATACAATAATCAGCCAATCCAAGGCCGGTGGGACTTTATTAAAGCTCGCAACCGTTGCCGCCGCTGTCTAGGCCCACATTACGATAGTGAGTGTAAGTCTACCCGGACCTGCAAAGAGTGTGGAAAAGATAACCACCACACATCTCTTCATCGACCCAATGAACCAGCTGCTCAACAATCTTCAGCTCACCTTTTACCCCCACATTTGAGAGACCAGCCTAGACAGCGCCCAGCCCATGAGCCTCAACGTTTTTCGGCTCATGCATCATCACAACCCGCCCCGTCTCCGTACAATCCGCCCAATCACTCACGTTCACCCAGTAGGTCACGTGCAGGTGGTCAGCAGTGACTAGAGACGATAACAGAGCATAATGAAAATCAGCACACACACACACACACTCAGCTCATACACAGACACCACAAGCCCACTCCTCGATGCCAGCTCAAACAAACAATTATTATTTTTGTAATTCCGCTCTACGTGAAGGTCACGTAAATAATTTTCCAATATTATTGCCTACTGTTTCGTTAAAAATAGCTGACGTGCATGGTAAATTCCACACAGCACGAGCATTATTAGATTGTGGTAGCATGCTAACTCTTATAACACAGCGCATGGCTCGAATTTTAAATGTACCGCTCAACCCATCACCTCTGAAAATCGTAGGAGTGGGTAACCAACACACACAGGACTCAACAGCATCTATCACCATAGTGTGCAGACCGATTAATCGTGACACACCTATGATTACGGCTACAGCTCATATTTTAAAAAATGTTACTGGTGACTTACCATTGCAAAAGGTTCCAAACCTTGCATGCATCGAGGGCCGGCCACAGATTCCCTTGGCAGACGAAGAATACTACACACCAGCTCCCATCGATCTTATATTAGGTTCTGACGTTCTGGGCCAAGTTCTAGACGGTACTAAGGTTCCGTTAGGCCCGGGGAAGCCCATAGCCTTCGGCACGATTTTTGATTTTGCACTGTTAGGGCCTATTGAGGAATTACATACAACACCTGTAAACAAGTGTAACGCGGCTCATACCCTCAGCTCACAGTCAGAAACCGACATGTCTACGCATGACATTTGTAAGAACCTTGAGAGGTTCTGGGAGTCAGAAGAACCCCAACCTCATATAAAGATCAGCCCATTAGAAGAGCAGTGTGAGGAGATCTTCCGCACCTCAACCACTCGAGATTCGTCAGGCCGCTACGTGGTTACATTACCATTTCTATTAGAAGCGCCGACCTTAGGAAATACTCATGCCATTGCGTTACGTAGGTTCCTCAATCTAGAAAAGAAGCTACAAGCCAATCCGCTCCTCCGCTCGAAATATGTAGATTTTATGAATGAATATCTTGAGTTAGGACATATGTCACTCTGCCACCCAAGTACCTTTGCAAATAAACCTCACTTCTATATTCCTCATCATGCCATTTTCAAGGTAGATTCAGACAAGCTACGCACTGTATTTGACGGTAGCAGTAAAAGCTCAAATGGAGTCAGTCTAAATGATTGTCTACACACAGGTCCACCTCTTCAACAAGATATTGTTGATATTATTATGTCTTTTAGAACCCATTCTGTAGTCTTCAGCACTGACATCAAAAAGATGTTCAGGAATATCCTCATCCGCCCAGATCACAGACAGTACCAACTAGTTCTCTGGCGGTCGTCTCCCGACCAGCCTCTGCTCACTTATGCGCTTAATACCGTCACGTATGGTTTACGGTCCAGCCCTTATCATGCCATCCGCACACTGCTGCAACTGGCCGATGACGATGGTCAACGTTACCCTCAAGCTGCTCATGCCCTTCGTCATTCAATTTTTGTGGATGATTTACTCTGTGGTCAAGACTCGGTGGAGTCTGCACAGGCACTCCAAAACGAGTTAATTGAGTTGCTTGCCCTAGGTGGCTTTCAACTCAGTAAATGGACTTCAAACTCCCCCCAGCTCTTAGACCGGTTTCCAGAGGATCAATGCGACATGCCTAAGAACTTTGATATCAGCCCAGAATCGAATTCCATTAAAGTATTGGGTATCCAATGGATTCCTCGTTTGGACGAGTTCACTTATCGCATCTCTCTCCCCCCGCTCACTCAACCTACAAAGCGCTCCATTCTCAGCACAGTCGCATCCCTTTATGACCCCAACGGATGGGTTACACCGGTCATTCTTCGCCCAAAGCTTCTCTTACAGAAGTTATGGCTTTTGAAACTGGGATGGGACGATCCCGTTCCCGATGATGTTCTCACAGAATGGCAGCACATTGAACAAGACCTCCCTCAGCTCTCAAGTATTAGTTTACCTCGGCACATGTGCGAAAATAAGCTCACGTCCACTTACGCGCTTCATGGGTTTGCGGACGCTTCGGAGACAGCCTTTGGTGCCGTTGTTTACCTTCATGAACTCAATGATGACGGCCATGTCAATGTTAGGTTGGTCATTGCCAAGTCCAAGGTCGCACCTATCAAGAATCGCCTCTCGATTCCCAAGCTGGAACTTTCGGCTGCAGCTCTTTTATCACAGCTAATGAACCGTGTGTCAGCTCAATTGTCAGCTCACATCACTATCAATCACTGTATTTGTTGGTCAGATAGCACTATAGTCTTAGCCTGGATCAACACGCCCCCTCATCGACTCCAGACATTTGAAGCCAATCGAGTAGTGAAAATAACATCACATTCGTTCAGCTCCACGTGGAGACATGTTCCCACGAATCTCAACCCTGCCGACTGCGCGAGCAGAGGAATGTCCGCCCAATCTCTTGCAACTCATGAACTTTGGTGGTCTCCCACATGGCTCAAAGAGCCTTCTTACGCCTGGCCGAAGATGCCACCGGCTCTAGGTCATCACGTTTTACCAGGCCTTAAGCCTAAAAAGGTGCTCGCTCATATAGCAGTTCCCGATCTAGACGAGGATCTACTCACACGCTTCAGCTCTCTTGACAAGCTCGTTGGAGTGACAGCTTGCATCAAGCGTTTCATTCACAACTGTAGGCAACACCTAGAGGCGCGGCGCTCTGGACCATTGTCAGTTGGAGAACGTAGGGACGCTCTCCTATTCTGGGTCCGCTCTGTCCAGCACAACCAGTTTGCTGATGATATTCATCGGCTCCAAAATAACAAACTTTGCACCACTCGACTCCAGCGTCTTTCACCGTTTTTGAAAGATGGTCTTTTAAGGGTCGGTGGTCGTCTCTCGAATGCTCAAATTAGGTACGACGCTCAACACCCGCTCATTCTACCCAGCTCTAGCCCACTCGTGGATCTCATCATTGATCACTACCACAAATTACACTGCCATCCTGGCGCTGACACCTTACACGCTATTCTACGCCAGCAATACTGGATATTATCCGCTCGCCGCGTTATCAGACACCGCGTATTTAAATGTATTAGGTGTTTCCGTTGCCGGGCACAAACTCATGCCCCGTTTATGGGTGACCTGCCAGCGGACAGGGTTACACCTCAACCCGTATTTAGCCAAGTCACAACTGACTTTGCCGGCCCATTTTTCGTTAAATCTAGTACATTACGTAACGCTAAACTTCTCAAAGCATACTTTTGCATATTCGTGTGCCTCTCAACAAAGGCGGTACACCTAGAGGCCGTCTCTGCTCTTACCACGGAAGCCTTTCTCGCGGCGTTACAACGCTTCGTCTCGCGACGCGGTACACCTGTTCTTATTAGATCGGATTGCGGTACAAATTACATAGGCGCGAGAAATCAGCTCATAGACGTTCAGAAATTTCTCGTCGAGAACGATGATGCAATCGCTCATAAACTTGCCAGTCAGCACATAACATGGTTGCTGAATCCCCCTAAGGGACCCTGGTTCGGTTCTTTGCATGAAATTAATGTGAAATCTACTAAGCAGTTGTTTTACCGTGTAGTAGGTGAACAACACCTCACTTTCGAGGAATTCTCCACACTTCTCACACGAATCGAGGCTGTGCTCAATTCTAGGCCTCTCTGCCCACTCTCGTCTCACCCTTCGGACTTTGAAGGTTTAACTCCTGGTCATTTCATTATAGGCCGTCCGCTCACTGCTCTGCCCGAAATGTCCTTTGATGACAGACCTTTATCTGCCCTTAGACGTTTTCAGCTCATTCAGGCTATCTCTCAACGCTTTTGGACACTGTGGAGCAAATCCTACCTTCACACCCTTCAAACCCGCTCCAAATGGCTCTCCCCTTCCTCACCTCCTCAAGTTGGCGAACTCGTACTCATAAAGGAGGATGATCTGCCTCCGCTCCAATGGAAGAACTTGGACACCGCATATGGACATCTGCGCAGGCCTGTGCTCAAGATAGCCAGGCTGCCGCTGGATTCAGCTCAAGAAGAGGTGCCTTCCCGGCCCCCCCCCAGGATGTTGACGCCATCTCACGGGCGTCACGTGAACTTCTCAACCTAAAGTGCCTGCGCCACCGGCCGCGCGGCGCCACTCAGCGAGAACGCTCGCGACGGTGCGCCGTGACACAGCTCGCTCTGTATTCGCATTGAAAATCGAACATTTTCCGCCCCTTTTTTATATATGTGTACACATCGCGATAACGTCGCGACCTGGTGACCTACGACCCAGTGATATTGGAATACCAATTAGTGGCCCGAACCGATTCCACGCTCGTTTGGTGTCCGCGTGCACGCCGCGAATCGCGATCTACCCAAGTGTTGGTTCCGGAGAAGGGTGACCCCTTGGAAGTTCATCCCAGGATCATTGTCAGCCCATCAGCTCTTGGAAACTGGAGGCGCCATCAGCTCAAACCCAACCCGTCCGGTGAGTCCATTTTATGCTCATCCCCCTCATATTCCCAATTTGCCCACAGGGGTTCACGCCCCTCTCAGCTCACGTTGAATGCGCTTGCACCCAGCGAGCACAATTTCAATGCTGATAAATGGCACACTTACGGTATTGAAACGTGGCCGCTAACTATGGGTCTGATAAGAAGGCTCAAGGTCACCCAGCGTGCAATGGAGATGGCTATGCTCGAAAAGACAAATGAGGAGATCCGTAGGAGAACTAAAGTAACCGAAATCGCTCAGGATTGCTCAGCTGAAGTGCCGGTGAGCGGGACTTATAGCGAGAAGAATCAATAGCCGTTGGGGCGGAAAAGTTCTGGAATGGCGACCGCGCAAGGCCGACGTTCCGTGAGTAGTATCTCGACAAGGTGGACCGACGATCTGGTGAAGGTCGCGGAAAGCCGCAGGGTGCGGGCAGCGCAGGTCCGATCGTCTTGGAGATCCTTGGTGGAGGCCTTTACCCAGCAGTGTGTTGTTGTGTTGTCAATTTTCTTTTAATATTATGAATATGCTCTTGTGTGCTGAAAGACCGTTCAGTGGCTGCCGAAATGCATGGAGCAGTCAGGATCCTTACTGCAACCTTGCTCAATAATTTTGATCGGCAGAGCCCTTTCCACCAAACGACTGGGTCCATTTCGCCGACATGTTTCCATATGAAAAGTCTGCCCCATAAACCTTGTTTTGCTCTATAGTTGGACGGACGGACGCTCGGGAAGTGTGTGTGGTGGGGTCGCGCCTAGGTATACTGCCCATGCTAGGCAGTGCGAGACGTGTGCGCGGCGCGGGAGGGGACTGATCACCAAATACGCACTTGCCGTCCTCTCCCCGCTTCCGCAAATAAAATAAAAAACAAACAAGTGTGTTTTCAAGGTCATAATTTGTCGCGGAGATTGTAAAAGAGTTGACAAATTGTCATGAGCTTCACCATTTGACCATAAATCCTATATAAATGATCTTTCTCATAACGGATACGTCCCATTACTTACCAGAGTTGTAGAACGTAACGTACTACCATTCACCATTACTTTAAAATTGTTTTTATTGTTTGATGCAACAAATTCACTCCATAAAATTAAAAAACCTGAATAAAAACCCAATTTGGAAATTTTCCTGGAATTTCCCAGGTTTATTCCCTAAAATGGGAAAAAACCGGGTGAAATCCCATCTCTAACCGTCAGTAACAGTTAGAGATAAGATAGCCAGTTCCTTAGTAGCTGAGGATACTGGGAGAGGCTCGCTTCCATCTTCAACCTTATCAATACTTAAAATCAGGTATAATAAAGGCTAGGTGTCTCCACGTCGTTCATAAAAAAAAAATCAGCAAAACACTAGAAGTCGCGGGCATGCAAGTAACGTAGTACATATTACTTCCATGGTCTCGGGTTCAATCAAGTCCGAGTAAAGATTATACTTAGAGCTCTTGTAAACGTCCGTTTTTTACACCGTTTTTTTGTGGTTTTTTTCCCGGACTTACAGTGTTGTATGGGCTACAATGAACGTTTGTACACGCGTCGAACATCGGTCCGGCGAACAATTTACGCCGGATGCAGCTACGTCTCCCGTCGGCGTGACGGACACCGGTCCGGCGTAAGAAAGAGCGGTCATCCACGCCCCAGTGCAGTGTATTGGTGCGTGTTGACGCTGCCGGACGTATAGCCGGTTTTCTGTGAATTGAGTGCCGTCTAACTGCGGGCTTAAAAAATGGATGATATTGACATGGAATTGAAAAAATTAGTTTCATCTTCTTTCAACTCCGTATAAAGAGTATGAAATGCACAATATTCTTCCCTTTCCAATAATATAGGATGCACCCACGATGATATCTTACGTTTTTCTGTTTCTTTTTGTTTCTTCTTGTACAATTAGTAGGCCAATACGAGTATTTATTTCTTATTATTCGACATTTCACACGTGTGTAATCTCTGACAAGAAGTTTACAACTAGCGCATATAGACGGCAGCTCAAGCTAATATCCATCCGGTAAATAAATTATGTGTTTACAAGGACATCCGATTTTTGACGGTCCGTCGTCCGGTGTAAAAAACGGACGTTTACAAGCGCTCTTATTCGGTTTGACTGGCGATACCTTCCTTAAGACTTTGTTCTATTATGTTCGCCTACCTAGGACCTAGCATCATTTTATAAAAGTCTTTCGCCCACCTACTACAGTATTTTCAGCCTTGTTGTGTTCCAGCAGTTAGGATTAGATTAGAAATCAGCGTCAGCCTTATCGCTTACTTAATGCTGAACTGGACACCCATTTGGTACTGACGTTGTGGGACACTAAATTCCTTGTACCTTTCAACTTTTCACCTTTAAATGTTTCATGTTTTTGTACCGCATGTCTTTGTTATACCTAGGAGTAAAATCTATATACTTAATTCAGGTTCGCAAAATTTGTGACGACTCGATAGGGACTTTGGCGCGTAGTACGCGGCCGAGTAAGGTATCAAATTAAAGGTACTCGAGTCTATTTGTTCCGAAAACTATAAAATATACAAAATGTTAAACGTGATGATCACAAACTGCAATTAAAAAGTGTCATTATTTTCGCATAATTTGGAATTTTTCGTCGATCGACGAACCCGAGTATCGGGTTGTAACCGCCCTAGTATAATGTTAATTTGTAAAATATCCTGTGTTTGGTTCAAATAAAAAAAGTTTGTATTTGTATTACAGGTTAAGATCTACAGGGGTTGAGGATTCCGGAAGACCATGATTTTACCTACAGCCTTATTAAAGCGTATCCCCATAGCGGTATCAATACATAGAGAGCGAGACAGTTTTATTCTAAGTATCGTACCACCACAAAATGTAGGTATTAATAAGTTAGGTACTGTAGTACATACTATCAGTATTATTTTCTTCTTATGTAAGTATTTTTTATTTTAATTATTATCAATTTAGGAAATCATTTTATAAGATGTTGTTCTTTATCATAATTTTTTAATCACACGCATGAGAGGAACCGTCGCGTCGTCGCGTTAATTTAATCGGGATAATAACCGTGGTAGGGCAATTTTTATTGGCATCCTCTGGTGGGCGGCGATAGCCTAAAACCGCAATTTCTCAATGATGATTACTCACAGACAGATGAAAATAGCTTCTTAGGACAGAAACATTAGAGGAGAACAATTTGGTTAAGGTCCTGCTTGAGTGAGTTTTACATAAACCTAACCTCTATATAGTATCTATCTATCCATCCTTATCTACGGTCTTGTACATTCATTTACTTTTGTTACATAGCGGTTACCTTAACATTTTTTATAGTTTTATAATGCACTTTTGACCGTTCTTAAAAACATTCCAGGGTCGTATCCACGAGCAGCATCTAAACCTGCATCGTCTGCATTCAACCACCTCGACACCTACTTACCCATACTCTGTGTACCTGCCGAGCGCTCGCCTGTACCGACCTACCCCGGAGCAACTCCACTCCGTGACTACGTGCGCTTCACTACACCGAGCCCACACTTAAAACCTTTAAACCTGCAGTGGATTTTTTACACAAAACAAGGTAGGTACTTATGATTATTCAATTCAATGATTTAAAAAACCATATTAATCAGCTGGGACTAAAAAAAAATAGCGCTTTTACTTTAATATTAGCGAATAAAGTAAAAGCGCTATTTTTTTAGTTCTGATTCTTTTTTCGCTGCATGCTCCATCCCGCCCTGACTGTAGTGAAGTGAGTGACTGATTACTTTAGTCTACCATGCCGTGACGCGTATTTATTGATGAAATCCACTTTGATATAATTAAAACAGTTTAGGAAGTTATGATGAGCATAGACTCACTCCACACATAATAATGAGCTAGGCAACGAAATTAGGTAGATAAAGCGCAATAATAAAATTATACACTTACTTATTTTTAACGAATAAATAATCTAATTTTTCATCATTGTACGACAGGCAAAAATAGACCAGTATGCGATCAACTCGTGTGGCATAAAGACGCGATGCCAATGCTCTAACAATTTTATTATAGTTTTGGCGCGAAACTTAATCGCCGCGTGTTTCGAATGCCTTTGCTTGTGTTGTGTGGTGTATTGGAACTGTGATTATGACAAAAAGTTTACAGTGGAAACTTTTTAATTTACCTTTGAAATTATAAAAATCGGAATGTTTTACGGACAACAATGCGTGACAAGGTCGATTTCGGGGCAATTTAATATCGTGTGAAAAATAATAGTCATAGTGATTCAGTGCTCTTTTATTTTGTAAAGTGAGTTTTGTCATTAGTGTGATCATATTATCTGTGGTTGTATAAAGTAGGTATCTTTAAAAAAAATGGACAAGCTCACGGAAAAAGATTTGCCAGGTTTGTAAACAACTTTTTATATTTACCTACCTTCCTCTAAGTTAGTGCTAATAAGCGTCGTGATCATAAATCTAACACGTCATCTTCGGTTCACTGAATTTTACAAATTACGACCGCAAGTACCTACCTATACATGCGCCCGACGCGGTGTAAACAGTCTTTTACAAGTCTCAAAGGTGCTAAGTTACTACAGATGACTTAATATTAAATTTACAATTTTTATATGAGCGAAATTTCTTATATTTTAATCTCGGCTAATTTCAGTACTAACACAGAGGATCAACGATTGTCACGAGGGGATTAACAAGATAATTATTTTTGTTAATCCAGTGATAGTGGCGCTACGCCGATTACCATGGAATGGAAGTATTAATCACATTTTTTCTAAATAACTATTTTGACAATCAATTGGGATGAAACCGCCAATTACTTAATTCAAAGTTTAGGTACCATCTATACTTGGTTGCCATTACAAACTTAAGCTTTAAACGCCCGAAATTAATAACCTATCTGTAGATATGGATTGGGCTATCTGAGATAGTTGCCTAGGATATTTTTGTTAATATGACCAAAATAACGACGGTTGCTAGGCAACGAAGTCAGTGTCCTAGGCAACTGTCTAAGATAGCCCTATCCATATCTACAGATAGGTTATTAATTTAGGCCGTAAGTTCTTCCCGCGTCTCTTTTCCCGAGCACATAACATACAACCCAAATCTCTTCAAGGTGAATAGGCTTCTTCTGGGCGAACTCGCTCCCTCTTAGACCTCATCTACACAATTCGGCCAGATTTAGGCCAAGATTAAGCCCATTTGTATTAAAAAAAGGAATTATATATAATTTTTTTTCAGGTTCTAGCAACTAGTTGCTCAGACGGGATACGTAGCAACTTGGGAAAAGCAAACAAACTTTTATTTTTAGATTTGTAATATTAGGTAGTAGGATTTTTGATAAAGCAATTTTTAATTTTAACCGCCTCTGTGGTCTAGTGGTAACAACCACCGGTATCAGACCCAGGGGTCCCGGGTTCGATTCTCAGCGGGGGTCCAATTTGTTTGGTTGGTGGTAGGATTTGATGTGAGTCCGCCTGGCTAGCTACCACAATCTTATCTAAGTCTGATGCCATTATAACACCGTTTTCAGCATTGTTGTGTTCCGGCAGTTAGAGATTAGATAGCCAGTTCCTCAGTGGTTGAGGATTCCGGGAGAGGCTTGCTTCCATCTTCAGCCTTATCAATACTTAACATCACATATGATGAAGGCTAAGAGTCTCCCCGTCGTTAATAATAAAAAGAAAAATGGTTGGTTCATTGAACAAATCTCCAGAGTTTTTTCATAAGTAGCAATTTTTAAAAGCTCTAAAAGTGTGATCGTTAAATCTTGGCACTTTATTTTTTATCATTTTCTATTGCCTCGTGTTTTTTTTTCTGAAAGAAATATAATCTTTTCGTCCCACTAATCCTTGGTTGTTATTTTCCAAGGAAAAGTGTCATTTTCATTCTTCCATTTGGCTGCTCTAGAGTGGTTTTAATGTCATTTAGTTTTATACGATACTTCACTTTCATAACTTAGGTCTCTAATTTTGTTTTGGTCATAAAAATCTTTCGTCACTACTTTCTTGTCTAACAATAATTTCGTTTAGTTTTGCGTTTCAGTTCAATCTTTATTCCTATATAGTCATTCCGTAAAAATAGGATTTCCTGTGGCTTAATTATTACGAGAATGACTGAATTGAGGGAGATTTGTTGTATAATATCTACCGTACAGCCTAGTAGGAAAATTTTTCAAAGACGGCACTAAAAAATTGATAAGTAACCTAACTCATTAGCAAAGTTGCGCCGTAATTTTGCATTCCACAGCGTGATTTATGAAGATGTGAATATGACGAAGCCCCTCTTTGAAGAGCAGTGATAAACCTACCGCCAGACACTTCAAAGGAGATTGACGGGTTCTCGGCAAGAACTGTTTACTCTCACGACTTTTAGGCGCAAGCCACACTGCCGGCGAAGCGAAAGCTTAAAATACTTGGGTTCTTTCTTATATGCCGAACTACGAACTTACATCCATTTGCACTAAAGTTAAGAAAGAATCGCCGAAGACTATTCTTATCTAATCTTAAGTATGTATAAAAATTGCATAAAAGTTTAGACTTTTGTGACGTTCCTAAATCCAAAGGCAGCGCTTAATCCAAAGGCAGACTTAAGCTATTCTTAAATATTATAAAGGTTAGTGCAAAGCAATTTTTAAAAGATTAATATAGATTTTATAATTTTTTATTTATTTATTATTTTTACCACACACAGAAATACAATAAATATTTTACAAAAAAGCACTATGTAAACCACTTAGGTTTGTGAATAGACCTATTAGATTCATACACGTATACAATAAGAAGTTATGTGTTATTTTATGTGTTATAGAATATTCTTAGGCGATTCTTCTTAAGTTTAATGTAAATGATAAGAATAGCCTTTGGCGATTCTTAAGTTTAGTGTAAATGATAAGAATGGCTTTGGCGATTCTTAAGTTTAGTGCAAATGGGTGTGGTGCAAAGGGGGCTGAGTTTTAAGTTAGAAATAATAACTTTTGTCAGATACTTAAAACATAACTGGTAAGGAAATAAGATTGATATTCAAACCGCAGGTATTGAAGTTCGCGGTATATGCGAAGCGAAGAAAACTCATAATGATTATGATTATGATTTAGCTTCTCTCTCAGTGTGACTTTAGTTTTTAAATGGTTAATATGGTAGACAAGCGAAACGAAAATAAGTCATACGGGCTGTTAGAAAACCTAACATCGAAGGCTAAGCCGGGAGCTTTGCTTCTTTTATTATGACAATTAAAATTGTACTTAATAATGTTCTGCATATTTCAATTATGCGGTTTCATTATTATGCGCAATAAGCGTTATGCTTTTTTATTCAATGTTATGCTTAAATATGTTATGTCAAATCTGTTATGCGATATGCGTATTAATAATGTTATGCGTTTTAAGGGGCACCCGTCCCTTACCTCTTATTATAATGACTTTTTATTAATTCTTGACCAAAACAGGGTACACTAATCAAATCAGTTCTAGAATTTTTCATTTGACCAACTTTACCTCTTTTTGTAATGTTGTGTAAGAAAAGGTATTTTTTTTAACTCATCTCAATGAATTATTTAAATAAGTGACAATCGAGATTCTAGAACGGATCACCAGTTTATTTTTATTTTGGAAATACGAGTAAGTATGCTCGTTTTCTACCTTCAACTGTCTTTTGTTAAAGAATAAATAGGTACACTAAGGACTGACATGATTGCAAATTGCTATGTGCAGTAAGAGTAATAAACTTTCTAGTAATCAAACGTTCAAAGACAAAACATATGTACAAATCAAAGTCAATTTAATGTCTTCCACAAAAGTTAATCTCACAGATAACACTGTACTTTAATTAAATCGGTTTCAATTGTATGCCGGTTAAACCCTCGAGATCAGTTGTAGGACAGAATAAACAGCAATTTGCTCAAAGGCTTACGTTCAAAGCGCAAAGCCGTAAGCCTCGTGACATTCTTTTAACCTTGCACTCGAAGTCCTTAGACAGGCTTACATTTATGATTTAACCGATGCTAATCATTCCTACTAGGTACCTACCTAATCTGATTAAAAAATGCCTAATGTACTTACATTTAGTAAAAAAAGTATTATCTTGGTTCATGTTTGCTCCAGAAATAATTTTGTAACCCACAAAATCCTGTATAATTGTCGCCGCTGCCCCCGTTGTATGATTTCCAAAGGTTTGGAATTCAAGTCCCACCTGAACCCAACTTGTGAGTCGAGTCGATTTTTTTAATTGTAGTTATTTTCCTACTAAAATGTAACACAATATACCTAACTTAATTTCTTTGGAAACTGTTGCCGGTTTATAGCAACATCAAAGTAATATTGTAAGCAAATAGCATTGTAATGTACCTATGCAATATAGGTACATACAACAGATCCGTCTTTCATTAAGCAATTATCTTTAAAAAAAAATATACTTATCAAATATCTTCGCAAATTAAGTTGCCGCACTCATGGCCGCGCTTGACAGACTGATCGTATTCTATCACGTTTGTTAAGAAAAGTTCAGCACGGTCAGGTGTCGGATGGGTGACCGTAAAGTGGCATTATAACTGAGCGCTTCCGTGCTTCGGAGGGCACGTTACACCGTCGCGTCGGTCCCGGCTGTTGTCATTTGATTACACTCGTTAAGCCAACTCAGAGGCCTTGCTACACTTTGACACAAGAGGTGGCCACTAATCCTCATTCAATAAGAAGAAGAAGACTTCGCAAACTAATATGTACATTTAACCGTGATCATTACATTACCTAAGTGTACTCTGCTATTTAAGACTACAAGTAATTATGTACCTACTAAAAGTGTACAGCGAAAAGCCTAATGAAAGTCTAATAAAAACTAGAATGAACATGTTAATTAACAACTTTTGCTTAGGTTGAGAGCTAACGATTACAGAACAAAGTTTCTGATGAAAAGTCGTCTAAAGTTTAATGTAACTTGGCTTAGAAATGAAATGTTTCTAAGAGTTCATTTGCTCGGTCTTCATGGGTACTTGTGTTATAGTATATCGATAGTTGAAGAGGTAATGTCTGCTGTATTAATGAGCCTAATAAGGCGAATGAACTGTCTAATCAAATAGGGCAAAACATTCCGAAATATTAAGTACATAAATGATCTTATCGTAATATTTTCGTATTGGCGACAAAGAACTGTTGAAGTTGCCTGTCTGTCGGTCTTCTACAGACTGCACTTTGGAGAGTGTGCTCAGGAGCTGTATGAGCTCATACCGCCATCCCCCCTTCTTCCATCGGACATCCAGACGCACCATCATACAGGACATCCAGGCTACCACCTTCTTGGTTGATATTCCTAAATGTCGCACAAACCGCTTCGCTCTATCCTTTATATTGCGCATAGCAAAGAGTGGAACTCCCTCCCTGCGTATGTATTTTCGAGTACTTATAACCCGTCCATCTTCAAAGAAAGGGTGAATAGGCACCTTCTGGCTTAGCTCGGTCCATCGTGGATCCTGTTTTAGCTCTTGGGCTTTACTGGGATCATGAGCGAACCCTTATCTTCTTAGTCGGGCACTCTTGACAGAGTAGCCGTGGCTGTAGATAGACAGGGTTGCGGTTTGCCGGTGTCGTCGCCATCCGCTCCCAGGGCGGCCGCACGACACGCGATGGCCCTCCGTTATGTTCGACTTTCAGCGTTGCGAAAGCATTGTACTGCTGTCGATTGCGTTGTTTTTTAATGGATCGATTCAACGAATCGGAGAGCGGCCTCGTGGTCTTTTCCCTTCTGTGTGGCCTTGTACTACGAGCCTCTCCATCGATTCTTCGTTTCTGGAGATAACGCGCAAAGATATTGAGAATTCGCAACTGCACAATCGATGATAACCTATCTCGTTTGAGAAGTTTTTGAGGATGGATAAGTTGGTGAGGAACGCTGTCCAGGGTATTTTTAGCAGTCGTCTCCAATACCGCATCTCCAGTGCATCGATTTTGCGGCTGTCTTGCAAGCAAACCCATTATAAGTAAAAAAATATATATGCCTTCCGGTGTTATCAAAACATCCGAGCTGCAGCTTGAGAGTTAAAATGTATAAACATCACTCTCGTAGCCACAGCTCAACGAGCGACGCCACATTCGACAATGTTTGGGTCTAAAATGTTCTCCAGAAATAATGGTGACAGGTTGTCTGCCATCCTATCGCCTACTATAGTTTTCTTAAATGGCTGTCCGTAGATAGAATTTAAAAAGTAATCATTAACTGATCTGGGAAGTTAGCAGCTGTTCCCGTGTTTTTTTTTTCACTCGTAGATAAAGTAGAGCAGTAAGAGATACTCCATGGTCAAATACTAAATCTCGAAGGACGAAATTATCATTAACAACTACTTTTCCAGTTCCCACTCCTGGGATAAAAACCTTTCTTAGCGACAGATAAAGAGGATGGACCAAATCCCACCATGCGCGCCCCAATATTGTATTGACGTGACTTTCGAAGCAAGCCGAAGCTCGAGATGTCTAGAAAGCAATAAATACATTACTTTTACATAAAAGGAACATTAAGACAAATTGATCTAGTTACACAATATTAATGTGATACAAAATGGCTTTTTTATTATGAAGAGGCATTCGGTACGAAAGTATATTTGGAAATTCAATATTTAAGTATTTGCCATACGGAGTCATGATTAAACATTTAATTAATTCGGCATTCAACACGTTCAAAGATAAGGTTCATTAATTAAAATGACTTATGAGCATCTAGTATTCATTTCTCAAAGGCTCAAAGTGAACTATCTTAACGAGTCTAGATCAACATACCATATGATCCGTGACCTGGCATTGCTAGCACATGACGTAATTATATCTACTTTACTCGTACATAAGACCGATTAAACGTACCTAATTATCACGTAGCGATATTGCAGTGCTAATGCCATGGGCTACTAGGTTTGGTCTGTGTTAAATCTTTGAAAATAATTATTACTTATTTATTGCCATTAGCTGTTATCACAATATCCTAAATTTGGTTTCGTTACTATACTTTTAATATTTTATTTTGCGAAGTGTTTAAAACCTCTCAGGCGTCCTGTTATGTGATACGATATATATTCCATTGTTCTCTGGACACCGGGTGTCCAGGGGCCTTACCATCAACTGTAATGAGATTTATTTTAGTTTATTTTTAGGTTGGGACCGCGGGATGCTGTCATACGGCGCGTTTATCGGCGTCCCACTCTTACTACCTAAAATGAATCGCATTACAGTTGATGGTAGCCGGGGGGCATGGGGATGGTAACAGGGGTGTTAGCAAATGACGAGTCAAATAAAGGGTTTCATTTACACTCATTTGGAGCCTGGACACATTTTTACATTTATGCACACCGAAAGAGTATCTATACTAATATTATAGAGAAAAAATTTGATTGTTTGTTTGCATTTAATAGGCTCCGAAACTACTGAACGGATTTGGATGAAATATGGTACACAGATAGTAGATAGCCTGGTTATGTACATATAATACTTTTGATCCCGATAATCCAACGGGAACGGGAACCACGCGGTTGAAACCACGAGCGGCCGCTAGTTTGCAATATGTATAATAATAGTGTTGTTATTGAGTTTTGTATATTTGTAAAATAGTACATTATTGCAAAGGCCGTGAAATAGGCAATTGCAGGTCAAGTATGAGTTTGAAGACCGAGCCGTAGGCGAGGACTTCACTAATACGAGACAGGCAATTGCCATTTCCGCCGAGGCAAATATAGTGCTTTTCTAAAAAGAATGCAGGGAAATAAAACATACTTTTAATAGTATACATTTAATAATTACTAAAAGATAGTCAAATTCATTGCAGGAGCGTCTTTTTGAATTTGGAACATTACAGCGCTCCAGCAATGTTGTATGAAACGGCGTGCTGGAGTTGTTAAATACTCTTTGTAATGTTCCAAATTCAAAAAACGCTCCGGCAATGGATTTGAGTTTCTTTGTCCGTAAATTCGATACTTCGCGTGTTCTTTTTTCGAAAATAATGACAACATTTCCATGCATGTTTTAGAAAAGATTCTTACTTCTGTCAATATTTGTATAAATAAAGCTAAACTTGTATTGTAAAGTATTGCATTGACAATATTGACATTGAACAGTTTCGTCGAAAACAACAAGTGTCGACCGTCAACAGGATATTCCAACTAGTCCCTCCTTTCTTGATTTCGTAACACAATTACCTACAATCTTAGACCGGTTATGTCATATTTATATGTGTGCATCATATACCGTACACTACATTTTACTACGGTACATCTGAACTGAACGTTGTTTTACAAAATGGCTCATTTTTAGGGTTTCGTAGCCCAATGGCAAAAAACGAAACCCTTTTAGATTCGTTATGTCCGATGTATGTCACAGCCATTTTATTTAAAAACTATGAGGATTACACAGTTGAAAGTTGGTAGGTAGATGTATTCTGTAAACAGCTTTACGGTTTTTACACAAAAAAAAAGATTACGGGGGCTTCCCATACATAGAACTGAAGCTGAAAAAATATTTTTTTATCAAACCTTTACGTGCGGGGTATCTTTAGATAGGTCTTTAAAAATTACATTGAGGTTTCTAAAACAGTTTTTTCTAAAAGTCAACCGTTTGAATGATATACACTTTCAAACTTTCAACAGCCCCGGATTACCTTACCTAAGCTAATTTGGTTGGTGGTAGACTAAGATAAGATGGTGGTAGCTATCTAGCTACCACCATCTTATCTTAGTCTGACGCCATAACAACATTGTTTCCAGCATTGTTGATATCTGGCAGTTAAAGATAAGATCTCCATTCTCGCAGTGGTTAAGAATTCCGGGAGAGGCTCGCTTCCACGCTTTCGCTTTTTGATACCTAACATCAGGTATGGTGAAGACTTGGTGGAGACTGCAACAACGGCCCTACATTTATACAATCCTGGCGATATGCAGCCGGTAACCGGGGGGTTTTAGTGGGTATGCCTGCCAAAGGAGAGCCCCACATATAGGGTTAGGGTACGCATATGGCGCATTATCCCCTCGAAAAAAAAAGTTATGATGAAGACCCAGAGTCTCACCGTTCTTTATAAAAATATAATCAATTAATAGGTGTCATATGGCTGACAAAATGATGATGGTAATTCAAAGCAATTACAGCAATTTAAGGCAGATATGATACGAGATGGTGGAAAATCGTATGTTAAATCAAAATAATGGTTACGAAGTAACTTTTTTATCGCCTCTGTGGTCTAGTGGTAACAACCACCGGTATCTGACCCACGGGTCCCGGGTTCGATTCCCAGCGGGGTACATCTTGTATTCGGTTTGGTTGGTGGTAGGACTTGTTATAAGTCCGTCTGGCTAGCTACCACCATCTTATCTAAGCCTGACGCCATAACAACAAAGTTTTCAGCATTGTTGTGTTCGGCAGTTAGAGATAAGATAGCCAGTTCCTCAGTGATGAGGATTCCAAGAGAGGCTCGCTTCCATCTTCGGCCTTATCAATACGTAACATCAGGTATGATGAAGGCCAAGAGTCTCCTCGTTGTTCTAATCTAACAAAACTAATAATAAATTCTAATAAAACTATTTATTAATCTGTGGTAATGGTACCAATGACTTAAATAAAGGAACTATTTTGTGAGTCAAAGTCACAGCCACGCAAATAGGCAAAGTTAATCTTTGTTCCGAAAGAGCAAAACACTGCTTTTCAGCTGTCACCTGTCAAAATAGGCGGTAGCGGGATCAATTTCTCATCCCGTTTTTCAATCACTCTTTCTTTTTCTTTGCTTATAGTGTATTTTGTCAATTAACTTTCATCGGACGAATACGGTGCACTTAAAAATTATTTCAACCGTAGGTGTGCGTATAATTTTGGAAATAATGAAGACGGTAATCGCGGGCTGTCACATCATTCGACACTACATTCAGGTCAGTCTGCTAATTGCATGTCTTGTTATTGAGATATTTCAAGTCGGGTGTTAAATAAAGAATGAGGACTAAGGGGACTAATTTAGATAATTGACATATATGTATGACCAAATATATCTATCTCTTTGCAGTTTTCGTTTTGTTTACAGAGAAAACTTGTAATGAGAGTTCTTGTAATGGCATAGAACTTTGAGTTTTTGGCTCGATAACAGGTATATTATGTTTTATGGAACCTCCATAGTTTTGGTTCCCTCTTCTTATGCACAACTCAAACTTTCTGTAAAAAGTCTTCGTTATTGGATGACCACGGCTCATGGAAAAGTACTAAAAAGTCATCGTCCAATCTATATATATAATACGGCAGTGAAGCCGCTTCTCCTCCTAAACTAAAAGTCGCAAAATCAAGTGCAATACACCGTTAGAAAAGTATTTGTCTGAAGTGGTCGGATAAGTCGAGAAATTTAGCAAAAACTCAAATAAAAAAAAAACAAAAAACAAAAAAAAACAAAAAACAAAAATGTTATTATGTGTTTTTTGCGCACACGGGTTGCTCGTAAGCCATAAAATTACATGCGCGTAATTGTAAAACATGTATCATCGCCATTTTTCCAAAAAAATGAAACTAAGAAAAAAGAGCATATTATAGTACATAACTGAAGCGGCCAACAAAAGAGGCATTGATGGACGAACGTGTAAATGTCGGCCGAGGCGAAGCCGAGGCACACATACGTAAGTCCATCAATGCCTAGTTTGTGGCCATGGCTTGTATAGTTCTTTTCTCAAATAATGTGCGGAAATTAAAACTACTTTTCGAAATCAGACGAACAACGAACGACAATATTTTTTCCCACGTTAAGGTGTTCATTTGTTGCTTTTTTTTCTAAAACAGCTTTCTACTTGCAAGCGAGTTGGAAATTTAAGTTACCTTCTTGGTTGCCATATTTCGAAGTAAAAGATCGTTCCATTTTTAAATTACACGACAGATATGAGTTTACTATGTAATTTATTTGGCCGCTAAACACGACAGATATGGATTTTCATACAGCTTTTGCCGGCCGCTGCTCTGCTGAAAATAATGATCATATTTCCAAGCATATTTGAGAAAAAATAATTTTGTCTATTCAATTAAACCCTACTATTACCTACCGATTACTTTACAAATTGGCAACATCGCAATAGTCCCGCTTCCTTCCATGCCACAAAAACATACACAATGTTTTCATGACGACCGTATCGGCGCAAGCACATATTCGTAAATAACCGCAGCGTTAGCTCCAAGAAAAATTTGGTTAATAGTACCTACATTACTGCAGCGGCCAGCAAAAGAGGCATTGATGCATGAACGTGTAAACGTGGGCCGAGGCACATCCTTAATCATTCGACTAAGGACACTCTCAGGAGCATTTTTGGTTAGATATAAACGTTTTTAGTCAAGTACCTTAATCCGATTTACGACTAAATCCGTTTTTGACCATTTTTGTTAATTTGCAATTATCTCATTAAATATGTACATTACGAAAAAAGTTAATGGAATCTAAATGGTTTCCTTAGGTGCCCTTAATCGAATGAGACCAAGAAAGGGGGCTTATTAGTAGTCGATTCCTAAAGCGGCGGGTATTAACGAACATGCCACCGGCGCAGGCGCTGGGCGGCTGCCAGCTGAACTTGACGATATTCTCGTAACTCGAAACTGTTTTAAATGGGGAAGTGACAGTTTTTCAAGGAGCCTTGGGTAGTGTCATTTCCACGGCCAATCATTAAGGGCATCAAAACGATTAGTGTTTTTTTATGAAAGTCGGGGAGACTCTTAGCCTTTGTTTTGTAAGTATTAATGTAAACAAGCGTTGGTAAATCAATAAAGTAGATAAGTAAATAAGCCTTCATCTTATCTGATGTTAAGTATTGATAAGGCTGAAGATGGAGTAAGCCTCTCCCGGAATCCTAAATCACTGAGGAACTGGCTAACTTATCTCTAACTGCCGGAACAGAACATTGCTGAAAACATTGTTGTCTTGGCGTCGGACTTAGATAAGATGGTGGTAGCTAGCCACCAACCTTTTTTTGTAAGTTATTCATTTGAGGTTCGGTGTCTTCTAGAGTCGGTCGTCAAAAAGAATAATGCGAATAGATACAGATTGTCACCATTTACCAATTCAATATCGTATAACAAAATTACTAGAAACTAGCAGCCGCTATATAATAAATAATAATTTATTACAGACAATAAGTTTCATAGTTCAGTACCTACATAAATCATTAATGAAAATTTCCTCTACATTTTACACTAAAACAGAATCATTACATAATCATTGATGATTTCATAATCCCCGTGACCACGGCAGCTGAAAAGGTGCCGAAACGTCGGAAAAACCAAAAAACTAAAAAAATAGGGAGTTTTAGATCTACTAGTAAAATAGAAAGAAAGAAAGAAAATTTATTTTATTGAGACAAATACAAGGTCAATTAAACATATTATTAACAATTGACAAAAAAACATTGTCTCAAAACGGTCCCGGTTTAGCATAATGCATGGTCTGACCTGAGGCCCTACCGCGCAAGTGTCGTCGGCATCGAAATCGACTTCATTTGACATTTGATATGTTAAGCTCACTTTTCAATTTGACGACTCTGTATGAAATAAAACAGGGAGAAAAAAAATAGCCCTTGACGAGTTTCTTGCCGGTTCTTCTCGTTACAAGGTCTCCCGCCGTAGGGTTTGTGAACCGATGGCGTAGCTTCTTTGACGTTCATAAGTGCTTGTAACAGCCTAGACTGAATAAATGATATTGATTTGATTTTGATTTGATCTTCCGCCGGAACCGGTTTGTTGACTCCGCTATACGTAGATACACAGATAAACAAACAAAGTAACACAAAAAATAACAATACATTGTGCTTACTTTTGCACCTCCCTGTGGTCGCACCAATTATGACTCTAACCGCTTCAATATTAGATCATGTAGAAATTATGATAAGTCCTACCAACATGTTGACATATTTGGCCATAACTTTAGAAAATTAAAAAAAAAAACTATTTATAAATAATTTATTAAATTGTGCCAAAATATTTATTTTACCATCTCTTTAGTAGTATATTATATTTGCCTTTGTTATTGATTATTTTCATAGTTATACATAGGAAAAAACAAAGTTTATTTTTAATTTCTTTTAAGAATTTAGGTTTAAAGTAACATAATTATAGATTGTGTTCACTCAATTGAACTGTTTTATTTTGTTGTACTATCTTTGGCTTTTGTATTACTCATAAAGTATAGCATTATGATAATATTGGATGCTGTTTGTTTCCCAAAAATAAATAAATAAATAAAATAAATTAAAATCCGTAAAAGATGTTTTATTTTATGTTGATTTTTATTGCAGAAATAAAACAGCTTTTACGGATAAATATCGCACAGTTTATTTACACGAGTTAAGATATAAATATTACGTGTATTTTAAGGATTAGTGGTTATCCCGATGTTTCGTTTTGATTGTATTATTGCGTTCAAATTAATTTAGGTTTAATAAATTCTCAATGACCAAATTAAACTTGGCAGAAATATCAACGGAATCTTTGACAGAATTAATATTTTCAGCTCACAACAGAACTATAGTTAGCGAGGTTGCGGTTGTGTTGTTACAAAGAAGTTCTTTGATGTTACCCACGTGGTTTCCTAGCAAACCATAAACTTGTTACAATGTTTTTCCTGTTTCATTAGATTTAACTATTTTTGACATTGTACCTAAACCTTGTACCTTAGGTAGGTATTCAGACTGGTCTTAAAAAGCAATGTTATTAAGTTACTGGCATATTCTATGAAAATATTCATCAATTAATCAAAATAGAAGGGTTTTAGGAAAACCTAATACCGTAAAGTATTATATAATCTATGCTAATACTAAGAGTTATGAAAGTAAGTAAGTAAGTTCTTTATTGTGTATGAAATGCGTCTTCTAAAATGATATTTCCACTGAGTGATGCAATGACGTCATAAAAGTCGACGGAATTTAAAAGATTAGGTACATTTCCTCAAAAGAAATTCAAAATGAAAAAGAAAAGAAAAATACCGTTTATAGAACTAAGCGTATGAAAGAACTAAAAGTACATCTGGCACTTATGGCAATTTATAACGCACTTACGCCACTTGCTATGATTTATATTTATCGCTTCTTTGCCCCACCTCACTTGCTAAAATAGATCACTATCATGGATATACTTAAGATCGTAAAAACATGGGCATTCATGAATTATAAGGTAAACTGTTTATCAGTTGCTCTTTAAATATTTATAACAGCAAAAGTTTTAAATTAAAACTTCAAAACAGGTCAAAAGTAAACTCTTTGATAACATTCATCATCATTATTATCAGCTACTTCATTTCAATGTCCTCACCCCATGGCGACCGCGCACAGGACGACGCGACGCAGGCCCCCCACAAGGTCGACCGACGATCTGGTGCGCGGTCGCGGGAAGCCGCTGGATGCGGGCAGCGCAGGACCGATCGGTGTGGAGATCCTTGAGGGACGCCTATACCCAGCAGTGGGTGTCATGTGGCTGAGACGACGACCCCATGGTGGTGGGTGGAGGCCTTCAAGGAAACGAAATAACTCCTTGATAAGGGGTATCGTTATAATGAGGGCTGCCAATCATACTCTAGAATTGTGTACTTACTCATTTTCATGTTCCCAGAAGTACAATCGAAGAAATTCCCGGTAGACCAGTCGAGATTTTTAAGGGAGCGCTGTTTCAAAAGCTAATAGATTTACATAAAACGTTTATTCCACAAATAATAGAACAGGGCCCGTATTCACTATGACCACTTACTGATTCCTTGCTCAAACCACGCGAATGTCATATTTGGTTTCGACATTTTTAAAATTCGGTTTCTCTATGACACTTATAAATTTTAAAGTTATTTTACTTGTTTAATAATTATACAACTTGTGACTTTCAAGTACTTGTACAATAACTCTGTAATTTGAGAGTGTCATGGAGAAAACGACTTTTGAAAATGTCAAAACCAGGCACGACATTGGCGTGGTTTGAGCAAGGAATCGCTAAGTGGTCATAGTGAATAAGGGCCCAGTAATAGATATTTCATTGAAACATTAAATTATATAAAATTTCGAAAACACATTTTTTACCGCTTCTGGTGGTCTAGTGGTAACATCCACCGGTATCAGTCCCAAGGCTTCCGGGTTCGATTCCCTGCGGGGGTCCATATCGATACCTTTGGGTTCAATTGGCGTATAAACCATTTTGGCCAAATTGAGTTATACTTAAATACCTATTACCACATACTACCTCTATCGATCTGTATATATGAAATACAGAAATTCGCAAAATAAATAATAAAGGAACTAAAGAAGGTATTGACTCCCGGTTCCTATTACTCACTGACGGATTGTTGTAGCTACGGACAGTTCATGTTTGTCATTTATCCTATGGAAAATATGTCAAAATATAACTGTCCGTAGCCGTACGGTATGGGAACCCGCGGTTAATGTTCTGCCTTCCCAAAATCTAAGAATCTTTTTCTTTAACTTCAAAAACAAAAAGATATGATTTTTATTTAAAAAATATCGTTTTTCTTCTCTCCTGAAAAGTCGGGTTTTGGTTTATACGCCAATTGAACCCAAAGGTATCGATATTGTATTCGGTTTGGTGGGTGGTAGAACTTGTTGTAAGTCCGCCTGGCTATCTAAGTCTGACTAACAATGTTTTCAGTATTGTTGTGCTCTGGCAGTTAGAGATAAGATAGCCAGTCCCTCAGTGGTTCCATATTTAGCCTTATCAATACTTAACATCGGGTATGATGACGGGAACTACCACGTTTTATTTTATTAAAATCCATGGCACATACAATAGGGTACTTACTTTTGTTTGAATGATTCTTCAAAAACAAACAATTACTTAAACAACCACGGCAGCTGAAATGTTGCCGAAACGTCGGGAAAATCAAAAACCCTTAAAAAAACAAAAAATACGGACAATTAGATCTTAGTTCGTGATATATAGCGCGTTTAATAACGGGAATAGTTGTTTTATTTCAATTAACGTGCGCGCCAAAACTTAAGATGTACGTGCTTAAAACAATTTCAATTACAGTAATTTCAATTACAGTATTTACATACTTCTTCTTTACACCTTATACTTCACTAAATTAATTACAAAATTACAAAAGGATTACAGATTGCCTGTATTTATTGCAATTGCAATATAAATCATTGTTACATTTTCGTAAACTAACTTTAGGTTTAAGCAAAGTGCCAGATCTTTTAGACATCCTAAAATATCATGTTTAGTTTGAGTTTTTGTAATATTTTTAGCATATGAGGAATCATATTTTTGGTCGCCACCTGCAACAATTTATCTAGCAATCAACATCCTGTCAAAGACTGCTCTTGGTTTCTTGCTCTTGGATCAACTATAGAACGGAAATAGTAAGAAATAAGAAAAAAACTGTTGTTCATTTGAAACCAATCATCATCGATATATGTAAGTGAATGACAGGTAAGAATATTCTTTTAGCATTTTATTGGAATTTTGAGTTTTAAAGTGCTATATGAGTACAATAAGGAAGAAATTGTAGATCTTGTTAGTTTTCGCGTACGGGACTATTAAAAATGTGCTATTAAAAATAACTTTCGGATTGATATTAGATACTTGTTGAGAGGTTGACCGATTGATTGGTTTCCTCTTTATATAATATGCATATCGTCGATAATAACTTTCCTAGTTTGCGTACGTAAGATGTATATTGTATACAAATCGACGATAAATCATCAAGTAAATATAAATAAAATGCTTACCTAATAATTGTTTTTACATAATAATTTTATTGACATTTTAGTATAAACTCAAAATATCAGGACGCAGGAAAAAAATTGAGACACTACTACTACTACACTACACGGAAATGGCATAATCCGGTGTTTGATTGGTTTAATGACTCTTTTTTATACGGATTAGGTACGGAGAAGTAACAGCGAATTGAAAAACACGTCGATCGTAAGAGCACAGCATAAATGACAACAAGATGATGTTGACACACCTGCCACCATTTAAATATAATTCTAAAATACCCCGAAGACGCGAGAAAAATAACATCTTGTCGTATTTGATCCGTAAACTGTACATTTTATTGAATCTGTGGAACAGTTGCTTTTGGCTACCGACAGTAAAATTTTGACATTTATTCTATGGAAAATATGTCAAAATATAACTGTCCGTAGCTAAAACAATCTGTTGTAAGTTTTAAAAACCCGGGGATTTACACCGGGTTTCTAAAACTTACAACAGATTGTTTTAGCCGGTTTATGATTGGGGATCATTTAATAGTAATAGACATTTTTTTAAGAGATGAGAAATGATAGTAATTTGATAAGGTAAAAAAAAAAACATAATTCAGCTCCGATATTACTTAGGGAATAGAATAGAATAAGAATAAGTTTTATTTGCATTAAACATTTGATTTTTTAGAAGTGATTGGAACCACCTAGTAAGCAAATAAATGCCTGTAACAGGTGACTCCGCTCTTCCTTAACTAATAAATAAATAACAACTAGGTGTCTAAACTAATACATGACGTTTTTAAACAAAAACTTATTCTAAAACTATTTTCACTAGTAAAAGATAATTACATAAAAAATAAAAATAAACAAAAAAAGTCAATAATTTCCCTTTAACTGTAGTGTAGTGTAGTATAGTATGGTGTAGTGCAGTGTAGTGAGGAGTGCAGTGTAGAGTGTAGTGTACATTGTAGTGTAGTGTAATGTAGTGTAGTATAATGTGATGTACTATTAATGTTGTGCTAATTTATTAATTTCTCGGTTTCGTCATAACTCAAAGAGATAAGGTAATCGAATATGAGTTTATTCTATTATATAAGTAAGCTGAGCGACTAAAATATTGCTTAGTAACAAATGCCGCTTTAGTACGAGGAATTGTACAGATTTTATTTTTTCTTCTTTTGAGTTTTTCCGTAGAGGCTATGTAGGCAGTAGATTTATGCATCTTTAAAAGAGTTTGAAATATATACAACTTTCTCACAGTTAAAACATTACTGATTTTATAGAGAGACTCTGTTCTGTTGAAAAACGTCTTTCTTTGAAATGCATTACCTTCAGTAATCCACGTTGTGCTCGTTCTAGTTCTAACAATTTTGTCTTACATGCACCACCCCAAACATGGATGCAGTAAGTGAGAACTGACTGTACCAGAGCTGCATAGATCTCAATTAGGAAATTTAGGGCAAAGCTAATTTTTTATTTTATTTTTTTATTTACTTACAATAGTCGTAAGTTATTGTACTAACACATATGGATGTAATACTTATCTGAAAGAAATAATTTATTATTATTATTATTATTATTATTATTATTATAATCACTAAGATATATACCTATGGCTTGATTACGATGCTTTATAACAGTTATAAAAAATTTAGGGCCGCTGAAAAAAAATACGCAACTAGTCAATACAAAGTTACCCAAACCCCTAAAAGGAAGTTAATAATAATAAATTATTTATTTCAGATAAGTATTACATCCATATGTGTTAGTACAATAACTTACGACTATTGTTAATAAATAAAAAAAAAAAAATAAAAAAATTGCTTTGCCCTAAGTAATATCGGAGCTGAATTATGATTTTTTTTGTTTACCTTTTTTCCTCAATAATATTATAGAAAGTTGATTAAAGTCTGAAATCTGAGTTCCGATAGAATTTACCTATATAATTATGTTTCATAGTGAGTAATCTCTTTTAATATGTTCTTTTAAAAGAAGCCTCGACAAGTCTGACCCAAAAACCGATAAACTCTGCCGCAGAAAAATAAATATGCCGAAATGTTCATTATAATGTGTAGAATTTATGTACATAGTTTGTATATTTAATTTCAATGGTTATAATGCAAATATTTTACCAAAACATGCGAAAAATGTTATATTTTCCACGTGTATATTTTTGATCTGTAATGAAATCATTAAGCTCTGGCGCAGATAAAAATATGCCAAAATGTTCATCATAATGTGTAGAATTTATGTTTATTGTTTGTTTATTTAATTTCAATGGCTGTCATGGAAATATTTGAATAAAACCATGCGAAATATAGTTTTTTTATCTAAATGTATATTTGATCTGTAATAAAATTGCCAAGCTCTAGCGTTAAAAAGTATGCGAGAGTCTTCATTACAATGTGGAGAATACATGTAATATAGTTTGTTAATTTCATTTCAATGGCTATCATGCAAAATATAGAACTAAAACATATGCGTAAAATAGGTGATGTTTTTTCTAAATGGCTTTAAAAATTGTATGAACAGTGAATAAAACGAAGAAGAAAATATAAATACTTTAATTAGTTTTCGAAGCAATATATTTTTTTTACTTCTTGGTTACTTAAAAATGAAAATATACGTAACCTCTGCTTTAACTTTAACTAAAATTCGTATTTTTGGAAGGTAATCTTAATACGAGTATGTTAGGCACAATTTTTGAGAATGGCGAATATCAATAATTTATTTGCTTAATGGCCTGCGCAGACGACAAAAAGTCCTCCGTTATCCGTCGTCTGCGCTAGCTCTAAATGCTAAATTTTGTGACTACTTTCGTTTGCGCCGGAGCATTGTAAATTATGTATGAGCCGTGACGAGTCTCCTTTACTATTTCCGTAAGTGGCCGCCATTTTCTTCTTTTAGTAGAAAAATAACACCAACTTTTACCCCTTTATATTAAACTCAGAAGACCTTGGTGGCACAGTCGTTAGTGCGTGTAGACATACCTATTTTCCCAGTAGTGTACGGAATGGGTGACCAAAAAATATTATCCTAAACTCCTCCGTACTTCGGAAGACACCAGTCCATTGGTTCATCGTTTGCTGTCGTTAACACCAATCAATCTGCATTGTGACTGAAAGTTTGGATGTTTGTTACTGAATCACGCAAAAACGGCTGGACGGATCTCAGTGGTGCAGTGGTTCACGCGCTCGGCCTGCGATTGTTGAGGTTAAGTAACTTTCGCAATGGTCGGTCAAGGGATGGGTGACCAAACATTTACTATCTTGAGCTCCTTCGTGCTTCGGTAGGCACGTTAAGCCGTTGGTTGGTAGTGGCTGCATTTGCAGTCACCTATCAATCCGCATTGGGCCCGTGTGGTGGGTCATGGCCCATTCTCCTTATCCATCCATAAGGAAGGCCAGTGCCCCAGCAATGGGGATATTAAAAATGGCTTATGACTTTTATTAATTATAAATAATTGCATAAAACACACCAACTATCTAAAGAACTTATGAATACTATATAACGGATAAACATACTTATATACCTACTTTTTTTTTATCCATACACAATATACATATTTAACACCCAGACCAAAACAAATAGACATGTCCATGCACACAAATATTTATCTTGTTCGGGGATCGAACGCGGGACCTCAGGCGTAGAAGGCAGGCTTAGTACCCCTGCGCCAAACAGGTCGTCAAAATAACTAGATTCATAGGCTAGGTATTTTTTATCTCGATTTGCTACGTAAACTGGAACCACGCGGGTGAAACAACGGATAGCCACCAGTTTGTATTTTCCCTCTCAAATTGTAAGTATAGGGTGTCCTGTGGCAGATTTCGAATTTCCTCCGCCAATATTTTTAAAAGTTAAAACTTAATGTGGGAATTTTGACTTAATTTGATTTGTCTTTTGTGCGGATTTGTTATTTAAATGTGTCAGTGGACGGGTGCGCAACAATCTAAGCGTATTTTATGGTTAATGATTCGTGTACAAATTCGTCAATATTCGACATTTACGAGATGCTCCAAATGGTGCTCTAACGTTTAGAGCATCTCGTAATACTAGTAGTGTTAGTAACAGTTTAGTTAAACTACCAAAGTCAACCACCCGGAATAACCGTGCATACAATCTCGCACACTTCCTTGTTAAAGTGTCCATGAAATTGTTTTATGATGCATCTCTCATTGAATACGAAGACGACCAATTGCTACAAAAGGGGCTCTTTGTGTCGCAATCATTGCAGTAGCTATGCTCTGTTTTAGATCTGTAGTAATAGGCAAAACAGTTCGGTGTCTTCTGCAATTGGATTCAAGATCAAGACTAGGTTGCTTAAATTTTTTTGCAATCACAATGCTATTCTCTTTAAATTTTCCAAACCTGGTTTCTACTGCTGAAACCTATTTCAGGCACCAGTCCATCACTGGTATAGGTGATGAGTTATACATACCTACTTAGCACTAGTTGATTTTAAGAACCCTGTTTGTGATGGAAAAACAAAATATTGTTATTTTTGAAATGAAAACTTCTTTAGCGGCGGTATGCACATCACAGTTTTTTTTTTAATGTTAAACTCGCGTCAGGACTCGTGACCCTGATCGAAAATTCGTAAGACGGAGGGAGACCGCAGGCACGGCGTAGGAGAGGAAGTAATATCCCCCTCTTTTTCTCCGGTGTAATGTCGGTTCTTGTATAAGGCAGTATGTCTGCAGACTTCGGTCATTTTAAAATTTCCTTTCATTAAGATATATATATATATATATATATATATATATATATATATATATAGATATCAATATATAGTAGGTGAGGTGGATGGGTAGGTACGATGGGTGAGAGCTAGTAGAAAAAAAAATGTAAAGGAAAAGAGATTCTTAATTCGGTGAAAGACTGTATTTAAATGTTTTGTTGTGGTGGCCGAAACGGCTCTTCGAACCTTGTTAACTTTACAGGTTTTCATTGTTCAGAGGTAGCATCAGCCTTGGCTTTTAATTTTGGCCATAGTACACCTGGAATATTATCTTCACTGATTTACGTTTTTAATTCAGTGCGAACGCACGTAACGCCCCATCTGTCAGATCGACAGTGACAGGTGTGACACTGACAGGAGATTGTCAGATGGTCTGCGATTGATATATGACAGAAGGTCCTTGCTTTTTAAGGTTACTTTAATTAAACTCTTATTGATTAATTAAAATTTTATTGATACCAGTATAAACAGTATAAGAATATAAACAATTAGAAGGAATATGTAATGATGATAAACGAATAGCTGAAGCCGCAGGTTAGTGTCAGTGCACTTCACATCAGAATTTCATAATCAGTGTCCCTACTTGATCTTACCATTATACTTGCCTAATCCACCTAAATTATCAAGTTAAGCCTTGTAATTGATACAAAGGGACCCCCTAAGGGTGTTACTTTCTCTTTTTATTAGTAAACTTTCATAAATAAGTCACTTCAAGAATGCTTTCATGAGTGCACACCATGTGGCATGGAAGCCCTCATGTAAGCATAATTTGGGCTAATCTCTGTAGCCAGAGCTTCCCTGTAATATAAACAGAAAGGCATCATACTGTGAAACATAATTTATTCACAAATTAAACATTTACTTACAAATAAGAAATATTAAAAATAAGTCACAGCATCATAATCGGTATGCAAGTGGCCACTTTAGAGGTTAAGTCTGGGGTATCAACCTTCCCCTTGCTCTGATGCTTTTTAGATGAAATAGGGCCCTTCAGGCTTCGTTGTAAAGACATTACAGTTGGGCCCCTTTGTGAGAATTCACCGGTTACAATAATATCTGAAATCACCTCCGTTCATAATCCACTCTCGCAGGTGACGAGACGCATACGGCGCCCCTCCGAAACACCACTCCGCCCGCGAAGCAGAAAATTCAGTACGCTCGGCGTTAAGAGGACAGATCAGGGAAGCCCGGGAGTCGCCTCCGGCTGTTTTACTATCCTGCTAGTATCAAGCAGTGAAAATATAATCAGAGGATCACACATAGAGCGGTGACCCCATTCCTCTATTAAATTAACCCAAAAAAACTAACATTTAGTTTTATAATTAAATATATCCATATCAACAACCACCATTCATTCACATCAGCAAGCTTAGGAGTTCACCCATAGTGTAGCATCATCATCAATTTCTCACCACATTCAATTAAGTTCCATTTCTGATATCCTTGGGCAGGCATTCATGAACCTTCAATTTTATTTAAGATATCACTAAAACAGTAACTTTAAATTAATTGTTTTAACAGTGTACCTATTTTTTATGTTTTTTATGTGTGGATTACAGGACACCTTTTTAGTTTTGGTTTGTATAGAGTCAGGATACTAATAAAGATCAATTTACTTGTCACTGGATAATGTTTTGTCTCATTTCCCCGTTGTTGTCCTAGCCGAAAAAGGTAAGTCTATTAAGTAAGTTCCTATTATTATTGAAAATTGGAAAACCACATTACACCGGGCGGCGAAAATGCCTGCTTCTGCTGTTTCGTTTAAGCGGTTTTCACTTCTGCTGGCACTCCCGAAATGCAACCCGTTGTTTTTTTCATTTTCATTGTCCTTCAGTTCTTATTAGTAATTTTAATAGCCTTCGAGTAGGTACATCAAGTCAAAGTCAATTATCATTTATTTAGTCTAGGCTGTTACAAGAACTTATGAACGTCAAAGAAGCTACGCCATCGGTTCACAAACCCTAAGGCGCGGGAGACCTTGTAACAAGAAAAACCGACAAGAAAGTCGTCAAGGACTGTTTTATTTCATACAGTGTCGTCAAGTTGAAAAGAAACCACATTAACATATTAACATATCAGTAAAGTCAATTTCCATAACAAAAAATAAATATATACTAATAGTACATTTTATGGTTTTATGGATAGACTTATCTATCGTACTCGTACATTACAACATTTCTCGCATTACAAGTATACTGTTACATATAAGTCAGTATAAATTTATTTTAGATGAAAATTTAAGCTTTAAGCACAACATTAAGATAAGCAGACTGAGGTAGGCCCATTTCCGCTGGAGGCACCCGTTCACGAGCATGACGCATGAACCAGCCATCACATGACATGAAGAATCGTTTGAGCGAGCATGGCGTACTTCAGGTACTTATGTTAAGGTGTATAAATATAAAAAAATGCAATGGTAACAGCAAAAACAGAAAGATGATTAATGTTAAACACAACTTACAAAGTTACTAGACGACGCATCAGCTGCAAGCAGTGCCGCGTATCTCAACTCAAAACAGCATAAATAACATAAAATTTAATCAAAAATGTATTTTGAGAGATATATCTCTCAATTCATTTTAATACAAGCAGACATGACCCATCCCACTGGCAGCACCCTATGGAATGTTTTATTCCAAAAATGGCCTAACGCTCATTTTATCTCACTCGTAGAAATAATATGATGGCTTTTTTCAATCATGCTGAAATTTTTAAGGTATGAGCAGCATTATTTTTTATATGTATTTTATAATCTCATTAGGCGAGAGACATAGTACAGTATTTTCTTTTTCACCTGTACCGTTTTCAATTTCACGTGAAGATATTGGATTTTGATAACACTGTTGGTTGATGGAAATCAGATAACTAGGGTAAACTGTGTAATGATTGGCACTTTAAGAAAAACCTGACGTACAATGTTAATTAATTTCTACAACATACTCTTAGATAAGATTAACTATTTTAAAATTATTCGTTGATGTCTATTTCTTAAATTCACAAAATGTTAAGTACGAAATAATGTAATTTTTTCTTCAATAAAAGAGAAAATGTAAAAAAAACAACCAAAAGTACAGTCATTGGCACTCTTAGTACAATCATTGTCAGCCATAAGGTACAATGATTGGCACTTAACCACACTTTTTTTTTAGAAGAATAATAATGCCGTGTTTGGATCAGTTGCCATATTGAAATTCGTTGCCACATTTGAGTAAGGGCTACATTTGGATCAATGGCCAAATTTTGTTGTATTAGTGGCCATATTTGGGTAAAGGCAACATTTGTGTCAGTCAATGGCCACATCTGTATCAGTGGACACATTTCATAAGTGCCATATTTTTGGCCAATGGCCACATCTGGAATAACTGATCCAGGAGGTCAAGGACAACTGTCCTTTTTGGATTAGTAGCTAAATTTGGATCAATGGCCACATTTGGATAAGGGTGTCATTTAGGTCAATGGCGACATCTGGATAAGTTGCCATATTCGGGTCCGTGGTCACATTTGGGTTAAAGCCACATGTGGATTTTTGGCCACATTTGGCTCAATTCTATGCCAAAAATCAAGTCGATTTGTAGCTTAGTTAGGGCGTGAAAGAAGGACAAACAAACACACTTTCACATTTATATTAGTTAGAATTAGGACTGGCTTACACTCACCTGCGACTTCGTTCGCGTTGACATTCAGATAATCCCTACTAAACATTTGACCGGGCTTAAAACTATTCTGTATTTAGATCATTAACTATCTGCGATGCTAAATTTCATCCTGTTTCCTTAATTTTTTTTACGTGATAGCTATAACGGTTCAACAGATTTGGATGCATGGCTCACAGATAGTTTATAACTAGCCCCCTTATTGTCTAATTTCGAAATCTATCACAATCTCTTTCAAAGGTATTGTCATTGTGATAGTAATTTTTGGAATTGTGTAACTTATAGTCGCAATCCCTTTCAGAACGAATGATGTCTTAAATTACACTTCATTTGACACTTGAAAGTTAGACGGTTCAATTTCGTTCATTCAATACCTTTCAAAACGCGTCCCGATCACAATCCCTTTCAAATGTCAAATAGTGACGACCTGAAGTATGAAAATATCTTTCAAATGACGAATTGAAAGGGATTGCGATAGATTTTAAAATTAGACAATTAGCCCGGATTGAAGCATAGGTTACCTTTTATCCATATATTCTTATGGCAACGGGAACTATGCGGGTAAAACAGCGTCGACCATTAGTTTGTAATATTATAGTAAAAAGTTAGGTTAGTAGGATATTACTAGCTTTAGAATTTAAGCGCCTCTGTGGTCTAGTGGTACAACCACCGGTATCAGACCCAGGGGTCCCGGGTTCGATTCCCAGCGGGGGTATATATTGTATTCGGTTTGGTAGGAATAGTTCTAAGTCCGTCTGGCTAGCTACCACCATCCTATCTAAGTCCGACGCCATAAAAGCAATTTTTTGCATTGTTATGTTCCGGCAGTTAGTTAGTGATAAGATAGCCAGTTCCTCAGTGTTTAAGGATTCTGGGAGAGGCTCGCTTCCATCTTCAGCCTTATCAATACTTAACATCAGGCATGATGAAGGATAAGAGGCGCGCCGTCGTGCATAAAAATTGCATTTATCGAATATGGATGGAAAACTTGTCGAAATCTATTTCCAGTATCACTATGAAACTGGCCAATGGCAGCTTTAAACTCGTAGTTTGATGGAGCCAATGTTAATATTAAATTTGGCTTGGCACTCTGACAACGGTATTGTATTCTATTGTGACAGGAAGTAGTTTATTACAAAAATGTTTTTCTATTTGTTTCCTGGATCGATGTTTGTTTTTAGTTGACTAATTACATAATTAAACCTATTGTTCTGCCGTTAACATACAAAGTAACGCTTTCTATTTATCCGTTATGATATTTAAATAAAACTGTGCCTGGCGCTGGGGGCACGTCAAACTAATATTAAGTGTGGCGGTTAAAGGGTTAAAAGCGCCTAGCTCTGTGTTCTTACTGAGAGTTTTTTCACTCACGGTCGCTAGTGAGTGCGTTAGGTTTTCGGTGTTGGTGTAGTCCTTGGCGTAATCCGCTAGATGGCGGGCCGCTGATTTCATACAAAAATCGACGCGTTCTTGATCGACCGTGAGTAAAAAAAATCGCACTAAGCTCTCTGCACGATTTTGTTGACGATTGACCGACGAGGTTGTCGGTTTTGTATTATGGGGGATAATTACAGGGAGTTGTCAGAGCATAATCAGTAATATTATAGATGAGATGACTGATGAATGAGAAACTGCATTAAGGATGACGATGATTGTTTTTTTTTTTAAACTACGTTAACAAAAATGGTAGGGCCTCTAAAGTGGAATCAGGCCCAAAGTACCTAAGTAATACGTACTATATTGCGATCATATTAAGATCGAAGAGATAAAAAAAAGATTATTAGAAATATTATTAAGTATACAAAGCTACACATCTAAATTATTTTAAAAAGAATAGCTTCACGGAATGTCTCAATTCGTCATAGTTTATTTTCGTTACCAAAACGCCGTTCTCATTAGAATCGACCGTAAACTTGACGCGTTTGTTTTCGTTACCCCTACTGAAAACGAGTCAATTTGATTGATGCGAGAGATAAAGCACTCATAAAGATTTATTTGCAACAGGTGGTTCGGACGAAACGTTTATTTCCCCTTGTGTAGCGTCAGCAAAAATTTGACGACTACGCAAAATTTGAAAACTCGGTTCTCATGTACTGAGGCGTTCATCATCTTAATTTATAGACTGATTTTGCAGTTATGGCATTTACATAATACTCGAGAGATATAAACTTCTTTTCTACAATACTATTTATTTTCTAAAATATTAAGTATATTTCATTTCATTCATTCATCATTTCAAATAGAAAAATACTATTAACTGGAAATAATAATTATCATCTTTATAAATAGTATTGTAGAAAAGAAGTCAGCGGATGATGAAGTGGCAGTGGCCGGTGCACCATAACGAGAGAAGAACCGATGTTGGGGTAGCTTTCGGAATGGCGAACGCGTACCGGACGATGCTCCGTGAGTAGGCCCCCGACAAGGTAGACCGACGAGATCGTTGGTTTCACCAGATGGTGAAAGTCGCGGGAAGCCGCTGGATGCGGGCAGCGCAGCACTGATCATTGTGGTGATCTTTGTGGAGGATTACACCTTGCAGTGGGTATCGTGGGGCTGAAATTATGACGATGAAGCCCGGTATTGAAGATTTGGATGTGTACACAAAAACCTCAAAATATTACATCGGTAATTTCTGAAACATAACACACTCATAAGAGACTGGCGTCTGTATTGTTGAATTGAAATTATACATTTGGAATCATTCCAAATGTCATTGTAAACGTTTATAATATATTTTAGGATTTTATCTGTTTATTCTATTATATGGATTTATTCTTGGACCGATTTATGCAAAAGTAATCCAATTATGATTACTTTAAATAAGTTTTGTTATTTTTTTACTTTCGCTTTTCGTTTACAATAAATTAAGAGTGAAATAAAAATACAAAAACGTGAAAATCACTGATATTGATGCCCTGACGTCTGATACGGAATTAAGTTGTGTCAGATCTAAAGCAGCATAGTAACGTACTTAATAGTCATGGCAGCATGTTAGATCTTGTGCTTAGTAACTTTGATCCAAATCGGATTGAGGTATGCGCCGGTGCTGAGCCGTTTGTAGCAATAGATAAATACCCTCCTCCTCTTGAGGTTACAGTCAGGTTCTCTTGTGAGAGTGGTCAGTGGAGTGCTCGGACCGCCTCCGTCCGCGCCTCAGCCCGCTCTGAACTCGCGTGATTGGAATTGGCGTAAAGCCGACTATCCTAGTTTGTATGAAGCTTGCCACAGCAGATGTAAACTTAGCTGTTGCACTGTTCTACAATAAATTACACAGTTGTATAAGTAGGTTTGTTCCTCTTAAACGGTCACATACAAGAAATAATAATTACATATATCCGAAATGGTATACTAATGAAATAATATATTATATTAAACTCAAATTCTTGCATCTAAAACGCTACAAAACAGAAGGAAAGGAATTGAATAGAGAAATGTTCAAATATTATAAGTGGCATGTTAAAATTTTAATTGACAAAGCTTACGAGCAGTATTTGAAATTGACGCAAAATAATATTATTGACGACCCAGTTCAAATCTGGGCATATGTTAAAGACAAGAAGAAAGTTCAGAGCCCCATAGGAACTTATTTGCATGGGTAGTGAGGAGGTAAAAGGCCAGGCCGCAGCTGACGCTTTTGCTAAATACTTCAGTTCAGTATTCCGTACTGATGTACCTATATTAAGTCCCTCGGCAGCTGCCCGTGTTACGGATAAGTGTGCTGATGCCAAGTGTGTTTCTATTGGTCAGGTTGACGAGACTATAAAATAGCAGTAAAGCGGTAAGCCGAGATCGTCAAGTGGACCCGATGGAATACCAGTATTTGTCGCAAAAGACTGCAGTCCGGCGTTTATAATACCAATATTGTATCTTTTTAACGTTGCCTTAAGTGCGCAGTGTATCCGGAGGCTTGGAAATTAACAAGGGTGACACCAGTCCCAAAGGGTGATGCCAGTGACGATGTATCAAACTCTAGACTAATTGCTATACTATCAGTCTCCACCAATTCTTAGAAACAATATTAAGCTGCCTCATTAATAAGCAGATTCAAAATAATGTGCATGATTGTCAACACGGTTTCTGCAGGGCCCGAAATACAACTTCTAATCTTGTGGCTCATGTAGACTACGTTTATGCTGAAATGTCTCCGCACTACAAGGAGGTGGCTGGTTTTGTTTATAATTAAATTAAAAAAGCCCGTCGTGCGTAGATATGGACGGTCGCCTTGTTAAATAAATTATTGTTATAATTGTAAAAATACTAATATAATTTACTGAATATAAAAACAGTATCGAGTTAAACATCGTTTTTATTATAAAAGAGCACGCTCCCGTCATAGTACCTATGTGGTTATTAGTAGCTGGACTGAAAAGAAGACCATTGAGGATGTACTGACCATGGTTGGGGAAGAAAGAAATTTACTTGGGGAGATTGGGAATAGAAGGTGAAAGATACTGGGCCACCTATTACGACACGACAGTTTCATTATAAACATACTGGAAGGAAAAATGGAGGGAAGGAGAGGAGGTAGACCTAGAATGAGCTATATTTCACAGATCAAGGAGAAAGTTGATGTTGTGTCGTACCAGGAAGTGAAGTCATTGGCAGATAAAGAGAGTAATGGAAAATACCACCGACAAGAAGGCAATTCTTAAATTTAAGAAGAGGACGAAATACTACACATTTGCGACTTGTCACGTCTTTTTATATTTACGTCATATACTTAAAATACTGGTCATATTAAACTTATTTACATTGTAAGTAGTTTCTTGAACACTTATATTTAATTCAAACTAATTTAATTTGAAGATATTATTGTTCATTATTGTTAGACGACCTGTTTGACGCAAGGGTGCCACCTTCTGGGCCAGAGGTCCCGGGTTCGATCCCCGGACAAGACAAATATTTGTGTGCATGAACATGACTATTTGTCTTGGTTTGGGCGTTTGATATATTATGTATGTATTTACAGAAGAAGTATATAAGTATGTTTGTTTATCCGTTCTCTAGTATTCATAACACAAGTTCTCCGTGAAACTTAACGTGGGCTAGATAACTGGTGTGATTGTATGCAATTATTAAAAAAAAAAAAGACGGGTTGCACTCCGGGAGTGCCGGCAGAAGTGAAAACTTGATTATTAACGTTGAGCATGTTTGATATTTTGGAATGGTTAGGGAATAATTTTGCACCAATTGCTTTATCAGTATAAAAGTACTATCATTTATGTGGTAGAATACAATATTCATTTATTGCGCTATCGTACACAAACATGACAAACCATATTAAAGTGAACGTTAAGTTAGGTAATAAGATATAAGAAAACATTAGTTATTATAGAGAATCGAAAAATATATATTGACAATAAAACAAGAGACAAGTAAAAGACATTATCAACAGTCTGTCGCTAAGCAACCGAGACCATAGTCAACCTGTCACCTCAACATTCTCCATCCGTCCTACGCTTTTTCGATCAGGTCACGTGTCCTGACGCGAGTTTAAGATTTTATACCCATTACAGAAAAAGTGCTCAACGCCGCTAAAGAAGTTTTCACTTCAAAAATGTATACAAACCATATAAGCAATGTACTGTAGTAGTTGTATACTAAAATTAATGCTCTCTCTCCCACGATTGAGTCATTGTACTACAAAATCAATATTTATAATAAAAGTTTATTTTTAACAGCAATTTATTATTAGCTACTTCACGAAGGAAATCTATTTCTGCGCTCACATAGAATGGGTACGTTACGTGTATCTATTATAAGTTTGCAGACGGTGAAGAGAATGAGTTAATATGGCTATGGATATTGTTAAAAATGTATTGCTCGCGGTGTATTTATACTTTAAGAATATTATGTAGGAATAGTTAGTTTTCTCTTTATAATGATGTTTAAACTCATCATTTGATTTTTTTTTAAATTTAATTAGGTAGATACTTTGCACAAAACTGAAAGTTTTCTTGAACTTTTGGAACTTTTTATTCGCAAGTCGAGTATTTGACTCATACATCGATGTACAAACGTTTCCAAAACTGTTTATACGTTTCGAATTATGAGACTGTAAAATGAGTATGTTTGTATAAAAATAACGCAGTGGCTCGATGTATTTGCTGACAAGTGTATGTGTAATAAATATTAAGTATTCTATTCTATTTGCTAGTAGGACACCGGTGACAATGGTATATCTGGTGGTGGGTCTCATAATCCAGGGTGAGAGACGTTACCCAGACTCCACGTTATGAGACACAATAGATAATACAATTGTTCTCTGGACACCGGTGTCCTGGCGCCCACCGCTATCTCTTAGCGCTGTATTGTTTCAATTTTACCACGCTATTACGTACTACGAATCTCAAAAAGTCTTCTTCTTCTTTACGTGCTACTCCTATCGGAGGTTGGACAACATCATGGCTATCTTGACTTTTGAAGCCGCTGCCCGAAATAGGGATGTAGTACTATGGCCAAACCATTCCCTAAGGTTTTTAAGCCAAGAATGTCTTCTTCTTCCAACACTACGCTTTCCTATAATTTTTCCCGGAATTATCAGTTGGTGAATTTTATATTTGGTGTTCCTCATCACATGACCAAAATAAGTCAATTTGCAGCACTTGATGGTGTTGATGAGTTCAAGATCTTTGCCCATCCTTTGAAGTACCTTTGCGTTGCTCACTCTGTCACGCCACGAGATTTTCAGAATGCGGCGGTACACCCACATTTCAAAGGCCTCTATTTTGTTCAATGCATTCTGCGTCAATGTCCAGGACTCAGCCCGTATGGGGCTGAGTCCTGGACAGTACCGCGTACCGCGTAACAGTACCGCGAAAATGTAACATCGAACTATACGCATCCTGAGCCCGAGGCTTAGATTCCTGTTGCAAAGGACCTTAGTCATTCTGAAAAATGCACATCTCATAAAGTATAAGCTTGTTTCTCGACGGAAGTTTTGTGACGTCTTCGCTCAATCATTGCCTCCGAAATGTGAAGTTTGTCAAAATATGACAACTTCAATAAAAAACAAAACGCAAACAAAGCATTCTAATATGGCAGACACGGTCAGTCACTCCTTCTCCATTTTAATTTTAAAGCCAATATGAAGTAAACTGATATAATTAACGAGATATATAATACACTTTTATTGCTTAACTTAAGAGCCACGCTCTTGTTTGCACACAATACACTTAAAATAAAATATAAAATTATATTATTTCATTACAGTTAAGAAAACATGTACCTTATAGCCTCAGTTTTTCTGAGTTTTGAAATAGGCGAATGCGATGAGAAGGCTACTTGTTCTAGAACTACAAATACTCGCTTTCATCTTCAGCCTTATCAATACTTAACATCAGGTATGATGAAGGCTAACAGTCTTCCCGTTGTTCATAAAAAAAAATACTTGTTTCTAATATTTGACAATGTAGTCACTTATAATATACTCTAGCTAAACTAATTAATTAACAGGCAAGCTTGTTTTGTTTACCGTACTAAATTTTGGAAGTACTCTGGTTTATTCAGGTTGTGGTTGTTTAGGTAAGGTTTATTGTTCTGTACAGCCGCAAAAATAGGCTGTAGTCAAGGTCAACACAACTCTATTGCCTTACCGTAGTTTTTATTATCTACTTGAATAACTTTTACGACATATCGTCTAAACTTTGGGGTATAGTTGCTCAAAGTGAAATAGAAACAATTCTAAAAGATTAAAGATAAAAAAAAAGAAAATGAGCAATAAATAAAAAAGAAGCAAAAACTAGATATTCAAGATATCACTGTCAGTGTCAGCTGTCAGTCAGCACCCACCACTGACTTTCTTTCTGGGAGTTTCACCAGAGTTCTTTTCGTAATAACACCGTGTTGTGAGGCATCATTTTTAACTCAATCTAACGTACAATTTCTGTATATTACAAAATATATTTACTTGACATTGGCAAAATTCGCGTATTTGACGCGAGCACGCCATTAATTATGAAAGAAGAAGAAGACTCTTTCTTTCTTAATTAATGGCTTGCTCGCGATAATATTCGCGAATTTTGCCAATATAAATTATATTTTGTAGTTTATAGAAATTGTACGGTAAAATCTAAAATAAATCTTGTTTCTTTTTTTCAATTTGTTTCTGTCTGTCCTACCACTGACTAAAGATAATTTCATTTTTTTTTACCACAACCCGAGTCTGTGCTGGCACTGGCATAGTCTATTTTAGCCCTTTATTTGAATATTTTTATTTAATTTCTTATTCTAATATTTTTCATTTATTGCATATTTTTGCTTTAAATGATAAGGAGCCGGTTAATGTAGTTCTCAGCCCCACCAAAACGGTACCGAACGGAAGACCAGCGCTGGTCAAAAGCCAATCATGCTGAGTCGGAGCCGTTTTGTGACAAACTTCTCTATTACTAGTTTTTATTTTGTTTGTTTCGCCCTAATGTTTGTCCCAAATAAACGTTTTTTCTTTCTTTCTTTCAAATGCGGTTAAAATGTAATAGCATAAATCTAATATTCATATTGTAATGGCTTTCTGCGAGGGTGCAAGTTCGATAGAGCAGTACCCAAATGATATAAAAATAAAAAAATATTTTCCAATTTTCCTACTATTTTCCTACTAGTGGTTAGCCAAAAGTTGGTCTTGTTACACAATATTTCAATCGTAGAGATTTTAAAACCGGATACCTAATTATAGAGCAATATGTTTGGTAAATCGCAATAAATAATTATAGCGTTAGCGTCATTTTATTACGATATTTTGTAGTCACTAGTCACTGTGACGCATGACGGCGAACGTGGGAAAATAATGTTAAGATTATTGGGAGTGATTCAAATTATTCCACTTTAAAAAATAGGTATGACAAAAATATGATTTTGATCTTCGTATAACTCTGTCTAAATTTTAGCAAGGACAACTTTTGGATTAACTCGTTCCATCGTAGAACCTGTCTTGGCTCTCGGGTTAGACTGGGATCAAAATAATACACATTATAATTGAAAAATACAAAAATTTTAGATAAAAGATATGAAATACCACATAGAACTGCATATTCAGGCGAACATGTTTCATGGTAGACAAGCGTCTTCTTATGATAAATTTTAAATAGAAAAATATTGGAAAATATCAACTAGGCCACAAGTGAATTCTCAGATGGGACTCGAATCCACGATCTTTGGAGAGCTACCGAGACTTCGTCGTTCGACTTAAGTCTCGGTAGCTCAGTGGTTAGAGCATTGGACCGGATTTCCAAAGGTCGTGAGTTCGAGTACCATCTGAGAATTCACTTGAGGCCGAATTTATTTTTCCCAATATTTTTCTATTTAAAATTTTTCATAAGTATAAAAATAGCATTGAAACATGCAAAAATAAAAAAAATATAATTCTGCTTCGCCTCGATCTTATCTGCTTCAAGGCACGGCTAGCCCTTTCGGGCAAATTCGTAACCAACTTCAAAACGAGAAATTAAAATCATTGAACGTTTCGAACTGAGAAATTACTTACTAAACCATTTTGTTGATTATTAGCCATCTTTGTTACACATCATCCAAAAACCGTTTTATTGCCTGATAGATTGAGACATCTTCCTTTTCCGTCCGAAGGTCTTTATATTATCCCAGTTCAGTGGGAGTGATACAAATCTGCGAGATGTTCTTAGCCAACTCGTTCATAATAAAATACGCATTCGGCACGTATTTTCTTTATGTAATGTTATGATGAACCATTGAGTCAGCCCATTCAGAGTAACGAGTCATTGTGGTCACAATATGGAAGCTATTAATATCACATAATTGAGAACAACCGCCTCTGTGGTCTAGTGGTAACAACCACCGGTATCAGACCCAGAGGGGTCCCGGGTTTAATTCCCAGCGGGGGTACAATTTGTATTCGGTTTGGTTGGTGGTAGGACTTGTGAGTCCGCCTGGCTAGCTACCACGATCTTATGTAAGTCTGACGACGTAATAACAATGTTTTCAGCATTATTGTGTTCCGGCAGTTAGAGATAAGATAGCCAGTTCCTCAGTGGTTGAGAATTCCGGGAGAGGCTCGCTTCCATCTTCAGCCTTATCAATTCTTAAAATCTGGTTTGATGAAGGCTAAGAGTCTCCCCGTTGTTAATAAAAAAATAAAATAAAAAAAACAAACACCTTATACGACACTAATAGATAAGTGTTTATTACTATTGTATATGGAGTTTACAAGACGCTTTTTAGAATAATTAATTGATTTTTACCCGCGACGGTACCGAGACGGTATATGCGTTTGGGGTGAGAGGTTATTTGTTTGTTTGTGCAAACCAATGTTACCATTTATCTCCAAAATTACTAGTCGGATTTTGATGCGGTTTTCAGTGGGTTTGGGTTTAATTGGTGAATGTTCTTAGATAAGTGTAACGGTGACCACTCACCAGGGGGCGCTGCAGTAAACATTTGTTTGAGCAAAACCAAAACTACTAGTCCGATTTAGATGCGGTTTTCAGTAATGGGTTTTATGTATTACAATGTACATATTATACTTTTTTTTTGTATTGCCTAAGTTTCTTTTAAAATATTTATGTTGTTGGCACACTGCCCTTCGAATTATCTACAGTTCTCCGTAATTGCAAAGGTTGTCTGGAAGAGATCGCTTTCAGCGATAAGGCCGCCCTTGCTCACCATAGTTTTAAGTTCTATGTGATTGTTCTTTCTTTTTATAATGTGTGTGTGCAATAAAGAGTCTATCTATCTATCTATCTATAATACCTATAACCCATTATTGCAGCGGCCAGGAAAAGAGGCATTGATGGACGAACGTGTAAAGTACATCATGCCTAGTTGTGGCCAAGGCTTGTATAGTACTTTTCTCACATAATTCGCGTAAAATAAAACTGCGTTTCGAAATCAGACGAACAACGAACAACAATATTTTTTTCACCTCACACGCTCTGAAAAGGAGGTTTTGTCAATCAGTTTAGGCGTAGAAAATCGCTTTTTGGGGCCTAGCGCGGCAAAGTACTTTTTTAATTTAATACCTAAAAATATGTCTTAATGTGTTCCGAATCGCACTATTGACTTTTATTTAATATTTGATTATTATTTTAAATAGCTTTAAATTAATTATAATACTCCGTTTTGGTTTGAAGAATGAATCATTAAAACAATAACAATAAGATTAAACTATTTGTTATTAGAATTTTATATTACGCTGGGTGAGATTTCACAACCTATAATTGGATTTCGGGCTGTGACATAAATCTTTATTTTTACGATGTATTTCGAAGAAGGTTGTCAAAATAATGCTAATTTTTTCAAGACCTAATTTCCACCACCAATATCATGTCGTCTTTACTTACAATTTTTTGTGCGTACGATAGTGCACACGTGAAAAGTGACAAGCCACTTTGTATGGGTCTGACTTTTATTAGGTTTTCGGCGTTTCGTCTTCAAAGGAATGTCGAGTATTATGAAAAAAAGGATCCTCGTTGGAAACATTTGCTGTCACCCTGCAATAAATGACATGTACGGGGTTACCCCGAGTAGGGTCAAATGTTAAGCTAACTTTTACAATTTATAAATAAGGGAAAAAATGACGTTTTATATAAAAAAATGCAATTATTTCCATGGCGATTTCATTCCTCTATTTGTATTGAATTTGAACGTGCAGTCGAGGAACTTCCCGGTTTACCGGTAAAGTTTTTTTAGGGTGATTTATTTAAAAAAAGTAAGTAATAGATATATTCGAAAAGTATTAAGTTTAATAAATAATTTATTTATAAAATGACATGCTTACCTATTAAAGCTCTATATTTGTGATATTAATATTTTCTATAAGTCTATTACTTTTTAAGATAACTTTCTTCAAAAAAACTCTACTGATCTATCGGGAAGTTCCCCGATTGTACACAACAATTTAGCTTTTGTTATATTCCAAGTGACATTAACGTTAATTTAACCGAATGCCACTTGTATATTTTGTTCACGGTGTATTTTAAAAGAAAAAAAATAATGTGTCATCATCTAGTGATGTGAGTGATCAAAAAAATATTATGAATAGTTTTCCGTGCTTCGACAGGTACATAGGCGTTCTTTTCGGCTACATTTGTTGTCATAAGCTTATTTGCATTGGCTTGGTGGGTGTCCAACTGTCTATACTTCTTATTCATCTGTAGGCCTTTCCCCAGTGGGGCGTGGGATGGAGTGTGTGGCCTATATGTTTGTATGGCGTGTAGCGGGACATAACACCGCCATCTTGTGTTTACGTCAATTTTGACAGTTACGGCGCTTCCGTACGCGCAAATACTATATACACTCGTACGCGTTAATTATAATCCTTGTCGCACTTTAGAAGGGATATTAAATTTATGAACAAATAAGGGATATTGAAAATAAAAAATCACTGATAAAACTACTTATTTTAGACTACCTGCTGACCCGCTAACAAGTCTTAGTAACAATCTTAGAATGTAAACAACCAAAGCAGCGAAATATAAATATAAATAAATAAATATTTCCATACAATCACACCAATTATCTAGCCCACGTTAAGTATCATTAAGAACTTGTGTTATGGATAACGAATAAACATACTTATACCGCGTGGGGTCTATAATCGGGGAAATATTGAAAATAGAGACTCTCTAGAGTATTAGTATTTATTCAGAAAATATTTCAGCTAATCAAAACCCATCCATTACTCACAATAAGAATTTAAAGTTACGATTCATAATCAGTGTAGTATTGCAAAACGATATTATCGCTAACGTTGCGAACTAATCGTGGTGTACCACGATTTTTTTGTTTTTTGGTTTTTTGTTGTCCCCTGTAGGGGACAACAAAAAACTTACCGCAAAACATCATGATATCACTATCCATTAGAAAATGTACCTTTAACTCCTTGACTAGAAACAGCCCCCGCTACTTCCCATAGCTTAAAATCTCTGTTTCAAATTAATTTAAATTAATTTTATCCATCATGCATGACATGTCATGTCAATCAATACCAACTACAACCCGATACTCGGGTTCGTCGATCGACGAAAAATTCCAAATTATGCGAAAATCTTTAATTGCAGTTTGTGATCATCACGTTTAACATTTTGTATATTTTATAGTTTTCGGAACAAATAGACTCGAGTACCTTTAATTTGATACCTTACTCGGCCGCGTACTACGCGCCAAAGTCCCTATGGAGTCGTCACAAATTTTGCGAACCTAAACTAAGTATATAGATTATACTCTTTGTACCAAGTATGAATATACTTGGAATTATTAAGTACTAGTACGTAGTATCTGTTAATTCCATGGATTCTACGCTTTTTACATTATGATCTTTTTATAAAGAAGATCATAGTGTTAAAAGAGTGTAAATTCAAAAGAATAATTTAGATTAGTAAACTAAGAATATTGTCATGGGAATTTCTTTGGTTTCAGTTAAAATTAATTTTAATTTAAGTAATTGAATTGGATTCATTTACACAATTTGTAATTCAATGTGAAAATGGCTTTGAGTGCAAAAAACACTCCAAAAAGAAAACAATACCTACGTGGATTCATGAATTACGATAAATTGTCAAAAAGACGTTCCGAGTAGCTCCGAAAAAGTTGAGCGGTACTGTTGTTTGCATTATATTGAATTCACGATTAAGTTTGTTAGAAAAAAACAAAAAGTTAAGATTTGGTTTTAATTAGTTGGGACCCTAATGATTCAATCATTAGTGACCTATAGAGCCTCCGTTTTTAATATTATCCCCGGTTCTGGGCCCCAGACGGTATACATTTTTTTTGTAAATACGTACATAATATACATATTAAACACCCAGACCAAGACAAATAGACATATTCATGCACACAAATATTTGTCTTGTCGGGACCGCTGGCGCAGAAGGTGGGGTTAGTACCCCTGCGCCAAACAGGTCGTCAAAAATATCAAATAAGTAGGGCAGTAACAATTTGGGACGAGTTGTTACTAAGTCGACAATTCAATTGATGTGACTCTACCTAGAATTCGCTTGTTAAAAGTAATATATCGTTATTTGTTATTTTATTTCGTAAGACTTCCCAAAGTGATTGGATGTTACTTAGCAACAGACATAATACAAATTATTATGACTTTGGAGTACGTAGGTAGTTACCGAATTTCCTGGTTGATCAGTAAAGTTTTTGAGGGGGCTTTATTTAAAAAAGTAATAGATATAAAGAAAACTTTTATATCACTTACTATAAGCAATTCAGTGACCTTGACACCATGACATTCTTTCTTTCAAAGACAGCTGTTAAAAATACTATTAAAAACAATTTCGATTCCCAGCGGGGGATATTGTATTCGGTTTGGTTGGTGGTAGGACTTGTTGTAAGTCCGCCTGGCTAGCTACCACCATCTTATCTAAGTCTGACGCCATAACAACAATGTTTTCAGCATTTTTGTGTTCCGGCAGTTCGAGATAAGATAGCCAGTTCTTCAGTGACTGAAGATTCCGTGAGAGGCTCGCTCCCATCTTCAGCCTTATCAATACTTAACATCAGGTATGATGAAGGCTAAGAGTCCCCCGTCGTTCATAAAACATAAATAAAAATGTGGTGTTGGCTTAGATTAAACGACTCACAATCGATTAATCTAAGCTAATCTAACTAATCGTTAGTATTTAGTTTAAATTTGATATAAAACTGACTTTGTAATGTTAGTAGATGATTCAGTGGTGCACGGAAGAAAAATGTATAGTATTATAATTTTAAAGTAACCTCTAAATTTTAACAATAACTGAGAATATTTAATGGGTGTTGATTGTATTGTTATGTAACTTTGAAACTAATTCCTTGTACTATTTTTTTTTAACTTGTTTAACTTTTTTAGAAAAAAGGTATTTTTAAGGAAAACTTTTAATTGGCTTTACTATATTACGATATAGACCTATTTAATTAAACAATTTGTAACACGGTTGGTTTTCAAATAAATTAAAAAAAAACACAAATAACAGAACATTCACAAGTATTTCAGCTTTCGATGTTTTCTTGGCAGCTTCTTTCTTCGAAGGTCCTCCCAATTTGTGAACTGCCAGTAGAGTCTTTAGTTTTCTCTTTTCTAAATAATAAAGATTTAAAATAATTATTAAATTAAAATATCAAATCAATAATAATTGTTGCCGTAGTAAATGACTAACCGTGTCCGAACGAAAAAATAAATTAACTTTTCGAGTGTAGACTTATAAGTAGCCAGTCATCCCGTGACTACGGTAGCTGAAAAGGTGCCGAAAAGTCGGAAAAATCAAAAAACCCCTTAAAAACCAAAAAATACGGACAATTACAACTTAGTTCGTGAAATATAGCGCGTTTGATATCCGTAAAAGTTGTTTTATTTCAATGAACAGTGCGCGCCAAAACATAAGATGTACGTATATTTCATTTGAATAATAAGTAATTTTTTTAACCTTAGCACTTTCCGAGAAAACGTTTCCCAACAATCTCTACTAGTCAACCGGGAAGTTCCCCGATTCTACCTGTCAAGATATCGTATTAGGATGGATTTCTTTTTTAACTTGTGTTGACTATTGATGGGATTTAAAGCTAACTTTTCTATTTCTTTTAAAAGTGAAATTGACAAAATCTAGAGGAGTAGGTCCTCGTCATGGGAACCAAGTAGATGGAGGGGTGATGCTGACTTAGAACATGTCGTACCACCAACCAAACCGATACAGTAGGCTTCTCTACAGGGAATCGAATCCGGATCTTTTAGATCTTTTAGGCGGTTAAATATAACAGATAAAAATTCCGGCCATTTTGTAACATGTTTCTAAAAATTAAAGACAGTAAAAATTCTTAGCCGCTTTTGTTTCGTAATAGGTATTTAGTAGCTATAAATGACCATTAACTTTTCAACAGGAAAAAAAGGTCCGGTCCAATGCTCTAACCACTGAGCTACCGAGACTTAAAAAGAAGAAGAAAGAAGTCTCGGTAGCTCAGTGGTTAGAGCATTGGACTGGATTTCTAAAGGTCGTGGGTTCGAGTCCCATCTGAGAAGTCACTTGTGGCCGAGTTGTTTTTTTCCAATATTTTATAATTCAAATTTATCATAAGTATAAAAATCGCATTGAAAAATTCAAAAATAATAGAAAAAAATAAAACGCTCTTATTTTAATGAACATAAAGGTGAAACTTGCCAATGCAGTGTTGGTAGTTAATTTCGTGATGCTAACGGCCTTACCTCTGCATAATTATGTAAGCAGGGTCTGAAATAGTTAGAGATTCCTTAGAGCTAACAAGACAGAGCATGCCCGGAATGTAGATCGTGATATAACTACACTTCATCCATGTCGTATAGGTACTTGTTTATACATAATTATATTATTTAGTGATAGTTTAATTCTATAATTATCTGGAGGTCTACACACAAAACGCGTAGTTTCGGCCTAAGTTACGGACGTTTCCTACTCCGTATCACCTACGGACAGCTTCCCGAACTAAGAATGGATGAGAATACATTTTGACATTGTCCCTACTCCCAATGTGTTTGTGCCGTTTGTCCAAAACTAGTACATCTGAAATCAATAGAGAGTAGGCTTCATCCGTAGTTTCGGGAAACTTACGGACGGGGAGCCCGTATATTAGTTGACGGGTTTAGAGAGTAGGCCTCCTGGATTTAAAGTTTGATCTTATTTCAATTCCTTGATATCCAGTTTTTTTTTTATGATCGACGGGGATACTCTTAGCCTTCCTTCATCATACCTGCATACGTAGCATGTGCACCTCGACAAAGCTTTCTCGACACTTTTCTCGCGCGAGGGCATTGTCTGTCCCGCTCACACCGTACTGATACTAGCGGAACAGACATAGCGAGATAAAGGTCGACAGCGAGTCCTGATGTTAAGTATTGATAAGGTTGAAGATGGAAGCGAGCCTCTCTCGAAATTCTCAGCCACTGATGAGGAACTGGCTATCTTATCTCTAACTGCCGGAACAAAACAATGCTGAAAACATTGTTGTTACTGCGTCAGACTTAGATAATTTTCTAACGAATGTTGTCTGGTGCAACCGAAGGGCTGATTACCTCGGTTCAGTTTCCGTTTCGTCACTATTGTAGCTGTCAATACTACAGTAGGAAAATATGACAATAATGACAGCGATGGAACTGGATGGTAGGTGATTTTTTAAGTGAAAATTTCTTTAGCGGCGTTGTGCACATCAGTTTTAAATTTTTGGGATGGATAAAAAATGTTAGTCTCGTCGTAGACACGTGACCCTGATCGAAAATTCGTAAGACCATTTACTGTTGACCTATTTCAAATTACATAAAGTCTCACATTTGAAAGATCTACGTATATTAGTTAATAACAACCATTATATAAAGATCTCTCATTACTACTAAGTTTCATATTGATGCCAGATTGTTTTAGTTTTTTTTTAATAGATTTACGTGCCAAATCAAGTTGGTCTCCGTTTTCATCAACTTTTTATGAAGTTGTGGTCAAGGTATACTTAGTGGATTTTGATGGTTATTTTCGTTTATGCGGTTTTCACTTCTGCCGGCACTCCCAGAATGCAACCCGTTGTTTTTTATGAACTACGGGGAGACTCTTAGCCTTTATCATACCTGATGTTAAGTATTGCTATGCTCATGTGTTCCTCGATTCCTACAACCTTGGCCTCTTCAAGATGAAAGTGAATAGGCATTTCCTGGGCAAGCATGCAACGCCTTAGACCACATCCTGTTTATTAAGCACGATGGTGGACAAATGCCTGCCTAGTCCTTATATAAAAAAAAAGTATTGATAAGGCCGAAGATGGAAGCGAGCCTCTTCTGGAATCCCCAATCACTGAGGAACTGGCTATATTATCTTTTACTGCCGGAACACAACAATGCTGTAAACATTGTTTTTATGGCGTCAGGCCTAAATAAGGTGGTGTTAGTTAGCCAGGCGGACTCACAACAAGTCCTACCACCAACCAAACCGAATACAAAATGTACCCCCGCTGGGAATCGAACCCGGGACACCTGGATCTGATACCGGTGGTTGAACCTAGACCACAGAGGCGGTTAAATTATTAGGTTTGTATGAGAGACTGAACGTGTCGCAAGCCTCTTAAGAAATGAATTATTAGCTACATAGAATATAAATTAAATCAGTGTCTTAATAATTTTGCTGTAACAAAGGCTTAAACATTGTTGCCTAAGTATGCACACTTAGGCAACAATGTTTAAAATAAAAAACTTAAATCTTGTTAAAAAGTTTTTAGGCGAGTTGCCTTATTTTACATATCTTACTTTAAAATATAGCAAAGAAGGACATGAAAAATTCAGGTTTTATTACGTTTTTAATAAGCACTCCGAGATATTTTTGATGTTTATTGATAGATGTTTGGATGTTTGTTACTTAATCACGCAAAAACGGCGATTTGGATGTCAACATACAGTCACATACAGATAGTTTATAGTCTGGATTGCAACAAAATACATCTTATCTCAATATTCCTAATGGAACGGGTGAACTTAGTTGGTGAAACCGCGGGCGGCCAGTAGTATTTTTTTTTTACTTTTTGTCTATATAAACCTGTACTATCATCATCATCATCATTGAGTCTCTTGCAGTCTACTGCTGGACGTAAGACTCCCGAAGGTGCACAAGACGCGATCTCCCTTTTTCATCCAACCACTACCCGCAACCTTTCTCAGGTCGACCGTCCATCTAGCAAGGGAGCGTTCTATCCTATATACGTTTGCCGAGACGTGGTCTCCATATAATACTGTTAAAGCTGCCAATGTCTTTTTGACGTTGACGTTATGTGCCAGCCATTAAAAATGGCGGATGCGCCTGAAATTCTGACACCGATTTGAGCTATATCTAGTTCGGAAACATATACAAATCTTAATATTTTTGTTATATTTATGAAATAATCTATCAAAATGGAACATCATCTTCTACAAGAATCATGACTAGTTTATTTTTCAAACAAAAACTTGATTTTTCTCATTGCTTTGATATTAATTAATACTTTTTATTACCGTGTAATTTTAGATTTTAAATGTATTGCATGCACATTCACACACACATTAAAAATAGACACTCTCACTATTTCTCATAAAATTACTCATGCCACTAATCTTCACAATACAAAAATTTACACACTCTACATATTTTCTACAATAACATATCATTGTCTGTGTCACACAAATATGTATCTATATATCACAAGTAACTCGTAAAACATATGTCTAGTATATATAACTCATTATGGATAGTTCACTCATAAATGAACAAGAAATAGACAGTTTTGAAATTGCAAATTCTACTCAATGTGAAATATCCGCAGTGTCAAAATATATTAATAGGAGTAACACAGACCTAACGATTATAACACAAAACATTCGAAGTATCTTATGCAATATGGATGACCTACAGATTACTTTAGCACATCTCAACTTTGACACTGATATTCAGATTTTAACTGAATGTCGTTTAACGACAGACATAAATATTCCTCAAATTACGAATTATAATGCATTTGCCTCAACTAATCACTTAAACCAAAATGATGGTGTGGTTGTATATTTGAGAGACTGCCATGATGCTAGGGTTAGGGAAATTGTTTTACAACATGCCTCATGTCTACAGATTACTATATACAATATCCTCATCCTCTGTATTTATCGCTCACCATCAAACAAAAACGCTGACATATTCATTAACTCTTTGAACGTTCATTTAGATACAATAGATAAATCTCAAAACATTATTGTGACTGGTGACATAAATATAAACCTTATACCTAAGACTAACGAACAATCTCAAGAACGCAACAACCGTATTAACTACCTTAATATGTTATCAACACATGGAATTCTCCCTGGTCACATATTACCTACAAGGGAAACGAGTTGTCTAGATCATGTAATGCTGAAGCTTGACAAAAAGAGCGCATCTATTGCTGTCATTGAGACAACTGTCACAGATCATGCTTTAGTACTATTAAATCTTTCTAACATAAATATCAATAATAATGTATATAAGAAAACTAAAACCGTTGTTGACTATGAACAGGCTCTAAAGACACTGTCTCAAAAAGACATTACTGCCCTACTAAAATGTGATGATCCAAACTACCTAGCTAATACAATGATAAAATTAATTAAAGAATCCTTAGATACGAGCACAAAGATAACTAAAATAGCTAGAAAGAATAGGATTAGTAAGCCCTGGATAACAACTGGTATTTTAAGGTGTATCCGAAATAGAAATAAGTTACAGAAAAAACTACGTGCTGATCCAACAAACGAAATTCTTAAAATAACGTATAGACGTTATCGAAATTATATAAACAATTTAATTAAAAAGTTAAAACGTAAGTATGAGGCAGGACAACTTTCAAAGACATATAAAAACCCTAGAATGCTATGGCAAAGTATAAATGACATAACAAACTTTAAGACAAGAAAAAAACCCAATACTGACCTGCTTAAAATAAAATCAACTGTCAACGAGTCAACAAACACAGTAAACAATTATTTCTGTAGTATAGGGAAGGACCTAGCTGAAAAAATTAAAACGTTTCGCTTAGATCAAAATAATACGAGTTCACAGTCTAACTCTACGGCAGGAAACTGTTGTTGCACGAATTTACCAAAAATTTAACATTAAACAAAAATAAGTTCCTATCCCAACCATCTTCATTTGCTTTGTTAGATACAGATCACAAAGAAGTCTACAACGTGCTTATGAGTCTAAAGTCGGATAGTTCTCCTGGATGGGATAACATATCTACCAGGTTCTTAAAAATAGCACACAAATTGTTAGTACCAGTTATTTGCCACTTAGCCAATCTCTGCTTTCAATTAGGCATTTTTCCTTGCTCCTTAAAACAAGCAATTGTTACACCTGTTTACAAGAGTGGCGATAGGAATAATGTCAGTAACTACCGCCCGATATCAGTTTTGACATCCATTTCTAAAGTTCTTGAAAAATTAATGAATATAAGATTAATAAACTACCTAAACCAATTCAACATCCTGTCGAATTCACAATACGGCTTTAGAAATGGACTATCTACTGAGGATGCAGTTACCGCATTAACGTCTCTGATAGTAAAACATGTAGACGGTGGCAAAAAATGTCTCACAGTGTTTCTTGACCTACAAAAAGCATTTGACACCGTCTCTGTTCCCACTCTTATAGACAGGCTCGAACAATATGGTCTCCGAGGTGCTCCACTTGCTCTAGTTACAAGTTACTTGCATAACAGAAAACAACAAGTTAAACTGGGGAGCTACATTAGTGACTTAGCAAACATGCCCTATGGTGTACCTCAGGGGAGTGTATTGGGCCCGACTTTATTTCTGCTGTACATATAAATGAACTTTGCAATTTAAAACTACACAACGCAAATATATTTTCATATGCTGATGATACGGCCATAGTATTTTCAGGAGACACATGGACAGAAGTGCAAAGTACTGCAGAAACTGGGTTACGTACGATAGCAGAGTGGTTGAATGCAAACCTCCTCACCTTAAACGTCTCTAAAACTAACTACATATGTTTCACAATCGACAAAAGAACTCAACCAAAAAATGATTTCCTAATAAAATTGCATAACTGCTGCAACGCCTGCAACCATCAAAATCCATCTTGTTCTTGTTCTTGTCAGACAATTAAAAAGGTTGACTCAACTAGATATTTAGGAGTTATACTTGACCAACGTCTATCCTGGCACTTACATTTAGAAAGTATTATGACCAAGATCAGAAAACTTATGGGTATTTTTAAAAAACTTAGACACGTTGCAAATAGAGAACTACTCAACAGAATCTATGTTTCACTGGCGCAATCCATACTAACATACTGTATTCCAGTTTGGGGTGGGGCCTGTAAGACAAAATTCCTGGAAATAGAAAGAACTCAAAGAGCCCTACTCAAAGTGATGTATTCTCTTCCTTATAAGTTTCCAACAGTTCAATTATACACTCTTGCCGAACTCCTGACAGTTAGAAAATTATATGTCCTTAACTCCATACTTAGACTACATAAATCAATAAACTTCGATCCGAAAATAAACAATAGAAGACGAAAAGACAGAGCTATTCCCATAAAATTAGTTAAAACAGCCTTTGCAGCTAGACAGTATGATAAACAGGCAAACTATCTTTATAACCAAATTAACAAGAAACTTAATATTCTTCCCATAAACAATTTTAAATGTAAAAAAACCGTAACCGCTTGGCTTAAATCCCTTGATTACATAAATACTGAAAAATTATTAACAAATGTGTAAATTAATTTAAGTGGCATAATGAATAATTATTGGCATGAATAAATCTGAGAGACTAACCAATCAACACACACACCCATACACACACACACACACACACACACATACACACACACACACACACACACACGCACATTTAAGCATGCAAAAATAGTAAAAAACAAAAAAAAAAAAAAAAACAATATTTTTTGTTTTATATTGCTATGACCCTATTTTTTAATTTACTTTTTTCCATTGCATTGTTTTAATTAAACTTACCTGACAGACAATGAAAGTGGAAGAGCGATGGCTTCCTGATACAGGTATTTTTATACTTACTAGGAATGTCATCTCAATTTTTGTAATCACGTGGTTTGTTAACGAAATAAAGCATTTTGTTTTTTTTTTTTTTTTTTTGTAAAATATTAACTTAACGGTGTATTATCGATGCTGGTTCAAATTATAAGTACGAAGTGCCACGTGCCCATTTTGGGTTTGAGTGCTTGCACGCGACTTTCGGTCTTAATAATCACTGACAGAGTTTATTTTACCGCGCTACTTATTTAATAAATAAATATTTCCATACAATCACACCAATTAACTAGCCCACGTTAAGTATCATGAAGAATTTGTGTTATGGATACTAAATAACGGATAAACATACTTATATACTTTTTTGTCAATACATACATAATATACATATTAAACATCAAAACCAAGACAAATAGACATGTTCATGCACACAAATATTTGTCTTGTCCGGGGATCGAACCCGGGACCTCTGGCGCAGAAGGTGGGGTTAGTACCCCTGCGCCAAACAGGTCGTCGGTATTTGACGTTTTGATTGACATATATCTTTATGTGACGTTAGAGCAGCGCAGCAATGCGGTAAAATACACTCTATCCGTGGTAATTTAGACCCAAAATCATGTGCAGGCGCTGTAACCCAAAATGGGCACGTGGCACTCCTTTGTAATGTCAATCCATTTTGGGTTGGCTGGCAACTAAAGGGTTAAGACAAATTATTTCGGATTTCATTTCTTTGGTGCGTCAATATTAATGTGATTGACTAATCGAGGACACGTCGTCACTAGGCTAACCATCAAGCCAACACCTGTGCAAGGTAAATAAACATCACTCCAACACTGAAGTCCCTATTTTAGGAATAACCTCTATTTATCGTTGATAGTGTTGATGATATCCGGACATGTTTATAATAATATAGCGGCCCTACCCTACGCTCTAAATAGTATTTTCGATTTGTAACAAATGTAGTAGTGAAAATACACAGCTTTAAAGCTGGCGGCCTTGGGTTGAGTCCATAGTACGACATATCTTTTTAACCGATTTCCAAAAAGGAGGAGGCTCTCAATTAGGTTGGTATTTTTTTTATGTGCCGTGTGGTGACGGCCTAAGAATACAAGTGTCACCACTCCCTTACATGCCTGGGATGTCGTAAGAGTCGACTAAAAGGCTCGACACATTGAACACCTGTGCGAGAGAAGGAAAACTTGAAACAAACCCTCTACCAACCCGTCTGGCCAGCGTGGTAGCAGTAGGCTAATAGCCTACTATGAACGCCACAATAGGCGTGAACTAGGAGAGGCTTATGTCCAGCAGTGGACGTCCACAGGCTGATGTTGTTGGTTGGTTTTTTATGAATGTACACCGATTACGCCGAGATTTATAACCCGATTTACGTGATTCTTTCTTTCGATGCGGGGTAGTTGCCGTTTGGGCCCATAAATTTTTTATTCAGTCTGGCCCAGTAGTTTTTATTTTATTTTATGAGCATTTTTGTTAACTTAAACGATGTAATTTTCAGAATACTTTGTTTCTAATGTACATGAAACCTAATCCAATCTAGAAAAATCCTACTGTAGTTTACAAACAACCTATTACAGACACTAAAAAATAAAAATAACTAAAACCAACTTCAAACTATTGAAAAAACCGACTTCAAAAATTGAAAAGCAAAAAATAAGCCTTTTGGGGTCGGTGTCAGCCAAGGCAAGAAAAATAAAAGAATAGGAGCTCTAAGTAGAATGCCTTGGCTGGCACCGACTAGTTTTGGAAGTCGGTTTTTTTAACATAGTTTCTTTCATCGAACTAATATTGTCTCCCATGCCGAACTCGGAGCCACAGAATAACATAGGATATGACATAGAATGTGTCAGCTGTTAGCCTTACAGTGCTTATAGTAAAAACCCATCAACGGACAACGTATTACAAAACTATTGTCGTCGTCTCAGTCACATGACACCACTGCTGGGTATAGGCGTCCCCCAAGGATCTCCACACCGATCGGTCCTGCGCTGCCCGCATCCAGCGGCTTCACGCGACCGTGCATCAGATCGTCGGTCCACCTTGTGGGGGTCTGGTGCGCGGTCGCCATGGGGTGAGGACATTGAAATAAATTAGCTGATAATAATGATGATGAATGTTATTAAAGAGTTAACTTTTGAACTGTTAGACTTTTGAAGTTTTAAATATTTAAAGAGCGACTGATATATGTAGTTTACCTTATAATTCATGAATGCCCATGTTTCTACGATCATAAGTATATCCATGATAGTGATCTATTTTAGCAAGTAAGATGGGGCAAGGATAAATAAGGAGCGATAAATATAAATCATAGCAAGTGGCGTAAGTGCGTTATAAATTGCCATAACTGCCAGATGTAATAGTTTACGCAGTTCTTTCATACGCTTAGTTCTATAAACGGTATCTTTTCATTGTTACTTCGTGTTTGAGTTTCTCTTGAGGAAGAGTCTGCACCTTTGACAGTCTGCCAACGTGCCAACTCTTCAAAGGATATCCTGTCCCTATGTTAACTTTAGTAACTGGAAAGAAATCTATCGATCGTTCAGGCTATCCAGGTGGTAGAAAGGTGCTGTAATTTTACTTATTTGTACAGTACCCGGCGATAAATATCACACATCGACCTTTGGAAAGAGACAATCGGCTAATTTCGGCTTCGTGGAGCCTTATCTCTGTCGCACGAAATACAAACAATTGATTTAACAGCTCCTAATAGAGCTGTTAAATCAATTATGATTTGCTTCTTTTGATAATTATTTTTGTTCTTAGTATAAAATACAAAATCCAAAGGTCGATGTGCAATATGTATCGCCGGGTACTGTAGTACAAATGCTTTCCTCTCGTAGAAATAGACAATAACTATCTCATTTCTAAGGAAACGACCTAATTTTCCATCTCCCCCTACATCAAGCATGAAAGATGGAAGATTACATTTGATAGTTTAAATAAGTTTCAATAGTGAAATTAAATTTCCCACGATGTCGTATGACCTTGTGTATTAAGAGTCGACATTGATTCGTCGCGGATCTGGGCTAAAAATATACTCCTCTGATCCTTACCAGATGACGTTAGTGAGACCATTAGATCGGTCAATTTTGGCATCAATCTTGAAGAGTCAGTACTCATTCTAGTCACTGCGGAAAAAGATGCGGCTTTTTCCGTTTTTAGACCACAAACAAAGCCACAGAGGTCAACAAAATAGGCTTGCCTGAAAATCTATATCCTATCGGTAGTATAGATGGCCCATCGAAGAGTCTTATAACATCCTATCTATATAATCCTATCCTATCCTACTATCCTACTTATCTTATCGTATCTTAACATCATATTATAAATGTGAAAGTATGTCAGTTTGTTTATTTGTTTGTTGCTCTTTCACGCAAAAACTACTGAACTGATTTAGATGAAATTTGGTATGTAGAGACTTCAAGTTGTGGACTAACACATAGGTTACTTTTTATCCCGATATTCCCACAGGAACGGGAAACACGAGGGCGAAACCGCGGTACCGATAGTCACTCATACTATCGATAGTATAAGTTATGTGCAACACCTCTTATTATCTATTGACAGTATCGATAGAATACTATCAATTGCGAGAATATCATGAGTTATTTACGGTGGGGGTTATCAATTAATCGATTTATCTGCAAAACTACACCACATGGTAAGAATACCATTATTACGCAATAAGTTCGCATAGGTTACCGCCTTGGAAACAGGTACCTGCCAAATTCATCGGTGTTTGTACCTAGTGTCCATGAAGAATTCGGAAGACCAAAAGTAATAAATGTCCTTCTACAGGACCAAAAGTATGTAAGTCTCTATCTAAATTGATTCAGTCAAGTCAAAGTCAAAGTCAAAGATTTTTATTCAAATAGACTTATAGATAAGTAGTTTCGAATAGTCCAAAATTTTTTTCCCTACCAGCCATTCAGGACATCTTTTAACTGATAAGAAGAACGGCCGCAAGAAACTTATCAGCCTTAGCAGAAACAACAACATTTACAATGGAACATGTTGTTGCCAAACACAAATCTACAATCTTGAAATATAGTTAATAAAAGAAGAAAATTTTCTCATACTCATATTAGAATATTTTCCTCTTACACTATTTACAATAGTTATGTTTAATGTTGATATCACATCCATGCATTTTGGTCTTTTAAATAGTCATCTACCTTGTAATAACCTTTGCTTAAGAGCGTTTTTTAACATATATTTTAAATTTATGCAAAGGCAGCTCAATCACTTGTTGTGGAACTTTATTAAAAAAGGCTATGCCTTTCCCCAAAAACGAGCGTCTACATTTTTCAAGCCGAAATTTTGGAACGGCAAGCTTATTCTTGTTTCTAGTATTAAAATTATGAACATCGCTATGCTTTATAAATAAATCATGATGTTTCCTTACATATACTAAATTATCATAGATGTATTGTCCCGCCAAAGTTAGTATATTAATCTCTTTAAACAAATCCTTCAGAGAATCTCTACGTCGAAGTTTATAAATGGCGCGCACAGCTCTTTTTTGAAGTATAAAAACATTTTCTATATTAGCTGCTGAGCTCCACAACAACACGCCATAGGACATTACACTATGAAAATAACTAAAGTAAACCAGTATATCTTAAGTTGTGACGCGCACTGTAGGCCAAGGCGATCGCAGCATGGCCAAGTTTGTAAGAGACGCTGCTGCCCGTCTCCTGAAGGCTGAGTCCCTTAGTCGCCTTTTACGATACCCACGGGATGAGAGGTGGTAGCGCTATTCTAAGCCGACACTATACAGCTGTTTGGGACCCTATCACCCATAAAATTAAAGTTTCAACCCAAATCACACACTGCCAGACGGTGCGTCGTCGTCCTTGTCGTCGTCTCAGCCACATAACACCCACTGCTGGGTATAGGCCCCCTAGGATCTCCACAACGATCAGTCCAGCGCTGCTCGCATACAGCGGCTTCCCGCGACCTTCACTAGTTTATAGGCCCACCTTGTCGGGGGCCTACCCACGCGTGCGTGCGCGGTCGCCATTCCAGAACCTTTCCGCCCTAACGGCCATTGGTTCTTCTCGCTATGTGTCCCGCCACTGCCACTTCAGCTGAGCAATCCTTCGAGCGATGCCAGTTACTTTAGTTTTCCTACGGATCTCCTCATTTCTGATTCGATCACGTAGGGAAACGCCGAGCATAGCCCTCTCCATTGCACGCTGGGTGACCTTGAGCTTTCTTATCAGACCCATACTACGTTTCACTACCGTAACTCATCACTGGCAACACACACTGGTAGACTTTCGTCTTGAGACACTGCGGTTGAGATACGGTGCACTGCACTGAAATTTGTAAAGTTGTTTTATTTAATGATGAGTGCGAAGAAACTTAAGAGATGTGTTTAGTTCTAGAAATGTTTTTTGAGTTAAATTAAATATCGTTGTAGCTATACTTCGACGTTTTCTTGAGTGACGTGAAGAAAACACATCATTAATATTCTACCCTTGTATCTTTGTGATGATCTTTATGATGTTCACTATGTGAATTTCTATTCCAACGCTGATTTGCATACATACTCTCAAAAATATTTACGAATACCTATAATTATTTATTAGGTAGGTATTGTTATAATACTTTTTTTTGTTCTGAATTTCCAAAACAGATTTCTCGCCAGTTTGCGTGGTATTTGCCTAACGAGGCATAGATATAATTATATATAGATATTTTATTATATAACTAGCGGCCGCTCGCGGTTTCACCCGCGTGGTTCCCGTTCCCGTGGGAATTTTGGGATCATTTATAGCCTATGTTACTACTTGGGGTCTAAGGATTCTCTATACCAAATTTCGTCAAAATCGGTCAAGTACTTTTTGAGTTTATTCGTTACATACAAAAATACAAATCTTTCCTCTTTATATTAACTAGAGGCCGGGCGCGGTTTCACCCGCGTGGTTCCCGTTCCCGTGGGAATTTTGGGATCATTTATAGCCTATGTTACTACTTGGGGTCTAAGGATTCTCTATACCAAATTTCGTCAAAATCGGTCCAGTACTTTTTGAGTTTATTCGTTACATACAAAAATACAAATCTTTCCTCTTTATAATATTAGTAATATTAATATTTAGTAATATAGTATAGATTATATCAATCCTAATCCTATCATAATATTATAAATGCGAAAGTGTGTTTGTTTGTCCTTCCTTGACGCAGTAAGTAAGCAACCAATCGACTTGATTTTTGACATAAAGTTAGTTGAGTTGGAGAGTAACATAGGCTAATTTGTATCCCGATATTCCCACGGGAACGAAACCCCGTTGCTAAAACTACGGGCGGAAGATAGTATTCAAATAAACAAGAATTTCGGCAAAATACTGTTTCCTATTAATTTACATTTTACTCCCCACCTGGGAAAGAAAAATAGTTAACTGTATAGAAAAAGTACATATTTCATGTTAATAAAAAAATGACATTGTCCTCATTTCAATAGTATGCACAGACAGGTAATAACTACTGCGGCAAGGGTCATGGATTCAATTCCCGTGCGGGATAATTATATTTTTACGATCATCATTTGTGTTTTTCCTGTGTTTGGGCGTTATATATCTATTTTTTTAATAATTTTATAATTTTTACAAAATATATTACATTACAAAGTTGCATAAAACAGAAAACAAGTAACAGCATGTTAAATATAAATCAATCAAAGACTTCTGTGTCTGAACTAGGATTACAAATATCTATATACTTACTTCGGTAATAGTATATATTCTGTGCTTATAAAAATAGCATTGCATAGTAAATGCAAAATCAAAAATTTATAATCTATATACTTATTATGTATTTATTTAACTTCATTTCATATTTGCGTACTACAAGTTTTACTTCCTACTTCGAAATCAGATCGATGTGTGTGAATGTTGAATTATAATTATATAACTGAGCGCTTCCGTGCTTCGGAGGGCACGTTAAACCGTCGGTCCCGGCACTATAGCGATTACAGTCGTTAAGCCAAAGTCAGAGACCTTATAGGCGGCTTGATAAACTCTGACACCAGAGGTGGCCACTAACCCTCACTCGATAAGAAGAAGAAGAATTTTATATATTTTTTTTATTACATTTTGTTAAATATGAAATGTTTGCGAATTGTAAAATGTTTATTTACATCGAATTCAAGATCAAAGGTTGAGAAATAACAAGAGATTAATGTCGTGTTATGATCATAACATTTGAAAATTCTTCTCTCTTTTCTAAAGACATTAATGGCTTCATGAAAATTCTCGGTATATATTTGTAAAGAGAAATGGCTTTTTAAAGGAACGTCAGACGGTTTCAGGAGGAACTTAAATGCTGTTAAATTATTTTAAATGTATGTTTCCCCTCACTTTCTCATTTTAATTAGATCATTTTAACTTTTCAGGCCCCGAGTTGTAAGACACAATAGATAGATAATCTATTGTTCTCTGGACACCACTTTCCTGCTAACAAGTGACGAATTAAACCGAATTAAAACCGTATATGACTAAAGCGAGATAGCAATGAGAAAACGACGCGTGCGGGAGCGAGACCGATTTTGCAGATTAGGCGCAAAACACACGAAATCACTTCGTAATAAATAACTATGGCGATTAAACAGAAATTTAAAATAGACGATCCTTAATATTATTGGTGTCTACTAATTAAACCAATTTCCAATAGTAAGTTAAATTTAACCCCATTTGAGAATAATCTTCAATTTTCATATTTTTAATAAGTCATTTTGAAAAGAAAAAGTGTCGAGGCAAAATCATAAAATCGTGTTTCTGGTACAGTCTTGGAACTTTCCGGTTTACCAGTAGAGTTTTTTCAGGTAGCTTTATTTTAAAAAGTGAAAGATGTATAGATAACGTTTATATCACAAATAATAGACCATTAAGAGGTATAACTTTTTAATTTTGCATTTTACAATGCCCTTTTTTTGCTAATATTAAACAAGAAAATATAGTAGAAAAAACAACTTGTCTCATGTCCCATCAGGGCGACATGAGACAAGTTGCTTTTTAGGGTTCCGTACCTCAAAAGGCAAAAACGGAACCCTTATAGGATCACTTCGTTGTCCGTCCGTCCGTCTGTCAAGACCGTTTTTCTCAGGAACGCATGGAGGTATCAAACTGAAATTTATATAATTAAACTAATACGTAGGTCTACTGTCACTTGGAGCTGTGAAAAAATCAAACTTCTTAGCCAAAGCAATCAAAAGATACAGCCGTTTATGCCGCCAATTTTCGAAACTCGCACGGGAATCAAAACCTACAGGGTACTTCCCGTGAACTTAGAATCTTGAAATTTGGTACGAAGTAACGTCTAATAGTACATATAAAGGAAAAATTGCGAAAACCGTATTTTTTTTACATCATACAATAAAAAATATTTTAGAAAATTATAAACGGAACCCTCGGTGCGCGAGTCCGACTCGCACTTGGCCGATTTTTTCTAGTATATTTTCTTGCTTAATATTTATCACATTAAGAGGTATTTCATTTGAATAATATTTTTTTTCTTTAGCTTTAGTACTTTCCGAGAAAACGTTTCCCAAAGAAACTCTACTAGTCAACCGGGAAATTCCCCTATTGTACTACACTACGAATCTATATATCTAAAGGTATGAAAAAATGTTTCTCTTATTACCAGATTTGTAACATCTCTAGCCGCCCTATAGTACATTCTTTTTCCGTATATCCTTAAATAGAAGAAAGGGTTCTGGATTGTATAAAATACCTATATATTTTAAGTGCTAAGGCAAGAAACTATTAAGAGTTCCGACTCCAGAAGGATAGTGCTTAATTTTTGAAGTCGGTTCTCATTTTATGTGGACTTTCCCAGTTTTGCTGACTGAGAATTCATTAAAACAAATCACGTAACAGTGCCACTTCTATTGCTTTCGTCCTGTCGCGTCGTTGACGTAAAAGCTTACTAAATGGAGTGGTCATTTTATTTTTTTTATTTTTTATTAACGACGGGGAGACTCTCATCCTTCATCATACCTGATGTTAAGTATGATGAGGTTGAAGATGAGAGCCTCTCCCGGAACTGGCTATCTTACCTTAAACTGCCAGTACACAACAATGCTGAAAACATGTTATTATGGCGTCTGACTTTGATAAGATGGTGGTACCTAGCCAGGCGGACTTACAACAAGTCCTACCACCAACCCGGGGCCCCTGGCTGATACCCAGGTCTGATACCGGTAGTTGTTACCACTAGACCACAGAGGCGGTTGAAAAGGGCCATACATGACCTATCTTGGTCATACATAACCATATTAAACAAGCAACAATGTTTTTAAAATAAAAATATTTGATTGTGCGGGGCAATTCTCGCGCCTTCGATATCTCGAATTTGACTTTTTGTGGAGCTATAAATCTATATTTAAAACTCACTGAAAACAATGTTCAATTAAAGCATTGTCAAAGATAAGCACATCTTAACTTAAGATGTGCTTATCTTTGACAATCCTACTTAAGATTCTGATGTTTCTTCGCCCACTCTTAGTTGAATAAAACAACTTTTGCGGAATATTTATGGCCTGCGCAGACGACGGACATTGCAGGACTTTTTGTCGCGACACGACCTTATTACTAAGAACATAAAGTTGAATAAATAACGAGGACTATCGCGTACTTTTCATGGATATACGCGATCTAAGTTGAATCTTATTTGGTTACCAATAAAGACGTGTCGCGGACAAAAAGTCCTCCGTTATCCGTCGTCTGAGCTAGCTCTTAGTGTGATTTATTTACCTGAAATATAAGATATTTGGTACTATAATTTTTCGTTTTATTTGAGGTTTTTTGGTTTCCCGACGTTTCGGCACCTTTTCAGTTGCCGTGGTCAAAAAATATAGTACCAAATATATATTTCATAATATATCCGCTTATATATTCATAAATATTCCGCAAAAGTTGTTTTATACAATTGTCAAAGATCATTGAAACTAAAGTATTTTGACCGTAGTAAAGAATTTACTTACATTTTCATTATAGAAATTATAGTTTGAAAAATGTCGAATTCGACATACCTCAGCGCGAGAATTCACCAGGTCACAAGTCATTCTCAGACAGGACTCGAACCCGCAACCTTTGGGTGTTCCGTCTGAGAGAAACTCGTGAGGCGAGTCGATTTTTCAAAAATATTTTCAAATAAATATTATCGTTCAAGATAGCATTGAAAATGCAAAACTTAAAAATCATAAAGCAACAGTGTCTTTAGAAACTCAGGTGCCTGTAATAACCAAAAGCGTCAGGCGTGGCGATTTGGCAAACCCCATCGTGGAATCGTTGGAACGATTCATAAAAGCTAATAAGTATTAATAAAATATTCTACTAATTATCGATATCATAAATATTTATGACAAAATAATTATTTTAAATTCTATTTTAATTACTAGACAAAATAAGTATTAATAGTCTAATAGTAGGGCCTGTTTGACATTATATTTCATAACAAAACAAAAAAAAGTTTGATAATTTAAATACACTCACCGGCACCCTTAATGGCCCACCCCATTATGGTCACACAAACATGCTCACTTTGCGACTCTATACATAAAAATGTCAACATATTTCTACAAAGATCTGTATGCTAATGTTTAAGTTAAGCGTTCGACAGTCCAATTAGCAATTTTAATGAGTCCCAAAACCACTGCATTTGTCCATAGTGGCAGAACAATCATTGCTTCATAATCACATTTAAAGTTTCTTCGCGTAGGTATTTATCATTGAAATAAAAAAGTTTTACGGATTTAAAAACCGTAAATAATGCACTATATACTGCACGTAAATTAGTAAAAGTTGTTTTAATTCAATGAGTGCTTCATCAGATTCCATACAAAGTCATGCTTCGCTTAAACGAAGCCGTGTAGACGGGAAGAGATTTTTAAAACTCTTTAAAGTGTTCATTGTCGGTAACAGTCGAACGCTTAACCTAAACATTAGCATACAGATATTTGCAGAAATATGTTGACATTTTTATTTACTTATAGAGTCGCAAAGTGAACATATATGTATTAAAATAACGGGGTGGGCCATTAAATGTGTCGCTGAGTGTATATATATATGTTTAAGATTACTCATAACTTAAATCAATTACTTATAAGAACTATACAAGTATCCTCATATTTAGACAACGTCAGACTACAATAAGGTCAAGGCCTAAAAAAGACTATCAGAATCAATATTTAAACAAAAATATCATTCAATTTGTATTATCTGTGAAACGGTAGCGAACCGTGACTTGCAGTATTCGAAACTCAAATAATATTCGAAATTGGAAGCGATATTTCCCGCCCTATCCAGCGGATTTCCTTCCTCGGGAAACTCAGTATGCTTCTAAACGTAAAGAGGGGAGGACGCGTCGCTCGCTTCTCCCTACCCCATAACTTCGCGTAAACGAAAATAAAGTTTTGTGTTTCCATTATAATTAATTGGTAATGTCGTGTCGTGTTTTTACAGGCTCAGTTCGTTTCTGTTTTTTGTGTTGACGTGTTTTTGTGAATGTTTTTTTATTTGTCTCTGAATAAATTATAAGCAATGGCTGAAAACGAAGAGGACACTATTGAAGGTGGGTAACTTCCGATATTATTGTAAAATTTTACTTTAGCGCGTAGTGATGGCTATGAACTATATTATCTTTTGCCTTTTATAATTTTAATTTTAGTTTTAGTAACAAAACCGTTAACGTTCATAAAAAAATGAACCAGCAATCAAAAAGTAATTATATAACTTTAAAAATATGTATTGGAAATATTTGATGACCTCCGTGGTAGAGTGGTACGTACATCGGTTTCAAGGTTTCGGCTATTGAGGTCCCGGGTTCGAATCCCGGTAGTGGCAAATGTTTGTATGATGAATACGAGCATTTGTACCTGAGTCATGGACGTTTATATGTATTCTTACACATAAATACTTACTTATGTATAATTATATGTATTTATATCCGTTACCCTAGTATCCCATAACACAAGCCTTACAGTGCTTAATTTGGGGCTAGGTTAATTGGTGTGAGTGTAAGAAATATTTATTACTAGCGGATCCTCGCGGTTATACCCGCGTGGTGCCCGTTCCCGTGGGAATATTGGGATAAAGTTAGCCTATGTCACTCGGGAGAAATGTAGCTTTCTAATGGTCTAAGAATTTTCTAAATCGGTCCAGTAGTTCCTGAGATTAGCGCGTTCAAACAAACAAACTCTTCAGCTTTATAATATTAATTAATATATTAAGTATAGATTTATTTTCATCGCATTATGCAGTATTATTACGTATGGCTAATTTGAAATTATGTGTTTGAAGAAACGATGAATGTAATTCAAACGACGCTTATATTTTCATATCTTAACAAATCAGATTATGAATGTCACATGTGAGATAGGGATAGATAAGAACCAATTCACAAACATCAAGTAGATACAATAAAATTTAATAAAACAGTGTCAGAGATTTAATTGGTTACTTTTTAACCGACTTAGAAAAAGGAGGTTCTCAGTTTGATCTGCCCCCTAATTGTCTAATTTCAAAATCTATCACAAACCCTTTCAAAGGTATTGTGATTGTGATAGTGATATATGGAATGATGTTTCAAATGACACTTCATTTGACACTTCTCCATACATTATAAGATATTTTCGAGTGTCACTTCGCCTAAACTGTTCAATTTCGTTCATTCAAAATCTTTCAAAACGCGTCCCGATCACAATCCCTATCAAATGTCAAAGAGTGACGGTTTGAAGTATAATATCTTTCAAATGAAAAATTGAAAGGGATTGCGATAGATTTTAAAATTAGACAATGAGCCCCCTGTATATATGTGTGTACGAGTATGTTTGTCCGCGATTATCTCGCGTTTGGCTGAACCGATTTTGATGCGATTTTGATTTTGATTTTGAGCAGTTGGCATGAGGCAATAAGTGTAGTCTGAGACTTCATCTACCTTTAAAATCGTGAAATAAAAAACATTTTATAAAAAAATAAAACCGACATAGGCATAGACCGAAAGGCATACTTCGCGGTCCTACTCTCTTATTTTTCTTGCCTTGGCTGGCACCGACTCCAAAAGTTTTTTGTAGTCGGTTGTGTAATCGTAACAAGATTTGTTATAAACTAGAATATTTTAATAAGTCAATTTATTTAGATCAGATTGTTCAGAATCGTGATGGCGATAAGGGTACAGATTGGGCGCTGATTTCCCACAAACCTCTCAGGCCTCGGATTAAGAGACAATAGATATTCTATTGTTCTCTGAACACCGGTATCCGGAGTACATACTACTCTATTGATAAATTTTAAATAGAAAAATATTGGAAAAAATCAACTCGGCCACAAGTGAATTCTCAAATGTCTCAAAGTCTCGGTAGCTCAGTGGTTAGAGCATTGGACCGGATTTCCAAAGGTTGGAGTCCCATCTGAGAATTCACTTGTGGCCGAGTCTATTTTTTCCAATATTTTTCTATTTAAAATGTATCATAAGTATAAAAATAGCATTGAAAAATGCAAAATTAAAAACTATAAAATACAATACACTCTACCACGGAGGTCATGTAAATAAACAAAATTAATAAGTAAATTCAGATATAAACTATCATTAACTTTCAAAAACATAGTCAGAAATCTTCTCGAATTACCTTTGAACCTTTTGTAGAACTTATAATTACAGAACACTTTTTGTATGGAATCAAAGCTGAGATCGCGATACAAACAGCGGGTTAGCTGGTTAGCAAATGATGATGATGAATGAAGAATAAATATGGCCATCATCAGCCTGTGGACGGCCACTGCTGGACATAGGCTTCTCCTAGCTCACGCCTATTGTGGCGTTCATAGGAGGCTATTAGCCTACTGCTACCACGCTGGCCAGACGGGTTGGTAGAGGGTTTGTTTCAAGTTTTCCTTCTCTCGCACAGGTTTTCAATGCGTTGAGCCTCTTAGTCGACTCTTACGACATCCCAGGCATGTAAGGGAGTGGTAACACTTGTATTCTTAGGCCGTCACCACACGGCACATAAATAAGGCATTATCTACGTTTTGTTAATACTTTTACGTTTGAAATCACTTAGTATTTTAGGTTGGTGGTTGGTAGGTATTTTTTTGGTTGGTGGTAGGACTTGTTGTAAGTCCGCCTGGCTAGCTACCACCATCTTATCTAAGTCTGACGCCATAACAACAATGTTTCCAGCATTGTTGTGTTCCGGCAGTTAGAGATAAAATAGCCAGTTCCTCAGTGGCTGAGGATTCCGGGAGAGTCTCGCTTCTATCTTCAACCTTATCAATACCTACTTAACATAAAAAAAATATTAAAAAAAGGTATGATGCAGGCTAAGGTCTCACCGTCGTTCATAAAAAAATATACTAGTTCTTTTTTGTTATTTCAACGGGAGAAATACATTTAACTAAAAATAGTAATAGTTGGTAACGTAAGTTGTATAACAAAGTTTTATTTTAAATTGACTCTCTCGTGAGAAACTGCTGTTTTAATCGCGATCTCAGCTTTGATTCCATTCAAAAAGTACCTACTCTGTAATGATTAGTTCTACAAATGGGTTAAGTGTTCAAAAATATTTTTTAACTATTTGTAAAAGTTAGTGCTAGTTTTTACCTCAACTTTTCATTTAGAAATGCCACTTATTAATTATGTTTATTAGTTTTTAATATAATTCAAATAAGTAAAATAACATTTTATGGGTAGTCTTCATTTAGAAAACTTCTTTCTTAACAATTTTAATTAAGTTTTCAGATAACTTATTACATCAATACAATCAAGTTTAATTTAATATTAATAAAAGGATCGTTTGTATCAAAACTTTCAACTTTCATTTTATTGAGTTAATCTCTAATCAGTCGCTTTGAGCAAAATGAAAGCCAAATAAACTAAAATTTTAAGTAAGAAAGCTTTGAGGTAATATTAATAAATTAAATATAATGTATTATTATATTCGCTATCGAAATCACTATCGCTTTTGACCACGGCAGCTGAAAAAGGTGCCGAAACGATGGGAAAACTAATCAATCTTAAAAAACACAAAAAATTCGATCCTAACTCGTGAAATACGGTGCGCTTAAAAAACTGCAAAAGTAGTTTTTTTATGAATGACGGGGAGATTCTTATCCTTCATCATACCTGATGTTAAGTATTGATAAGGCTGAAGATGGAAGCGAGCCTCTCCCGGAATCCTCAGCCACTGAGGAACTGGCTAACTGCCGGAAAAGTAACAACGCTGAAAACATTGTTGTTATGGCGTCAGACTTATATAAGATGTGGTAGCTATCCAGGCGGACTTACAACAAGTCCTACCACCAACCAAACCGAATACAATATGTACCCCCGCTGGGAATCGAACCCGGGACCCCTGGGTCTGATTGCGGTGGTTGTACCACTAGACCACAGAGGCGGTTAAAACGGTTCAACGGCGGTTTCAATGAACAGTCGCGCCAAAACTTAAGATGTACGTAATATAAAAGTTATTCACTAATCCAAGAACAAAGATCTTCGCCTTACCGAGTCGTCAAGTTTCAATCTTAGATTAGGTAACGTTCTTTAGTTTCATCCCTTTCATATGTGCATTTATTAAGTTTTACTTATCAACAAATTATTTAATAAAGCTCAAGAGTTTGAATACACTAACTAATATTTTTAACTACTTAATAGTTATTTGTTATGCAAGGCTGGAAAGTTGGTTATTAGCGGCGAGTTACCTCTATTAAAAACGAAACAAGTAAAGGAATCTAGGATCAAAGATTGAATCCTGAGCGAAGCATGGATTTCAAAGGTACAAGACGCTAAAACCTTTTCTGCCGAGCGCAACACACAATTTTTCACAACAGCGAGGAACATTTTATAGTTGTTTCCGCGGTCAACTTCCAGTAAAAAAAATCTTTAAACACAAACTTTATTCTAAGTTATTGTATAAATGATTTTATTATTATTATTATATTATAAATATACCTTGTTCTCCTTGTTTTAATGATATAAAAAACTAAAATAATGAAAAGGGAAAAAGGAGTATTATAGTAAATTCAAAGTTATTTAAAGTAGGAATATGTTGTTACTTATAAATAACAATAAAAACGATTCGATAAATGTTGACATAGACATATGGCAAGACAAATACAATTTAAAAATAAAGGTTTATGTCACATTCCGAAATCCAATGGTTGTGAAATCTCACGCAGCCTAATATAAAATTCTTATAACAAATAGTTTAATCTTATTGTTATTGTTTTTATGATTCAATGAACTAAAATAATAAAATAAAACCAAAACAGAGTATAGTAGCAGAGAGTAGTAGTAAAAAAAAAACAATTTGTAACGCTGTTGGTTTTCAAATAAATAAATACCTTTCAATGTTTGGCGCAGGGGTACTAAACCCGCCTTCTGCGCCAGAGGTCCCGGGTTCAATCCCCGGACAAGACAAATATTTGTGTGCATGAACATGTCTATTTGTCTCGGTCTGGGTGTTTAATATGTATATTATGTATGTATAAAAAAAAAGTATATAAGTATGTATATCCGTTATCTAGTATCCATAACACAAGTTCTTCATGTAACTTAACGTAGGCTAGATAATTGGTGTGATTGTATGCAATTATTTGTTTATTTATATTTAATGTTCTAGTAGTTGTGATATAAAAAAAATCTTTATACCTATAACTTTTTAAACAGAGTATTATAAATTGATTGAAAGCTATTTAAAATAAGAATGAAATGCAACAAAAAGTCAATAGAGCGATTCGGAATGCATTATATAAAAGTTAACAGTAAATAAATAAATAAATATTTCCATACAATCACACCAATTATCTAGCCCACGTTAAGTATCATGAAGAACTTGTGTTATGGATACTAGATAACGGATAAACATACTTATTGTAAATACATACATAATATATATATATTAAACATCCAGACCAAGACAAATAGACATGTTCATGCACACAAATATTTGTCTTGTCCGGGGATCGAACCCGGGACCTCTGGCGCAGAAGGTGGGGTTAGTACCCCTGCGCCAAACAGGTCGTCAAAGTAACGCATAGACAAATTTAGCCAAGACATTAATTAGAATCTAGATCTACATCCACGCAGATGAGTCGATGCCGCTAGTCCGACATAAAAACTAAACCAATTTAAATTTATTTAACCTTCTGCCCAATTCACCCTAAATCTATATTATTCTAAGACAAAGTAACATAACTTGAAGGGCACCACTCAGTGAAATGACGGATCGAGGTATCTCATCCCAAACGTCCATTACCTTTGATTATATTTCCACCTGAGGAGGTACTGGTCCTCAGTCCATGAAATTGGTTGTTTTCTTTATATCCTTCAGTCACTGCACGAGCAAGCTTAAATAAATGTCTTTATTAACATAAATCATACATTAAGCATACATTAATAATACATCGACCGCATCTGTGGTCTAGTGGTACAACCACCGTTATCAGACCCAGGGGTCCCGGGTTCGATTCCCAGCGGGGGTACATATTGTATTCGGTTTGGTTGGTGGTAGGACTTGTTGTAAGTCCGCCTGGCTAGCTACCACCATCTTATCTAAGTCTGACGCCATAACAACAATGTTTTCAGCATTGTTGTGTTCCGGCAGTTCGAGATATGATAGCCAGTTACTCAGTGGCTGAGGATTCCGGGAGAGGCTCGCTTCCATCTTTAGCCTTATCAATACTTATCATCAGGTATGATGAAGGCTAAGAGTCTCGAGTAAATAGACTTTTTTTCCATCTTAGGCTTCTTCTTAATCTCAAAATAAAAGTAAGAAAGAAAAGCACAACAAAATAGTAGCAATGTATTCATATAAAATTACTTACTCTGCATAGGCACATTTTTTCCTCGTGGGATCTCAAAAACTTTTCTGTACGGTTTAAAAGAAATGTTAATATCCTGGTAGAAACAGTGACGAAAAGAAAAAAAACCATTTGATGCAGCCGTCATAGTTCTGAAGTTACATGTATTTCGGTACCTTATTTTAATTTATATTATATATTTATAATAACTTAATACTTTGATTGATTTGTATGTAGTAATGTTAGTAATATTCTCAATTGAATAAAGAGTTTTTTTTTCATTTTCATATAGACTTCCTTCTATGTATAGAAAATTAACAACTAAGGGAAAGTGTGAGGTGTTGTAAAACATGTTTTAATTCTTTTATCATCAATCAGCCGTGTGATGACGGCCTAAGAATACAAGTGTCACCACTCCCTTACATGCCTGGGATGTCGTAAGAGTCGACTAAGAGAATGACTGATGCATGCATACAATGAACTATTTTCTTGTGAACTAGATATCATGCATGACACGTCCCCTAATGTATTCAAAAATAATATTCTGGTAATCCTTAATAACTAAGTAAATTAATTTAATAAGTGGACTTAATAATACATAGTCTTATGCAAATCATGTTTTGTAGATTAGAAATAAGTAATTAGTTAATTAATAAAAATTAAATGTTATTTAAGTTGAAAACTTCAAACAAATATTTGTGGATAACGGTGTTGACTGTACAAATACCTAAAAGAATCGATTAACATTGTGTATGTAGTCTCTTTGTTCAGTTGTTAGTTGTCCTGAATAAATAAAAAAAAAAAAAAAAAGAGACTCGACGCATTGAACGCCTGTGCGTGAGAAGAAAAACTTGAAACAAACCCTCTACCAACCCGCCTGGCCAGCGTGGTAGCAGTAGGCTAATAACCTTATATGAACGCCACAATAGGCGTGAGCTAGGAGAGGCCTATGTCCAGCAGTGGACGTCCACAGGCTGGTGATGATGATGATGAATCAACTAGCGATTTCACCCGCGTGGTTCCCGTTCCCGTGGGAATATCAAAAAAACCTTTCTTAGTGCTCGACTACTCGCTTACATACTTAAAGGATCCTGATCTTTCAACTTAATCGATTCAGCAGTTTGGACTGTGCGTTGTCTGTCAGTCAGCCACGGTATTGTTTTATTAGTAAACTAGCGGCCGCTCGCGGTTTCACCCGCGTGGTTCCCGTTCCCGTGGGAATATCGGGATAAAAAGTATTCAATGTTAATAACGAGGCTATCTACTATCTGTGTACTAAATTTCATCCAAATCTGTTCAGTAGTTTCGGAGCCCATTCAATGCAAACAAACAATCAAACCTTTCCTCTTTATAATATAAGTATAAAATAGATTAAAATTAACCCATGAATTAACCTTATTTAAAATGAGATGCAAACAGCAAGTATTAGTAAGTATATAGTACTGATGTGTGAATATATGAATTTGCGTGAAAATGTGTACTTATGAGTAAAAATATTTGCATTAAAATCTTTTTATCGTTTTATCATATTAATAATAATAATAATAATAATAAAACACTTTATTGCACATAATAAGAACACAAAGAAAAATAAAAAAAACAGACAGTAAAAGGAAATACACAAAAGGCGGCCTTATTGCTAGGTAGCAATTTCTTCCAGGCAACCTTGAGTGGTAACGAAATAAGAGGAAGAGCAGAAAAGGGGGAAAAGGTATTAGTACTCATCTTAGGGTCAATCATATTAGTAGGGTTAGCACAAAAAACTATCGAAATAGTATCGAGTAAGAATCGAGGACGTAATGTCATAAAATGTATAGGATAATGTAGTTTCGTTTAATCCGGTAAGAAAACTGCTCAATATCTCATACAGTTTTTACTTTACTTCCTCGATACTTACTCGAAAGATATTCGTGCTAGGCCTACAGTAATTTTAATGTCCCCACTGCTGTGGTGATTCCTTCCTTATGGATGGATAAGGAGAAGATCCACCACAGGTGGGTCGGTTGGTGGGTTTTGATTTATTCAGCCAGGACTCAGTTAACGTTTCATCCGTTTCGGCACCTCTTTTCAGTTTCAGTGACGCGTCGAGAAACCAAAAGAAAAATCAAAAATATAGCACCAAATACATTTGATAAATATTAAACAAGATAATATACTAGAAAAAAGCCACTTATCACATGTCGCCCTGACGGGATACGAACCTGCATCCTTGGGAGTCCGGCCCAATGCACTAACCAATTATGCTACAGACACCTATGAGGAAACGTCGAATTTTTCTACTATATTCAACTTTCTACGGTGTTTGCCACCGTCGTTTCATCAATGAGAGTAGTATTCTCTCATTGATGAATGGATGATGATTCTCGCATTCGAAATAAACATTTTTACAAATTTGACTATCGATTATGATGAATCTAATTATAGAGAAAATTTACTAGAAAAAAACAACTTGACTCATGTCGCCCTGACGAGATGAGACAAGTAGAAAACGAAAAATATGTCGCGTAATTCCGCAAGAAAAAATGCAGATGCAGCCCAGTGACACACCTTGCACCTTCACCGACTGACTACTCTACACGTGTTTCGCCCACACACGGAGCATCCTCAGGAGTTGTTAGACCGTGCCAATCTCAGCACCGAGTGAGTAAAATGGCCCCAAACAGCCGTATTTAATGCTTCCCACTCCCCCCCTCCCCGCCCCCAGTGTGACGCATCGCGACTATAAGAGTGAGACAGAGTAATAATTAATTAATGGAAATTGTTATAATAAATGTAAATTAAATGTAAAAGTATGATATAAATATGTGATATCGATGGAAGTTTTTTTTTTTTTTTTTTTTTTTTTTTTTTTTTTTTTTTTATTATTTATTTATGAATCCCTATCACTGTTTGTTTGTCTACAAATACGCAGAAGTGGGGAGGAAGAAACATTTATCTGATCGTTAAGTATGGCTCCATCAACATTATGTTTGATAATTTCTAATTGTTCCAACACGTTCAGTCGTAAACTTTTATTACAAGTATGTAAAACCTCGTAGGAATGCCCATC